>BSYO01000037.1:1434450-2868900 GCA_033239525.1 Nepenthes gracilis
ATATCCCACAAAAAGAAAAAGGAGCAAAGAGACTCCAGATAGTGCCACCGCTGTCGAGATATCATGACTTAGCATGGTGGCTCCCCGAAGCCGATGAACCTCCTCGTGAATTACGTCGGGACCTCCGACCGCCATCTTTGGAGTACCACACCAAGTTGGATGTCTGTGTAGCTCCAGCATTATGTGAATCTATGAATCCGATGGGGAAGCCAAGATCCCCCAGGGAGGTGATCCGGCTGTTGAAACGGATCCCCTCTTGAAACCGCTTGTCCAGAGCAGGCGCCACATCTTCAAGGCAGAGCCTGGTCCTCAGCTCGCCCTCAAGTGCCGCGATCTGCTCCAAGGCCCGATGGTGTGCTTCCAAATCCTCTCGCTCGCCATCATTAAAGTCCGGACCCAAATGAATGGAGCGCTCCCTCTCCTGAGTCGCCTTATCCTCCTTTGAGGACGAAATCTCGACCACGTTGCCCTGCACCTCGTGAGTCTTGCAAACAAAGGGGTGTTAGCAAGAGAATACAAGCCATTGCAACAAAAACCATAAAGCGAGATGACAAAGGAAGTACCAGGCAAGAAGGCCCAGAGCGGTCGATACAGGCAGCGCAGAAGGGCTGCGAAGAACTCTCAGATGATGACCTCTCAGAAGAGGAACCGTGGGAAGGGGCAGGCATGTCGTTTGGCCCCTAGTTGATGAGAGTAAAGATATCAATCATATTCTCATCAGCCATGGCAAGGCAAGAAGAATAAAACGGTAATAGGGCAAGACTCGATGGGAAACTGCTAAGGCAAAGCACATAACCCTAGCCAATTTATAAACCAGATTTTCCGCCTAGGTCTGCGACGGTCAAACGCTTGTGGCAGAAGCTTATACCCGGTCAACGGAGAAATCAGGACGGATAACTTGAATGGCCAACTTTCAAGACGGTCGATACTTTTGTTGATCGAAATCTTGACCACTTGAAGACCAAGCTTAACGTGGCCCATGCCCAACTTGGCCTACGCGTTTATCCACGACCAATAACGGTCTTTTTTCCTAATTTTGTGCTCCCCCAAAAGGCAATTTCTATGGCAACGGTCACCAGTAGATTTAGCGTGCCTCACACGAGGAAAGCGTCAAATCCTCTCCTCTATCTGCAGCAAACTCTGGCTGTTACAAAATATAGAAGAAAGACAATCTTTCCAATGAGCCGTTACCACCATTCAGACCCCACTAAGAAAGGAAACCTATCCAACAGAGCGTAGGAATCAAGCGCTCCTATTAAAGGAAGGATGCCCAACATCTCATCTATAAAAACCCATGGAGTCCTCACTCAAGTGGAGACGGCGAATTCTACTAACAAACGCACTCATCTCTGTCAAGAATCATTCACCAAAGCCCTAACTCTCATAAAGGCGCTCTTGAATTTACTTTGTATTCTCATAAGCTCCCACGCTTATAGAACGTCTCTCTCCTTCTCCCTGTCACTACGTTCCTCAAGAATACAGTATCGGAGATCAACACTTCTTTCGAGCCATAGAAAGCCTTACGCCTCGAAAGTGTAATACCCACCGCAAACACTCTCTATATTTCTCCTTACTCCATTTTTTATCCCTCGACCTTCTCAATTCTTGGAAGGCTGTTTATAGAGTTTGAGCGTCGGAGTATTTTCGGTGGGCTAACATCTCCGACGTCTGACATCTCATTTGTTGTAGTGGTATACAGGATCCAAACTCGGTGAATGGAGTCGAACGCAACAATTTACTTGATTTAAATCCGTTTGAAATTTAAATCTAGGACGTATCAAAAGTTTAAATGTATAGTTTAAAAAATAAAAAATATAATTAAATATATATTTAAAATTTTGTTTGTGTATTTTTCTATATATATCAAACATAAAAAAATGTATATATATATATATATATGTTACACTCCAATCACCAAAAATTAAAATAATATTTACAATAAATTATTTGTGAATCCTAATACTATCTATCTTTTTGAATCCTAATATGGAAATTAAAAAAATTACTGTATTTTATTATTTTTATATATTAAAACATTTGCCGCTAAATTAACAAAATATAAAAAATAAAAAGAAAAAAATAGAGGTAAAAAGGAAAAAATAAGGGTAAAATAAAGGAAAATGAAACAAAATAATAAAAAAGTAATTTCTGATTCATATCTTAATAATATATAATAAAATACTCATGGGCAAATATAAATTATCAGTGAAGGACGGTGTGGGAGGCGTTGGGACACGTACTGCTTCGCAATGCCTGTGAATCCTACACTTTATTAAATTTACCGTTTAAATTATTAGATATAAATTTAATAATTTAAATATTTTATTAAATAAAAAAATTTATTTTATTTTATGTTTAGAAGACTTCATTCGTTGAACTTATATCTAATGATTATGATTTACGACACGGTTATTGCAACTCAGGGGCTGCAATGTGCGGAGCGTCGCAGCCCCTACGACGCCAATGGGAGCCGTTGGATTAAAAAATCCGACGGCTCCCGTTATATATATATATATATATATATATAATATATTTTTAGTTTTTTTTTGTTTTTATATTATTTTTACATTTGATTAAAAAAACAAAAATTTTAATATTTTTATTTCTTAATTTTATAATTTTTTTAAAAAAAAATAAAAACCGTCGGATTTCAATCCAATGGCTTCCGTTTATGTTGCAGGGGGCTGCGATGCTCCGCACGTTGCAGCCCCCCTAAATCTCAGTTATTGCATCTCATCAATGAGATATAACAGTGGGACGGATCTCTTGAACAAGGAACAACCGCCATTTCGACTTTTGGTGGCAAAGTTGGAGGAGGCTATGGGCATATTATTATTATTATTATTATTATTATTATTATTATTATTGAGTTTTTCATGATTGATCGCTATTACTGTTGGCTAAAATCTATAATATTAATGTTTTTTGTGTTACCAAACTGCTATCGCTAAGGTTGATGACTGACTTGAGTTGTGATTGGTGTTAGACATTAATATGGCTAAAACAACCACTAAATGGAATATAAAATCGGTTTTATACTCTCCTACCATTTGATAAATTTTGAACTTTGGATTCGGACGAACTCGTCTTCCTGACAACCCTCCTCCTTTAGATGGTGTAATGTTTGAGTTGGGTGCGTCGTGAAAGTTAGAGCTCAATTTATAAAGTAAACTATCACTCGTCTCAAGGCGTTTTGTCTCAAACCGCCAAAATTGATTAATTGACTTAATGGGAGAGTTATCATCACTTTAATGGACTACTAATGTTTCAACAATTAAGCGAGTTAAACGCCTGGAAGGTTACAAATCGATCGAGGAAGACCAAGCGGACGAAACCCTCTGTCGGCTCGAAATAGGCTCAAACAAGCCGTCGCGTCACTCGGCTCGGCTCACGCTTGGCGGCTTGGATCACTTGTGGGCTGGCTCGATTAATTTATTTGGGTCAAGCCTATATTCTCCCACTTAGTCCATGTTTAACTTGATGTGATAACCAAACTCATCAATTATCAAACTTAAAAATAAATATACGAATCATAGCGATAAGTCCTCTAATAATGAGTAATATCTTCGTGTATTACAATATATTATATTTTCAAGTCATCCTAAGAACTTTTACTTTTATGAATAAACCTATATTTATTTTTGTCCAACTTAATGATATTCTCAATTCAATTAATATGTACACAATTTTTGATAAATATCACAACAATAAAATAGGAATTTACAACATCATTGTTCATACAATAAAAATTACAAAATGGAACTCAATCCCATTTCAGTTATAAGATCCTTGAACTTTAATGGTGGCATGCCTTTAGTCAAAGGATCAGTGATCATCAATTCAGTGCTGATATGCTCAATAGCAATTTTCTTTCCTTTAATGTGCTCATTTATGGCTAAAAATTGAATATCGACGTGTTTACTTCGACTGCTACTTTTGTTATTTTTAACCAGAAAAACAGCAGCTAATTATCACAAAATATCTTTAATGGCATTGAGATGGAATCAACCACTCTAAGCCAAGACATAAAATTTCTCATCGATACACCATACTTTGTAGCCTCGAAACAAGCAACGAACTCGGCCTCCATAGTGGAAGTAGCAATCAAAGCTTACTTTGCACTCCGCCAGGATACAGCTCCACCGGCAAACAAAAATATGCAACCGAATGTTGATTTACGTAAATCAACGCATCCAACGAAGTCTGAATCGGAGTACCTCAAAACTTTCAGATTGTCGGTCCGTCTATATGTAAGCATGTAGTATTTGGTACCTTGAAGATACCTCATGACTTTCTTGGCAATTTTCCAGTGTTCGATTCCTGGATTACTCTAAAATCTTACCAACATTTCAACTACAAATGCTATGTTAGGTTTTATACATACCTGAGCATACATCAAACTTCCAACAATGGAAGCATACGGAATGTTCCTGATCTGCTCCCGTTCCAAATCGTTTTTCAGGCATTGACTCAAATTGAGCCTATCATCCTTCACAATGGGTGCTACACTTGATGAACAACCTTTCATTCGAAATCTCTCTAAAACCTTATTGATATAGGTCTCTTGAGACAAACCAAAAACACAATGCGGTCTGTCTCGATGTATCTTTATGCCACTGACATAAGATGCATCACCCATATCTTTCATTTCAAAATTTTCAGAGAGAAATTGTTTTACCTTATACAATAACCATTTATCATTGGATGTAAGTAAAATATCATCCACATATAAGACAAGAAAATAAGTCTTACTCCCACTAACATTCTGGTATATACATTGATCCAAAATATTCTCTTCAAAACCGAATGAAGAGATAATTTCATCAAATTTCAAATATCATTGACGAGATGCTTATTTCAATTCATATATGGACTTCTTTAATTTGCATACCAATTGCTCACCATCACCAGAGGAGAATCCTTCTGATTGTTTCATGTAAACCTCTTCCTCTAGATCACCATTTAAAAATATTATTTTCACATCCATTTGTTATAATTTCATATCAAAATGAGCAATAAATGTTAAAATTATACGAAGAGAGTCCTTTTTAGATACAGGAGAAAAAGTCTCCTTGTAATCAATTCCTTCTTTCTGAGTATATCTTCTAGTAACGAGTCTTGTCTTATATCTTTCAATATTACCTAATGAGTCTTTCTTTATTTTAAAGATCCATTTACACCCTATGGCTTTTGCCCCTTTAGGTAATTCAACAAGATCCCAAACTCTATTAGTACTCATGGAACTCATCTCTTCTTTCATGGCATTATACCATAATTGTGATTCATTACAACTCATGGCTTGTGAAAACGTTTCAGGATTAATTTCAGCTCCACATCAGGAAGTCGACTCTTACGGATACAATATAATTACTAGGGATTACTGACTTTCTCATTCTAGAAGACCTTCTTAATGTTGTATCATTATCCTCAACAGGAGCATGTTGTACAACTATTTCAGACAAATCATGAATTTTATGGTCAACTGAAATATGATTAGCATTTTATGGAATGACATTGATTGGTTGTTCAACACCAGATTGATCTTGAGGGGTATTGTATACATCAATCAACCTATCAAATGAAGTGGATGGTTGAGAAATCAAATGATCAGTTCTTGATCATTTTTTTCCACTCATTAAGTCATTCTCAAAAAATTTTACATTTTTTGATTTCACAATCCTAGTGGTGTGAGATGGACAGTAAAATCTATATCCCTTAGACCGTTCAGCAATATCAATGAAATGCTCACTTATGGTCATTGGGTCCAATTTCTTCTCTTGTGGGTTATAAATTCATACTTCTGATAGGCATCTCCATACGCGTACATGTTATAAACTTGATTTTTAACCTTTCTATAACTCAAAAGGAGTTTTTGGAACAGCTTTTGTTGGGACCCGATTTAATATGTACACCACCGTTTTAAGAACGTCACTCCACAAAGATTTTAGAAGTTCAGAGTTACTAAGCATACTCCTCACCATATCCAATAATGTTCGGTTTCTTCTTTCTGCTAAACCATTTTGGTCCGAAAAATCAGGCATAGTATGGACCAGGCATTTGTCCATCTTCAGTATATATACCATAATACTGTCCACCTCTATCTGATCTCACAATTTTGATATTTTTTTAGATTATTTCTCTACTGCTACTTTAAATAATTTAAAAACATTCAAGACTTCATATTTATTACGAAGCAAGTAGAGATACATATAGCGTGAAAAATCATCAATAAATATGATAAAATATTTTAGACAATATGAGTCTATATCAGGACTACAAATGTCAGTATGTATGATCTCTAATATTTTCGAACTCCTCTTGGCATTTTTCTTAGTTTTGTTGGTATGCTTTCCTTTAATGTAGTCCACACAAGTCTCAAAGTCAGTAAAATTTAGAGTACCAAGTATTTTATTATTTACCAATCTTTTGATTCTATCAATAGAGATATGTCACAATCTCCTATGCCACAACATCGAGGAATATTCATTTATAATACATCTTTTAATTTCAGTATTAGCATGCAGGTATCAAAGAAATATTATTTTATAAATTTAAACAATAAAGATCATCCTAATACTATCTATAATTTTTGAAGTCCTAAAATATAAAGGAAATATGGAAATTAAAAAAATTACTGTATTTTATTATTTTTATAAAATTAAAACATTTGCCAATGGCTAAATTAGGAGAAGATTCAAAATATCAAAAATATTGTATAACCAAAGTCAATCCAAATGCAACATTAACCATAAAAAAATAGAGGTAAAAAGGAAAAAATAAGGGTAAAATAAAGGAAAATGAAACAAAATAATAAAAGAAGTAATTTCTGATTCATATCTTAATAATATATAATAAAATACTCATGGTCAAATATAAATTATCAGTGAAGGACTCTAGGTGTGGGAGGCGTTGGGACACGTACTGAACTTCTTCTTGCAATGCCTGTGAATCCTACACTTTATTAAATTTGTCGTTTAAATTATTAGATATAAATTTAATAATTTAAATATTTTATTAAATAAAAAAATTTATTTTGTTTTATGTTTAGAAGACTTCATTCGTTGAACTTATATCTAATGATTATGATTTATCGACACGGTTATCAATAGCAATTCAGGGGCTGCATTTAATTCCAATAGATTCATGAGCATCATGATAAAACTATCAAATTATATTCCATTCTTAAGCCGTTAAATTAAGAAAAAAATCCATTTTATCCTGATTAATTAATTTAATAAAATTTCCGTAGGATAAATTTTATATACATATAATATTTTTAGTTATTTTTTTGTTTTTATATTTTTTTTACATTTGATTAAAAAAGCAAA
The DNA here is from genome assembly GCA_033239525.1 of Nepenthes gracilis. Classification (NCBI taxonomy): domain Eukaryota; kingdom Viridiplantae; phylum Streptophyta; class Magnoliopsida; order Caryophyllales; family Nepenthaceae; genus Nepenthes; species Nepenthes gracilis. The sequence continues at coordinate 1,441,779 of BSYO01000037.1, forward strand.
AATTTTAATATTTTTATTTTTTAATTTTATAATTTTTTTAAAAAAAAATGGGAGCCGTAAGATTTCAATCCAATGGCTCCTGTTTACATCGCAGGGGACTACGATACCCCGCACGTTGCAGCCCCCTGAATCTCCGTTATTGCATCTCATCAATGAGATATAAGAGTGGGACCGATCTCTCAAACAGGGACAAACTGCCATTTTGACTTTTGGTGGCAGAGTTGGAGGAGGATATGGGCATTATATTATTATTATTATTATTATTAAATTATTTTATAATTAACCGCTATTATCATTTGCTAGAATCTACAATACTAGTGTTTTTTGTGCTGTCAAACTGCTATCGCTAAAGTTAAGGACTAATTTGGGTTGTGATTGGTTGAGTCGTCTCAGTCGAAATGCGTTTTGTACTCAAACCGCCAAAATTGATTAATTTAGCTAATCCTAACCCACCGTTTTTCCAGGGCCTACTCGCAGTATGTGAGTTGATTGGATGATCTCCTATGCCTTACTCCTTGTTGGGCTTTATTGACAAGTGGCCCTGGTTGTCGAGATTGTTTGCTAATCATCCGTATCACGATGAAGTTGGATGGTCTCAAATCCTTGTTGGGCTTTACTTGGCAAGTGGACTGACTTCTCGGATTATTATCAAATATCATATTATTATTATTGTTATTATTATTATTATTATTATTATTAGAAATTTTGATCATATTTCTCACACTATTATTACATATTATATATTAAAATATTAATTATCAACTTATTATATTCTAATAATCAAATATAAAAATATAAAATTTTAAATCTATTTCTATTTTATTCATATTTCATTTTATTTTATTTTAATAATTAAACATGTTATAGCTGTTCAATGAATATAAAAATGTTAGAAGAATTCCACATGATATAGCACATTTTTAATAATTAATGAGAATGATTATAAACTATGATTTTATTCGATCTCATTATATTTTATTAAATAATTTATTTTTTAATAGATATATTTTTAATAAAAAAAATAACAATCTAATAATTAAAAAATTAATTATTTTAATATCTTATAAATAATAAAATTAATTATCACAATAATATAAATAAATAATACAATTTTTTTGGATATTCTAAGGGTGATTTTCTTTTGATTTTCAAACAAAAACAAGAAATTTGAAGCTTTTCTCATTATTCTCCCGTAAAAATTTAGTGGAAATTGTGAAAAAAGAGAAATTAATTTTAAATTTTTTGAGATAATAATATTTAATACGAATTTAAGTATTTTATGATATTTAATTTTTTATTTTATATTATGGAATTGTTGCTTTACATGTAGTATTGTCGGCTATAGTGTACCGTAACAGCATGTTCCATTAATTCTACTGTTGGCTGCCTTCTACTCAGACAGACTGACAATTTCAATTAAACTTCTCAATGCTGCAACGTGATTTCCTGCACGTCAGTCAAAATGAAATTATTAGGACTGGGTGCATATCCACCGTTGATTTCTACGATTCGTACTTTTCCGAAAAAAGCTCCGTCAGCGTTTAGACAGGAGAAATACCACGTATATATTTAATTATATTAAATTTATTAAAAATAAATATAAATATTTTTATATCTCATTTAACATTAAAATATAATTAATATATAAACAATTATTACATATAATTCAAATAAAAACGTTGTGATCCAACATGAATCAAAATAAATAGTATAGACATGAAACCGGTTTGGAAACATCTTTATTAAAATTTTAGCTGATCAATTGGATGACTGAATAACAAAATGTATGAAAAGCGAGGCAACGAAGAACCTAATAAAATAATAAATAAGTGTTATCAGCCTCATCGCTGCTGATATTACAGCACCATCACATCAGCCGAGAACCCAGAAGAGCTCCCAGGCAGTGTAACCTCCTCAAAAATACCGAGATTATATATAGTTATTATTATTCGTATTATTATTATTATTAGAGTTATTATTAGTGGGGTATATAGTTTGTTATAGAAGAATATATGGGCTGAATGCTGTCAGCCCTCTTACTCACATTCTGTTATACACAGTGCACACCATACACTTAGTATATATTACTTGTACTTGATTACAGAGGGGTATTGGCTAATTTCTCTATTTCCTTTTTCTCTCGATCTTTCTATTCCCTCTCACACTCGGTCCGGAATCTTCTCTCCCCTGTTCCATTTTATTTTCATTTTCCCTTTCTCTTCTTGTCTTTTCCCTCACCCAAAACTCCCCCTCTCATTTTCCAATACTGCGCTATTGTGTGTTTGATTGAGTGGTGTAGGGGCTTCTTTGGTGGCCGATTGCAGATAGTTAAATTAGATAAACAGTTACATAAAAATAATTAATAATTATTCAAATTAAAGTAGACAGTAACGATCTAATAAATAATAAGCATTTATTGTTAAATGGCTACTAAAGCAATATAAATTGTAATAACACAGCTATTATAATAGTCTGCAGATGCTACATAATGTCTCCAACAACATTCATCAAATCTGGATGAATGAATCGACTGGTATTTAGATTATATATATAAACCCTAAACTGGGAATACAAGCATCACATATTTTGACATACAATTGCCTATTGCAAGTATAATCAAATCTATGGAGTATAGTCCTCCCACTCACACAATCTATACTCATCATCTTTTATCTTTTTTTCGTATCATTCGACCTTTTTTAGCAAGATTAATGACTTTAATGTTGAATAACATATCGAAAAGTAGGTATCATATATATTTAATCTTTTGTTAGATTATTATGGTGTATAGGATTAGGGTTTATAATTATGAATATCAAAGCCGTTTTATTTTGGATCAATTAAAAATTTAGATCCATTTTCTAATTCATACGATGATTTAGATATTAAATATGTATCAATAATGTCATTTTTGTACCAATAATTTTATCAAAAATTATTTTTTTAGTTGTAAAATATATTAATTTAAAATATTTATAAGATAAAAGAATAATAATAACTAAAAAACAAAGATCCCGTGTTAAATCAACCTGTGAGTGGGACTTATTGTCACATGAAAGGGGACGATGTTTATGCAGTAGAGGGAAGTTGACATCATTTGAAAGAGAAACAATAATATTAATAAAATATTTTAACAATAAATCATTGAAAAATGTACGTGTTTATAATAATTGTTTTTTTGATTATTTTTAGATATATAAAGATTATTTGTTTTTCATATTTTATGGTATTTTTTTTTATAGGGGTTAATAATTTATATTTTTAGAAAATATATTTCTCAATAATCAGTTCAAAATAATTACATGGGTGATTTCATATTAAAAAATAATAAGATAAAAACCCAAATTTCATTTCAAATACTTTAAGGAAGCACTAGTTATAAAACTATGCTTAGGGTGTGACAATGATGCTTGTAAGAATCAATTATTGAGGAAAATATGGAGATATTTTATTTAAAAAGTTATATTCTTGACAGTATAAAATTAATAAATTATATTTTTTAAAAAAATAAAAATTAGGATTCTACTTCTTCTATTTAAATAGTAGGATTAAAAAAATCAAATGACTATAATTTAAATTTAAATACCGAAATATATTATTTAAAAAAAAGTTTATTTTTATCAATACAAATTGGAAAGTAAATTTATATATTTTGAAGTCAGAAAAATTATAAAGAAAAGGACATATATGAAAAAAAATTAAGGGAAATTATTTATTTTTATTGAATTTCACCTTTATTTAAAATTAATTTTCAATTGTTTTTATTTCTTTCTTAAGAAAATTTTATATACAAAAAAAAAGGACCCGCGACGACAGATATTTTTAAAATCTAACAGTATTTTCTAATTAAGGAGGCGATTAGTTGAACTATCGACAAGAATTTTTGAGTGGTTTTAAAAATAGTTAAATATATTTTTATAAGTTTATCATTTAGTTATTAAATTTGGAATAATTTTTTTAGATATATATATTCTTTAAATAATAATTTTTTATTGTGAGGATGATATAAATTAGAATTAAGATGAGTAATACAGTTAAAATAATTATAAACAGAATAACAAGCGTCGAATGTAAAAAAGAAGAAAGATAACAAAAAGGGTGAAAATAGGAGAAGAAAAGAAGAGACAACAGGGAATAAATTTAGCCCCCTCAAAGGCATATTGTCTTGAAAATTTAAAGTGTCTAAATTATGTCATTCTACTTATAAGATCTATATTTTTGATACCTTAAAAAAATTAAAACGGTCAAATATGAATCTTTTTTAGCTTAACTATCTATCTATTAATATTGATGCGTCATCGGATTCGAATTTTAAACAGATTCGTGTTGATCCGCTTGTCCTGGTTCCAACACCGTTCACTGAGTTTGGATCCTGCACATCACTAAAACGAACAGGAAGTCAGTGTGTCGGCAAAAATTTATCCCACCGAAAACACTCCGACACTCAAGTCAGTAAACAACTTTAGAAATCTGGGAAGGTAACTGGAATTGAGAATTGAAAGAGAGAGTGTAAGAGGGTGTGGATCTCTAGATAAAAGAGAGACAAAGTCGTCTTCTTGAATCTAGATGGTGGGAAGGCAGTAAACGATTGTAAGAAGCGCGTTTGCATGCCTTGGGTTTTCTGAGTGTCAGTAGAGAGTAGAGAGTTGTATGTCTGTGTCTTAGTTGTCGTTGTGGGCATTGTGTGAGTTGTGGGGTTTGCATGTCCCGAATGAGGATTCTTGGGCTTACTTTAATGGCGGCAAAGTAATATTCCTTGGTTGGAATGTGTGATCCCCCACGCCATTTTGGGTGGCATTCCTTCTGCAGGAAGGCGCAGGTTGCCTAACTTGCTGAGATTGCTTTCTTTCCTGGCGGTCAGCGGCTTTTCAAATTGCCCATATTCCTCTCATGCACTCTACCATTGGAGAGCCCCAGTTGGCAAGAAATTGAAAAAATCTGGCGCCTTCCTTATGGGAAAGCCGCTGATTTTATCAATATCTTTTTTGGGTGTTGGCTGAGTTTGTGGAAGGTGTTGGTCAGGAAAAGAGCCGTTGCTGACCATCTGCTGGGTCGTGGGCCCAAGTGGGCCAAGCCCATGAAAAGCTCTTTTTATTTTTGGCCTGTTACCACAGTGATTCCAGTCAACGCACGGGTTGACCATCCTGGGCGCTACCTGGCCGCCCGCCTGTGCCTTAGTTGGTCAACGCCAGCGTTGACCATCGGGCGAGCGTTTGGACCTTTCAGAATTTGGGCCTGCACCTCCTGTTAGGCCAACGTTGGAGTTAGCCGTCCAACAAGCTATTTGGCCATCTTTGAATGTTGGGCTAGCCCAGTTATGGTATACCCATTACTAGGTCCCCATGCCGGTGGCCAGAATTCCGGCCTCCGGTATGTTTATGATGGGATACCCCTCATTGCCTTCGTTGCTTAAAAATGCCGGAGGACTCTATGAAAGGGTGAGGCATTGACCTGGTCAGTTGACCGTATTGGCCAGATTTCGGGAAAGTCCAGATCTATTGATCGTCTTTTGTCAGATTTGGAGAAGAGAAGTTGACCGAATTTGTTGACCGTCATTGGTCGGATTCGGAGAAGAGAAGTTGATCGGATCTGTTGACCGTCCTTGGTCAGATTCGGAGAAGAAAGTCAATCGGATCTGTTGGCCGTCTTTTGTCAGATTTGGAGAAGAGAAGTTGACCGGATTTGTTGACCGTCATTGGTCAGATTCGGAGAAGAGAAGTTGATCGGATCTGTTGACCGTCCTTGGTCAGATTCGGAGAAGAAAGTCAATCGGATCTGTTGACCGTCTTTGGTTAGATCCGGAGAAGAAAATTGACCGGATCTGTTGATCATCTGTGGTTAGATCCGAAGAAGAAAATTGACCGGATCTGTTGACCGTCTGTGATCAGATTCGGAGAAGAAAGTTGACCAGATCTGTTGACCGTGTTTGGCCAGATTCCGGAGAACTTTTTATGAGCACTGAGTGATACGTGGGCATTAGCAGGCTTGTTAGGTTAAAAGTGGACATGTGTCCCCTCACTATTCAACCGCTATCCAAGCCATTAATGCGTCAGAAGATTTGCTTCAAAAGAGGCCCATTTGGGATGTGACACGTGGCAGGAATGATGGCGTGCCTTCTCGAGGAGGTTTAAGCTGTTTCACACCTTACCGTTTAAATTTCCATCCTTACACTTAGTGTTTTCTCACACCTTCTGCTCTACCTTCTTCGTCTTCAACTTGCTTTCATTGCAAAGAAAACCCTAACTCTTCTGTAAACATGGCTTCGACCTCTATTGTTGGCATCTCTTCTGTTCTTCGAAAGAACGACGTAAAGGCGTTGTGCGTTGAATTTAACATCCCAAAGGACATTGCGTGGAGGGTTTCAGACAAGGATGACAGGGCCTTCTCTCCGTCGGCAGGACACGTGACAGTGTATGAGGCCCACCTGAGGAGTGGTCTCTGTCTTCCTCTTCCGGACGACTTACAGTTGATCCTCCAAGCTCTGCGAATTCCCGTCGCCCAGCTCATGCCAATGCTATACGGTATATTTGCACCTTTTGTATCTTCCTTCGTGAGCATTTTAGGCGGTTAACAATGTCCATAGTGAAGGGGCTATTCAAGATAAACCACGAAGGTGAGTGGATCTCCCTAGTTTCCCGTAGAGGCCTGAAGGTAAATACGGCCATCTATAACTCACTGAAGAATTGAAAGAACCGGTTCTTCTTTGTGAGGGTGACTGAGACCTGACCCCTGGCAAAAGATTGGGGTTAGGTGTCGGAGGTTTATACCGGAACGCCGTCTGTGGCGGAGACGACATCCTTAGAGTAGCTAGCCAAACTGGTCAAGGGCCACATTTCTGATTTCAGGAGAGATTCCTTGGTCTCTAGGGTGAGACCAAGAAGGTGAACTGGGGACCGCCCTCCCCTATTGAGAAGTTCAAGGCACCGCCACCGGCGGTGATGATGCATCTGGAGGAGTCTAGAGGCCTGCTTATTCTCCCCCGTCCAACAGATGACGACTTCATTGGCCCACGGCCCAAAAGGATGGCAGTGGACACGCCCTCTACATCGTCTTAGGGGCCCGACTATATCACTCTTGGGATTTATAGTGGTCCCGACAGTGCCATCGGGATGGAGAAGTCGATTGAGGACTTGCCAAAAACTAGGGGCGAAGGCGTTATTCTAGCGCAGCCCGCGCCACAGGTGGTTCTTTGAGCGGCGCAGACGGAGATTTTTTCAGAGTCAGCCTGTGAGCCACCGTCGGAGGCACAGGAGTCGTCTGTCGGCTCACCAACCATGCAGATGTCGGTTGAACAGTCGGTTGTTGATCTTGATCCTCCAGTGGCCGCTGTGGAGGCCGTCGCTGGGGAGCCTACTGTTGCCGTGGACAACATTGATGAGGGGCTCTAGGAGGAGGCTGCCACCAGCTCCGCTCGCGAAGGCATTGCTTCCAGCCCCCCACAGTCGGAGCCAGACTTAGAGGCCAGACCTGATAGGCCCGCACGGAGAGTTTGGGAGGTATAATTTTTCGTAATGCTTTCTGCATAACTTCTCCTTTTAGAATTTATGATTTGTTTTGTTTTTTGGGTGCAGAAGGAGAAGGTGCTGGCTGCCATTGCAAAGGTAATTGACCAACGGGATTGGGTGATCTCTGACAGGGAGGTAGAGATCGCCTGGCTGGATGCGAAGCTAGTGGCTTTTGGGGCGGAGCACAAGTTAGATGCTGCCGCCTTGCAGACTATTCTGGTCGATACGGAGATTGAGAATGCTAGTCTAAAAGAGGAGAATGTCCGGCTATTGCAGGAGAACGAGCGGATCACCGGGCGTCTTAGCCAGCTTGGAGGGCAGCTGACGGAGCTGGAGAACCGCTTGAGCCTCCGGATACGCCCCCACGAGATTGAGCAGCTGATGTGGTCGCGGATGTGGGAAGGGGTCAATATGTGTCGGCGTATCGTGCGGCTTATTGACCCTAATTTTCGTGTAGACCTGCTTAATATGTCAAACAGGTCCGCCCAGACCCGCGAAAGTCTCGTGAGGGATCCGCAAGACGGTCAGGCGCCGCCTCCACCTCCTCCTTAGCCTTTAGTCGATTTTTGGACTTCCCTTTGTATTATGTACACTGTAATTCGTTTAAAAGTAATAACATGAGAATTTTTTCACTTTGTGTTTATTTCTTTTTACTACTTTGTGCTTGCATGTTTACTGTACTGGACGGCCAATTTAGTTGGCTGGCGGCTATTGCATTGCTGCCAAAGGAGTGAAGTCCTTAGGATTTTTTCGTAGGCGGCTGTGTGTGTTAGCCGGCCTAATAGTGACGGCTTGTGAGTGAAGCCTAGTGGCGCTGTCCAAGTGTTGACTTGAGCGGCCAGCCTTGGAGAAGAATTTTTTTCCATTCGACCATCGTTGACTGATCATACTATCTCATCGTGGAGGAGGTCGTTACGTGTGTTGCGCTAACTCCCTAAAATTTTGACGGTTAATAAGCCACTTGGATGACCTGGATGACGTATTATTAATATATATATAAGTTAACAAAATTATATTTATTTAATTAATTTAATAAATTAATAATTTATATATTTTATCATATAAAATATATTTCTAACAATATTTAAAGGGATGAATATAATTATTCTCACATTTTGTGTACTTATTAATAAATAATATATTATTTTTATTAAATAATACGTTTTAAATGGACATACATTATAAAATTTTTTTAATATTATATATATATATAAATTAACAAAATTAAATTTATTTAATTAATTTAATAAATTAATAATTTATATATTTTATCATATAAAATATATTTCTAACAATATTTAAACGGATGAATATAATTATTCTCACTTTTGGTGTACGTATGATAACCAAATAACATCTAATTTTTAATTTTTTATATTTGTATTTCTTTTTTTCTTCTTCTTTTTGGAGCAAATAATTGGTACCTTCAGTACTTTCTAGGGGCCCGAGTCCGGTCGGCTAAAGTTTGAGTTTCTTTTTTCCTTTTGCACGATTCCCACGGGTTACTGATAAATTAACATATTATTTTAAAACTTAATATTGCTTTTCTTTAACTGCATAAAAACAAGTCATTATATTTGTTTAATATTTTAAAATATTTGTTTCACATAGTTTTTTAAATATGAAAATTAAATAATATATTAAATAAAATAAAATTTATCCTCACTAGTTATTTAATATGGGCTAATAATATCTAATAGCATTCCAATTAAAAATCGACAAATTTGATAATAAATGAATAGAATTTAGACTAAAATATCATAGCCGAGACAATCAAAATAGGTTAACAAAGTAAAAGATAAATTGCCAGAAAAGCTCATATTATCAAAATTGTTTCGGCAAAGTGCACCTTTTTAGAATTTACCCTGTAAGAAATAAACCTGATAGAATGTATCTTATCAAAAATTATCTCATGAAAGGAATGTACTACCTTACTCATATTTTATCAAAATATATTTCAAATTCATGGGGCTAGTTATTAAAGGACTATCCCATCCAGATGTTTCATTTGCTAAACTCCAATTGTTAGACCGAAAATAGATCAGAAAAGCTTATATTATCAAAACCATCTTGGCATGGTATATCTTTTTAGATTTTATCCGGTAAGAAATTGTTCTAATAGAACGCGTCTTATCAGAATTCACCTCATGAAAGGAATGTACTATCTTACTGACATTTTATTACAATACATTTCAAATTGAAGGGGTTAGCCATTAAGGGACTGTCCCATTCATATGTTTAGTTTGTTAAACTCCAATTGTTAGGCCTAAAATCAAAGACAGGAACGCTTGATTAACTAATATACAAACGTGGCAAAATAACATGGCATGATTATCTGTAATGAGGTGTTAAGCATGCCAATATGGCAGAATTACAGTGAGGCTTATCTAAGATGGAAAACCTCTTTTTCAATGGAGGAATTACATGATATTTTAAAAACCCACTCTAAATGGATATAGAGTAATGCATTGTTTAATTCAGAGGATAACTTACTCAAATCGGCGATGATGATGAGAAAAGGGTGGAGAAACTGCCATTTCGAGAGTATCTATAAATATAAAGTCCTATAACAGAAAAATAAGCATATTTTGCTTATTATTAATCATCACTTGTAGAAAAACACAAGTTCCACGGCAATATGACCTACTCATTAAAAGGTAAGAAGCTTGCCCTTTGGTGGACCTTTTCCAATGTGAATATTATTCTAAGACTGGAACTTATCTTACAAACACATTCTTCACCTTCTATTTCCATTTTGTTTCTTAGTTTGGCCAGAGCTTGATTGATTACACGGTAGAGGGTGACTTGAGAGCTATTTTTATACAATTAATCAATTGTTTCTCTTTATTTTGTGTAAAATTTGGGGTAGAAGATCTAGGAACTTGACAAATGAACTTTTCTGCTAGAATTTAAATTTGTAATACATATTAGTTTTTATATTTAATATCAATAAAATTACAAATAATTGTAATAATAATTTTATAGTAAGCAACCAATAATAGCAAACTTTTAATAACATAACAAAAAGAAGCCTAAAATTGGGATTGATCTAAGTCACGAAGAACATATGTAAGCATTGATTTTGGTCATATTGTATTATGTCTTGATGTGTCTCTGAATTCAGATTATCAAACGAATTAAGAAGCCGCCTTACTCTAGTGTCCGATTGAAAATGAGTTTAATTTTTGATATTTTAAATTTGGATTCTACACATTACAATAAACAAATAATAGATAAGAGAAATACGAGATTTGCTCCCCGATATGTTATCTGATACTCAAATTAGTAATCTTTCAAATTTGTCAGTAAAAATAGGAAATTTGTCAGTAAAAATAGGAGGAGGAAAATACGTAGAATGCAAGCGTTTGAGGATTGAGTATTTGATAGAAGATTAGGCTTCATTGGGTGCGCTCGGTTGGAGTGAGTGGTTTTGAAGTGTTGCGCTTGTTGAGAGAACTATGAAAGTATTACACTCTATAATCTTTCCAATTGGTCAAAAAAGATAGAAGGGAGAAAATACGTCGAATGGAAGTGTTTGGGGATTGGGTGTTTGACGAAGAATTAGACTCCATTGGATACGTTCGGTTAGAGTGAGTGGCTTTGAAATGTTACATTCATTGGGAGAATGGCTATGCAAGTATTGCATTAGTGATTTAGAGTGGCTTTATTTAACTGGCGAATGTTCTCTCTTCCGAATGTTCCCCCTCTCTCGCGAGTGAGAGGGCGCATTTATAGTGTGAAGTGCTAGTTGGCAGACTCCTGAGTATTATACCTCTATAGTTATGAGGGGTATTACTCATATAACCGCCATCTACATTTAATATCACAATAATCATGAGGGGCGTTACTTTTGTAACAGTCGCTGTATTTATTGATTGAACTGCTACGATTTTCGACCATTGATTTGGAATGGCAATAGTTGGTAATAATCTATTGATTATCTATCAATATTCAACTATCGTTGGACGATTTCAGGTAGTACCTCTTGGGTCAACCGTCGTGCCGTTTACTTATTGGGTTCAGAGGGTCTTTTGATAGTCCACCATTTCTTGGGCTTTCTTTCCTCCTATGGAATAGGTTTTGGACTGGCCCGTGTGGCACTGTACCCATCAGGTCTACTAACTAGTACTAGTAAGGCTGAGTCAATCTATTTATTTTAATTATTTTTTTAAAATTTATATCAAGTAAAAAAGTAAATAAATATATATATACATAAATATGATTTTTAAATAAATATATTACTAGAAAGATAAAAAAAATATTTAATTTGAATAGTGTTATTTATCAAATATATGATTTAAATGGATGATGTTTTAAATTTTAAAATGATAACGAGGAAGAAAACTTATGGCACACCACTCAAAAGGAGTGGAGAAAGAAGGACATTATTTAAATTATAATTATCTATTAAAAATAGGTAATATTTAGTAATTATATTTTTTTATAATTAATTATAGAAAAATATTTTTAAAAAGTTAAATTAATTATAACCTTTTGATAAAAAATGCACATTGGAAGAGTCATTTACTATTAAATGATTTATATTTTTTGATTTCTCTTTTCATTAACTTTATGCTTAACTTATTTATATCAAATCTTATTGTTAACTTTTATTATTGTTTAAATTAATAAAATTTTGCCAAAAAATATGTTTTAGTGTAATAAAATATGCATATGAACTAAAACAAATTAAAATAGATATTTATTTCCGCATTCTACATTTAAATTTTAAGGTTTTTATATATTACATATGACATCTTAAAATATTGTCATGATCCCGGCTCAAATATTCAATAATTATCACAACTATATATTCATAATTAGGATCGAGATATTATACAGAACTTTCTCAGATCTCTACAAACATAAAAATATAATTCGTTTTTAAAAATCGGTCAAGTTTACTCTAACTTAACCTCTGAGGTTGAACTTTTTCATCAAAGATATATAATTCATAACATACTATTATCAACTAAGGCAAATTATTGGCTCTCAGTTGTACTCTAACATTTATACACGCTACTATATTAACTAAAATTTTAAATTATTTTATTTACTGTCATCAAATACAGAGTATATAATTAAATATTAAAACTCATGATTCTGACTGCGAAAATATCTGTCCAAACTCCAACAAAGATCAAACCTATTCATCTGAAAGATGTGACAATGTAATGTGACACTTTCGATCGGTGATGCCGTGAGCTTAAACCAAAAAAAAAATTGTCAATATAGTGTCCTCAAGGCAGTAACCGAGGTGATACTTCTGGTCAATGATGATATTCTGTAGTAAAAAAAAAAATTGTTAATTGGTTATCAATGTGGTGATATTTTTTACGGGTTGTAAAGTTGGTAGCGTTACTAACATGGCATTGACGGGGTCTGTCGGGCCAATTAAAATAGATAGTTTGCCCACTAAGAAATGCGAGAGTAGGGTTGGATTTTAAAACCAATAGCCTATATATTTTTCATAAAAAAAAAAAAATAAAATTTAAAAATAATTTATTTTTTTATTTTTTGATAGGAAAAACGTGGACCGTTGGTTTTGAAATCCAACGGCCCACATGGTGCTACAACTGCTGTGACGTCCATACGGCGTTGCAGTAGCCCTGATTTTAAGAAATGCGGTGAGCGTCCCAAAAGTTTGGATTTTATTTTGATCTTTTTAAATATTAGCTTTCTATCACCCCAATAGTTGACATCTACTCTTACAATATAAATTGTTAAAATTAAAATAAAAAATAAAAATATTATCTCTCTTCCTATCCTTTGTTATTTTTAAAATAATATTATCTATTTAAAAAATAGAAAAATATAATATTTAAAAATATCATCACAGAATTCGAAAGAGTTTGGTTATAGTGGCTTTATACTGGGCCAAAATCCAACTCATAAGCCCATGTTAAAGAAAACTTACGGCCCCACATTTTTTTTTACAAAACAAAAGAAAATAACGTAATAGTTTGTTTTGATTTATTTTTTTATCAATGAATATTTCAACATTAATAAAAATAAATAAAAACTAATTTTATATTTTTGATGGGTTTGATAGTGCATTGGGCTGGCTCAAAATCTAGCTTGTTGGAGAAACGGTGGCCGAATAGAGGTTTCTCCAAGCCCAAGTCTTAGAAAGTACCGTAAGAGACTCGTATAGCGCAATCCAAATCCACCCAACAACATAAAAGCTATTGGAGTTGTTCACAAGGTAGACCTGTGAATGTAACTCAGCAGACAAGCCCTGATAGTTCATAGTATAAGTGGCAGTCGCACGTTGTTAGACATTCACTGTAGTGCCAACAAAGCCCTAGTAATAGTTAGCGAGCACACACTCTATCTACAAATACCTCTCTTTCTCGATAGAAAGGGGTGTTTGGACTCTTAGTCCCAAGGAGAGATGGAAAATTTTGAAATGGAGTGGCCTAGGCAGTATATCTCCCTCTCTAGCTCTCTCTATTCCCCGAGTTCCTCAGCACCTCTATTGTCAAAGGGGATTCCTGGAGAGAGGAGAGGGCAACCAATCCTTGCTTGATGAATACATCTTAAATCTCGGGTGTTTGAACATATTGAGAGCCCGCAAGGCTGCTCTCTAATTGAGTGCACTCATCGAAGTTAAGTCATTTATCTCAAAGTTCTTCACAATTGAGCCTTGTGATCGGAGTTGATCTTCATATTTAAACCTGTAACACCGCGATATTTTAATCCGGATTATATAATGATAAATTTAATATAGTAATAAATAATATAATACATTGATATTAATAAATATTATAAATAATAGGTATTAAAATAATAATAATAATAATAATAATAATAATAAAAGAAAACAGGGGAGAGAGAGAGACAAACGAAGAGGAAGGGAAGAAAGAAGGGAGAAGAGAGAAAATGGAAAAACGGGCGCGAGGGTTACGGCGAGGGAGAAGGAAGGAAGGAAGCTGACGATTGAACCCTAAAAGGCGACCTTCTACTATTTAAGAAAGGGGAGGGCACACACTGGAAGAAATGGTCGCTGCCGTGAAACCCTGGACGTGCAGCTGATGCCGTCGACGTGGTTCCTGGCCATTGCCGCTGCTAATCACCATCGTGGATCTGGGCCGAAGTCGCCGTCGTTGGTTGGTGTCGCCACCGTCATCGATTTGTGCCGCTGCCGTCATTGCCAGAAGAAGAAAACGAAATTGAGGCAAGTCGATTTGAGTTCTTCGATAAAATCCGTTGCCTTCTTTCTTCCTATTTATGTCGATCTTCTATTTTTGTATCAAAATTGTTAAAGAATTTGTTGTATGTGGGTAAATTTTGGAGGATTTCGATTAAACTGGGCCGTTGATGAAGAAATCGGAAAAATAAGGCATTTGGTTGATACCATGGATTTCTAAAGAATCAAGGTGATTCTGGACCAAAATATTTAGTGTATGAAATTCACAAATAAACTGATTAAATCTTGCGAGTTGAAATTTCGTTTTCATAATTTGATTTTGGAAAATTTTGTTAAGTGAAAATTTGGGGCAAAAACAGAGCCTTCGGCTCAGTGGAGATACGAATTGGACTACCCATTAAAAATTAGGGCTTAATGCTTAAACTTTTAATACAATGACGCTATATAATTCTTGATTTGTGAATTGGTTAGTTTAATTTGGTGAGAAATTGGTGAATGGCGAGGAAATCATGTGCGTTGTATCCTGAAAATGGAGGTGAACAGTGGGCTGTGCTGTGTCCAC
Organism: Nepenthes gracilis; assembly: GCA_033239525.1. Taxonomy (NCBI): domain Eukaryota; kingdom Viridiplantae; phylum Streptophyta; class Magnoliopsida; order Caryophyllales; family Nepenthaceae; genus Nepenthes; species Nepenthes gracilis. Next base: position 1,456,996 of record BSYO01000037.1, read on the forward strand.
GAAATTGCCGTATAGTGAGGGGCGTGTATGTGGGTGTACAACGTATATGTGTATGTATAGCATGTACGTGTGTGTATGTGTAGCAGTATACGGGTGGAAGCAGTGTGGACGTGCTGCCTTCGTAGGCTGAAGTTGTATATGAGTGTATATATATATATATATGTATGAATGTATATTGTAGGTATAAATATAAGTAAATTTAGAAAAGTAGTATGAGGAAATTTGATGGTAGGTATGTGTACGTGGATGAGGATTATGCATATGTTTATGTGTGTGTTGAGGTGTTAGTATATGTTTAAATATAAATATATATATACACATATATTGAAATGGTTAATTTATTGAAGAGAAGAATTATCGGTAATTGTTATTGTGATAGAATTATTGTGAAATTTATCGGGATAGTAAAATAAGATGAGAATTATGGGTTAGTTTAATAATGATAAAATTGAGGATATTTTGAAGTCTTAGGGATAATATTGAGATTTGAATGAATTAGAAATGATTTAATAAAATATTAAAGCATTCAATCGAATATTCAAACTATCATAGGCACCGTTGCTTTCTTTTTAATAATAACATTATTTGCGTTATCTTTAAATTTTGTGTGTATGGTCATTATCAGTATTGAATGACAATTCTTTCATTAAAATTGTAAAGCCTTCTTTGTGTTATACTTGATTGCGTGAGTAGTTGAGTTATTGACTTTTCACGGTCAAGATTAAGGAAAGCGTATGAAAATACTAAGGTATCTAGTCAAATAGGAGGTTATGGTACCTTAGCGTGGTCTACACTTATCCGATATTGATTTTCATATCATAGTGATAATGAGATATATTGTTTATTGTGGATGGATACTTATAGCCGTGTGACCATCTTAAGAGGTGATATTAGGGATATCATTTGGCGAGGGATATCACGAATGGTATCGTCATACTACGAGTACAGCCTCTGGGAGGATTATAGGGGTAGTGAGATATTATGGATAACCTCGTTACACTTACTTAGCTGTTGGGGGTGTAAATACGCGACTTTTGGTTCACGGTGGCAGAATAAGGTCTAAGTAGATTCATTATGGTATTCATTATTATTCATACCTCATGAGTTTGAGACTTGGCTAAATCCACGTGTATTATTCTGTAGAATCCATGGGTCTGATTTTACTATATCTGGATTCAATGAAATACATATTATTTCATTGTATTCGGATTTCAGGTCGTTTATGCAGATATTCGGACCAGGAGATCCCTTTTATTTCTTGTGAGATCAGATTCTGGGGGATCTTGCCTCTTGTTGATGAAATTTTATGATCTTTATTATATCGGTATTTAGAGTGATCTGACTTTCTTTTACATTTGAATTATAATTGTATTTTTTTGGATATATATTGATCTATTGGATATCGTGTTGTTGTTTGTAATTATTGCTATACATTATATATTGTGTATCTGAAACATTTATTATCATTTCTTATTTATTTTTGAATTTGATATCACTTGTTGGGTATTTGGTTCACTCTTACTATTTTTCTTTTTTTGAGTAGCAGGTTACACGAGAATGACTCCAGAGTTGAGTAAAGAGTTACGGCGAGATTAGATTAAGGCCCAACTCGAGAAAGTATTGAAATAATATTTTAGAAATATATTTTGATATTTTGCTTCATTTTGTTGGGATATTTTTGATACTATGTATCTCTTTTTCAGATTTATTTCAATATGAGGATGTTTGGATTATTATAGTTGTATTTTATTAGTTGTGGATGCGCTGAAAATAAATATATATATTGGTTGAGAATTTGGATTTATTCTATATAATCAGGTTGGAATATTAGTTATGGATTTGGGTCAAAGACATCACAAAACAGCTCTCTAACCGAGTGCACTCGTCGAAACTAAATCCACTATCTCAAAACTACTTCCCAACCAAGCGCATCATCGAAACTAAGTCCTCAATCTCAAAGCAGCTTCTTAGCCAGGTGCACCACTATAGTTCAGTCATCTATTTCTAATTCGCTCCCCAATTGAGTATACTTATCAGAGCTCAATTCTCTATATTTAAGTCACACCCTAGCCGAGCATAGCACCGAAGATAAGTCTACTATCTCTAAGCTGCTCCCTAGTCGAGCGCACTCGTCGGAGTTATGTCCTCCATCTTAAAACCGCTTCCTAACTGAGCATACCATCGCAACTCAGTCCTTCATCTCAAAACTGCTTTCCAACTGAATGTATCATCTGAGCCTAACCCTCTGCTAATACTCAATCCCCTGAAACATGCATTTTTGTATTATTCACTCATCATCATATCTTTTTATCTACTTAAGAAAGATTTCTAATTGTGAGTCACTCCCCGGAGGATATACCGGGGAGTGAGTCCCACCAACTTCTAATATCTTATTTGTTAGTTGTGGTGTGTTGGATTCAAATTCGGAGTAAAGAAGACCGGCCCCGTTTCAATTTGACCTACCAAAATGATCAAGTGGCTCACTAATATCTTTCTCCTGCCTCACACGCGTTTGCGCGCTACCGTTCCTCTCTCCTCTGCACATGGCCACCACACTGCCGCTGCCGCCTCAGCCGGCGACTATTGCAGTTTCACCGGTGACCACCATCGTCGCCATCGATCTCTCTCTCCTCTCCCTTCTCCTCCTTCTCCGCCTGTGAAAAACCCAAAATGATAATAAATATTAAAATAATTTAGACAGGATCTAAAATATTACACTTATACTCATCTAAAAGTAAGAAAAAATAGTAAGATGAGCCAAATACTCAATAAGTATAATATAATCAATGACAATGAACAATATATGCAAAATAAAGTAGAAAAATGATACATGAGTATAATGAAGATATATAAACATGAAATATGAATAAAATATATTTTCGGAATTCATTTACCTTTTCCATTTTACTTATTCCTCATTTAGGTTCTAAAATATACAAAAATTTTATTATCTTTGCGGAATAGAGCCAGTAGGCTTTACTGACTAAAGGACCGGTTGATCATAGTTTGGATTGTATTTACTGCTACACAACTAAAAACTATCTTCCCCTATTCAAGACCTAGAGGTGGGCTATCTACATATAATCCGAATAGACACGGCCTTAGTCGCACGTGACCCTTAGTAGACAACGATCTTCCACTATAATATAGTAAGGTATGCCAAGAAATATCACCCGTTATAAAACACGACTAGGATAATCCCTAAGTTTTCATTATAATATTTATAGCATATTTGGAATACTACCATCTAAAATATAAATCCGTAGTCTAGGTTTTTCCATTTCTTATTCCTTAAGAAAAAGTCCACCAAATTTCTTATACAAAGTTCTCACTCCAGGAGAACTAATTATATACATATCAAATTATGGTAATCCCTTTGTATACTTACATAATTTTTATATTTTTTACGTGTTTAAATATTTATATGACTTAAATTATATGCATGACCATCATAAGACATGGAAAAATAGAAACTCTTACCACCGTGAGCCAAACATGATTTTAGAACTTTTGGACAATAAATTTCTTTCACAAACGCATATACGTAATTTTCGGAGTATACATAAGATAATACATATAAAGTACATGTAAAATAATATCTCGATTCTTATCCGATAATATTCTGAAATACATGAAATTATCATATATAAAATATATGTGTATAAATACAAAATATAAGGAGTGTCCGTGTCCATAAAGTTAGGGTTACGAATTTTTAAAACTAAACATGTATAAATTATAAATAATTTGGATAAAACCTAAAGGGGTACAGGTTAGAATTTCGATACGAAATACCGATCAAAATTAGAAAATTGGAATGAGATCGGAATATATACATGTCCAATACATGGGTATAATGAAAATAAAAGTATGGTTGTATATCAAGATAAAAATACTCAAAGGGATCAGGATGAACGGTGCAAAAAGAGAAAGAAAATTATATGAATATACTTGCTTCAACCCGATCTACAACTTCTCCAAGTAACTCAAAGTCGCATTTGAACCCAAGAACATTGATCTCTCCTCTCTCTCTTCTCCCCCTCTCTCAGCCCTTCGCATTAGAATGCCACGGTTCTCGCCGAAATAAATCCTCACGGGTTTTTATTTCTCAGACCGTCACTCGAGCACCGACATGCACCTAGCATGCGCTCACATCTGCACTTCAGCACCTACCTTGGGCTGTCCAAACCTATACGTTACAAATATTAAATAATTCATATGATTAAATCATCCCAATATCTAAATATTATAAATCTAAAAGGTTCAAATGTCTAAGTTAAATAAATCCAAATATCGAGTCAGATATGCAAAATCTCGAAAGGTCATGTAACGTACTGAACCCAAATTATTCATTAATGATGATTAATTAAATTAAGTTAATAAAATTATTGATATTAATTGAGATTTTGGGTTAAATTTATTTTCTGATCAAAATAAAATATATGGATTGATACTTGACCAGCGCTTGACCTATGTATAAACGTATTTTAAACAATAATGTCACACTTGAGGGATAATTTTGAGGCACTCGTACATATTTTAGATAGATTGGTTATATCTAATACATACTTGATAGACACACATGCGTATTCAGAATAAAATGTATGCATTTAATGTGTATTTGAATGACGCTCATGTACAGTACAAATTATGTCTTGGCACTTGATGTGCGTTTGACAAGTACACGTGTACTAATTTTCTATATAAATTTTTCTCAGCTAATTTTCAGCCATTTTCGTATAATTTTGGAGGGAAAAGAGAGAAGGGAGTAAAAGAGAGAGAGAGAAGGCAGTAGAAGAGAAAAGCCTCAAGAAATGTAGAAAAACTCTTTTAAATTTAAGTATAAAATAAATGCAATCAAACCCATCTCTTTTCTTACTGTTTATTTCTTATCATAATGAATATTTCTTATTCTAAATACTTATGTATATTCTATTTTCATGGCTAAAGTGCTTTTATCTTGCATGTATGTGATTTTACTCATATATTGTATACTTTTTATGAAATATATGTATTAAATTTATGAATATCATGTTTAAGTGATGAATCACTATATTATTATGCTTGTATATATTAAATCTTTAAATATGTGTTTTACATATTTTGAATTATTATAAAATTGTGCATGCATGTTCTATACTTACAAGAAGTTGATAAAATTATATTACATGTACTGATTTCTTGTAATTTCTGAAATTGTAACTTCTAGTTGTCATTCACAAGTATCCTAAAATGTTTTCATGTTTTGATTTCAATGTATATCACATATTTGAAAAAAATACGAATGAAAAATTTAACATAAATTTGATGGTAAAAATATTTTTTTAGTATAAAAAATATAAAATATATATGTGTATTTGAGTAGAGTTTTAATTTGATTAAGTATGGATCATTATAAAGAATTAAAAAAATATATTTAGACATATTTTAATATATTACTTATAAATTGAATGTTACATCTATTATCCGTGAGCAAAAAAAAGTGGCATTCAATCCTATCTGTAAGGCTTGAGTTTTTAATTTTCTATAATCATGATTAATTAAATTAATATAATTAAATTAAAGTCAAAATATGAATAAAATTAGGTCAAAAAATTAAAATCGGACCTTATTGGATCAAGTAAAATGGTGTTTGAAGGAGGCCTGACCTGTACTTAAGCGCCAAAAGTTGTGGGGTCAGTGCCTGAGGTAAGCCCAAGAGCCGTTGGCAAATTATGCCTACTTAAGGCATGCCCGAGCAACGCTCGATGAGCGCTTGAGTGGCCCTTTAGCACCACATAGTATATAAGGGACCACCCGGCTGATGTTTGTCAATTTCATTAGGAAAATTAAGAGAGGAGAGGGAAACAGATGAGGAGAAGTGAGAGAAGAAGAGAGAGAGGCCAAAGAAGTACAAATTAAATGAATTTAAGCTTTAATTTTGATAATTTAGAGTTAAGATAAGTACATTCTAAACTTTCTTCTCTTGTTGCTATTCTTTGTTGAATTTCATGAGCAAATTTTGTTCTATTACTCTTGCATGTTTTGATTTTTGAAGCTATGATACTATAGTTCAATATGCATATATAATTCTCTTCATTTTATTGTAAAAATATATAAAATTTATGTCTAAACTAAAGTATATGATATTACTTTATTGTTTTCTATCATTACTACTTTATGGATGTTTGAAAACTTGATATTGTACTTTTGCATGTCTAAAATTCATGTTTAATATTCTTAGATGTCTGTAAAGTGTTGAATATAAGTTCTTACATGTTAAATTATATACTACATATTCTGAAATTCAGTAGAATACTCTACATGTTGCTGATTCTGCATTAAACTCTCGAATTTTATTTTACATGTGCTATTGTTGATTTCTTTAATAAATCATATTGAATTTCACTTCATTAAGCTCTAAGTATGGTTTTGCATTATTAAAAAAGTTAAATTCAGCATTCTATATTAAAAATTTTACATAATTATATGAAAAACTCTACAATTATTTCAAGAAATTATAAACTATTTTTCAGAATATAAAAATTATAAATTATGAAGAAAAGTGTAAAATTTTCTTAAGAATAAATATTGGATCATAATTAAATTTCAGATGATAGTATATTATGATATACCTTAATATATTATAATGGTATATCGATATTCAAACTTATCATCCACTGGTGAGAAGCGATGTTTGACTCCGTCTACGATGTTATATGTATGAGGGTTAGCCTATGAGTCCTGAATAGTAGTGTATGACCTTTGATTGTATGAAAATAAATAATACTCGGACTTTGATATCCGCTCATTTAGTTGGTAAGGCCTATTGACCATTTGTCTCTAACAAAATCGGATTTTAGCATGTTTTGATGATAATAATTGAATAAAAATATGATAAGATTTTGGAAATACATAAACTGAATTTTCCTACACGAGTTTTAAGAAAATTCCATATCATTGTATCCAATCATGATTTATAGTCGTTTCGATATATTTTAAAGGTAAATTATATATGATGATTGTTATACCGTTTGTCTTGTTAAACTTTTAGTTCACTCCTTTTCATATTCTACTAACTCCTTCAAATGAGATGCATGGATACTTACCGGATGAATAAAAATGAAGGATGCTTATGGTCGAAGAGTATAGAATCTAAAATTATGAAGTGTTGATACTGTATTTCCATTTTAGTTATTCATTAATGGAGTCATGTTATGTTTTGGATAGCTTTAATATGTATAAAATATTGTATCATATTTTCGGACATCTTTAAAGTATTTTATTGATGTATCATGCTATCAGACAGTAGAATGTAGAGACATCGATGTCGGTTTCGGTGTCATATTTATGGGTTGTAGACACAAATTTGGACTATCCTGCGGTAGATTAAATTCGGATGGTATATGGTTACAGTTATGACTATGTAGACATATCGGTTGTCTGACGATTAATTGTCAACTATCGGAATATGTGTATGATTTATACATTTATAGTTTTTAAATTCTGATATTTATTTTGAAAAAGGTATAATTTCTTACGTAATGTTTGACGTTACAGTTGGATCAGTGTAAAAGTCACATAAGATGTGGCATATGTTTGAGTCATGTATATAAATTAATTTATTTTATTATGGTCGGTTGAGGAATCGACATGGAGTTCACGCCAATAGGTTATTAAGTAATAATTCGATTAATTTATAATTGATTAAGTATTAATTATTGGATAGAAAATTGGGATGTGACACTATCTATGGGGTTATATATAGATGGCTCACCTGTGGGTCTTAGCTAGTAGCAAATGGCGATTAACTATATGAAAAAAATCATAACTTAAATTTTAATATTTATCATTTATTGGTGAGGTGATCACAAATCTTTGATCCTTGATATTTTTACATGATTTGAATATAGTTTTGGTACATATACAGTTTAATATAATTGAGCGTCAGTTTTGAGGTTATAAATGATTAATTTATGAAATGATATCGTTGATTATACATGTTTTTCGATATACATATAATTGTTTACTTTTGAAAATTTATAGATATTATTGAGTATTTGGTCAACTCTTATTTTATTTTTTAACTTTTTAGATTAGAAGATTTGATATTTACTTATAGGTGATCGATTGGAAGGATAGCTATTCAAGGGCTAGATTTAGAATGTTAGATTTAGATTTATATATTATTAATTAGAAAAGAACATTAGCTTTATATCAATTAGTTTTTGGTTTATTTGAATTTTAGTTATATTCACTCGATGCTAATGTATAGTGTTAGTATTTTGAGTTGGATTCGATTTTCTTTAGCAATTCAACTGAATTATGATTTTGATTACTTTGATTTTAGTATTAATACTTCTAATTTTTGGATTGTTTATTGGCATTGGATTTTCAAGTCAGTATCTAGTATTGTTTTGGATTTTTGGTTGGTGAAATAAATAATAAAAAATTGAGTAATTAAGGATTAAAAATCTAATCTAAATAAGTATGGATTAAGAAAGTAAAATTATTAGAATTTGAGATCGGAGATATGACAAATCAAATCATTTCAAATAAATAAATACAATACAGGTAAAATTTCTAATGGTATAAAACATGGTAAAAACATAGAAGCAAAGACCAATAATTCATACACCAACTAATGAAAAGGCCTACTCTGATGATATTTGATGGTAATGTCACATCAATTTCATATAATAGTTATCAAAGAAAGCATCAAATGATGCACTCTAAATTAATTTAGAAAACTCTTTTATGTTAAAAAAAGTATAAACGCTAAAACTTTTCATTTTATATAAAAAGTATAACCGTAAAGCTATCCACTACCTTGGAAGAAGTACAAAAATAAAGCTTCACAAACAAAATGTTTTTTTATCCCGAGGGAAGCACAAACACAAGGCTTTGCTTCTCATGGAAAAGCACACATCACATATGACAGATTCAAAATAGAGTCTTGATTGAAGCACTTACATGGATTGACACTTACTTTTATTTCACAAATATTTTTGCATAGGGATATAATACCTTAAATATTTACCTATTTTGTATAAATCGAACAAATTGTTTAAATATTCTACAAAACCAAATTGAACTTCAAGCCTTCGGTGTTGATTATATGCATACAATAATATTCAAAATGAAAAGCTAAAAGGTTTTATGCTTATAAATCAAAATAAGAAATATAAATAAAATTAAAAGATTTCAAAAATAAATTAAAGAATGGGAATAAAAAACTTGACTTAAACTTCTACTCTTTTAGATTTGATTTTTACATGTTCCAAGATCTCCTTCCTCCTCTTTCTGTCTCTTCTTCCTCTCCTCTTGCACCTTTTTTCACAAAATGACTAACAGTGCATGCAGGCACACCTTTATAACTCAATTGGCGCACAAACATTGAATAGATGTGCATTAGGCGTACTTAATATGCGTCTTTTACACACAACGTCATATTAAGTATGACTTAGACACCAATATTTTGCTCAAATTACGTACGAGCGCTATATAAGCGCAACTTATAAGCCACTAATTCTGTCCAAAACACACAAAGGTCTCGTGCCATTGATACGAGTGTGAAAAATATGTGCTCATTCGTATTCCACCAATCCAAAATTTAAAACTCTGAGTTACTAATTCTGATGCTGAAATCATAATTCGATTGTAAAGTGAAGAAATTTAGCCAATATTATATTTTTACCAACCAACTGTATTCCATGATAAGCTCATACCAAAGAAAGTAAAACTCATTGACAACCTCTACTATAGCTTATTTTTTCTATTGGAGCGGACAATTTTTGGTATTAATTATATATACAAGTTGCATATTGTATGCAGATATTGATAGATATAGGCTTTTTTATCTGTATTGTTGGTTGTCCTCATGTTGGTGTATAATTATCACATATCCGATTCCAAAATTGAATTTAAAAAGTTGTATAATTATCACATATCCAATTCCAAAATTAAATTTATTAATTTCTTAATTCTTAATAAACGCAAGTCAAAATTTTTATCCTTATGACCCAAAATTTTAATTGTATATGCCACTGACTAAAAATTTAAAATAAATGTTAGGACGTAAATCTATAAATCAAATACTATTAAATAGTTTGAAATAATATGAGAATCAAACCACAGAATCTAAATACCACACCTAAAAGTGACTCCGAATATCAACAACTATTTGACTTCAAATTAAGCTGTACTACCCGGTTTTTATTTGATATATTTTGGTAATATGCTTTATTTTAGGATATTTTGGATACATTGAAATTCATTATATTTCATGTAATTTTTAAGAAAATTTGGTTTGTGTATCGGCTCCTAAAGCACTCCTGAGGGGCACCTAAGGCACAAAATGCCAAAAAGGGGCACCTGAGAGCCACCCAAGTAGCACCCGATGCGCTAATTTTTGAGAGGGTCATGTCCGAAGAGTGCTTGAGTGGCGCTCGAGTGCCATTTGTGTATGTAAGGTGCGGCTGAGGCATTGTTTGGCCATTTGTGCGAGAAGAAGAAGAAAGGAGAGAGAGAAAGAGAGAGAATAGGATGAAGTGGAGAGAGGAAGAAGTGATAAGGTAGATCAAAGTATCATTTTATCAGATTTACTTAGTATGAGGTTAAGATAAGTATCTATAAGCCTTATCCTTAATTTATTTTAATATCTGATAAATTTTATGTATATTTTAGAGATTTAATATTCAGGCATACTATTTTTATATATCCTATTTATTTCCCTTCGTGCATGCATATATTTTTACCAATTGTTTGTGGGGTTTTGTTCAGGTTTGCAAGTATTTGAGGGTTTTATTAAATTATAAAAAATGGGCCAATATTTAAGATTGTATATTTATATATCAGTATATTTGTATGAAAACAATTATGAAAACCTATATGAGCCCTGCATTAGCACTCAAGTATCGTTGCATGGGGATTGAGGTCGTTACATTTGTGATATGATTTGATATATAATTTGTGGCACCTCTCCCGATGAAGAGACTCTATTCCTAGCAGAAAAATATCTATAAATCTCTTTTTTTGGGCAAGAAAAGACTCTGTATTTAACGTGAACCATCATAAATGAATTAAATGGAAAACTAATATATTCAGACATCCTTATATATATACTAAACTTGAGGATTGCATGCAAAATTACAGGTGACAAAATATAGTGAACACATTCCTTATCTATGGGAGACAAAGTATATAGATGGCTATTCCCATTGGTCTAAATAACGGTTAATTTGGTTTAAGGTTATCAGAACTATATCTAACCCTTACTCAAGTTGGTCTTGTGATCTTTGGTTCTCCGATTTCGTGTATACTTTGTCTTTCTATATCAATTTGTATTCGAACTTCAATTTGAGATTCGCAGGTTGCCCACAGATGGGATTTGGTTAGTCTCGTACATCTGATATGTGATTTTTTTCGGAATATATTTCTATTTATATAATTTTATTCCGGACTCTATTTCGTACATGTGTAATTTTGATTTGGACTCCATTTTATTCTGCATTCGTTTCAGTGTGGATTATGATCTAATTTGGATTATCTAATTTCGTTTCAGATCACTTTTGTTCAATATATATCCCTTTGAGAATATCTTTGATATGAATTCTAATTTGAGTATGAGACTACTCTCATGACTTTTGATATTGGATTATGATTGAGATTTAAGATTTAACTTTTGATGTTGGGTTTTCGAATTTGTGATTCAACTTTTGATATTTGGTTTTTAGATTTATGTCTTTTACCCATTTTGAATGTGTTTATGGACCCTCCCTTTGATTTTAGACCGTGTTATTTATTGTATATGATATTAGTATTTGTTGAGTTTTAGACTCACCGTTTTACTTCTTATCCTTTCAGATTAGTAGGTGTGGATACATTGTAGGAGTTTAGACGTAATGTAATGTCCCAATTTTTAAATAAAGTAATTAAGGTCATGTAATTAAAATTTGACTTAATTAATGAGGAAGTTATCATACTGGTCAGAGAGATAATATATTGATGATATGGCCATAAGTGGAAATCGGCCGGACAATAATAAGTTGAACGACAGAATTAATAAGTTGACCGACTGAGTTAATTGTTGATAGGAAATTAGCAAATGTTGAACTGTCCCAAAATCATTGACCGGATTATTTATATAGTTGACCGGCTTAGACAACAATATGACTGGACGGAAATTTATGACCGGGTGTAGGGGAAGAATCCGGTCAATATGCGTTGACCGGCTATTGGGGAAAAAATCTTGTCAATTATGCATTGATTGATTAAAATAAAATGAGACCACAAGACTTGTGTGGAAATGGTTGGACTTGAAGGAAATGAGGAAGGAATCTGGTCAACATGCATTGACCGGCCCATTAAAACAAATACCCGAAAAAGTAGCCTGTTGCCAAAATTTTGGTCAACACGTTGACCAAAAATTGTGCAATTTTGCCTAGTATGAAAAAATGACTGGGTTGCACTAAAAGATGGAATGAAATGAAATTAGCGATACGAGCTAGAAGGAATGATATAATAAAGTGGATGAGCGAAGTAGAAATGACCGGAGTGGATGGATAACAAGGCTTCCGGAGAACATTGATGAAATTTTTATAGTAAATTGTCAATAAAATAATCTGAGAAAAAAATGGCAAAATGAAATATTAACCGGTCAAGAAAGTTAACTAAAGGTAAGGAGTGAATCATTGATCGGTTTTGGCTAAAGGTCGGAGTAGCCAGTTATGAGTAGGTGAACTACTCCACCTACTCTCACATACTTGAATTCTCTAGAATTTTCGAGAAGACGAAATAAGAGAAAAATATCTGAAGTAGATAACCTACTCCCATCTAATCCGCTGACCTTCTAGAAGGAAAATGGAATAAGTAAAAAAAGAAGTATGAAGTGGTTAACTTGCCCCAACCTACTACTACCAACCCTAACGTTTATAAATATTGAATTTGAGAGTCAGGATAGGAGTTGGGCAATTTGTGAGTAAAGTACGAGGAAAAGAATAACTTTAGGCTAGATCCAATGGAGTTCATAGGTCGGATTCCAGGCCAGTGTACCCCCAACATTTTTGATAAATTTATATTAAGTTGGATTGTTTTCATACTCTCTCTGTTATATATCTACATGAAGTATGATAGGGCAATTACTTTCTACATGTTGTTAATGTTTACGAATACATCATTTAATGTTTAAAGTCTGATTGTTTTCATGCTCACTCTCTCTATTGTATATCTACGTGAAGTATGATAAGGTAATTACTTTCTACATGTTAATGTTTACGAATGTATCATTTAAAAACTTCGGTTAATTGCTTTTGTATGAAGTCCTGCTATTTGCTTATTTGCATGAAGTTTGATTATTTGCATATCTACATGAAATTTGGTTATTTGCATATTTGACAGAGTTCAATTATTTGCATCATAGAAGAACTCAGTTATTTACTTATCGCATGTCTAAACAGTCCGGTCATTTATTTATTTGCATGAAGTCTGGTTATTTAACTGCATAAAATTCGGATATTTGCATGTTTAAGGAAGTCTGGTCATGAGTATGTTTAAAATAGGTCCGGCTATTTGCATGTAAAAGGTGTCTGGTTATTTGCATTATTGAGTAACATTTTGGTCTATTGTTTTGATAAGAGCTTCAGACTTTAGGAAGCACATGGTTTCAAAATTGGATTTTAGGGCCGAGAGCTGCAAACCTTAAATGTAACTGTTTTGTTGGTTAAGAGTTACGGACCTTAAATGTAGCCATCTCGTTGGTCAAGAGTTACGGATCTTAAATGTAGCCGTTTTATTGTTCAAGAGTTACGGACCTTAAATGTAACTGTTTATGGGATTTGATGATTCAGGGGTTTGAGAGTTGCAGACCTTAAATGTAGCTGTTATTTGAGTTATATTGGTTAAGAGTTATGGACCTTAAATGTAGCTATTTTGGTTAGTCAAGAGTTACAGATATTAAATGTAGCCGTTTTGGTTGGTTAAGAGTTACAAACCTTAAATATAGTTGATTTTTAACGAAAACGAATTTGGAAATAGAAGCATGTTTTGGAAACCAATTTTTCTAAAAATGATTTTGGCATATGGTTTTATAAAATTAACTCTGGTCATGTTTTATGATCTGTATGCATAAATGCCTTTACTACATTTTGTCTGTTTCTACACTATTTATAACTATGCATGATTTATGCATATGGGTATCTTATTGGGATTTAGCTTACTCCCCTTATGTTTTCTTTTAGACGATAATGAATTTATACCGGACAAAAAAAGAATAAAGTCGATGGACTAGTTAGGTAGAAAACTGATCAGGAATTAAGTAGTAGTGCATGAGTGACATCGATGCAAATCTCTTTTGATTCTTTTGAAAAATTTTTGTAAAACGATTTGTTATATTAATTAATTGGTAAATTATGTGCTTCCGTATGATTTTATGGTTTGAGTAATTTCGGTTCTTAATGGCATCTCATGTGTCTTTTATTCTGTGTTATAACTGACCGACCTAAAATCCTTAGACGGTCAAAATATTGACCGACCTAATTTAACCGACCTACGTAATCAGGCTGATTCAGGAGCTTCGGCCTTATACGATCCTGTGCACGTGATGTAAAATAAAAGAGAAAAATTTTAAGTCCACCCATATAAGTTTGTATATATATATATATATATCTTCTTACCTGAGTTTATTTTAATACAGTATAAATATGGTTTTGACGGAAGCCATATATGGTGGAATATGGCAGATCCGTCACACACGATCTGATTGCGGTTTTATCATTCGATGAGTTTAGTTTCATTTTTGGCTTGGATATGTATCAGATGTGTATAGGTCTTGAGTTTGTCTGGAAGTGGGCCTATGGTTATACATTAAGAATAGTTGGGTTGTATATTTAGCTCTGTTATTATCGTTGGTTTGTCCCATCCCTTATGATATTGTGGAACAGATTGTATGTATTATTGTTTGGACAATTAGCGATGAGATTTTATGCGAGTTATAGTTGTATATTTAGGTCTTGTGGTTTGTTCATTTATAATGCCCAGGTTTGACATTTGTGATGTCCTTTTGGGGATTTTGTTTTTGTGAAGTATAATTAATTAGACTTGATTTGGTCTTCGTTTATGACATATATGTAAGGAAAAAAATATTTTAATTAATATTAGAATATCAAATCTATAAATTTAATCGAAAATATAGTTGAAACTGTTACAATATCATCCGTATCATCAATAGTCCAACGCAACATAAGATGAAATATACAATAATCCCCAGAACCAATCAAATGAGAATCTGAATACAAATCATAACTAAACAACAACCTTAAACATCTTTTTGTCCAATCCTACTTGCTAATATGAAGAGTTAGCAAAATAATAATAAGGGTGAGCCAGTAAATGAATAAAGTATATGTAATCTTATATGTTGATATATCTTAATAAAACATGAAGGAATCATACCATAATCAAAAGTTTGAATTGTCGATAATATTATTTTCAAATAATTTACGTAAAAGACGTATACTAATGATCAAATTGTAGCTAAATTTGTACAATGATATAAAATCATGCCAAAAAAATACACGTATATAAAGTATACTCAAATCATGCTAACATATGCAAAAACTAAGAAACATTGACCAACAAATGATTAATACTAAAACTTGAGTTATGATTACTTCTATATACTCAAAGGTAATGCGTTATTATTTAAGATTTATAGGTGGGTCATTTATATATAACTATAGAGATGGAGCCAAATATCATTTTTTGACCCGCGGATGATAGGTCTAACATTTGATTAACTAACAATATATGATTGCATGTTCGAATATATTTCGTTAATTCTCTACAATAGTTCATTTTAGTCAAATAAAAAATTTTACTCAAATACAAATATTTTTTAATTTTTCTTATATTGGAGAAAAATACTTTTTCATCTAAACATATGGAGAATTTTTTTCATATTTCTTTATGTTTGTGACTTGTAATAAAATTATAGACATACAAAAATAGTAAAGTAGAAATTAAAGACAT
This sequence comes from Nepenthes gracilis, assembly GCA_033239525.1. Taxonomy (NCBI): domain Eukaryota; kingdom Viridiplantae; phylum Streptophyta; class Magnoliopsida; order Caryophyllales; family Nepenthaceae; genus Nepenthes; species Nepenthes gracilis. Next base: position 1,473,001 of record BSYO01000037.1, read on the forward strand.
ACAAAAACTTAAATGTATATTTTGTAAGCAATGTAAAAAATTGTTCTGCATAAAATATAAGAATTTAGCAAAGTTTAAATAATTTTCCTTAATTATAAACATACAGGAATAATTATATGAGAATTTAGGATATGTAGAATCATATATATATATATAATACAAAATTTAGGACATGAAAAAATAATATCATAGAAATTTAATATTCAAACATAATTTGTATGAATTTTAACAATATATTTCATAAAATTACATGGAATTAGAGTAAATTTAGATACATAAAAAGTATTATCACTTTAAATAAGAAACTAATGCATGTGTGAATATTTAGAATGAGAAGTACACAGAGAGATTAGAAAAGAACAATAACAAAGAAAGAATTGGTTTCGATATATCTACATTCACTTGATTTTACTAAAAGATCTTTCGATTTCTCCTTAATTTCTCATTCTCCTTCTTTCTTTTTCTCTTTTCTTTTTCTTTTTTCTCTATTCTCTCAAAAATCAAATGAAAATCTCCGAAAATCAGCCAATGGGCCTATTTATAAAATTTTAGTGCATGAACGCTCATTAGGCACTGAGGTGCAAACCATTCCTACACGAGCACCCTTCTAACACACATTAGATACTAACATTCTGTTCCAAACATACACATGTGCCGTTTGAACGCATATTGATATGAAGATTCTACTTAAAATGCGTATAAGTGCTCTAATGTCATCTATTAGACATACACCTACTATCTAAAATACACATAAATATGAGGCATACATAGGTCAAGCACCACTACGTGTAACTTATTCAATCTAAAATTTTTTCTTTATCCTAAAATCTAAATTTTTTATTGATAATATATTAATTTAATTAAATTAATTATTATTAAGATAATTATTTAGGATCCATACCTTTAAAAGATTTTTTTAAAAATAGATATACACCCTGCATAATTTTACATAAGGTTCCATAATTATGGTAAGGTAGGCTATTATTGTCACGTCTCCAAAACCTATCTTCTTATTTAATTCCTTAATTAATCTAATAAGGTTTTAGTCCTTTACTACAAATTTCCATAACATTTTATTATATAGATCAAACGAAAATTCAAATAAATATTGGATGTGAACATACATTAAATGTTAATTATTGATAACTTACAAAGAAAATAAGAATACATCCAATCACAGGACTTGAATTTGCCACACCTAAAGTGGCTCTGGACACTAAACTTATGATAATCTCAAACATATATAAAAAGATACGTCCGTGGTAAAATTGAAGTAAAGAAATCATATCATAGACTTGTGTTGGATAAATTGATCTTCAATTACATCACCAACAAAACATTGTAATTTCTATTGAATGCAGAATTGTTGAAACGAAGTGAAATAAATACCCTAAGTCTACTATTTTGATACAAAATATATCATCTAAAATCACAAATCCTAGTTCTATTATCGGAGAGTCACTCCATCATCTTCCATCCCTTGCAAGTATGCCCAAACTCTTTAATCTAGAAGGTTAATCAAAATAAAAATAGGAGTGAGCCAGTTGCACAATAAAATATATAATTTTTGATAATCGAACATATAATTTATATCAAAACATATTGAAAGGGATATGATCTAAAATCAAAGACAATGCAAGACGATTTCTATAACATTCATGTCTAACTTCAGGTTAATAATCAAATTTTCTTTCTTTAAATAATGCATCATTAAAATATACTCAAATTATACAATTTGTTATGGATCAAGAATCAATAGAATCTTGTCAATAAAATAGCTACTAATCGAAACTCAGGTCGTGTGTATTTTTACGCAATTAAAGGCTTTACATTACTATTTATATTTCGTAGGTAGGTTGTCACATATATAACCCTATAGATGGGGCTAAACGCCTTTTTTAATTCGTAGATAATAAATTTGAACCTTGATTATCATTACAATATGCTAAAATATATCATAGTATATTATTGATAATTTCTATAATGGTTTGTTTGTATATAATCAAATAAAAAACTATAGACAAATATGAGGATTCTTTATATTCATAGAGAAGAAAATACAATTATCTTTTAACTAATTATGGAGTTTTTTTCATAATTCTTCAATTATTTAGCATGTTGAAATTTATAATTTATGCTGGAACTCAATTATGAAAGCTTAAAGCATGCAAAAGTTATATTATGAAATTTTAAACATGTGCAAGGGTTGTATATTTGGAAACATGCCGAACTCTATGTGGTTTGGTGTAATTCATCATTTCATTTTAGCTGTGAAACATGCATTAATAATTTAACATAAATTCAAGGTATGCAATCATATACTTAAAATCTAGAACATGATAAAATATTATATACGAAAATCAAAGTATATAAGAGAATTTTAATATAATTTTAGAATATGTATGAATTTTAGTGCAAAAAACTAACATGAAAAACACAATATATATAGATTAAGGACATAAATTTTATAAAATTTTAAAAAAATGGGGATGAGAGTACATGCATGTGAAATATGAACGCCTTTATTTAAAATTATAATATATGTGAGTATTTGAGACAATAAACTTCGATAGAGATTTGAAGGAATGGTTACAAAAGAAAGAGGAATCTAAGATGCACTTGCGTTTTTGTTAAATTCACCAAAATCTTCCATTGATTTATTCAAAATTTCTTTCTTTAGCTTTCTCTCTCTCATTCTCTCCCTTTTTCTCTTCTCTCCAAAATTTAACAAAAATGACTTAAAAATAATTTGATGACACTTATATAGACGACTGGCATACATGTGTCTATTAAGCACGTATCAAGCGCTGAGATACAAATCATACGGCGTATGAGGGTTTTTGAGATACGCAACAGGTGCCGACAATCTGTCAAAACTATGCACGTATGTTTTTCGAGTGTGTATTATGTGTGAGTAATCTACCAAAAATACACACGAGTAACCAATAAATATCTTTCAAGCACATCCTTTCTACCTTAAACATGTATGTGTGAATGCGTCAAGTATTGGTCAGGTATCACTTAACATTACCTAACTAGATCAAAATATTAATTTTGATAAAAATCTTTATTTGACCTTAATAATCTTTTTATCTTAATTTAATTAATTATGATAAAAATTATAAATAAAAAGTTTATACCTTACAAGTATTGAAGAATTTCTCCAATATTTTAAAATAATTTTTAAAAAAATATAGTTAAATATAATATTAGTAAATATACTATTTTAATAATTTTAATATTTACTTAAAGTTATTTATTTAAATTTTATATAATCTATTTACTTCCATCGCTAATATTATATGGTGAAAATTATAATCAACCTAAAAAAGTTCAATCATGTCAATAAATTATAACAATTGGTTTAATAGTAAATTTTGGATGGTGTAATAGATATCTGTAAGTTTTTAAAATAATTTGAAAAAAAATTGATAATTTTAACTATCTTACAATTAATATTTGTAATTGGCTTGATTGTTGAGACATGCTCATTATAAAAGATGGTTAAAATATAATATAAAGATATGCTATGCCGACATTTGGTATATTCAGTTCTATCATGTTGAGTTGTTGATCTTCATCTTCTCCTAACTCAACTTGTTTTATTGTTGTAATGTTTTGAATTGCTATTTTTGAAAAGAATATAATTCCATAAATAGAATAATATTTTAATCTTTCTTAATATAATGAGAAATAAATTATAAAATATTTTTAACACCAGTATTAATAATATGATATGCACATCATACACTGACATCATATACCAAACTTTATGGTCTGAAAGGTTAGTGATGACAAAAGTAAAAGTGAGTCAATTACTCTATAAAATATATAAATTTTTATAAGTAAATAAATATATATATTTAAGATATGTTGAAATATGACATTATTAAATAACCAAAAAATCGATAACATTATTTTGTAAACTTATTATGTATAATCTAAACTGATGATTCATTTTGATAAACTATATAAATATCTAAAATATGCTTAAATCATAGACCAACGACTAGTGAAGAACTCAATAACAAAATACGAATATCAAAACTCATGTTATAATTATTTTTATATTACCAAATGCCACACGCGATTATTTAAAACCTTTTGGTAGGCCGTCTATATATAACTCTATAAATGTGGTCGAATACTATTTTTCTAAGTTACAGATGATAGGTGGGACCTTTAATTTACTTATAATATGTTAGGATATGTACGAGAATAATTTGTTAATTTTTCACAATAGTTCATATTTAATCGAATTGAAAAGTTTACTTAAATACGAATATATTCATATATTTTTTTATACCGAAAAAATTCACTTACTTATAGCTTATGTGGAGTTTTCATCTTTATTTTTCAAATATATAACATATAATAAATTATATGTTATGCAGGAACTCAAACATGTATTTTTAAAACATGTAGGAATAGAAGCACATGATATATAGACAACCAAGAAGCATCCATAACTGAAATTGCAGAAATTTAGGAATCTAACACAGTTTACATAAGTTATTAACACTTGCAATTAGAGAAAATGTAGAAGCATATATGTTAGAATCAAAAACATGAAGAAATTATACAAAGGATTCGAAGACATGTAAGCACAATATTATAGAAATTCATCACTTAAATGTCATATGCATGAATTCAAGATATATATTTCATAAGAATTGCATAAAATGGAAATGAAAACACATTGATATAAGGTATAAATATTTTATACATGAAAATGGAATACACATAGATGTAAGGTAACACATTCGGCCAAATAAATCCTTTCTTCAACAATTCTTATAATTTATATTTCAATTTTTTCAATTCTAATGAGGCCATTTTGTAAATAGCCCTTGAAATTACTATAGATCCTAATACAATGTCAATGGCAAATTTAATTTCTTGATTAGGAGGTAAATCGGACAAATCTTTTGGGACATGATTCTCATATTCACATACCTTTGGAATCTCTTCAATGATACATTGTGACTTTCAGAAGTGGTAATATAGGCTAAATAAACTTGACATCTATTATTTACCAAATGGCTCGTATGTAAAACCAAAATCAATCTAATTGACTCATTTTTTACTTTCCCTTAACTCGAAAGATTCATATTCAGAAATACATAATAAGATGTACTTATTATAACAATTCATATTAGCATGGTAGCACACCAATCAATTTATTCCAAAATGGCGTTGAAATCACATATTTTGAGTAAAATCAAAATTTTCCAATAATTCAAACTCATTGAACCAAACTAGACATTGAGGATACATAATATCAGCCAACAATGACTTGCTCATTAGGGTAGATACCACAAATGTAAATTTTAAAATTTGAGGTGGTACATGCAAACTATAAACAAACTTATGGGCCACGAAAGGGTACGCAAACTTGAAATCAATCAATACATGAGTCATAGAGTCAAAATATTTACACATTACCTTTAATTATTGGTGGCTCTCCTCTCGTGTCTTTCACTGTTGTTACAAAAGCCCTTCTAAGAATGGAAACCTTCTTTATCGAACAACTCAAAAGAAATGGATAATCCTTCACCATGTCGCCTACTTGGCCGGAATTAAAACAGGTTCCACTTTGATAGTAACATTACCTCTCAGCATGATATTTGTGACAATACTCACATGTTGTCTTCAAATAATGGGGCTTTATCTGTAACGTCCTGGCGCATTCGCATGTGGATGTTGTCCGCTTTGGGCCGGGGGAACTTCACGGCGTCCCAAGTCATCACGCGGCCCGCACGGTTTTGTTCTTGGTAGACGGAGTCCACCGCCCCCAAAACGCGTCCACAAGGAAGAGGTATCCACGCCCTTATAAAGGCACGCTTTGTTCCCTCTCCATCCGATGTGGGACTCTACAGTTCACCCCCCTTGGGGACCCAGTGTCCCCTCTGGCACGCCGGACCGGATCCCAACTTTGATACCATCTGTAACGTCCCCGACGTATCCGCATGTGGATATTGTCTGCTTTGGGCCGGGGAAACTTCACGGCGTCCCAAGCCATCAAGCGGCCCGTACGATTTTGTTCCTGACAGACGGAGTCTACCGCCCCCAAAACGCATCCACAAGGAAGATGTATCCACGCCCTTATAAAGGCAAGCTTTGTTCCATCTCCATCCGATGTAGGACTCTACAGTCCACCCCCTTGGGGACCCAGCGTCCCCGCTGGCACATCTAACCGGATCCCTACTCTGATACCATCTGTAACATCCCCTGCGCATCCACATGTGGATATTGTCCACTTTAGGCCAGGGGAACTTCACGGCGTCCCAAACCATCACGCGGCCCGCACGGTTTTATTCCTGGCAGACGGAGCCCACTGCTCCCAAAACGCGTCCATAAGGAAGAGGTATCCACGCTCTTATAAAGGTACGCTTCGTTCCCTCTCCATCCGATGTGGGACTCTACAGTCCACCCCCTTGGGGACCCAACGTCCCCACTGGCACACCGGACCAGATCCCGACTCTGATACCATATGTAACGTCTCCGGCGCATCCGCATGTAGATATTGTCCGCTTTGGGTCGGGAGAACTTCACGGCTCCCAAGCCATCACGCAGCCCGTAAGGTTTTATTCCTGGCAGATGGAGTCCACCGCCCTGAAAACGCGTCCACAAGGAAGAGATATCCACGCTCTTATAAAGGCACGCTTTGTTCCCTCTCCATCCGATGTGGGACTCTACAGTCCACCCCCCTTGGGGACCCAGCGTCCCCACTGGCACGCCTGATCGGATCCCGACTCTGATACCATTTGTAACGTCCCCGGCGCATCCGCATGTGGATATTTTCCGCTTTGGGTCGGAAAACTTCACGGCGTTCCAATCCATCACGCGGCCCGCACGGTTTTGTTCCTGGCAGACGGAGTCCACCGCCCCCAAAACGCGTCCACAAGGAAGAGGCATCAACGCCCTTATAAAGGCACGCTTCGTTCCCTCTCCATCCGATGTGGGACTCTACATTATCGGTGAAAACTTTATTCTCATTGCTTTTCTTTTGTCTTAAGCTTTGAACATAGAGAGTGAGAGTCTCCAATCTTTGAACTTCTACTCTCCGATCTGTTTTCAAAGAATTTCTCCATTTCTTTCTTTTGTTCAATATGTAAAGCCTGATTGAGTACTTTACTACATGTCTATAATTTGCTCAAATCAAGCGACCTATAATCTGTCTGAATCATACTCAAGCGCTCTAGAAGCACTTCTCAGTCGCACCCAATTTGTCAAAATTACGCATAAGTGCGCATCAAGTGTGTCTCAGGTCCAAGACTTGCTTTTTTTTTCTAAATTTTTCTTTAAATTTTTTTGTATAATTATTTTTAATATACCCAAAATAAACTAATAATATCAAATAAATTAAAAGAGAAATGGATGTTATAGCACTTGTCAGGAACTCATCAAGCCCCAAGGTATAAATTGTACGGTGTACAAGTGTCCATTAGGTGAATATCAAGTGTATGCATTTTGTTTCAAACACATATGTACATCCCTTAAGTGCATATTGAGTATGATTAATCTAACTAAAATACACACAAACACCCTAAAGGTGTCATTTAGGTGCGATTTATAGCCCAAAATATGTATATGTGTGAGTTAAACGCTAGTTATGTGTTATTTGATTTAACTTATTTGAGTCAAAAAATTAATTTTGACCTAAAATTTCAATTAATTTTAATATTTTTATTAACTTAATTAATAAATCATCATTAAAAATATAATTTATGATCTATACTTTACAGTTAACTAATTTAATTTTAAAAAATTAACATATACTATTGGAACATTTTCTAAGAGGATAATCGAAATCAAGAGTAATAGTGATATTTAGAGTAGTTGTGATTTTAGAATTACTATCAGTGTTTATACATAATCGAAACGGTATTGGAATATATTCCTTCGCTATCGAAAATTAAAAATTACATGCCATAATTATTAATTAACTTATAAAATAATAATATCAATTTACAAATTAAAGATAATAAAAATAATATAAATATATCAATAAGTATGATACTAATATTCTTTATTGTACTATATAAAGTAGAGAGAGTAGAGATAAAATAGAGAGTTGAGTGTGTGTGAATGTGTTGGGAGGCGGTATATGTAGATTTTTTTACCATTTCCTGCTAATTATTCCCCCTTCTCTCTACTCTTCCCTCCTACTACCCCCAATAGTGAATTGTCATATGCACATCATATGTAAAAAATCTTTTTGGGTCATGTTAGACTCGACCCATGAGTTTACAATCCTACAACCTAATAAGGTTCAAAGTATTGGGCTGTATTATAAACGGTCCAATACTATTTATACATGTACTGTCAAATACAACTTATAATATGCTAAATTGTCTTGTGTCATTGGTGACATGACCTATTTATTATTTATTTATTAGTTTGTATTGTGCCAAATGCAACTCAAAATGTAGCAATGTTGAGAATATGGGATTCTGCAACGAAAAACATATGCTTTGCGTATAAGGTTTGAAGTGTTGGTTCATATTATAAACGATCTAATATTATTCACTACGTATCGTACCAATACATAGCATATAATATACTGAATTATCTCGCGTCATAGGTAATATGATCTGTTCATTATTTATTTTTTAGTTTGTATTGTGCCAAATGCAAGTTAAAATATAGCAATATTGAGAATACGGGATCTTATAATGTAAAGTATGTGTTTTATTTTTTTATTTTAATTTTTATAATAAAATTCGAAGAAAAAAATTAGACAAAAAAAAATATGAAGCACATGGCGTTGCAGGATCCCGTTCTCAGCAATGTCGTGCCCACGCAACGTAAAGATTGGGTGGACAACTCGTGTTGGCTGGGGCCACTTAGCAACGTAAAGTCCAAACGCTCGTCTCTGTCGTCCGAGTTTTGACTCAGCCTCGTAATTATAAACCAAAACTCAATAAATATCTGTGATTCTCAATCGAATTGCGTCGTTGCTTTCCTCAGGAGGTCCGCCACCCTCCTCTGTGCAAAACTCCAAAACCGCTGCTCTCTTCTTCCCGTTCGCTTCATTGTTCTCTCTCTCTCTCTCTCTCTCTCTACATTCCGTCATTGGCTTGTGTTACTCATGGAGACCGTCCATCTTTCGACGCGATTCTCTCTGTTAAAGCCGGATAACATCAAGGTCTCCGATCGCCTGTTCTCGGCGAAATATGTAAACGAGTTATTTCGTAGTGCGAGGAGCAGGAAACGCTGCGTTTTGAAGGTAGATTCTATCGTCAGAGCGGTGAAGATCGCGGAGCCGAGCGAGAGTGCCAATTTGACCTCCGACTACGGTGCTCTGAATGCTGTGAGTGCTCTTATTGTTACCATGTCTATGCTGATATATAATTTGTTGAAAACAATTTGATTCTTCTTTGTTTTAAGATTTTGGACATATTTTTTAGACAGTATTTTTAGGAAAAGGTCGGAAATGTGTTTTGAGTCGAAGAAATTCTGTATGAATGTAGAAATAATGAGTTTTTGATGATTTTCACTGATCGTGATTAGCAAATGAAGAATAACGAGTACTGATCAACGAGGAATATAGACGAATGAAAGTTATTATTAGCTAATACATTGTTTCTTCCATATGAGGCAAAAATAAAACATATATGCGCCAATTTTATACCGTTTGGATTTAATAATTGAGAATGAAGCAGTGATTTTATGGTAAATAAGTGATTTATCCCTGAAATTAGTCTTTTTAATGTAATGAAAGGAAAGCTAACCATAGTCTGCTTTATTCCATTAAAAATGCTTCAAAATGGAGAAAGTTCAACAATTTCTAGCTGAAATGAGAAGTTCTGGAGAATTTGTGATTCCGTTTCCAGCTGTGTGACATTGGAGATACTGTTTTGAGACGATTCACAATCCTTGTCGAAGGATTATGGAAAATTCTCCAGTCAAAAGTGCCTCACAATATTTTGAAAGTGGGCACCTTCAATACGATATGTCAGCCTTTAATTGCGTAGTTTGCAAAGTTTGATGAAATTCTTGAAAGTTTGAAAGCTTTTGAGGTTGAAGTTTAGGGATGTATAGGTGTGAAATTTGGTGGTAAAATTGTAGGAACAAGTTCACACTTGTAAAATAAAGATCTGCCCTTGGTTCTGTATTTCTCGAAGCACGTCAGGTTTCTGTAACGGGATTGTTAGCAGTACTTTGAAAAGAAGTGATATGGTCTCAAGTTCACTTTTGTTGCTATTAGAAAATCTGTGAGAGTTGGTGTATTGGATCCCATATTGGTTGACGAAGGATAGGGGATTTGTCTTATAATAAGGTTTAAATATCTCCATAGTAATATATTTTTTCCTAGGCAACCTTAAGAAGAACAAAAACGTGCGAGTGTAGGCCTATACTTGTGGCCCAAAGTAGACAATGTATTATCATGTGGACTTAGATTATTACAAAATCTATCTCGAGAGTAAAAAAACAGCCATTTATTGGTTTGGTGTGACAGATTTGCCTAGAACAACCTAACTTAAAATGTATCACTGGTTCATATTTTATGTTTGGTTCATATTAGTCACAGTTCCTTCCTTGGTGAAAAAGGTACTGTAACTTAGTTGTTTGAGTAATTCTTTTGGATATTCCTTTCTATTATTCCTTATTGTTCTTTTTAAACTATTTGCAGATTGAGAAAGTGGTTTTCAATTAGTGCAAAGAATCTTCAGCAATCTATTTACTCAATTTTTTAAGAATCCATTGGCTTACTTCTTACTTTGATTCTCATTAGTTAATTAACTCTTCCTATGTGAGAGAGTAGGTATGCATTTGCTTGTTGCCTGGCTTTCTAATAAGGACAGAAATGCATCTATCTCCAGAAAAGAAAAGACGAAAAGTACTAGTATCTGTGGGAATTATCTTCTGCTCTAAAGTAGTGATTGGGTTTGGTTTTCCATTTTTTATTTGTCATTAATTGCACAATTAGTACATTCTGGAATCCCGGTCCTTTTGTGTTGCTCGAAATTTGATGAATAGCTAACAGATAATTTGTTCCGGTGAATCTCTGGATTTTTCACAACTTTATTGTTGTTAGGATTTACTCAAGATATTTTTTCAGCTATGTTCTGATTGTGCTGTTATGTTATCTGTATTCTTCTTGTTTTGCATTTTCAAAACATGAATTTTCATATCAAGAAGTTCTAATTTGTCAAATGACCTATCGTGTTTTGTTAACATCTGCTCTTTTTTTGGGACTTGATGTATCTTGTTTTATAGGCTCCTTTTGAACTGCAGTCAGTTGATTACATGCTGGATCAATCAAGGGCTCTTTTAGATGCGCAGAGGAAAACAAAAATAGTGTGTACTATTGGTCCTTCGACTAGCACACGTGAAATGATATGGAAACTGGCCGAAACTGGAATGAATGTGGCACGTTTAAATATGTCACATGGTGACCATGCATCACACCAGAAAACTATTGATCTGGTTAAAGAATACAATGCTCAATTTGATGAAAAAGTTGTGGCCATAATGCTGGATACTAAGGTACAGCTATTGGCAATTAGATGCTTTCAAATTCTCACTTTGTCTTCATTTGAATTATCATTGGAGATTATTAGTTTTATATTTTTGGCAGTTCTTGTCTAATTTGTCAACCTTTGTCTTTGTTCAAGTTGTTCGAATAATCTAGTGTTAATGCATAAAGATTACTGTATCAATCTAGACCATATTAACATTGGCTATATCGGGCCATATATTGGTATTAGACACATCTGCCACAAATTTTTTTTTCCCTAATTAGAACATTATAGAAAAATATAGTCTAATATATCAGTCAAATATTAAGTATATTGGATGAATATATTGTGATTCCGTTATAGTACCACAAAATCTTGGTATCAAGGTAGCCTGACACTGATATATTGTCCGATATTACATTCCATTTCTGTAATATGTTCATTTGCTATATTTCCATTCCACACTTCTGTAAACTTCTCATGTCATCTAATGCATAGATTATGGACAAGACCTGCCACTCTCAACTTCCTGTATTGTCCCTGGTCAATTCTTTCCTTAAACTCCCTTAGAAGGTGAGAATTTAAAATTGGATCATTTATTCTCCACCATTTTACAAAATTATCATAATTCAACACTTTCCTCACTTGCAATATGGGAATTTAGTTTACTGCGCAGCCCTTTATGTTCATGAATCCCTTGAGCATTCCTAATTTGTATGTTTATGAATCCTTTGAGCATTCCTGTTTTGTAGTAATTTCATCATGAACAATCTCATGCCAAGCTTTTATTTGTTGCCCACTTGCAATATGAAAATTTAGTTTACTGCACAGCCCTTTATGTTCATGAATTCCTTGAGAATTCAGAATTTGTATGTTCATGAATCCCCTGAGCATTCCTGTTTTGTAGTCATCTCATCATAAACAATCTCATGCGAAGCTTTTATTTGTTTCCCACGGATAGCCAATCTGTTTTTATTCTCTGGATACCCTTTCATATAATATGTTAAGAGTTTGACAGCATCAGAATCTACTTTGTTCACATCAAGAGGACAGTTGCTAATGTTGATGAGTGATTAAGCCTTTTGTTATGTTGGTAAGAAAAAGGAATTTTAAAATGCTTTTACAAGTTATGGTTTATGTTTATTAACTCAATGGATTCATTACATTGAGTAACTGGCGATTACCATGGATGACAATATCAGTATTGGTTTTTGTCGCCGTCATATCATTATTAGATATATTAGACAATATGTATCAATATCAGATTTGTTAAAAAAATAATTTTTAAGAATAGTAAGCTGATAAGATTGTATCAACCGATATATTGGTTATATAAGCTGATATAGCCAATATATCAGCCAAATATCGGGAATATTGGTTGATATATTGCCGATACAATAATATATCATAATATTATCGTGATATTAGAAAATATTAGAATCGAAGAGTCGGACACTGATATATCTTGACCGGTATTTTCATCTATATTGATCACCCATTCTTTTTTATTTTCTCTTTGATAATTTTCACTTCTCGTGTATAACTTGAAGATTTCTTTTTGTCAAATAGGGTCCTGAGGTTAGAAGCGGAGATGTACCTCAACCAATCTTACTTAAAGAGGGACAAGAATTCAGTTTTACTATCAAAAGAGGAGCTAACTCAGAGGGCATTGTTAGTGTAAATTATGATGGCTTTGTGAACGATGTAGAGGTTGGAGATATACTACTGGTTGATGGTAAGTGTGGGGCCGAAGTTTTTTCAAGAAATGAATATCATTCATAAATTGTTCTTCTTTTCTGCTTATAAGATCATGTTTATAAGTGCCGTTCTCTTATGTCAGGTGGAATGATGTCACTAGCTGTGAAATCCAAGACAAAAGATACTGTGAAATGTCAAGTAATTGATGGTGGTGAATTAAAATCTAGACGTCATTTGAATGTGCGAGGAAAAAGTGCAACCCTACCATCGATAACAGGTTGGGTTTTGTTCTGCAGTTTAGCTGTCAATATCATAGAATTAAATATAGGCTGATATGTAAAATATTAGCTAATATGTATCAATATAGGACCATCTCATTACTGATATTTCCAGATATTATGGCAAAATCACGATATGTTGCCATATCGGCAATATGTTATGATTCTTGCCCTTTCAATTTTGTAGAACAAACATTTTGTGTCCGATACATCCAATAGTGATACATGCTGCCTGATGCAGTTGAAATCAATATGGTTGTGATTGATGTGGATACTGATATTTTTATCCATGCTGAATCCTACTATTGTTTTCATCATTCGTTATGTTCCTTTGCCAACTATATTTTTGTACTGTCTTTTATTAAGTGCTCTTGTCATTGTTACAGAGAAAGACTGGGAAGATATCAAGTTTGGGGTAGACAATCAAGTTGATTTTTATGCAGTTTCTTTCGTGAAGGATGCTAAAGTTGTGCATGAGTTGAAAAATTATCTTGAAAGTAATTTTTATATATTTTGTTTGTCTATCAAGTTAATTCTTGCTTGATTTTCCTCAAATTTCCCTGAGTCATCTATATTTATTTTGTAGGCTGCAATGCAGACATCCATGTCATAGTCAAAATTGAAAGTGCAGATTCAATATTGAATCTTCAGTCAATAATTTCTGCATCAGATGGGGTTAGTCCCTTCTTTCTTGGAAAGTCCTTTGCAAAGCTTTCCATGTTGTCCTTAGGCTTGAATGGAGGTGTCTTTCTGTGTCAAATATTGATGAAAATATTGGCCGATAAGCATCTGTATCGAGACCCCTGATACCTATATTTTCCAATACTATGATAGTATTGCGATATATTGCCATATCGGTGATATATTTTCATATATCAGTCGATATTCAATATGTTGATATACTTGATATGTAACCGATATATCAACTGATATAATCTTATCAGTTTATGATTTTTAGAAATTTTTTTTACTCGGCATATCTGATACTGGTATGTATTGTCCGATATACTTGATACCATTGTGGCCATAACCAACATCGATGTTGACACCAATATTTTCATCTGTGGTATAAATTTAATTAAGATGCTGAATCAATGACTAAGAGTCTGTCTGGAAAAACCTGTTTTCCACAACCATAGGCAGATTGCAGTTGATGCGATAGAAAATTCCTGCAATTCCATGCCCGAAAAGAGCTTAGAACAGACTATCATTCCCTTGCCACCAAATCTACTGTAGTCATGGATGAAAATATCATTCGATGTGTATTGGTATTAGGAGGCCCTGATACCAATATTTCTAGATACCCTAAAAATATCAGGGCTATGTATTAGCTCTTTTTGTTTTTTCTTTTTTGTTAATAAAAATGTCTTAAATGTAACTAAAATCCTAAAGTTCTAATAAGCCTTGATGCAAACCTGAAATGAGATTTGACATGGGAGGGACTTGATCTGAGTAGCATATAAACTAGGTCTTGTGTATAACAAACAAACAAGTGAAGGGGCCCGGGCAGTTTTTTCCAAGGAAACCCCTGCGATGCCTATGCCAGTGCTCAAGATAGGAAAAGAGGGAAGGAAGAGTCTACTGACTCTTTAGACCCACACAATGAAACAGTGGTGTGAAGGGGTCGAGTCTTGTGCAAGGCTTTTTGGAGAGACAAAGGCTGTTAGGATGCCAGTTCTTTTGAGCTCCTTACTGACTCAAACTTGGTGTTAAAAGTGGAAGTAGAATAGTAAGATGTGGGAGTGTGTAATTGGCTCAGGTTAAATCTACCACTCGAAAAAGACACAATGCACTTCTTAAGATGGAAAATTTTAGTTTCTGAGGATGATGAGGATTAACTTTGTGCGAAGTGGGCAAAGATTTCTCCTGTGTATGTATGCTTTGCTCTCAAAATATTTGGGATCCTTTGCATGGTTTGTAGAGTGTTGTATTTATGGCAATGTTTAGGAACCACAATGCTATATTGGCCCTGCTGGATTGGCTCTATAATCGAGGCATTGGAGGTTGGTATAACTGCTATGTGATTTGAGTGTCACAGATGCAACCATTCAGCATCCGTCTAACTATCACCATTTTAGAGGTGGCAACTCAGCTTTCGGAGTGCTAGGCACACCTTCTATTGGCTAGGTGAGTGGCCAATGGTCTTTATCCTTTGGTTGATGTCGGCATGTCCCGTTTGCTAGTGTAGGCCCCGCAAGTTTGGATAACCACCCTATGTTGGGCCCATAATAACACCCTGGCTTTGTCCTATTGGAGTATCTTGATTGGCCAACTTAGGGGGTCTGTCATTTGGTGGGGAATGCTACCTGAGTTGGTTAAGCTTTTGTGGTTTAGTTGCTTGGAGGCTTAGTCTTATCCATGCAGATGCTGACCCATTTAATTACTTGTGTTCATCTGAGGCACTTCGGGACTTAACAAACCTTAAAATCCATATGTTTTATAGAGGTATAAAATATTTATTGGTCAAAAGTTGGGCATCGTGCAATGACCTATAAGGATATCATGATTAAATTTGAAAAATTGACTAGAACTCCTCAAATAGGTAAATAGATAAAAAATATCAATTTTTAGTACATAACTTTTGATATGGTCAAAATGTTTTACGCATTCGTGATATTTGATACTAATAGATATCACCTGAGATAGTCAATGTTAATATGCTGTGACTGATATCGGTACCGATATATTAGTCTTGCAGTTTAATCATGGGTCAAATGAAGTTTAGAACTTTTCTTACATTGTAGTGAAATGGAAACATATGGCCAGGGATGGCTGCCACCACCTGCATGAGCTATTAGAGGAAACATCATCTACTCAATAGCTGTAGCTTTAGAGCTCCTTTTGAAGGATTTAGGGGCGCTACCCCTCAGGTAGTACCTATGCCCTCAGGAGCGTCCTTATTTTTTATTATTTAAAAATTAAAATATATGGTAGTAGTAATATTTTTGAGTATTTTTTTCATAGTTTGGGTATTTTGTTACTTTAACATTCAAAAAAACTAAAAATAAAAAAAACCTTTTCTCTTAATATTTAACCATATGAAAATAAGGGCTGTTGGATATTGGTTCTTGATGATCCAACTTTTTTTTTTTTTGGGGGGGGAGGTTAATTCCCCCTCAATACCCTCAATTCATAATTATTCACCAACTACATGATGCTTATGCTATGGTTGTGGCATGCTAATTAGGGTCTTAATCTCAGGCAATGGTGGCTCGTGGAGATCTTGGAGCTGAGCTTCCTATTGAGGAAGTCCCACTATTGCAGGTAACTATGGTGTTTATTATGTTGGATTTTTTTTTCTTTCATTTATTGATCTTCTTATCTGGTAAAAAGACATTGTGTTAAATATGATTTCTACTGGGAAATCAATGGTTAGTGTTTTAGATGAATTCTAACATACCACATGAAGAATACCGTTTGAAAGAGTGCTGTTATGATCCTTCTAGTGGAATGACTCCATATTCAACAAACAACTATAATTAGAAGTTGAAAAATAAATAAAATTTCTTTCAAGTAATTTAAATGGCGATTCAATATCCACCATTTTTTTTTCAATTTTTAATTCTAACCGATGAGTGGATACAGAGTTAGCACACTGGGAGTGCCATGACAGCTCTCCATTGGAAATTGATGTGGGAAAGGAAAGGAAGAGAGAAGTGCAACAAGAAAAAGGGACAAGAAGAAGAAGCAACATGGATGACAAGGGAAGAGGATGAAGAGACAGATGAGGAGGCTGAGAATAAGTAGGGGGAAGAGAGAGAGAGAGACAATTATGTAACAATTATATTTATAATATCATTTAAAATGTTACCAAAATATAAAAATTAGGGTCCTTATAGAGGCACATAACTCATAAGTTATCAATGAAATAAATATAAATTACTAAACTACGATGACCTAAAATTTGAAAATAAGAGATATCTTGAAAACTATAAAAACTGCAAAATTGCTATAATATCTGGGATAACAAAATTGGTTTTATCATGGTCCTCTTTAACATTAGACTCTCTTATCTTCCTAGTAGTTGAGATCTATTCTTACAATATAAAAGGCTAATATTAAAATAACACGTTAAAATATTGTCTCACTTTCTATCCTCCGTCACTTTAAAATGATATCAACCATTAGGAGTGTCACGTCCCTGAACCAAACCCGAATAATACTTAATGACATCTTTCCACTAATAATTAATAAACTCAGATAACAGTGGACATGAGCTCCACATCGACATCACAACTGACCAAAATAAAGTAAATAATTTAACCATAGGACCAGAAAATGCCACATCAAGTGGCTGGAAAACGGATTATAACATGACGCCAATACATGCGTAAGGAGCTATATTTAAACCAAAATCAGAATAATCGAACAATTATATAAGAAAGTCAAAATCTAACTATATTATCAATGAGAACATTACAAACCGTTATTCAGTATAAGTGCCACCAACCTAAAATAAAACAAATCATTCTAAGACTACTGTTCGGAAACCAAATACAATATCATATATGCAATATTCTTAATTCTTCATCCCCTAATCATCTTCTCAAAAATACCCTCAACCTGCAAGTGTTTGAACCCGTTAATCTGAAGAGAGCTAGCGAAAAATAAAAATATAAGTGAGTCGAAAGTTCAATAAGGTATATAGCTGCACAATTCAATATACAATTTACATTAAAACATGTCAGAAGAAACAATGGATTAAATTCAAATATAATGTCATGAATATCTATAACAATTGTGCATAGCTTTTCAGTAAATCATGATTAAACATGCTATATAAGTTTCGTTCAAATATGATTATTTCTTATGGACAAAGGCCAATAGGGCCTTACCAACTAAAGGAGTAGATAATCGAAACCTGGGTTATGCTTGTTTTTACAAAACCAAAGACCTTACGCTACTGTTTAAGATTTGTAGGTGGGCCACCATACATATCTATTTGTAGATGAGGCCAAACGTTGCTTTCACCTGTGGATGATAGGTTTGAATCTCGATCTCCATTATAGTATACTAAGATATGCCATAATATATCACCGCTGAATTTTTTACAATTGTCCAATGTATAAACAAATGAAAACTTTACTCAATTACAAATAATCTTTATATTTTCTTATACCAAAAAAAATATTCGTAATTTTTTCACAAATTGTAGAGTTTTTCTTCAAATTATTCCAAATTTTTGCCCTACAATGACTTGAGTTTCTGTAGGATTTGAACACGTTTATTTTAAAGCATGAAATGCTACATATTGATGTTTTTCAAACATATGGACTACTATAACAAAAATTTTATGAAAAAATCAGCAAAATCCTATCATGTTAACATCTCCTTTCAAATATTGAGCATGCAAAGCATATTTTTAGCAATTTTAAACATTCAGGAACATTATGTACGAAAATCAAATATTTAAGAGCACCATATCAGAATTTCAGAACATACATGAAAGAGAATTGCAGAAATCTATTGTGTAATATAATGTACATGGGTTTAAACATGAGTTTAATGCAATGTTGCAGAAAAATGAGAAGAATAATGTATGCATGTGAAATGTAAACCATCTAGTTATGAAAATATGACATGCATGAGTATTTAGAATAATAAATGCTCTAAAAAATGGAAAGAATTTAATAACAAAGGAAAGAAGACTTAGGATGTACTTACCTTAACTTCAAATTTATTTAAGTCTTGATTTAATTCACCTCAATTGACCTTCTCTAGCTCTCTCTCTATCTCTCTTTTCTCCTTCTTTCTCATCTCTCAAAATCTGGTAGAAAATGATCGAAAATCAGTTGGACATGACTTATATAGCAGACCGGTGCATGTGCGCTTGTTAGGGAAGTATCAGGTGCCGTGAGCAGACATTATGGCGCACGAGTGTCACATCAGACGCGTGTCAGGCACTGGCATTCTGCCACAGCGCGTTCGAGCATCCCTCGGGCATACATTGAGCATCAGCTAATCTGTAAAATGTGCTCGAGCTCAGGTCATGGGTCTGTCAAGTGCGACTTGTCTGCCTAGGACATACATGTACGCACATCAGGTGCTATTCAAGTGTCCTTCGACTCTATGCAATCTGGTCTAACTCTGCCTTTGATCCACTTTAATCTTTCTTGATTTCAATTTTATTTATTTCAACTTAATTAATCATGATTAAATTTAAGATTCGGAAGCCGTTTTTTACGAGAATGAGGGATTATAACGTTTGTGAGAACCATTGTAGAATAACGAAGAAGACAAGGGAATGGTCCCAAAATATGAAAATAAGGGAATAATATTTCTGCCTTTTCTAGATATCCTTAAAACTATTGAAACCACAAAATACAAGAATCTCTGAGATATAACAAAATTGGTTTTTTTATAGCCTCCTAAACATTAAATTCCTTTATTTTCTCAATGATTGAGATCTATCCTTACAATGTAAAAGGCTAATATTGAAACAACATATTGAAATGTTATTTGGATTTCTATCTTCCATCACTTTCAATTGATCTCAACCATTTGAAGGATAAGGCACTATAATGCTTGTGAGAACCATAGCAAGGCCTAGCAAAATTGTGGAAACAATTAATGAAGAGGATAAGAGAATGATCACAAAATATGAAAATAAGGGAATGAAATTTCTACATTTTCTGGATATTCTGAAATCTATTAAAATCATATAATTGCAATAATCTTTGAATATAACAAAAATGGCTTTGTTATGGGCTTCTAAACATTAGGCTTATTAATCCTCCCAATGGTTGATATCTATCAGTACAATATGAATGGCTAAAATTGAAACAATACATTGAAATATTATCTCAATTTTTACCTTTAATCACTTTAAATTGATCTTAATCATTGAGATGATGAGAGACAATAATTTTTGGGAGAACCATAGCAAAACCCAACAAAATTGGAAACAATAAATGAAGAAGGTAAAGGAATGATCCCAAAATATGTAAGTAAGGAAATGAAATCTCTACCCTTCTTAGATATCTTGAAAACTACTAGAACCATAGAATTGCAATAATCTCCGAATATAACAAAATTGGTTTTGTTATGATTCTTTTAGACATTGGGCTCTGTCATCCTCCTAATGGTTGAGATTTAACCTTACAATATGGAAGACTATATTAAAAAACACATTAAGATATTGTCTCAATTTCTATCATTTGTCACTTAAAAATAATTTCAACCATTAAGAGGATGAGAGACCATAACAAAATTATGGAAACAATTAATGAAGAAGATCATTGCTTTCAACTAACAATGAAGAAGATGATGAATTGAAGTTGCTGTCAAGAATATAATTTTAACCATGGATGAAAATGCTGTATTGGTTCCTGATAGATTGATATTTGCCTATCATCTTACGATTTTTTAGAATTTTTTTTGCTTCCGAATATCTGATGCCGTTGTATATTGTCCGATATATCTGATACCAATATTGCCGATGTTTGCCTATTTGTTTAGGATTTTCAGAAAATATTGTACCTTTAATATATCCGATACTGATATGTATTGACTTGTATGTCCAATACTGGTATTTTCATCTATGCATTTACCTATTGCATGCACTTCTTGTCTCATCTTTGAGATAGGATTTTCTTATGTAATCTTGCTGTCAAAAATTAAGATTTAAGAGAATAATTGCATTTTGGTTGGGAATTTCATGAATTCATGACGTGAACTGATTTTGCCTTGTTCTTCTTCTTAGGAGGACATCATTAGAAGGTGTCACAGCATGCAGAAACCAGTGATCGTTGCTACAAACATGCTTGAAAGCATGATTAATCATCCAACGCCCACGAGAGCTGAAGTTTCTGACATAGCAATTGCTGTTAGAGAAGGCTCTGATGCAGTTATGCTTTCAGGAGAAACAGCTCATGGAAAGTAAGTTAATTGACTTGCATTTTTATATGATATCTGGTTCACCAGATCAAATCTGATGGCCTCTATGGAAATAATGACTTCTTACTTTACTTAGGCTCTAGTTGTTTGTCAGAAAATAACTTGTTGGAAAAAATTTTCTGCAACGGAAAGTTTAGGCTTTAAGTCTGGCAAATGATTTCCTTTTTTAAAACAGGAATTATTTTTTGAAACTCATTCACTATTACTATTGACCAGTAACTCTCATAAATGAAAGTTTTTACAAGAATGTGATACCATTTGCTGGGCCATGACTGTCCCAATCCCGAGCCAGTTACCGGTTGATGTTGCTCCCAATTCTCATGCCAGCACCCTGTCTCTAGCCTCGAATTGGCGGCTGGCAACACCCCAATCTCCATCGGTTGGCAGACTTGAAGCCCCCAAACCCTGTTACCGGTTGTCCACTGCCATCCCTGATCCCATTGCTAATTGGAAAATCACTAGATTAATGATTTTGTCAATGTGACCGAGAATATGTTCTAGACGGCAAAATACCACAACCAACAGGAAATATCATTAACATAAATGTTATCACTGTCAATAATTGCAAATACTTATGCTGCTGAATGATTAGTGCGATAATCTCATAATCCTAATTTTCTTGTACAGGTGCAAATATCTGCAATATTATGAGGACAACTTATGTAGTTTTTAAAAACAATCCATTGAAAATGTGAAAAAGTTTTTTGCTAAACAAACAAAGCCCTATTACCTTGTTTTATTCTCTGCATGTGTTCAATGCATATTGTGTATAGGAACTCATGTTTGCCAATCAATGTCTTTAATTTTTTTCTCAAACGAGTAAAGGTATCCATTGAAGGCTGTTAAAGTAATGCACACGGTGGCATTGAGGACTGAATCAAGCTTAAAACCAGCAAATATTAGTCCTCCGGTAAAGTCTGCTGCATACAAAGTAAGTAATCACTGCTACAATGATTGATCTGTATCTTCAAGTTGTGGATTTAGTTGTTGTTTTAAGCCAATTTAGTACATGTACGAGGAAATTTGAGTTGACTGTGATTGAATGAAAGAAGAAAGAGGTAGACCTGGGAAAACTTAATATGAGGTGAAAAAATGAATTAAAATTGCTTTAATAGTAGGATGATATTTACATTAAATCGAATGAACTAATAAAAGCGGATTCATAGATATTCTACGTAATGACTGCTATGACATTTGATTAGTTTCTTCATATTGTCAATTTAGTTAGTGTTTCACTCAATTTAGTATATTTGCGATGAAATATGAGTTGGTTGTGGTTAAGTGAAAGAAAGAAACAGGTATATCTAAAAAAATTTAAAGTGATGTAATAAAAAATATTTAAAATCTTCTAATTTTAAAGAATATTTACACTAAATTGAGTGAAACGAAAGCAGATTCATGTAGTCAACCTATATAATGGCTACTATGACAATTGATCCATGCCTACCTGCTGTTGATTTACTTAGTGTTTCAGTCAATTTAGTACACTCGTGAGGAAATGCGAGTTAATTGTAGTTAAATAAAAGAAAGAAGAGGTCAAGTTAAAAAAATTTAAAGTGAGATATAAAAAATGATTTAAATCGCTTCTATTTTTGAATGATATTTGTATTAAAATCGAGCAAAATGGAAAAAGTGGACTCATAAAACCAACCTAATTTAGTAGGATTTAAGACTTTATTATTATTATTGTATTTAATATTGAGAATGATGATGATGACCTTTTGCAGAGCCACATGGGTGTGATCTTTGCTTTCCATGCCACTACTATAGCTAATACTCTCAGCACTCCGATCATTGTATTTACAAGAACCGGATCCATGGCTATACTTTTAAGTCATTATCGCCCCTCGTCGACAATCTTTGCCTTCACGAACGAGTAAGCGTGAACATCTTTATGGAGTCTGTCGAAATTATCTGGTTTTGATTTCGTTCCCAAATATTCTATTGTATTTGGATACATAGCTGTGAAATCAAAAGAAAATTTTATAAGACAACTTATATGTCAGCTTTACTTTGGGATCAAAATAATGGGTAATTTAATATGTACAAAAAGTAAGCATTGTTGCAATAACAATAGTAAGGTAATTGAATGAAGTCATACTAAAGATAAGTTGATAAATGATATTAGTAAATGATATCGATATTTTCTGATACCACGATAAAATCAAGGTATATTGTCGTATCGGCAATATATTGTGATGTATTAGCCGATATTTGTCTGCCATCTTACGATTATTAGAAATTGTTTTTCTTAATATATCTGATACCGATACTTATTCTCATTATGTCAGATACAAATACCGATATTTTCATTCATGTTTTCCTCCTTTCTTTCCTAGGTTATATAAAGCTTTGATTGGTATCCGAAGGATATCATTGGTGACGTGACGACTCATTCATTCATACTAACGAGCCCATCCAAGAATAAATAAATTAATAAAAATTATTACATCGGTTAAAAATATGCTAAGGATGATTAAAGAGTATTTTCCAATTATTCGTCTCATTAATATCTATGCATTTGTAATATTACTGCGTGGCAGGCGAAGGGTGAAGCAGAGGCTGGCTCTTTACCACGGCGTCATGCCCATATTTATGGAGTTTTCTGATGATGCGGAGGAGACGTTCTCTAGGGCCCTGACGCTCCTGTTGGTGAGTTTCTTCTGAAACTCAGGCTGCTATGAAATCATTTCATTCATTCATTAAATATGCTTTCATAATATCCCAAAATATGAAACGACGATGTAGACCTTACAGAACCCGAAATAAAAAAATAATAATAATAATTTAAAATTACTTATACCATCAGAGGATATATGCGAAAAATTGATTCGTATAATTGATATTTCTCGGTGAGCTTTGAGACGTTATTATAATTGAGTTAACTCGGGAGTTGAGTGCCTGTATAAGGACCGTAATTTTCACTTTTCTATAGATTTATCGCAAATATAGCTGTTATCTAACCATCAAAACATCTATAATATTGTCAAAATATGAAAATCTACTTGAAACGCGGCTAATGTCTTCAACATACGAAAGCATTTAACGATTTCTTCGACAATGAACTCGTAAAGGGATGGAGAATTTAACCACATACGTCAAGTTAATTCAAAAAATATGTGTCTCTGTGGTTCGGTTCAGTTCGATTCTGTTTAAGTTGACTGGATTTCTATTTGCTTTAGAGTAAGGAGCTATTGAAAGAAGGGGAACATGTGACTCTTGTCCAGAGCGGAGCGCAACCGATCTGGCGCCAGGAATCGACGCATCACATACAAGTCCGTAGAATCCAACCCTGATTCTACCTCATCGATCGCGACCGGTTATTTTAAAGGCTGAGATTGACCAGAAAAATGAAGGGTTAAGATTTATTTTTCTTTTTAATTATAATTTGTTTTAATCTCCATCGTTTTTTTATGAATCGATCTGGACCATTGAAATGACAATTGAGCAGAATTAACGGGAGGATGTGAACCGGTCTCGCTGCCTCTCTGTATCGGTATTTATTTATTTATTTTTACTTTGTTTTTTTATATATATATTTAAGGAAGGAATTATTGAAATTCTATCTAGCATTTACATTGTTGATAGGAACCTGTAAACTGCTCCGATTGCTTTGTGGATTTCTTGACGTGGTTTACCATTGAATGTCAAATAGCTGTGTATTAGCTTTTTATATAAAAATGATGCCTTTTAGCTGCTCTTAGGATATTTTTGGGTGATTTGCGTAGTTTTATTTATTTATTTGTTCTTGTGTGAGTTTATTAATGTGAATCATAGATAAAAGTATTTGTATTAATGGCAATTATTTCGGTATCAGATATATAAATAATTTACATTAATATCAGATATATTATAAGAATTTTTTTGTCTGAAAATTATAAAATAATAGACAAATATTAACCAATGTATTCTTAATACGAAAATATATTGTGATTTTACAGTAATATTAGGGGCTAATAATTATATATATTGACTAATATGTTATATATTAGTTGATATTTTCATCAACAGTAAAAATGAAGCGCATGCATTTTTAATATAAAAATATATTGTGATCTTGTAATGATATTAGGGGCCGATAACGATATATGTTGACCAATATGTTAAATATCAGTTGATATTTTTATCTATGATAAAAATAAACAGATGAAATAATATATTGTCAATAATTTTTTAAAAGTTGCTAAAATATTTCTAATTAATGTCACTCATTTTATAAATGTTTAGCGTATTGCTAAAATAAAATGAATTATCGATCAGTATTTATCGATATTAAGCTCTTTTAATATTGATATTTTTGGATTCTGTGATGAAATTATGATGCTAAAGTATTATGAGTCATGGTTTAAAATATTAATATTCGTACTGGGTCGTATGGAGTAATAAGTATCGTTTTTATGATTATATTAAAAATATTGTATAATGAAATTTTACATTATTTAATAATATGTTTGTATATTCTTATAATTTTAATTAATTTTATTTAAATTAAGGCTGATATAAATCGTATTAAGCTAGGGAAAATGACAAGGACAGTAGTTAAATATATGTGGCCTTTTAAAATTTTATAAAATAAAAAAATAAAATATTTTATTCTTATAAAGTGTAGGTTGTACATAAGCCGTAGATGCATGAGATAAGTATCATTTTCTTTCTGATATAATATTTGCCTCTATTTTGTTCGTTTAGGTCTATTTTCAAGGCCAATATCTTAACATATAAAAATTATTTATTAAATAAATTTAAACATATTATAATAAAAATTAAACTCATAATTACGAATCTAATTTCTAAGGACATATTTTTCATATATTTTTAATGATCCATGGCTAACAGGTTCGGATTCTTACGGAAAGTAAGCGGGATGTAATCCCATGATATATTCCATTTGTTGCAATGGGAAAGCTATCAGAGAGGAATGGAGTGTCTTGCTCGGATGTCGAGAAAGGCGCAAGTCTTTCTCGTATCTGGAAGGTGGGAACAGAACGTGTGTAGGAACCCGTTCGTTGCCTTGGAGTTAGGTGTGCTTGAGGTCTTGGGGAATTACGAGGGTTTCTCTCTCTATCGTTGCTTGAAGAAAGAGTCTCCAGTAAGTGTTCAAGAGAGTTTTGGAAGGCGTCAATGTGTGCATCCCAGAGGCGTGTCTGGATCTTTGGATCGAGGACCTCTTTTATGGCAAAGATGGTGATCTTCCTTCTTTGGAAGGAATCATCCTTGTGTGATGACAAAACGTGCCCGATTGTGGTGGATTGTTTTTTTGAAACCACTTTCCAAGTTAACTTCCTTAAAATGGTGTGAGGAGTTGGAAGGAAGATCTTGCTGATATTCCCTTTAAGATCGTGGAATTGGAAGATCGTGACAACTTATATGTATTCTTGAATGTTGGCCGCCCTATGGAAGGCGTCCGTCGTTGGACTCCATTCGGGCTATGGGCTGAGTGAGTCGGGCCATTGCGTAGAAGGGCCTCGTTTGGGTGCCTTGTTGGCCGCCTTCGTGGATACGAAGAGAGTGGCGGGCGACCGGTGATCGGTGTGGGCTTGTATGGAATAGGCCCATTAGTGTTACAAAGCTTCTGAAGGTACAAATCGGTACGGGTTGAAATGCAGTCGGTCAACGCCGGCGTTAAGCATTGCCTTAATGGGCTTTTCGTTGACCTTTTCCGGGCGGCCGGTATTGGTGTACCCATCACTAGCCCCGTCTTTGGAGGTCGATTCACGGCCTCGGTAGTGAGAATCTATGGAAACTTATAAAGGCTTTGAAGGAGGGTTTGACCGGAATCGTTGGCCGTTTTTATTCTCATAATATTGGCCCGTCTAAAGTCAATAAGTTGATGAAATTAGGAGTTGAGGGTACAAATGATATTCACCGGCGACTCGGGAATGATTTCATAAGCGCGACACGTGTCCTCCTTTGGTTGGATGAAGATTCGTTAATAGTAGATCCGTCCTTTGGAGGGTCAAGTGGATTGTCGTGAGCATTAATGAGGGGGTTTCGTGCGGGAGTCCCATTGTTTGGTGGACCGAATGAGGAGTTGACATCGACGGCGTCCTTTGTAAGCTTAGGCGCCTAAGTTTTCCTTCCGTTTTGTTCGAAATCGAGTTACACTTCCTAGCCTTCGTCTTCCTCATTTTCATTTGAGACAAACCTCCGAAGAAACCCTATTGCGGACTTCTCATCCGACTTGAGGAGGGTGACATCAAGGCCTTGTGCGTTGAATTCAATATTCGAAAGGGATGGATGGAGGTTCGAGGGCG
Organism: Nepenthes gracilis; assembly: GCA_033239525.1. Classification (NCBI taxonomy): domain Eukaryota; kingdom Viridiplantae; phylum Streptophyta; class Magnoliopsida; order Caryophyllales; family Nepenthaceae; genus Nepenthes; species Nepenthes gracilis. The sequence goes on from BSYO01000037.1 coordinate 1,500,595, forward strand.
AGACGAAATAGCCTCTTGCCCATCGGAAGGCTACTTACATACGAGGCTACTTTGAAAATGAGGAGCTCGAATCAATCATAGCGGCCCTCCATGGATTTTGAGGTATATTTGTACTTTGTGTATTTTCACCAAAGAGCCTTAAGGTCGTCTTTAAGATATCCCGGGGCGGAGTGGATCTCTCTTCCGGGAATAAAAATTATGGCCATTTGACTCCCCTCAAGAACTGGAAAAACCGGTTCTTCTTTGTAAGGTGGGAGACAATATCCTTGCGGGTGCAGGGTTCATTGCCCAGGCGACCAAGGCGTGGCTCAAAGTCGTACCCTCGACTCGGATGATTCGAAGAAGTTGCTCATCATCCGGTGTGATGCGCGAAAACGTGCCACGTCCTCAAAGGCGGGATTTGCGGTGGTCCGTGTAGCACTTCCGAACGGAGAGGTCCGTTAAGGGTAGGTTGGAGGATGCCGAAGGAGTCATCTGTGCACTGACCTGCTATGGCGTGGCCCGACTCGGTTTGCTGGATGGGATCCGCGGAGGATGTCGCGGCGTGCTCGAAGGTTGCGTGTTTACATTATAAGCCGTCGTCCCGAGTTGCTTCACATTGCTGTCCCAAAGGTCGGGAGAAAGAAAAATATGCTGATGATGCTCCCGAATCCTTGGAAAGAAGAAACGAGAGGATGCTCCGTCCCTCCACCACCCGAGCACAGTGGAGGAGGCCGGGCCTAAGGGACCCACGAGAAAATTTATGGAGGTATGGTTTTGATGGTTAAAAAAACATTTTTTAAGGCAATGGTGCGGCGTGATTGAGGCTCTAGGCGAGAAGGATGGAGATTTTGGATGCCAAGGCGCCGCCTCGGGAAGCAGGCTGCTCTGGCGTTGGCGGGCGAAAGCAGAGAAGCCATGTTGAAGGCGGAAGTTGCTCGTCTAAAGGAAGAGGACGATCGCCCGAGAGCGAGCAATAAACGCCTTCAGGCGATGGATGACCCCTCTTGAGGTTTTGGAGGGCTCAACAACGGTTGATCGCTCCGGACTTCCCGGTGGAGTTCATATCAAAGAAACCGCGTGGCGTGAATGCGAAGGATTTGGTGGGAGAAACGAGGCTGAGCCTTGTATTATTGTTTTCACGGATAGCATGTACACCGCAATGCGTTTAATGAAATGGAAATCGGTATCCATTGCCTTTTAATGCTTTGTGCTTCTTTGTTTGCATGGGTTTGTGCATGAAACTTAGTTGGCAGCGGCCGTTCTCGAAAAAGGAGGTGAGCCCCAGGGCTTAGAAGGTGGTTGCATTAAATTCAGGAGTGGAAACTTGGGCGGTTAATGTCGAAGGAACGCTTCTCGTCATTGTCTCACCACGCTATTGCTTTGTCGAGAAGGTTAATGCGTGGGGTGGCCAACAGTTTGCGGGCTGCCTAAGGAGTAGGTCTTAGGGTGAGCGGGCGGTTGTGAGAACCGGCTGGTGGCGCCCGTTCAAGTGAAGACTGCCAATGCGAGAAGAAATGCTTCTCCTTCGACCGTCGTTGATCGACGTTGTTGCTCCCAGAAAAGAGGTCGTCGCGTGTGCCATTCTTGCCCCCTAAGGTTTTTAGACCGCTATGGGCCCATGGATGACCAAGGTTTAGTACGACCGCTATTGGGCCGCTCGGATACCGAGGTTTCGCTAATGGGCCACTTGGATAAGGTTTGAGACCGCTCATAGATGACTAGGGTTTGGGGCGAAGCATGGGCCACTTGGATGACCAAGGTTTGAGGACCGCTTATCCTGGATGACCGGGGTTTTAGGCCATTTTTGGCCACCTAGATGATAGGGTTTAACGAGAGGTGAAAACCCCTCGACTTTGATCTAGGTCGGATGGATAAAAAAAAAAGAATTTAGGTCCTAGTATTCTATATGCTAAGTAAACTCCTTCCTTATACACAAGCAAGCGAATGTATGCATGTAGAAGGGTGAAACCCGAGCTTCCTATTGGAATAGCGTTAACGTTATAACTTTCCGTCTCGGTTAGGAGCTTGTAGACTGAGGAAAGGTCCCTCCCGGTGGGAGAAAGCTTTGAGACAAGTCGCCTACCTCGGCTGTCGGGCTTTCACTTTCTTATTGTAGTATCGGGCCACTCGATGTTAACTCATAAGTCCAAGTGCTGAAAAGTGCTCTTAGACTTAAGCCCGATCTCGGCCAAAGTCACTGATCCGTAAGAGAGGGTGAAGGGCGTCTCGCGTGTTAGTTCCTTTTGGGTTGTTCGGTAAGACCAGGAGGACGGAAGGAGCTCGTCGACCCAAGAGCCCCCGCGTCCTCAACTTAGTTTTTAACCCGTGGAGCATCGTTCGGTTTGTGACCTCCACTGTCCGTTGGCACGGGGTATGCCACGAAGTGTGGACGAGCGATAAGTGGGTCCGTTTGGCCGGTTACCACGATCGTAGACAATGCTCGCGAAGGAATTCCAGGAATTGTGTTACGTGATTTCGGAAACCCATTTGGTGAAGTAGAAATTATATGATGAAACAAGTGGCAATGGGAAAAGGGCCGAAATATCGAGCCCCGTTTGCGCGAAGACCCCAATGGCGCTGTAAGCGAGCATGGACGGTGGTGGTGAAAGGCGGCAGCTTTCACATTTCTTCACAAATTCCAATGCGTCCTTTTTCATTGAGGGCCGAAGTAGCCACGCCTCATGACCTTCTTTATATGAGATCCTTGGATCCCGAAAGCGGAGTCCGCCTCTTCGGGAGTTAGGCGGCGGAGGTATGGAGTTAGTGTTTCATCTGATATACCACCACCGGCTTGTCTTTTTGACCGTTTGGCTTTTTCCTCCTCTCGAAGTGAGCCGTCCGCGAAATGGCGAGGTAAGGTGTCATCCGGTTTTCCGTGTTTCTATGGCACCGATGCCAGGAGCGCCTAGGATCTTCGATCGCGCCTTCCCGGAAGATGCGGGATGTGAACAAGTTTAGTCTTTCAAAACCTTGAATCATTTCTCTTGCCTTAGCCAAGTATTTGCCAAGAGCGGGTTGTTTTTGAAGCCACCGTTGCCAGTTGTGATTTCCAGATGGCGGAGCACTAAGGCTAGCCGTGCTGTGGACATTGTTGGTCTGTTGGAAAGTCGAGTTTGAGTGAGTATTTTACAGAACAACTCCGCGCCATTTGCCGCGTCCATAGGCGATCCGTCTACGTGGAGCAAATCTGGGCTGGGCTGTCGAGAGAGTGGGATCGTGGTCTCGACAAGAAAACAGCGTGCCTTTATGGCGGGCAGCGATCTTGCCTCAAACATCGGGCCGGAGGATGGTTGCGGTTGATCGGTGAGGACCAGCGGAGGATATTAGCGCGAAGGCCAATTTTTCTGCCGCAGTAGCGAGTTTCCGGGCGGTCAACATTTTGCTCACGTAATCGGAGAGCGAGCGCGGTTTCCGATGTAGCGAGGTAGAGGTATAACACCTTGCCACGGTGATACCAATACAAGTCCGAAGGTTTGGCATCCAATTTGGACTTTGTTCGCGTAAGGCCTCGGAACCCGCGAGGAAGCGAGACCGGCCGGTCGCCTGTGATTTTTACGCTCGCGGCGGTGCCATGTCGGCAAGTGCTTTAATTTTTCGGGGTTAAAGCCTCGATTCCTATTTGGAAAATGAAACCCGAAAACTTGGAGGCTTCTCGAAGACGCATTTAGCGGGGTTGTTCTTCATGCGATGTTACGGAGAATTATGACTCTTTTAGGTCGCGTATGTGGTCGCGGTGAAGCTCTTAACGAGCATGTCGTCGCGTAGACCTTGTTACGGCCGATTTGGTTCTCAAACATCTTGTTAACTGGAGTAAGACTGCGTTCTTAAGGCCGAAGGGCATTACCTTGTAATGAACGAGGTATGCTCCTCGTCTTCGGGACTCATTGTCCATGAAGCTTAGAAGCTCATGTGACAATGGATCGGGGTAGATTTTATTTTATTCTCCACTTCCGTTATTTTCTTAACGAGTACTACCGTATTGGACTTCCTAATGAATCTGCGTCCGTGACTTTTTCACCTCCTCTCGGATGGCGATAAGTTTTTCAACGGAGTATCGCTCGGATCGAGATCAAGGCCCAAGGTTTTTGGACCATTTTGAGATTTGTATTCGCCGCGGAAAAAATGATAACTTTGCCCAATCTGTACACACTTATTCGGTTAGTGGGATATTCAGAGGCCTTTGTTGGTTGGTAGCCTCGTCCCGATGGTCGAATTATGGGAAATTCTATCTAGCATTTAGGTGTGGGATTGATGTAGGAACCTAGTATAAAGTGCTTGTTCGATTGCTCACCTCTAGTTGGATTGTTCCTTGTGGAGTTGGTTCGTTATTAGTATAAAGGCCCTTCAAAGAGGTTTTAGTTGATTCGTGGTTTTCCAAGTAAAGCAAATCTCTTGAGCTTCCATTATCAATAAATGGTAGTCATCACCACCATCCCGAAACAGCGCGGGAAATTACAAGGGGGTTAGCATGGGGGAAATAACATGGTTAGAATCACACTGTTTGAGCTTCTTCCTACTGTTGCTCCTTGTAGTCCGGGATTTTTTGGCGGGTCGGGTGGTGATCATGTTAATTTAAGTACGCCGGGTCCCTTGATGAACCTATTGAGGTGGTGATTGCGGCGTTTTGGGTTGATGGTGATAATATTTATTTATTTGTTCTTGTGTGAGTTTATTAATGTGAATCGTTTTGCCTCGTTGGGACGTAGGCCCTTTAATTGATTCCCGCCTCGTAACGATTCGGGATTTTGGTGGGCGAGGTGCTTGAAGAAGTCGCCGATAAGAGCCGAGATGAAGGCGCCGACTTCATCTCCTTCAAGTGGGTTCTCTCCCGCTTGTTTGATGTGGGAGAGATGCCACTGCACGCTTCTATTATCGAAGAAGAGATCCGTGAGAGCACGGAAGGCTGTCTATGGAGCCCGAAGGGAGATGACAGATCCGGCGTCTCCCTTCGAGGGTGAGAGGAAGCATCGGCACAATACCCTTTAGATGATATTATATCTTTGCTCCCAATGAGTCAAGAGTTGGCATCTTGAATTTAGGATCTCGTAGTGAAGGGAGATCTAAAAATTCATTTTGGAACACGCGGTTCAGATTTAATATCTTTCGAGTTGAGGTAAATGGCCTGGGCTGTCGCCTCCGGTGGATCGGCCCGTCCTTGAGGCTCGCTCCGGGACGGCGTCTTGATTATTCCTTCTCAGGCTCTCTCTTCGGGACGTGCTCCGGAATGCTGCTTTTATGGCGGGAACGGGGAGGATAGTGCGGATTATTTAGGGCTTTGGGGGCCTCTAATTCTTTCTTTGCCACCCCTAATGGTGGCGGAGAGAGAATGGGCTGGCGGGTCGGTGCGGTGGCTCTTTCTGGCGCGAGAGCACGGAGCGAGACGGTTGTTGGCCCTCATCTCCTCCACCGGTAGTTGGAAATAAGGCGGGGGATTTTCCCCGTTGACCGGGACATCAGTCACAGTCCCGGGTTGTGATGTCTCTTAGCTTGCGCTCTTGTGTTCACCATTGTAAAAGGGCGGTGAAGAAGAGTCTTTTTGAGAATCTTTGGTGGTAGGCTTTTGTTAGCGATTAGACGGCGCCAATGATGCGTGCACGGATCAGGCTTGAACGGGTTGGATTCTTTGGATGGCTTGAGCAGCAAGCTCAGTTCATAGTACGAAAGCACACCACTAAACAAACGAGAGGTCGGCGTTAAGGCGGGATGTAATTAATCAGTCAAACCTTTAATATTAAATGATCGTATCTGGAAGGTGGGAAGGCGAGAACGTGTGTAGGAACCCGTTCGTTGCCTTGGAGGGGAGTGTGCTTGAGGTTTGATGGCTGGGATAGCTTGTTTCTCGAGCACTTAGGGTTTTTTTATCGTTGCTTGAAGAAAGAGTCTATATTATGTGTGCATCCCAGAGAGGCGTGTCTGGATCTTGGATCCGAGGACCTCTTTATGGCAAAGATGGTGATCTTCCTTCTTTGGAAGGAATCATCCTTATTGTGATCCTCCCTAACTTACGGAGGCCGAGGCTGTTCTTGATTGTGGTGGAAACCATTATTGAGGTTCCTTGCCGGCAAGGAGTTGGAAGGATTCGGCGCCTTCCTTATTTTTTCATGATATTCCCTTCTTAATCTGATAAAAATATGTAAAAATTGGACTCCATTCGGGCTATGGGTCGGCCCAAATGTAGAAAGGCCTCGACTTATATAAAACTCGTGGAGTACGAAGAGATATATGGGCTGTATGGAATATGCCGTTAGTGTTGCAAATGAAGGCCAATAAGGTACAACGGGTTGACCGTTTGTGAGCAGATAATGGTCACAGTGGTCTTAGCGTTGGACGAGACCAGGCCCTCGATTCACAAACCCATCCTCTTATTTAAACAATTGGTGTCACCCATCACAAAGTAAAAATTTGTATTTATTTATATTAGTGATCTCATCTAACGCAATAATAAATAATTGAATAAAATAAGAATTGTTAGAGTTTTTTTAATTTTATAATTGTCGTGATTATATCATAATAACTTAAAATAATTAGAATTAGAAGAGAGATCTAATATATTTTCATATATTATCTTAATCATATCTGTCATGTCACAAAACTAAATTGCTTATTTTATTTTCTTAATTTATTTGAATCAGATTTTATTCCCTATTTTTAAAAATTTTTATTATTTATTTTATCGAGTAAATAAAACCCTAAATAAATATTAGACTTAAACTTATAATTTAAATATTAATAATTAACCCAAAATAAAATAATTTTTAAATTATAAGATCTGAATTGTCATACCCAAAACTGACTTCAAATATAAACTATACAGTGATATTAAAATGTACTCTATGGAATATGTCTATACTAGAATTAGAGTAAACAGATCTGTATCTTAGGCATATTATTAGATGAAACCCAAAATTCAATTAAAATATCAACAAAATATCACGATAATAATTTATACAAATCATTTAAATTGAAGCAAAATAAACATAATAAATCTACTATTTTGGTACAAAAGTACATTGTCTAAAATCATAAGTCTTATTTCTAATTCCTTCCATAGCAATTTTATTTTTTCGTTACCTGCAAGTATGTCCTGAATCCTTTTAATTTGAAAGGTTAATAGATATTAAAATAAGAGTTAGCTAATTATTCAGTAAAGTATATTATTTTTATAATTAAATATATAATTAATATTAAAACATGTTAGAAGAAATATACTCTTTAATGAAACGTATAGTCAAGTAATTTTTATAGCATTCATATATAAATTTTAGGTTGATAATTCAATTTTCTTCCTCTAAACAATGTATCATTAAAAATATGTTTGAATCATGCAAACTCTTATTGACCAATGATCAATAGGATTTCACTAATAAATAAGTAAATAATTAAAATTTAGATTATATATGTATATTTACACAACTAAAGGCTACTATTTATAACTTAAAGGTGAGCCGTCATATATATAATTTTGTAAACGCGATCAAACGTCATTTTTAATCATCAAATGATAGGTTCAAACCTCAATTATTATTATAATATATTAAGACATATCACAATATATTACCGTCAAATTTTACAATGGTCCGTGTATAATTAAATGAAAATTTTCATGTAAATATAAATAATTTTTTTATATTTTCTCATATCAAAGAAGATATTCTTACATTTTAACTAATTGTAGAATTTTTTTTTATAATTTTTCAATTACTTAGCATGCAGAAATTTATAATTCATATATGAACTAAATTATGAAAATTTAAAGTATACAATAACTATAGTATGTAATTTTAAACATGCAAAGATTATACATTACAGAAATACAAAAAAGTCTGTATATTTAATAGAATTTTATCACTTTATTTTAACAATGAAACATCCCGGTACAATTTAGTGTAATTTCAAGGCATGTAAAGTTTATATTTAATGATTTAAGACATATTTGAGCATTATATATAAAAATCAAAATATATAAAAGTATTTAAATATGATTTCAAAACATATATAAATTTTGATACAGAAACTAGCTTGAATTACACATTGTATGTGGATTGAAAATATAAATATTACAAAACTATAGAGAATGGGAATGAGAGTAATGTATATTGAGTATTTTTTATATGAAAATTATAGTATATATGAGTATTTGAGATAATAAATATCAATAAGGATAAAAAACAGTAATAAGAGAAAAATTGGTTTAAGATGCACTAGCCTTATGCTTTAATTTACCAAATTTTTTTTTAAATTTACTCAAATTCTCCTCTCCTAACTTTCTCTCCTTCTTTCTCCCTCTTCTTCTATTCTTTTTTTTTTTTTCTCTCCATAATCTGATAAAAAATGATTAAAAATCAGTTGAATAGGACTTACATAAGAAATGAGCATATGAGTGCCTATGAGGTACACATCAGGTATTGAGACAAAAATTATTAAATGCACGAGCATGTATCAGACGCCTATAATCCATTATAATTATGTATGTGCTTCTCTCGAGTATACATTAGGTATAACAATTTATCTAAAATACACACAGACACTAATCTGGACATTTTTTAAGTATATATTTTTTGCCTAAAACACGTATATGTAGCATCAGGTGTTGACAGAAATATTTCTCAATCTGACGTGACTTGGTCAAAAAATTAATTATAACCCAAATTTTCATTTGATCTCAGTAATTTTTCTATTTTAACATAATTAATTATAATAAAAATTAATAAATTAAAAATTTGTACATTATAATATCAACACAGAGGTCTTAATATGATATTTTTACTATTGAAATAGATATATACTTTTATGTAATGAATATTTTTAATATAAAGTTTTTCAATTTCAAATAAAATAATTAAAAATATAAAATACTCATGGAATGGTCCAAATCAGCCTTAGTTGAGTTACAGTCGGACAAAATTTTGATTTTTGGCTTGGATAATTTAGAAAAGTCTGGCCCAATCATATTAAATACTTACATATTTTTAATTATATTATAATGTTTTTTATCCTAAAAAATGTTAATTATAAATTATAATTATTATTTTAAATAATAATATAAATATCCTCATATTTTAATTTTTAATTTTTTAAATATTTTTTTCACCCACATCCAAAAAAAATATAAAAGAAAAATATATTTTCATCTATTTTTATTTACCTATTTTTCTTTTTTTCCCCCACTTCAGCCAACAATTTTAGGATTAATTTATTAAAATAATTTATTTATTTTACCAAGTAATTAATATATACAAAAATATAAAATGATTTAAATATATATATAAGTAATTACGACTAACCTGCCACTCACTCACCCAGCACGTGCTCCATCATGCTCTTATCGTGTGAGTCTCTCTCTCTCTCTCTCTCTCTCGCTCTCTCTATCCTGTCTCTGTCTTCGTGTTGGGAGCTCAGCGTGGTGCTCGTCTTCTCCATATTAATGGCTTCTGCTGTAATCTAACCAATACAAAGCTATGGGTTGCTTGCAGTCCAAAACGGCACACCTTTCTTCTCCAAATGACATCTCCTCACCTCCAGACGGCGACAAAGAGACCCATGGTTATTCTCCCTCTCCGTTCTCGTTTCCTTTTTTCTTTTTTTTGGGTGTGCGTGTGGAAGATTTTTTGATTGATTTTTCTGTGATTTTGGGAAGCAAATGGAGAGGGAGGAGGAGAGGTGGATGCACAGAATGTGCCTGCGTTTAGGGAGTACAGCCTTAACGAGCTTCGGATAGCTACTTGCGGTTTCAGCAGCGAGTTTATAGTATCTGAGAGCGGTGAGAAAGCTCCGAATGTTGTGTACAAAGGAAGGCTTGATAATAATCGCTTAATCGCTGTCAAGCGCTTCTCTCGGCAGTCCTGGCCCGATGCCAAACAGTTCATGGTTTGATACCTGCTCTTGTATCGGAGATTGTAGAAATTTTCTGATCTACATTCCGTCTTTCCCCCTCTCAGAAATCTTTGTTTAATGAGTGGGAAAATCAATTGATATTATACGAATTCGAAACGACTTTGATTGATACTCATTGAGTTATATCTGAATTTCTGAGATTTTCCTTTTCCTTTTCAGCGATGATGGTTATGTTGATATATTTTTCTTTTACTTATTTTCCTACCTCATAAATCCGTGAAAATGTAGTGCATTTGTCACTGTTTGACCGCACTGTTCTCTTTGTAGTGGCAATAATAGTCATTCGAAGACTTTTGATTTCCAATCGTAATCCCAAATAAATGATCAAAGTAATGGAAAAGAGATGTTCGGTTAACTTTTTCTCGCTTTTTGGGTCCTTTTTGTTCCCACATTACCCCTTTCAAGCTAGTATAATTTGTCATGAAAACGAAATAACTAGTTATTTCATTATTAGTAGGCGGGGTTTGTTGAAACATTGCAGATCTGTATTGTAATTACCGTTAATGAAAAAATAGAAAAATGTTTCATCTGATGCATTTCCAGCTTTAATGACAAGAAGGGTAGGTTTTCAGTTCTTTTCTTTGTTTCAATACCGTATTTGGTTCCCAAATTAATGTGGAATACCATAAAAAAAATTAAGGATAAGTACATAGATGATTGATGTAGTAGCTAAACTTTTATTGGACAACTACTTTTCCAATGTTGTAATCATCATGAGAAAAGATGAGTTAGTTGTGGTTGGAAAAAAGAAAGTAAGAGGTAAATCTCAAAAAATTTGGATGAGAGAATATTCCGATAAATCAAGTGGAATGAGAAAGGCGAATTCCATAGCTGCATCTTATTTAGTGGGATTTAAAACTTTATTATTATTTGTTAGAAAATGTTAATGTTCTTTTGTATGTATTAGTACTGTCTTGGTTCCCAAATTAATGTGGAAAACCGTAAAAAACTATGAAGAAGTACTGCGATGATTGATGAAGTAGTAGTTAAACTTTTCTTGGGCAATAACTTTTCCAATTTCATAACCACTTTGAGGAAAGATGATTTAGTTGTGGTTGAAGAAAAAAATGAAGAGATAAATCTATGAAAATTTTGATTGATATGATAAAAAAATGATTCAAAATTTCTTTTATTCTTAGAGGATATTCTATTAAATTAAATGGAAAGACAAAATCGAATTCATACATATAGCCAACTCCACTTTGTGGTACCTCAGGCTTTGCTATTGTATGTTTGTTTAGGTTTATCAATTTATGACATTGATACTAATATTAGCCAATATTTACTATATCGGTCGATATGTATTAGTATTGGAGCCCATCAATATCAATATTTCTTGATATTTCGACCATATCATAATATGTTTCGAGATTAACGATATATTGCGATGTATCAGCTGATATTAAAAATATCAACCAATATGGCTCTGTGAATTTATAATTTTTAGAAAAACTTTCCTTTCCAATATAGTAATATTAATACATATTGTTCGATATGTTCGAAATGATGCTGATATTTCATCCATAATTTATGAATTTCATAAGACGATAATGTCAGCCAAGGTTATTGATTGATTGTATATAGTTCCACTTTGTTTTGTGGTGAAAAATTGGACATATTTTCCTTGTTAAATTCAATTAAACTTGATCACAAATGTGAATTGTAGGCTGAGGCAGCAGGAGTTGGGAGGCTCAGGCATAAGCGACTGGTTAATCTGATTGGTTGTTGTGCTGAGGGTGATGAAAGATTGTTGATTGCTGAGTACATGCCCCATGATACACTTTCGAAGCATCTTTTCCACTGTATGCTACAATCTCTCTCACACTACTTGTGGGTGCTTGCATGGGTGGATTATTCTCTTGAGTGTGGAAGAACTTGTTTGACTGGATTGCAAGCACTCTTACATGTGTGTGCACCATGGAATGAAATTCGGCCCCCTCTGATACCATAGTTCTCGATTTTGTGATACAATTTCGATATGTTATTGTATTGGCGATATATCTATTGATATTTGAAATATCGGCTAATGTACTTGAGATGCCTTGATATATGACCTATATTTGTCTCTCAGGTTCTGATTCAATTTTTTTTTAATCTATTACATCCAATACTGATACTCGATAGTATACTCTTGCATATGCCAAGGGTTCTATGGGAAGTTGCATTGGTATCTTTCTGTACCATTTCACTTCTTTCTGCGAAGTTTAGCAATATTTCATATCCTTGTGCTTACTTTTGACTAATCTGCTAGGTAATTTGAAGTATTGTTCCCTGCCATTTCTTTTTACATTATCTCAATTACCAAACAGTTTTCCCAGTTCAAATGCGTATCCATTTAATTTCTAAACAAATTTGACAACAGTGATGTTGATAGCTCTTTCCATGATCTGCTACATATATTTGATGTGCATGTGTGCATTCTATTGCTTACAATATATGGCGTGCAGCTTTGGACAAGAAAAAGAGTCCTTGTTTGTTGCTGCAAGAGGCTATTTATTTCAAATACTTTTGGGCCTTTTCTGATAATTTTCAACTTTTTACCTTTTTTATGTTTTCCTTCCATTTTTGTTGCATAGGGGATAAGCAAGCATTGCCTTGGGAGATGCGAGTGAGAGTTGCATACTATATCGCGCAGGCACTTGACCATTGCAATGCAGAAAACCGGAAAATTTATCATGATTTAAATGCGTATAGGGTGCTTTTTGATGAGGTGATGCATTAAACTATTTCTATGATTATGAAGTTCCTCTTTTTTATCTATAGCATCTTTTCATTGAATTGTAGTGTAAATGAATTAGATCACATCAAACTTATTTGTGTAATATGGGGAATGATAGTTTTCTTTTTCAGTGTCGTTCACTGATACAAATATCGGCTGATATGTATAGATATGAGGGCACATGATACCGATATTTTCTGACGCTGTGATAATATCGCAATATTTTACTTTATTGGAGATATATCGGCCAATATTTCGTTGATATATTGGTTAATATAGCCATGTCAGCTTATAATATTTAGAATTTCTTTTCCTTAAAATATATTTAATACCGATGCACTTTGTCCGATTTGTTTGATATCGATAGGTTGTGATTGTATCGATATCGATATTTTCATCGATTGTGTCATCTCATCTCAATTATATTATCTATGGTAAAGGTTGCATGTTGTGAATGAGCATTTTGGGTTAGTAGGAATGCTTACATGTCCTAGCGTGCATGCGCAATTGTTGGGCGTTAGACTACTAATGGAAAGCATGTAATTTGTGTGTGTGTGTGGAGGTAAACCTTATGATCTCCAGCATTTTTTTGAATGTGTGCGTGATTTTCATTCAACATTTAAAAGATAAAGAGAATTAGAATAAATTTTCAGTCACCACTTTGTTCACGTTGCAATGGATGAAAATACTGGTATCGATATCAGTATTGATTGTTGCCATATTGATATCGGATAATACATATCGATATTAAATATATTAGAGAAAAAGAATTTTAAGAATCGTAAGCTGATAAGGTTATATCTGATAAGTTAATGGTGGTGTAACTCATGACTCATGCACCATGGAAGAAAAATAAGAATAGGATAGTGAAGATCAAGTAAAAAAATTAGAATTTTTATTAAAGTGTATTTAATTTCATATTTTTTTGTGGTACAAGTACTCCATTAATATAGCACTAAGTTGGAACCTTCCAATATTCAATTTCAATATAAATAACATAACATATATTACATCATTTAGGGACAGGACAATAAAAGATATTTAATATTCCCAATTAGATTTCAATTCCCCTAATTAATTGGATTAAAACAAAGGGCCAATATAATAAAAGGCACTAATTAAGTTCCAAATCCCTTAATTAATTGGGATTAATTTCTCAACATCACCCCTTAAACCTAATTGATCTAGAGTCTTCATCCTGAATATCACCTTCAACCTTTTGAAAGTATTGATCTTTTAACGGTTTTGCAAAAATGTCGGCAACTTGATCATGAGACTTGCAATAAATCAACTCGATTTCTTTATTCTTCACTTGCTTTGGGACAAAATGACAGCACGTGCCAATGTGTTTACTTCTATCATTGAATACTTGATTTTTCGCCAAGGCGATCATGGACTTATTATTAATATAATTCTTTGTGGGACTTTCTTGAGAAAATCCTAAAAAATTTAGTAAATTGCTTAGTCAAATTGCATGACACATGTTAGAATTAGCCATCACATACTCAGCTTCACAAGTTGATAGCGTAACAATTGCTTGCTTCTTTAAACACCATGTAAAAGCCAAATTGCCCATGAAGAAAGCAAATCCGGTTGTGCTCTTTTGTTCATCCAAATCTCTTTCCCAATCATTATTAGTACAAAAACAAAGATCAAATTTATTGGCATATAAATAAAACAAACCATCATTGAGGGTCTCTTTGATAAAATGAAGAATTTGTTTTGCTGCATCTAAATGAGTTTGATTCGGTGCTTCCATTTACCTGCTAAGATATTAATGAATATCCAGCCTCGTACAAGGTATCAAAGACTTCCAACTAGACTTTTAAAGTATGTAGGATCGAGTCTGCTACCATTAACATTCTTCCTTGGTTTTGAACCACATACTATGAGGTTATTGACCGGATTGCATGCTTCAATATGAAACTTCTTGAGAACCTCCTTTGCATAGGCACTTTGAGAAATGAAAATCTTGTCTTCTCTTTGCAGTACATCAATCATGAGATAATGAGGTATCAAGCCGTTGTCCGTCATTTTGAACTCCTTAAGCATGCTTTGTTTGAACTCATCGAATAATAATAAATTATTTTCCATAAAAATCAAGTCATCAATATAGAGACTTACAAATAACACATCTCCATTAGTAAAATTCTTTATATAAAGTGCATGCTAATAAGAGCATTTCTCAAAACTGTTATCATGGAAGTATCTGTCAATTCTTATGTTCCATGTTTGTGGTACTTGTTTAAGCCTGTAGAGAGCTTTCTTCAATTTGTATACTTTATCTTTGCGCCTAAATTTGACATACCCCAAGGTTTGTTCAACATATATCTCTTCTTCAATAAAACCATTCAAGAATGCTGATTTCATGTCAAGCTGGTAGATCTTCCATCATTGTTGAGCGGCAATCAAAACTAGCAATTTGATGGTCTCCAATCAAGCTACAGGTGCAAACACCTTTCCATAGTCAATCCTGGCTACTTGCTTGTAGCCTTTGTCAACCAACTTGGCCTTGAATCGTTGCACTTAATTACTTGCATTTTTCTTTGTTTTGTAGATCCACTTTACACCTATAATTTTGTGGGCTTTCAATAAAGTGATGAGTTTTCATGTGCCATTTTTTTTTAATTGCTTCAATCTCCTTGTCCATGGCTTTTCTCAACTTCTCTTCTTGGACAACTTCTACAAAATTAGATGGATCATATCCTGTAAAGAAATTAAACAAGTTAAGGTCACCATCATTGTCAATTTTGGCTATCCTATGAAGAAACAAGACAAGTTAAGATCACCATCATTATCAATTTTGGCGGCATCATAAATTTCTCACAAACTCCTTGTCTTCTGTGACCGAGCTTCTGATAAAGAAGATGATGAATGAGCACTTCGCTGAGTAGATGATAAATAGGATCTAAAAGGAGTAACACTCCTTTGGAACATGGGAGAACCAAGTGGAGGATTCGAATCCCTTGTGGCTTTACTCTCCTATTATGGTTCTTCCTCTTTAAGAATAAGATCTATACTTATATCATTTGCATTTTGCTCCTAATTCCATTTATTACTCTATTCAAAAATCATATCTCTACTTGTGACAACTTGTTAAGCAAGAGGATTATACAACTTATAACCCAAGTTTCTATTACCGTAACCGACATAAACACATTTCTCACCTTTACCATTAAGTTTTGTTCTTCTAGCCTTTAGATCTTTGCATAGGCTACACATTTGAATGCTCTAAGGTATCAAGCATTAGGCTTGGAAAAACTCCACGTCTCTTCGTGAATCATCATTGAAATACTCCTTGTTGGATATTGATTTTGTCACGACCCTGGCTCGAGTAGGTAAACAACTGAATAATTGGATAAATCTAAATAAAACTTTTCTCTTCCCCTTTTAATTGGATCTAATCCTGAAGAATCAAATAACTGAGTCAGACTTGAATATAATCAAAACCAAAACGATATAATATTTGTGACAGTTGACGGCAGACATAAGACCAAACGAACTATCCCGTCTTGCACCTGAAACAAATAATTTAAAGACATGCTCATCCAAACTTGTTCGTAAGGAAAGACAATCTCCAAACCCCCGAAATAATGAGGAAAAACTTGTATGAATATCCATACTATTAAATTATT
This sequence comes from Nepenthes gracilis, assembly GCA_033239525.1. NCBI lineage: Eukaryota > Viridiplantae > Streptophyta > Magnoliopsida > Caryophyllales > Nepenthaceae > Nepenthes > Nepenthes gracilis. The sequence continues at coordinate 1,516,825 of BSYO01000037.1, forward strand.
TTCAAACCGTATAGACCTGTCATAAACAAATTGAGTAATAATCCCAAATAATACAAATTGCAAATAATAACATATACATTAATCCCCAAATGCATACATGATCCCGAACACAAATCCTAAGATAAATTAAATACAAATCTGAATGCAAAATATAATATAGCTAAGTCTTTTGACTTATTTTGTCCAAGTTCTTGCAAGCCTTCAAAACTCTCTAATCTGGAAGGGTTAGAAATATGATAAATTATGAATTTAAAGCTCAACATCTATCAATATATATAATAACAAATACATATCCAATAAATATAACGAAGCAGCGAAAACAATAAAAACATGTGTGAAATCCAATGCATCCAAAAGTCGAATGTCCAAATGCCAAAAGTCTAAATACGATTTCGTACACGAAATTCATAATCTATATACAAATACCAAATTGTCCTAATTACGAAATCATCCAAATGCTTAAAAATCTAAAGTCCAAATTCAAAATCGGATTAGTTTGAATATCAATCAAAGTTTGCAAATATAAAAAATCAAATATCTCAAATATCAAATAAATACATATAAAAATCCTGAAAATCCAAAATATGTTAAAATTTAAGAATTAGTGATCAAAGACTACTTTTAAAGAAGAGTTATATATACTTTTAGTAACCTTAGGTTAAAACACATACTATTTAGACCCGTAAGTAACCTTAGGTTAAAACACGTACTATTTAGACCCGTAAGTAACCTTAGGTTAAAACACATACTATTTAGACCCGTAGATGGACCGTTTACATATTACTCCCTATAGATGGGGTCAAATATACTTTCTTTTACCATCCGTAGAGCTAGGTGCAATCTTTGAGTTTCTTTGAATATAATAAGATGTCCGTATATATTGTTTTGTTTGATTTCTTACAGTGGTTCTCCAAGAAAATACCAAATCAGGGGACTCTAACTCAAAACTTTTCTTCTTTGTAGAAAAAGTATAAAACTTTTCACCATATGGAAAAGTATAAATATCAAATCAAATAACAAAATGGAGTTTTGTTCGAAGCGCATATATAGATTATCACATGTAAGGCCTAAATGCACAATTTTATGACTCTTATTTCACAAAAATTTAGGTAAATGAACATAATTTTTCAAATATTCACTTATTTTACATAAAATAGACAAAATCCTCAAATGTTCGGTAAAACTCAATTAAAATTTCAAAACCTTTGATGAAAACTACATGCATACAATAATATTCAAAATGGGAAAACTATAGGGCCACATGCATATATATCAAAACAAAAAATGTAGACAAAATTAAAGGATTTGCAAATAGACCAAAAAGGGATTAGAATATTTGCTTTAACTTTTTGATCTCACAGATCTGATGAGATAAAGCTCTAAAATCCTTTTCCTTCTCTTTCTCTCTCTTCTTCCTTTTCACTTTCTTTCTCCTCTCCTTTCTTTCTTGTGAAAATGACCCAAAACATGCGTGCTTAAATTGGCACAAGAGTAACAGACAGGTGCTAGTCACAACCCCTAAGTGTGCAGGAGCACCGCATCAAACACGGCTCAAGAACCAACTTTCTGTCCAAACCGTGCATAAGTGCTGCGCAGGTGCACACTAGGCGCCGCCAAATTGCTCAAAACACGCACGAGTGTCACATAGGCACACATCAAGCACCACTAATTTGCCATTATCGTGCATGAGTGTCGTAGAAGCGCACATCAAGCACCAAATTGCTCAAGTGCCATAACCGCACCTTGTATTTTTAGACCGCATTCAAGCATTTTACCGCATCATGTTTAATATCTAAAAAGAACATCTTATTACTTGACATATTTACACTTGCAATCAAATTGTTAGAAACATCTTTGGTTGTAAGTAAAGATTCTTCGTACTAATAGTATAATCCTTTTCTAAGAGTTGTCCCAAAATATTATTTGTCATGCCTGAAATATAATAGACATCAAAAATAAAATCATGATTACTGTTTTTGAGCTTAATAAGGATATTGCCTTTGCCTTTCATTGGAATTTTAGAGGAGTTTGTAGAGATGATTTTCCTGTGAGACACCTTGTCAATATTGACAAACACCTCCTTTTTAATGTCCATGTGATTGCTCGCACCGCTGTCTAGGAACCACATGTTCCTATTGCCTCCGTCAAGCCCATTGTGTGCTAGCAACAAGGTGTGGCTAGCTTCGTAGTCATTTTTCTCCGCAAGATTAGCATACTCACTGCTTTCTTCGTTACTTTTTGATTTACATTCATAGCTATAATGTCCAAAGTTTTGTCAATCAGAACACCTCACATCTTTCTTGCCATGCCATTGTCCACCATAGCTGCCACCATGGCCTCTATCTCTTCATCTTCCTCACAATCTTCCTCTTTCTCTAAAGATAAAGGAAATTGCACCACATCCACCTCCATATCTACCTCTTCCACCATTGTTCTTCCCTCGGCCTCTATGGCCTCGACCTATACATATTTGAAAAGTCCCCCCTTGATCTTTGCCTTCCTTGAAAGAAAGCTTACATTGGAGGGTTTGCTGAAATGAAGTCGAAGACTTTTTGTTTATTTGTTGCTCATGAACTTCAAGCATGATTTTCAAATTATCGATAGTCAAAGTAAAAAGATCCTTTGACTCTTCAATTATAATAGCAACATTCTCAAACTTGGAATTAAGTGAGTGTAAAATTTTTTCTATTACACTTATAATATTAAGTTTTTCACTATATCTCCAAATTTAAAATATAATCGTCATCGTTCTTGTGAAATAATTGGCAACTCATTCATCATCATGCATGTTCAATATCTCAAGTTTGCCTCTTAGAATTTGTAGTCATACCCTTACTGTCTTATCAATTCCTCTAAAAGAACTTTTTAGAATGTCCCATGCTTACATAGTAGTAGCAGCCGAAATTTTTTCAAAGCTCACTCCATCTACACTTTGATAGATAAAATGAACGCCTTTTTGTCTTTCTTCCTAATTTCCTTCAATTGATTTTTTTGATTCTCTAGCGAGCTCTCCTCTTGTGCTTAAGAATTAGGTTCCTTATACCATTGATCAATAAGATACCATAAGTCGTGGAATCTCAAAAGCACCTTTATTTGGATACTCCAATTTTCATAGTTATCTTTTCCTAAAATACGAAATTTCAGTTGGAAGAAATTGTTTATGCCTACTACTCCTTAGATCTTGGTTTTGGGTTGTTTGTGTTCAAAGGCCAACTGTTTAATGGCTCTGATGCCGATACCAATTTGATGAGCACGTGATGGTATAACTCATACACTATGGAAGAAACATAAGAATAGGATAGTGAAGATGAAGAAAAAAATCAGAATTTTTATTCAAGTGTCTTTAATTCCATATTTTTCTATGATACAAGGACTCTATTCATATAGCAATCAGTTGGAACCTTCCAATTTTCAAATTCAATATTAAAAACATAAGTCATATTAAATCACCTAGAGACAAGATAGTAAAAGATATCTAATATTCCTATTCAAATTTTAATTCCTCTAATTAAGTGGATTAAAACTTAGGGACAAGATAATAAATGACATTTAGCATTTCTAATTAAGATTTAAATCCCATAATTAATTGGGATTAATTTTTTGACGATATCGGCCAATATGCTGGTCAAATATCGAGCGTATCAGTTGGTATTTTGAATATCGGCTGATATATCACGATATTTATAACTGGTACGGCAATATATTGTGATAAAATTGCGTTGTTGGGAAATATCGGTATAACATTTGTGAATTTGAGATATTGACTTGCTTTTTAAAGGAAATCCAGTCCATCTGCTTTGTGGTTTTTTAGATTGGATGTTGATTCAAAGGCTAATTATTAATGACCATGTATGTTTTGTATATGCATTCAGTCATCTTATATTCACTTCTCCATTATGTTGACAACTATTTCTTATTTGTTAGGATGGTGATCCGTGCCTATCCAGTTTTGGCTTAATGAAAAACAGCAGAGATGGTAAAAGCTACAGCACAAACTTGGCCTATACTCCACCTGAGTTTTTACGGACAGGTAAAATTTACATTTCACTTGTGAATTCTTTGAACAAATGGTGTTTATAAGATAAAATTTTGTATGGACATGAAACTACGTTGTGTTATCATTTTTTTCGGCCATACACTACCTGCAGTAATGCTATAATGATATAGCGTAAGAATTTTATAAGATTTAAACCATTTATGGATCTCTAGAATAATCATTTTATTTCACTTTTTTCATAATGCGGAATTTAATATTCATAATATACTTGAATCCATGCATAATATTTTTTTGTCGAAGAATTTGGAACTGGTATCTTTCCATTCACCCTTATTTCTCTTCTATCATGAGAGTTTATAGAATTTGTATGCCAAAAGATGGCGTATGGTTTTTCTTTAGGGTTTCTTAAATTAGTATTGATGGAAGTTTTATTTCCTTCTTCAAATTCAAATTTGAAAACCCACCACGTCATTGTCCGAAAGAAAACCATATATGTTTATCCTCAACAATGATGGGTAACTCTATCACTTATAGGGTAAAAAAACCAATTCTTTAATTACATAAATATATTCTTTCTATCAAAGACCGTGCTAAATAAGAAAATTACTTATCTAATAAAATATAACAAAGATATTTGAGACCATAACCTTTAAAGATTTTAATAAATTACTAATTATGTGTCATGTTATGTGAGATAATTTTAATACATAGAAAATATTGGTTGCTGTAAATCATCAGAATCTGATTCATGACAATGGAGTTTATAATTTATTGACCATTTAGTGTCTCATAATTTATTAACCATCGTTGACTTGCCTTAAGGGTCATTTACATCCTCATCAACAAATACACTTGTAAGTGAGATAGCATATTGTAAAAATACCTATGATGACATATTGAGAATTAAGAATTACCAGATGGAATATGCTCCACTATTGATGCTAATGGTACTTATTTAGTAGGTATGGCCTAGGAAAGAAAGTTATTGTGTAGTTATGAAAAGAACTAGAAGAAGCAAGCAACAACCAAGAAAATTATAAATATGCTTCTGGGAGAGAAGCGTGGATGAAATTATCAATGTTGGTATCGATTACAGTCATATCGGTATCGAATATTGAACAATATATATCAATATTAGTTAGATTGGAAGAAAAAAATTCTAAAAATCATAAGTTGATTAGACTGTATTAATTAATATTTTAAATATTAGCACTTATGTTGTGGTATATTGCTGATATGAAAGTATATCGCGATATCGAGAAAAGTTGGTATTGGGGGGCTCCAATACCAATGTATATCAATTGATATTTATAATATTGGTTGATATTTGCATTGATGGGGAGACAAGTTCTTTCACATCCTCTTGTAGATGTGAAAAATTGCTAGAAAAGCGATGAAAAGAAAAGAAAGATGATCAACCTTACAACTTTCGTAAGTCTTTGAATTGAAGGCTGATTCCCAACAAGTCCGATCTTCCAAAAAAGAGCAGAAATTATTGAGACAAAGATAAAGAAGAATTTGGATTTGACTTTGGACTTAGTAACCCAATCAGATACAAGTTGGCTTGAAGAAGTCGAACCTTTTTTCGAGGTGATCAAGATTTTCATCATTTTAGATATATTGACAAAGAAAATTCTCTTTTTGGAATGTCAATAATGTCTAAGCTTCGAGATCCCCTTACCTTTTGCAACTACAATCGGCAAGCTTTGAGGAGCATCTGAGAAGGCAGAGGCTTCGATTTCGGACCATAATGGTCATTTTGTCTAGAATTTGATTTCTCTTCATGCCTTCTTTACCTGTGAATTACTTTAGATAAAACTTCCTAGATTCACAGCAAAAAATCCTTGGCTCCAATCGGAATGTCAGGGATGAGACTAGACCTCTTGGTGTTGGACATCAAGCATTAATATAAATATCGGCCGATATATATTAGTGTTAGGTTCTCCCAATAACAATATATTCTGGTACTGCAACAATATAGTAATATATTGACGTATCAATAACATATTGCAATATACCACTGATATTCAAAATATCGATTTATATAATAGATATTTGGCTGATATATAGGCAAATATGTCATGTCAGCCTACAATTCTCAAGGTTTTTTTATTCTAATATATGCAATACTATTATATATTGTCTAATATATTCGATACCGATATGATCGTATCCAATACTGATATTTTCATCTACGATGTCAAGTGATGAGTTTGTCCAATAACCAAGAGCATCAATGAATGAATTTTGGATATAGTGAATATATTGGTCTCCAATTGCAGACTTGGCCTTCTAAACTACTCATGGAAGCTTGCCAATTCTTACTACAATGAGTGAGTGAGAAATCGAATCTTAATCCTTTCTGACGTCAAGACAGTATTTGTTGTGTGTATATCTCTCTAAGACTATGAATGAATGATCACTTCTCCCTTTGTGAGTCTGTTTGTAGCCCTTTGGTTCCTGCTTGCCTACTGACTTCTTGTAGTTCCTTCCATAACTACTCAGTAACTACCTTTAGCTTCAATTGTTGAGAATGCTTGCTTATTTCTTAACACTCTGTATCCTCGTTGGTATTTTTGTAATCTATTATCTCCTTAAACACATGTTTTGATTAGAAGCATAGATGAAATGTGCAATATCAGCCCCCCCATATCGATACTTTTTGATACCATGATAATATCATAATATATTACTGTATTAATGATATATAGTTATATATCGATTGATATTTTCACATTAACTTACGATTCTTAAAAAAAAAAAACTAAATATATCTTATATCGATAGGTATTATGTGATAATAATATGGTTACAATTGATATCAATACCTATATTTTTATTCATATAGGGAAGTATCCTTAACAAACCAAACAATGGATATGCTTGTCAGAATTTCATTTTTACCATAGTGACTTCACACCATTGCCTATTCTCGAATCAATGGCAATAAACATAGCAAATCAATTGCCATCACAAGGTACACAAGAGCCATTATGGAAATTCAGAGTGGGATGGTGATTAGTGTAAGAACTGTAGGAGGGAAACTGGGGATCTTCCAAATGCCGATGCATTTAAATCAATGGGTAACATTGAGTTCTTATCTATTTGTCTTAATAATGAATGAACTTACAAAGCATATAAAAGATTGCATTCAATTGTACCCATTATTGATTGATAATATTGGTTTGATTTATTAAACTAGAGGAGTAAAGTTATTGTTATCAAGATAGCATCTAGGATTTAAAAGTTGAAATTAAGTCAGGGTAAAATAGAATACATGATTGTGGGCAAAAATAATGATAAATCTAATCCTCAAGAAATATTTAGAGCAATATGCGTGGGTCATAGCTCCATAAAATGCAAAGTTTGAAGATTTAATGCATAGATTATGGTGAGTAAAAAATAGATAGATAAAAATCTCGGCCGATAAGTATATATTATTAGACCGTTATACCAATATTTTCTTATACCATAACAATATTTGGTCGATATATTGGCTGATACGGCTTTATCAGATTACGAGTTTTAGAATTTTTTTCTTCCAATATGTATTGTCAAAGATAACCGTGATCGATACTGACGCTGATATTTTTATCCATTAGGGAGTGTTATTTAGATGGTTAGTATGTGTATTGTTGAAGGGAACTTTTATGGGACAACTATAAGACTAGCTATATCATGTGGGTACAATGTTGAACAACTAAAAACAACGTCTACGATTAATTGTTTGAGGTGAACAACATACATTCAGGAATCCTGCAATATCAATGTTCTTAATAATTATAAAATTTTAAAAAGCGTGTTCAAATGCTAAGTCAGTTTTTCTCAGTTTTAACTTCACCAATAAGAATAAGACATTTTTCTAAAAGATTAGCTGGTTTATTTTGTCTGTATTTTATACTTGGTCATTGACTTACATTAGTTGCTCAAATTCTGCAGGCAGGGTGATCCCAGAGAGTGTGATCTACAGTTATGGAACGGTTTTATTGGACCTTTTGAGTGGAAAGCATATCCCTCCAAGCCATGTATGTGATCTTATCCTTAATTTGAGTTAAATAGTCTACTTTGGCATGTCATAGACTACCAGATTCTGGAGGGATATATCTCTCATGGAGATGCATTTCTTACATTTGTCGATTTCAGTTGTCCATTTGAAATGGATGCTGTGGATTCTAGGGGGCCGTATGTCTCATAGAGATGCATTTCCTATATCTCTCAATCTCAATCATCTATTTGACATGGACTCTCTACAAATTCTGGAGGGCTATATCTCTCATGGAGATGAATTTTCTACATCTCTTAATCTCAGTCGTCCATTTGAAAGATTTTCCATCCAAATCATGTGCGTGATCTTGTCCTTGATTTGTGTTAAATACTCTACCTCAGCATGTCATAGACTCTGCAAATTCTGGAGGGTTGGATCTCTCATGGAGATGCATTTCCTATATTTCTAAATCTCAGTTGTCCATTTGAATGCCAATATTTAGATTGTAATATGCTATTGAAGATGAAGCAGAATGCCACTTTTTATTAATGAATGGATTAAAAAAAAAACATATTCTAGTTGCTATTGAATAATTAGGAGATTGTTTAGAAGAACTACGAGATTCTACTTCTAGCAGCACTATGCTATTGGATGGTGGTCTCGAAAGGCTAGCATTGTGGGTATGTCATTGTGGGTTTTGGCTTAACAGAAGCTATTTCTTGGTTTTCCTAAAATGGGAATGGGCTAGGGTTATTAAATTTACTTATTTCATAATCCTTGATTAACTTGAATTTGACTCTAAATTTAGGACGAAAAATCAATTCTTCAATTTAAGAGACTTAAATCCAAAACGAGTATCGGGATGCGAACCTGCATCAAATACCATTAAACAGTTCAAATAATAACCCAAATGTAGTATTTGAAAGCCACACCCAAAGTGACTCTAAAATTTAACAACTAAACTTCAATGTATAAGCAAGGAAAAATATCTTAATAAAAAATTCAAGAGTACTAAGCTACGGGCTTTCAAAATTTATCGATTCAAACTTAAACATCATCATTATTAGCTGGTGATTGCATACAAACAGTAATCTGAAAATTAGATAACAATTGTCTATCGCTAAACATAAAATTTATATTACAACATTCTAAACATCTAAAAGCTATTATCCCAAATGCCTTTTTTTGATTCGAACCTCCTACAAGTTGGATCAAAGCCTGCTAATCTGAAAGGTTAACAAAATTGAGGTAAGAGTGAGTCTAATACTTAGCAAAATATATATAATTTTATACATGGATATAATGAAAAAAAATGCTAAGGATAATATTATTGTCAAAATTCTAAATGCTGATAACATCAATTTTCAATAAAACATGCAAAGTTTGTATACTAATAACCAAACATGCTCAAAAATTGTAGAAATACAGAATTGTACCAAAATCGTATAATACTTATAAAAACATGACATATACAAAAATCATACTAACATATAAGTAATTAAGGATTGGTGATAACTTACTAATAAAGGGTGAATATTGAAGTTCAGGCTATGATTATTTCTACATAGCCAAAGCCATATGCCACTATTTACGACCAATGGGTGGGCTTGCTACATATTATTTATTATAGTTAAGGTCAAATGCCACTTTTCTAACCCATAATGTTAAATTTGACTTTCAATTTACTAATATGTTAAGATATGTCTGAAAATATTTCGTCAATCCTCTATAATGATCCTTATTTGATCAAAATTGACAACTCTATATAAAATACAAATAACTTATTTTTTCGTGTTGAAGAAACTAATTACTTTCATTAAAGTCTAAGTGAAGTTTTCATCAATTTTTTATTCAAATATGTGACACGCAGAAATATTGAAGTAAAATTTATGACATGCAGAAATTTATACGTGTAATTTAGTAACATGTAAAACCATTTGTACAGAAATTTCATGAACTTAATCTAGTTTATATAATTTCATTAATTTCTTGCAAATAGAAAATATGCAGAAATATATATATATATATATATATATATATATAAATTAAAAACTTGCAAAAATAATAGTGTAGAAATTATTAACATACAAAGGCTTAAGTGTGAAATTTAACAATATTAATATAGAAATTCAGCACTCGAATGTAATTTGAATGAATATAAGACATATACTTTATAAAATTTCATGTAAGGGAAATAGAATTACAGTACATACATGAATATTAGAATAAGAAATGCTCAAAGAATTGTAGAAAAAATTAGCTAAAAATGAAGAAAAGGCTTAGATGTTCTTGCTTTCACTTGATTTTATCAAAAGATTGTTTAAAATCTCCTTGATTTCACCTTCTCCTTCTTTCTCTCTTCTCTCTTTTCCTTTTCTGCTTCTTTCTCTTCTCTCAAAACTCCAACAAAAATGAGTTAAAATCGATTAAAGGGCCTATTCATGGAAAATTGACGCACATGCATAGGTCAAACATAGATGAGTATAAAGGTTAATATTGTACTATGTATGAGCGCCCCTTAAGTGTGCATTAGCCACCTACATACTGGTTTAAACACACATATGCATAACTCGAGTGCGCCTCAGGCATGGACATTTTGTCCAAAATATGTTCATGCATTAATCGGGCGCATGTTAGTCTCTACTCCGCTTAACTTATTTTAATGCTTAATTTTTGTCTCAAATCTGCAATTAACTTTAAAATTCATCTATTAATTTAAATTTAGCATTATTAAAATATTTTTTGGGGATTCATACCTTACAGTTATAAACTCATAATCATTGAATAGTAGGCCTCACATTGGAGCCTGTATGATGGGCTATTAGCTCAGTGGTAAAACACGCCCCTGATAAATGGGTAGGTTGATAATCTATAACGAAAAACATTCTAAAATAAGGCGGATACTTCATATCTTGCTTGAACAAAAAGGAAGAACATGCTGATTGTTGACCAGAGTAAGCTTCCAGCATTGAATATAATTCCTATTAAGGAATTAATTAGTGACATTCTTTCAATTATATAAAATTTCCTTTAAGATTAAAGAATTTCATCGAGGTGAGTATAATTATATGTGTGATAGTATCTACCATACTAGCTATAGAAATATAAGATATTAAGCTGAATATTTTTTCTAAAGAAAAAAAAAATTCAGCTATGGAAATCGAAGATAAAATTCGAATCAAAATGGGCTCAAAGGTGTGTAATTGATGACAGACAAGGGATGATGAATATAGGGGTTAACACTGAATCTGAGATCAGTTCTTTTATCAAGGTGTGTAATCACCATAATTGTGAAAGACTAGAAGGTGATGCAACTGTTGACCATTTAGATTGCCCAAATTTGAAGGTATATTTGGTAAAAAATATTACTCTTATTGCAAGTCTACTATAATTTGACAAAAAAAAATATGATTTGGCACTTGTCAAATCTTTTTCTTTATTTTTTTGTTGATTGGCCCCCTGTAATAGGTGCCACATCATCATTTTCGATAAGTTATGGTAAACTTGTATGATGAGTAGCGTTGCTTATATTTGATTTGTTGGGTGAGGAGGTTAACAAATAAAATCAAAGAAAGAGAGAATTTGGGAGTTTTTAAATCTAGTGTTGTCTATTATGTGTTTCTTGTGTGGATATCTTCTAGTCATTTGGGCACTTAAAATGTTTAAGGTGGTTGGCAGATGGAAAAAAAAAATATGTACCTAGAAAAATTTAGAATGATGTGATAAAAAACGATTTAAAATTACTTATTGTATTATAAGTTAAGACAATTTGACAAAAAAAATATGGTGTAGCACTTGTTCAATGGTTTCTTTTTCTTTATTTTTTTATTCATTGGTTCCATATAATAGGAGCATATCACCTTTTTTTATAAAATTAAGTAAACTTGTACTATGAGTAGTTGTTGGTCATATTTGATTTGATAAGGAGGTTAGCACATAGAATCAAAGAAAGAGAATTTGGGATTTTTTTAATTTACAATTGTCTATTTTGTGTTTTTTGTGTAGGTGTCTTAAGGTAGTTCGGACACTTCAAACATTTAAGGTGGTTGGAGGAGGGAAAGGAAAAGATAGATCGAGAAAAATTTTGAGTGATATGATAAAAATGATATAGTATTATTTATATTTTGGGAGGATATTATAATAAATTGAGTGGAATGTCAAAAACATTTCTATAGCCTAGCTCACTTTGTGAAAGACAATGTTAAAATTGTCCTACATGACATAGCTTATATTTATACAATTATTATTGAAATGATTAAAGTTATGATCCCATATGATTTTATTATAATTTAGTAGAAGTTTTATCCTTAATGAGTCCATTCTTTAATGAAAAGAATATCATTTTTATAATTAAGGAATCATTCTCCCCTTCTACACTATAAATGACACAATTAACCATCATTTATCGAGGATAATAAGTGGCAGTTTTTTCTATATTATGAGGGGTAGTTTTTAGATTTTAATTGGGGAAAATTCTATTATCTTCCCATTGCATCTAAATTTAAGAAGTCTTCTAGAAAACTCAACACAATAATCCTTGATACATAAATTTTGTAACTCTCATTAAGGTGAAGGAATATAAATCGATTTAAGGTTCTTTGAGAAAAGAATATTAAGCAAGAATTTAGGTATATTGATAAAGTTTAATTCTATATGATGAAATAGTAAAAATAACATAATAATTTTGATTATATGTGAAATGGTTTAAATTTCATATACTATTTACACATAAGACTTTACCATTGAAGTTGTTGCCTGGGTACCTTAACTTCTTGCCATATAATAACAATTTTTTTAATTGCTGTTTGTTGAGGATAAAGAACTTTCATCAGTATTATTTCATCCTTTTTTGGGAAATATATGTATATATGAGTATTAAGTGGTTGTTATTGCTCAGGCACTTGACATTATAAGGGGGAAGAATGTATTGCTGTTAATGGATTCATCATTGAAGGGACAATATGTAGATGATGATGCTAGTAAGATGGTTGAACTTGCGTCAAAGTGTCTTCAGTATGAGGCTCGGGATCGGCCTGATGTAACGTTCCTTCTTACTGCAGTCGAGCCACTTCAAAGGCAAAAAGAGGTAAGTTATCAAATCCGTGGTTAGGGTTTTGTTGTGGGGTTTAAATCATGGATTAAAATATCTTTATTTGGTATCGAATGCAATTATATCAATATTAGACATATAGAATAATATATATCAATCGGATATATTGGATAGAAGAAAATTTATAAAAATCATAAACTAACATGGTGGTATTGACTAATATATTGAATATCAGCCGATATATCTTGATATATCGCTGATATAAAAATGTATCACAATATCATTTTGGAAATATCGATGTTAGAAGTCTCCTATAACAATATATACTGACCGATATTTACATTGATGATTTAAATGGATTGATTATCGTATTTGGTTCATGTAGGATTTTTGAATTTTTAGTTAATTTCCCAAGAAGCACTAACACTTTTGCTAAGCTAGCGTATCAGTGTTTGACACGCGCTTGAAATATTAGAATTCAATTGAATGGTCCCATAGGATGGACTATCACTTTTATTTGGAGAAATCGTGGACTTTGTTAGACACTTACGCTTTGCTGGCACTTGATTAACACTATTTTATTTTTATTTTTTTTTGACTTTGACTAACTTTGTCATATTTTGGGCATGTTGAACTATTTTGTGATTTTAAGAAAGTGCAGAGTTCTTAAACTGACACTTTTTATTGGATGAGGTATGTTATAACACAACTCTTTTATATTAACTAACTTGCATTTCTTCTGGTAAATTTTGTAGGATAATGAAACAAGAAATATACGTTTTAATTATTTATTTAGTATAAAGTAGTGTTATTAATTAATTATATTTTTATATCTCTAAATAAATTATGAATTTTAGATGGATGGAAATATCAACCAATATCTAATGCATCGGCTGGTCTATATTGGCATCAGCCTCCCTAATATTGATATTTTGATAACCGTCGAAAAATCGCTAGTTCTTGACCAATTTTCAAAATATTTTACCCGATATCTTATTGATATATCGACTAATATTTTCCAATCAACATATAATTTTCAAAGAACTTTTTTCTTCCTATGTATCACATACTGATATGTAATTGTTTGATATTTTCGGTACCAATATAGTTGTTACCGATGCTGATACAAATATTTTCATTCAATGTATTTCCGGCATATCGTGTCCTCATTTTTTAAGAAAGTAATGTGTCGGTGAGTGGGGTGTTGTGTCGTGGTGTCATATGTTGGTGTTTGTGCTTCTTGGCTTTTTGCTAGCAAATAATTGACTATTTTGATGATTTTAGGTGGCATCTCGTGATCTTTTGGGGCTGCCAAAGAACACAGGAGCATTACCAACAGTGCTTTCCCCCCTTGGAAAGGCCTGTGCTAGGATGGATCTTACTGCTGTTCATGATATACTGCTGAAAACTGGTTATAAAGATGAAGAAGGTGCAGACAATGAGGTAAAACTTAAGTTTTCTTTCCATTTCATCTGCTCAATCTTCAATTTAAGAACTTATACTCTGTTTACTTGAAATATTTGTGTTTTTTTAGGAAAAATATCTTCATAGAAATATTTTTTACATTTTTATGGTAACTATTTTCAATGAAAATAAATTCCCATTATATTTTTTGCTCTCTGGTGGCCAGTGGTGGCAGTTTGAGGCCTCGTCGGCAAGCGGTGATGGGGGTGTCATGATGAGAATATCATATTTGGGTAAAAGCCTTCATTAATGGGTGTTGAAGGTCATTTTGAGCAGGGTATTATATTTTCCGCTGATTTATCTATCTATATGTGTCAATTGAACATTTGCAAAAAACTCAAGAAAATGTGGAAAATGATTTCCAGTGAGTTGTTTTGCAACAAACCAAAAAATAAAAAATAAAAAATAAAAAGTAAAAAACCTTGGGGCTATTACTCTTTCAGTCGTGTTAGTGTCCTGTTTGTACAAAATCTTAGCGTTATAACAAGTTGAGCTGAGTTATGTGAGAAAAAATATTACCCTATAAGGGAAAGCTTAACCAGAGTTTGGAGGCAGCCCACATACATGAAAAAAGGAAGAGAGGGTAGCCGTAGATTAGATTCTCTTAAAAAGAATTGCAAGTCAAAGAAGGTCATTAATTGTTCAAGTTATCGTAATAAAATTCTTACCGTTGGTAATAGACCTATTGCCTGTTTATTTTCAATGAAAATAACTTCCCATTATATTTTTCGCCGGCTAGCAAGCAGTGGTGGAAGCTCAAGGTGTCATCAAGAAGCAGTGATGGGTAGTCATGATGAGGGTGTCATATTTGGGTCAGATTTTTATCAATGGATGTTGATGGTTGTGTTAGGCTGTGATGGATTTGAGAAAATAACTCAACGTTTTGAACATGGAATGTCATTGGTGTTTAGGAAAATGTTTTCTGCTCTCTTATTTTCTAGTATGGTGTTTTTTGTGGCAAATATCTTCCTTGAAAATATTTTATGGATTTTTCATGGAAATTATTTTTAAGAAAAATAACTATTACTATAATATGTTTTGCCAGTTGAGTGATGGTAGCGCACGGCTTTGTCAACAAGCGGTGATGCGGAGTCATGACAAGGGTGTCATATTTGCATAAAAATCTTCATCAATGAATGTTGATGGATGTTGAGAAGCGATGAATTTTGAAAAATGGCTTTTTGTTTAGAAAACAGTGAGTCATTGATGATTGGAAAATTATTTTTCACTTGTTCTCTTGTATGCAAAAAACACTGGAAAATTCCGCAATTAGAAAGAATAGTAGGGCTATAACTATTTGAGTTCATTATGGTCATATTTTTACAAAACCTTAAGGCTATAATAAGCTGAATTAAAACAGAGAAAATAAACCGATATAAGAGAAAATGTAACCAGAGTTTGCGACCGGGTAGGCAGCCCGCATACATGAAGGAAAGAAGAGAGGATGGTTGTAGATCATATTCTCCTAAAAGAGTTGCAGGTCAAAAGACATTAGTCGTTTAAATTATCAGGATAAAATCTTTACAGTTGGAGTATAGGAAAACTTTGAAATGGGATATCATCGAAAAACTAATAAGCTATAGTACTTTTTGTTTGTCCCCCAATTGTTGTCCGCAAACATTGATTATTATGGATGTTTCTTTGTGGTTTTAAATATCAATTTATATTGATTATTATTATGATTATTATTTAATTTTCTCATGCTTTTTTTTTATGACTGCTGTTTTATATAGCTCTCATTTCAAGAGTGGACGCAACAAGTACAAGACATGTTGAATACCAAAAAATTTGGTGACCTCGCATTCAGAGACAAGGATTTCAAGGGTGCAATTGAACACTATTCAAAGGTAAATCTTCTGAACTGACGTATCAGTTTTTGACACATGGCCTACATAACGTCTGAATATTTATTATTTTCTTTGACTTATACACTTTGAATATATTGATAATATTGATTATTTTATAATTTCAGATAATAAGGTTCTAAATATAAAATAAATAAAATTAAAGAAATTTATAATTCAGAAGTAATTTTAACCTAAGTCCCATATTATCATTTTTCTGTCAATTTTTTTTATGAGAAAATTAAAAACATGCATTTCTATTACCTATTTAGTATAAAGTAGTGATGTTGATTAATTATATTATCATATCATTATGTGAATTAATAATTTTGTTAACGTGTCACTAATATATCATGTCTTTATTTTTTATCATTAATTTGGAATAAGTGTGTCACTAGCATTTAGTATGAAGTAGTGATTCTGATTAATTATGTTCTCATATCAACAGGTAAATTACGATTTTAATTAAGGTATCATGAACACATCGTATCTCTACTTTTTAGCAAAATGACATTCTGGCATGACGGTATCCTGGCTTCTTAGTGGGTACACTTATGAGCTTTCCACTCGTGAATTTGGAATAAATTTTTCACTAGCATTTAGTAAAAAGTACCGGTATTAATCAAATATATTTTCATATCAACAAGTTAATCAACAATTTCATTTAACATGCTCCCGGTATATCATGTCCTATTTTTTAACAGAATAACATGTTGGCGTGGCGATTTCAAGGCTTCTTAGTGCATCACTTATGAGCTTTCCACTCATCAAATTGGAATGAACGTGTTACTAGCATTTAATATAAAATAGTGATACTGGTCAATTATATTCTCATATCAATTAGTAAATTAACAATTTAAACTAATGTTTACCTTTCGTTTTCCCTAATGCAGTTGGTAGCAATGATGCCCGTTGCCTCAGCCACCGTATTTGCAAGGAGAGCGCTCTCGTATTTGATGTTAGGGCAGCCAGAACTTGCTCTGAGGGACGCCATGCAAGCTCAGGTGTGTATACCCGAGTGGCCCACTGCCTTCTACCTTCAGGCTCTTGCTCTGTCGAAGCTCGGGATGGAAGCTGATGCTCAAGACATGCTCAATGACGGGGCCGCCTTTGAAGCAAAGAGGCTGAACAGCTGGCGCTGTTGAATGCGAATCGGTATGTTACGCGTTTTTTATCTCACTGCTGCATGGATGAAAATATCTTTATTAGTATTTTTCAATCGGGTGATACATGTTAGTATTAAATATATCAACTGTAAAACTTTTTATAAATCGGAATCTAATAAAAAAGTATCAATCGATATATCAAAAATATCAAATATTAGTCGATATATTAAAAAATATTAGGCATCAATTGATGTGTAGTTAATATGGCCACATATCGTGATTTTGCTTGGGATCAAGATATATCAATATGGGTGCCCTTTCCCATATATATGGGTTGATATTTTACATTTTGAATGATATTTTATTCAAAGGTCTGATGTAACATTTTATAATTTATGATTAAGTAAATATATTAGCTGAGGTTTTGCAGCAATAAAAAAGCCTCGAGTCTTACTACATTGGATCAACTACATGAATACAATTTTGTTATTCCATTCGATTTAATATAATATCTTTCAAGTGTATAATTATTTTTCAATCAGTTTTTTTTATCACCTCATCCAAGTTTTCCCACTGTGTCAGGCAATTACAGTGTAATGACATTGGCTAGTGATTTTACAATAATGTCTTAAATATCATTAAATGGTCAATTTGTTTTTGCAATTTCATTTGATTTAATACAATATCATTCAAGAATTTAAGCAATATTAAATAATTTTTTATCATCTCACCTTAGTTTTTCTTAGGTCTGTCTTTTTTTCTTCCCCTTCCATTTATAACTTACTCATCTTTTCTTACAGGTACTTTAGTTGGCTGACAAATTTTTGTGGTACCAAAATATTTATGTAAGTGCCAGAAATTTCTCTTGCTTATACAGTTATCTTCAGTTGGGGCCTTACTAACTATAATATGAGGGATAGAATCACAGCAGTTAAATTCACATTTCATTTTCATGCATTTGTGTTACTTCAGCTTTCTTACCTTTAATCAAGTGTTTAGTGGATATGCATTGCTATTAGTTTATGCAAAGTTAGCTTGTTTAAGTCATGGGTTTGTAAAAACAAAATTATTAACCTATTGAGGAGCAGTTCAGATTACAATGCTTTCACATAGTAGGATCTAAAAGGAATTAAACACTCGGATGCAAATGAGCCAAATCGAGCTTGAATGTGTCTGTGCTTGGCTCGGTCATTTTCATATTTTGAAAGAGCTCGAGCTCGGATCGTGAAAAAATGATTTGCTAAAACTCTGGCTTATGGATTGGTTACTCTTTTGAACTGCTTCTGATCGGTTTGATTTTTCTTACCAATTGTGAGGCTCGAAAAGAACTGACTTAATACGGAAGGATGCAAATGTGTCGAGATGAGCCAAGCTGAGCCTGAACACGTCTAGGCTTGACTAGGCCCTTTGTATACTATAAAACGGCTTGAGCTTGACTTTGTAGAAATTTGACATGCTCGAATTCGGCTTGTGGCTTGTTTACTTTTTTCACCCGCTCTTGATCAGTTTGATTTTTCTTACTAGCTGTAAGGTTCGAAAAGAGCTGGCTTGGTATGTCAGCACCCATGGCCCTCTACCACCCGTTCGTGAATTGAACATAACATTCTCCTGATACTTTTCCTTTGCAGCTAAAGATAACAGCGAAGTAGATTAACATGCTTGAAATTGGCTTATGGATTTGTTACTATTTTTTCTTCTGATCAACTTGATTTTTCTCATTAGATTAAAATTTGAAAAAACAGGCTCCGTATATAGGTTTCTAAATAGGCCAAGTCGAACTGAGTTGAGCCCGGTCATGTTTAGGCTTGGCTTGGCTAAACACGGGTCTCGTGTCTTTATGCATATATCAGCCGGGTCGAGCCAATTATGATTTGTTTGTCGGTCCATGCTTACAAACGAGCCAAATTTAAACCGGTTTATATGTTACTCTATAAGTAAGTTTATTATTAGTCATTAAATAAATCAACCCACGAGCTATAAATGAGTTTGTTGATGAGCTAAGAAACAAATCTAATCGAGCTGTTCACAGGTCAAAGCAAATCAAGCTTAGTTAGGCTCGGGTTTAGTAGTATAGCTTTGTTTGGATTCTCAAATCCCTTAGTTTTTTTTTTTTCTTTAATTTGAAGGCATTATCTACATAAAGGTTTTGACGTTTTTTTACGTAAGATAGATTTTCATTTGGCTTAGTATTTTTGTTGTATTTATGGTTGATGTGGATTTAAATGGAGGATAGGTGATGTGTTAAAATAGTCATTTTTTCTGTAACGTTTTCGGCGCATTCGTGTGTAGATATTGTCCGCTTTGGACCGGGAAAATTTCACGGCATCCTAGGCCATCACGCGGCCTGCATGGTTTTGTTTATGACAGATGGAATCTATCATCCCCAAAACGCATCTACAAGAAAAATATATCCACACCCTTATAAGTCACGTTTTGTTTACCTCTCAATCCGATGTGAGATTCTACAGTCCACCTCCCTTGGGGGCCCAACGTCCCCGCTAGCACACCGGATCGGATCCCGGCTCGGATACCATCTGTAACGTTCCCGACGTATCCGCATGTAGATATTGTCCGCTTTGGGCCGGGAGAACTTCACGGCGTCCTAGGCCATCACACGGCTTGCACGGTTTTGTTTCTAGCAGACGGAGTCCATCTCCCCCAAAACACGTCTACAAGAAAGAAGTATCCACGTCTTTATAAGGTACGTTTCGTTTACTTCTCCATTTGATGTGGGACTGTAGATTAAAATCAAACTGTCTGATTGATCGGATATTTTAATGATACAGTTGAAATATATCAATATTATAATTGGATATGATAAAAAAAATTAAGTCGGCTAATTTTTTCTCGATCATGAATAAAAATAACCAGTTCAAATTGGCTTGTTCAGGCTGTAATTTTTTTTAAAATGTAAATTTTCATTTTAGAAAATATCAGGCTTAATAAGAATTATCTCAATTAATAATTTTTATATGAAGATTCTTTATTTAAAATATTTAGATAATATTTTAATATTAATATTATATTTTTGCAATATTGGTATATTTTAGATAGTTTTTATCTGTATATAAAATTTTAAATAAAAAATTTTAAAATTTTAAAAATATCTACCAATCAGCCTAAACATTATGATTTTTTTTACTCAAGCGAACTATCCAAATTACTTACCAAAAAAAAAAAAAAAAAGGAGTTGATTCCAAATCTAATTTTAATTAGGGTATACATTAAATGCTTCCATATGTTTTGATCAACGGGATGTCATTTATCTGCTTTGCATAATGCACGTAAAATTTATCTTAAAATATAGACAGCCTTATTTTTATATTATAAACCAAACTTATTTAGAACCACTTACAAGCTCAAAGGAGGATTGAGTTCATTTAATACTCTAAAAATAGTGCTCTAAATAGATATTTTTTTCATAATTTTTATATTTGATTTTTACATTTAATGAATATTAATATTAGAAAAAATTAAAGATATTTATAAGTCTTCAGCACTAAAAGGTGTCGCAGTTGATGGGTACCACCATTACCAGTGATTTAGCATGAAATACCTATATCACATATTCAGTCCATGAAGTGTGAAGGTCCAATATTCTTATTAGGCCCAAATCAAGGATACAACCGACCGTTTATATAAAGGGAAAATTGATGTCAGTTATTGAGGCGGTTTCAAGCTCTTATTTGAATGATTTTGGGCGCCAGTTAAAACTGTCACCTGAGGATAATCTTATCCACTTGTCGGTTTTATGGGAAGTTGACAGGAAAAATCAATTTCCTATAAAAGAGGAAGATGGTTAGAAAAAAGAACTCTCTCTCATTCCTCTAAATGCTAAGACGCTTTCCAAAAAAGCGCAACTCTCAAATATAGAAAAATTACTTACTCATATTGCATTCAAATTCACATCCTCTTTTTCTCCTTTTCTAAAAAGGACGATATTAACTTAAATATTTGAGAATATATTTGGGAGCGAGTCATGTTAATCATTTGACCGTGACTTTTGTGTTACATAGGATTTAGATTTATAATATATAGAGATCGAGCACATTCAACACATGATGGACAAGACCCAATATTTTCTTATCCGTATCATAATTCGGATTTGAGGATGCAATATTAGTGCCATCTGCCGAAACGATTAAAAATCTGATTACCATACTTTTATAAAATTAGCATGGTTAACACCAAAGTACAAGTCAGTACACCTATCAGAGACGCTACTTCATACGATAATTGCTCTCCTATGGGCAGTCAGATGAATGATCACCCTGACCCATGTGTTTGTGCTCTTGCACTGAAAATGGATGACATTTCTAAGGTCGTCTAGACCATTTGTACACGGTTGGATGAACGGCCGAAGAAAGCTTCGTCCTCGGCCTCCCAAACCGTGACATCTATAAAAATGAATAGGGGAAAGAAATGCCCCTCTAAGAAGATTTGCCTAACAGGATGATCATGGGACACAAGCAACCTCAAGTAATAAAGTCCCATCGCAACTTGAAGGTCGCTTAAGCTTTAGAGTTCTAAAGAATAGTCTTGAGAGGTGAAACCTTCGATACTCTCGTGATGACCGAGAGTCTACTTATCAAGTAGGACCCTCTCAGAGTTAACGCCATCAAAGGTGTGCGAGTCGCCTAGTTTCACAGGCTACGCAGAACCCTTCTGAATTGAGGAACTTCCTCAATGAAAAGAGAATGGTGGCTCCTCTCCAAATGGAGGAGAAAGTGGAAAGGATGTGATGGCGCGCTTTTAGAGAAGACGTTGCAAGAAGATTTGTGGATTTGCGAAGATCTCCATTTACTATGGAGATCTGAACATATTCACTCACGTACAAGTTTAAGATACCGGCCATAGACTCGTGTGATGGAGGTGGCGACTCAATGGACCACATAGACGATTTTTATAGTCTTCTGAACTTTTAAGATTTGGATGAGACAGCAATGCGTCTTTACTTTTCCTTAACACTCAAAGGGTATGTTTGAGCGTGATTCTATCGGTTTCAGTAGAATTCCATTCGGACGTTTCAGGATCTGGCCGACAGCATTTTGTTTCAATTTGCCTCCAGTCGTAAGGAGAAAAAGCAGCTATGGCACCTTGCTAGGGTTAAGTAAGGGCCAAATGAAAGCTTGAAAAAAATTTTTGAGTCGATTTACCACTGAAACCCGAAAGATATCAAAGCTTACCGAAGAAGTGAAGTCAAGTGCTTTCATATCAACTTTAGAGCACGAAAAGTTTTTCAAACATTTGGCTCACAAGAACCCACAAAATTCAAAGAGGTCAAAGAGATAGCTCGAGCCGACATAGCGGTTGAGAAAACCAATGATGCGAAGAAGCTTGACTGAGGAGAGTTATTCCACCAGAGGACGGTAGAAGGAATGAGGAAGACCAAGAACCACCTGGGTTCTCGTGGGCAGAGGAAGCAGCAGAAGACCGAGCGGACAGGTCGAAAGGAGTTTAGGCCTCTGAACCTGACTTCTTTGAACGATTCTCGTACCAATATCCTAATGTAAATTTAGGATGAAAAATTTTTTAAATGGCCAAAGGCGTTGAAGAATTCAGATGGAGGAGATCAGTTGAAGTACTATTATTACCATCAGTGTGGAGATCACAGTACTGAAGATTGTCAGAATCTGTAAAAAGAAATTGAAGAGTTGATCTAAAAAGATCATCTCAACTGTTTCCTGCAGGGTCCCGAACAAACATCTGGAGAACAAATGGAGATGAGGCCCAACCGCCAAGAAACCAAGTAGCAGGTGGGGTCATAAATATGATTTCGACATAGCCAATCCGAGATGATATGCCGAAGAGCTCGAGGATGATTGCTGGGCACAAGAAGCCACGGGTAGAAGATAGGGAAGATGTCATTATGTTTAGTAATGAGAATATGACTCATATACCGTTCCCTTATTCTGATCCTTTGATTGTAACTGCACTCATTTCTGATAAAAATATAGATTATTAGATGAAACGAGTTTTCGTTGATAATAAAAATTTGAGAAATTTATTTTACCTTGATGTGTACTTTAAGTTAGGATTAAAAAAAAGCCAGATGGAAACTACTGAATGATCCCTTTACGGACTGGATAATAAACCAGTATCAATACAGGGAGTTATCTAACTTGAAGTAACATTGGGAATATATCTGAGGATCGCTTCTAAGATGCTCTCTTTCTTGGTAGTAGATCTTCCATCTATCTATAACATCATTTTTGGATGACCCTGTTTAACAGCTTTTGAAGCTGTAACTTCAATTCCACGTTTAAAGATAAAATTTCTAACTCTGTTCGGTGTGGGAGAAGTTCTTGGAGACCAAATGACCAGTCGGACATATTACTTGTCCCAAATTACGCAGACACCTCCCGGTCAACCAATAGAAGACCTTGACTTTCGTGACGAGACCACAATGATGCAAGCTCAATATGGAGAATCAACGGATTGGGTTCCTCTAGATCCAAGTGATCCAGATAAATACGTTCAAATAGGAAGTTCACAATCAGAACCCCTTCGAGACCAACTCATCAGTTTTCTTAGAGAGAATTCTAAGGTCTTTGCCTGACACCTAGCGACATGCCAGGAGTATCGACTTGAGTAATAATCTATAAGTTCAACCTAGATCCCGATCACAAATCCGCCCGATAAAAATGAAAAATTATTTTGTTAAAAAATTGATAGCCATTCGCAATAAGGTAAAGAAACATCTCGATATTGGATTCAGGAAATTTCAGTATCCAGATTGGTTGTCGAATGTGGTCATTGTTAAGAAGAGTAACAAAAAATAGAGAATGTGTATTGATTTCACTGATGTCAATAAGGTATGTCTGAAAGATAGTTTCCTATTGTTCAGGATTGATTTGCTTGTAGATTCAACATCTTGGGCATGAGTTTCGAGTTTTATAGATGCATATTTAGGTTACAATCAGATTCGAATGAGTCCAAAGGACGATGAACACACTTTATTCATGACCAATTAATAGACATACTATTATAAAGTCATATATTTCGAACTAAAGAACACTGGTGCTACTTACCAACAATTCGTCAACAAGATGTTTGAAACTTTTATTGGACGGAATATAGAGGTATACATGGAAGATATGCTTATCAAGAGTAGAATGGTTGACGAACATATTCGTGATCTGAACGAGACATTTAATGTCCTCCTCATACATCATATGAACCTCAATCCCACAAAGTGTATATTTGGAGTAACACAAAAAACAGTTAAAGAAGTACAAAAATTAACCAAGAGATTAGCAGCGCTATTCCAATTCTTGTCTAAATCGGCCGAGAAGTATCTACCATTCTTCAAAGCCTTGAGGGGAACGAAGGCAAACGATTTTCAATGGACGAACGACTATGAAGCAGCGTTCTGAGATCTCAAAGAGTATCTCTCGAACCCACAGCTTTTAACCTCCCCTTAACAAGGCAAGAAACTATATTTGTACATGACCGTGTCTGAGACAGCCTTAAGTTCGGTCTTAATTCAATAACAGTTTGGTAAGTAACAACATGTATACTATATTAGTAAGATCCTGACTGAAACAGAAATCAGGTATTCTCACACAAAAAAGTTGCTTTGGCGCTTGTGTTTTCTACTAAAAAACTTAGGCCGTATTTTCAAACACAAGATTATCATCCCAACTAACCAACCATTAAGAGAAATATTATAGAAGCTAGATATATCAGGATGATTGGTCAAATGGGCTATTGAGTTAGGTGAATTTGATATAGAATTTTGACCAAGGTCAGTCTTGAAAGGTTAGGCCATGGCAGATTTCATTGTTGAAACAATAATTTCATCTCCAAGCCCACATGACCTTTTTCAAGTTGATGATCCGTAAAACACTCTAGCGTGGGCTTTACACGTGAATGGATCATCAATGCAAGTTGGTTGCGGAGCTGGTATCGTGCTGAAAATACCCAAAGGTTCAGAGATAAAATACTGAATAACACTCAGATTTTTGATAACCAATAACGTTGCAGAATATGAAGCCTTACTTGCGGGACTTAGGCTGGCAAAAGAATGTTCAGCCAAGAACATAATTGTTTACAGTGATTCCAGAAACTTTCGAGACTTACAACCCGTAACTTTTCAAGTATTTCTCAAATGTTAGAAATTTGATCTCTACATTCAAAAATGTGGAGTTTATCCGTATTCCAAAAGAAGAAAATGGGAAAGGAAACTTATTAGCAATGGCAGTAGCAGCTAGGGACCAGAATAGTACGCTCAAGGGATGCATGAAATTCTTAAAATTCCCAATATAGATGATCCGGAGTCAAAAGTAATGTAGATAACCAATACTGACAATTGGATGACCCCTTAGTTGAGGTACTTGTCCGAAGGTACATTGCTTGAAAATTTAGATAAAACCAAGAGAGTAAAAAAGACAGCAGACTGGTACACTGTTATGGATGGTCAGCTGTACCAACGTGGGTACTCTGTCTAATACTTACGATATCTTCATTTATTGAGAAATAATTACAAGTAGTATATACATATATTTAAGACCTAGAACACTCTGGCAAAGGAGAGTTGATAACATCGTCCTCTTCAGGATGGCCAATCAAATCTTCTTTTCGTTGAGCGCTGGCATTCCTTCGATGAAATAAGGAAAGAGGAAACTTAAGAATCATAAGCCTTATTATACTTCTATAGAGTTTGATGTCATCCCAGTACTTACGTTCCAATGTCAGTTTGATGTCCTCGACCTTAATAAAGGTTCTGAGCTCATCCTCATGTTGAAGGTTCCTATCTCTAAAAAGGGAATACTGATGCTGTTGGTCCTTCAATAAATCATCAAGGGAGGAGACTTTAAGTTTAGACTCAGCTGTTTCAAGCTCAAGACGGTTGGCGCATTCTTTTGAAGCCCGAAATGTTTCCACGTCCACATTAAACTCGATAATTCGATCAATTATTGGAGAAAATTAGACGATTAAATCCCATACTTTAGAAAAAAGAGGAAAGATATGTCAGCAGAACATTGGTCAAAAGAAGAGATGATGGAACCAAGATCATTCTGGATAAATACCTTAGATAGAGGAGAAATCCCTAATGATGAACTTTCTCCCCCTTGGGCTGTGAAGTCCAAATGCTCAGTCAACTGTATAGTATCGAACCCAATAGCCACCTCCTCGGCCTCAGATAATCTAACAACAACCACAAACTTAGGAGCCACTTTTGGAACGTTAGAGACTAGGGGCTCAGTTGTTTCCATGTATACCTAAGTCCCAATCTCAACATGGACCTTAGAGGATGCCCTAGATTTTTCTATATCACCAACGGCCACGGCATCGTGAGAAACCTCAAACAAAGGAAGGTCGGAACTAGGCACCTCAGTGGCCCTCATTAAGTCCTCAACCTCAACAACTTCAGCCGGAACTTTGATTGCCTCATTGGTCGAATTTTCAGTTACATCCTTGGCCGGCTTCTTAGCAATCCAATCTAAGACCTCTTCAAAAAGATAATCGGAAGGTCAGGCATGGGCTCTTCAAAAGATAAAGAGACGACGAGTGACACCACATCTATGCCCTTGGCATGAGGAGGATGAGCAACAGACTACTAAGTGTTGAAGGTCTGACCATCTCAGCATGTTGAATCAAGATCGTTTCTGATGATCTTTTCCTCCTCACTACTTAGCTAATGATGGCTTCATCATTATCGGAGGAGGAGGTATCGTTGTGATTCTCTGGCCTCTTAGAAGCTTTCATCTGACGAATTTTTCATACCCCGTCAGAAAGTTCACCAATCTTCAATGGTTTTTGCTTTATTTTCAACTTCTTCGATAGAGAAGTAGCAAGAATTTTTGAACCTTCAAAGCTGAGGTTCCCACTTTGCCTTTTCAAGGGCTTCAATTTTCAACCATCGGTTCTTTTTGTTCTCATTAAAGGAACCGAGGTTGGTCTGAGTTAAGTCGGTGAATTCCTTCACCGTTTCTTTTTATTGTTTAGACATATCAGCACAAAAACTTGACTCTACATTTCCCCATTAATTTGATATGCCCCAGTCATGGGGAACAGTAAGAAAAAAATACCTATTTTTTTTTACCTCTTGGTAGAATTTAGGTTTCCTCCACTTATATCAAATTCGAGACGATGGGAAATGACAATCCAATCTTGCCCATGGAAAAATCTTAAAATAACCTTTGTAGCCGTAATATCCAAAACTCGACCATGACAACGAGCAAAAACATATAAAGAAATCAGATACCTCACAGCCATTGGGTTCTAACTGGCCACTGGAACTTGCAAGGCCTTCATGATCTGATAAAACTCTAATGCCATGGGACAACAAAGGCCTCCTTTTAGGTAGACTTCGTACACTGTGACAAACCTATCTGGAGAAGTGCATGTCCTATCGTTTGCACCAGGCAACAAAAATGCGGTTGCGCTTGAAATTCTATACCTAGCACGAATGGTTTTAACTTCTTCATAAGAAAGAGTCAATTGGATATCTTTCACTTCGAGAGCAATTGCAGGATGATTTGGGAAGGAAGAAAAATGAAATCTAAAGTGGAGATTGGAGTGTTCGAAGGAGAAAGAAACCACAATCAAAATTAATCCCAATAAATATGGAGGATTAATTTTAAACGAAGAAGGAATTCAAAAAAAAATGTGTCTTATAATGATCAAGGCACGTGCCGGCTTCTCACAGGTCATGGAAAAATGGTGGCTATTATATTTCCAAGGTGATGTCACAATTGAAGGGACTCACATTTACTGCCTCTATTGACGGCACACATCAAACCCGTCGGACTAAGAGTAAGTCTTCGGATAGATGCTGGCAGCCATCGGACTAAGAGTAAGTTATTGGATAGATGTTGTCAACCATCGGACTAAAAGTAAGTCCTTAAATAGATATTGTCAGCCATCGGACTAAGAGTAAGTTCTTAGATAGATATTACAATTCATCAGACCAAGAGCTTGGGTTTGAGCAAAGGGTTATCTTTAGACATCATACCAGAAAGCTGAATTTCATGCCTCCTGATATGGGGGGTTAGTAATGGGTATCGTTACCAGTGGTTTAGTATGAAATACCCATATCACATATTCAGTCAATAAAGTGTGAAGGCTCAATATTCTCATTATGTACATATCAATGATTCAACCGATGGTTTATATGAAGGAAAAATTGATGCCAATTATCGAGGTAGTTTCAAGCTCTTATCTAAATGACCTCGAGTGCTAGTTGAAACTACCACTTGAGGATAATCTTATCCACTTGTCAGTTTTATGCAAAGTTGACAGGGAAAGTTAATTGCCTCTTAATTTTTATAAAAATGTCACTTTTCCTACAAGAGAGAAGGATGGTTGGAAAAAGAGAACTCTCTCTCATTCTCTATAATACTAAAATGCTTTTCAAAAAAGTGCAACTCCCAAACAAATAAAAATTACTTACTCACATAACATTCAAATTCACATCCTTTTTATTGATTTGAGTATTGGAGAAATATATCGGGAGTGAGTCTCGTCAATCATTTGACCGTGTCTTTTGTATTGTATAGGATTTAGATTTATAGTATACGAAGACCAAGTATATTCAACACCCGACGGACAAGACCCAATATTTTCCTATTCGTATCACAATTTGGATTCGAGAAAGCAATAGCAATATTCCTAGATTTTTTTGAAATATAAAAAATAGTATGACAATAAAAGAAATAAAAAAATCAAAATATGAAAATTATTTATATAATAATTAATTTTATTTGTAAGTCTGATATTTGTTTCTTTCTTTTGTATTTATTTTTATCATTCTGTTACGGGCCTAATTTCGGGGCTATATTTACTTGTTGGGAACATGCTATTATTTTTGGTTTTCCTGCATTCTATTATCCTCCCTTTCTTTTGTCTATTATAATTTGGTTTGCGGGACTCCCAACTCTTGATTCCCTTCTAATTCTGTTTTACTGTGCATATAATATGGATTGGAATAGTAAAGGAGAGGGGGCATATTTCCCATTGTCCACTAACTCTCTCTCTCTCTCTCTCTTCTCTTTGTGCCCTTTCCCTTCTCTCTCGATCTCTCCCTCTTCTCTTAGATTGCTGCACTTTTCCTCTGCTCTCTCTCTCTCCCTCGTTTTCTCTATGGTTCCTTTGCCAAACTTCCCTCGTCGCAGTAATCGTCACTTTGCGCCTACGATTACCCGACACAGCCATGGAGCACACATCATTTGGTGCTCTCATTGAGACAAAAGTAGTGGAGATCGAAGAACGAGCACTCGACACACTTGAAGCGGCCATCGTCGAGCTTGCTAACGCGACGAAGGACCTCCGGCAGGCTACCGACAGACTTGGCGCCACCACGTCTACCGCGGTTTCCACCACAGAGTAAATGTGGTCGCCCACCACTGAGCTCAGCCAATCACTCCACAGATTCGAGCAATACCCTAACCGGTCAGTGAACTTTTTGACTTCTATGGTTCCTTCTACTATTACTTCCCATCTTTCGGTTCCAATTGCTCCACATTTTCCCTTTTTCCAACCTGCAATCCCTTCCTCTATTACTGTTTATCCTCCACTATTGCTTCGGCAATCGCAACCGCAAACTCCAACCCACGCTTCACCCAACAAGCTACCATCACCACCAGGCACCACAATCGATCTTCAGCTTTACCTTCACTAACCCGAAATCACTTCCTTCGCTGGTTCCGTACCACCACATGTAACTCAACTCGTCACTTCAGTTTCCACCACAGAACAAATTCGGTGCTCCTGTACCAACCGCATCGATCGGCTACCTTTACTGATTGCAAATTCCCCTTTATTTTCGACTCTACCATCGTTTAAGACTCACAACTTACCCCTAATACCACATACATCAACAGATCCCAAATCTACTAAGCCACCTTTCACCACAACTCTGCAAAATTCTCTTACTCCACACAGCCTTCCGCTCGATCGGCTGGTTGAGAACTTGAATCAGCAGAACTAGACTTGGACAGTGAATGTGGCCAGATTCTCTTTCTAATTAGGAAGGCTAACCTCAAGGAGAATGAATCCCCAACAAAGCCGTTTTCAGAGACGGATCCTCAACCACTTCCTGTGATGAAGAATGGGCGCTTGCTACCTTCAACATTGGGTACTCCCAGCAAACAGACAGATAATTATTGTTCCAATTACTCGGGTATCAAGACGATGAAGAAAGGTGAAACAACCCTATGACGACCCGACTTTTATTACCATCTAAAGCCGTCGTCAAATCTAAATCATATAATTTATGATAAGGATAAATAGATGAACATAAAAATTTTTCTTTTCTTCATTCAAACCTGAGATGCATTCTAAAGATTTATAATTTCATAAATCCCAAAGTATCACGGAAACATTATAATATTCATAAGCAGCAGAATCAATATTACAAGTTTCCTCAAAACAAAATAAACAAAACTCCAAAAATCTGCTCCAGCCAGCTTAAACATTTAGCTACACCATAGGATTCTACTCAACTTCATCCTCCATAAGCTTGTCATCTGAAAAGTTGCAAGAATGAGCTTACAAAGCCCATACCTGGTTCGGAACGCCGTTTTTGCTATATCCTCCTTGCTGATCCGAAGCTGATGATACCCGGATCTAAGATTGATTTTTGAAAATATGCAAGCCACTTGTAACTGATCAAGGAGATCATCAATCCTCGGCAGAGGATATTTGTTCTTGATGGTGATTTTGTTTAATTCTCGATAGTCCACACATAATCTCATGGTCCCGTCCTTCTTTTTGACAAAAAGAACAAGTGCTCCCCATGGTGACACACTTGGCCGAATGAAACCTTTATCTAATAATTTCTGCAATTGTTGTTTCAATTCTTTGAGTTCAGCCGGTGCCATCCGATAGGGTGGTTTGGATATCGGTGCCGAACCTGGTATCAATTTCACTCCAAATTCTAACTCTCGTTGGGGTGGCAATCCAGGTAATTCATCAGTGAATACGTCTTCAAATTCCCGCACCACAGGAATCTCTCTAGCCAGAGATTCTTGATTTTCTGTAGTTACACTAGCAAAGGCCAAATAAGCTTGGCATCCATCACTGATCAAGTGTCTGGCATGAAGAGCTGAAATAAAGCAGGATGCTTCCTTTCGCCGAACACCCTGAATGTGAAAAGGCTTGTTTCCAGGAATGGTGAATTCTACTCTTTTCGAAGCTTGATCCAATCTTGGCATGATACGGCTAACCAGTCCATCCCCAAGATCGCATCAAAGTCTTTCATTTCCAGTGCAACCAAGTTAACAGGCATCAAGTATTCATTTACTTTTATTCGGCATTCAAAAAATGCTATATTTAATATTATGGACGACCCTGCCGGTGAGGTAACCATCAATGGGTACTCAAGAACTTTAGGAAGGGTCGTAAGATGCTTCGAAAATTCATGGGAAACAAAAGAATGAGTAGATTCAAAATCAAAGAGCACGTGACTAGAGATGCCACAGATAGAAAGTATACCTTCTACCACCTCCGTAGACTTTTCACCTCATTTGCCAGAAATGGCAAACACTTTGGTTGGGATAGGAGACTTAACTCCTGGGGCTTGTTTAGCGAGCGGACACTCTACGATCATGTGCCCCGCTTTGCCCACAATTATAACAAACACCGACTTCTTGTAGCAAGGCTTCCCTCCATGTGATCTCCGTAATGATCACATACATCATTAGCCAAGTAGATCGATAATTACGCACCGATCGGCTATGTTCCCCACTCGAACCTTGATGGTCTTGCCTTCTTAGAAGGCCTTCACTAGCACGGCCTTGGATGTCGACTAAAAGTCCTTTGTCGGACATTGCTCCTCTTTCCAATTCTTTCTCATAAATGACCGCCTTTGGGAGCACCTCTCCATACGTTGTCAACGTTAGAGTTGAAAGGTGTCTCCTGATATCATCCCGTAATCCCTGAAAGAACCGTCTAACCTTCCTCTTCTCATCTTCCACCATGAAAGGGGCATAGCGAGATAACTCAGTAAATTTTGAATCATATTCCACCACCGAGCGATTTCCTAGCCTTAGGCGAAGGAATTCATCCTCATTCTGCCCACGAAGATTTGCAGGAAAATATTTCTCCAGGAAAGCTGCTTCAAACATCTCCCAACTAATCTCCCACTCTGGCATATTAAAAACCCTTTTCGCATCTCCCACGGTGGTGTGCTTCCCTGCCACCTTATGAGTGGCATATAGCACCATGTCCCAGCAGGGCACTTGATTCTTGCAAATACCTTCTTGATCGTTGAATCCATGTTTGACCTTCAACGGATCGGGTTCCCAAGAAATTCAGTGGATTCGTTTGTTGGTAAATCGATCGTAGACCGACCTCTCCTGATGGACAGGAATTGGGGCGGTCACCGGAGTTGGTGGAGTGGTCGGAGTCAAGGCTTCTATGACTTCGGCCATTCAGTCCAGTAGGTTCGCATATCTTGCCTCCCGATCAAGAGTGTTGTTAATCTGATCATTTCTCCTTCCTCTGTTAGACATGGCTGCGGAAACGTCTGAAAAGAACAATTTCGTTAGTCAATTAGTCTAAAGATAACTATCGTAATAGTCTTTGTCGCAAAGCGTAAGTAAGGATAACACTCTTCTTGCCAACACTAAACTTGTCCTAAGTTTCCGTGTTGATTCAAACTATCCTAAAGCATCTCAGTTTTCTCTCTGATACCAACCGTGACGACACGACTTTTATTACCATCTAAAGCCGTCGTCAAATCTAAATCATATAATTTATGATAAGGATAAATAGATGAACATAAAAATTTTTCTTTTCTTCATTCAAACCTGAGATGCATTCTAAAGATTTATAATTTCATAAATCCCAAAGTATCACGGAAACATTATAATATTCATAAGCAGCGGAATCAATATTATAAGTTTCCTCAAAACAAAATAAACAAAACTCCAAAATCTGCTCGGCCCGACCTTAAACATTCAGCTACACCATAGGATTCTACTCAACTTCGTCCTCCATAAGCTTGTCATCCGAAAAGTTGCAAGAATGAGCTTACGAGCCAATGGGATACTCACTTGCAGAAAACATAAGCATACATATAATTTCATCAAAATATATAGCATAGCATAAGAAAAATCATCATATCGTTTCTTCTTTAGTTCATGTTCTTTCATCTTGTCTTTAGAAAATTCATCAAAATCATTCAAAATTCATATCATCTTTAGGGACCGGACGGGAGCGGACAACATCGAGGACGGGTTGTGTGCTACCCCACAACCTAAAGCCGTATCCCCTCATTATGCTCCCCGGGGCGGGAGGTAATGCCTTTAACCCGGCATACGGGGCCATAGTCCGTAGTTCTTATGCCACCAAAGGTCCCCTCCCGTGGCCCCGGAGAGGCATCCTCGAGTGTCACTCCAATATCCTTCATCCATCTTTATGACAAGTTTAATGGAAACTCGGTTCTTGGTTCATGTTCTTTATTGGCCAATCATCATAGTTCGAAAGTCAAAAGTCGTGGAGTTCCACTTGCTGTCCATAGTTATATGCCATTTTTCATGTTCTTAAGTACATAGGCCGGAGTTCATTTCATGCAGAGGACCGGAGCTCTTAAAGCCGGACTTCTTTTATCAATGCCAGAATGCCTTTCAAAGCCAAAATAAAAATCGGAGTTCTTTTTCAAACAGAATGCCGGAGTCCTTTTTCATAACAGAACGGAGTACATTTTTAAACAAGACCGAAGTTCTTTTTCTTAAAAGGGACGGAGCGCCTTTCTTTTCAAAAGGACGGAGTGCTTCATGGACGGAGTACTTTTCTTTTCAAAATCCGGAGTGCTTAAAGGGACGGAGTGTTTCATGGACGGAGTACTTTTCTTTAAAAATCAGGAGTACTAAAAGGGACGGAGTGCTTCATGGACGGAGTACTTTTCTTTAAACAACCGGAGTACTAAAAGGGACGGAGTGTTTCATGGACGGAGTACTTTTCTTTCAAAATCCGGACTTCTAAATTCTGGAATGTGTTTCTGTTTAATATCTGAAGCTCTAAATCCGGAGTTCACTTTCTTATAAAATCCGAAGTTTAATATCCGAAGTTCTTTTCCAATAAAAAGGACAGAGTCTTACTTATTAAATTTCCGAAGTTCTTTTTAAACAGAAGGCCGTAGTTCCTGAAACCGAAGTTCATTTATTATCAAGGAGTTCTTTTCTTACAAAGCCGGAGTAAAAGTCGAAGTTCGCTTTTGTCAAAGCCAAGTTCATTTCAAAACAACAGGGACGGAGTACTTTTTAATGACGTAAAGGTCGGAGTTCCTCTTCTTTAAAAACCGAAGTACTTTTCAAAAGAGGACGGAGCACATTGTTCATAAAAAGCCGGAGTTCTTTTGGACGGAGTTCTTTATTCAAACTGGACAGAGTACTTATTTCCTAAAATGCCGGAGTTCTAAATCATTTTCTGTCAACATGCCAGAAGTCTTTTATCTTAAATTCATAGATATTTTGACAGAACAGAGTTCAATAGCAGGACTTTCTGTTTCATCTTAAGGCCTAAAATTCCTTTCCGTAACCATGCATTTAACAAAATTCATAACCATTGACAATAAATCATAACAGAATAAATCTAACATCATGCATAACAGAATTTCCTTTAAACATGCATTTCAGAGCGAACAGTAAAAGCATAATTCATACAGAATATTATATACTTTCATAGCAACATAAGTAAACATGAGTTTTAGAAATAGGGGTGAGTATCTTGCTTGAATTCATTTCTACTTTGCCTTAGCTTTCGGTCTCCTTCTTTACTTTAGAATTTCTAGTGGTGTCTTTTTCTGATGCCCTTAAACCCTTATTTATAGCCCATGAATTTGGTGGCCATCATTTATGGTTTTCCTATTTTCCAATGAGAGTTATTTATGATTTGCGTTTTTCCAAGGAGGGTCGTTTTCCAATAAGTCTCGGAAATAGCCAAGTTATTGATGGTCGCTCCTTCCCCATATTCTTCCTTATTTTCTGTGATCGGACTTCAACCTTCCATCAAAACAACCTCCGGTCAACTATCGAGCGTTGACCGGATTTCTATCTCCTTTCTATTCATTTGTTCATGTTTGTCCGGTCAACATTTTTCGTTGACCGGATTTCTCCTTCTTCTACTTTAACTTCGGCTTTTCATCTCTACAGTATTCCGGCCTTACAGGACTGGACTTCATTTTTATTAAATCCGAACTTCTTTTTATTTCGAAAATCCGGAGTGTTTTCTTTTAAGCAAATCCGGACTTCTTTTTACGTCGGAAGTCCGGAGTGTTTTTACTAAGGAAATCCGGACTTCATTTCTCCAACGAAATCCGGACTTCTTTTACCAAGGGAAAATCCGGAGTTCTTTTTACCAAAGGAAATTCGGACTTCTTTTTATTAAGGAAATCCGGACTTCGTTTGATCAAGGAAATCCGGACTTCTTTTTCATCCAGAAATCCGGACTTCTATTTTACCAATGCAATCCGGACTTCTTCTTATCCCAGAAATCCGGAGTGCTTAAGGCCTACTTGATTTTCATTCTAAGCCGGTGTATTTTTCTTATTTTGTTTTCCGGTCAACTTGCGTTGACTGGACTTGATGATTAAAATTTTCCTTCTAAAAATTTTGGGTCGTTACAATCTCCCCTACTTATAGGAATTTCGTCCTCGAAATTTTAAATAAAGTTACTAACCTCGAGAAAATAAATATGGGTATTTGTTCCGAATCTCTTCCTCTCGTTCCCAAGTTGCCTATTCCGGTGTGTGATTCTTCCAGAGCACCTTTACTAGAGCGATTGATTTGGTGCGTAATCTCTGTTCCTTTCGATCCAAGATTTCCACTTTGGTTCTTCTATACAGGACAAGTCTTTGTCGACCGTCAAAGGTTCGTACTCAATTACATGAGTAGGATCATGGACATACTTTCGAAGCATTGACACATGAAACACATCATGTACTTCTGCCAAGTTTGGAGGTAGTGCAAGTTTGTAAGCTACTTCTCCGATCCTTTCAAGGATTTCAAAAGGGCCAATAAATCGTGGCTTCAGCTTCCCCTTTACCCCGAATCTGTATTTCCCCTTGGATGGCGATACCTTTAGGAATACAAAATCACCTTTTTCAAATTCTAATGCAGATCTCCTCCGGTCTGCATAGCTCTTTTGTCTACTCCGGGCTACTCTGAGATTCTCATGTAATATCTTTATCTTTTCTGCCGACTCCTTGATAATGTCTGGACCCAAAATTCTTCTATCTCCGTGTTCCTCCCAATGAATTGACGATCTACATTTTCTTCCATATAATGCCTGAAAAGGAGCCATGCCAATGCTGG
The DNA here is from genome assembly GCA_033239525.1 of Nepenthes gracilis. NCBI lineage: Eukaryota > Viridiplantae > Streptophyta > Magnoliopsida > Caryophyllales > Nepenthaceae > Nepenthes > Nepenthes gracilis. Next base: position 1,553,533 of record BSYO01000037.1, read on the forward strand.
CCTGGTAGCTGTTATTATAAGCAAACTCTGCAAGGGCCAATGAATCATCCCAAGTCCTTTTCATCTCCAAGATTGAGGCCCTTAACATATCCTCGAGAATCTGGATAGTCCGTTCTGATTGGTCATCGGTTTGCGGATGAAAAGCAGTACTAAATTTTAATTCAAAGACCCAATTCTTTATGTAGACTTTTCAGACCGTGAAACAAAGCGAGGTCTCTACGTCAGTAGAGAGAGAGGCACACCATGAAGTCGACAATCTCGTTCACATACGGTTGGGCTAATTTATCACGGAGTAAGTCGTTCGGATTGCGGGAAATGGTGACTTTGTTAGCCGATCGACAATCACCCAAATATCATCATGCTTCCTTGGCATCCTTGGTAGACCGGTCACAAAATCCATGGCAATGTCTTCCCATTTCCGGCTGAAATGGCATTGGTGCAATAGCCACGGGTCGCTTTCTTTCGGCCTTTACTTGTTGGCATGTAAGGCACTTATCCACGTAAGCTGCGATATCCCTTTTCATATTCCTCCACCAGAATATTTTCTTCAAATCCTGATGCATCTTATTGGCTCATGGGTGAATCGTATAACGGGATCGATGAGCTTCTTTAAGAATTTTCTCCTTTAAGTCTTTATTGTCCGGCACACATAACCGATTTCTAAATCTTAAAGCTCCATCCGGCGAAATCTGAAAATCACTTCGGGATTCTTTATCTAGCTCGCCCATGATCTTTACAAGAAAAGAATTATTCGATTGACCTCCCTTTACCTCATTAATCATTTCTGGCTGAACTTGAAGATGCGCCAAAATCATCCGCTTCCCATGCACATAACATTTGGACATCATAATTCATGAAGCAATCAAAGCATCTCCATTTGCTTAACTTGCATTCTAGCTAGCATCCCAGGCTGCCTACTTAACACGTCGGCAACCACGTTGGCCTTTCCTAGCTCATATCGGATTTCACAGTCATAGTCTTTTAGGAATTCAATCCATCTTCTCTGTCTCATATTCAGCCATTCCTCCAGAGCTGGCTTATCGTGAATCTGATTATCCTCCAGCTATCCTCCCAAATGTGGCTCTCCAATTTGATGTGGGAAAGGTACTGCGGTCAGTAAAGCCACAATACAGATTTACTGAAAAGGGAAAACCAGCCTCTAGTAATGAATGTGTGGTGCCTTCTGCTGTTCCACTTCAGCTACCTCTTGAAGTGGTTCTCAAGGTAAAGGTTATCAAGAAGATCTTAAAGGAAACAGAAGGATATAATTGGCCTAATGATGGAGCTCGTATGTTTGCTGAGTCCAATGTGTTTGAGAAAATGAACGTTGGGATGGTGCTTGATGAAGGCTTGGCATCACTAGATAAGGATTTTTGGATGTTTTATGCAGAGAGGTCGCCATGGTGGTTGGTGAGTAAGGCTAGAGGAGCTCCAGGGCACGGGGTGAAGTTGTATGATAATACTGCTAGGGAGAACTTGCTGAAGAGTATTGTGATTATTAGGAGGTTTCGGACCTCACAATTTGACGTGGCTGAAGACCTGGGCCCCGCAGCAAGTAATATGACAATTGAGTCTAAGCAGAAGGGTCCCGTGTTTTCTAAATGGGGAAAACCTGTCCGTACACCTACCAGGTCGATCAACCCTCACCTTCATATTGAAGGTCTTCAAAATCGTGCAAGCCTTGAGACGGGAATGCATTTGATGATACCCCTTGGGAGATTTTAGGTATTGTGGTCAATGCTTTGGATAATGTAAACGTTAGGTTCTCTAGCATTGATCACTACCTAACATGGGCTTTATCTCAAAGGAGCATTGCATCATCAATTGACAGAGAATTCAAATGGGGTCTCATCCTTGGGACCGCCATTCCGGGAGGGATAATCGTTATTGTTGCCCTCATCGCCTTTTGGCACCAGGATAAGCCCACATTATGTTCACTACTGCTGTTCTCAAGGATCCACTCACGTGGTCCTTCTAACTCCGCTATCTACAAGCAGAAGACTTGCTACTCCTTTGGCGCTCTGCTGGATAAATTTGCGGATTCAGGTAATGGGTTGCGGATTCAAATGAGACACATTGATCACAAACAAAGAGTTTACAAACAAATAGCTGTCACTAGAGTTTTGCTCATTGCCTTAGTTGCTGGTGCTGATGTGGGGATAAATACCTGTCCTCTTCAAATCTGGGCTGGTGAAGATTTTTACAACATGGGGGTCACAAGCTTAATGGTCAATTGCTGGTGTGGACCATGGCTAGAGTCTCTTAATGAAATTCAAGGGAACAATTGCTCTTTGCTTGCTCCTGTGCCACTTTCCTTCCCATCAATTTCGCTTAAAGGTCAATCACATTCTACATCAAAGGGTCATATTTTGGCTGTTGCATTTAGTGTAAGCTTGGGTGCTACTTTTGTGATTTTGATTATCATTGGATGTGGTTCTTGGTGGTGTTATGGACATAACCGACAAATGTTCTTTGATGTTAATGAGCAATATGATCCAGAAGTATGTCACAACCATTGGATGAGGTATAGTTTTAAAGAACTTCGTGCTGCAACTGATCATTTTAGTACAACAAAGATACTAGGGCAGGGTGGATTTGGAATAGCATACAAGGGTTGCTTAAGTGATGGAACTTTGGTAGCACTGAAGAAATTGAAAGAATTCAACATAGCCGTCGAAGAAATTCAATTCCAGATGAAAGTTGAGACAATAAGTTTGGCAGTCCATCGAAATCTTCTCAGGCTTTGTGGTTCTGCACTATTGAGAATGAAAGGATCCTTGTTTACCCATTTATGCCAAATGGGAGTGTGGCATCTTGGCTCAAAGATTGTGCTCATGGGAAGCCCATTTTAGACTGGTCAAGGAGGAAGAGGATCCCTATTCCTCCGTCGTTTAATGCAGATGTTGAAGACTCAAACACTCACAAACGCACCAGTGCATTGTCTTGGGCAACACTTGCGTCCCTTTTGATTTGCAATTCCATTTCAGAGTTAGGGTATGATACTGAGGGTTGGATTGATTGGAAATTAGAGGCCACTTGGGAAGCCGTTGCTGAATCTAGTTTGAATTCCCTCTTGTTCAACCTTGAGGACGATGTTACTTTTGATGGGGATGACAATGTTACGAGCCTATTTGTGGGGCTATATTTACTCGTTGGGAATATGCTATTATTTTTTATTTTTTCGCATTCTGTTACCCTCCCATGCTTTTGTCTATTATAATTTGGTTTGTAGGACCCCTAACCCCTGATTCCCTTCTAATTCTGTTTTACTGTGTATATAATATGGATTGGAATAGTAAAGGAGAGGGGGATATTTTCCACTGTCCACTAACTCTCTCTCTGTCTCTTCTCTATGCGCCCTTTCCCTTCTCTCTCGATCTCTTCCTCTTCCCTCAGATTGCCACACTTTTTCTCTATCTCTCTCTCTCTCCCTCATTTTCCCTCTGGTTCCTCTGCCAAACTCCCATCGCTACAGTAATCGTCACTTTGCGCCTGTGATTACCAGACACAGCCATGGAGCACGCATCATTTGGACCTGCGAAGGGTTCTGATTGGAAAGGGCTACCTGCGGAGGGGCTGACTTGCTACCGGTGTGCCGGGACGGAGTGAAGCGTCGCAGAGTGAAAGCCGCCGAGTAAAGTGTCCCTGAGGTTTATGGCTATTGAAGGAAGGGGGATGATGTGAGTCCCACATTGAAAAGCCTGAGGTAAAACTTTCAATTTATAAGTTAGGGGGTCATTCCTCCTACTAGATCGGTCTTTTGGGATGTGCTCTCCCCTTGGCTTATACTCGCATCAAATGGTGCTTTCATTGTGACCAGCCCCGACTCGGAGATGGCTACCTATGGAGGTTACGATCGAAGGGTTACTGTATGAAGAGATCGACCTATTACCGGTACGTCGGGATGGGTAGGCGTTGTAGGTCAAAGCCACGAGAGTAAAGTGCGAGAGTTTGCAATGGCAGAGTGCATGCATTGTTGAAGGAAGGAGGAATGATACGAGTCCCACATTGAAAAGCTTGAGGCAAAATCTCCAATTTATAAGTTAGGGGGCTCACCCTCCTACTAGATCGGTTTTTTGGGATGGACTCTCCTTTTGACTTATGCTCGTATCACATTCTCTCTGAAAATCATATACCAATTTGACTTTTACAGGTGATAGGATAACAGGGTATGCCTATTATGAACAATTATGTCCTTTTATATTATTATTAATATATTTATTCCTAATATTTCTAAAAAATATATCTGTTCAAATAATATTACTTATTTAAATAATTATATCTATTTAAATATTTATTTCTTTTAGTTTGAAAACACCCAACATATAAAGATTAAAACAATTTAGTAAAATATAAAATAAATCTAAATCCTTTGTTTTTTTCATTCAATCTTAATCTTTAAAATAATAAGAAAGATTGATTTCAAGGAGGACAACAACAAGACCTATTATGGTTATCTTACTACTTATGCTTCCTTATTATAACATTGGTCAGAATTAAGTGAAAAAAAAAGAATAAAGATTTTAAAAATGATTAAAATAGAAAATAAATCTCAATTATTATTTTTTCTTTATTTTTATCATTCAATCTTGATTTTTGGAATAATAAGGAAGATCAATTTGTGGAAAGATCATGGCCGGCCTTAATATGGTCTTCCAATTAACCGATTATTTATCATCATCCTAAGAATTAAAATTGAGTGATAAAAAATATTAACGTTAGATATGGCCTAGGCTTGAATTGCTCAACCTAACATGAGAATGGGGCCCGAATGCCGAGAGTCTAAATACAGATGTAAAGGGCTATGCCGACCTTCCGAGCAACTGGATGAAGAAGAATGTATAAAATCGAGGCAAATAATGGCCGAACAAAGTAATAAATAAAATATTAAAATCTTGACGTACGATCACTGTCAATCGAATGAAGAATATCTGCACGCTGACAACCCTATTTGATAACGGCTAAATGAAAATCAATCATTAATGATTAAACACTTACTAAACCAATTTAAATAATGGTTATATATTCAAAGTAACGGTTGACATTTAATATAATATAATATCTTCTATATTAAACTACAATTTTAAGTTAACCAATCAGTTAAAATCTCGACTATAAATATAGATCGCTCAACCAAAAAATGACAAATATACTTTGACATATATGAACTTACAAAGAGTGTATTTAAAGCGGATCTCAATTCTTTAAACTTATAAAAACTCAACATTCATCGTGTTTCTCTTTTTATTTTTTTAAAAAAGATTACTGATTTAAGTATCAAATGATATATTAAAAAGCGAATCTTGTATATCTCTAACATCTTGCTAAGTTATTGTGGTGTACATGGTTAAGATTTTTAATTATAAATGCAAGACTTATAACTTTTTGAATTGACCAAAAAATTTACCTAATTTTTAATTCGTTTAATAATTTTGGTCTAAAAAACGGATCAATTTTGTATTTTAATAAATTATTTTAATTTTATTTTAATTTTATACTCAATTTTAGTTGCTAAGCAGATAATAATAATAATAATAATAATAATAATAATAATAATAGAGCTCAGTTAATTGAATAACTTGTCCCATGTTATCTCATGATTTTTATATTCATACAGTCTCTTTCTCCACCTAATCGACGGCGCCAATTTCCCCGAATTCCGTTGGTAGAGAGAGAGAGAGAGGGAGAGATCATTGTGATAAATAAAGTAAATTTACAGCCACTAGGAAGTGTGTGTCAGAGGACAAGATCAACGAGAGAGACGACGTGGTTGAGAGCCAAACCAGGAGGTGGAGATGACGCTTCAGACCCCAGATCTCTCCCCTCTTTATATACCGTTTATAATTCATGAATCATTTGCCGGGAAGTAAAAAAATTGCTAATAAAATGGGAAAATTTTTGCCCTAATCGATTTCTAGCCTCCCATTGGCATGACTGTTTAGTGTTTTGATTGCCAGTATTGAGTTGGTAGTGGTAGTGATATTGGCGCATTGTTTTTCTGCGATGATTGGGAATGTGTGGTAATCTACTTTCTCAACATGTTATTGTATTTGTGTTCGGTCTTTGTCGATCTGCTGTTGATTGATGGTCCTTTCGTTTTATGGATGTAGTTTCAGTTTCAGATTGAGCAGTCACAGTTGCTAGGACTATTTGTGTTCAGTGCTTGTATTTTAGTGTTTGTTTATCGGTTGCTGATTGATGTTCATTCCGTTTTATGACTTCGGTTTCGGTTTCAGATTGGTTTCGATTGAGCAGTTACAGTTCCTAGGACGATTTCTGCTGTTCCGATTTCCTCTGGTCCTCATTTTTCTACTATATTCATTCGAAGCCAGTTCTGGTATGAACGAACTCTTCAATAATTTTTTTTATTAAACACCTAATTGAATTTTCCTGAATATGTAGGTTCAAAAATGATGGCTAGTATCTATTGGATTTGTTCTTTAACATGGAATTTTGATGTTAGAACTTTGATGGTATCTATTTCCCCGAAACAAAATCGTGATGAGCATAACTCCTTTCTGTGTCGCAGCATTATGTGATTGGGTTAATCATTTTCCAGTGCATTCAGATTGTTTTATTGCTCCTTGAATTACTTTATTGGGAGTCAATATGTTTTCACATTGGAAGCTGCAATCCCATGTTAAAGTACTCCCGTACTCTAATGAGAATTTATCTTGATAACTTGGACAACTAGGATTTTGAGATAGGGCTATCCCATTTTAACCTATTTTCATTGCATTAGCCTTAGCTGTTCAATTTGTTCAGATAAAATTATCATTGTTGGAAATAGGAAGCAAAATTAAAAAAAAAAGGGACTATAATGGACTATTCCATCCAAAGTGTTCTATTAATGTCGGGTTCTTCTCTTTTGTAAAGGAACCGTCAGCTTTACTGAGTTCTTGGGGAATTAACATGCTTGAATTGTTGTATGCTTAATTTGTATTCTCTTATCAAGAAGGATGTGTATGAGCTGGAAAGTGCCGTGCTTCTTTTTAAGTGAATTGGCAATTAAGTGTGCACAAAGAAAGTTTGATTTTGTTGCATAGGTTTGTTTGATAACCAAGTTACACATATCTAGATCTTGAAGGGAGAAAGTAACTTTTTGGAGTGTTAGGTAATAAAAGGGCCACCTGGTCATGAAACTCCGGCTACGCACCAGGTCCAAGAAAGGATCAGATAACTTTTTGATATATTATATGCGGTCTTGCCTTGTAATTTTAAAGAGACCGTTGGGTATTGGTGGGATGTAAGCACTTTTAGTTGATACCTATGAAGGTATCATAAGGCAATATGTGTCGTTATTGAAAACTTCCGATACCAATATTTTTTGATATCGTAATAATATTGCAATATGTTTCCGTATTGGTAATATATCGCGATATATCAGTTAATACGACCTTGTCATCTTATGATTTTCATTAATTTTTTCCTTCTGATATATTTGTTATTAATATGTATTGTTCAATATGTCTAATACCAATATATTTGCAATCGATACCGATATAAATATTTTCATCCATGCTTCATAGTATTATAATACCTTGTATTGGTGGGTATTGGAAGGATGTAAGCACTTCTAGTTGATACCATCATAGTTAGCACTATAATTTAAGCTATATAGTAAGCATTTCTAGTTGTCTAGCAAGTATTGGTGGGATGTATCAACTGAAATTAGATTGATGGGAAGGGAATACCAAAGCTATTTTGATAAGTTTTTCTTGGTGATTTTAATATCCGTATCCAAACCAAAAATCATTATGGATTATGTCTTGAAATTCTCCTAACTCAAGCTAATTTTTCATTGATCTATTATTAAAACTCTATCTGTTGCTCGACATCATTGATTTTTATATTGTACAAGTAGGAACAGATACTGATTTCTTTGCCCAGTGACATAATGTGTTATGAGGATAACTTTTCTTCTTCATAATTCTGTCTCTCATCTTCTTAACAACATTGTTATTCCAATTTTCCTTTTAAAAAAAAATGTCCATTTTTAATACTTGAGGATTCAAAAACTTCAGGAAATCCCAATATTGCTTATAAAGAACCATTGTAATATTAGGACTCAGAAACTTCTGGAGATGCCCTTAAGGTTTGTTGACCCCTTTAACAATAATTACTGAGCTTATTACCGATTTGGTGTTTTTCATTTTTATTTGTTTTTCTTGGAGATAGGGACAGGAAATAGGATAAATCTTTTGATTTTAGTGGCATAAAGATGTCACTGAAGATTCTTCAAGAAGGATTAAGCTGCCTAAATCGAAATTCTTATCCGACTGACCATATAATCCAGTTCATATAATACTATTCGGAGTCTGTACAGCAGAGAGTTAGAAATAATGCAGGCTTTCAAATCACGAACTCAGGTAGCTATGAAGCAAATGACAAGCCATATTTAGGTTTTTTTTTTCACCCATCTGATTAGAATGTTTATGCTTTATGTTGCACAATAATGTCCAATCAGATTATTCTCTTCCCTATAGCTGCTAGTGGAAACAACAACAGCAGTATTCAGTGATTAGGAACGTTATTAATCTGCTTCTACTATGAGAATATTATATTAAATCGCGTGAAATGGAGAAAGCAAATTCATGTAACTAACCCCACTTAATAAAATAAAAGGCATTATTATTGCTTTATTGTCTCTAGAATTATTTGCCAAGTATGGACACCTGGCAAGAAACTTGTTGTAAATATCGAAATTTATTCAAATTTTCTCAAAATTGCTTCCTCTTTTATAATTTTAATGTTTGTATGAGAAATCTCGAGAATGGTAGTGGACAAATTTTATAGGCGGTGCTGGATTTTGGACTTCGGCATATGTGAACACAAGGAACTCTGGCAGGCGGATCTGTCAGCCATAGATTGAGACATTTGTGGTTGTTGCTTGTGAAAGGATTAGAGTAACATTTAAATTGCAGTGGAAGCATCAATTTTTTATCCAACTGGTAGTTCGTACTTGGAAGCCATATGATGGAATGTAGGATTGTGAGAAATTACTCCTATTGATATTAGAAACGCTGACACTTCTCCCTGGCCAGCATGTTGGAATACTCAACATGATTATTTTTTTTTGGGATTTCAATATGTTTTGGATGCATTAGGTTATTTTGTAAATTTTTTAAAAATAGGGTTCTTAATATAAATTAACTAGAGAGAAAATACTTGGATAGAGAGAGAGATTAAACAAGTCTTTTGCTAAAGGCTGTAATTTATAAATAGTGTATTATTCTTTGGTGGTTTTTAAAAGCCATTAAGTATCTCTGTTTCTCTATCGGTTTCATTGTGTCCGTCCGAGAGCCTACTCGTGTTGTATTCTTTGTGATTTTGCTTTCAGTTCGTACTTGGAAGCCATATGATGGAATGTAGGATTGTGAGAAATTACTCCTATTGATATTAGAAACGCTGACACTTCTCCCTGGCCAGCATGTTGGAATACTCAACATTAATTTTTTTTTGGGATTTCAATATGTTTTGGATGCATTAGGTTATTCTGTAATTTTTTTAAAAAATAGGGCTCTTAATATAAATTAACTAAAATCAAAGTTTTGGTAATTTATAAATAATTTAAAAGCCTAAGTTCTCCCAGCCGGTTATTCTGATTTTGTTTTCACTGTTTGAGGTATGTTGCTGCGGGAACTTTATATTTGCTCACTTGCGTGCCAGTTCTTTTTGTGGATTTTTTGGTAAAAAAGATATGTATTTTGGTCCGATAGTCTAGTATAAAATAATATTGCTAATTCTAATATTTATAAATAAACTATAAACTTTAATTGATGTGTCATCATTTTTAAAAATTAACGTGTCCTCACCAGCCTCTTGGATATTGATCGACAGATGGCGGATGTTGCAAAGGACCTAACAGCCGGGACTGTCGGAGGTGTTGCTCAGCTGGTCGTTGGCCACCCATTTGACACCATCAAAGTCAAGTTGCAAAGCCAGCCTGCTCCTCTTCCCAGTCAGCCTCCGAGATACTCGGGTGCCATTGATGCTTTGAGGCAAACACTAGCTGCCGAAGGTCCAAGGGGTCTGTACAAAGGAATGGGGGCCCCGCTTGCCACCGTGGCTGCATTCAATGCCGTGCTTTTCACTGTGAGAGGGCAATTAGAATCATTGTTGAGGTCTGAACACGGCGCTCCACTTTCAGTGAGCCAGCAGATCATTTGTGGCTCTGGGGCTGGGGTTGCTGTCTCCTTCTTGGCTTGCCCAACGGAGCTGATCAAGTGCAGGTGAGTAAAACATCATTTGCTTGAATTTGAACTTTTGTCTTTTCAAAAACGGTTTGATGGTTTCGATTTTGACCATTGATTTCAGCTGTTGCGGACAACACGATGAAAACTGGATGTGGATCAGGTTGTGGGGGACCTGTGGACCCACAAGACTCACCTATATAAATTTACATAGTGTAGAGAGAAAATTATAAAAATACCACATAGTCCTTAAATTTACTGTGTATGATCTTTTAAAATTCTTTTCATTTTAAAGTCTTTTAGTACCCCTTAACTGTGATAATTTCATTCTATCAAATCCAACGGTTAAGATTAAGTATTGATCTAATGTATTTTATTGTGTTTTGATAATTTTAGCCGGCCAAGCTTATTTTGGTAATTGAATTAGCCATCTAGTAGACAAGGTTATGATTTTACCCTTAATTTGTTCCTGACAGGTTGCAAGCTCAGAGTGCTCTAGCGGCCACCGGCTCAACCACCATGGCGGTGAAGTACGGCGGTCCAATGGAGGTAGTAAGACACGTCCTTGCAGAAGCGGGTGCGAGGGGCCTTTTCAAGGGCTTGGTTCCTACGCTGGCTCGTGAAGTGCCAGGCAATGCAGCAATGTTCGGCGTATACGAAGCACTCAAGCAGTATTTTGCCGGAGGGAAGGACACCTCCGGGCTCGGAAGAGGCTCCTTGATGGCTGCCGGTGGCTTGGCCGGAGCTTCCTTTTGGCTGGCCGTCTACCCAACAGATGTCGTGAAGAGTGTTATTCAAGTAGACAGTTACAAGGAGCCCAAGTTTTCCGGGTCGATCGACACCTTCAAAAAGATAGTGGCGGCTGAGGGTGGCAGAGGCCTGTACAAAGGGTTCGGCCCCGCCATGGCCCGGAGTGTTCCAGCAAATGCGGCGTGCTTCTTGGCTTACGAGGTGACAAGGTCTAGTTTGGGATGATTTTCTCTTACGTAGTCACCAACTGATTTAACGACGATGATTTTTTTTTGCCAATTTGCTGAATGAAATCTATTGGCTTTTGGGTGATGTTCTTTCGGTCGGGTTTCGTGTAGGGTGGTGTCGTTGGAAAGCAAGACGAAATCTTTACCGAACTCGACTCAGAAATGAGTTGCCAAAACCATAGAAATTTACTAATATATATATATATACAATGAAGAAAATTGAAAAATAAAAAAGAAAAATTGAAAAAAAAAAGATGTGAGATATGGATTTTAATTTTATTTTTTTAAAAATAATAATTAATTTAATTAAACTGATAAATTATTAAAGTTAATTAAAAATTTGAGTCAAATTAATTTTTTTTATTATAATAAGTTAGATTGAGTGATACCTGATCAGCACTAGAGTTATATATATGTATATTTTGGACTAATAAACTTGCATATGAATGATATTTTTGGGACATTTATATATATTTTAGGCAGATTGATTCATGCCTGACATGCGTCTAATTTATACATATATATGCTTGAAATAGATTGTTAGTGCCTAATGTATATCTAAAGGACGTGCATTTTTATATTCTCTCCATTTAATCTCTTTCCACCCAAATTGTAGTTTTGATATAATAAGAAGGAAGAGAAAAATAGAGTTGGAGGATTTAGGGATCCTGTTTTTCTTACCTTATTTTTTTTAAATTTTATTTATTAGATTAAAAGAAATTAATAGCTAAAATTTAAATAATAAATAATATTATTTAAATAGGTTTTTTTAAATTTTATTTATGTTAGATTTAATATTTAAAAGATAATATTATAAAAAAATTTAAAAATATAACTATTTTAAATACTTTTTATTTTTAAATTTTGGCCATTAAATTTAAATTCAATAGTTAAAATAGAAAATATCTTTCTAAAAATAATATTTTTCATACATTCAATAAAAATTCTTTTACCAAGACGTTTGATTGTTAAAATAGAATAAGGTGAGAATAAAATAGTTATTTTAGGGAATAAAAAAGAATAAGAATAGAGTTAAAATTATTATTCTTATATTTGGTTGTTGGAATAGAATAAGGTAAAAATTAATATTTCATTATTTGGTTTGTAGAAGAAGATATATATATATATCACCACACAAGTTGATCAACAATAATATATATATATTGAATATTTTTTATTGAATAATAGATGAGTTTTAAAAAATGATTTTTTATTTTCAAAATGAAAAAAAAGTAAATTTTAAACTTAAAATTTTCATAAATTATAAGATATATTTTTGTTGATTTTTTTATGGGTTAAGCATAAAAATTATAAAAATATATTATTCAAAATATGTCAAACATCCAATAATAAAAACAATTTACAAAAAATACTATTTATAATTTTTTTATAATTTAAAATCTCTAATTTTAAATTTTTATTTAATAGTAAAAATTTAAAATATACTAAATATATCTTCATAAAAAAGGACAAACCCGAAAAAGCGCTGACGTCATTTCCTTTGTTGACACCCTTTTAGAACTAGCCTTCGTAACTTCACGAAAACTCATTTAATTGACTCTGATGTCATGTTTGGTTGTAGGAATTGGGGGAGAATAGAATTTTTATTCCCGCGGGAATAGGAATTCCTCCGTTTGGTTAGTTATAGGATGAAAATTGTTAGTCACTGGGAATTGTTATTCTCACAAATGTGGGAATAACAATTCCCACGTATTTTTTTTTGTTTTATTATTATTATTATTATTATTATTATTATTATTATTATTTTATATTATTATTATTACATATTATTATTATTATTATTATCATTATTTTATATTATTATTATTATTACATATTATTATTATCATTATTAGGTATTATTATTACATATTATCATTATTATATTTATTATAATAATAATAATAATTATTATTATTACTATTCCTATCTTATTTTTCATACTATTCTACAAACCAAATAATGGAATACTAATTCTCACCTTATTCTATTCCAATAACCAAATATAAGAATAACAATTTCAACTCTATTCTCATCCTTTTCTAATCCCTGAAATAACTATTCTATTCCCACATTATTCTATTCTAATAACCAAACATACCGTGAGAGTACACGACAAAGTATGGTAGATCTTCTGTTGATGAACAGTAAATCTGAACATGAATTTAAAATATTTTAAATCAAAATTTTAAATCATAATAATTAAATTTTACAAACATAGAAGGTAAGTGTTGGAATTTAGATTACTTCATTGGAAATTTCACATAGTAATTTTTTTAATTTTTAATTTTATGGCTGCTAGAGATTTTTACACGATGATGAATGTCTGAAGAAAGCATGTACGCGGACGCCGATGATAATAAAGAAAGTTTTGATACGATTTTAGGGGACATTTTATAGAAAAACTCAAGGGCAATACTCGATTTTAAATTTTATCATAAAATTAATTAATTAAGTTACTATAATTAAAATTACGGTCAAAAAATAAAAAAAATTGGATCAAAAGTTAAATTTTAGGAAACATATTAGAGAAAAACACAAGTGCAATGTTGAAATTTAAATTTTATCATAATATTAATTAATTAAGTAAAATGAAATTTAGATTGAGTCACATCAAGTTGATAGATACTTGACTGGCGCTAACACGTGCCTGTGCGTGGAAAGGTAGAATATTCAAGGCTGAGGGATGCCTAATCGGCATTTGAGGGTGCACCGGTAGAATGTCCATGCTTATAAGACACTTGAGCGCATGAGGATAGAATATCTGGGTTTATCAGTGCATTATTATCCATCAGTTGACCGTAATCAGTCGTTAGAATTAAATACTCCGTTCAATACCCTATAGAACCATTATTTAGAAGATCAGATCGGTTTAATACTCCTATACATGGGCTGTTGATATTTGGACCTTATTTTAATTTTAGGTTGGCCGGCTTGTTATGGGCCGTATCTAACAAGGTTTATAATTGTAGGTAAATAATAAGATTTTACTTATATCAAGAATAATTAAAGGGTGTTTCCCTAATGATATTTAGGAACATCTTAGAGAAAAAACACAAGAGGCACCACAAGGAATAAATAGGACAGACAAAATGGAGAATAAGAAGTTTTTTGACATTCTGTTGAAGTATGGTTCGAATTTCATTATTTGCTAAAGTTGGATATATTATTTTAGTTTTAATTGTAAAATATTTTACTAATTGATTACTTATTTTTTCGTAATAATTTTTCTTTCATATAGTTATTAGGTCGGCTAGTTGTCATATTCAACCGGTTGTTTATACGAGTTATTGTGAATGACTCTCATATGGGTTATTTATAACCTAATATTCATAGTAAATATTGTTCAGTAGTTGTTCTATGATTTTACTTTGGTTAAAAAAAAATTCATATTAAATATTATTATACAATTTGTATACCTGATTATATATTATTATTTTATATACCAGCACAAGAGATTGATGGTTGAATTAATAGGGGATTTGGGGTTTGCTTTCATTACACCAGTTGTATACATGTTTCAAATCCCAACAGTTAAAGGAATGTGATTCATTTTTCAATTTATCTTACATTGCTAAAGTTTGAGTCTTAGTAGTCAAACTCAAAGGTAAGTAAGAAAAATGAGGAGAAAATACTTCTAGAAGATTTACTCTACCTTCGGATATTTTGCTAAGGAAATCAATTATTTAGAATACAAGTTTCTAACCATCAAAAAGTGTAGGCAATAGTTAGTTTAATAGCTAGAGAGATGCAAACAACTAAAAAGCATAAGATGTAATAGCTACAATGATGATGATAATGATAATCTTGATTGTAACCGCCCTTTTTGTTTTGAAGGGACATTTATTCGAAAGGCATTGAGTGCGCTTAGGTATGGTTAAGTGATCATTCACATCCATAGAGAACGTCCTTCTTTACGAGTCTCCTTCGAAGTGATAGCTTATTTGCTTGAGTTTTCTTTTAACCTTTAGTCATCAAACAATATGCTTATCCTAGAAAAGGATTCCCTTGATTATACATTTGACAATTTGTATGTACTGATAAGATGGTCTTAGATATGATGTTTTGATTTGATCGGTCTTCTATTATTTATTTTCTAATAACCTGTCAATCTTGGTATGGCAATTGATTCCCATAGCCTGAGTCTAACAACCCATTTGTTCCGGCAAGACAATCATACAAGGGCCCTAATAGATTCATACCCTTCATTAATCCATTCTATTCTAATGATTTGAGTTTAGGCATTCGAGTTTGGATCCATCCATACTTTTACTAGACCTATCTGAGATTTGGAGTGATGCAATCGGATCTATTTCATGAGTTTAATTTCTATTACCATATGTCTTAAGTTTACATTAATAAATCTATTTTTACAGATAATGTCATTTATCTACGGTTTAACCTATAACTATAAATTAGAGTTGGGATTACTCATTATATCTTATCGAGTTAATGATTAAATTTAGCTATTTTTAATTTAATTTACAAAGTTGGCATATATAGCCCTAACCTTACCGTAAAATTATCACATAAATGACATAACAATTGGATGACTTAATTACAATACTATTGAAAATAGCAAAAGATTATAATAGTGCACAATCAATCACTAGCTAATATTATTAGGGTTCTTAATTCTATCCATGATTTCGAGATAATCATAAATGTTTGCTCAAATTAAAATATAATTCTGTATGATAATTTAGTAAGTAACAGTAAATCGAGTTGCTCAGAAAGTATATATATATATATAAACTTGTTATAAGGGATGTGATTAAGCTCAATAGAATAATACGACTACATACGATGTAGCCCTTTGAGGTGTTATGAACAAAATTTAAGGTTTTATGCTTCCGAACGAACTAGATTAACTGTCTTTTTTCCCAACTTTTTCCATGCCAGTTGATCTTAGCGGCCTTATATTTTCTTATTTCATTTCGATGTCCAGTTAGCCAAGCTGTAATTAATCTCGAAAAAGGTTATCGAATACCTAAATCCAAATTGGAGGAATCAGTAACAACAAATTGATAGGATAAGAGACTAACAAGAGGTTTGGAGGAACCTTATCTGAGGTAGAATGAAAGATTAAGATATAGTAAGATCGAGAGAATAATGAAATTATTCTAACAAGGTTAGAGACAAAATTAGTAAAAATGATGATGCTTAAGTTTGATTTTGTTTTTTATTGTAGTTTTTCAGTTGAGTTTATGGATTCAATATTCTGATATTATCTAAGATAATTTTTCTTACGTATACTTTGAGGCCAAATAATTAGATTATTTTAGGTGTAACATTTGGGTCATATAATTTGATATTTATATTATTTCGGATCGTTTAATAGTATTTGGTTGACAAGTTCATGTTCCCATATTCATTTTAGATTTTTCAGTCAGTGCTATAAATAATTAAATTCTTGAGTCTTAATTATTAAATTTTGTTTAAGTTGATTATAAATTAATGATTAATAAATTCAATTTTAGGATCGGGAACATGTTAATTATATTTAAGTTAATCATGGATTAGTGAATTAATAAATTTGATTTTGACACTATAACAATATTAATCTTTAGTGACAAAATAATTTGTCACTAAAGATTATAAATTTGTTACTAAAATTTTTAGTGATAAAATATTAATTTGTCACTAAATTGTCACTAAACATTTGTCACAAAACCTTTAGTGACAAATTTTTATTTTGTCAGTAAAGAAATTCTTTAGTGACAAAATAATTTTGTCACTAAATAATATTTGTTAGTGACAAAACAATTTTGTTACTAAAATACATTTAAAATTTGTCATTAAATATTATATTTAATAACAAATAATTATCATAAAAAGTATATAATTTTATATTTAATTTATATACTTTAATGGGTAAAAATTTAACACAAATATCAAATTAATTTTAACACAAATATCAAATTGTCTTACAATAAATTTAAAAAAATTTCAATTATGCATCAATCAATGCATACTGGCCCTGTAATTTCTTTGAAAGATTTCTAGTTCATCAATCAATGCATTGTCCTAGCAACTCAGAGCTTAGCCTTACCAAGCTCGACAAGCAGAGTCAAGATGGCCTCACACATTTCACAAGCGTCAGGCTCATCAGGATTCTTCTTCCATGAAGAGTGTACCATCCGGCCATGATCAAGCTTCTTGTCAGGTCTAATGACCACTGAACCAGGCACTTCAGCATCGCGGCATGTCACAAGCCCATCGCTCTTCTCTCCATACCTGAGCAGCAGGTGAAGAGCACAGATAGCCATAGCATCCGAGATGGGCATCACCACCGGGACTCTACGAGCTAACCAAATGGAAGAATCGTCCTCCTTGGATGCCTCACCTGCACATGTCAGAAGAGGAAGCCATGGAAGTTCTACATGACCTACTTGGGTCAGCGTGGCAATGACCCTCTGACCTATGTGTGCTTCAGAATGAAAAGAGATAAGTGGGATTTGCTCAGAAAGTTTGTGCTTCAGAATGAACTTCCTATTATATTTTTTAAGCATATCCCAACTAACCATTCGGAAGTCTCAAATTCCCCAACTATTTAAGCTTTAAACAACATGAGCCAAATAACGTGGCTAAGACAAACATATGCATACTTGCAGTATCTCTCTTTTTCTTTAAATTTACATTGGTAGGGGGAAAAGACTTATTTACATTGATCAAAAGCATCTAATTGATTGCATGAGTTTGAAGAGTGCAAACACAGATTTGCAGAAGAATGCACATAATGCCACTAGCGAAATGAGAGAAACTAACCATCTTTGTTCTATGAAGTGCACCAAGAGCTCTTGCTGGAAAAGATATGATGCTAATCATTCGTATGATGAATCTCCAGCATATATCCATGTGCAAGGTAATAATTGCCTTGCTAACTGCATCCATTCATAGATTAGCATCCAAACACTCCTCAAGCCAAATATAGAAAAATGTTTCAACAGAGTCATGAAACAAATACCATAGCCAGAAACTCAGGAAAGAAAGCCAGCATCTTCACCTTGCTCGTACCCTACTTAACCACATGTCTGCCATTTGGCTGGAGTTTGTTAAAAATGGAGGGAATAATACTCAGTCATTGATATTATGTATTAATGTTAATTCATATTGCTGTACAATTCCTCAATTTATAGGCTCCATAAAAACAAATAATCATATGATTTACTAATTCCCAAAATCTATTATTGATAAGGTTAGATTTTGCATTAAATACCTGGAACACTTCAAATTCCCAAAATCTATTACTGACAGGTGCCAGAGATAGCCTCTACAATAATGTAGTACCATCATAAATACAATGGCAATAAATCTCTTAAAAAGTACTTAGATTTGTTAGTGTCATTACTTCTTCAATAAATATAATCTGAAGAAGTGCTTTAATTCAACAAATCATTTGATAGGCAAGGGACATATATCAACCTTCTTTAGTATCTCCTCCTCTGTCTCAATGACTTCATGACCTACGTTTGGTTGTTTAATGTTTTATGAAAAGCAACCGATAGGTGAAAATTCAAAAGAAAAATGGTGAGAGGTAGTAGTTTGTTGATCCCAACTCAATTCAGGCCATTTCCATGGGCAAGAGGAAACATATTTCGTAAGTGATATAGCATAAACTTACAGAGGTTGATGTTTTAAGCAGCAGATAAACAAGAATTAGTATAAAATATGAATTAACCATTCCAACGGAGGAAGAAAGTAAAGGTTTCGGCCAATGGTCACATATGCCAATAAAGATTAAAAAGATGGGTTTTCAAGTTCAGCCCAACACGGTTCAGAATAAGTAGAGTTTCAACACAAAAAAAAAAAAAAAAATTCTCTGAATTTTAACAAACTTATTGCAGCTGGTGTTCAAATCGAGAGGGTGTTCAACACAAACACTAGATAGAATATCACAAAATCAACACAAACAACCGGCACAATTCACAGAAGTCATGATTCAACATCAGATGGCGTTGGCAAAACCAGCAGCGTTGTCTGATTAACACTCAGTTTCAGTCATTTTCAGCAGCGTTGACTGAAAACCAGCAACAGCTTTTATTTTAAACAATTAAAAGCATAATAAGAAACGATAGTTATAAACTTACCGTTTTTTTAGTTTGCATTGTACATAATTCTTCTTTAATCAAATATCGCATATCAAAATATATGTCAGCTTTCAGCTCAACAAGCAATTTAGAACGAATCTCAACTTCTTTTTAATTTAGCAGATCTACTAGCCGTCGTTGTACTTCAGCCTCAATCCGAGCATTAATATCATTTTCTAGGCATATTGGCATCTTACTACAACTTTCTAAATAGTTATTGTCATTTCTAGTTGGCCGAGGACCTTCTCCTATCACTCTTTTAAACCAACCATAGGTGGTAATAGGCAAGCAGCTGAAAAGCTTTGGTTCTAAATGCCAACATGGGAATAAATATTGGATAGGCCAATTCTTATTCTTGCAGCTTTTTTGAGAAATTCCCAAGAAAAGAGAGCTAACAATATGAGAAGTAGGACGTTTTGGATGCTTGAACTATGAGCCAAATATAACTCAGTGTAAATATACGATTTGATTGAAGTTACAGCTGATAAAAATGGGAGAAGCAAACCTAAGACTTTAAGTGAGATGCCAGAGAGAGAGGGGACATGACATCCAACAACAATCAAGAGAATGTTGTCAAATCAAGCAAAATAGGTTGGGTCCTCATCAACACAACCACGCTTTTTTTGGCTATGTTAATATTCCACCTTTAACATACGCAAGGGGGAATTTACTACATCGTGACCGAAGTGAATGGAAATGGAAAAGAATATAAATCCATTCCCAGCCAAATCTGCCTGACTTCCAAGTAAAGAGACATGGTACAGTTGTGTGTGGAACAAAAGGAGTAGTTGTCAGTGATAGATTGCAAACGAAAGACAACATTATCAAGAAGGGCATTATAGTAGATGATAAATGTGAGCTGTGTAGAGCTACCGTTGAGGAGCGGGTTAACGTGTTCTTCAACATTCCACCTTTTGACAATGTCTTGTGGATAGTTCTACCCAGAATAGGCTGAGAAGCTGGGCAGTAAACTGGACTCAGTGGGGTGATTGGCTGCAAAAGTATTAATTGAACCAGAAGGTGAAGCATGTTGTACTGAGTCATGGTGCCTCTACAGTGAATGCTATTTGGCACGAGAGAAACGTAAGACTTCTTATCAGATAATAGATGTGATAGAGGATAATTCAGGAGCTTAGAGTTAGATTTTCCAATTTCTAAAAACTTGTTCTCAACTATTTTTCCGTACAACTACTGCCTTTTTGGAATGTCCAGGCGTTTTGGAGGTATCGGTGATCAAAAGAGTTTTACATACTAAACAAGGGGGCATGGAGTTGCTATGTTGATTATAGTTCGCTGCATTTGACTATCAAAGGGCATTGATTTCTTCACTTAAAATTTAGTACTACATTGTGACTTCATGATGAAATTTCACTAAAGCATCTCAAGATCTTTTACCAAATCAAGAAATTAAAGGCTACTTCTATATATCGACCAGCTTTTGGAAGCCCTTATTTAATGGATTTTTTCTTCATTATCAAGTTTGCACCCTATGTAATCCTCCTGGCAACCAGTACAATAAAAGCCACCAAACGTTTTTTATTGACCATTTCACCAGTAGTAAGATCTACTTCTATTTGCCTTATTTTAGTCATGTTAGCCCAGTTGGATTAAATGGATGTTAAAATGTCATTCCTGATTGGTGAATTAGATAAACATATCTACATAGAACAATTTTTAGGTTTCATTTGTCATGGCTAGAAGCATAAAGTGTATAAGCTCAAAAAATCAATCTATAGCCTTAAACAATTTTCAAGGTAGTGGTATTTGAGATTTCACCAAGCAGTAATATCACAATTTTACAATCATTGATCAGGACTACTGTGTATGTATGTACTAACATTCCATGGGCAAATTCATAACATTATCATTTTATGGGAAATATCATTCCATGGGCAAAACTACAGAAAGGTTAGATAAACTGGAAGGGAAAAGCATCCAGTCATTTTGCAAGTCTCACCATTTTCCATTTACTGTCTTTGGTAAGTTTCAAAGATCCTTACCTTGCTCATCCAATAGAATTGATAAGGTCACGATCAGCTGACGCTGACTTAAATTTTTCGGATACACTTGAAGTACAGCGTTTGCTCCCCTTGATAAGCATCTATATAATGAACCAAAAAATGCCCTGCAATAGAAGTATCCCTTGGTCATTAAAGCTGATTGGGGATATGAATTTACAAAGTAAACTTACAGAAACAATGAAGTATGAATTGAAACATACTTTGATCTTAACCGGGGCTCATGAGAGGATTTGTCAGCATTGCATAACCACTGCTTGGTTAAATCAAACAAAGCATGAATATAAGAATCACATAAGGATGAATCCTCGAAGGGGCACACTATTTGGAAAGCATAAAATCATAATAAACCACCGACATCCAGGAACAGCATATTCCAAATGACAATATAACATGCTCAGAATAATAGAACCCAAACAAAACTGCTGGACCCAAACCAAAGCTCTAAATTGTATTGTCTGAGGAACATTACATATACGTAGCCTAGCCCTTACATTGTAAAGTGACTATTTCCATGATTTAGAATAAAACGAGAATTATTCTCCACGCAATTGCTTTTCAAAAATTATCTTCAAATGTTAAATGAAGTACAAATCCAACGAAGAATAATGGAACATCTTTATAGTTTGATATTCATACTTATATAAATAATAGCTTGACTAAACTTCAAAAAAAAATGCAAACAAATAATAACATAGAGAGACGATTTTCAACGGAGATACAGATCACGTGAAATCATCATCATAAATCCTCAACGTTGAATGAAAGAGGACGATAGCTCGAACACTATACTTCAGTCATGGTTTTTCGTCAACTATAAGATTGAAGAAAGTATTGAATAAGAGAGTAGAAATTTTTTTAAAAAAAAAAGTTGAATAGAAGATGACGATAGTGACGCCTAATAAGTGAAAAATATTTTAATGTAAAACTAAATCTTATTTATAAATTGAGATTCAAAAAATTTTAACCAACAAATCATTATATTTTAACAATTATAAAGTAGATTTACAGTTGTTTCAAGAAATTGAAGAAATTGCTTACCTGATTTGCGATGATGACCAGTGACGACAACTCCAAATCGTGTCGATGGACAACGGCGATCAGATTTAACGGCCACGGCAACAATAGTTTTCTTTCTCAGGCGACGACAACGGCTATATAAGTACCACCAACTGTTGGATGGCGATGCTCAGCAAAATGAAGGGCAAAAGAGGAAGAGAGGAAGAGACTGTGACGCTTAGCAAAATGAAGAGAAGCTTGAACGAGACGAGGGTTTACCTTGCCTCCTTTGCCTACGGCCGTTGGATGCCTTTTCATCTAACGGCTGCATGTTACTCTTTTTTTTTTAATAAAAAAATAACTTCCACGTGGCTAACGGCAATTCGTTGGAATCTTCCAGAGAAGTTAAAACGGGCAGATTACATTTTCAATTTCCAAACATTTTAAATGGTATTTAGTAAATTTTTATAAGATTTAAATTTTTAAAATAATAATTAAACAAATAAATTATAACTTTTTTCTAATATTTTTAAGTATTAGGATATATTTTTTATAATTAGTAATAATATATTTTTATCACTCTTATTTTTATTATTTAGTATTAATTATTTTATTATTCATAAATTATTATTTATCTAATTTTAAACTTTTAGTGACAAAATAATATTTTTGTCACTAAATTATAAATATTGATTACTAATAGTGACAAAAACATATTTGTCACTAATTTTTTATTACTAAATATTAGTTTTTTTGTAGTGCGAAATCAGGGTCGTGACAATTTAAACATTTTATAAAAATTTATTCTGCCATTGCTATAATACCTGATCTCCAATTTATATATTATGATGTTAAAATTAAATTATATTTGATAATTTAAATGAATAACTGTACTTTTTGGAGGAAAACTAAGTATTTGAGTTAAATAGGTTGGCACCTAACTCACGCATGTACAACTCTTCAACGTAGATTAGCATAATGGGTTGCGCTTGCACGTGTGTGCTGCTCGTACATAGATGAATTTTGTTTTGTGCCTAATGAGTGCACGAGTCTACCTATATAACTAACTTCTTTATGATTTTGGATCAGTTTTAACCGAGATTTGATAGATGAGAGAGAAAGAGAAGAGAGAAAAGGAGAAAAGAGGAGATAGAAAGTAAACGAAGTTAATTTTGAAACTATTTTGCGATGGATCTTAATAATATTTAAGTTTTAATAAGTGCTTGTAAGATATTTTCTTAATTTATTGTTAAATTTTTTAGATTATTCCTTTCAATCTTTGTTGAATGTGTATGCATAAGATCTTTTACCGTCATCCTTTATTTTACTTTACATACATGCGTACTTTATTAAAAAAATATTTATATTTTGAAAGTTTTTACTTAATATTGTAAATTTTGCTAGAAGATTTTAAAATATTTGGATATTTAACCTTATATGTCATTTTGTATAAGTATTTGACGATAACTCTATTTTAAGATTTGTGAGAATTATTTATTTTTATTGTTAAAATAAATATACATTTATTTTTTATTATAGAGTCTCTCATTTTGACTAAATTAGAATTATTATAAAGACTTAATAAAATATATTTAAACATATATTTGTATATTAGTTACAAATTGAAAATCAAATATGACATCCACGAGTTAAGAAATGACGTTAGATTTTATTTATAAGAAATAATATAAAGTCAATCTATTCATGAGTCTTCAATAATGGCGCATAATCTAAGGCTATAAAGAAACATTTTTATAGAAAATATTAGGATATATATTAGTATATTAATTATAAATTAAATATTGAATCTAATGCGTCTTAGATCCGAGCCTTAGATGGATTCGGGTTCAACTGCTCTTTGGGCTCGTATTGTAGTCGAGTTCGATCTCCATCCGATGCGACTTGAATCTAGCACACCACAATAGAAGACGAGTAGTCAGAGAAAAACGTCGAGACTTATTCCTCAATTTATCCTCCGACGCTTAAATTAGTTATTTTCCTTCCAAGATAAAGAAGGTAAAAATAGAGTAAACAAGAGTTGAAGTTGAGAAAGGGATTAGTGAGTTTAGTTCGGAAGTACACTTGGCGTGGAGTGGCTTTGGGTTATAGTAAGCTCGTGGAGAGTGGTTTTTCAAACCATTGGGTTCACCGAGAACCAGTAGTGGGAAGAGAATAACTACTGGCTATTTCGAAAAATGGATTGATTGCATTAGTTTGAATACTGGAAAAAGCAAGTCCTTGGAATATGTCCCCCAGAGCTTTTTATAGTCGTAGAATCTCGCCACCTCTCTTAGGCGGCACGGTGGGCTATCAGTCGTCTGAGGGGATCCTTTCTTTCCAACAAAAGGATGCAGGCGACATTTAAGGTTGCAGTGGTTGAGAGGGAGGATTTTGTCCTCCACGGGGATGTCGCACAACATGAATGTAGAAGCTTCCATTGGAGGTCGTGTGCCGATTTGCGGGCTTCCTATCGGGGAAGTGCACTGATTTGGGGATTCCGTTATAGAAGATGTTGCCATCTAGGGAGATCCTCAATATCGCAACCAATTAGGATAGATGATTATTGCATATAGGAAAGAATTCATAGGCAGTTTTTGGTTTGGGCCACATCTATTTCGGGCTACATCCAGCTACATGAGAACCTTCTCCGGTCAATTGGGGTGATGGCCGTTATTTGGGCCAGTGGGCTGCAATATTTTCTGGACCGCTTGCCTCTTTGGGTCGGCCCACTTTAATCGCCCTCATCACTAGCCTTCCATGCCAGTTGTTTGAATCTTCAACTTTCGCATGTTCTCGATGGGACGTGATAGCCCATGCTGTCTTATCAAGTCTAACTCAGATTCCCTTTTTCACTGCTCTCGGCATGACTCCTCTATTTTTTGATTTTTTCAGATTCGGTTAGGCTGGCGGTCCTTTGGCGCTTAGCGTTCCACTTGCTTCCCTACATGCTTTAAATTGGGAGCTTTTGACATTTCTTCGCATCATCCCTTCGTTAATCGGTGAAATGGTGCAGGAGCTTGACATTGCTAGGAAGCTTGCTGCTCCGATTGTCGACTCTAAGCTTGGGCTGTTCGCTTTCTCTGGTGTCGCGGTCTCGAGTAATGATGCTTGATCCGCTTTGGTTGCTCCTTTTCGTACAGGTGGCCACTTTGGTCACCCCTTTTCGCTTGGGTGGCCACTTTGGTCACCCTTCTTTGTGAGGGTGGCTGCCGACAAGTTTTGAACCCACATTCGAATCTCGGCACTTTGCTCCAGAGCTTACAGAAGGGTTTCCAGGATTGGCTACTTTCTTATGTATTTTTCCCTTTCCCCGTTACTGCTGTTTTGTTGTTCATTTGTCTCTAAAGGCTGTGTAACTTGTAAGGAAAAGATTAACGAGAAAACTTGCCACGGTTCATGCAAACAATTCCTCCGTTGCCTCTCTACCTTTCGTTATTGTCAACATATTGTTATTATTGTTATTGTTATTGTTATTATTTTGTGCTCCGAAATGGCCGAGGACTTGTGGGTCCTGACCAGGCAGCTTGGCATACGGAATGGCTGTAGTCTCGAAGATGGAATGGTCTGGTCAAAGAAAATGGGGAGATAGTTGGCCGGCTATGTTGACCAACCCACTAGGATCCGATGAGCTGGGCGGAGCTGGAATGGTAGTTGACCGGCTTTGCTGTTCAACCACTGGAATCCGGAGAGAGGGAAAGAGCCAGGATGGCAGTTGACCGGTTTCATTGATCAAATTGCTGAAATTCGAAGAGCAGGCCGGAGCCGAAATGGTAGTTGACCGGCTTCGTTGACCATATCACTAAAATTCGGAGAGCGGGGTGGAGCTGGAATGGCAGTTGACCGGCTTGGTTGAGCAGTCGCTAGAATCTAATGGATAACTGGGTGGTCTTAATGTATTGTTTTATTCTGCTGCCGGCTGGGCACTCTATGAGTTGCTAAGCCACTTGGGGACTCGTGCTTCTCTACTGCGACTCGTCGTTTTTTGCTGTGTGTCGTTGTAGAGGACAAGCGTAATCTTAGCAATAAATGTGACAGGTGATTTGACTTGACCACTTTTCTTCTAGATTTGACACGTATCTAGTATCATTGTCGTGCCTTTTCGAGGTGCTACATCGTTTTGATGACGAAGATGATTATTAAAACTGAGGGCGAGTTCAAATAAACACAAAAACATGCGAAAAGATGAATCGTTTATTAATCGTGGCATAATATTTCATGCAAACTTTAACACACACATGACCTACCTGAACCCAGTGCGAACCTCATTGGTAATACCTTTTCAGATGGACGGCATTCCACTTTCTTGGGAGTAGTTTGCCGCTCTGTGTTTGAAACTTGTATATTCTATTTTGCAAAAACGGTTGAGACGAGGAATGTGACTTATTAGTTCCGAAAAAAATTTATTTCGATTGGAAATCTTGCTCGTGACTTCTATACTTTGCGGGATTAGGTCTCCCACTTTGAACTGTCACTCTTTTACTTTTTTGTTGTAATAGCGGGCAATTCGGCGTTGGTAGGTGGTCGTGCGCATCTTGGTCACGTTCCGCACTTCCTCCAGTAGGTCTAAGTGCTTCCTGAGCTGTTGAGAGTTGTTGAGTGGGTCGAAGACCTCAACACGAAGACTCAGGAGCCAAATCTGGACTGGGATTACAACCTCAATTCCATAGCGGAGATTGAAAGGCATCTGGCACGTTGGCTCTTTGGGAGTTGTCCAGTATGATCCCAACGTCTTCCAACTTGGTCTTTAATACGTGTAGTTGTGTCCGGTTGGTGACCTCCACTTGTCTGTTCACCTGCAGATACACTACCGAAGTGTGGACCAATCTAATGTCCAGATTTGTGCAATACTTGGTAAAATACTTGTCGGTGAATTGGGTTTCATTATCAATCACGATGACCTGGGGAATCCCATACTTGTAGATTATGTTCTACCGGATGAATTCTGTGTCATTCTACTCAGTTATTCGGCCCAGAGGGGCGATCTCGACCCACTTTGTGAAGTAATTGATGGTTACTATAATGAACTTCCTTTGTCCAGATGTAATGAAAAACAGGCCAAGAATATTGAGCCCCCACTGTGTTAACGGCCAAGGTGCTTGGAGGGCTCTCAACTCCGTGGGTTGTTGATGGTGAAGGTTGCCATGGACTTGGCAATTCTCGCATCTCTTCATGAACTCCATGACGTCTATTTTCATGGTCAGCCAGTGGTACCCTTGGCGCATAACTTTGAAGACAAGATTCTTGCTACCTATGTGTGACCCACATATTTCGAGGTGGACCTCACCAAATGCGCAGTTAGCTTCTTCCAGTGTAAGGCATCGAAGGTATGGGGTCGAGTACTCGTGGCGGTGTAGCTTTCCGTCCGCAAAGGTATACCAGCTAGCCGACTTCTTTATGCGTTTGGCCTCATTCAATCCGTTCGTGAGAAACCTCCAATAGGTTGACATCCAATTTTCGCCAATGGAGACCTTCATTGCTTCTTGCTCATCTACGCTAGGAGTGATCAAGACTTCTCGCATGTCCCTTAAGTACTATTCTGGATTCTCTTCCACCATCGCCATTGCAAGCTTGTTGGCCTTCTAGTTTTCAGCCCTTGTGATGTGCATCACTTTGAGCTTGACGAACCTCTAGAATGCACTCTTTGCCTTAGCCAAGTATCTGGCCAGTAGATGGTTAGACGCCTCAAAGTTTCCATGGATCTAGTTGATGACCAGCTCTGAATCGTTGTAGATGGTCAAGTGTCTAACCAAGCATTCCCTTGCGAGCCGCAAACTTGCGAGCAAGGCTTCATATTCGACCGTGTTATTAGTGGCCTGGTACCAATGTTTCAAGGAGTATTTCACTCTGAACACGTCAAGGGTCCTCAGGATCACTTCAGCCCCACTGTCTGAGTTTATTGATGAGCCATTCACGTGAAGAACCCAACTTGGTGCGTTAGCTCAGTGGTCGATGTCGCTAGTGTAGTCCGTATCAAAAATTGCAGTCGTGGTCTCGATGATGAAGTCGGCCAGTGCCTACCCCTTTTGGGTCTAAATTCGATGTTAAACTCTTCCAATTTGATGGCCCACTTAAACAGCTACCATAAAACTTCGGCCTTTTATAGAATGCCCTTTAACAGCTAGTCGATCAGGATGATTATCCAATGTGCCTAGAAGTAGGGTCACAATTTTCTAGCCGAGAAGACGAGTGCCAATGCAATCTTCTCAGCATGGGGTAGCGACTTTTAGCTCCAAGAACGTTTTGCTAACATAGTACACTAGCCGCTATGTGTCAGACTCCTGACGTATCAAGATGGAGCTTAGTGCTGCCTCTGAAACGGCTAAGTATAGGTACAACTTCTCACCCTCTTTCGGTGATGTCAGGAAGGGTGGGTTGGTTAGGTACTCGTTTAGTTCGTTAAAAGTAGCCTAACATTCTGCCATCCATTAGAACCCATTTATCTTCATCCCCCTTAAGGCCTTGAAGAAAAGAAGATACTTGTCTCCAAGACTAGGCCAGAAATGAGATAGGGCCGCCAATCTCTGGTCCAGCCTCTTGACATCTTTCACATTTCGAGGCGGGGTCTTATCCATGAGGTTTTTTATCTTCTCCAAGTTTGCCTCGATTTCCCATTAAGAGACGATGAAGCTTAAGAACTTCCCAGAAGATTTCCCAAAGATGCACTTAGAGGGGTTTAGCTTCATCTGGTGGGCCCAGAGCACCTCAAAGGTTTTGGTGAGATCGTGAATTTGGTCACCGTTAGTCTTACTTTTGACGAGCATGTCGTCTACATACATTTCATATTACGGCCGATCTGCTTCTCGAATATTTTATTCACGAGCATTTGGTAAGTGGCACTTGCGTTTTTTAGACCGAAAGGCATGGCCTTGTATCAGTAGGTCCATTGGTCGATCATGAAGGAAGTGTGCTTCTCATCTCTTGAGATCATCCAGATCTCATTGTAACTCGAGTAGACATCCATGAAACTCAATAGTTCATGCTCAGAGGTGGAGTCCACCAGCAGGTTAATTCTGGGCAACGGGAATCTGTCCTTCGGGCATGCTTTATTGATGTCGGTGAAGTCGGCGCACATCCGCTACTTCTTGTTACTCTTCTTGACAAGAACCATATTGGAGAGCCAGTCCAGGTACTAGACTTCCTTTCTCAAATCGGTGTCCAGCAGTTTCTTTACGTCCTCCGGGATGGCTATTAGCTTCTCAATTGAATGCATTCTCCGCTTCTGTCTAATAGGCTTGCGGTCGGGATTGAGACACAACTTGTGGACTACTACTCCGGTTGGAATCCCAGGCATATCAGCGAGCGTCCACACAAAGATATCTACATTATGCCTTAGGAAGTTGATTAGTTGGTCACCCAAGGGTCCGACGAGCAAGCCTCCTATCTATATGCATTTGTTCGGATTATCTGGATCAAGGGGTACGAGGTCGTTTGCCTCGGCAGGCTGTCCTACTAAAGGGGTGTTCCATCTCGATGGTCCAAGTCATCTACTAGCCGATCGATGCCATTTGGGGCAACTTGGGATAGATAATACGTTCGATCGATCACCTGATCACCCAGCACCTCACCGATTCTGCATGCAGTTGGGAATTTCATTTTTAGGTGGGGTATTGACGTTACGGAGTCGAATACAGCTAGGCATGGATGGCAAGTATGACGTTGTACACAGAAGGTAAGTCGACAACCAAGAAATTAGGCGTGCGGCTCACTATTCTAGGGTACGTGCCTAAAGTAACTTCTAGCCGAATGGTCCTTAGATGGTCACTGGTTTATTATCCAACCCATAAAGTGGCCCTTCGGTCGGTTTCAGTCGGCTCTTTTTTAGTCCCAATTTGAAATAAGTATCGAGGTAAAGGAAATCACAAAAATTTTCATTATCGATAAAGACTCATTTTAGTTTGTAGTCTGCAATACCGTCTGAAATGAGATTGGATACAACCAAAGGGTCAATATGGGGGGAGAATATATGCGCCATATCATTGTTACTAAAACTAATGATATCATCCCCCACCCTCTACTCCTTGTGCACAAATGGCTTCTTCTGCCGATCCGCGTTGTGAGTCTTGAGCGGCTTGGTGATTACCATGTTGACCACCTCGATCGTGATCTAGTTCCTCTGCTACTGTTGCTTAGGCCTATCCTCGCTCGAGGGACTAGGATTTTGACACAAATTCCTCAAGAACTTATTGAGGTGGCCCTGATGGATAAGCTCCTCAATATCTCTCTGTAGAGTCTAGCAGTCTTCCGTACTATGTCCCGAAGATTGATGGAAGTCACAGTACTTTGTCAGATCCCCTCCCTGTGGGTTCTTCATTGGTTTTGGTCATTTCACAAACTTTTTTCTCAGATCTACACGAGGACGTTCGCCTGAGAGTCATTTAGTGGAGTCAAATTCATAGGCCTAAACTCCCTCCATACAGGTAGCTATGTTCTGCGCTGCTTCCTTCGGGGGTTGTCGTGGCCCTCATTCTTCCTTTTTCCATTCGCCAACAAAGAGGGTGGTTGATTGGCCCATTCCGGGTGCTTCGCCTCATTGACTTCTTTCGCAGCTATGTAGGCTCGAGTAATTGACTCAGTCTCCCAGAACGTTTATGGGTCCTTATGGGCCAAATATTTAAAGAAGTCGCTTAGACCCAAAGCAAAAAATAAAGCTACTGAGCTTCACCTCGTCGGTAAGCCTGGGTATCGTCCGCGCTTCAGTGATAAATCACCCCAAGAACTTCCTTAGGCTGTCGCTCGACTTCTATTAGATGTGGGCAAGTTGCCATGGCTGCTTCTTATCGCGGCGGCTGGAGGCATACTAAACCAAGAAGCTATTAGCAAGGTCCTGAAAACTACGGATTGGATTCGCTAGGAGCTGATAAAACCAAATCCGAGCATCCTCCTTCAGAGTGAGGGGAAAACACTGGCATATCGAAGTCTCCTCCGGGCCATGAAAGCTGAGTAGAGTGTGAAAGTGATCGAGATGATTCATGAGATCAGTACTTCTATCATAGGGTTTCAAGGCCGGCATTTTAAACTTTGGTGGAAGCAGTTAGGTTCGGATCTCTATAGTGAAAGGGGATCTCTTTAGATTGGCCAAATGTTCGCCAGTTTCTCTGTTGAACACATGGTTATATATCTTTCGAAACTTTTCCTCCACTTGTGAGGAGGTTATGGACCTCTTTGTGTTGAGGTAAGTCCTCAACTTCGAGTGTTTGTCCGAGTGGTGCGGCGCTGGTTGGCTGCTGCCACTTGCTGGTCGCGTGATACGAGAGGCTCCTTCTTGAACCGGTGGCCTCTGCTCGTCCTAGGAGTATTAGGGGTTCCTCTGTTTCAGGCTCTCCTCTGGGCTTCCACTTTAACATTCCAAATATTTTTTTTATTATTTTAAGAGAATAAAATTGACAAATTAGTTTCAATAATTATTCTTAGTTACTTTTCGGTTTAAAATTTTATAGTTGGATTGATTTTTTGGCCTAATAAGTATAGAAGATTTTGGTCGATAGATTGGATTAAATACTTGGGCTATTAACTTAAATTTAGATTTGTTGGGTTCAGTATCGGTAAGGCGTAGGGATCACAAGGACCAATCCAGATAGTAAAGGCCCAAAGATTCAACTCAACCAAAAACTCAAAATGACTTGTGTGGCAGCCCAATACTTGCAGCCAATAGGCACGTCCTGGAGCTCATTAATACGGCTACAGATGGCAGACGCAGTACAGAAGGGCAAGCCAATAAAGGAAGGTCAACCCTGCTAGTTGTGGATCGTGCCGTTTCCTACAACTGGCCAACCAATCCTTACGCAAGAAGCAGACCAAGCGTGGTCAGCAATGTATGACGGTCTCCTCACAGTCACAAGGCGACAACTGACATCATCGGCTGCCACCAGCAATCAACGGCCGGCGATTCCCTGCAGAGAGGACTCTTGCACCCAAAGCTTCACACAAAGAAGCCTATAAATTTCCCCTCCTTTTACAGGAGAAAGGATCCTCGATTCGATCCCGATTTGATTCCAAATCACCAATCTGAGCCTGGGTATTGAGATGAGCACTCTTCAAGTTCCTGCTCTCAGACTTACGTCCAGTGCCAACCTTTCACAGCCTCTCATAGGCTACCAAAGTTAGTCACCCGTTGCGGTGCATCAAGGGAGCTAGGCCTCCCACAAAACGCTCATCTAGTCCCATACTTTTGCATCCACTCACTCCCACTGCACACTCAGCATATTTTCATGCACCTCTAAGCGTGCGCCCCTTTCCGTTTATTGCGGGAGGTTACTAATTTAAGCGTTGGAGTGTCTTTGGTTGGAGAAATTATGTCGACCTTTGACCTCTTATTTGTAATTTGTATTGTGCAAATTCTAGGTTAACAATGATGGAGACCGGACCTACTCGTGATCCTATCCAGTCGATGAGGAATCTGAATGTTTCTCAATCCGTATGACAACCAAGGACTCAAGACGCAACATTGGCGCCTTCCGTGGGAACACGAGAAAAAGTCTAGCGACTTCCCTCGACACTCACTCCCTTACACTAGGATGGTCAACATCAGGGTGCAAGCCAGTGCACCAGCAAGAAACTCAGCCACTCACGGCGATGACCTCTCGGTGGATAGCCGTGTCGATAAGTGGCTGCAGCCTGACGTCCACCAGTTGGCTGCTGAAATGGGCGACATGAGACTGATATTTTAGGCCTTCTACTACTGGACGGGCACCCAGTGGATGGGAGCTGCTCCTCCAGCATCTCAGGCATCATCCTCCAGGCGAGAAAGGCATCGTACCAGGGCCCTCAGGGGCAGATCAGATCGGCTTGACGACGCCAAGGCCCGGCGGCCTCCCGGCAGTACGGCCCAAACAACGGTTGGAAGACACCCTAGCCGGGATGAGTGGAAGAGAGCCCAGCGCAACGCAACCCCCGCAACTCTCGCAGTGAGAGGAGGCAGACAGCCGCAGGCTCGTGCAATGCATGGCCACCCCATGTGAGAAGCCGTCGTGACCAGCGCGTCCAGCAGAACCCGCAGGGTCACACGGAGCTCCACGACATCATCAACGCGCAGAGAAGCAAGTCCGACCCGCCGATATAGGAAAACGTTGAGGTGATTTCGAACCACCTATTCAAGGAGAAGCCCGTACGGTCTTCCGCTGACTTGTGGAGGTCACCCTTAGCCATGGACATCCAGACCCAGTCGCTTCCTCGCAAGTTTAGAATGCCAATGCTGGACAGATACGAAGGGAGCAAGGATCTAATAGACCACATCAACTACTTCCGCTCTTACCTGTCCCTCCATGGAGCGAGCAATGCCATGATGTGCTAGTATTTTCCTAACACACTCAAAGGGGACGCGCTAATTTGGTTCCATGGCCTCCCGCAAAACTCCATCCACTCCTTAGATGAGCTCGCAGATTGCTTCTTTAGCCAGTTCGCTTCTAGCTGGAGGGAGAAGAAGAGGCCGTGGCACCTGGTCTGCCTCCGCCATAGGCCAAACGAAAGCTTGAAGCGGTTCCTCAACCGCTTCATCATTTAAGAGCGTCAAATTCCCAACTCTCTGAAGAGTTAAAGCTTAACGCCTTCATTGCCACGCTAGCAGTAGGAGACTTATTCAAGCATTTGTCACACCAGCGCCCTCAATCCTTTCAGAAAACTGAAGCCATCGTCCGAGCTTATATCTCAGTAGAAGAGGCCAACGAGGCAAAGCATCCCAAATGCATAGACCGCCCCCGAAAGGACCTAAGCCAGCCATTGGGAAGAAGAGGAATAGTGACAGCAACCGCTTCCAGGAACGTCGCAAGCAGCCACGGCCTTTGCTGGGATCTAGGAAGGAGTACGGACTAATGTCCCTAACTTTCCTAAACGATACCCACGCAAATATTCTGATACAGATCCAGGATGAGAAATTCTTCAAATGGCCAAAGGTGCTGAAGGGCTTGGGCGGTGGAGACTAGACAAAATATTGCCAGTACCACCACTGCCTGGGACATTCTACGGAGAACTATCGGACCTTGCAGTAGGAGATAGAGGACCTGATCCACCGTTGACACCTCAAATGATTAGTGAAGGGTTCGGGGCAGGCCCCCGCAACCTCAGAAGGCAAGGCGAGCAAGCCTCTGAGGAACCGTACGGCTGTCGGCATGATCAGCAAGAACTCAATTGGGCCAACCAAGAGCAACAGGCAGGCGCAGTCCAAGCAGGCTCCCAGTAGCAAGAGAGCGAGAGTAGGGGATATGAGTGATATCATTAGCTTTAACAGCGATGATATGGCACATGTAACCTTCCCCCATTCTGATCCCGTTATTTTATCCAGCCTCGTTTCAAACGGTACCGTCGTTTATCAGCTAAAACGAGTCTTTATTGATAATGAAAGCTCTCAAAATTTACTATATCTTGATGCTTTCTTTAAGCTTGGATTGAGGTGAAACCAAATGAAAGCGGCCAATGGCCCTCTGTACGGCCTGAATAACAAACCTGTATCTGTGTAGGGAGAAATCCAGTTAGAGATCATGATTGGAACTTACCCGCATACCGCAACGTGAGAGCTAACATTCATTGTCGTCAATCTGCCGTCCATCTACAACGCCATCCTGGGCAGACCATTCCTCACATCCATCGGGGCTGTTACTTCGATCCCTCATCTGAATGTAAAGTTTTTGACCCCGTGCAGTGTGGGAGAGGTGCTTGGTGATCAGGTGATGGGGCGGACATGCTACTTGTCCCAAGTTACCCCAGCAGTGCCTGATCGTATGGACGGAGACTTGGATCTCCGGAATGAAGCCACGCTACAGCAAGCCCAATCAATTGAAGCAACTAAAGTGGTCCCTCTAGACCTTGTCGAGCTGGAGAAGTGCATGCACATCGGCGGCTCTCTCACTGCGGCCGACCG
Organism: Nepenthes gracilis; assembly: GCA_033239525.1. Lineage (NCBI taxonomy): Eukaryota > Viridiplantae > Streptophyta > Magnoliopsida > Caryophyllales > Nepenthaceae > Nepenthes > Nepenthes gracilis. The sequence continues at coordinate 1,588,663 of BSYO01000037.1, forward strand.
CAACCGGTTCATTAACTTCCTCCAGAAGAACCTTGATATGTTCGCGTGGTCCCTGTCGACATGCCTAAGATACCATCCGGGGTAATGGTCTATAAGTTGGGTCTCAATCCCAGTCACAAGCCTGTTAGGTAAAAGCACAGGAATCACTCCATCGAGAAGCTAGTAACTATAAGAGAGGAAGTGAAGAGACTGCTAGACGCCGGATTCATAAGGGCAGTCCAGTATCTTAATTGGCTATCCAACGTCGTGCTCGTAAAGAAAAGTAATGGCAAGTGGCGAATGTGCGTGGATTTTACTGACGTGAATAAATCCTATCCTAAAGACAGCTTCCCGCTCCCTCGGATCGATTAATTGGTGGATTCCACGTCCGGGCACAATCTTCTAAGCTTCATGGCTGCCTACTCAGACTATAACCAGATCAGGATGGACCAGAATGGTGAGGAGCACACCTCCTTCATGACTGACTAGAGATTATATTGCTACAAGGTCATGCCTTTCAGCCTCAAGAACGCCAAGGCAACCTACCAGTGCCTTGTGAACAAAATGTTTGAGGCCGAGATCGGAAAGAATGTGGAGGTGTATGTTGACGACATGCTCGTTAAGTGTAGGATAGCAGGCGACCACGTTCATGATCTAGAGGAAACATTCTAGGTGTTCCGAGCTTACATGATGAAGCTCAACCTGGCAATGTGTGCGTTCGGGGAAACTTTTGGGAAGTTCTTAGACTTTATTGTGTCCCAGCGTAGTATACAAGCGAACACAGAGAAAATCAGAGCCATCCTGGATATGAGCCATTCTGGACCGTGAAGGAAGTTCAGAAACGCATAGGGCGGCTGGCAGCCCTATTGTGGTTTTTAGCCAAGTTTGCAGAGAAGTACCTGCCTTTCTTCACGGTGCTCAGAGGAACAAAAGCATCCAAATTCTGGTGGATGGACGAGTGCGAGGAAGCATTCCAAGAGCTAAAGGCGTACGTCATCAGTCCTCCTCTCCTGAGCTCATTATCTGCGGACGAGGACCTATACCTCTACCTGGCTACGTCAGACACGGCACTCAACTCAGTGCTCGTTAGAAAGCACGAGGGCATGCAGCGGCGGGTGTACTACGTGAGTAGGGTATTGACGGATGTGGAGACTCGGTACCCATATGCGGAGAGGATTGCGATAAACCTTCTCTATTCCGCACGAAAGTTGAGGCCCTACTTTCAGGCGTACCAGATAGTCGTTATGATGGATTAACCCTTGAAGTCAATCCTCCAGAAGCTGGAGACCTCTGGGTGGTTGGTCAAGTGGGCAATAGAGTTGGACGAGTTCGACGTAGAGTTCTAACCACGACCGGCCCTTAAAGGCCAGGCTCTAGCGGATTTCGTCGTCAAGGCGGCGATCCTAACTCTAAATGCCCCACATAGCCCAAAGAGCGTAGACGCAACAGACGTTCCCATGTGGATCCTAAATGTCGACAGATCATCGACCCAGACAGGTAGTGGAGCTGGAGTTGTGCTCAAAACTCCAAACAGGATAGAGATCAAGTACTCTGTTACGCTAACTTTCCCTGCCACCAATAACAAGGATGAGTACGAAACCCTTCTTGCGAGACTTCGTCTAGCAAATGAGTGCTCTATAAAGTCGCTGGTCATGTGCAACGACTCAGAGCTAGTGGTCAATCAGATCCAAGGAGCCTTCGAGGTATCAAACCCTCAGTTTGCAAAGTACCTGGCAAAATCAAAAATCCAGATCCAGGCGTTCGAATGTTTTGAGATCGAACACATCCCCATAGCCAAAAACTAGAATGCCGCCCAGTTGACAAGGGATGCAGTTGCAGAATCTCCGAAGCAGTACTCCAGGAGCATGCAGGAAATCCTGGCCGCACCAAGTGTGGACGGTCCGGACCAGAAGTGCTTACAGGCTAACGAGGGCGACAATTGGATGACTCCATACTACAGGTATCTGACGGATGGAACGTCACCCGCGGACACCGACGAGGCCAAGCGAATGAAGAAGACGGCAAGCTGGTACACGATCGTCGATGGTAGGCTATTCCGGTGGGGGTATTCCACTCCCTACCTAAAATCCCTAACTCCTGAGGAAGTTGAGTATGCGCTGAGTGAAGTCCACCCCAGCATATGAGGCTTGCACATCGGAGGAAAAGACCTCGCGTTCAAGATCATGCGACAAGGTCGTTTTTGGCCCACGATGAAGCGGGATGCCCTGGAATTCATGAAGAAGTGTGAAAGCTGTCAAATTCATGGGTCATGGCTCATCTACCTCACACAAAGCTGCACAACCTTCAGTCCCGATGGCCGTTCGCACAATATGGGCTCGATATTCTTGGACCAATGCTCTTGGCCTCCAGATAGAGGAAGTTTCTTATCATCAGTATTAATTACTTCACCAAATGGGTGGAAGCAGTTCCTCTAGCACGGATCACCAAGTAGAACGCAGCGGAGTTCCTCCGCCAAAACATCGCTTGTCGTTTCAGGATTCATGAGGTCATAGTAACTAACAATAGAACCCAATTCACCGACAAACGATTTACCAAGTACTGTACAAACTTGCACGTCAAGCAAGTCCATACATCTGTGACATACCCTCAGGCAAACGGGCAAGTCAAAGTTACCAACCACACATTCTGGCATGGGTGAAGACCAAACTGAAAGACGTAGGGGGTTCTATGGCCAACAAGTTACCTTCCGTGTTCTGGTCGTATCGTACGACCCTGCAGGAATCCACCAGGGAGATGCCCTTCAATCTCTGCTACAGAGTTAAAGCGGTCGTTCCCGTCGAAGTGAGACTTCCCTACCTGTGGGTCGAGTGTTTTGATCCAACCACCAACTCCTAGAAACTCAGAGAATGCTTAGAGTTGCTCCCATAAGTCCGTGACATGGCCCACCTGAGGACAGCAGCCTACCAACAATATATCGCACGGTACTACAACAATCAGGTGAAGGCACGCTCGCTCAAGATTGGAGACTTGGTCCTCCGGAGTGTAGAGGCAATGGGAAAGGCCGCAAGTAGGAACAAGCTCTCCCCAGGTAGGGAGAGCTCGTTCCTCGTCTCAGCAATCCTCTGGAATGGAGTATACAAGCTATTCACCCAGGAAGGCAAGTTGGTCCCGCGGACCTGGAACACCGCTAACCTCAAGAAATATTATCAATGGGCCAGCGCCAAGTCCAGGTAAGATATACACACACACCATAAAGAATGCTTGTACAAGTATTTTGTTTCCATTAAATAAAATTGATTATTTTTACAATCTTGTGTATTCATTCATATGGGTGTTTGCATGCATGGAATTTCAAAAAGTAAAACGATCTTGACTACCCCTAAGTCTGGAGTATCTTCATCCGTCCATAAAATAAGGCCTTGGCTCCGTGCCAAGCGGCCCGAAAGCGGCCATATCTAAATCTCAACTCCCCGTCGAAAGGCCCAGAGAAGCCCTTAAAATCTTGGCTCTGTGCCAAGTGGCCCGAAAGCGGCCATATTTAAATCTCGACTCCCCATCGAAGGGCCGAAAGCGGCCCAAAAACCTTAGTTCCATACCAGGCGACCCATGCGATTGAAATATTAGGCATGGAGGCTTTGAAGTCCCCAACACGCGGCCACCAAAACCTTATAGGGCAAGAATGGCAAGCGTGTTACGACCTTCTTTTGGAGAAGAGAGTACCCTCAGTCTATGATGGTCGTGGGCTAGAACCGTGCACACTAGATCGACGACGCCTTGTGCGGGGCCAAGTGCCTAAGAAACATATCGTGTGCAAAAAGGCCTAAGACCCAGAGTCCGACTACTGTGGCTTGAAAACCCAGCTGGCCTTTGGTATGGCTCCATTGGGCTTGCGAAGATGTCCACTTTACTGGACCGAGCTTCCCATTAAATGCACAAAATGTGATGACATCCTCTGACGAATGACAAGTACAGCGCAAGAAGGCACCAGATCGAAGCCTTAGCGATAATAGCTGCACAGGTTAGACGTTAAAATAAGATTTACGATTCCAAAAATTACATTGCGCATCAGAGACATCAATGCAAGAAAAATAGCTACGATCCATTTATTATGTATATACATGGATACAAGGTGTTATCGAATAACAGAAAAGGAAAAGGAGCTATACAAAAGCAATGTTGGCCCTACGGATCTAACGGGCCAGCCTCTCCTAGGAAGTCTCTCAAGCAGGAGCTGTCAGAGATCTTGATGTTCCCTGGATGAAAGATGCCCATTGAGACACCCGGAAGCGTGACGGAGGCAATCCGGCGCCACAAACGGACGCCATCCTAGAACCTAGCATCGAGTGCGAGGCGCACCTCCTCTGGAGTGAACCGCAGCCTGAGGACTGTGGAAAGGCGAGAGATATCGTCTCTAGAGTGGACGTTAATCCCGTCTCAGGTACGCGCTCTCTTGCGTCAGCCGCCCGTTCTCTTCCCTCAGCCGGTCGTTTTCTATCCTGAGCACAGTGATTTCAACTCCAACGCATTGGGTTATCTCCTACTCGGGCTCTTCCCTGGCACAGTGAAAGTATCCACGCAGTTGAGCAAACTTCGGGTCGAGAGAGTTGGGTGCCCTAAGGACCTGCAAGGAAAAAGAGAGATCATAAATTCTTAGAGTTCCAACCAACAAAGAAACGCACGATCCAGCACAATCATACCTGAGTAAGGGACATATCCGTGCGATGAGGACCGCCCCCTGACACTGACAAGCTCGGGGCTCTATGTGTTCAGCAACGACCTCCGCGGAGCAGAGAACGTCTGGAGCCACAGGTGACAAGGGAATGCTTGGGGGCTCCGGCTCCTAAACCATCATCTCTACGACATTCCCTAGAGCCAAGTCAGTGCTAGGTGAATTCGCAACCCGTCCGGCTTTGACTTCCTCCTCAGTGGCAACACTATCCTGGGCACATGCCACGAAGGTGCCCTATCAGGTGATCCAGTAAGCTCTGGAGTCGCTACTGGCTCTGGCTCTGGCTCCAAAGTGCCAGCCTCCTTGGCCTTCTCAGAATCTAGCGCATCGATCTCCACAATCAGTGCGTCTTCAGTAGCCGCCTCCTGTAGCTCTAGATCAACTAAGGGACTCGTGGGGGACTCTCCTCCAGAAGGAAGCTCCACCATGGGAACGCCATATTCAGCCAACTTCGTAGCAGGAATCGGCAAATGCTCAGCTGCTCCCTCCTGCGGCTCAGTATCCGACACTCGCTCTGAAGTGGAGCTCACGACACGTGCAGATGGCACCGTAGCTAGCCTCCGTGACTTCCGGGTGGAAGTGCCTCTGGCTGCTCTCAGCTTCTTCAGCGGAGCCTCCACCTCTTCGTCTGAAGAAGTCTCCAGCAGCGAGCAACTCTTCCCTACACCTTCACCCGATAGCTCCTTAAGTACGATGTCCTCAAGCTTCTTGTTCTTTGGGCCAGTGATGGCACAGCTAAACTCCGGGCCCCACCTGGTGGCGGCAAGGGCATGGGAGGTCAAATAGTAACCTTGGACAGAAAACGTCTTCATCTCCGAGTAGATGGCAGCGACTAACTCTGCCGCCTCACTCACCTCCTTAGTAGCCACGTCTCCATGAAAGAACCTCGGTATTGGACCCCACTCGTAAGAGAGCTCCGAATCTGAGGGCTCTTACAAGAAGAAAAAATGGTTCTTTCAGTTTTTCATCGAGTCAAAATTGGTCCCCCGAAAGTGGAAGCCGGTACGGGAAGATATTGAAATCCAATTCTTAGACTCCGTGAAGCAGAAGATGACCTTTTCTGCATTTGCATCGAACACACAAGAATGAAGACTGGTGAAGACGCACATAGTAACCAAATAGCGAACGACATTAGGGTAAAGCATCACGACAGGGACGCCCAATGTCTCGACAAGTGCATACAGATCGCATGGCAAGGGTAGTGAAGCCCTCCCTTCAGATGGTGCTCATAAATGGTGATAAAGCCCTCTGGAGAGGCGTTGGCCCTATCAGTCGAGCCAAGAGCACGGTAAACCGCACCGCTAGGGACCCCGTAGTCCACCATCAACATGGCAATGACGCTTGCCGTCAAAACAGACCCAATGTTGTTTACCCCATAACAAACTATGTGGGAAACTCGGGAGGAGGGAGAACTCTTCTTCACCATCTCTTTCTCTCAAGGAAATATTGGAGGCTCTCAATGCATCGAAGCATAAAGAATGGAATCCGTCAAGGCACTGCTTAAATAGACAGCAGGGTGCCATTGTGTGGGAAACTCAATCGGCATTTTGCTTGATGGCCAAGCCACGTGTCCGTTCAGCAGAAGCACTGTAAGTTTCCAAACGGTAGCCAATCATGGGCCCTGCCAGATTGCAGATCACCATCACCTCATCCGCCTACCAAAATCTCGACTGTTACACCTGCATTTAATGCATGGATTCTGACCACTAGGACTAGCAGCGGTATGGCTTCTAGGGCACATATCCAAAAGGAAAAATTAACCACTCCGGCATAACAAACGACAGTAAATCAACCGCACGACTAAGTAAAAAGTTTTATTATATAATCCACTAATAAACTCCTTTACAGCAAGAGGGCAGCCAACGACTCAGATTACAATTAACTACCCTCTCTGGGCTCAAAAAGGTCTGGGGCCCTGTACTCCATCAAATCCACACGCATCAAAGCGCTTGAGTTTCGAGACTCCAAGACGTCGATGCAGAAGTTTGGCTCCTCCAGCATGACTATTCTCCAACTGTGACGGATACCATCCTGGAACTTTCTTTCCAGTGCAAGAGTCACCTCCTCCGGCCTAAACCTTGACCTAAACTCAGCCTCCAATCGGGCGTGTTCCTCTCCAGTGTGTGCCCGAAATGCTTGAACTCCTGAAGAGCCGAAATGCGATCCCGAACCTGCATGTTGGCGCCGACAAGCCTCGACGCCCTTGCTTCTGACTCCGTCCAGGCCCGCTTGAAGTGCGCTGCCCGAGCCTGAGGCTACTCAACCATACTAGCGGTGGCCTGCACATGCGCCTCCATGTCCTCCACGGCCCTGGCGACTTGATGAAGTGCGGGGTCCACTCACTGAGGCTAGAAATGCCACAAGGAAGTGGACGCCCCCTCCTTCTCGAAGCCCAGTAGCACCCTTAGAAATGTCATCAGTCCTACAATAGAGGCCTCTGAGTGGCAACCTTCTGTTGCCACAGCACCAGGTGTTGCCTCGTCATGGATCCCTGAGGTGTGCGTACCCCTCACGGATTCCACAGATGACGGCTCAGATTCTGAGGAAGAAGACGATCTTTCCATTGGTGTTGAGATAAAAGGAGGCGAAGATAACACACGTTTCACGCTTTCGAAGCCACTAAAGGACGCAAAGGCCCTGGTCAGAATTCAGGCATTTAAATGGCCAGAAACCCCTCGTTGAAACCGCGTCGCCCCAGAGAAGAAGTGTATTGGGAGAGAGCTAACACGCTCCTTCCACGTGCAAATCCCAGAAGCTTCACGCCTTTCCAAAGCAAGCCATTATGATGTGACACCCCAAGGCCCCCCGCGCAATCAATGCGTTAGAATATCCGATGGATGTGACGTCTGCCAGCAATGTTTGATCTCCCAGGGTGGCAAACGTTAGTAATCTTTTCCTGCCACGTCCTCTTATCGACAATCTGCATGGGGACTCGAGGGACGATGCGAACGGAACAGACCGCGGGTAGTCGGGAATGCTCAAGCGCACGGATTGGCGTGTGCGACGGTGAGTGGGTCCTGAAGCCCTTGAAATGTAATACGCAAAGCAACAAACAGAAGAAGATGCATGCGACAAGGGAGAAGAATAAAGGCAATAGCTACTACTTTTATTAATCAAAATTTCCTTTACAAAGTATAAGACTTGTGACAGTGAAAGTACAAAAAATAAAAAAAAACAACACCGAGCATAAAGCCCGGAATAGCGGCTCCGAATGCTTAAAGCCTTATCGGGGAACGTGATCTACATCAAATCTCTGTGAATCTGCTGCCAGAACCCCTATCAGCCCAAGCATTCGAGCCGCCGATGCTAGCCAGACGCTGAAGGTTCACCCAATGTCAATCGCAACGGTAGAACCAGCACCCATAACAGCAGTCTCAGAGGGGACGGAACTAGCTCGCGCTCCCCCCCCCACAGAGATTCCATTTCCTGCCTCCTCTCAGATGGCACATATGATGAACCAGGCGCGATCGAGGTTGTCAGCGATGCACTATCCCGAGGACAAAGAGCTCCGTGATAGCTCTGCAAGGACCCTCCTGAACACAGGAAATCATGCCACCCGTGAGGAAGGCATATAATAGCAGTAGAGTGGCCAAGCCACCCTCATTAGTATGAGGAACCGCCCGCGGTCGGGACATGAAGACAGTCTTCTATAGAAGCTCGAGATCTCCAGCAAGTCCATCAAATTCCTTTACGAACTCTCGCTGGGAGCGGGACAAGCCTAGGGCTTTGCATCACTCCTCCGAGAATTGGCTAAGGCCTGGGTCTCTCCAGTTGGAGACTCCCCTATTTATGGGTAAGCCAGCGCCCCGTCCACACCCAGCAGAGCACTCCACCTGATGGCTGTCATTCACAAATTAGGAAAGTCCTCAATGCAGGCGCAGACTCTTGCATGCGAACCCTTCCTTTCAGAGCACCGAATCTTTGCAACGTCTGAAAAGCCTGCGTGATTGCCTGGGAAAGATGCCACGCCAGAAGAGGAAAAGATCTAGCGCATCTCGAGGAGGGACACGTGGTGGCTAGCTGAACTCTCAACAGACAGGCCAGGCCTCGACTATCAGTCGACCCAAGTATGAGGGGCTAGTATTGGGTCCAATATCGGTAAGGCTCAGGGATCACAATGCCTAACAGCCCAGACAATCAGCTCATTCCAAAACTCATAGTAACTTGCGTGGCAGCCCAATACTTGCAGCCAATAGGCGCTTCCTCCAGCTCATTAATACGGCTACAGACGGTAGATGCCGCGTAAAAGGGGCAAGCCAATGGGAAAAGGTCAACCTTGCCAGCTACGGCTTGCACTATTTCCTACAATTGGCTAGTCAATCCTTACACGAGAAACAAACCAAGCATGGTCAGTGACGCATGACGGTCTCCTCACTGTCATAAAACGACAACTGATACCACTGACTGCCACCAGCAATCAACGACCTATGAATCCCTACAAAGAGGATTCTTGCGCTCAAAGCTCCACACCAAGGAGACTATAAATTCTCCCTCCATTTACAGGAAAAAGGATTACCAATTCGATCTTAATGTAATTCCAAATTGCTAATTTGAGCCTGGGCATTGAGACGAGCACTCTTCGAGTTCCTACTATCAGACTTACATCCAGTGCCAATCTTTCACAGCCTCTCACAGGCTACCAAAGTGAGTCACCCATCGCGGTACATCCAGGGAGTCAGGCCTCCCACAAAACACTCATTGAACCCCATACTCTTGTATCCATTTACTCCCACCGCACACTCAACATATTTCCATGCACCTCTAAGCGTGCGCCTCTTTCCGTTCATTACAGGAGGTTACTGACTTAAGTATCGGAGTGTTTTCGATGGGAGAAATCTTGCCGACCTCTGACCTCTTATTTATAATTTGTGTCGTACAAGTTTCAGGTTAACAACGACGAATACTCGACCCGCTCGTATCCTGTCCGGTCGACGAGGAATCCGAAAGCTTCCTAATTCGTATAACAATCAGGGACCCAGGGTGCAACAAGATTAATTAGTGAGTCAAGTTAACTTAATTACAAACCACTATAACTAAATTAATATTAGACGAGTCTTAATGTATTAAAATTTATTAACTAAAAATATAATTAAATTTAAAAGAAGTTTAAATATTATTGTAAAGGTAATGAATAACTAATATTTTTTTGAGATAGATAAATACGTAATATAAGTAATAATATATATAATATAATAATAGTAATAAATATGAATAATAATAATTATTATTAATCTTAATAATAGTAAGTGATAATAAAATAATAATAATAATAATAAATTATAAAATAATAATAATAATAATAATAATAATAATAATAATAATAATAATAATAATAATAATAATAATAATAATATACGGGATGGTTAAGGAAGGAAGGAAAGAAAGGAAAAAAGAAGGAAAGAAAGAGGAATGAGAAGGAGAGGAGAAGAGGGAGAAAGAGGAGCGGCGCAGCAAAGGAGAAAGGAATCGACGCTAGAGATGAAAACTCAAAAATTCTAGTATGATTAACCCTCCACTATTTTAGGGTTTTAAGGCTGGGTATTGAGGGAGGAACAGAATAAGAGGAGCCGCGCAAGAATCGAAGAGGAGCCACAGTTGAAGCCGTTGCCGAAAGGAAAACTAGAAATTGAGGCAAGAAAAATTTCTCCATCACAAAAATTGATTTTTTCTTTATTCTTGTTGATACCAATACTTTGATTTCATGCCTTGATTTAGTGAAAAACTGTTGAAAATCGAGGGTTACGAATTTGGGGAAACCCGAATACAGAGCTTCAACTCAATGAGGAAACGACTGCCCTTTAGAATTAATGATAAATTGGGGCTTCGTAAATTATCTAATGGAGTCATAAAGTATCGATTTTGCATGTTGTACTTTCGATTTTGGGGATTTTGGCACCGTCATGGAAACAGAATATCGTGCCCTATTTCTCGTTTTGCAGCCGGGTCCAATGACCAAAGGTAGTTAGAGGGCTTTAACCCGTTATTTTGCAAGTAAATCTTTCCCTTTTCATCCTTAGATATTGAGTATTGTTTTCGTGTAGAAATTTTGTGCCTATCATTCTCGATTTTGTAGTAAAATGAGGAATTGGGAAAAATAGGGCCTCGATTGGGTCTGGTACTGCTGGGTGTGCGTGGGTGCGTGTGTGTAGCTTTGTGTGGACAACGTGGTCTTTGTGCGTATGTGTAGCCGTGTGTGTGGGAATTGTGGCGTGTGTGTGGCCGTGTGTGCACCGCCGTGTGAGTGTGTGGCCGAGTGTGTGTATCGCTGGGTGTCATGCATGGCTTGGGTGTGTAGTGCCCATGTAGGTGGGGTGCAGTGCTATGGTAGTGAGAGACGGAGCTGCGTTGTGAGCTGGAGACGTGAAGGGGTGCTGCTGTCATCGTCGAGCTAGAAGCTGGCAATGAAGCAAGGGATGCTACTGCCGTGTGTACACATGGATATACTATCAACACGAGTATATATATATGTATATAATTTTATATGTAATGGTATGGCTGTATATATATATATATATATATATATAATTTTATATATAATTATGCATGTATATGTTTAAGAAGTATATATAATTATATACGGGTGTATAGGACATATCTATAATTAAATAGGTATGGCAATGTGTATATATGAACAGGCATACGCGCATGGGTTAGATAAAATATTATAGCATTCAGTCAAATATTCAAACTTCCTCTATACTTTTCTCATTTCTGTGATAAATAACCCTTTGCGTTTGATTTGATCGTCTGTGTATATTTTATTGGTACTCTATGGATAAATAAAGGAAAGTGTATGAAGACTCTACGGTATCCGGACATATGGGAATCCGTGGGACCGTAAAATAGTCTATACTTTTCTAATATCTATTTTATTCCAGAGATCAAGGTCGTTGATATTGAGGAATGATATTTATAACCTAGTGACCATCGTAGAGGATGATATTCGAGATATCATTAGCGAGGGGTATTGGATGTGGTATGAGCATACTACGGGTACAACGTCTAAGAGAACTGTAGGGATAGTGAGGATACCATAAATATTAGATAATCTCGTGGTACTTACCCGACCATTGAGGGTATAAATACGAGGCCTTTGATTCACTATAGTAGAATAAGGTCCATGGGGATTTTCTATCATTTCGTTCAGTGGTAACCTCATATTGAGATAATGATCGGATTCAATTGAATCCATGTTGCTTCTCGATATCTAATTGTTCATATGGCTTTTGGGTCGTGAAAACATGTTATTGAGTGCCGGATAGTAGTTGATACATCACCTACTATTATTAATTTTATAACTTTATTTTTATCATCCGTGATGCATACTTGTACTCCTTTATTATTAATTATTTTTATTTATTGGGTATTCGGCTCACTCTTATATCTTATTGGCTTTAGAATAGACAGGTGGATATTAAGATAAAAGAGATTGCTTATTATCGGGTAGACATCAGACAGAGGTGATCTCAGAGACTGAGTCTCCTATGATAAAGATTTGAGGTTTTCGTTGGTTCTTGAATTTTTAGACACTTATCAGATTTTATTTATAAGGAATTGACATTATGAATATCGATACTATTTCTAATTCAAGTAATTTATTATCGGTATTACAGATGTTCATTTAATGATACAATTATAATGATCATTTATGGTATATTAAATATTAGTGGTGTGATAATTTTGAGTGCATTCAAATTGTTTGATATTATAATTTATGACGTGTAATTGATTATTTCGAATGATTCAAAATTTTTACTTGAACAGTCCAAGACAGGTACTGGGACTCAAGCTTGAGTTGTTACATCCGCGGCTTAGCCGTCCCTCCAGCCTAGAATGGCTCCTGGCGTTTGAGGCCGCCGGGATGCTTGGAACTATCTGTCTTGCAGCCCTCTTGGCTGGCTTCTTCTTTCTCCAGCCTCCTCTCCTAGAGGCCAGAGTGTGGCCTAAAGAGGAGAGAGCACCCTACCTCTGTTTGCCTTGACACGTACAAAGCGCTTGGATTATCTGGGTCATCTTGTTCATTTACTCCGCCATCATTAGAATGATCGGAGCAAGTCGTTCTCCGGCCCGGCTATCAACGGAGTGGTCATTGCTAGGGGAGGTGACCTCTTTTGATGGAACGCTAGCTTGTACTCTCGTATTCACCACGTTTATTGATGAGATTGATATTGATGAAGTAGTGGTCAGGCCTTTTGTACCATTTTCTACAAACGACGTCAATGATACATCCTAGATCCGAGTCTTAAACGGATTTGGGTTCAAATGCTCCTTGGGCTCATGCTGAAGTCGGGTTCAATCTCCTTCCGGTGCGGCTTGGATCCTATACACTACAATAGAAGATGAGAACTCAAAGGAAAACAATTTGACTCACTCTCTAATTTATCTTCCGATACTCAAGTCAGTAATTTATTTTCCAAGATAAAAAAGATAAAAACAAAGTAAACAAGAGTTGAGGTTGGGAAGGGGATTTGTCAGTCTAGTTCGGAGGTGCACTCAGCATGGAGTGACTTTGGGTTGTAGTGTGTTCGTGGAAAGCGATTTTTCAAATTATTGGGTTCATCGGGAACGAGAAATGGGAAGAGAATAGCGACTGGCAGTTTCGAAAGATGGATTGCTTGCTCTAGTTTTAACACTAGAGAGAATATCTCCTTGGAGTGTGTCCCCAGGGCTTTTTATAGGCATCAGACCTCACCACCTTCTTTAGGCAGCATAATGGGTTATCAGCCATCTGGGGGGATCATTTCCTTCCAATGAGAGGATGCAGGCGCCATTCAAGATTGCAACGGTCGGGATGGAAGATTTCTTCCTCTGCAGACATGTCGCACAACGTGAACGCAGAAGCTTCTATTGGGGGTCGTGTGCCGATTTACGGGTTTCTCTTTCAGAATGTGCGCTGAATTGGAGAGCTTCTGTTTCAGAAAAGGTTGCAATCTAGGGAGATCCTCAGTATTGCAGTCAATTAGGGCAAATGATCGTTGTGTGCAGGAAATGACTCGTAGGCCTCTTTTGGTTTGGGTTGCATCTGTTTCGCACCGTGGACTTGAATACTTTAATAGGACTGCGAACAGTTGATCGGTTTATTATTTATTATTATAGTACTTATATTTTTTTTATGTAAATCCATATAATATAAAAATACAAGCTTTGATGTACATTAATTTCGCCGTAACCATATTTTATAACTTTTCAGACTAGCAGACTTGAATACTCTAATAGGACTGTGAACAGTTGATCAATTTATTGTTTATATGTATTTGTATCAAGAACCCTCAAATTATGCGTTATATGAAGTCAACACTGTACTGTTTTCTTATTTATTCGGATTACCGTTGAACATGTGGATTGTTTTAGGCTACTTTTGGAGTATGATTATTTGTTCTCGAGACTTTGTCTATTTAAATTGAATTTAACCGACAATATTTATCATAGTATTGTATCCCAATATTTAATTAAGTCAATTTGCATGTTTTATATTGAAGGTGTGACAACTGCTTTTATTTATAAAATGAATAGTAGTAATTCTTTTTAATTCCACTCAAGCATTTCACATAAGTTTATTTCATTATTACTTTGGCCTATAAAATGAACGGTTGTGATTTTAAGGAGTAAAAACGTACTCTTTAAGAAGAGATTAGGATAGTAGAAAATCACTGAAAAAGGGCACGAGGCAGCATCAACTAATTACAACTGAGAAACCTCACCTTTTGATAAAAAGGTTGATTTGATTATTTTTTATGGGTCCAATAATCATGGGCTAATGGGCCAGGCCCGCAGCAAGCCCACAATCCAATACAATTCTTTCAAAGTAAAAGTCACACATTGCTTTTGGAGAAGCAGTCCATCTGCAAACTTCACTATAAAAGCAAGCATCCTTAAGCATTGAAGGATAAGTGGGAGAAGCCCGAGAAAGCTCCATAAGGCTCCATATGGCTCGGAGAATGGCATAGCCGTTGCTAGCTGATCTCCAATGAGAGCAAGCTGGCGGTTAGGGGACCCTCGACTCTCCTCTCATCCAGGAGGCCCCTTGGCTCTCCGCCCGTCCTGAGCCTTGACCCCCCAGAGGCCCGGGAGGCTCTCCGGCTCTCCGCCCCATCCGAGGCCAGAGGCCCCGGGCCCGGGCCGCCAGGAGGCCCCGGGCCCTCCTGTGCCGGAGGCCCTCAGCCCTCCGCCGCCACGAGGCCCTCGGCCCTCCTACTGTCCAGAGGCCCTTAGTCCTCCATCCAGGAGGCTTGGAGCTCTCATCCTTCCAGGAGGCACGGAGGCCCACGACCCTCCTACAATCCGGAGGCCCTCAGCCCTCCATCCAGGAGGCACAGAGGCCTTCGGCCCTCTGCCACCAGGAGGCCCTCATCCCTCCTCTCATCCGGAGGCCATCAACCATCCTCCATCCGGAGGCCCTCAGCCCTCCGCCAATCCGGAGGCCTTCAACCCTCCGTATTGGAGTCACGATCCCTCCATCCCGGAGTCATGAGCCCTCCATCCCGGAGTCATGAGCTCGCAATCCAAAAGTTGACCCTCCGCTCAGGTAACAAAAATGTTTACTCACTAGTACTATTTAGTCCTTCTTTTATAAGTCGCCCTCCGCGGGTACAACTATAAGTCACCCCTTTATTGGGCGCATCTGTAAGCCGCCCTCCGTGGGCACACCTCTAAGCCGCCCCTCTACCGGGTGCACTTCCTGCCCGCTCTCGGCGCGCGCTCAGCCGCCTCCGCGGCGCACCTATAAGTCGCCCTCCGCGGCGCACTCAAGCCACCTCCGCGGGGGCGCACCCATGCTCCCTCCGCGGCGCACCTCTCCGCCCCTCTGCGGTGCACCTCCAAGCCGCCACGGGCGTGCCTCCAATCCGCCCCTCTACTGGGCGCACCTATAAGCCGTCATCCACGGGAGCACCTCCAAGCCGCCCTCCGCGGGCACACCTCCAAGCAGCCCTCTGCGGGCACACCTATAAGCCGCCCCTTTGCCGGGCGCACTCCAAATCGCCGTCCGCGGGCGTACAGCTAAGCTGTCTCTCTGTCGGACGCATTCATGGAGCTCAAGCCTCCAAATACATCCCTCTCACACTCTCCTCATCAATGCATCTTTGCATTCTCACCACATTTACCTTTTAACGTGCATTCCTCCGTTTATTGCGGAAGATTTCTGATTTGAGTGTCGGAGTGTCAACGGGGGGTTATAACTTCTTGTTTGTGGTTCGTGTTGTGCAGGTTCTTGGTCATCAGCGACGGTCACCGGACCCGATCCAGATCAACCCACAACGGAAGATTGGAAGGTTCCCCAATCCGTACAACAACCGGGGACTCGGGACGTAATAATTTTTAATAATAATAATTGGATATTAATCTAATGATTATATATATTTTTTTAAAGAGAAGTTAATTTTTTTAAAAAAATTAATTCTTTAATATTAATTAAATAATTATAATTAAAGAATTGAATTAATATTTTTATTAAAAAGGTTGAGATTGGGATTATTAAGGAATTAAGGTCATTCTATATTTTATCATTTTTCATATAATTACAAAGTTTATCCAAATTATTTAAATAGTCAGAATAATATATTAAAAATATCAAAATTGATTTTTTAATTCTAAAAGTCATTAAGATGCCGTGCCTTTAACACTGATAACGGCACTTTCAGGCATCGGCGCCGGTCATCCTGTTTCTCGCACTGAAAAAGCCGGAAGAAAAAACGACAACCAAGAAGATGAAGAAGACATGATTGATCACTGTCCTGACTTTTTCGGTGTCTGGTTTTTGAATTTTATTGTAGGAGACTTGATTGATGTGAGCGACTCTCATCGCACAAATTCACAAAATTAGTCTCAACAAAAGGGGCAAAAAATGAAAAAATCTGATTTCCCTGCTTTCAGAAATGGCAGAAACAACAAATTCAGTCCATCAGGGCCAGAATTTTCCATAATTTTCGAGGAAATTCGATCGAGAAGAAAAAATAGAAGTGGAATCAACCAGAAAATAGGGAAACAAAAGAGGGCATAAAAAGACAAACAGCATAGAATGATTTGCTCTTTTTTTTTTTTTTTTTTTGAAATTTTCAGTTTCCGATTCAGATTCCTCTCCTGTTTTCGTTTTTTTCAGGTTGAAATCACCTGTGAGGGACTTCCGCCACCGCATCCTCCGCCCTCGCCGCCGCACGTGACAAGGAAACGGCGACCGACGCCAGCTTCTGGAGGTTCAACTTGACAAAAGTATCAGCAAACAGACGCGTATCCTCTTCCGTGTTCCCGTCCGGCACATCCACCACGTACGACTCCAAGACCACAGTACAGACATCCCCGCCGCTGGCGACCTCGTGAAGCGTGGTGACGGAGCTGTAATTCCTGAGCCGATGCTCGCCGCCGATGATGCTGAATCCGGTGACGAATCGCTCGTCGTCGAGTACGTCGAGACGCTCGGTGCTTGTTTCCGCCGGAAGGCCGGAGATGACGTTGACGTCGCGCGTGCATCCGACCGCAATCTCGAAACCCTCCTTGACTGTACAGCTCTTGATGAAGTGCTTGTACGTCTGCGGCTTGTCAAACCGCCGGACGATAGACCACACCGCGTCCCGCGGCGCGTGGATCCGCTGCGCGAGTAGCGAAGAGCATTGCTTCTCCTTGTAGATCCGGTACGTATGGAACTCCATCACATACGGCTTCAACTCCTCGAACTCGGCCTGTGTCAACCCTGATGGGGTTGTTAGATGGTGAGTCTTGATCGCTACCCCTCTTCCGATCCAGTTTCTCCCTCCTGATGGCTTTCTTCTTCCATCGTCGAGGGCTCCGCCTTGTCCGCCATTGCTGAAGATTGAGGAGAGATGATGGGGAAGCAAACAGCGGGGGGCGGGTGGCAACGCACAAGGATTCCTTCGATTTTATTGCCCGATGAATTATTTCTAAGGATTAAAACTAAAATAATAATAATAATTTATTATTATTATTATATTATTGCAAGTGGGCAGTGGACCAAGGCAGAGAGGTGGCGGTCATTTGAGCGGCTATATATTAATGTATTTTTATTTTTTTAATTTTAACTATTTATTTAAATTTAAATAGTTATAATTTAATTATTTTTAAAAAATAATTAAAAATTAATTATTTTAAATTAATTAAATAGATAATTAATTATCTTATAATATACAATCTTAGAGTTTTTTTAAATTAATTTTCTAAATATATAAATATAAATTTAAATTTTTTGATAAGACTATTTTTATAGTACTGTTTTTAAAAATAAAATTAAATTTCATAAAAAAAATAATAATCATAAATAATTTAAATTTTTTTAATATTTTAACATGAATTTATCTTTTTTCTTTTTCAAAAGTTATTTCAACCGTGTCCTAAGGCTGTCCCGCTTGGCTCTGATTAGTAAAATTCAGGAAACTCTATCGGCTATAAAAATAGAAAGATTTATTCTCTACATTTAAATTATTTATTTTTAAATAAATAATTATAATTTAATTAATTTTTTAAAAAATTAATTAAAATTAATTAATTTAAAATAATTAAATTATAATTATTTATTTAAAAATAAATAATTAATTAATATTAAAAAATAAGGGTCTCTGTTTACTTTAAAATATGGCACCCTCTCAATTTTTGATTGGTGCATGCCGACCTTTTAGTATGACCAATGAAGAGAGAGATGACAACCACTAAGATTTTTGGGAATTATCTTAAAATAATACAAAAGAAGGAAAATGATTGAAGACTTGAATTTTGGTTTTCAAAATGGCTTGTGACTTCTAAATAATTTTGAAAATAACTTTGCTAAGTACCCTAAAAGAATAAAATAAAGTGAAAAAATATGTGTTATTGTGAAAATATGAGAGTTATATGAAATCTTAAAAAACATTATCTAATTGTTTATAATATGGTTGGGTTAATATTGTATTTTGTTCAGATTTAGATAAAAATTTATTATTTTTAAGTTAAATTTATTGGGTTAGACTCAATTACCTGAGCCAAAACTGTAACATTATCCGTCTATGAATAAATTGAGCTGTCTAAGACGAACTATGGATATTTTTTACAAGGTTTTCTCTATTCAAAGAGGTATATTTTTACACAAAAATAATAATATTTTGAACAATACAATACTTATGTTGTGTCCCTATCCCGAGCTTCAATTAAACTAATTTTTAATCTTTAATCATCGTAATTTAATTATTATCTTAAGTATAACTTT
Source organism: Nepenthes gracilis (assembly GCA_033239525.1). Taxonomy (NCBI): domain Eukaryota; kingdom Viridiplantae; phylum Streptophyta; class Magnoliopsida; order Caryophyllales; family Nepenthaceae; genus Nepenthes; species Nepenthes gracilis. The sequence goes on from BSYO01000037.1 coordinate 1,607,520, forward strand.
AGTCATTATTCATCTAATTTTTAGATATTTGCTTCACTGACCAAACCTGAAACAAAAACCTGAGGTTGCAAACTAGAAAAATGACGATTACCGACATATGATTTGAATAAAATAAAATGTCAAACTACAAAATCCAAATTGCCACATTTAAAGTGGTTCTAAAAATCGGCCATACAATGCCTTAAAATATAAATAAAGAATTATATGTGTACAAAATCAGAATATTTAAAAGTTGTAACTCAATTGAACTACTAAAAGAAAAAATCAAAATCAACTCGGATACTGACAAAGTATATCGCCAATAACTGATTTACGAAAAGAAGATTCAAATTTTCAAAACTAATAACAGAAACTATTATTCTTAGTGAATAATAATATAAAAATTGTTCTAAAAAGTCTAAATTTAGCAAGTAATTTGAGCCTACTGATCTAAAAGGAAGTTAGCAAAAATTAAAATAAAAATAATCAATTATTCAGTAAGATATATAGCTTCCATAATTAGACACATATGTACGTCAAAGCATGTTGGAAGAAGATATAATCAAATCAGATATAATGATATATAAATCCAATAAACATTATCTATAATTTAAGACGGATAATCAAATTCTTTTCCTTTAAATTATACAGTACCAACTAATGGATTAAGGATTAGCAATAGTTTAACCAACAAATGTAAGAATAATCAAAACTCGAATTATATATATTTTCACATAACTAAAAGATATACGTTGTAGGTAAGTTGTCATATATATAACCCTATAAATAGGGTCAAATGTCGCTTTTATCCACGAATGAAAAGTTCGAACATTGATTTTTACCGTAATATATTAAGACGTATGTCATAACATATTTTTGTTGATTTTTTTTACAGTAATCATTGTATAATCAAATAAAAAACTCCAAATAAATAAAATAATTATTTATCTTTTTTCATACCAAAGAAAATATCATTCTCTTTCAATTTATGTAAAATTTTCTTTCTTAATTCTTTAAATACATAGCATGCAGTACATCATAACCTTTATAGGAACCAGAATATATAACTTTAAAACATGTAAAAGTTTGATTATAAAAATTTTTAAATATGCAGAAATCGTTCATTATAAAATTTGTAGGAAATCAATATAAATAGCATAATTTTAATTATTTTATTTTAATTATAAAGTATGCATAAGCAATTAAGTATAAATTTGCAACATACAAAATATATTCTTAAATATCTTGATGCGTCTTTAAAATTTGAATTTCTTGACAAATTAAGGAGTCACCTTGCACAAGTGTTCGATCAAAAATGGGTCCGATCTTCATTACTTAAAATTTAGATCCTACACACTATCACAAAATAAATAAGAGGTAAGAAAAATATATGACTTACTTCCAAATATATTCCTCGATATTCAAATTAATAATTTTTCTATTCGAATGAGAAAGATACGAGAAAATAAATACGATAATAAAAATAAAGAGGGATTGAGTATCTTTGTTTGGAGGGTTATACTCAGAATGTACTTGAATGAAAGAGAGGCTTTGGAAGTGGTGTACTTAAATGGGAGTGTCCAAATTTATAAATTATCTAGATTTGTCCCCTTCTTTGGTGAAGGAAACCTTATATTTTTAGTGAAAGGTATCATTTGATTGGCGGACCCCTAAATTAATACATGAGTGTTATACCTTTTCAGTTATGAGAGATGTTACTTGTATATGTAACTATCGCATTTATTGATTGGACTGTAAGGTTTCTAATCATTGGATCAGTGCGATAATCGCTCGAAACTATCTTTGAATATCCATTATTACTTTTTCAATATTAGGCGGTTCGGGTCGCATCTCTGGATCAACCGCCGTACACTTTGTTTCATGGGCTCAGAGGATTTTTTGTTAGGTCATCACTGCTTGAATCTTTTTTATTTCCATGCATTGGATTCAAGCAAGCCCATGCACTACCGCAACCATCAAATTTTAAATATGTGAGAATATATATATGAAAATTAAGAACATGTAAAAGTATTTAAATATAATTTTAAAATATAAATGAATATTATTCTAGAAAATTAATTTGAAAGCTCAATGCACATGAACAGGGCATAAAATTCATAAAAATTTCATAAAATAAAAATGAGAATACATGTATGTGATATATAAACATCACAGATACAAAATTATAACATGTATAAATATTTAAGATAATAAATATTTATAGATATTGAAAAAAAGGATATCAACAAAATAAAGATGGATTTGGATGTACTTATTTTATGTTTGAAATTACTAAAAATCTCCTTAAATTCACTTAGATTCTCCTTTTCTAACTTTCTCTCTCATTATCTCTCTTCTCCTCTTCTCTTTTTCTCCCCTCTCTCTAAAATTGGGCAAAATGATTAAAATTCAATCAGATGAACCTTATATAGAAAATTGATACACATGCATCTATCAAACGCACATTGAGCACTAGAATAGAAATCGTTCGGTGAATGTGTGTTCATTAGGCGCATGCTTTTAGCTACAAATATACATGTGTATCTCAAATGTATATAGGGTACGACCAATCTACTTAAAATGTACATGTACTTGCATCAGGCACCGATTTAGTATCACCTAATCTAATATAACTCGATCAGAATATTGACTTTGATTTAAATTTTTATTTGATTTCAATAATTTTCTTATCTTTAATTTATTTATTCATGATTAAAGTTATAATTTAAAATTTATAACTTATAATTTAAATACAAAATATAAATTTATTGGGTAAACATTAATTGAACTAGCTTAATCAATTAGCACAACAAGCTCATGTTTTTTAAGCCTAAAAAGAAGAATTTATTGTTTAACCTAAAATGTTCAAGATCAAAGAACTAGGCATTCAATCTTGACCCAACTATGGTTAGAATAAATCAAGATCAGATGAGCGACTAGACGATCGGGCAGTTATTAAGTGAAATATAAATAGGATTGCGTTATATGTTCAAATGACCGTATATCTAAATATTTAGCCACATGGTTAATCCAGCTAATCGGTTCATATGACTCAATGGTTTATATACTTTACAATTAATCTAGGTAATAGTTGTAGAACTAACTAATATTAGTTGTTCATTATTTTTAGTTTGATGTTCTTGCATTAATCGACTCCAATTAATCCCATAATGAGAATGTGCATAATAGTGTTTCAACTATTCAGTTTTCAATAGGTCTAATCATTTAGATCATAACCAATTATTTTTTCTTCAGAAAACCCGTCATCAATTTGTAATATGGCAATAAATACGTTCCACTTTTCTTGAAAGGAAGATGAATTCTGAAAAATTAGGATAGAGCATAATCCTCTAATGTATTTGTTCTTTTAAAAAAATATGGAGTCAAATCTTTCATCTCTCTCTCATCATATCAATCTCTCCTATACTCTAATTTTTTGGGAAAGTTTGCTAACTTGTGAACCGAAAGATATGATGGAGTGTAACTCTCAATTCCCTCAAAATTTTTGCTTATTATTATGGTATACAGTATTTGAATAGAAAATTTGATAATCAAATCAAATTTTTTTTCAAATGATAATTTGAATTTGGGATACACATCAAAATTAAAAGTATTGTAAATGAATGATATTGATAAAATAATTTATCATATAAAAATAATTTACTAAGATAATTACTCTAACATGATATTATCAAAATATTTAAAAAAATTACTTTGACAAATAATCATAATACAGACCAAATTATCATTTTTCTCCATTATTATGCTACACCAAAAAAATAAAGCTTAATGTTAAACAATGTTTGATCATAATATTCATATACCTTAACCTTACTCTATAAGATTTTAAACCGAATGACTCAATTTTAATCAAATCTATTTATAAGTCCAACTGTCTTTCTTTTTAAGAAATCCTCAAACAAAGTGGAGAATTTTTGTTATCTCATGATAAGATGCCCTTGAACACAACTCTCCCGATAATTTTAGGCAAGCCAGCAACTACGTTCGAAGCCTCCTCGCTCGGAAATCGGATCACCATGGTTCGCATTCTCAAAAGGTTTAGAAAGTGATCGGTTATGTGTATGAGAGAGCCCTAAAAGCTTTCTTGAATAGCACCTAAAAACTTAGGTTTAAAGAATATAAATAGAAAAAATAAATAGTACCTTTGATCTTAGATTTTTGCAATGTGTTCTTTATTTAACTTACTAAAATATGCTATAGATGTAAATCTTTTAAATTTTAATTAATATTATGAAATAATATAATTTTTAATAATTTTTTCCTCAAGATTAGGGGTGTGGAAAGTTAGAACCAGCATACCCTCCTTTACTTTTTGGGGTATTTGGTTGTGACAAGGAGCACAGTTGGAGGGATACAGTTGACTAGATGAGCAAGTTGTAGTAGGAAAATCCACATCCCCAAAAGGGAAATCTAGATAGAAGTTCAAATTACCCCCAAAAAATTTAAAAAATAAAAAAAAAAATAAATAGAGAGAGAAAGAAAGCATATTATTGTACGATTAGATTGTCTCATATCAATTGAATAAAGAAGTGACATTTTACTTATAAAAAAAGATTTCATTCCATCCTCAATGAGTCATTTTAAGGACAAACCGTGTGAAATAGGGTTAGTAACTTCATACGTCTCACAATTTTTTTTAATATGGGCAATACCTCAAACATGAATAAACTCAATTCCGAAACTCAGTATTGGTACTGTCTATAAAATTCTATTTCAGCATCCCAAATCGGAAGTCCTCATTTTCTGTGTGGCATACTTTTTCAAAATAAAACCATATGAAAATAGACTAGCAATCGGATGAACCCCTCGTCTTTTTCCAAAGTGGGCAAAACCTCAAATGCTAATATGCATGGCATTGAAACCCAACACCTATAATAAGACAAGCATGAATACTAATTAATAGTTACATTCACCTTTGGCGATGTCGATCAATGATCAATCAATAATAGTAGTGACAACTGATCAATACCAGTCATCAGTAGTTAATGGTGGCAATAACTGGCCGATCATCCACTCTTATGCAGCCTTAGAGAAAGAAAACCCATAAAAAATAAAAATATTAAATATCATTTTATCTATCACTGTCGGTGTAAATCAACGATCACACCATCGATCAACCCTGTCAACATTAATAGCAACGGCTAGTCAATAGTCATCTATTGTAGGGGCAATGGCCTACCATCAGTTCCGCCCATTCGTTCCTTCGAAACTATCCCTTATCATTTCGGTAACCATTATAACGGTACTTCCATCTTATTTTCAAAGAAAATATATATTCATATTCACATACCAAACAAATTGATATTTATTCTCAATTTATTTCTGATAATGATTAATCTTGATAAATACTTGGTTTTTATGGGGTTGTGGTTCCATCAATTAAAGGAAGAAAAAGTGCATCTACTCACATGAGTTCATTGGTCAAGTTAACCAAAAGCTCAATAATTGATTAATATGATAAGATATGATAACCTAAGTGGCTTTTGTATGACCAATAAATTTCTTGCTAGAGAGATTAGAAAGTGGTAAGGGCTCCACACACACACACAAAACAGCTGGCCCACTTAAATTGCTTTGTCCAACAAGAATGAGGAACCATTGAATGTAATCATACCCTTGAATGATTGATGTTCAAGAATTACTATAGCAATCGATGTATATATGAAGAATAAATCCAATTTATAGAATTATAAAATAAATTTCTTGATAGACAGATTAGAAAGCTATAATGGATATAAAAAATGGCAGCCCACTTAAATTGCTTGATACATTATGAATGATTAACCCATGAATATAATCATACCCTTTAAATGACTAAGATTTAAGTATTACTCTCGTAGTTGATACAAATCAAAAAAATGAAGGGCTATGGAGTAAATTTTGGATCAAGAAACCGTAAGCCATGCATAATACAAATATGAACAAGTTGTCGTAGGATTGGGTAAATTATTTTGATATTTAAATCAGTAACATGCTGAACGAGCTAGTATGATTTGGCAGGAGGAATGATACATCTTTTGCAGTGGAGTTGAGCAACTGAAGGGTATCAAAACCCTATCTGAAAAAAGATAAATTGGGTCTTTTGGAGGAATATCTCTATGTCTAAAATGGCCCCATTTTAGAACATATGTGGATCGTGAAGATTTAGATAATCCTAGGCATTTTGAATAGAGAACAAGCAGCTATGATAATTTTTTTGAAAATTGTGCTCCTAAATTGGTGTTGGGGCTATAATATGATTGTATTAGTATAACATTTTGAATATTACTAACGAATATCAATGTTACCCTGATTGATTTTCTGATTGATGTCATTGTGCTGACATAATATGGTCGAGTAATATCGCTAATTTGATAACCTACTCCATTTGAGGATCCTAGCCGGCATTAACATGCCATTTCAGCTTATTTGGAAAACTGCTAACTCTAAAATTAGGTTCAGCCAATAGGTCTTGACCTTTCTAGAGGTTGACCTTTCTAAGCCGCATCTCCGAACTGAACTTTGGTTAAGGTAATCAGGCTAGCCCCAGGTTCGTGATGCACTTCGGATCCGGACCTTGTTATTTTTTATGGGGTCTTACCAATAACAATAATTAATGGGGCTCTATTCTGATGGCTTGGACAACTCTAGCTGTATGTTGCCCCACACAGGATCCATCTGAAAAGCGATAATCTTATAGTAGACTTGAAGTGGATTAGGCCATGATGGATGGCATCCAATCCACAACCAAAAAAGATAATTTCTTATTAACCAAAAATTATATATTATAAACTAAAAGAAAAAATAAAGGGACAAAATTAACAATTATTATCAATCCAAGAATTAGTAATAAGACAGCCCAATAAATATAATAAGTCAAGCAATAAAATAATAAAATTTGAATCCAAATATCTGAAATAGAGCCACCTGAATAGATTGAAAGGCAAAAATTGTAGGCCAGTCTAAAGTTCACCCAGCCTGAAAAATGTCTTAGAAATATGCCTTGTCAAAAATTGTTTCCTAAAAAAGGGTTGGTGATGAAGAGTTATCCTAATACAGAGTCGTCCTATCATAGAACTATCTGACAAGTTATGAAAGACTGTTTTATTTGGGTGCATGGCATGTGAGAATTCTGAGTTGTTAGACTGGATGTATATCTAAGGTAAATATCTTATAATATAAATACACTCAAGATAATTTTTTTATATTTTTTTTAAATATTAACATTCATTAAATGTAAAGTCTAAATATAAAAAATTAAAAAAAAATTATTTATGGGACTATTTTAAAGCCAGTATTACCCATTAGATATCTCTCGTCCGATGAATGAGTAAGCAGCCGGTACTGCAACACGTTGGGCATTGCAGTGCGCCTTGATCCAATGAGCTATCTAATTTCTCTCATCTAAGCATGCATGTTAAAAAAATCAGTAGCCTATCTTTCAGATAACCTTCTCATGTAAAAAAAACGATCGTTGGGTACGGAGGATTATCCTTCAAAATTCCATCTTTTATCTTTTTCTATCATGCTATCTAATTTCCCTGCAACTTCATTGGCTCGAGCATCAAAGAATAAATCAAAAAGTTAATTTGGTGTCTCTTAACTCTTGTTTTGGTTTATACCGTGTAAAATTCAGGTTACAACATCCAATAGCTTAGTATTGAATTAGTTGGGTTGAAGTTAAATTGACAATACACATCAAAATATAAGATTGGGCGATCTAAATGTTAATTAAATCTCTCTGGTTGAAGTCAAATCATATTTGGTTAAAAAAAATCTTAAAATGAACATCACATGAAATATTTAATTCTTAAGATAAGAAAATAATTAACTCCTTATAGAAGTTAGATTTATTTATCGTCGATAAATGAAAATATTAGCCATCATTTGCACCTACCCTACCCCCATCTCGAATGACCCATAGTCATATGCAACTTGACCCCATTCGTGACCCCACAGCCAGCATTAGCCAACGGCTCGATCTTCTCCCCATTAGGTTTTTTTTTTTTTTCCAACGGCCCATGCTATGAACAATCCGACTCAATTGACACCTCTATAAAGATCACATATCAAATTTATTATTTAAAAGTTTCAACTTTATACACTACATACTAAGATCTAGCTAGAAAAACTAACAGAATATGTTAGGTATTATTATAATATCAAATATAAATTATTAAATGTTTAATTTAATATATATTTATTAGTCAATATATATTTTTTTCAACCAATTAATATGGGACTGTTTTGCATGCTCTAAAATCAGTACAAATTCAATTCCCTTTTAACTCATTAAAACAAATAATAAATGAATGGCAACCATGTGAAGAGCAGCAGGTCAAGGCAAAGGAAAGCATCAACACACACACACGCAACCCTTCTTTTGTGGTAATGGGCAAAGAACAATTTTGATTGGCTACAAGTTGCCAAGTTGGCAATAAAATAATCAAAAGAAAAAAACAGAGACTTTTGACAAAAAGGAGACAAATGTGGGGTTACTTCTGTTGAATCTGTCTATGATAATTTATACAGATAAAATGTATAATTGAAAATATTGCTGCTGAATCTGTAATTGCTTGTTTGATTTCTTCTGCTTATGTGATTTGGGTTACTGCAGCTGAATCTGTGATCTTTTATAATTTGACAGATACTTGGTCTTTGAAATTACTCTCTGAAAAATGGTATGTATTTGAAAAATTGGCATAAACTCACAAAACAGCCATAAATGTGTGTGGTTGTGGTGGCCAAAGTGGGGAAAGAAGATGAAGGATTTTGTCTAAAGAATCTCTGACACGGTTTAAAGCAACCTTTTTTCAGTCATTCAATGGTTTATTTTGATGGGTTTGAAGATTCTGCCTTTTATGTCTGATTGGTTGGGTTAAAAAATTAAACGGTTAAAATTTAAATATTAAATAATATTTTTTAAATAATTATTTTTTTAATTATTTAAATATTAGGTTTAATATTTAATGGGTATTAATATTATAAGAAAATTTTAAAATATAATCATTTTTAATATTTTTATTTTTAAATTTTCAGCTTTAAAAAAGTCCCCAATGTCTGTTTTGCCATGCTAAGAAAGGTAGTGGCTGCAATTGAAACTTTGCCAAAACATAAAAAAAAAAAAAAAAAGGAAAAAAGGGTTGATGGGTACCCGATCTAAATTAGTAGGGGTACTTTTTAGTTGTCTTTGAGTTTTATAAGAATATACAATACCATCTATTATTTATTTTTATAAAAATATATTAATATAAATAAATAAATAAAATATTATATTATTAAAAATATTATAGTAATGATTAAATAGTTTTTTTTTAAGAGAAATATTATTTATATACTAAGTTATATAATTATATGTATCAAAATTATTAAAAGTAGGTATAGATCCCACATTATTTAATTTTTACTCTTTTTTTCTCTTTTTTTTGCACTAAAATTGATAATTTTGGTATAAATAAAATATAAGTGAGCATATAAATAATAATTTTTTAAAAAAATATCAATTTCTAAGTTTTATTTTTGTATAGATGGGGTTAGCCTTATGGGTTGCAAGTTGTGATTGATGAGTAAAGTTGTAGGAGAGAAAAATGATGTGAAGTGTCTTGCTCATTTATAGGCTATTTATAATTAATTTTTTTATATTTAGAGTTACAAAAATTAATTTTTTTATATGATTTTATTATATTTTATAAGAAAAAATATTTCTTAATTTGTTTTGTATCCAAAGAAAAGAATAATATTTATATAATTAATGAATCAATCCTCTTTCTACTTTATAAATTATAAAATTATTCATCATTTGTTGAAGATAATAATAAACGATTTATCTTATTATTGTCAGTAATAAATATTATTATACATAATATAAGAATAAAAAAATATTATTAGTAATAAATATTTAAAAATATATATAAATAAATATTATTTTGTTTAATTTTATGTCGTGACTGAATAAGAGGTAAAAGATATCAACAGAGGGCCAATATCAAGATTGGCCCATCAGAAAATGCCGTTGGGCTGCAAGAGATGGGTCATCGAGGTGGGACAGCGTCGACAGTAGAGTCACTCGAGGTGGACCGTGCCATGATTTTATTATAATTTGTTTTTATAAATATTATTTTAAATTTGTTAGATCGGATAATTAAATTAAATTTAGAAAACAATAAAGTTAGATCGATATCCGTGATTACTTAAACTAGAGGAAAAAAGGATGAGATAAGCCTATAAAATACAGAGTAATATTATGTTAGTCGAAGTTTACCATTTATTAATAATTGGATAATATCGGCAATTACTAAAATAAGATAATATAATTATTTCGAAGAATCATATAAGAACCAAGCTAAGCAATGCATGGATTTGTGGATACTCTTTCTCTCATCTCTATCATTGAATAAAAATTTAATGGTACAGATTATAATATAAAAAATTAGATATATTATTTTTAATCAATCTTTTTACTATATTAATATCTATTAATTATTTAATCTAACAATAAAATTTCAAAAGTAATTATTTAAATATTTTTTAAAATTTTAAATCTCATTTTTTAAAATTTTCTCATTTGATAAATAGGATGAAAATATATATATTGTATTTTTTTAATTGGTTTGAAAGCAAGTTGTTCGAGGATTAGGTTTTTTTGGGTGTTAGAGCATTTTTAATGTATTAATTGAAAAGCTAGCTGTGGTTTAAATTACTAGTTTTGGTTAAATTAATTTATACTGTAATTTTTGATGATGATACCGATGTGATGGTGATACATGAATTTGATTTTCTAAATTTTTAGAAGTCACTTTGATACTCTAAATTCAATTAACATACTTTCTCCTTACGTATGAATTTTATGTTGAGTAATTGTCAGTATTTAATATCACGTTTCAATGTGACTTTCAAGTTCTATGATTGAATGATTTTATAATGTCATTTTGCACCATTTAACGGTATTTGATTTGCAGGTTCGTATCTCGATATCAATTCAAATTAAAAATTAATGGAACAAACAATTAAATTTGAAATTTTAAATATTAAAAGTTAATTATAGATAAAGAAGTTAATAAATTTGATTTTGAGATCAGAGACATGACAATGAATGTCTCCAGCAGAGGAATGACAATATTGACGGAAACAAGGGGTTTTGAAACCGGGAGCTCCATGTGAATTTTTGGCCTCCTTGCTATACAGATAAGAGGATACTGATCATATTTCAGTATTCCTTGAAACCCAAGTGCCACCCATGACACCTTCTAGTTATAAGGAGGCAGCGCAAGGGACTGCAACCTCCACAACTGGTCCAATTAAAAGAAAGAGAGTTGAAAATGATGAAAATCTCGTACTCACCAGTGATGAGAGCAGCAAAAATCGGCATGCCCCTGCCTATAGAGCAGTGTGAAGAATCACGTTCCTCATCTAACAAATTAAATATAACTCTTTTATCGACATTAAAAACAGGCATTCTCTTTGAGAGCCTCACAAGAGAAGAGGTTAGGACTGGAGTTCAAAGCTGCATAGCCTCGGGTTCTCGCTTAAGTCACACATTTGGTAAAAACAGTGTCAACCTCCCTTGATACTTCATCAGCAATAAAAGTAATTGGAGAAGTTACCTCCATTTAAAGGGGCGAGGATGTAAATCAATAGCTGTATCACCCCCAACAATAGTATACCAACTCACTGCTGATCCTTTAATACTTTTGTATCCAAGAATTCGATGTCCACTGATTTAGAAAGGTTTTTTAAGTAGCAAACATAAGGCTAACATTTAATAAGGTATATATACAATATATGATTATACAAGAGGAAAACAGGTATAAGAACAATAAATCATGATCACATTCAAAGATTCTAAAATGTTCAATTCTTGATAAATGAATTTTTAAACATGATTTTATATTAATGCCTAATATATATGAATATATAAAACTTATAAAATGTATTGAAAACAAGGGAAGATTGGCAAAATGTAAAATTGTGTCTAAAAATATGAAACTAAATGATCATATTAAAAATAAGTGAAAACTTAATAATTAAAGACCGATAATTCACATACCGACTAATTGAAAAGTAAATTTTGAAGAATAGGTTATATATATTCTTGATAATTTAAGACTAATACATTACTACCAAAATATTGTAAGTGGGCCATCTACAATACCATATAGATATGGTTAAGTGTCACTTTTTTTTCTATTTGTGAATAATAGCTACGTTCTCTACTTTTGTATAATATATTAGAATATATATAAATATAATACATTCATATTATAATTATTCTTATTTTATCGAACAGGGAATTTTATATCACATATTCAAAAATTTTTCAAATTAGAAAAAAAGTAAAGCCTTTCTTTTATTTTATGAAGTAGAGTCCTCATCAAATATCATACAAAAATAATACACAAAGTCAAATATTTAAAAATTTTATAATTTTCTTTATAATATGTCAACCATAAATATAAACCTTTAAAATATCTAAATTTTTTATAAAAATAAACTTACGTATAATAATATTTTAAAAAGAGACAAAAAGGGTAGCGTGTATATGCACGTATACCAAAATCAAAAGAAATATCGAAAAATTTTAATAATAGACCAATAAATTGACTTAAATATATTTAATTTAAACCAAATATTTATCAAATTTTTTTTGTAAACAATTGTGGGTCCCGATCGAGAGTCATGGTCTTTGGCAAAAAAGTGATTGATGAAATTCTTTGTGATCTTGTCAAAAAAGAAGATTTGATTTAATATTGAATAGTCAAATAAATTTCTTCAAGTCTCTTCTAAAGCGATTTTATACGAGTTTTAGGTCATATTTCACATTTGATGTGTTCCTGATTTTTAAATTATAGTACGAATCAGGGAGTCACTCAATAATCTACTACTGATCAAATTGGAACAAGTTTGATCTCTATTACTACTAATCTAGAACCTGCGTACAACAAACTGTAAATAAGAAATCAGGGTATTGGTGGGACTCACTCCCCAATTTATTCTCCAATACTTAAATTAGAAATCTTTCTTAAGAAATAGAAAAATATAATGAGGATATTAGATAATTCATAATTGCATATGAACGGGGAATATAAGAGGAGGATTGGGTCCTATTATATGCCCGATGGGGTGCGGCTTAGAGATGAATGAGGACTAGGCTCCCGTCTAGATGTATGCGGTTGGTGACTCATGAATATTACACTTGGTGAGTGGCTCATTAGGATTGTACTTGGTAAATGGCTCACTAGGGGTGTACTCATGAAGTGGCTCTGTGATGGAACGGTTTTTTTTTAAAAAAAAAAAACTTTCGTCAAGATAGAAATAAGATTTAGGATCAAGATACAAAGTATAATTTCTGCAAAAATTTCGATAGAATCTCCTTTGTAATTGGATGAAAATCTAAAAATACAACCTGTACAAAACCTGTATAACCAACCAGTACAATCACAAACTATCTATTTATACCATAATTTTTTCTACAACACGCGTATATAGGACCACAGGTGTCATTCATAACATTAATCCAACAAACCATCTACTATATTAACAGTTTATAAATGAGATGCCACCTAAAACCTGTACAGAATATTCAGAAGTATAGAGCAAAAGCAAAAATATTTACCTGCAGAAGTATAATTTTCTGTTCATCACATGCATTATATACATTTCTATACCAAACCCATATACATATATATCCATAGGTATAAAGTTCATATACAAAACCATATGTTAAAATCAGATCTTTACATCAAACTAATTCTCTTTGGTAACTCCAAAATATTTCAGATCCTCAAAAGTTTTCAGAATAAATTTTAAGTTACTCTTTCTTGTGAGAAAGAAACAGTAAAACAGTGATCCGAGACCTAATAAGGTACATGCAGATATGCAATAAATCAGTTATGCGAAACAGTTATGAAACTATATAGAAACAGAACGGTTATACAGAATAGTTTATGCAGAACAAGACATAGAAAACAAAGAAAGTATAATTAGACAATAATTAAACTCAGAAATCAGAGATCAGTGCAAATCAGAAAATAGAATCAGGAACTTTCTCTTTTATATCAGTACAAAATAGTAATCGATACAGAACAGTATCAGAAAAGGGCAGGATCAGTTCAGAAAGTAGAATTGGTAGACATAAAAGGACAATGAAGAACAGTAACGGACCCTACCAGTAGACACTACTAGCTGAGGGGGTAAATAATCGAAAATAGATTGCATTACTCCACACAATTAAAGGCCAGTAAACAGTACGGGAGATCCCTCTCCAAGGGATCTAACCCTTACTCAAAGGGGGTGCCGGCCAATAAACAGTATCTACCGTCTAGTTTAATGCCCTGAGGAAAGGTTGACCACATATAACTCTATAGATAGAGTTATCCTCGATTACGACCATAACGTTCTAAGATATGCCGAAGAATCTAACCTGACTAAATATCAGTCTTGAGTCCTAATTAATAGTAAATACATCAGAACAGTAACTACAGTATTAGAGATATCTTTCCTCGTACTGAAAACCCCTTTCCAGAACAGGCAGTAACAGTTTATAGTCCTTCAAAAATTAACAGTGTAAATCGATGTAAACTTTTTGGTTATAAATCACATGTTAGGCACCACCACGTTACTAGTTAACTTTTACATGGCAAGAAATTCGGATTAAAATGGTTAAATCCCTTCAAATTCATACTTAGGGCTTCGTCAAAGCTTCCGGACTCAGATCGAACACCAAACATATGTTTATTCATGAAATCAACGCCATAAATCCAAATACATATACTAAATCATGCAATTTAACCAAAAATCCATAATATTTTCGAGTTAGGGTTTCACCACATGCTTTCGAAACCCAATTGAACACTAATTACATGCTTATTCATGAAATCGAAGCCAAATCTTGCAATACACATGAGTAAATACGAAATCTAACTAAACAATCGAGCGAAACATGCCTCGTTTTCTTTAAAATGCAACAATATAATTCTAGAGTATTTTCATCAATTTTGAAATAAGAGAAAGCGGTAAAAGCAAAAACAACGTCCAAAGTACACTTGTCAGAGCCCGATCTACCGTTATTTTTACCCGAAGTGGATCGGAACAAGTGAGTTTCCCTTTTTCCTCTTCTCTTCTCCCTCCTTTTCCTTCATGTTGCTGTTTCTCTCCCTTTTCTCTTTTCCCCTTCCCTTTATAACAAAAACGAAATCAAAATGCGGGAAAAATATCGCGACCGAGCTCGAGCACATGGCGAGCACGCGGCGAGCGCACTGCATTTCTGCCAGTGCCTACTTGAGCTCGCCAAGGCGCACTGTGTGCAGGTCGGTTCGGGATTTTGTGCTCACTGCCGCACCTTGGGCGCGCGGCAGGCGCAGACCTGTTGCCTGCTGAACTCGGATATTTTTTAACTTTTTACTTTAAACACTCATTTTTCAATGCATATTTGGCCTCTTATAGATTATCATCCTTTTAATTACTCCCAAATTATCATGTTTTCGAGTTCGGGACCTCACAGACTCACTACGGATGTACTCATAGAGTGGTTCACTACGGATGTACTCATAGAGTGGCTCACTAGTGATACACTCGGTAAGGAGTAACTTTGTAAGGAGGAGAAAGAGCTGTTCAGAGAAAGAACTTGGTTCTCCCTTTATTTTTCGAGGGACCAAGGCTTTTACCTGTCCAAAAAGGGGCATTATGGATTTGACCAGGGCATTCCCTTGACATCGAAGAAGGATCTTCCCTCTGATGTTGGAGCTCCTCTCCCTCACTGGATCCCCTAACCTCGTGGTGGCGAGGAGTATTTGTAATATTTCATGAGTGAAGATTTGGTATCAAGGTCCGTGACAGGTGTCGTTTTTGGATTTGTTGGCCACTACAGGGCTGACGAAAGCCGTATTTGTCAAGCATCGCCTTCCAAAGGTGGGAAGGCCGTGAGTAGTCCCTCGATGATGTCATCGGATAGATTTAAGCGGCACTCTACATGTGCGTATTGTAACTGCTCTGTTGGCCGCTTGCTTGAGGGCCTTCTGGATTGTTCGGTCTAGTTGTGTTACTGATTGGATCGTTAACGCTTATTCCCTTTGATCCATTGCTCCCTGGGGCTTCTTTTCGTCGTCATTAAGACCTAATGATTGAGATGGATCGATCTCTTTATTGAGGCTTAACCCACCATTTGCTGACCCCTTATCGTGCTTATGGTGGGTCTGAGATTAAATTGGCCCATAATATCACTAGACCCATCAATATTAGATGAAAGTCATTTTTTGTAAAAAAAAAAGATTATAAACTTGATTTTTTTAAAAAAATTATGAAAAATAATTGAGTTTTGGATCAATTAATTTTTAGATTTTATTTTGAAGCACTCTAATTTTTTTTACACAAATTATAGTTATTTTCAAAATTATTTTCTTAACAAAATTTAAAATAAACACCCTATAAGACAGAATTATATGGGGAATCTCTAGCTAGAAATTGGCCCACTTATATAGTTTCCAAAAATAGTTGTATTAAGATGAAAATAATTTTATGAAAGAAAAAAATATAAACTTGATTTTTTATCTAAAGAATTATAAAAAGTAGTTCCTTGTAAATTTTTTATAATTCTTTCGATAAAATTTAACTTCAGAATGGTCTAAATTACGACATTAAAATTAAAATTTAAAAATATAAATCTAATTTTAATTTTATCCGAATTAAAATTAGGTAAATTTTAAACTTTGTTGCTTGAATTATATAAGGAATTAGCATTCCATGGAAAAAATAATAATAAACTTTAGTGTATGATTAATTTTTAATCTATGCATAAAAAAGGAAATAAATAACCAAATATATATTATATTCAATAAAATATAACTTTGTAAAATATTATTTTTAGATACAATAATACTTTATAAATATTTATATTTTTAGACAATATATTTTATTAGAATATTAAATTTTAAGTTGTAAATACTACTTTTACATATTTTTAAAAAAAATAAATTGAAAAATGAAATAATGATCGGCCCATCTGTACCCGACTTGAAAAACCGATAATATTTTATCTAATGGGTCTTTATTGTAATTTTATCATATATAATTATCAGACAATTATTAACATTAGAATTATAATTTTTTTTTTACATTGCATCCAAAAATTATAAAACCCTATTCTAAATTAATTTTATAATTCTAATAAATTAAAACTTTGAGTTAAAAGTATAATCTCATATGATGCCAAATAACTTAATAAGAATTAGTCCAAAATTTTGAATTTTAATGTTGAATTCTTAGTGTAACCAAACAGGACCTTAAAGATTTTCAAAGCTATGTAAAATTTTCTTGACAATAATTATAAATTATATTTTTTTAAAAATAATAATTTAAAAAATTAAAAACAAACTCTAAATATAAATTAATAAAAAATTCTTTAGCTATAAATTGTCCCACGTATTTTTTACTTCATTAAATGTGTAAATGTGTATCAAATCTTTATCTAAGCAACTTAATGGTAGTATGTTGTAAAAAGCCCGATATTAGGAGACTCTTCAAACCACCATTATGAAGTAATAAAACATATTTAATAATATGATATCTGATTTATCTATTTATATTAATTGATTCATATCACGGCCTTGGACTTAAACAAATTTTGATAAAATAATTAATTTTAACCCACAAAATTTAAATTCTAATTATAAAATAATAATCAAAATACAGACCATACATAACCTCAATATTTAATAATAATAAATTAAAATACAAATCGTTCATAGGATCTTATTGGATAACTTATCTGGGTAATAAAATAATTGTGACCTGCTCCAAAATATCGCAATCGCAAGGATAGGCGACAACTAGTAGTTTGCAAATCCAACACTAATCAACGGCATCAATTACCAAACAACAAAATGACTCGACCAACCCCATACAAAACCATAAGCCAACATCTGACTGCTCTCAAAATCTAAAAATATAACCTACACGACCATAATCCGAACAAATATACCAATACTCACCAAAATAAGCAAGACTTCAATCTAATATGTGTCCGAACTCCCTGTAATGTATCCGAAATTCACTAATTTGAACAAGATAAAAGAACGAAAATGCATTTAATAGAACATATTTAATAATATGATATTTAATTTATCTATTTATATTAATTCATTCACACACGAACAGATAAATAAAAATTGTACATGTCACTCAAATATAATTGGATCCCAAATTATAAGTTTATAAATAAATATTAAGTAACCGAGTTGTTTAACCCTGAAATGAAAGAAAATTAAGAATTTGTCTAGAAACACTGGAGATTGAGACGATTGATGTTCATGTAAAAGATTAAGTCTGGCATTAAATATCTAGGAATGTTTCATGAACCGATAGATAATTGACCACATTTAATAAATAATAATAATCATCAAATAATGAGTATTAAATCCTAAGTGATTAGGAAATTTAGGTAACGATTAAATCTTAAACAATGTAACGCCCCAATTAATTAGCCAGATTAATTTTAAAAAGACATGCTGATTGACATCAATATTATAAATACACCAAATTTCTCTAGTTGATGGGGGCTAGTTGGAGTGAGAAAGTAAGTACAGAACTTTGATCTTAATACACTTATATACATTCATCTGGCATCATTGAGTCAAGCCCTCCAATTCGATCAGTTTTTCTCTTTCAAAATCATCTCTAATCCCTCTCAATCATTGTAGAAAAAAATTTTGATTTAAATATTAAATAAGTAAATAAATCATGTATTTTTTACCTCTTATTAATTATTATGATATGTAAGTTCAAATTAGGTAATTTGAAAGTCTAATCCAACATAATTAAATGATAATTTAAATCTTCAGTATGCATCAAAATTAAAGCGTCTAAACTCATTTAGTTACTTAAATTCAATTTGTTATAATTAATTAAAAAAAAACGTAGTAATGTTTTTTATTTTTTTTGGTTTAATTTTGTGCGGGTCAAATGATTTTAAGCACTCTTGCTTTAATAATTTAAAAGGAATTATCGATGGTATTTTGGGTAATATGTTATCACTGTGTTAGTCGGGTTTAATTAATAAAAATAATTTTATTTTTAAATAATAAATATTTCTAAGTAATAATCATTTGTTATTTTTAATTATTTTTTATTTATATTTTAGTATCAATTTTTTGTGTAACAAATAATGTAAAATTTTAAATATACAATTAAAATAATATAATATATTTTTTTTGTTTTATAATTATTTTTAATTAATAAAAATATTAAATATTGATGGGAACGCCCATAGTGGGCTGGCCTAAAAAAGAAAAATGACTCAGATCCACAATGGCTCATATGCGCGTTTGGACGGTTAACACCGGGTATTGACAGGATGAAAGGCCAAGTTGGGCGGTCAACAGGCTCTCAGAGACGGTCAATATTTTTGTTGACCGAAAGTACCACAGTAGGCCGACCGAAGAGTGTAAGCCTCACATGAGTAAGGCCCAATTGGGCCCACACCACCGTACACGACGAGTAATGGCTTTTTTTTTTCGGATTTTGCACCCTTCCAAAAGATAATCTTCACTATAACGGATACCAACAGATTTAGCGTACGCCTCATGAGAAAATTGTTAGATTTTCTCTTCCTATCTACAATAAACCCTAATGCTAACAAAGTACAAAAGGAAGGCGAGTAATCCCTGGAGCCGTTACCGCCATTAAAGCTCCATACCAGGAAAGAAAGTAATCCCGACAGGATGTTGGAATCAAACTTTCCTGCTCAAGAAAGGCCACCCAATATCTCATCTATAAAAGCCCATGGAGTTTTCACTCCAAGATACGTTCACTTTTCAGACTATAGAGGCTCACTTCTCTACTAAACAAAAGCTCTCATAAGCTCACATAACACTTTGACAGTTCAAAAAGTCCCCACGCTTACAGAACTTCGACTCTCTCCCTCTCCCACTACGTTCCTTGCGAATACTGTGTTGAGAGACAGTGCTCCTTATGAGCCACAGAAAGCCTCTCACATCGAGAACCAAACCCCCATCACAAACACTCTACATCTTCTCATTGCTTGCATTTCTCTTTACCTTCTTAAAAGTTTGAAGGATATTTATTGACTTGAGCGTCGAAATATTTTCGGTGGGATAACCTCTCGCTGACACTTGACCTCTCGTTTGTTGTAGTGGCGTGGATAGTTCAGACTCAGTGAACGGAATCTAATTCAGACGACCAAATAGACTCGAATCAGTTCAAAACTTGGATCCAAGAATGCATCATTGGCACCGTCTGTGAAAAACGCTTACAAAAAGCCAACCACTTTTTTCAAAAATCTTTCTCAATTTCACCTTCTAAACTAACCAAAATGGTGAACACGAAAGCACAAGCTAGTGAGTACGCCAGAGACGTGACCTCTCTTGACCAGGACCATGCTGCTAGTGCCATGGTCAATGGGACGGTCAACGGGGTGCCTGCACCCTTCTTTCAAAATCTGGTGGAACACATGTTAAATACGAAAAAGATACTCCAGATGCTCTGCTCCTGCCAGGAGCACTCACAGTAAGGGGCTCCACCAGCGGCAGTCCCTACGCCGACCTCTAGGAGAGGAGGCCAGAGAAAGAAGAAACAGGCCAAAAAATCCAGAAAGCTAGCCCACATTCAGACGCCGGAGTCTTCATGTGCTCAAAGCTGGCCAAGGCTTGAAGAGCGCTCAGACCGCATAACTCTAGAGGAAAGTCTAGAACGAAGGAACCCTCGATATTCTTGGGTGGAAAGCAGGACCCAGGCCCAGGAGGGAGCCTCCCGGGTCATCAAATTTACTGGTGGCAGTAACCGATCGGCTACTGACCACACCAGAGAAGGAACGGAGTTAATGACTTATCTCAACTTCAAAAGATCAGCCAACGTTGCTCGGGATGATCCGAGATTGAAAAAGAACTGAAACCATGTGTTCAAAGATGACGAGCACTCTATCGATCTGGGCAGATCTCCTTTAACCATCGAAATCTTGAACCATCCGAAGCCGGCAAAATTCAAGATTCCACCCCTTGATTCATATGATGGGAGCACTGATCTGGTAGATCACCTCGACCATTTCCGCACCCATCTGAGCCTGCAAGGGTTGAAGGACGCAACGATGTGCCACTACTTCCCACTTACCTTGAAAGGGGATACTCGTATACGGTTCCTCACCTCCCCTCTGACTCGATCAGGAGTTTCAGGGAGCCGACTGACCTCTTCTTGGCGTAATACGCCTCCAGTTGCCGAGAAGAGAAACAGCCTTGACACCTCTCCCACATCAAGTAGAAGTAGGGAGAGAATTTGTGAAAGTTTCTGGATCGCTTCGTGGCGGAGGCCAAACGGATCCCCAAGCTCACTGAGGAGATAAAGTTGGACAGTTTCATCTCCGCGCTGACATACAGAAACTTCTTTAGGCACCTGGCGCACAAGAATCCGAAGACCTTCTGGGAGGCGGAGTCCATCACCCAGGCTTATGAAGCATCGGAGGACACCAACGAGGCTAAATGTCCCGAGCAGATCGAACAGCTTCGCTCATTCCTGGGAGAAGAAAAGAGGAAGTTCAACGGCGACGATCACACCCGCAGGAAGCACCACAGGACCGGACCACTAGAGCATAAGGACTATTGGCCGGTCAGCCTGACATCCTTGACCGACACACATTCAAACGTCCTCAAGCAGATCCGTGAGGAGAAGTTTTTTAAGTAGCCCAAACCACTTAAGAAGGCAGACAGAGAAAATTTGACTAAATACTGTGATTTCCATCGATCTTCCGGACATTTCACAGGGAATTGTAAGACTCTTCAGCGGGACATAGAAGAACTGATCCGGAGAGGCAACCTCACCAGGTTCACCAAGAACCCTGGCCAGAACTCCGACAGTGCAGGTGGAGAAAGGCCAGAGTCTTCCCCTCCATGGAATCAAATCGCAGTAGGAGTGGTTAATATGATTACTACTTGATCGGCCAAGAATCCGGTGAACCACAAGGAGTAGTAGACTGGGAGAAAGAAGTAGCGAACCATGAACAATGTCATTAGTTTTAGAGACAATGACTTTGCACATGTAATCTCCCCCCATGCAGACCCCCTCATTGTATCCGCACTCGTTTCAAATGGTGCGTCGACTACCAACTGAAATGAGTATTCATTGATAATAAAAGTTAGTATGATTTGCTTTACCTTGATATGTTTTTTAAATTTAATTTAAAAAAGAGTCAGTTAAAGCCCATCGAGGGCTCGCTATATGGCCTTGACAATGAGCCGGTGCCCGTCGAAGGAATGATCCAGTTGGAGATCAACCTGGGTACGTACCTTAGAACAGAGAGTCATACACTCACCTTATTGGTAGTCAACCTGCCCTCTGTGTACAACGCTATACTAGGTCGTCCGTACCTAATAGTGTTCGGAGCTGTTACTTTGATTCCATGCCTCAAGATGAAATTTCCGAAGTCGTATGATGTGGGCGAAGTGTTGGTTGACCAAGTCACTGGGTGGACATGTTACATGTTCCAAATCGCTCCAAGCGGTAGCACCAAGTTGGCAGGAGAACTTAACCATTGAGACAAAACAACTATGCAGCAAGTGCAATCTGGTGAGACAACCGATCTGATCCCACTAAACCCGGAGGATCCGAAAAGATGTGTGCAGGTCGGCAGCTCACTCACTGGTACACTGCGTGACAAGCTTATTACATTTTTGAGACAGAACGCTAACATCTTCTTGTGGACTCCCGCTGACATGTCTGTGATTTTGACCACAGTAATGGTCCACATGTTGGGATTCGATTCCGACCACAAATCCGTCAGGTAGAAGCGAAGAAACCACTCTGTGAAAAAATTGGTCACTATCCAGGAGGAAGGAAGCTGCTGGACGTCGATTTTATCAGAGAAGTCTAGTACTTGAACTGGCTCTCCAATGTCATCATGGTGAAGAAAAGTAATCGGAAATGGCGAATGTGTATCGACTTTACCGACAATAACAAAGCCTGCTTGAAGGACAGCTTTTCTTTACCCAGAATCGACCTGCCGATAGACTCTACGTCTGGATATGAGCTGTTGAGTTCTATGGCTGCGTACCCTGGCTACACTTAGATCTGGATGAGCCCAGAGGATGAAGAGCACACCTCGTTCATGACGGATTAGGGCACTTATTGTTATAAGGTAATACTCTTTGGTCTGAAGAACGTATGATCCACTTACCAGCGGCTTGTGAATAAAATGTTTGAGAAGCAGGTCAGCCGCAATATAAAAGTGTACGTCGATGACATGCTCGTCAAGAGCAAGATCACCAATGACCATATTCGCGATCTAGTTGAAACATTCAAAGTGCTCTGCGCACATCAAATAAAGCTGAATCCGGCAAAGTGCATATTTGGAGTGGCCTTAAAAAAGTTTCTAGGTTTCATCGTCTTTCAACGAGAGATCGAGGCAAGCCTAGAGAAGATCAAGGCCATCGCGGACATGGCTCCAACGCGGAGCATCAAGGATGTCCAGCGACTAACCGGACAACTGGCAGCCTTATCCCGCGTCTTAGCTAAGTCGGGTGACAAGTACCATCCATTCTTTAAGACTCTAAGGGAGACGAAATCAAACAAGTTCTAATGGACAGAAGAATGCCAGGCAGCAATCGATGGGTTGAAACAGTATCTGACTAGTCCACCATTGTTAACGTCACCCAAAGATGGAGAGGAGCTATACCTCTACCTAGCAGTGTCAAAGGTGGCTCTCAACTCTGTCCTCGTACACCAAAACTCCAACACTCGGCGATCGGTCTACTATGTGAGTAAGACATTGACCGGCCCAGAGACACGCTACCCGCGTGCGAAGAAGTTAGCTTTAACACTTGTTTTCTCCGCCTGAAAACTGAGATCCTACTTCCAAGCTCATCATGTGATTGTTTTCACCAACCAATCTCTGAAGAGCATTATCCAGAATCCTAACGTTTCTGGGCAGCTAGTGAAGTGGACTATTGAGTTGGAAAAGTTCGATATCGAATTCCAACTCAGACTGGCAATTAAAGGACAGGTTCTGACCGACTTCATCATCGAGACCAGGACCCCAATTCTCAAAGAACGACCCCTTGAGGATACAGAACTGTAGGAGGGAGTGTCGAAATGGGTCCTCCATGTAGATGAATCATTCACGGACTCAGGTAGTGGTGCCGGGGTGGTCCTTAAGACCCCTGATGGGTTTAAGGTGAAGTACTCCCTTATGCTCGACTTCACGGCCACCAATAATGTTATTGAATACAAAACCCTGTTAGCCGGGTTAATACTAGCCAAAGAGTGCTCAACTAAGTAACTGACTATCTATAATAACTTTGAGCTAGTCGTCAACCAAGTTAACGGGAGTTTCAAGGTAAGAAACCCACACTTGGCCAAGTACTTGGCAAAAATAAGGGAGGCCGCCCAAAATTTCGACAGGCTAATCCTGGTCCATGTTCCCAGAACTGAGAACTGGAAAGCCAACCAACTGGCCAAATCGGTGGTGGCCGAAAATCCAGATCAGTACTCGAAGGACATACGGAAAGTTCTAAGCGCTCCCAGCATAGAGGAACAGGAAGCGATACAGATATCCAGGATAGAAAATTGGTTGACACCATACCAAAGATATCTGGTAGATGGAGTACTACTAGAAGATGCGGATGAAACCAAGCGGATCAAGAAAATGGCCACTTGGTACACTGTAGTCGATGGATGGCTATATCGTTGCGGCTACTCGACTCCGTACCTCCGGTGCCTCACCCCTTATGAGGCCGACTATGACTTGGATGAAATCCACCTCGGGATTTACGGATTGCACGTCAGCGGCAAGAACTTGGTATTAAAAATCATGCGACAGGGTACCTACTGGCCGTCAATGAAGAAGGATGCACTCGAGTTCGTAAAAAAAGTGTAAGAGCTGTCAACTTCACGGCAATCTTCACCACCAGCCGTCCGCCGAGCTGAAATTCCTCCAGGCTCCTTTACCCTTCGTGCAGTGGAGGCTTGACATTCTTGGCCAGTTTTCCATTGCAACAGGCCAACTAAAGTTTATTATTACAGGTATCAATTACTTCACCAAGTGGGTCAAGGCCATCCCGCTAGCCAAGATCACGGAGCACAACGCTTTTAAATTCGTTTGCCATAATATAATCAGTAGGTTTGACATTCCAGAGGTCATAGTGACTGACAACGAAACCCAATTTTTTAGAAAACCCTTCACCAAGTATTACACCAACCTAGGCATTAGGCTGATCCACACTTCGGTGACATACCTTCAAGCAAATGGATAGATAGAGGTCACAAACCGCATCCTACTCTACCATCTTAAGACCAAGCTGGAGGACGCAGGGGGCTCCTAGGTGGACAAGCTGCCCTCCGTCCTCTGGTCTTACCAGGCAACTCCAAAGGAGCCAACTTGCAAGACACCCATCAATTTTTATTACGGGACTAAAGAGGTAATCCCGGTTGAGATCAGGCTTTTAAATCTTAGGGTAGAATCCTTCGACACGCAATGTAACTCCTAAAAAATTTGGAAATACCTAGACTTGTTAGAGGAAGCCCGCAACGCTGCCAAGATGCAGATTGTAACCTACCAACAGTGAATCGCCCGCTATTACAGTAAGAAGGTAAAGACAGGGCAATTCGATATTGGAGACTTGGTCCTGCCAAGTATAAAGGTTATGGGCAAGACTGCCAACCGGAATAAACTTTTCCTAAATTGGGAAGGACTTTTCCCAATCTCTGATATCCTACAGAGCGGAGCATACAAGTTTCGAAACTAGGATAATAAGTTGGTTCCACGAACGTGGAACACAATCCATCTCAAATGCTATTTCCAATAAGGGTCCAGGTAGGTCGTTCACGTGTTTGTATATAAATGTATGCACTTAATTTTCAATTAATAAAACAAGTATCCTTTTTTGTATGCTGTGTTTTATTTTCTACTTTTTTGTACATGTTGTATGTTTGTATATTTTTTTTGTTGTAGGGTTAGGCGACCTAGACTACCCCTAAGTCGGGCGAATTTTCACCATCTCGTTACTAAACCCTGATCATTCAAGCGGCCCATGAGCAGTCATATTTAAATTCTGGTTATCCAGATGGCCCATGAGAAGTCGTATTTAAACCCTGATCTTCCAGGCGGCTCATAAGCGATTATATTTGAACCTCGGTCATCCGAGTGGCCTATAAGTGGTCAAATTTAAACCATGGTCATCCAGGCAGCCCATAAACAATCGTATCTAAACATTAGTCGTCCAAGTGGCCCGCTCGTGGTCAAAATCTTAGGAGGCTCAAGTAGCACGTGCGATGACCTCCTTTACAAGGGGATAGCGCGATCAATCCACGATGGTCGACGGGAGCAAAGCACTCCTCCCAAAAGCTGGCCGCCTAAGTCAACGCTTGGGCCGCCCACTAAGCCTTTATTCACGCACAAGTATCAAGCAGGCTTGGCACGACATCAAAATCTGCCTTGATACTTTCACAATGATTCCAATCCTCCAGAAAGCACGGGCAACGTATCAAGCAAGACGGACGGCCAACTCACGAGTAATACACTAAGTTCACCGGTCAACACAGCAGACAAACTCAAAAAGAAAACAACAATGAAAGTGTAACACTCAACAATGATAAAACAACTACTCGTTTTATTACTTGCAATGAAATTATATAAATACGCAAAAGGACAATAAGAGTCCAAAAAGCTAAGGAGGAGCAGAGTGCCCGGAAGGAGGCGGTGGTGGCCCTTGACCACTTCGGGGCTCTCCCACAAGACTCTCGCGACTCTGGGTAGACCGGTTTACTGGGTCAAGAAACTCCACCGAAAAATTTGGGGTCAATCAACCATGCAATGCACCGGCTGATGTTAACACCCTCCCATAACTACGCCAGCAGTATGTTTGAGACCTCGTGGGGACGACTGCGAGTAGTCAACTTGTTCTCCATGATGGTCATCTGCCCTACGAGCTGATCAATGCGCCTTGTAGCCCGTTCAGCCTCTTCCTTCAGGTGGTTGTTCTCCTCTTTCAATCGGTCATTCTCCTCCACCAGGCCAGCCACTACAGCTTCATTCAAGTCGGCATTTTCCTCTCTCAGCTTGACGTTCTCCGCCTCCAGGCAGGCCAGCATAGACTATAGGGCGACCGCGTCTTCCCGGTGTTCCGCCTTCAGCGCCTCTAACTCCTCGTCAAGCCAAGCGATCTTTATATCCCAATCGGAGATCATCCTGTCTCTTTGGCCAAGCATCTTAATAACTGCGCTCGCAACCTTATTAGTTTGGAAAAATGATAAGTGTCAGACAGCAAAATTAAAGACAAAACAAATTACAAGAGTCTACCTGCCAAATCCTTCACACTGGCTTTTTTGGCCTGTGTGCGACCTTGGCTCTGGTGGTGGAGGACTAGAAATGGGAACCTCCTGGGCAGGCCTAGCAGTAGCCTCCACCGTGGGCTCCTCCGGTAGCTCCTCCGAAAGATCCTCCGTCCCCGCTGGCTCCCTAGCGGAGGACTCCTCCTGCCTCTCCACAGTTAAGCCAACGGCCTGAGCAGGCTCGCTGGCAATTGGTACACCTTGCGCCTCCTGGAACTCCCCTGGAAATAGCCTCTCTGATAACGTAGCGATCGATGCAGCGGGAGGAATAGTAGGTGCCTCCTTGGGTTCCCTGGATGGAATCTCCTCCGGCGAATCAGTAGCCTGCTCCACTATGGCCTCTATAGGAGGCTCCAATGGCGCCAGCGCTCTGGCTGCGTCAAGGCTAGAACGACACAGCTGGCGGAGGAACGCAGTCTGGCCCTATAGGCCTCATCGGCAGACTCAATGCTACCCAAACCAAAACTATCGCCAACTCCTAAAAGCTAGCCAGCCAGTACACTCCCTGGCTCGGGGGAGAAGGATGAAGAGGGCATCACCGTTCTCTTTACTATTGGACCTTCGGGAGACCCCTCATTGGGTGGTGCTTCGCTCAAGAGGGCCCCAACCTTCATCTTCTTGGGAGGCTCCCTCATTTTTTGCTCAGGAGGAGGCCCCCACTTGGCTTTCTTAGCCTCAGTCCACAAGATGGCCCTCTACCAACTTGAACAGCCACTCTAGGGACACCGTCTCCACATCAGAAGGAGCCCCAGTATAAATCTCGGGCACCTTACCCCACTCCCTTGTCAACGGCCAGAACTCACCCATACGAATAAAGAAGAACCGGTTCTTCTAGTTCTTCAAAGAATCATATATGGCGGTACTGACCTGGAGACCGCCGCATGGGGCTAGGGAGATCCACTCTGGACCGTGGTTAAACTTGAAGAGCCGTCTGACCATTGCCACCGTCAACTGTCTTGAATGCTGATGAAAGAATATGTAGAAGGAGTATAAGTATCACACCGCATTTGTGTGGAACTATGCGATTGGTACCTAAAGAGCCGTGAAAATTGCCAGCAACTCATCAAGGACAGGAACGAGCAACCCACTCCTCAAGTGGGCCTCATAGATGGTTACGTAGCCTTCAGGCGGCGTGCACACCCTGTCCTCCTTATCAAGAACTCGGAAGGCAATCTCCTTAGGAATATTGTACTCAACGTACAACTCCTTCACATTAGTTTCTCTGAGGATCGAAACAATTTTCGTAACGGAAGAAGTCATGGATGTGGAAGCACAGGAAGTGGCAGAACACTTAGGGTTTTTTAGCAATAGAAGATGAAGGAAAGTGTGAAAATTTTAAAAATAAAATGGATGGATAGCTTAAAGGGTAGTGTGAACACAGAGTATGCTAACCGTCTCGTAAACGTATGCCATCACTGTTGCCACGTGTCATTTCCTGAACGGGCGCAGTCGAATCAGATCCTCTAACACATTAATTATCGGGATCTTGAATTCACCGCGTGTAGACACATAGCCACCTTTTCGACTAACAGGCCTGTTGAGAATAGTGAGTCATTCCGACTCCCGCAGGTTCTCCAGATTCTAGCCTAGACGGTCAACGAATCCGATCAATATTTCCTTCATTAATTCTCCGGATTTTGGCCTAAACGGTTAACAAATCCGGTCAACATTTTCTTTATCATTTCTCGGGATTTTGGCCTAGATGGTTAATAAATTCGGTCAACAGTCCCTTTAGCAGTTCTCTAAATTTTGGTCCGACGGTCAACAAATCCGATCAATGTTCCCTTCTGCAATTCTTTGAATTTTGACATGGATGGTCAACGAATCCAGTCAACTCTCCAGAAGTTCTCCAGGCTTTGCCCTAGATGATCAACAACTCAATCAACGCTTCTGGCCCCAGTACAGTAGGCCTTGACGGACGACAACCAAATGCGTCCCATCATTAACATGTTGGAGGTCCGAATTCGGACAACCAGCATGGGGGCTAGTGATGGGAACGCTTATAGTGGGTTGGCCCAAGAAAGAAAAACGACCCATATCCACAATGGCCCATATGCTCGCCTGGACGGTCAACGTCGGACGTTGACCGGATGAAAGGCCAAGTTGGGCAATCAACAGGCTCGTAGAGACAGTCAACATTTCTGAAAAAGCACTTGTTGTGCTCACGAGATACACTCGAGTTTTGACCCCAAAAAATATAGCGGAAGCAGTATACAATAATAAATATCCAATATACGTAAAAGATATTTAGTACTAGATGCCAACGATACTAACAATCATGCACAGTAAACAAAATACGTAAGCAGTAATATAAAGACACGATTTTTTGTGACGAAGGAAAAATTTGATACCCATGGTAATCGAGAAAAACCCTCCGGGCTTCAACGGCCAGGGAAGCAATGCACTATGAAAATTAACTTATAGCTTGGGTGGTAACGACGCGCTAACCTAACCGACTTACTCCCGACTTGTGATCCCTACCAAGGAACTCCTTGGATTTGCCCACGGTAACGGAACCGGATACCTTCGGTCTTCACGTTAATCTTCCCTCAAACCACTTGAATTGCCAATCACGATCGAGTCTCCTTCTTCACAAACCAACATCTCCAACGAAGGTAGAAAGAAGTGTTTCAATGGTTAAAGTAAGTTGGTGAGAAAACTTGTTTGAACATGAAGAGCAATCTTGTAATGTTCGGTTTTCTCAAGAGGAGCAATGATAATGGAGTATAAGTAGCTTTCTTCTCAAAGGAGGCACGAAAATTTTCTGTCAATAGTCTTGGCATTTATAGAGGGCTCAAAATGTTCATTTAAAAATTTACCCGTTGCACCGACGCTCGAGCACAGCTCGAGCACGCGGAGGGCTCACGGAGGGTTTCCAGAGAAACCCTACGTGCGCTCGAGCGGGTATCGAGCACTCTACGAGCAGGATACATTCTGGTTTTCGGCTTCGAGCGGGTATTAAGTGCCAGGCAAGCCGGGTACATTTTGGATTTTCTGCTCAAGCGGGTATCGAGCGCCAGGCCAGCCAGGAGACTTTGGACGGGCTTGAACGACTGGAGGGCTGAACGGACAGAACGGACTTTAACCCGACAACCCACAACCCGACATCGATACAATAAGACATATGATCACGGAATATACCAATTAGACAAATGTCTCTAACAATCTCCCCCTTTGACAATTCCGTGACAAAACTCAGAAAATAAATAAATACAAGTGAATCATGGGTTCAGACACCACCGAGATAGAACCCGTGTACATAAAAATCTACGCCTAGTGAGATACAAAAAAATAAAAGAAACTACACTAGTACTGCTGAGTTGATGTAATGTAGTGACCGCTGCGTCAGTGTAACAGAGTTACCTAGTCAAGCACGGTTAGTACCAACAAGACAAAGATATAGGCAATAATAGATACAGCATGCAATAATAGGAACAAGACTAAGATACAGGCAGTAACTAAATGTAATAGAAAGAGTAGATATCTTAAATAGCAAGTCAACAGATAATAACAATAGCAAATCTCCCCCTAATATAAATAAGTACATCTCACCTAAGCTCCCCCTAACAGCATTCACCAAAAGAATAAGTATCTCGCCTAAGCTCCCCCTATCAGCATGCACCAAAAGAAACCTAGATCTCCCTCTTTTTGTCACGAAGAGCCAAAGAGAGGGGATCACTCAGAATCGCTGGGAGGTGGAGAGCCATAATGTCGCCGCCAGCGCCAAAGCTCAGCCTCCTGGGTAGCAAAGTGATCATCCATCCGTTCAAAACCAGCAAGGAGGTGGGACTGAAGCTAAGCTTGGGAAGCAAGAATCCGCTCCTGGAAGGAGTACAGACACTTAAAACAGTCAACAAGTCGAGGTATCTGACCCATCAGAGTGGCTAAGGATGAGGTGGAGTGCCGATGCGAAGTAGATGGTCCAGGACCCGAGGGGTCAGGGAAGGATGAAGCAGAGCCAGAGGGGCCTTCGTCCGGCTAAGGAGGAGGCACGTTAGGGAGAGGCTCATCGAACGGCTCCAGGAGGTCTGCAGCAAGCCGACGTGCGTGGGACCGACTTTGAGCGAAGGTGGTGCAAGTGATGGGACGGCCGAGCGGAAGGCGAGGAAAGTCAGCGAAGGGGTGACCGATCCCAGCAAGCAACCGCTGAATAAGGCACCCGTGAGGAAGGTTGGCCTCTTTTCGTCTGGAGAAGTTGGAAACAATGTGAGTGATAAAGTGGAATGGTAAATCAATTGGCTGACCACTCAAGAGAGCATACAAAAATAATGTCTTCTCCTCGGGAATGGACGAGAAGTGGGAAACAGAAAACAGGTTCGTGAGCATGATACGGCTCACGACCAGACGCCGAGAGGAGAGGTAGGAGGTTTGGAAAGCTTGGCCATTCCACTCCAGAGGGGCACCATGGAGAAAAGTGGCAACCTCATTATAACGTGGCCGGGAGAACGACGAATAAGGTTAGGTTGGATTTTCTACCCGAGGAATACCAAGAACACGTGCAAGAACATCGGCAGAGATGTGAAAGTGTGTCCCCCGCACGAAGGTGGAAAAGGAATCGTGAGAAATTGCATGAATATTGTAGTAAAACTCCTGAATGAATATAAGCAACGGAGCAACCAAACCTATGAGGATTGGCGCCCAACCGCGGTCAGTGAAGAGAGAGGAGATAGAAGGATCAACAGAGTCAAAGTGGACTTCCCGTTCAAGGGAGAGTTGGCGATGTGACATGTGGATGTTAAAAAGAGTCTCGGCCTCGGGACTGAGAAATCGATCGGGAGCGGAGATCCCACTCGGCCGAAGGCGTTTGCCACTTGACTTACGCGACACAGACTTTCTTGGAGCCGACATCTAAAAAAAATAAGAACACCAAAATTTAAAATATATATATATATATATAGTTTGGAAGATATATATATATAAGGTGGAATTATTGGTGGGGAAAATGGCACGTGAATCTGAAGCCGGGAACAGTGGCGGCTTCAATCTGCGGCTTGAGCAGCTCACTGGGCGACGACGGCTGGAAGGTTCACGGGTGGCGCACGACAAGCTGCGAGAACCACGGGAATACATGCCAGAGGCCACCGGAGCTCCACCTCCGGCACCCACGTTGCCGGCCGATTGGGATAGTAGGGAGGAGCCCCCACACGGTGCCTGGCCAGTGGTGTGGGAGAAACCACAGGAGGCTCCATGAACGGCTGTGGGCAAGGAACGTCGAGGACGCACGAAGCCCATAGACACGCACAAAATCCACGCAAGAACTGGTGGATTTGGAAGAAGGAGAGGAGCCAAGTGAGATCCATGAAGTCAGCCACCCAAAAAGGAGGCAACTTTGGAGCCGACACCACCATGAACGGTGGCGGTCACAGAAAACCAAAAACAGAGAGGGACGAGGAGGAATTACCTTGAAAACGCCCGGAGAAGAAAAGAAGGAGGATAGATCTGGCCAATCTGGTGGTGAGGGAGAGGGAGAGAGACGGCTAACGCAAGGAGAAGAGAAAGGCAGCGAAGAGCTTGAGGGTTGTGGGCGGCGCTCGCTGCGTGCTGGATGATAAAGGTAGGCAACGGGCGCTCGAGCCCACAGCGAGCGAGCGCAGAGATGCGCGTTTATTTTTTTTTGTTTTGTTTTGTTTTATATAGAAAGGGTAGGAGTCATTCATCGGGTGGTGAGCACACTCCGATGGCAGTTCTTAAAAATTCAAACCGCACACTGTCTAAGGGTTTGGTGAGGATATCGGCCAGCTGATGTTCAGTTGGAGTGTGTATAAGTGATATGACACGAGTTTCCACAAGCTCACGAATGAAATGATGCGAATATCAATATGTTTGGTACGGGAATGTTGCACAGGATTTTTAGAGATATTTATTGCACTAGTATTATCATAGTAAATCTGTATAGTGTCCTGGACAATACCATAGTCAAGAAGCATTTGTTTCATCCATAGGAGTTGTGTGCAACAGCTGCCTGCGGCTATGTATTCGGCTTCGGCCGTAGACAATGAAATAGAGTTTTGTTTCTTACTCAGCCAAGCCACCAGGTTGGAGCCGACATAAAAACACCCACCGGAGGTGCTCTTTCGATCCTCAATATTTCCGGCCCAATCGGCATCGGAATATCCGGCCAAAGAAAAATTTGATTCGTTAGAGAAGAGAATCCTAAAATCAGACGTCCCGTTCATATATCGAATAATACGCTTAACAGCACTTAAATGTGATTCTTTTGGATTAGATTGATAGCGGGCACAGACACCGACACTAAATGCAATGTCAGGTTTGCTAGCGGTCAAATACAAGAGACTACTGATCATACTTCTGTAAAGAGAGGGATCGACACTCTTGCCTGCAGGATCATGATCCAACTTGGAGGAGGTGCTCATGGGGGACCGAGTATGTTTAGAGTTATCAAGATTGAATCGTTTGACAAAAATCTTGGCATATTTGGCTTGGGAAATAAAGGTACCGTGAGGGAGTTGCTGAATTTGCAAGCCAAGGAAGTATGTAAGTTCTCCGATCATACTCATTTCGAATTCTGAGGCCAACACTTTGCAAAGGAATGAGCAAGGGAATCTACAGTAGCGCCAAAGGCGATGTCATCAATATAAACTTGGGCTACCAACATACATTTGTCAGTCATTTGGACAAATAGAGTTTTATCAACACTCCCTCGAACAAAACCATGATCATTAAGGTACGATGTAAGACGTTCGTACCAAGCTCTAGGAGCTTGCTTAAGGCCGTAGAGAGCCTTCTTGAGTTTGTACACATGATCTGAAAATGTAGGATTCACAAAACCTTTCGGTTGTTCAACATAGACCTCTTCTTGTATGAACCCATTTAGGAATGCACTTTTGACATCCATTTGGTATAATTTAAAACCCATGGTACATGCAACAGATAGAAGAATACAAATAGACTCCAGACGGGCCACAGGGGCAAAAGTCTCGTCATAGTCAATGCCTTCTACCTGAATATATCCTTGAGCAACAAGGCGCACTTTATTACGGGTGATATGCCCATTTTCATCTGTTTTATTTTTGAATATCCACTTGGTCCCAATTACATTTATATGGGTAGGACGGGGAACCAAGGTCCAAACATCATTTCTCACAAATTGATTTAGTTCTTCATACATTGCATTTGTCCAACATTCATCGAGTAAGGCCTCTTCGACCTTTTTGGGTTCGATGTGAGAGACATAATAGGCATATGCGAGCTGATTTAGAATACAGCGACGCAACCTCATACCTTCATTAACATCGCCTAACATTAGGTCCTTTGGATGATTGAGCTTAACTCTGGAAGAAGGTTCCTTTGTAGGAATAGCGGTAGGAGTTACTTGCTCAATGTCAGGAGAGGATAAGTTGGGTAAGGCGTCCTCATGATCATCTTCTTGATTTGAGCAATCAGTGCTTTCAGGATGGTCATGAGGAGTATCATTCACAACAACTTTTATGGATTCCATAACTGTTTGAGTGCGCAAATTGAAGACTCGATAGGCTCGACTAGTTAAGGAATATCCCAAGAATATTCCTTCATCACTTTTTGAGTCAAATTTTTCTAAGTTTTCCCTATCACATAGAATAAAATATTGACAGTCGAAGATATGGAAATACTTAACATTTGGTTTTTTTCCTTTCCAAAGTTCATAAGGGGTTGTTTCTATCCCAGGTCTTGGGTAGACTCGGTTAATTATGTGACAAACTGTATTCACAGCTTCACCCCAGAAGTGCATAGTAATATTTTTACATTGCATCATTGTTCTAGCCATTTCTTAAATAACCCAATTTTTGCGTTCAACAATCCCTTTTTTTTGAGGGCTGATGGGTGAAGAAAATTCATGGTGAATTCCCTCATCATTACAAAATGTTTCAAATTTTGAATTCTTAAACTCCTTGCCATGGTCACTTCGAATTCTAATGATAGAAGTGTCTTTTTCATTAGCAAGTCTTTTACATAAGATTTCTACGTGGTCAAATGTGTCAGATTTTTTTCGAATAAGATCTATCCACGAATATCTAGAAAAATCATCCACAACAACTAAAATGTACTTTTTACCACATAAACTTTCATTTCTAGACGACCCCATAAGATCCATATAAATTAATTCAAGAGGCCGTGATGTGTGGATATCACTATGAGATGAGTGACTTGATCGAATTTGTTTTCCTAATTGTCAAGGACCACACACATGATGTTTTACATTTGACCGTTTAGGCAACCCTTTAACACAACTCTTCTTCAAAATTTTTGATGAGCTTTTAAAATTTAGATGGCTAAGGCGTTGATGCCACAATTCTGTGGTGTCAATTTTAGCAGATTTGCATTCAAGAATGTTGTTTGGCTCGATACCATAAAGATTGTCAGGAGTTCTCTTTCCCTCTAAAACAATTGAGCCATTGTGTCATAGATGGAGCATTTATCTTGAAAAAATCGGACCTCAAAGTTGTCATCACAAATTTAACTGATACTCAGGAGGTTAGATTTCAACCCTGATACATACAATACATCATAGGGCTTCGAGAGACCAGAAATACATATCAAGCCTCGACCAAGAATAGGAGCTCTTGAGCCATCACCAAAGACAACTGTCCCATCAGGATGGTTAGACATTGAGGAGAACATGACTTTATTTCCACACATGTGTCTAGAACATCCACTATCCAAGTACCACAGAGATTGATTTTGAGCTTTTAAGGCTATGTGAGCAACTTGGCAGTGATATGTTTTTGAAGAGTTTTTCAGCTCACTTTTCTTTACCTAAATTTTTCTCCCTGAATTCACTTCCTGATTTAACATTTTTACTTGTTCATTCACTTCCTGAGTTATTAACATTTTCTTTGATTGAAATTTGTAAAGTACTTGAAAGTGTTTGATGGTTTGTTCATGCCCTTGTGATTATGTGGAATAGGCGAACGAGTTGAGCCAAATCTTTTTCTACACGTTGAGGCACGGTCTTAATGACTTTGGGAGAGGTAATACTTTTGAGTGGAGGTTTTGTAGCGGGAACAAATATAGTTTTAGGTTTGGACCATGTTGGGCGATTTTCTCAACATATCCCAAACCCTTTTTATTTCTAACCACTTTCCCAATTCCCAACATACGATCAAATTTTTGGGTTCCACTTAAGAATTTTTTCAGATCATCCTTAGTGTTCTCGAGCTCCACTTTTAGAGTCTTAATTTTAGCAATTAAGGAGCTGTTTTTTACTTCCAGATCATGACGAATAATAGTGGCACCCTTCAATTTTGTTTCAACTTCATCCTTTTCTCTTTCCAGGTTGATGAATTTAGTATTTAAACTTTTATTCATTTTCTTGACTTTCAAGCATTTCCGAAAAAGTTTATCATATGCTTCTTGAAACCCATCAAAATTACTATCAAATTCTTCTCATGGCATTGGATTCCTTGAGATTTCTTATTTTTAATATCTTTAGTTTCCTTTTTATCCTTTTTGAATGGAGTGTGAGACAGTTCAGTTCCTTTGGAAGGTCGTTTGCTGTTCTTATTTTTTAAAAATTTCTTAAAATTTTTAACGAACAGAGCAAAATCCTCATCACTACAGGATTCATCATCTGAGTGACGATCTTTCTCTTCCTTTACTGTTTTCAGGGCAATTGATTTATTTTTTTTAGATTGGGGAAAAGTGTGCTCATACGTTTATAGGGACCCTATAAGTTCTTCTATTTTCAATTTATCTAAATATTTACTTTCTTCAATGGCAGTAACTTTAGGTTTAAAACGTTCAGGCAAAGATCGAAGAACTTTTCGGACAATCCTATTTTCAGGATTACGTTCTCCTAAATTGAATGTAGAATTTACATTGTCGTTTAATTTAGTATAGAATTTATCAAATGTCTCATCATCTTTCATTCGTATTCCTTCAAACTTAATGGTGAGCATTTGTAATTTTGAATTTTTAACTAATTTTTTGCCTTCGTGAGTAATTTCAAGAATGTCCCAAGCATCTTTTGATTTTTCACACATAGAGATGCGTTTAAATTCTTCGGGGGAAACAGCCATAAAAATAGCATGTAACCCCTTACTATTCCAATTACATGCATCAAGTTCCTCTTTAGTCCATAAAGATAAGGCTTTTGGTTCGTTATCGATGGAACTAGTGGATGGGGTCCACCCAACTTGAGTACTTGCCCAAACACGCTCATCCATTGATTTTAAAAATGTCCTCATACGTACTTTCCAGTACGCATAATTGCTCCTATCAAAATAGGGAGGAATGGACAGTGATTGACTCGAATGCATCTAGATTGGGGTCGTGGATCAGGGTGAGTCTCTGATATCAATTGAAAAAGCACTTCTTGTGCTCACG
Organism: Nepenthes gracilis; assembly: GCA_033239525.1. Taxonomy (NCBI): domain Eukaryota; kingdom Viridiplantae; phylum Streptophyta; class Magnoliopsida; order Caryophyllales; family Nepenthaceae; genus Nepenthes; species Nepenthes gracilis. The sequence continues at coordinate 1,645,146 of BSYO01000037.1, forward strand.
AGATACACTCAAGTTTCGACCCAGAAAAATATAGCGGAAGCAGTATACAATAATAAATATCCAATGCACATAAAAGATATTTAGTACTAGATGCCAACGATACTAACAATCATGCACAGTAAATAAAATACGTAAGTAGTAATATAAAGACACGATTTTTGGTGATGAAGGAAAAACTCGATACCCACAGTAATCAAGAAAAATCCTCCGGGCTTCAACGGCCGGAGAAGCAATGCACTATGAAAATCAACTTACAGCCCGAGTGGTAACGACACGCTAACCTAGCCGACTTACTCTCGACTTGTGATCCCTACCAATGAACTCCTTGGATTTACCCACGACAACGGAACCAGACACCTTCCGGTCTTCACATCAATCTTCCTCAAACCACTTGAATTGCCAATCACGATCGAGTCTCCTTCTTCACGAACCAACGTCTCCAACGAAGGTAGAAAGCAGTGTTTCAATGGTTAAAGTAAGTTGGTGAGAAAACTTGTTTGAACATGAAGAGCAATCTTGTAATGTTCGGCTTTCTCAAGAGGAGCAATGATAATGGAGCATAAGTAGCTTTCTTCTCAAAGGAGGCACGAAAATTTTCTGTCAATAGTCCTTAGGGTTCCAAAAACATAAGCCTGGTATTTATAGAGGGCTCAAAATGTTTATTTAAAAATTTACCCGTTGCACCGACGCTCGAGCGCAGCTCGAGAACACGGCGGGCGCACGGAGGGTTTTCAGAGAAACCCTACGTGCGGTCGAGCGAGTATCGAGCACTCTGCGAGCGGGATACATTCTGGTTTTTTGGCTCGAGCGGGTATCAAGCGCCAGGCGAGCCGGGTACATTCTGGATTTTCGGCTCGAGTGGGTATCGAGCGCCAAGCGAGTCGGGTACATTCTGGATTTTAAGATCGAGCAGGTATCGAGTGCCAGGCGAGCCGGGAGACTTCGGACGGGCTCGAGCGATTGGAGGGCGGAACGGACAGAACGGACTTTAACCCGACAACCCACAACCTGACATCGATACAATAAGACATATGGTCACGAAATATACCAATTAGACAAATATCTCTAACAATTTCTGTTAACTGAAAGTATCACAATAGGCCCGTCTAAGAGCGCAAGCCTCACATGGGCTAGGCCCAGTTGGGCCCACACCTCCGTACACGACCATCAACGGCTCTCTTTCCTAATTTTGCGCCGTGCCAAAAGGTAATTTTCACTGTAATGGGAACCAGCAGATTCAGCGCACATCCTATAAGAAAAGCGCCAGATTTTCTCTTCTTGTCCACAACAAACCCTAACAGTAATAAAGCACAGAAGAAAGGCGAGTAATTCCTGGAGCCGTTGCTGCCATTAAAGCTTCATGTCAGGAAAGAAAGCAATCCCGACAGGATGCTGGAATCAAGCCTTCCTGCTTAAGGAAGGCCGCCCAGCATCTTATCTATAAAAGCCCATGGAGTCTTCACTCTATAACACGTTCACTTCTCATATTACAGAGGCTCACTTCTCTACTAAACAAAAGTTCTCATAAGCTCACATAGAGCTCTGACAGTTCTAAAAGCTCTCATGCTTACAAAACTCCGACTCTCTCCCTTTCTCACTACGTTCATTCCGAACACAGTGCTGAGAGACAGCACTCCTCATGAGCCATAGAAAGCCTCTTACATCGAGAACCGAACCCCCATCATAAACACTTTATATCTTCTCATTGCTTGCTTTTTTCTTTACCTTCTTAAAAGTTTGAAAGATGTTTACTGATTTGAATGCCAGAGTATTTTCAGTAGGATAGTCTCCTGCCGACACCTAACATTTTATTCATTGTAGTGGTGTGTGGGGTCCAGACTCGGTGAACGGAGCTGGATTCAGACGATCAAGTCGACCCGAATCTATTCAAAATTTGGATCTAGTGACGCATCAAATATATATAATTAAACAAATTAACAGCGTTTATAAATTAAAAAAAAAAAAATTGATTGAAATTTTTTATTGGCTTTTAAACTTAATTTTTCTTACGAAGAGTTTGACCGTCTTCTTCCCCCGACAGATCGAATGTCGTCGTTCGTCTTTCTCTCTCTTCGTATTTCGTTTTTATTGTCTGCACTGTAGGTAATCTTTCCGTATCTCCCTTCCCATCTTTGAATTGGTGTTTTCTCTGCGTACAGTTGTTTTGCTCTCCTCGTGACTAAGTTGAAGTTTTTATTATTGTAAATGCTGGATTCTTGATGTGAATGCTGAAATTTCCCCCGTATTTTTGCCATGCATAATAATGAATGAGTGGTCGTCGAGTATCTAGATCTTAGGGTTTGAAGTCTAATGGTTTCCCGTTCTGTTGTTTTTAGTTTAGTTCGAGGTTTCTTCTCTGACTGATCATTCCTAGGTAGATTTAACTTGAACACTTCGTTCAATCGATGTGGAGAAACGTAATTTGCTTGCGGAGAAGGAATTAGAGGATAAAGTTTTCAGAATGGGCCGTAGATTAGTGAAGGAGGAGCTGCAGTTGGATAATGGGCAAAAACTTTAAGGTTAACTCATGGAATTGTTGAGGTGAACTCCACGCTCATAAATAAATCAACAGCTTTGGAGGTTCATGATAAAAAAAAAAGTGAAAGCAAATCTTGAAATTTTGGAGGAATTTATGGACTGGAGGCCGAATGGTGAGCGAAAGATTATTTTGTAGTGATGTTAATAAGCTGAAGGAGATGAGTACGATCTGTAACTCTCTGTGGGCTGCCATGGTGTTCCTCTTTTTAATGGAGGTACTACTTGTTGCTATCAATGGGGGTTAGCTCGAGGTTATTTGTTGGAACTTAATAGAAAGGAGGATAGTGAATATAGAGCAATGAGCAATGAGCAATGAGATAAGGGAACCTTTTTAATACTGAAGGAAAAGTAGAAAGTATAGAAATCATGGTAGATAGTAAAGTAGAGGATTTTCGGTTTCACTCTCACATACTTTTGCTTTGATTTTTCCACAATCTAGCACATACATCCTCTACCTATTTATAAATGGTGAAGTTAGTGTAACAACAGAGATGAACATTTTCTAGAATATTGTGGACAATGTCATTTTTATAGATTATTCTAGAATTTTATAGAAATCTTCCTTAATTTCTTTAGTGGTTAAGAAATTTCTAGAATTGTGATAAATGTACATTACCAACTAACATTCTTCATCTTCGAGATTTTGTAATCATTTCATGAAATTGATCTTAGAGTCAATTAGGCATTCGTGGGAGATTGTGTATCTTAGGTAAATGACCAATTGTGTCGTAGGTTAGCTATTATATCTTGCTTTTGCTAAAGAGATCTGAGGTTTGATCTCTTGGGCCTGCATCGGTTTTACTTGCAAGAAGACAGGAGACAAGTGCAGAACTTCATGGATGGCACCTTACGCAGTTACAAAACTCTGTATCATGTCCATTGAAGTAAAACAAAAAATAAAAGGCTGTATTATATGCTACAGATTGGGAATAGTTGTTTGTGGATATGAATTTTTGCTTTTTCTGCTGTAGAAAATTTACCGTTGTGACCTAGTAATTATAGTTACCGCAAGCAGTTACTTTTTCCTTTTGATAGGAGTTCGCAATGATCAAATAAGCCTTGGTTCTTCCATTCCTAATGGAGGAATTTGGAAAAAGAATATTTACGGGGGACATTGTGATTCTTGCAGTTACCAATTTGTTCTTAAATATTTTTATTTACCTATTATATAGTCTCATGTCAACGGAAGACTATAAAATCTGCAATAGACATTCCTTTTTATCCCTCACTGTACTATGTATCACAATCTATGTTTTTTCATAGTTCAATTACGAAAAGAAAGAAAATATCGTTATAAACTATTTAGTTGGCAAAGAGGAGCTAAACTTGCAAATGAGACAAAGTTTACAGGATCTTGTAGCTCAGCAACCAACCTTTTTGCTTGTTTAGAGACCATTAAAAAAATTGCACATTCATTGAAGTAAGTTACAGCATTGCCAATGCCTGAACCTCATACTTTTGACATTTATCTTATTTTCACTTGATTTATTCAATGTTGATATCATTAAAGTTGCTCTATAATGCTTTAATTGCCTTGTCATTATCTTCGAAAGTCCTGCTAGGCTACTACTGATTACCATATTTTCATATCTCTCATAAATTTATCTTATTTTCAGTTGATATATTCAATGTTGATATCAGAAAAGTTGCTTGATAATGTTTAAATTGCCTCTTCAGCATCTTCGGGAGTCCTACTAGGCTACTATTGATTACCCTTATATTACTGTTCATATCTCAACTCTTTTGAGGACGCACTTCTTCTCTCAAGTCTTTCTATTATGTCTCTCCAGCATTTTTAATGCCCATGAATTACCTTTAATGTGGTGAAAAGATGAGAACAATTAGTGATCAAACCATTGCAATTCCACAGATCCTAAATTTTTTCTGCTGTTCAACCAGATGGAAGACATAGGCAGCTCAAAGATAAAGTTGGTGACTTGGTTTTTCTTAATATGAGGAGAGGAAAAGTAAGCTGTTACTGTATTTGTATGAGAAGCATGAAGAACCGATTGGAAATTCATATATAAGTCATGAAAAGGTAAGAAAGATCGTTTGATAGATATGTGATGGAAATTCTTAATTAAAAAGGGGAGGAAAATTTCTTCTAGACAAACTTTCAAGCAAAGCTTCATAATTGCTATGCTTAAATTTCCTTCAATATGCAATTATGAGTAGTTAAATCTTCTATTTCTTGCTACACGCAGTTCAATTACTAGCAGTTTGAAAATATTTGGTGATGTTTTTATTTTTTGGGTAATAATATGTGCTGATAATTTATGTTGCATTCAAATTGTGGAGATTTTGATTAGTGATAATTTTGTGAGAATAGTGTTTGCAGTTGCTATTTGTTGTTCTTATGGAATATTTATAAAGTAGTCTGCTTATTCCAATCCCTAATTTTTTTTTTCTTTTGTTAAGTTAAATCCCTGATATAGCTTCATTGGTTTCTCTATATATGTAAGTGTTTCCTTGAGCATATATTTATTTTTTGACTTGTAAGAACAATCACAGTGAAAACAACAAACCCTTAAGTTCACTGAGTTGGGTGAATTACAGGAATCCACTTTTGTCATTTTACTGAATTTAATGCAATAACAACTGAAAGTAGAAGCGATTTTAAATCATTTCTTATCATATCCCTCAATTGTTTTTAGATTTACCTCTTTTTTTCGTTCTTTCAACCACAAGTAACTCATATTTTCTCAAATGAGCTTCATTTGGCCTATGTGATCTATACCAACAAGAAACTATAATAAAAAATGATGCCAAGGAATTGTTAACTGGAAGTTGGAGCAAGAATTTTGCCAATTACCTTGTGAGCTGGTGTTTTTTCCGTTCAATGATGCAAAAGGTATTCCAAAATGATGCCAAGCAGTGAGGTAAATATTGTCCAATATATATCGGCATCAAACTCTTTGATACTTGATATTTTCGGTGTTGCGACAATATTGTGATATATCAGTTGATCCGATTTCGTTAATTTATAATTTTTTTAATTTTTTTCTTCTTATATATCTAATACCGATGTATATTATTTGATATGTCTGATATCGTTACCGATATTTCCATCCATGATGCTAAGGAATTGTTACCCGAATACTGAAGCATAATGATGCAAGAAGTTATGAGTTATGCTTCCTTGACTCCCAATATGGCTTCTACCTCTCAAATTAAATAAATTAAAATACATTATCTGTTCGACAATAGTCTACTCAATGTTATACTTTTTCTTTGGATCTCCATGGTCTCAATTGAGATTGATTCCCGTGAGTTACATTGTGCCCCATAACATATAGCCTCACTAGCTCTAGTCTTACAATGAGATTCTGAAACGATCCAGTTATGTCAAATTCTACGAAGGAATATGATCAGGTTCTCCATACACTATTTTTATTATGCTTCTAAGTTAGTGTATAAGAGTGTGCATTTTCTTGCCAAATAGACCAGAAACTTTCTGTTTTGTGCTTTTGTTGTGGCTTTTAATGGAGTTTTTAATTTTTTGTTATCCAGTTAGAAATATATTCCTTTTCAAATATTTTAATAAGGTTAAAATGAGGATAAAAGCTGGCTTTGGAGTTCTGGCTTGTTGGCATCAAACACTATCTAAAATTGCTCCTTCTATCGTATGTACAGTGATATAGTGTATGAAGATGATATATGATTCAATCATGGATGAACATTTCAGTAATGATATAATTGCAGCCATGTTTATGTCGGACATATTAGACAATATTTATCCGTATCGGATATATTAGGAAAACAATTCTACAGTTGACGAAAATATCGACAGATATATTATAATATATCGTCAAATAGTAATGTATTGCTGTATCAGGCGCTAATACCATTGTATATCGGCTAACATTTTCAACTATGGATTCAATGAGTTAAATTGTACCATCATGCTAAATTGTCATCACCTAACAAGAAAATCGAGGGAAAGAGAATGCACTGGGCTACAACGGGTATTGTTGGTGGTTGTAATCTATGTTAAATCATAGATGATAATATCGGCATTGGTCGTGGCCATATCAGGTAATATGTATCGATATTAGATATATTAGATATGAGTGATGTATTTATAGATATATTAGTCTTAATGGGTGTATCAGCTCATAATTTTGAATATCGACCACTACAGTGACATATTACAATTTTGTCGGGTATCAAGGGCCTAATACCGATTTCTATCGGAACATATTTCATCCCATGATAATAACTAATGTTATGAGGGTTTGCTTTGTAAGCTGTTGGTGTTTTAATATGCATCTTGTAACTCTAATGAACACCTCATTAACTAGAGCTTTGAGATTTAGCATTATGTGCTTTTTGTGTTTCAGTGCATATCAATTTATTCATTAACAGACTGCTTATGGAACTTTGGTTACTTGCTAAAGCATCAAGCTATTGACGTGGAAGCATGGTTTTTTTCCTTCATGCATGCATTTTATTCTTTAAGAGCACCTTGCTGGTTCACAATCATTTAGACTGCCTATCCAAGTTTTGCAAACTAAATAAATGCATGTTAGTCGGCTATATCATTTTTCTTTCATCGTTTAACTCAATTTAGTGCAATGTCTTCCCAACGTAGAAGCAATTTTAAATCATTTTTATTACCTTATTTCCAATTTTCCAAGGTTTTTTCCTTTTTTTCTTTTCTCCAATTATAACCAACTCATATTTTCTCATATACACTTCATTTTGATTAGATTTTGTGTCCAAGTCACTCTGGATGTTATTTTATTATCTTATCTTTTGGAGGTTCAACTTTTATACAATTACAGATATCATTATTCTTCATATTATCTTTTAGTTTGATTCCAGTCATCCATTAAGCATTTTTTTATATCTGTGATGCTTAGTTTTTACGTGTTATTGTTTGATTGCTATACATTTTGATTTGTAAAATGTTGTAGGCCTAATAGTCGCCTTATATGTATTTTTTTTTTCTAATTTTAGAGCTACGGTTTGATCATAAAGCACACTTGGTACAGTTTTTTAAATCTAAATATTCAGTTCATGTTAAACGTATCTCTGTTGAAATGGCATTGATGGTGTGCAACTCTGGTTGAATTTATGTTAGCCATTCAATCTTGAAAATTGAAGCTTCCAATCATCTGAAGTCCCAATTTGATCTTGATGAAGTTCTGGTGCTGTGCCTTCTACAGCAACAATAGCAGATGAGTCTCACTAAGTAGAGTCAATAATATAAATCCGTTTTCATCATTTTACTTGATTTGGTGTAATGTTATCTGAAAATATAATTGATTTTAAATCATTTTTTATCATTTCACTCCATATTTTTTTAGGTCTACCTTTTAATTTCTTTTCTCCAATTACAACTACCCTACATTTTCTCACTGGTGCTTCCTTGGGCTTATATTTTAAGTGTCCAAATTACTTTACACATTATTCGGTTGTCTTATCTTCTTGCCAAGTTATTTGAGTTATGGCTCTTTGATGCCCTGGAAACTATAAAGGAACAGCATGTATTACTGCTGTGTTGTTTTGATGTGTTACTAATTAGCTGGAAATGATGTGTTGCTTTGAATAAGGGGGCTCCAACTCTCAATTGTTGACCTTTGGATTTGACAATCCTAGTATAATGTTAAAAAACTGAATTTAAATTAATTTTTCCTTTTTAAAAAGGAAAAATTCATAATTGTTGGATTTATATCTAATAGTCCTGAAGTGAGAGGAAGGACTGCACCTCGAAGGTGAGGTGCAATCCTCCAAACTCGTGTTGCTTTGTGTGAAGCTGGTGAGAGTAATTTCTCTCCATAGACCAATTAGATGGGAAAGAGGTTGAATGTTGTGGTCCGCAGGATCAGAGTCAATGGAAGATCTAAATATTCATTAGAGGCCATTCTCTGAATATTACCATTGATTAGGGTCGGAAAGAAATACAAAAATATGAATTATTTTCTATGTTTGGTTCACAATGAAATTATTAGGAAAAAAATGTAATAAAAATGAAAAATAAAAATATCTATATATTTCATGTTAACTCATAATTTTATCTTATTTTTCTTTACCCAAAAAAGAAAATTTTCTGTTTAATTTTCTTTGACACCCAAATAAAGAAAATACTTTTATTAAAAATTTGTTTTCATATCCATGTGATTTTTGAATAACATCGAAGCAAACAAATAAAATGCCTTTTGTTTTCCATTTTCTTTCTTTCCATTCTTTTCTCTTACTGTTTGATTTGTTTCAAATTTTTTTAGAATGGTGGGGCACTGACTTTTAGCTATTCCTTCATACCAGGAGTTCTTTGTCCAATATTAAGGGGGCTGCCAGGCAGAATTTGAATGCTTTCTCCAACACAGATATCAACTAAATGGAGTTCTTTGATCAAAGTAAACTGAGCAAAAGCCCTGACAATATCAATATTCAACGCCAAAAGAACAGAGAGCGTCAGCGTAGATACCGGGAACGGAAACGCCTTCTAGCAGATATGAAAAAAGCAGCAGCAATAAACCAATTGACTTCTCCACCGGCAGAAAATACAGCAACCAGAATTTCTGAAAATGGGTTGACCCGTATTCATTGTATTCGAGACTGGAAGAAAGACGCAAGGCGGGTCCACACCGTCAAAGAAGAAATCCTATTTAATGTCGATTTTTATCACAATCAAGCTTTTGAGAGCAAGAATCGGGAAATTCTTAAAGGTCAAGCCCCTTTAACAAGTCCTTGTTTGGATGATTTTGCCAAAAATAGAAGCAAATCTGGAAGAAGGGATTGGAAAGCAGATGCAAGGAACAAGAAGCAGTGAGTTTAATTTGTGCCTTTTGCTTTACTGAGAATTATACTTCAAAGATCTGTTGCTTTTGGAGATATTCATGAATATTGATCATCAAAGGGGTTAATTGATGTTTTTCCTATGCTTCTTGAGAGAGTTGTTATGGTCTTCCTAGTGGGCTGGTTGCTTCTTATATTTACCTAACGGTCAGAATTAGAAATTAAAAAATAAATGGTAGAGATTATATAGAATAATCTAAATAGCTATTCAATCTCTTCCGTTTATTTTTCATCTTCTAATTCTAACCGTTGAGTAGACATAAGAATCAGACCATTAAAAGAACCATAACAATTCTAGTTTCTTGATAGGGGTTTTATGAGGACTCAAACAACTTTGTACTTAGTATGAATGAGAATGGTATGTAAATGATCGAACCCATTGAGCCAAGTCTCCTGTTAAAAAATTTTTTTGTGTTTGTTGTCGGGATAGCGATGAGCTGATCCATTTGTGAACAGCTGAAAAACTTACATCACTGAAGGCTTATTCGAGCTTGTTTGTTTCTTGAACTTAATTTGAAGCTCATTCAACGGACAAGCCAAGTTTGAGCTTGAATTGGTTTGATTCATTTAAGCTCATGAATAACTCGGATGAGTTCCATCATGGCCTTCCGGTTATGTCAATATGGCAACTTGGACTTCTGTGAGTATCATGACACAGTTAAAATTAGATGTCTCTTCCTTTGTATCTGTTCTCTAATCGGTCGGCGTTCGCACTGTAAGTGTTGCAGGCAACTCAATTGGCCTTAGTCCCTGTTCTTGCCATGAGTGAAATTGATATAGGTTCAATGTTGCATGCCAAATTGGATCGGGTTTGAGGAAAATCACATTAATGTGGTTCTCACAGGTTTGAAGTAGACTAGATTAAAATTGAGTCATTCGTCTGGTATGATTTAATTGGCTTGAAATTTTGTAAAGTATGATCAAGAAATATTGACATTATGTAAAAATAGCTGATGCAGCCTACATATTGATTTTTTTTTTTTTTGGTGAAGACTAGTTTTAATATTTTAGATAAATTCAAAATATTGAAAAAATCATCCCAACAAGCCATTCTCTCCTTATAAACAATAATTTTTCTTATGTAAAACTTCTCCTTAAAAAATTTTTGGGTAATTTTTTTTTTTATCTAAATGTTATATTCTTTGAAATAATTTGTGTTTTATGTATTTTATATTTAAATATGAATTTATTTAGCAAAAATAAGAAAACTATAGTATTTATAGATCCATTCAAATTATCCTAATTTTAATTATAAATAGATATGATGATGACCTTTTAGGCTAAAAAAATAATCTAATTTGATTGTGCCTAACTTGGTAGTTATATTTTTTTCCTTTTAAGTCTAGCTCAAGTTTATTTTTGACCTAATTTTAATCAAATCTAATTGAAATCGATAGTCTAATTTAAATATGTTGGCTTTTCAATTGCATTTGGAATGTGCCTTATTTGATATTTTATGATATTCCATCAATTATGTGATTTATTATTTTTTAACTCTTATTTATTTTAATTTAAATTTATTATTAAATTTATATCATAAAAATATTTAATAAATATATTATATTTAACCATTGTAATAATATACATAGATGTAAAAAAATCAAAAAAATATGTAAATTTCAACCAAATAACCACTTCCTAGGTCAAGCTATAGGCTTCTCATGCCAAGCTTACACTCAAATAAGAAAAAAAGTTACCGTTGAGATTAACAAGTCTTCTAATTTTTGGACTAAATAAGTCAATGCTATTTAGTCGGTCTTTTTAAATGTCAAAAGCGAGATTATTAGTTTTGAAAAAAAGAGGAAAGAAAAAAAAAATCAACGTTAAAATCAATTATTTTTTATTGACAGTATTATCAAACACACCTTTGCCTTTTTTTCCTTGAATCTATTCAGCATTTTTAAATATGAATAAAGACTATCAACTGATAACATAAAAGATCAGTTATTACGGGTAAAAGCACTTGACTATCTGCCTTCCACATGGCGACATCGCCGTTACAACTTGTATGCATGATATGATTACGGCATGACTTATTAAAAAACATTTTACCCTTGTCAACCTTCAAAAATATCAAAAATAATGGATATAATTACTAACGGCTTACGAGGAGAATCCGTTGAAGGATTCGGCTCATAATAGAATGGATGCCTAATTGGCTCATATGGCCCAAGATCGATAGACAAGTTTGTTAGTCTTATCCGAGCGGCTTATTTTTGAAAAAAACGGAACCAACTATAACTAACAGAAATAGTTTCCTCCTCAAACTCAACGGTTTCAATTACTTGATAGAAACCACACGTTGACCGATGTCTTCTTATCCACTCAATGGTTTTTGAATGATTGGTAGAAAAAGTCTACCGCCCCTTATTTCTATATAAATTCCTCATACTCAACAGAAAAAGAGGATGACACTCAATCAAACAAAAGCTAACGAAAGACAAATTTAAGATGCTTTGCGTGTGCTCTATCTCTCATTAAGACGTTTTCTAAAAACAACTCCACAAATAAAAATCATTTTTATAAGTATTTGCATTAGCATTCTCTTTTTTCTTTCCTCAAAGAAAAATAACTAACCTAAGTGTTAGAGGATATATTGAAGAGTAAATCCTGCCAATCTTTTAACTGTATTTTGTTGTGTTGCACAGGATTCAAATTAAAAGTTGATGGGGAGGCCCATAACTGGCAGGCCCAATAAGAAAAACGGCACAAGGTCCAGAAAATTCAAACGCGCTTTAGACGTTTAATACTATCGTTAACCGCCCGACGCGCCAAACAGACGGCCAACGCGCTCCTTCAAGACGGTGAACATTTCTGTTAACCGGAAGTACTGTAACAGCAAGCCGCAAAAAAATGTTAAACCTAATACGAGTCAGGCCCAGTTTGACATGCGCAACCGTACACTACAAGTAACGATCCTTTCCCTGATTTCACGCTTTCCGTAAAGTCGACCTCCTCTAAAAAGGAATCAACAGATTCAGCGCCCACCCCATGAGGAAGGCGTTAGATTCTCTCTCCCTGCTAACAATGGAGTCTAATGGTCATAAAAATGCAAAAGAAAGGTAAATAATCTGGAGATCTGTTACCCACTCAGAAAGAAAACGATCTCATCTGATCACACTAGTCAAGCCTACCTACTCAAAGAAGGCTGCCCAACGCTAGGTTAGGGATCACGCCTTCTTAGTAAAGGAAGGTCGCACTCCCCGCCGTCTATATAAACCCAGAGTCTCCACTCTGGAAGGGGACACTTTTTGACAATCTAAGATACGCACACAGATGCTAAATACAATGCAGTCCTAGAGCATACTCTCTCTCAATCGCACACATTTCAATCCCACTGAAAGCCTCCGGATTATAGAGACTTCTCCCACTCCCTGAGGACGGTCCTCCTAAGCTCCCACGCTTTCAGGATGTAGCTCCCACTCGTTTCTTGTGAATATCGACTCGGGAAACCAAACTCTCAACAAGTCACGGGAACGTCTCTACATCTACAGGCAAACACTCCCACCAATCTCATTTTCGCTCTCTCTTTTTACTTATCAGTCGACCATTTTAAAAGTTCGAAGGCTTGTTACTGACTTGAGCGTTAGAGTATTTTCGGTGAGACAATATCCCGCCAGCACCTGACCTCTTGTTTTCTATAGTGGTGCGAAGGGTTCAGACTCAGTGAACGGAGTAGGATCCAAACAATTAGGCGAATCCGAATCTGTTCAAAATCGAATCCAGGTACGCATCAAAAGTATACGAAGATCAAATTCACGTCAAACCGATCGGATAATTCTTGACTCCCTAATTTATATAACAATTCGAATTCGATGACGCATTAAAAAATAAGCAAATTAACAAAGTTCTCTCAGTTGAGAATTTCGGGATTAGGCCTTGGTAATCAGCAGTAACAAATTCTTTTCCTAAATGTATAATATGCTGTCAGAATTGTGTATCTAGTTCATGCACATCGGCACTTGGATCCAAGTTTAATGAATGATATCATTTCGGGATGATCAAGATTAGATTACTTTCCGACATATGAGTTTAATTTATCACTGATTTAGGTGCCAAAATGCATGAATACCGTAGACCATAGACACTTTAATATATATATATATATTTTTTCTCTTTGTGATGGTGTAGAAGATTCAAGTTTAAGAAATGGTATTATTTTAGGACGATCAAATTTTGATTTTGCATTTTTTTGAGATATGAATAGATTTTAAATTTTTTTTTTCGGGTGTTGTAAATTCAGTATATCACCAAAATTATTATATAGACATTGATTAATATACACCATTTTAGATATTTATTATTATTATTATTATTATTATTATTATTATTATTATTATTATTATTATTATTATTATTATTATTATTTATAAAAAATTATGTAATTAAATAGTTTATGATTTAATATCACAAAATATTACAAGCTAAGCCGTGACAGGAGGTTTGGTGGGTTTAAATATATAGAAAGAGAAGTAAAGTTTTATGGTAGCCGACAGAGGTTCACGAGGGTAATTTAAAATATTATTTGATATAATAGAATAAAATTTTTATTTTTATATAATTTTAATTTAAATTATTAATTTATTATTTGGTTGTTCTGTTAATACAAATAATAATTTTAAATAAAGTTATTATTTTTTTTGTAAATAATAGATAAAAAATCAACATCCTCCCCCCTTTTTTTCATTTATGGTTATTTATGAATAATTATTTTAAGATATTATTATATTTACATTTGTCTTGTACTAAATCAAATTAAAATTAGATTAAATACTGGTCAAATTTAGATAAAAATTTATAATTATTTTAATCTGGTCACTTGGGCAAAAAGCAATAATCAAGCCCGTTCATAATACATACTAAATTGGTTTGTTTTTAGATATGGATATTTTTTTATTTTTATTTAAAAATTTATAATTATGTAAAAAATATATAAAAATAAAAATATTTTAAAAAATATAAAATATAAATTAAAATATTATCTAAGTATATATTTAAATAAAAAATATTTATATTTATTTTATAAAAATATAATTTATTAAAATAATTTTAAACTTGTTATTTTTTTCAAATAAAAAATAGACTTACAAAAAAAAATTATAATCTGGGTTGGATTAAACCAATTAAATAATCCAATTTTAATTAGATTTATTCCAAATCTTTTAGTATATGTTTTAATATTATTTTTAGATAAAAATAAAAAATATTTTAATTTAAAATTTTTAATTATTATTATTACTATTATTACATATTAAACACTAAAAAAATAATTTTTAATTTAATTTTATATATTTTAAATAACTAATCAAATAAGTAAATATTACAATTTAACTATTTTATTCTCATATTATTTTATTTTTATATTATTTTATATAAATAATCAAATATAACATTATAATTTAACTTATAATTATTAGTTTATTTTTTTATGCTATGTATTTAAATTTATCTTATTTATAAATTTTTGAATAAAATTATATATATAAAGTTTGCTCCAGCCATAAATTGTAGGTGGAATTCTGCCTTAATTAGGGGGAGAGAAAAAGACGTTTCAAAGGGAAAGATAGGAATTTGGCAACGTAAAATTTGAAGAAAACTGAGATCAAAAGCTTCGAAGTTGCCGCAGATAATTGTCGGTGCGCCTGCTCTGAGGAAGTATATTGCCATAAATTTAGGAAACCGCTCTCGTTTCCTCACGGAAAAGTGCTTTTTCTCTGTAGATTCAATCTCATGGCTTCCGAAAACTACACCGACAAAAACACTGTTTTCAGGAAGCTCAAAGCGAAATCAGAAAATAAGGTATTGCGAATTCTGTTTGAAAGTTCTTCCTTTTTTTTTTTAGTGACAGTTGAATGTTTGTTGTAAATTGTTGAATTATTATCGAACTTGCTCGATTTCGTCGAGATCCGGTTCAGATCTAGGTTTTATTGGGGGAACAGTGATTTGATTATGTTTATTTGTATGATTTTCAGATGTGTTTTGACTGTAATGCGAAGAATCCAACTTGGGCGTCGGTGACGTATGGGATCTTCCTTTGCATCGATTGCTCTGCAGTTCACCGTAGTCTCGGTGTCCACGTTAGTTTCGTGAGGTGAGTTTGAGTTCCAATTCCTTATTGTTTGACGCTTCATTCGGGCTTCTCTTTGATCAGCTGATTTATCACTGGCATTTTATGAGGAGTTAATCATATAGTAGATTTACTCAGGGTATATTTATAGATTAGAATGTTGGGCAATCATAACATATAATAATACACGTTGTATATATATATATATATATATGTGAGAATGATAAGATAAATGAGCAGACTGGAAGATAAGATAAGGGAGGATGATATTCGTATACATTGGAAGCTACATCGGTAGAAGATAGACTGGGAAATTATGTCTAAGCTGGTTTGAACATTTAGAATGTAAGCCCCATGAAGCACTTTGGAGGAAAGATGAATTAATTTTGGTTAGAGAAAAGAAATGAAAGATAGACCTAGGAAAACTTGGTATAATGTGATAAAAATAATTTAAAATTCCTTCTATTATCAGAAGATATTACATTAAATCAAGTGGCATGACATAAACACATTTATATAACCAATTTCATTTAATAGGGCTCATGAATTTGTTATTTTTAGCATTGAAATCAGAGTAATGTCTATTTAATTGTGTGCTATGTATAGAAGATCATGGATGACCTGATGGGTGAAATAGGTGGCCTCTTATTCTCAAATAAGGCTAGGTGGGAAGTAATAAGCGGTCCCTAGGCATAGTCGGCTACCTGAATGACTGTTGATGCTGCATGTATAGTTGATTGTCTAGGTTCAGATAAAATACTTGTTCCTAAGTTTTGGGCGGAGGGGGTAATTTCTTCCCTCTACTTGTTTAGCATCTGCATATGAAACTTATTCTGAAGTAATGCAAGGTCCTTTTTTTTGTTTTTCTTTGAATGTATGCTTCTCAATATTTTTCGGAAAGTTTGCTGTTTCCTGATTGTTTATCGAAGGTCTTACCCTGTTATCTCTGTCATATGTAATGCAGCTGCAATGTTTTGCACATTCCATTACCATCTCTGTTTATTACTTCTTTTAGTTACTTGCCACTACCCTCTTTTGCAATTAGATTGGAACTATTGGCCACAATAAAAAAAAAAAAAAAAGACTAGATCATGCTATCAACTAGACAAATGATATGCTTGTTACAACGTGAATTTCAAACATTTAGATTGCATAGGTTTTAAAAGCATGAATTTCAAACAGGCACCAAGGCCCGCGGTATGCTTATGGGGACCTGAGATCAGGAGTAAAAAAATGAATTGTAAATGCATGTATGCCTTTCTGATAGGCACAAGGCAAGAAAATGCATTCCAGATGCATATTTGTCTTTTTGTTTATCATTCAAAAGGGTGAACTTTGGATGGTAAGGTTACCACATTACAATCTGAAGATCACGAGATCAAATCACAATATAGCTACCCTGTAAATGTAATGCAGGGGTAAGACAGATGAATCTTATCCTCCCTAGACACTACCATGTGGAAACCCCGTGCCTTGGGCGCACCCTTTTTAGTTGTTTGCATGAGCTAAAAACAAATGTGTTATACACAAGGAAGCTGATGTTAGGAGCTTAAAGCAAATGTAAAACATCCATGCAATGATGCAGCTGGTGTCAGGAGATCATAAACCGAAAAACATGAGGTTATTCTATTCTTTCCAATCTTTTCCGTTATTATATCTTCTCTTCTTAGTATGTTGGCAGACAATCAACTCTCTGGCCCTTCTATTTTTTCCTTTTGGAAATTTTCTCAAATCTTCACAATTTTATATTACTGTGAGTTCTATCAGTTGAAGCTTCTGAATTTCTTTCCCGTCACTTATTATTTTTTTACTGATGTGCAGTAGCTTCTCTTCTCTTCTCTTGTTTCTTCTTATGTGGTTTTGTTTCTTTGTTTATGGGTGCTTTTGTGCGTGTGCTATGCTTTTGCGCATTGCATCATGTCGCATCATGTCATCTTGCATTTCACATCCCTTGTGCCCTTAACCAGTGCTCATTAAGCATGTTGGGCATACATTCTATTCCAATTATAAAACTCTTTAGACATTACTAGAATTTTTTATATCATGTAGGTCTTGTTGCTAAAGTTATATGACTTGTATAACTCCTGTTTATAAGTTCATGGCAAGTTTGTTATAATTGCAGATTCAGATTTCCATCTTGGGAACATCCTCACTTTTCTCTTCCATGACTTTGATTCGTTTTCTATAGGTCAACAAATTTAGATTCCTGGACTCCTGAACAGTTGAAGATGATGTTATTTGGAGGAAATAACCGTGCTCATATTTTCTTTAAGCAGCATGGATGGACTGATGGAGGCAAGATTGAAGCTAAGTACACATCACGAGCTGCTGAACTATATAGGCAATTACTTGCCAAAGAGGTTGCTCGAAGTTCTTTAGAGGAGTCGGGTTTACCTACATCACCTCTCGCTTCTCAGTCAACACAGGCACCTAATGGATTTCCTGATTTTAATGTGAATGAAGCTCAAAAGGAAAATTCTGCAGAAAGAAAAGAGGCTACGGAAATACCTGCATCTTCAAGAGCTCATCCAGTAGTTGCTTCCACTATCAAGAAGCCACTTGGTGCAAAGAGAACTGGAAAGAGTGGAGGACTTGGTGCTAGAAAGCTAACTACAAAGGTAGATTTTTATTTTGGAATATGCAAACATGTTGCATATGGGCCAATGTAAATTGAAAAATATTTATGATGAAGTTTTTGATTTTTTTGTAAGTATTGATGAATGAAGTTTTAGTTGTATGGGTTCTGCCAAAAAAAAAAATCTATCTGGCTTCTTTAAACACGATTCAATACTGTTGTTTTTATATTGTTGTAATGGAAAATTTCACTGCAGCCAAATGAGGACCTTTATGATCAGAAACCAGAGGAGCCATCTGCACCAATTACTGCTGCAAGTAATAAGAGCACAACCATTGTCTCATCTTTGCCCTCTCGCTTTGAGTATGTTGAGAACATCCAATCTACTAAAAATTCTGGAGAACAAGTGACAGTAAGCCATGTTGCTCCGCCAAAAGCATCAAGCTTCTTTGCAGAGTTTGGCATGGAGAGTGGTTTTCAGAAGAAGGGAAATTCTAATTCCTCAAAGGTCCAAGTAAGCTTTACTACTCCAATCTCGTTGCCATGTTTGATGCTTTTTGTTCATTCATGATACAGGAATTTAGTTGATTTAAGGGTCGGTCCAAGTGGCAACCAACCCGAAAAGAACATCATTGCATGACTTAACAAAATAGTTGAATGTTAAAGAAGTGCTTCTGAAATTCAGCTGTGGTTGCTGCCAAGACTGGGAAAGAAGGGGGGTTGCATTAGAAGCCAATAGCCAGCCCAAAACTTTGTTGGACATTTTGACATTGATTTGAGACCTAAGTTTGTTACTGTTGGGGTGTTCCTACTTGCAACGCACCTTAAGCGCACTGTTAAATGGGTCAGAATTGTGTTATTGTCTCCTCAGTGCATTGCAAAATCAGCAAGGGCTTCTGCATTGTGGAAGGGTGCGGCCAAAGTGGTTAGTCCAAGATAATATGATTCAACCAAGAACTTGGAATATTGACACTCTAATTGGTAAGCTTATGGAGGTAGTAAATACTATGATAAGAAAGAGGATTAATGTAGTATGTATACAAGAGATGAAGTTGGTGGGAGAAAGTCAAGGATATTGAGAAGACTGGAACCGCATACAAATTATGGTCCTTTAGAAAGGATATAACTTGAAATAGAGTTGACATAATTGTGGATAAGTATTTGAAAGGGAATGCAGTGAGTGTGAATAGAATTGGGGATACAATTATAGTTATTAAGATGGTATTAGGTAAAGAATTCTAAACTTATTAGTGTATATACAAACAAAGTAGGGTTAGGGAATAATTGACGTGAACTTCTGGAAAGAACTAAAATGATCTAAGAGATACTACAGAGGAAGTTGATTCTTAAAGATGTGAATCTAAATTGTGGGGCAAGATGTAAATATGTGTATAAGCATACGTGGAGGTTTTGTTTATGAAGGAAGAAACGTTGGAAGAAAGGATATTTTGGAGTTTGCTATGGCTTATGATCTTCTTATAGGGTTGCATTTTTCAAGGAGCTGGAGAAACATTTGATCAGGTTTAAGAGTGGCTTATCAAAGACCCATATTGACTATTTTATCATGAGAAAAATGGAATTGTTTGTGTCAGTAGGAGTAAAAGATTGTTTCTGTGAAAATCTTGACAACACAGCTATGCTTGTTAGTTTTGGATATGCATTTTAAGAAATGGAAGAGGGTGAAGTACAATCAACTGAAAACATAAGTAGAACTTAACGGGTGATAACTTTTCTTTATAGAGGAGATAATAACAGAAAGTATGGGCTGTGATATGAAAGGGAGGGTAACAAGATGTGGGATGCTATGGCTAATTGCATTTTTGAGTAATTAAAAAGGGGGTGTGGCATGCCAAAAAGAAGCTTGGTAGTCCAAAAAAGTTTGGAAGAAAGTAGAAGTTAAGAAAGATTGTTACAATGAGTGTTTGTGTAGAAACACTGGGAAATTGAAGAGGTATAAATATGCAAAGGAAATGATAGAGACGGCAGTAAGTGAGTTGAAATCTAAAACTCACAGAGACCAACATAAGTGACCTAACAAAAGGTGGGGAAAATGGTTGTCCTTAGACGAGCTAAAGCTAGAGGTGAGAGAATAAAAACTGCAATCAAGTGAAGTCAATCAAGCATAGTGAAGGCTAAGAAGCATGGACTCTGACGTGGAATAGGAAATGGCACAATACTGACAACACGCTATTTTTCTAAAAATAAGGAGATGACACACTAGGGACACGTTTATTACTATCATAGTTTATTATTTTTTTAATCAATGAATAATATTGTTTTATATTTAATTAGTAATAAATATATATATTCCTTTTTATTTATTCCAAAAAATTTTATAGAAAAGTATATAATTGAACCAATATAAATGAATTATATTATAACATCTTTAACAAGTTATTTTAGTAGAATAATATAACTTAACAAATTATGGCAAAACCTAATATAGCAAATTTGTTATATATCAATCAACATTTATATTTTAATTTTACCTCTTTGTACTTTGTAATTACTAGAAAATACAGAATATAAGCAAATATTCCAAACGAAAATGAGTCGCACGCGTGTTCAAAAGGTGTCCCATGTGCCCAAACACGTCAGAATTTAAAACAATTAAAATATTTGGACGTGGTTTGGAACATGTCCAACATGTATTTGGAGAATGTCAGTGTCCAATATATGTCAGATGCTGATACTTTAGCATCAGGAGAGGGTCAATATTCTTATGGTGAAAGGAGGGCACTTCTTGTTGATGAGGATATCATAGAGAGATTGGGGAGCTACTTTTACGATATTTTAATGGAACTAGGGAGACTACCTTAGTGTTAGGGGAGCTTAGTGGCTCTACGAGAAACCTCATTGTTGTCAGAAATGAAGTTAAAGAAGTATTGAAGATAATAAGATTAAGGAGACACCATATGGTATTCCAGTGGAGGCGTGGATTTGTACGGGAGGGATGAAACTATGTTGTCAACTTGATTGTTTAATAGCATCCTAAGCAGCTACAACATGCTAGAAAGTGGAGAACATCACATTGATGACCATATATAAGAATAAGCAGCATATATAAAATTGTGCTAACTGCATAGATATTTCGTTGATGAGTCAAATGATGAATCTATGATAATCGAACCAATGACATGATCACAACAGCTTCTTATGGAGTTCCCTCCACCATTAAGCTAAACCTAAACTTAAAAATCTTGAAAATGTATTCCATGATTTCCCAAATTCGTCTATCATATAAATGGATTCCAAGAAAAATAAAAGCTGAGACAAATCAACCGATGAAGCTATGAGGGTTGTCCCTCCCCAAAATTAACCACAAACAGCAGCTTTCCCATGGAGTTTCCTCCACCATTTAGCTAAGCCTAACCTTAAAAGCTCTTAAACATGATTTTCCAAATCCATCAATCATACAAAGGGATTCCAAAATAAATGAACTTTGTTAGTAAACAACAGTAATCGCAAGCTGTTCTTGCCGCCAGCAATGTGAACTTGAACCTAGGATGCCTATGCGTAAACATGAGGTCTGCATATTGAAAATGTGATCTCCTAATATTTACAAATTCTGTTATCATTGGATGAAAATATCGATATCGGTATTGGTTGCGATTATATCGGTATTGGACATATAAATATTGAATACATTGAAAAGAAAAAAAATTCTGAAAATTGCAACTTAATAAAGCCGTATCAGCTAATATTGTGATATATTGCAAATAAGACAACGTATTGTGATGTACTCTCAGTATTGAGAAATATCAGTATTGGGTGGCCCTAAGACCGTTTCATATTGGTTGATATTTGTATCAATGACTCTTATTTATCAATAAAAAACTAAAGTGAAATACAAACAATTGAAACTGAAATCCAAATAAACAACCTCCTTGCAGCCACTATCAGCAATAAGTTGCAGTTTCTAAAATTTGGCATCTGCATTTGCAAAAAGGTTGAAGAAGAGGTGTGCCAAATAAGCCAGGAAGTAGCCTAGCCCATTTTAATCCGATCAGCCAGCTTATGAATTATAATACTCTACAATTCAAGCCGTTCTACATAGTGTTGATACAGAATCTATTCTTTCAACAATGGTGTTAATCAACAAGGTAATCCAAGAATGAATTCAGTTCAACAAAAATTCATTTCATACAAAAATTGTTGATGGCACAAAATCAGATATAAAAAATGGCAACAATGCTTCGTAATAGGCATGGTTTGGCTATATCGAGTCAGATTGCATGTGCTGCTTAAGCAACTTACAACGTTAAATAAGAATAAGAAGGTCCCCAAGTTGGTAATGTTCTGCTCTAAGAAACACGGAACTCTCCCGGGATTAAAATGTCAATATTTGACATGCCCAAATTTTTTAATTTTTTTTTTAAATTTTTGACATGCTCTGACATGTTTGAATACGTTTTGGACACTTTGAACATATTTCGGGCATGCTTGAGACATGATTCGTATAAGTTCTTGTTATATGACAATGTTTCTCATCAATTAGAACAATGATAAACCATGATTTTAGTTAACGTGTCCCAAGTGTATTATATTCTATTTTCTAAAAAATAGGTGTCAGTGTCTAGGTCCTTGTTCATGCTTCTTAAGTTCTTTGGCACAAGGCAAATCTGGCCTTGGGCACAAGCAGCAGCACTCACTTGCCTCTAGTATGTCAATATCAGCGGCTGCCATCCTCCATTTTTGCTATTCTGAGGTTCTTAGAAATGAATTTTGACGACTAACATGTCATGTATGTTTCCTCTCCTCTCATATTATATTTGTAGCATCTTTAGTCTTTTTGTCTTTCTTTTCCTTTTACTATCAGATTGAGGAAACTGATGAAGCAAGGAAGAAGTTCTCGAATGCAAAATCCATTTCTTCTGCACAGTTCTTTGGAGATCAAAACAAAGCTACCGATGCGGATGCCCAGGTTTCCTTGCAGAAGTTTTCAGTAAGTTCATATATTTTGACTGCTTATTGATATAAATGAAAATATTGGCTGATATTTACAATAACAACTAATATTTATAATATTGGCCCATATGTATTGGTATTAGACTCCCGACACTAATAATTTTCGATATTGCGATGATATCACTATATGTTACCATATTGGCAATATATCAGTCAATACGCACCCAATATTCTAAATATTGTCCAACACATCTTGTGTTTGGCCGATATGGCTCTATCATCTTACGATTTTTAATTTTTTTCCTTCCTATATACCAATGTGGATACATATTGTTTGATATATCTGATACTGATATGGCTACGACTGTTACCAATATTTTCATCCATGTTCTTTAGTTTATTTTTTTGTATAGGATTTACTTCTAATCATATGAAGTGTGTGCCACTTTATATCAATGTGGGACACCCTTCTCGACAAATGCCCACGAAATCACCGTGTCGCCTTTGCTAGTATATCATCTGATATTTGCTATTAGCTTCCAATTCACTATAATATTTTGTGTTTAGTACATATACGAATCACCTAATATGGCTGATGTCGATACAACAACGATTTTATGCATCTAGTTACAAGTATTCACAGGACACTCAGGGTTTAGCTACATGTAGTTTTGATTTTCTTGGTTTTTTTCCCCCATATGGTAATCATTGGAAATCTTCTTGCCTTGTTTATATTTATATTTTTATTTTTTGATTGTCTGTGGGTTTAAAATGAAACAATGTTACTTATTATTTCTTATTTAGCTTAATACTGTTTCGATGAGCCTTATAACTCATTAGTATCTCCTTGTCGGAACGATATCTCCGGATGCTTGGTGTAGCTCCCTTTGCTTGAATACATGACCTAAGTATTATTTAAGTACAGTTATTGAAGGTTTCTTTTCTTTTTTCCCCTATTGTTGTGACATTTTGTGTGGATTTATGATGATCTTAGTCCAATTAATTTTGATGTTTCAGGGTTCAAGCTCCATCTCTAGTGCAGATCTTTTTGGCAACAAATCTGATAGTTCCACTCTTGATATCTCTGCAAGTGACCTCATTAGTAGATTATCCTTCCAGGTACCAACTCTAATCTTTCGACTCTCGTTTAATTCTACCGGTGAAGGTTTTATCCGGACAATTTAAATGGCTAAAATTATGACAATATATTAAAATATATTATTTTTTAAAAAAACATATCGGACAAAAATATTTTTAAAAGAAATAAAAATATATTATTTAATTAGTATGGACTATCACTATAGATAGACCGGTATATCACATGGTATCGGATGTTTAAGTTTAAAATAATAGTATAGACAATCTATTTTAGACATTTTAGCTAGACGGTCCAGTGAGGGCACTCTAACAACTCCATAATCTTTCATGCTCTTTCATTAATATTAATTGAAAATTTTAGTTTCTTTAATTTTGGGTGCTCCCATCTATGTAGAAAAAATGGGGAAAATACAAAACAGCCCTCTTTTCCTTCTCTAAGATTATGTAAAAATAATTGAACAAGTACAAAAGCTTTAGGTCTTGGGATTTTAATTAAGATCTGTTTGGACTGTGGAATTAGGCTTAAATTTTGAAATTATAAGTTTAATTTCAATTCTGATGAAATTGGATAATTCCATTTTTATTGTTTCGATTGTATGAAGGCTTACAATTTTAAGAGAAAAAATAAATTTAAAGTATGATTAGTTTTTTAATCCATATGAAAAAATAAAATAAGCAGCCCAATATGAGTTGTAAATTTCTTAATATATTATCAGTATAATATAATTTTGTGAGATCTTATTTTTGGATGCATATAATATTTGATAAATATATTTTTGTACGACAGTTTTTTATTAGAATTTTGACTTTTATATTGTTAAATAATAATTTTATATAATTTTAGAGAGTAAATTAAAAATAAAATTATGATCGGCTTATCTCTACCTGACCAAACAACAGATCATATTTTATGCAATGGGTCCAGTCTTGAGTTTATTATATCTAATTGACAGATAATTTTTAATTTTAGAATTATAATCCTTTATTTTATCCCTAGAAATTATAGAGAATTATATTATACGAATTTTCAATTATAAGGAATTAGAACATGGTATCAAATTTTCAATTTTGCCTAAGGTTAAATGATAAAATAGTAATTTATCATGGAATTTGAATTCCAATTTCAAATCACTGATGCAACCAAACGGAACCTTCTATCACTCGGTATTGAGACGAATTTGCTCCTCTCTACAGGCACAACAGGATCTATCATCCCTCACGAGTATCGCGGGAGAGACCAGTAAAAAGCTCGGTACGTTCGCCTCGACTCTCATAACCGATCTTCAGGACAGAATCCTTTAATAAATTTGAATTGCTTGTGCTTCTACTATCATTTGTCCGATGAGATATTTAGGTCGTATGACTCATTCCTTCTAAAGATCGAAAAAAACTAAATAAGATTCGCTCTTCGGGGCCACATATCTTGTAGTTATGGACATGTTTGGAGTTTTCATACATATGAACTCGAGAGTTGAGAATGTCGGAAAATTTCTTCCAGAGTGTCCCATTCGTGTCGGTGTGTCGATAAAATTATATGTACGATTTCTTTGAGAGTAATGACATATGTTCGAAAAATGAGAAAATATCCCAATAACTATGGCTCGATTTATGTTATGGACGGTTTTATATTACTTGAGAGAAGGCGAGAAGCCGTGATTGAAATAAGGAAAAAAATACAGTAGAAGGAGTACATTGCATGCATTCATCGTGAGTTCACCATGCAATTTTTTGAGAACATACGTTATTGATAAACACTGCACGTAGAGTTGGGTTTTTTTTTTTTTTTTTTTTGATTTTCTTAACCATCGATTTTTCGAAAAATAAATCTTATTATTTTGAAAAATATATGACGTAAGGTAATTAATTAAGGAGGCCAACCAAGAAGATTTTGATGGAGAGAGAGGGGGTGACAGAACAAATCCTTAGGGGGCGTATCCGCCGCCGCCCCCAGCTCCACCACCATATCTGCCCCTATAGTCTCCTCTGTCACCAAACCCACCTCCTGCACCGCCACCATATCCACCCCGTGCTCCTCCTCCGCCGCCACCATACCCACCTCCTGCTCCCCCGCCACTGTATCCTCCACCACCATCGCCTCTTCCACCTCCACCACCAGTGCCAAAGGCTCCTCCACTACCACCGCCCTCACCGCCACCATGCTCCCCTCCATATCCGCCACCGCCGTAAGCAGGTCCACCACCATATCCTCCACCACCTCCAAAACCACCACCATGTTGTCCTCCTGCACCATATCCACCGCCACCTCCAATTCCCCATCCACCTCCACCTCCACCTCCACCTCCGCCACCATAACCAGGCCCACCATATCCTCCACCGCTTCCATAACCACCCCCACGCCCTCCACCACCATAACCAGGTCCACCACCCTGCCCCGCCCCGCCTCCATAACCGCCACCATGCTGTCCACCACCAAATCCCCGACCACCGCCTCCTCCACCACCATAAACAGGTCCACCGCCATACTCTCCTCCCGTTCCATATGCACCCCCACCACCATATGCACGCCCACGTGCTACACCACCCCCACCACCGTGCCCCCCTTCACCACCACCATAAGCCTCTCGACCACCGCCTCTGCCGCCATAACCTTGTATACTGCGACCACCATGGCCGTTGACATTGTTGCCGGCTCCTCCGATTCCGACGACTGCTCTGGTGGCTGAACTCACGCCCAAACACAATATCACAGAGAAAAACGCACACCCGACGATCTTACTATAATTATTTTCCATATTTATTTCAAAACTTTAGGCGAGAGACGGCTGGTGTGCGGTATTTATAGGCGGCGGAGGAGGCTGCTCCGTTCGCGTTGGCAGTGGGAGCGGTGGTTGAATCACATGAAAAGTGCCAATTAATTTTTTTTTCAATAATTTGGCTTTTGTATTTTTAATAAAAGGACCCAAAGATTGGTCGTTGGATTAAATCCAACGGTCCAGATAGGTGGATGCATCTTAATTGACCCCACACAAATAAATAAATATATATATATAAGAAAAATTAGCTACATATATATAATTAACGACAAAATTTTATTGACGTCACTGTATTTTAAATTTTTTGGTGATTAAAATATTTTTAATTTATTTTACAAGATTTATCTATTAATTATTGCGACTTTTTTTTTTTATATAAAATGAGTCAAATTTTAGATTTTTTAAATAATAATAATAATTTTAGATTTATTTTTTTAAAAATTTAAAATAATAAAATCATTTATATAATTTTAAAAAAATGCTAGATCAGCGTAGATAAATACGAGTTTGAGGGGCTAATATTTTATCTTTAAAATCTAATGATCTTTATTTTATATACTCAAATATTATAAAATAACTTATAAAAAATCTTATATAGAATATTAAAATATTAATATTATAAAAAATTATTTTATATTATAAAATAATATTTATTTAATCTGGTTCAGATAAATACTGCGCCTTATTTCTACAGTGTGGCCCCCTTCTCTCCGTGAAAAGAGGAGATCATTTTCTTGATGTGGCCTACCGAAGAAATATAGAAATGTCAATCCTCTTCGTTTTTTTTTTTTTTTTTTAATCTTAGAAAATTATCTCACTCGAGCTCTGTTTATTTATCGGTAAATATTTATTTAATTTTTAGAGAAAATGTTTTCTATATTTTTTTATAGAAAAATATTTTTAAAAAATAATTTATTATCGAAATATTTTATCCAACGGGCTTTATTTTTTTTAAAATTTTATCATATTTAATTAACATATAATTTATGCTTTCATAATTATAATTTTTTACTGAAATTTTAAAAATTATAAAAAATTATTCTAAATTATTTTTCTATTCTAATGAATTAAAATATTAAATTAAAATTTTAATTTTATTTAAAACCAAATAACATGAGACTTTCTAGCCACATGAGACTTTCACATTATTCGAAATATTATGTTATATGAAGAAAGGCTTAGATATACAAAGCCTTTATCTTTAAAATTTCTTTTGATTTTGTCAATGAAAAATAATGTTTTTGAAATTAGAACTCTATTTGGAACAAAAGCTATGAATCTGCCATTGATTTCGGTTCGACTCTTCTTTTTAAAGTGTTGTTACTTCTGGTCGTTAGATGATATAATAAATAAAATGTAACATTTTAATAAAGATATGAAGGAATATGATCGTTGGATAATATAACAAATATAATTTAATAATTTAAAAAATATATTTAATTATTTTTAAAATTTTTTAAAAAATTATTTAATTGATATACATAATCAGTATAGACAGTCTAATATATCATATATAGTAGTAGACTAAATAATCTAACTTAAATATTTTGGTTGTAAGATCCAATGTGAATGCCCTTAGAAGTGCCACCAAAGTCACAAGCTTCTTTCTTACATAGCTGTTAGGAAGCCCATTTTAAAATACTATTAATTTGTTATATTTTTAGACATATCTAAAATATTTTAAAATATATAAAATCTTATTTATCTATTCATATTAATATATTTATATATAAATTGATAGATAAATAAGTATCATCTAATAATGAGAGAAGAACCGTTGCGACACCATAGGGCATCCGACTCGCGTATGACGTTGTAGCCGTCCATTTGATCGAAACCCTATGGGTGCCATTTTTCATATTTAAAAAATAAAAAAATATTTTTTTAAAATATGAGGGGCGCTGCAGCCCGTTAAATTTTGATCCAATAGACGGCTGCAACATCATATGCACGTTGTATGCCGTATGACGTTACAGTGGTACGCCCTCAATTTTTTGATAATAACATATAAATATTCAAAAATATATCTCCTATATAATTTTTTTTTTGGAAAGTTCATAGTTATTATGCCTTATGTGTGTGTGCGCGCACATTAAGGACCATTGTATATTTGTTTAATTAGTAACACTTGATTAATCAATCTATATCAATATATCTATATATTATTTGTTAGAAAAAAATTTAACAGATAAAATTTAAAACTTAAAAATATATAAATGATTATTTTTTATTTTTTATATTAGGTTAAATATTTAATAAATATTAATATTATAAAAACAAACCTATAAAAACTATTATATACAATTTTTTTATATATCTTAATCGTCATCATTAAATTTTTATTCAATAATAAAAATTAGAAATATACCAAGTTGACATTGCCCCCCAATTACTTTGTCTTCAGCATTTGATTTCCTGTGACATATATATATATATATATAACGACTCGAGTTCATATAATAATATATTAGTCCACTTTTGATCATAAATATAATATTATATCTGTACGATTTGATTTTTTTAGACTTTTCAAAAAGAAAATTTATTATTATGAAGATATTTAAACTTTTTTATAAAATATATTGTCTCTTCTGAAATTTTAAACTGTAACTCTCACACTTCATCCCACTTAAGGAACGATATCCTCATCTCATATGGCATTGCCAAAAACTGTCCTGATTGACGTCCATATGCTTTCGGTCGGATTTATCTCTGATATCATTATATAGCGATTCGAGTCTATATAATAATATATTATCTGTTTTGGGTCATAAATATGGCCCTACACCCAATGTCAATTTCCATTGTATGACTTTACGACATTTTGATCCTAATAAAGAAATGCCTTTTAGTATGGTATCCTCTTTCAATAAATAAATATGACGAATAATAATTTAAAAAATAGTAATTAATTAATTAATTATGTAACATTTTATAATTTTATTTTTTTTAAATTTTAATTTACATTCCTTTGATTAAGTAAATTAACACCATATTTATAAAAGGTAAAATATAAATAAATATATTTTCTATGTTAAATTTAAGGTATAAGTTCTATGATTAATTTAATTTAATTTAATTTAATAAATTTGGTATCAAAAATATGTGTTTTTTTAAATAAATGTTATTAATTTACTTCATTTTTTACGAATAAGTGAAATAAATTTTCAATAATTTTATTAAATACCCATCATTTCCCATAATTTAAATACTCCTTAAAATCAGAAAATACCAACCGTTAATTCAGGATATCTTGCAGAAAGTCAAGCAATCATCTCCCCTTACTCCCACTACTACATACTAAAATACTAGAAAATCAAAAAGGAAATATAAAAAGATCAAATCATTTATTTATTTATTCTTATTTTTATTAATTAATCAATTTATTTATTTATAATTTGACTGATTACATTTCTCTATATTTTATTTACTATAATTCCCAGGAAATTTAGTGGAGGTTTTGAGCCAATAAATTAAAAATAATTTATTTATGTCATAATATCATACAGATAAGTCTATAACATTTAAAATTTCTATATTTTTAATAGTCTTTATGATATCATTAAATAGTCATATTTTCTTTCTCATTTACTTTCTTATTTTAAGTCGCTGTTAATTAAGAAATTATATTTAATCTCCAGTTAATTTTAGAATATTTTTAAGTAGACACATTAATAAATAAAATTATGAATATAACTGTTATTTAATTATCTCTCTCTTTTTCTTCTTCTTGCTCTCTCCTATCATCCGTCTCTTCTGACTTTCCCTTCTCGTTTGTGCTTCTTTTTCTTCTCATCATATTTTCTTCTCTTTTTCTCTCATTCCATACATCAATAATTTAGGTTTGATTTCATGATTCTAGTTTCTTGATTGGTGTACAAGGAAGCTCAAATAAAAAGCAAAGGATCTACGTCTGATCGTCATGTGATCCAACGATCAAGTACCATCTGACAAAATATCGCGTACAAGACACCCTCGACACGGCATCTGGCTTTAGCAGGATATGGAGTGCAAGATCGATTCGAACCAATAGTAATTAGTCTCAAAAGAAATTGGTGCAAGAGTTCTCCAAATGACCTATCGGCCGAGCAATGTACCCATGTTACCCTTTGCACGTTCATGAAACCTAATTTTTTAGCCACTCTATTAGTAGCCCATTTTCTTAACCTTGCTACTAATAATGAAGAGACCTCATTGGCAAAGGAGCTCTCATTAATAAAATCATTCAATTAATTGTGGGAGCAATATTTCCTGAGGAAACCTAATCTATCAATAATATTAAGTCTAAGACTTCAGACAATTACCCATATCTGTTAGCTTTCAGAGTTTTGTAGATGGTGTGGAGACTTGAGTTTCAGTTGAATATTTTATAATCTAAGCAGTACTGAAACTCTCTTTAGACTTAATTATCAATATCGAATATATGTCGTGCACCAGCCGTTCTCTACATGTGTTTGGCACACTCTATCATGCATCAAAATTGTTTATTTTATTGAATGAACACTCACTTTGATCGAATTTTAACAACCGATTATTCAACTCCCATGCAATTTGGATGCATTTGCAACACTTTCTAAGCACGCCAGATAATCTTGTATCATAAATAATTAGGGTTCCTAATATAAATTAGATGAAATTTTGGCCATTTTTTAAAATTTTATAACACAATCCGGTTATATTAACTCACTGTTAAATTATACCTTTTGTGATTTTTTAGTGGTTGAGCAGATAATAAGCTGAGCCATCAAATGAACAGCTACCGAATGGACCTCTCATTCCTACACTAGCTTTGGCGGCCATTGCATATTTTAGCCAGATAAATTGTAATACCTATATCTTTTATAAAGATAAAACTATTAGATTCGTTATAAATTTATCGTCTTGTAAAAATACGCTCTGTGATGATGCCTTCTCTGTGTTATAAATTATTTTTGACTCATTCGACACTTCCTCTAGATATTTAAGAGTTTTGTTCATAACATTTTTAAAGAAATATAGTGAATTACTTATAAAAAAAAAAAGAGGATAAAAAGTTTATATTTTTTTTTATTAATAATTTACCATAAAGTAGCATTATTTATGAATTATATTATTATATCTATTAATAAATTATAAATTCTATTCAGTGTCTTTTCAATGTGTCGTATCCTCATTTTAATGAAAATAACTTGTCGAGCACATTGATATTTTATCATGTCCATGTCTCATACCGTTATCCATATTCCATAGCTCATAATGTATAAAATGTGATTTTTCTACTATGTTTAACTAAAAAAAATGTTTAATTTTGTATTTTTTTTAATTTTAAACTGACAAATAAACTATTTTAGTTATAAATTTTAAATTGAATTTCAAAAAATATCAAAAATAAAATTTTTAAAATTTTTATACGGGTTAAAAAATACATTTTTTTTATAATTTTTAAGTCCTATTCATATAATAATACTTAAGATTGCGTGATTATAGAAAAAATTATTTATAATAGTATGAGATATAAACATATTTAGCGAATAAATAATAAATTTAATAAATTC
Source organism: Nepenthes gracilis (assembly GCA_033239525.1). Lineage (NCBI taxonomy): Eukaryota > Viridiplantae > Streptophyta > Magnoliopsida > Caryophyllales > Nepenthaceae > Nepenthes > Nepenthes gracilis. Next base: position 1,677,441 of record BSYO01000037.1, read on the forward strand.
ATAGTCGATTTTATTTATATTTTTTAAATATTTCTTTTATTTGAGTTATCTAAATTTTTATGTGAATTATCAAAATGATATATACTATGCTTTATAAGTTTAAAAATATAATTATATTTATTAAAAGTACTACATTTAATCGATATTTAGGATATGGTTGATGATAATTAGGTTGCCATTCATTATTTTTTTAGCTTGGCAAAATGTTATGTATTGCTAATTCAATACAAAGATTAAACAAACTATAAAATAATAATTTAAAAGATTATTATTGTCAAGAATAATGTATTATTATTAATAATTAAATATATGTAGATTTAAACTCAAGCAATTAATTTTGTAAGAAATAAATTAAAATTGAGTTTGACCCATCAAAGTTTCAAGTATAACTCAAATAAACTGAATCAAGTGTACATCAGATATTTATAAAATATACAGATATATATCATTTTATATAAGGGATTAAAATTGAGAATCACATTCTTCATAAGACATACTATTATGTGATCAACACGATTTTTTATAAGTTTCAATAATTATGACCAAATTATAACAAAATTTACAATCAAGTCACCATAGACGATTTGAGTCAAATCTTCAAACGGGCTGTTCATATAAAATATATTAGGTTATAATTAACACAACCTGCGAAATAGTTTCTAAGACACTTAAACAGATTGGTGTATATGTATGCATATCTTTATGTGTGTATATGTATGTAGTATATTTTCCTTCCACGTTTGTTACTATTGGAGTCTGACTCGGATACACAATCCAGCGGAGTGGAATAAAATTTGAACTCTCATGTCACAGGTCAGTTGTCAAACTCGTCAGTACAAAAAATATAATAATATATAATATTTTTAATGTTGAAAATTTTTTCAACCAACGAAAAAAATACGGGATAAACTCTAAAATAATCTATTATAATAATAATAGTACTCCGATTACAAATAACCAATTTTAAAATTCATTCACTACAATTTTGAGAAAAAATAGTTGATTATAATCCCTTCAGCACATTCAGTAACCCACAATAAAAGATATAATGAGAAATAAGAAAAACTAAAAGAAATACTCTCTAAGAATTCATTTAAAACAACGTACTTGACCCTGATGAAAAATGAAACTTAAGTCCGATATCAACGGCCTGTCAAGCTTATTTCTTTTCTCTTATCTCTCTCTATGTAGCACTTATTGCGTGAAATTTAATTTCAAAATTATCTTAAAATCGCATAGGCACGATTTTATATTGCAATCGGCACCTCGGGCCCCCTGATTCGGTGCTAGGCACCCCAAGTTTCTGTGCCTTGGTGTCCCTTGGGCGCATGCCATACACGCTTTGCGTAGGCGAATATTGTATTCTTTATTCAAATGTCGTATAATCTTTCGATAACTATCTATTTATTGTAAAACTTATAAAAGAATGACCAAAATCTAACAGTTATATATTGAGTGATCATTTCTTTCAAGCACATTCTCCTCTTTAGAATGGAGCAACACACTCAACGCTAGTTTTGGACTGATTTATGAATACAAAAGCTATTACAGTATCTGTAGATATTTTCACACCTCTTCTGTACTACTTCTTCAATCAACTATTATTGACTTTTCAAAAAACTATCTTTTTTACTATAAAAAAAGTCATTCATTTTACTATAAAAAAATAAAATAAAATAAAATAACTAACATTTTAAATATAAATACTTTAGTACATATTTTATATTTTTTTAAATATAATTTTCAACTTAAATAAAAAAATATATTTTACTTTAATTTTTTTATTTGTTTAATTTTTAATTTTCAAGAGTGGAATATTTCCTAACCAAAACAATGGACCATACAACCGTGCAATTCTGTCAAAAGGCAAATAAGCATGATAAGATTGGTGGTTAGGAAGAACAAGGTGCCACCTCAACATGACTAAAATTAAATTCAAATTAAATATAAATTAAATTTTTAGATAAAAATTTATATTCGATAATTCAAGACATATTAGACAAAACTCTATCATCTGAGTCAAAAGTCTTAGTTGTGTCCTTCAATAAGCCGAATTAGGCCAATTCGGACTGATCTATGAATATTTTTTATATTTTAAATATTTATTAAAAATTTTATATTTTTATAAAAAATTTAAAAATAAATAATAGTTTAAAATTTATAATATTTAGGATCAAATATTAAGTGATGGAACGTTAGTAACGGGCTGATCCGTAAATGAGGAAACGACGCAAATCCATTACGACCGATTTCTGGACGGAAGACGTCGTCCGTTAAACTTGATAAAGAGCAAGCAGGTAAAGGCCCAAAAGTAGGACTATGTCATTAAAACGATAAAAGAGAGAAGTGGGCGATAGAGGCCCAAAAATGGGTGTCCATTCCATGACCATTAATAAAGTTTAGAGCAAAGTTCTCATCAGAATAGCTTTTCCTCACGCATCATTATGGCGGAAGGTAACAAAATATAGAAAGTAGACCTTTGAGTTTACAAACGACGATCACGCCTACGTAGAAAGTATTAATTTGTCCACGTGTTCAAGCCCCTTCTCAGTAAGGAAGGCAACCCATAGCCGTGGTTATAAAAGGCCATGGGATCTCCTTTCAAAGACACGCTCTAGTCACATTCGCAAACGCCTTCTCTTGCTCACAAAAGCCCCTAGTAATCATGGAGTTCTCAACTCTCTCTCTTTCACCGTGACTAGTTTCTCGGGAGGGTCTTATCACTTTATATAAAATCGGACTCTACGGCTCGATCTCCTCCTTTCTCTCTCTAAAATTGGCGCTCTTCCTCTCTCCTCCTCTCCAAAACCCTTGGAAATATAGAAAGATTGAGATAGGTCGCGCTTTTTATACCCTCGGGGTGCTGCACGGGACAAGCAAGCGACAATCACACCTACGTTGAAAATGTAAGAGCTGCCGAGCGGGGAGTACGATCTCGAGCACGCAGCTGGTGTGTCGTAGTTGTGGCACTACTTTTTGCACTCAAGCACTGAACGCTGTATAAAAAATTTACAACCCATTTTTCTTGGCCATGGTTATTCAAAGGTCCATTAATTATTCTTTCATTGACTCGTATTTATTATATTTTTAGACCCGAAACCTCACACAAACGCCTTCTCTTGCTCACAAAAGCCCCTAGTAATCATGAAGCTCTCAGCTCTCTCTCTCTTTCACTGTGACTAGTTTTTAACGAACTTAGTACTCAAAGAAACTTCTTCTCACGAGTAATAATAGAATCATTCTTCCTACGAGTGCTCTCACACTTCAAAACATTCACCAGCATTTATATTACATTCATTGAATCCACCTTCTTGTCTTTAGAAGGTTGGTTATTGACTTAAGCGTCGAAATATTTTCGATGAGATTAAATTATACCGTCACCTGACCTCTTGTTTAAGTTGCGGTGTATAAGACCCAAAATTATGCGAACAGAGACCGAAACCAAACAAACTAGTTGACCTGAATTTGTTCAAGTTTAGGTTCAGAACGCATCATTAAGTAACTATATATTTAAATTTAAATTTTTATATAAAAATTATTTATTATACAAAAATATAATCCAATAAAATAAATGTTTTAAACTTAATATTTATTTTAAATAAAAAATATTTAAAAAAAAATTTAAAATCAAGATGGGCAGGGCTATGCCTGACTGAATATTTTTACCTATAATAATATCTAACTTTAAAAATTAATCGAGTTTAATTTTATAACCATATTTATCTATTTTATTTTTATACGTTAATAAAATTAAATAAAATTTTAAATTAATCAGATCAAAACCATTAAATGGTTCAATTTTAATTTTGTTTAATAATAGCTGCATCGAAATATGATATATTTATATATTTATATATATTTAAGTTGCAATTTTTTTGTTATTAAATTATAAAGTAATTAATTTTATTTTAATAATTAGTCATCATTATAAGGTGGAATTATTTTGTCATTAGTCTTTCCAACCAATAGTGACGAATGAAAAATACGTTGGAAGGGGACAGAAAATTCGAATATCTAAACAACCAAACAAATCGGTAAACGACGTCGTCACGTGTAAGGTTGGTCGGGGGGCGGCCCACCCCCACGCCACATGAATTGCTTTTCCATCAATCTGACTCCCACACGTGCCACGTTCGGCTCAGATTGCACGTGGATTTGATCGACATCGGAATGTTGTCCGGCGCAGCGGCGGTGGGTAACGCCTCAAAATTAATTTTTTTTTTATATCCAAAATTTATAAAAATTCAATTATAACTTGAAAGTCGAGTTGTACGGATACTAACACAAGCCCGTAGCAGTGAAAAACTATGAATTATAATGAATGTAGAATTTAATTGAATTTATCTTATCTGATTTTAAAAATATAATAATAATTGTTGGGTTTCATGTCATGGCCCATTAAGAATTTTGAAGCTTATGAAAGGTTTAGAAGTTCACACAAGATGATTAGTCCAGTGAAGACCGAAAACTCGTGCAGAGCCACGCCTGGCAGGCAGCAACTAAAACTGCGGCAGCGTTAATGCGCCGTGGCGAAAAGGAAAAGGTGCTAATTGATTTGGCAGACGGCGCCAGCTCACGCCACGCAATCTGCGGTCACCCGGCCGACCCAATCCTCATTCGGGAAAAACCGGGCGTGGTCGACAGCGGCGCAGGAGCCTACCAACCACGGCGAACGAGCGGCCCCGCATGGCCGGTCAGTCACGACGGCATGGCCGGCAAAGGAGCCATCGCAACGGGCATCTTGGCACCCAGAGTCCAACGTGGATGGGCCTATAAGAGCTCCCACACTCCACAGAGAAGGAGATTATATTCAACTCCAATCCCAACCTTCTCTAGCCATGATCATTAAGACTCAAACTCCGATCTCATAACTCTCGGAACAAACTCACAAAGAAGCAAGAGCAACTGAGGAGTGACTCACTTTCATTTGGCGAAAGCTAGCTCGTTACTGCTCCCCAACGTTTTATCAGACAATGGGAAAGTTAGCAACCCGTCGCGGTACATCAAGGGAGTCAGGCCTCCCATCACCTGCTCACTGCATTCCCCACACCATCATTCACGTATCTCTTACGCTTTTACAGCATTCAACCGCGCATTGTTCTTAGCGTGCGCCATTTTCGTTCATTTCGAGATTTTGCTGACTTGAGTATCGAAACGGTTTTGGTAGGATAAATTCCGCCGAACCCCTGACCTCTCGTTTGTTGTTTGTGTTATGCAGGTCCAGGTTCACAGAGACGGAGACTGGACCCTTCCCCTGACGCCGCCGCGTGCTTAGGAATCCGAAGGCTCCCTTATCCGTACAGCAATCACGGGCCCGAGCGTAACGGTAATATTTATTTAAAAATTTAGATAAATTTGTTAAAAAAATATCAAATAAATATTTAATAATAATACTATCGGATCTAAAGAGATCCAACTAATACAAATAATCAAAAATATAAACAGATTATAATAACAAAATTATATAATAAATTTTAAATAAAAATTTAAATATAAATCAAATATAAATTCGGATACTAGCGAATAATTACTAAATCTTTAGATATCCTTCATTCGAATCTCGTAAGTCTTTAAACCCTCTAATCTCGAAAGGGTTAGAAATATAATAACTCATGAGTATAAAGTTTAATATATATATATATATATATATATATATATGAATAAGGAAAATAATAAAATATTGATAAAATCTAATATATGTTAAATATTTTAAATATCAAATGTCCAAATGTAAAATGTTTAAATTTGTCAAATATCTCAATACGATTTTGTACACGAAATTTTTTATCTGACTATAAATATTAAATAGTCTAAATATACAGAGTCATCCAACCATACGAATATCCAAAATATTACAGATCCAAAAATTTTAAAATCCAAGGAAGAAGCATGAAAACTGGATAAATTCGAATATCAGTCAAAAATTACAATTCCCAATAGTTAAACATCTCAATTATTAAATATATATAGGTAAAAATCTTAAAAATTTAAAATATACTAAAATATAATAACCATTGAGCAAGAGACTGTTTTTGACAAATAATTACATATATTCCGAATAACTTTAGACCATATCACAACTATTTAGACACATATTATTTCTTATGGATGGAATTAAAATGCACTTTCTTTTGCCACCTATGAATAATAAGCATAATTCTCAAATTTATCAAATATATATTAAAATATTTAAATATATTATTTCATTTAATTCCTTATAATAATCCTAATAAATATCAAATTAGAAGACTACATACAAAAAGTATAAAAATTGTATTTTAAAAAATATAAATATAAAATTTTTTACTCTAAAAAAAGTATAAATATTAAAATAATAAAATAGAGTCCGAATTGAAACATGCTTGGACTACTATATGTAATGCCTAAATACACAAGTTTATAACTTTTTTTATTAATATTTATATATAAAAATATAATAATTTAAAATTTTATTTATTTTGTATAAAATAAACAAACTCTTTAGTAAAATGAAAGCAAAATCTTAAAACTTTTGATAAAATTATATGCATATAATAATATTAAAAGTAAAAGATAAAAAATAATATACACATATAGTAAAATATAATTCATAAATAAAATTAGAATGAATTTAAAATAGATCAAAAATTAAGTTTAAAAATATTTACGTTAACCTTTTAATTTGACAGATTTGACTCCTAAAAGTTTTAAAATGTTCTTCTTTCTCTTTCCTTCTCATCTTCTCACACTCTCTCTTCTTTATACTTTTTCTCTAACAAAATGACTAAAAACTATATGTAGGCCCTTTGTAAATACAATCTGCGTATAAATGACCAATGAGTGCACATTAGATACCACACCAAAAACCTCATCAGTGCGCAAGTATCATATCAGATGCAGTTTAGACGCCATTTAATATGTCCAATTTGCACATAAATACTCATAGACACATATCAGGTGCTACCTAATATATCCAAAACATATAAGAGCACGGCTCGTGTACCTATCTTGGATCCTCAAATTTGATTTTTTTTATAATTTTATCATATAAATATTTCTAAACTGATCTAAAATTATAATAACGATATCAAAAAGCATATATAAAACATGGGGCATTATAAATTATTAATATTAATCAATTTTATATTAGTAAGGTATATATTGAGTTTTTATTGTCCTATTTAAATTTTGTATTTGAGTGTTAAATATAAGCTTAATAATTATTTAAACTATTTGTGTCCCAGTGCTACATAGTGGTTGAAGTTTTTAATCCCGAATTAGATAAAAGTTAGCCAATGGTTTAAGATTTGGGTTATGAAATTAGACAGAAATCAGCTGATAACTTAAGCTGGATCGCTATAAAAGTATATTAGATGATTTTTGTGTAGTAAAAATTTTAGTAGTAAGCTCAAATTGAACACAAGATGGCTACTCATACCGTGTACTTCGAGAAAGAAGTCGCAAGATGAATGTTTAAGCAAGATGTAGTTTATGGTCACCATCTACTGACTGGAATTATTTTAATTTGAAGTTTCTTCTATATTTTTAAAAGACAAAATCTCCCTCAATTTAGAAAGAGAACGAGATTTGAATTAAAGTGACTGTGAGCTTTTTTTGAGTGACTAAATACGCAACTGTGAGATTAAGAGAACTGTCTATTTTTTAAGAGATCTTTCTTTTTGATTTGAATCTCTTAGCTACTTTAATTTTGAATCTTAAATTTGTTATTTAACAAATAACAAAGTTTCAGTGTGTAGTTCATATGTAGATTTGATGTGTGTTTTATTTGGAAGAGTTAATAAATTATAGATCTACTCGGAAAGATCATAAGATATTTGAGTAATTACGAGTCTGTAAATCCAATAAGGATTTTAGATATTCACATATCTGTAATTAATCAGTTAAAGGGTCTAGCTCATTTTTTCATCGTTTTATAAATTGATTCTTTTCATATAATTGATTTTTAATTATCAGCTCAAAACCAAATGGATTTTTTCGATCAATGAGTTGCTTAAGAGTTTTATTTCATTGCCATATATTGTGTTAACTCTATCTAATCATTATTATTTACATTATATGTATGAGAATACCGATAGTTTAATTTAAGCATCTAAATATATAATTTCTTTATGTGTATTAAAATTATAAATTTTTCTTTTGTACATTCCTGAAAAATCAACTGTTTTTGATAAAAAAAAATCTCACTGTAATGTAAAAACACCTTCTCCTATATAAGAATACAGATACATATACTCTTCTAATTAACTGATTTTCTTTAATGGATAAACACCGGAGTAGATTCAGTATTTTTTGTAATAGTATCAATACACAAAGTGATTTTATAAAATTTATCATAATTTAAATGTTATTATATCCGATAAAAGAGTTAAAAAAATAATCAATCTTGTTTAAATAAATTAATCGTAATAATAAATAAATAAATAAATTATTAAGGTCAATAAAATATTTTAAATTTAATATTAATATATTTATACCTCAATTATTTTTTATAAAAAAAATTATTTTACTATAATAAACTTAATTGATCTTATTAAACAAGCCATAGATCCACCCCTAACTAATCATTATATTTTAATACCTGATTTAATTTTTATTTTATCCTCTTAATATGATTAAATCACATGCTCATGTGATATATAATTGAGCGTGGACTCTCACTAAGTAGCCCAAATTTTAATACCTCATTAGTTAGCTTTTTTATATCATAAATATAATTCTCATTGCTATATATTTAGACTTATCAGATATATTATATTTATAAATAAAATAATATATTTAGAGTTTGATATGCATTTATTGTTTATTTTTAAGGTCAGGCATGTTTCTGTTTGAGATATGATCTGCTCTCGAGGTAGGCATGAGATGCTTCCAGTATCAAGTAATGCCTGTTTTGTACGATTTTATTCTTAAAAAGATACTGCAAAATAAAGAAAAGATACTGTAAAATAAAAAAAAAATCCTTTTCAATTATAAATAGAAAAACACCTCAGAACTCAGTATATATGTTATCTGTGAGAATTCATACAAATTAGAAGGCATTTTTCTCCATTCGAGAAGCATTTTTGAAGATAAATTCGTATGGGTTGAAGTTGATGATTGAATATTTTCCCTTTTTTTTTTCAAACCGAATAATATCTCCAATATAAATAAATCCCACCTAAAGACCTAGAAAAATAATAATTAGGGACCTAATAAGTACAAAAATTAATAATGCACCAATAATTTGAGGAGACCATACGATATTTACCAATGTAATGGTCTAAATAAACTTATAGCCAATCATTTATGAATAATTTAGAGATTTAACTCAGTAAAAATATAGCCGATATATATCTATTTATAAAATTGAGTGATAATACATATTAAAATTTGACTCGAAACTGGTTAAACAATTGAGGGAAGCATAAATTTAATTGGGTTTTTTTTATTTAGACTGATGAAAATTTTAATTAGGTTAGATCGATATATACAAAAAGTTATTTTATTTTTATCTTAAAGAATTAAAAAATAAATTTTCTCTCTTTTTTTTTTGTAAAATTTGATTTTATTGTCAAATTATATTATAAATGGTTTAATAAAAGTATATAATAATAAAAAAATAGATTAGTGAAATATTAAATTAGTTAAAATTATATTTAAATAATTATTTTATTTTGCAATATTAAATATATATTTTTTATTTTTTAATGATTCGAAGGTGATGAATTGGGCATTTAATAAAGGCAATTAATCATCGCAAAGCCTGCGAGTCGATCAAAATTTACTACGTACGTTAATTTATCGAACATTACACGCTTCATAATAAAGGAGCCGCGCGGCGTGGCAAATAATAATGTAATAATTATGAGATTTAATTATGATATTTGTGACATTGTTTTATTTCATTATTTAGGAGATAATAATTTTAAAATTAAAAAAATAATATCTAATATATTTTCTATTTTTATAATTAAATAAAAATTTTACCAAATATTAAAAAAATAAATATAAAAAAGTAACTGCTTAAATATTTTTTAATTTTTTAATTTTGATTATTAAATTTTTTATCATGTGACTTGGCAACTAATAATAAAAATTTTGAGATTAAATAACTATTTTATTAATTATCAGCCTTTTTTTCTTTTAATAATTCTAATAATTTTTATGAAAGAATCTAATAAAATTTAAATTTGTATTAAATATGATTTACGCGAAGTAATTGTCGATTGTGCCACCACAGGGCTTAATATTAGGCTTTTTTATTTTTTTAATAGTTTATAATATTTTTTAAAATAACAATAATTAAAATTTAAATTATATTTTTAAATATTATTTTAATATTAATATTATAAGTAAAAATTTAAATATATTGATGAATAAAACAGCATAATATTTATTTGATTGATTAACAACCAATTGGAATAAAATTTAAATATGTAATATTATTTTAATTATAGTAAAGTATTTGAATTTATTTTATCATCAACTCATTGGATTGATAATCGCAGATTAGGAGAAGAAAGATACACAGTTCATGAAATTTGCATAGCTACAATCTTCATTCAGAAGAAAGAAAGGTTTGTTTTGTTTTTTTTTTTTTTTGGAAAAAAGCATAATTAAAAATAAAAATCCAAACATTTTCTCGATCGAAGAACATAGAAAATGCAGATTTGCGAACGATGACAGAATCAGAAAAGCAGGATTTCCAGTAAGCAATTCACTGACAGTATGTTGCGATTATCCGGAATCTCTCTTCCCTAACTTCTCTGATCGGAAAATTTAGCCTCTGTACAACGGCGAACGCTCCTGGAAGACTTTCGACCGCCGGAAAACCTTCATCGGGCTCGGAAAATACCACGCCTTACTCTTCGTCGACGACGTCACGACATCACCGCCGGGATGCGGCACAGCCACCGATCTCGATCTCCTCATCTTCGCCGCCAGCGATTCTTCCTCCCTGATCACACTCTTCGAGTTAAGCGGCCAAAACAACGACCAGAACGACGATTTACCTCTACTCGAGGCCACAGGAAACCTCAGATCGTTCGAATCGTCACCGGAATCAAATCCTGCCGAGCGGAAGAACGGAACGGCAACGGATCTGGATCGTCGGATGGACACCTCGCTGTCGATGAGGTTGGATATCCGACCGACGGAGCTGGCGGCGGTGGCGGATGAATTGCAAGAGGAATTAGAGGAGGCGGAGCCGGTACAGAAGGTGCAGGGACGGACGTTGCCGCAGTCAGGACAGAGTGCTGAGAGCTTCTGGCAGAGGCAGAGCGGACAGATTCCGTTACGAGGTCGCCTCGACGGATGCTGCAGGCACCTCCACACTCCTCCTTCCTCTGTGTCAAACGCCATGGATGTATCAGCTAGCATCTGCAACTGCTCCCTCTCTCTATCTCTATTTATATCCATCTCTCTCTGCTCTACCATAACCGTCTCTCTCAGCTTTAACAACTGGAATGTACGCTAAAATTAGGTTTCATTAAAAATAAATTTGAATTTCATGCAAATTAAATCAAAATAAAAATTTATAATTATTAAGTCGGATTTGCCCCTATTTAGTCCGGTTATTTGAACTAAAAATTATAACCGAACCCGTATATATTTAGAACAAAATATATTTTAAAATAATTTTATTTAAAATTTTTATTTGTATAAAAATTTTAAAAATATAAACATTTTTAAATTAAAATAAATTTTAAAATATTTAAAATTAAAAATCTTTAGGTATGAAGTTATTAAGAGTAAAAAATAATTTATTAAGATATTTTTTTAACTTAATATTTATCTAAAATAAAAACACTATATTTTAAAATGTATATAAAATTTGAGATCGATCATCATTTGCCCATGATATTATTTATACTTCCAATTGTATATTTAATTAGATAAAAATTATTATTTTTAGTGTGAAGATAAAATGTAAAAAAAATTAAAATTAAAATATCATAAAATTTATGTCAATTTTTTACAATTTTAATATAATTAAATATATAATTTAGTGTGATAATATAATTTCTATTGAGTGCTAATGTGTCCCTGGTTCTCGACTTGTGGTATGGATTAGAGAGACTTTCATTCTTTCGTTGTGAGTCAAATTGGAATGAGTTTGGCCTTTATCGCTATTAACCAGAAATCTGTACATTATAAATTACAAGTAGGAGGTCAGAGGACGGCGAAAGTTGCTTCTACTGCATAACCTCCGACGCTCAAATCAAAAATCTTTCTCGGGGAATAGAAAGATGTTGGGATGATGTAAAGAATAAATAGATGCATATAGCAGTGGGTAGAGTGTTTGGATGCGCCCACTGATGGGCGGCTTAGACTTGTGCCTGACAGAGGAGCGGCTTAGAGATATGCCCAACAGATGAGTGGCTTAGAGGAGAGCCCGGTAGAGGGGTGACTCAAAGGAGAAGGACCAAACTGTATAACCTGGTTACTCGAATGGAGAGTTGACTCTTGGACATGGAACTCTTAGCTCTAGGACGGAGGGCTCCTCACTCCAGGATGAAGGATTAAAGGCTTCCTAGGTGACGAATGGCTGATGACCTTCGAACAGGAGGGGGGCTGAGGGCCCACAAACAATAGGTGGGTTGAAGGCCTCCCCGTGATGGAGGACTGATGTCTTCCGAATGGGAGGAGGGTTGAAGGCCTCCTAGCCGACGAAGGGATGATGTCCTCCGGACGGAAGGAGGGCTGAAAGCCTCTTGGACTCGATGAGGGCTGAAGGGCCTCCAAACGAGAATAGGGCTGAAGGCCTTCTAGCTGATGGAGGGTCGATATTCTCCGGATGGGTAGAGGGCTGAGGGCCTCCGGGACTGAATGAGGGTTGAAGGCCTTCTGGCTAACAGAGGATTGATCACATCTGAACAGGAGGAGGGTTAAGAGCCTCCCGGATTGAATAAGGGCCAAAGGGCCTCTGAATGAGAAGAGGGCTGAATGCCTCATAATTGATGGAGGGCTGATATCCTTCGGACGGATGGAGGGCCGAGGACCTCCTAAGGCCAAGGACCTCTTAGTCGCTAGTCTACTCTCGTTGGAGAGTGGCTAACAAGGGCTACGCCCTTATCCGAGTTATCTGAAGCTTTTTTGAGCTTCTTCTTCTTCTGGCCCCCATGTCTGGAGGCTGGCAATAGGGTTGAGGAGGAATGAGCCCCCTATTTCTTCTTGCCCTGACATGTGCAGAATATTTGGAATATTTGAGACATCTTATTCATCTGCTCCGTCATTGCTAGAAAGATAGGAACATGTTGCTCTCGACCCGACTACTAGCGGAATGGTCGTGGTCAGGGAAGGCAGCCTTTCTAGCGGGAACGCTAATTTGAGCCCTAATACTCACCATTTCGTCAGATGTCGTTGATATATGAAAAGAAACCGGTTGCCTTTTAGTTAGCGTTCTCATAGATGGTACCAATGATGCATCTTGGACCTAAGTTTTGAACGGATTTAGGTTGAACTGGTTTGTCGAATTTCAATTACCGTCTTTCGAGCTTGTGATCTTGCACACCACAACTCCAAATAAGAGGTTAGATGACGGCGAATTTCTGTCTTATCGAAAATATTCTGACGCTCAAGTCAGTAAGCGGCCTTTTGAAAATGGGAAGGTAAATGCAGAGAATGCAAATGTGGGTATTAGGAATGAGATTTGAGAGTGATGGTTGGGGTTGCAATCGTGGATAGTAGCTTTTGTCATTGATACTCGCAGAGAACAATCTCTCTACGTATTGAGTTTGTTGGGAACTGGCACTAGCGAGAGAGCGAGTGTGTTGGGATACTCTAAAAGCTTAGAGAACTTCTGTCAATTCGGGTATGCAAGCTTGCCACCTCATGGAGTAGGTCTTTATGGCCTTTTATAGTTGTGAGCCTCCGCGGCCTTCCTTAGGTGGCAAGACGGGATGCCCGCCTTCTATGGAGATCGTTGTTTTCTTTGGTATAGGCGCGAGCACTATTCTGGATTACAACAGTCAGGAAAGAAGATTCCCTTCTTTCTGTAGAGATACCGCGCACGATGACCGTTGAGAATCGTATGCTGATTTGTCAGCCTTTCTTCCAAGATATACTCTAATTCTGGGTGATTTCTGTTATAGAAGATGTTATATTTCTTAAAGATGTGAAAAATTAGGACAGACAATCATCAAGACTTAGAAAGGTGCACGTGGACTTATTTTGACATGGGCCGTGTTCGGCCTACTTGTTGCGCTTTTTCGATTAACGACAATGTTAGCCGTCACAAGGATAAATGGACCGCTATTGATTTCGAACCTATTACCTCTTTTGGATCTGTCCATCCTTAATGTCCGCATTAAGTACATATACGTTGAGAATGTAAGATTGTTTAATTGCTCTGCAAATTATTTAAAAATATCATTTTTAATATATAAATCAAATTTAATAATTAATGAGATATGGGAAGCTCTATAACTCTAAATATTTAATTATTATTGTACCATGATTATTATTATTGACCGAACGGCGCCGTTCGGGCTGCTGGTGCCTCATGACGCTAGGATTCCTGAATTGCCCCAGATGTTTGGACAAAATTACGAAAGTGCCAGTCGAATTGGAATTAAGTTTGGACTGAATTTAAAGAAATATAGTATGGTAGTTTTGTGGACATGTATTAAATTCAATAATTTTAAAGATAAAAATTATATTTATATTTATTTATAATTAAAATGAAGTCAATTTAGATCGACCATAAATATTTTAGCTTTTAAGTATTTTTATTTACAATTTTTTTATTTACATAAACCATATAAGAAAATAAAATATTAAAAAAATAAATGTTCAAACAGAAATATCCAAACAATAATTTCCACATTAAAAGTTAATATAGTTTTCAAACTAATTTGATGACTATATTTAAAAAATACTATTATATAATTATATATTTATTTATATTAAAATTATTAAAAATAGGTATAGATATCATATTATTTTAATTTTTATTATTTTTTTCATACCAAAAAAGATAATTTTTGTAAAAATATTGTATAAATGAGTATATGAATAGTATTACTTATTTAGGAATAAAATTATATTTTATAAATTGGGTATCATTTAAAATAAAATTGACCAGACTAGAGATTTATGAGACTTGCAAACAAAAACTCGTGAAGAGAAATAGATCAACTTAGTTGTTGAATGTGAATTATAAAGGAATCCAACCAGATAATTGAGTTACTAACTAGTCGAATGATCAGATTGCTAGAGATACTAAAGATTAATGTATAGAATAATCAAACAGTTAATTAAATTTCATGATTAATCTTGACGGACAGTTACGTGAACCAAAGGATACGCTGTCGAATCAAATAAGTAGTTAATATATTCAACGGACAAGTCTTAATTTAGAGTATACAAAACGGTTAGGTAATTCAGTTTTCAATCAATGCAATAATTCAATTTAGAAATACTAAAGATTAATGTATCGAATGACCAGATAGTTAATTAAACTTCATGATTAATTTCGACAAACGGTTACATAAACCGATAGATACGCTGTCAAATCAAGCAAGTAGTTAATATATTTAACCAACAAGTATTAATTTAGAGTATATAAAACGGTTGGGTAATTCAATTTTTAATCAATACAATAATAAAAAACTATGAACAATTATTCATATTCAAGAAAAGGCACAAGTTGGCAACAAAACTATAAATTATCTCATTTCTCCTAAAACTAAAAGGAAAATCTAAACAATCCAAAATAATAATAATAATAATTGAGTTTTTATTTTCTAAACATTTGCAAATCTCACAAATCACGAAGTCTAACTGTCTATTCCTGATGGGTATCATTACCCGTAATCACGTAGATAAAATTGCGATAACTTTTCTTAGTTCGAAAAGCGAATCATAACCAAATTTGGAGGTTGAAGCAGGAGAAATTATAAAGCCAAATAGGAGAAGTTATCCTTATCCAGGAGAGATTTTCAAGCGAAGGAGGCGCATATAAAGAGAGGTAATTCTCGAGAATGGGGATTTGGAAACTCTAAAGAAAATTATTATACGAAAAGAAAAATATATCTTTCCTTTTCTTTCAAAAAGGTCATGGCGACTTGAGCGTCGAGGCGCTTTGGGAATTTAGCCCCATTGGCCTTCTGACTATCTTATCTTCTTTTGTGTTGTACAGGTCTTGAGTTAAAAAAGACGGAGCGGCAAAAATCATCTCCATCAACCACCGGACTAGATCCGCAACATTATCTCCGTCTAACTCCGGATTAGATCCACAACAATTCCCAACTCCCACACTTCCTCATTTTTCTAATTTTTTTTTTATTTTAATAAGAAATATTTTTAATTTAAGTATAAAAGAATATATTAGAGAGTAAATCTCATATCATTTGATATTTTATTAAACGTTATATTGTATAAAATCCAAATATTGGAACCCAAAGAACCAAACTAGCTTTATTTGAACAATTATCCAAATTTAAAATTTACATTAGATATATAAGTAGATATATAAATAATATTATTAATTTAGAAATAAAATTTTATTCAAAGAGATATCAACAAACATTAAAAAGATCTCAATCCTGTTATTAGCAATAGCTATTTAATGGATTCGGTGACACCATGGGCCAGTCCAACTCCAAGCCCAACTGTCAACGCGACAAGAGGTCCGACAAATGGAGGGCTAATCCTCAGCAAAGAAATCGATCCTGTCCAGTCTGTGGGTCATAACAACGACCAGAATGAGACACAGAAAATGATGTATAAGTAATAAGATGGGCCCTATCAGCTTAAGTAATAAGATGAGCCTTTTCACTCGATGATTACTAAAAAATTACTTAGCGCTTAGCATTGATCTTGGGGGCATCTATAATTGATTAGTATGATCTTTTTTTTTTTTTAAGTGAGTCTTATCAAAATTTTAAAATTTATTTTTATAAAAAAAATTCAAAATTTGGGTATGCCGGTTATTTTCACTTGTAAATATATCCGGCCTAAAAATTTGACTTGTCTAATTTTATTGATTTTGTTTATTTATAATAAGCATATGCCCCTCTCATATTATATAAAATTTCTGATAGAATGAATTTAGTCAATTTGGTAGATAAAAAACTTCAACAAATAATAGTCAAATTTATTTATTTGAAAAATAGTCAAAATTTTATTGATTGGGTTTCTCTTAAGAATTTGAATTATTGGATGAAAAATTAATAACCCATATATATTAATATTTAAGAAAATTAAAAAAATATGATAAAAAATATATTTTTGGGTAATTTTTTAATAATTAGTATTTTGAGACTTTATTATTTTTAAATAATTTAAAAAACTTATAAATTTTTATTTTTGATAATATAAAACAAGAGCTGGTGTATCGATTTTATCTAATGGCGTATTGATAATATATATAAAGTTGAAACCTATTTTTTTATATATTTTAATTATTTATTTTTAAATAAATAGTTATAATTTAATCACTAATTTTAATTAATTTTTTTATTTTTTAAAAATTATTAAATTATAATTATTTATTTAAAAATAAATAATTAAAAAAAAAATATCTCTTAAAATAATAGTGCATCCCTTGATCCCATTCCGAAAGGCTACGACGTGGATGATTTATAAGTTCTTGTAATATGTCTCGAGGGCAATCTCGTAAGACAGCCTTCCGCCACTCAGCCGCCGTGAATGCCGACGCTATCTATGGAATCTTCAGCCACTGTCCTCTTACTCAACGGCTCTCTACCTTCAACGTTCAAAATTCGGCCATGGCCGAAACCTTCACCGTCCTTGAAGTTCCAGATTTCCACTTCTACCATTTCTCCTTCCCTCAAATTCCCGTTATATCCCGTCCCTCCTCCTTCTGGCCACTCTTCAATCAGACCTAGATATGAATTGCGATCGACAATTGAGGAAGAAGTGGCAGTAGAAAGCAATAGTCCAAAACAAACCGTAGATTTAAATCAAAGGAAAAAGCTCTATGTCGTCAATCTGCCTAGGACGCTTTCCGCTGTGGACCTCAAGAATACCTTTTCTCAGTGCGGCACCGTCAAGCACATTGAGGTTTTCCGCCGTCGCCCACTATTAATCCACTTTTTGTTATTAGTTTTTCTTTGTGTGTGTAATGTGGAGTTCTGTTGTTTTAGATTGTGAAGGATGAGAATGGAAGGAAGAGGGGATATGCTTTTGTTACCATGGCTTCAGGGGAAGAGGCTGATGCTGTCGTTAATAAATTCAACTCCACAGTAAATTTTTCTGTCAATTCGTTTTGGAATTTGTATTAGTTTTGCTATCGATCTGCTTTGGTATCAGAATTCAATTTGAATGATTGGATAGGAAATGAGTAACGTAGTTTATGACGTGTTCTGAATCTGTGAACTTATTACTAGGAGAAATATTTACTCCATTGTTGAGGTTTGAGAAAGTTTGATGAAATGGTGAGTTCTTGTTGTTGGTTGACTGCACTAGAAGTGGAGATTGGAGAATGCTGTCAATTTAGAGTGAAATAATGACGAAGTAAAACAATGAGTTGGATATGATTTCGTCAAATTGTGAGGGATTGGATGTCAAAATCCTTGAATGGAGATGAACTTTAGTGACTTAGTTTAGTCGTGCTCTATGGCCGTTGAGATTTAGACGACCACTGCTGCTGATGTACTGTATGTTAGAATCTAGCTCAAGCTCTCATGGATGAAAAGTTTCGGTAGTGGGCAAATCGGATAATGTATATTGGTATTAAATATAACAAAAAAAATATTTAAAATTATAAGTCGATAGTGTCATATTAGCAATTATATTGTTTATGTTGGATGTTATTCAAAATATCTTCTGAAATGTCGCGTTATATTTCTAATACAACAACATATTATGATATCATTGTTGTATTAGGAAATATCAATATTGGGATCCTAATACCAATGCGTATTGGCCAAGATTTATATTTGTGTGAGGCATGTAATTTTTTGGACTTTTTAGCATCCATATATTTTTCTATAATTTTAGGTGAAGTTAGTCTAAATTTATAGTTGCAGCCATTGTCATAGTCTACAAGGACATTTAGAGATTCTATGGGGAAAAACATCAAATTGGGAGGGTGATCCTCCAAGTGTGAAGGAAACTTTTTGTCCCAAATCATAATATAGTTCCATCCTCTTAGTAAATTTACATGAAATAGTAAAAATATAAATATTCAATATATGTAAAGAATATTTAAATCTAGATAATATAAATAATAACATGTACAAAAAGTAAAACAATAAACAATAAAAAAATGAGACAATTTTTGGTAATGAATGAAAAATTTGATAACCGTAGCTATTGAGAAAAACTCTCCGGGTTTCAACGGCCAATAAAAATATGCACTTTAAAAATCAATTTATAAACCGAGCGGTACATATGCGTTAACCCAACTGACTTACTCCCGTCTTATGATCTCTACCAAGGAACTCCTTGGATTTACCCACTGCAATGGAATCGGACGCTTTTTGATCTTCCTGTCAATCTTTTCTCACGAACCGCTTGAATTGCCGTACACTATTGGAGCCAAGTATCCACGCCACCGACGTCGCTATGAAGGTTAACAGGTAGGAAGAGGTGTAAAAGATAAAACACGATATGGAGTGAAAACTTTGTCAATTGAGCATAAACATTGGAGAGAAATTTTCTCAAAAGTAGAGCACAAAGATAAGATATTATTCAAGGTGAAAGCTGCTCTAAATTCGTTTAAGAGCACTAGGTTTAAAGTTATAAGACATGTATATATATGGAGCCTTAAAAATTTAGGTTAAATTATAATTGTTGGAGGAATTCATGCCGTGGTGCTCGAGCTAGAGCACGTGGCGAGCGTTGGCTAAGGTTTCAAGGTCACACACAGCATTGCTCGAGTGCACATTGAGTAGTTCTTGAGCGCTACAGTACTGGTTTTTATGCTCGAGCGTGTGTCGAGCTATATTTGCACGTTGGGTTACTGGATATGGCGCTCGAGCTTGGATAAAGCATGCCTCAAGCTTGGCTTCTCAGGAAATTGGTGCTCAAGTGAGATTTGAGCGTCCCTTGAGCTCGGCTACTCTGTAAACAATGCTTGAATGCGGGTTGGGCGTTGGGTAGCCGTGGTTACCCGGAGAGGTGCGATGATGATTCTCGAATGAAAATCTGATGAAGAGCTTCCAAACATGTGAAAATGCACTGACGAACAATCAACAAAGTGAATCGATCTTACAAGAGGGACAACTTCTATATCATACCACCAGTTTATTCTTTGAGTTGGGAGTGGACAAGAGATTTGAACCAAGGAAGAGAGAGGGTCACAATATGAAGGAAGATTCATTTGTTTTATTATCTGACAAAAAGTCAACTAATTTATGTTATGTGTATTGTAATAGTTATAAGTTGAATAAATTTCTTGGTTCCTATTTAAATTTTCACATGCTACAGTATTCTTTTAATATATTATACTGATTTGGCGTGGTGACCCTTTTCTATATGAATTATGACTCTTCTTTGTAATCTATGGATTTTATATGATGAAAGACCTGCTCATAATAAATATCTTGCTAGCCTCGGCTCTAATATGGCCAAGTAGATAGTAGATAGGCTGTTAAATCTGAATGAGATCAACTATAATTGTTCTTTTTCTTTTGTAAACTTTTCTTGATGAGTTTCCTACCCGAGCCCAAACTTGCATCAGATGGAAACTTTCTTTCGAAAAATGAGTCAACCTTTGTTTGTCCCTTGGGAAAGAAAAGGCCTAAATCCTAAAAGTATTATAGAGATGTGGTATACAGCATAACAAACCCAATACGGAACCTGTACAAAAGGGGGATAAGCTTAGCATGTAGTGGAAGATCAGATGCAGTGCATTACTATGCTATTTTATTATTACAGAAAAATCATTTATCCCATTGTAGAAGTTCGGGCATTTCAAACCCTCTACATGGGGGAATAGATTTAAGAACTTTCCTTCATATTCAGTTGTTATCATGTTGTTATTGATTGCTTATTTGTGTTTATAGACTCTCATTGCCGACTTACTTTTATACTACAAATTCAAAACTCTTGCTTGCTAGCGGCTTGTTTCCCAGTGTTGACCCTGGCCCTTTAGTGGGCCTGGGTGTTTGCTTGGCTAGTGTCCTTGGTTCCCAATCACACGGACACCCCACACAGTTTTAGGTACAAAAATATCTGGACCATAACACAGCGCATATGAAGAGCTGCATTATGCTTTATTTTGTGGGGAAAAGATGGTGAGTTCAGAAATGATCTGATTTTTGCACAGTGGCTGCACTCTCTTGGCCCTCAGAGTTGATTTTTGGCTGCTTTTATATAAAAAGGGCTTCGTGCCTGTATGAATGAGCTATAGTTTCAGTCCCATCCGATAGAATTGTCTTATATAACATGATTTATATTAAATAATTTATTGAAATGATTGAATATTGCAAACCTATATAATGTTTTGATATATTTTTATTAGATAAGTTATTTCCTTAGTTAGCATAATCTTTGATGGAAAGAATGATATTTATTTCATTAAGAGATTAGTCATCTTTCTACCCAATGAATGACAGAATTATCTATTATTAGTTGAAAATTACAAATGGTGGTGGTTTTTTGGATTAGGATGGGTGGTTTTTAGATTTGAATTTAAAGAAGTTTATAGACTTCTCATTAATCTTAATTTAAGAAATCATCCAGAAAAAATGTACATTAATGAACTCCATGCACAACTTTTGTAAAATCTCGTGGAGGAAAGATTGTGGTAAAGGAAAAGAAAACGATTCTAATTTTTTTGAGAAAAGAACCTTTACCATAGATTCAGGTATTTTATAATATTTAATTCTGCATTATGAAATCATGAGATAACGTAATAATTTAAATGATTCGACAATGGTTTAAGTCTCGTAAAGTTCTTACACCACCTACCATTTTTTTTCCTATCTCGTCTCTTTTTTACAATAAAAAGAAATAATGATTTGATCAAAATCTTTATTGTTGGAGTTGATCTAAATCTGGTCTTGCTTTAGAATGCATCACATATGTATCTGTAAACTTTTGATATGATTAAAATATCGCCATTTGAGCTTCCATATTTATCTAAATTTACACTGAACGAATAATTCCATGCTCTAGGAATTGTCTGGGAGGACCATAAAAGTAGAATATGCGAAGAAATTTAAGCCGCCTCATTCTCCGGCTCCAGCTCTGGCTTCCCCTTCTTCTCCGGTTGAAGAGACGCGGCACAAGCTATATGTCTCAAATCTTCAATGGAAAGTGAGAGCCGGGCACCTTAGAGAATTCTTTTCTGCTGATTTTAACCCAGTTTCAGCCAGGGTTGTTTTTGATAGCCCTTTGGCTAGACCTGCTGGTTATGGGTTCGTGTCATTTGCCACGAGGGAGGAAGCCAAGGCTGCTCTTTCTTCCTTGAATGGGAAGGTATGGAAGGATGTTTCTTTCAGTATTGAAGTAATTTCTTATTAATGATGTTTCTTTAAAATTTAATTAGGGTCTGCTACTAGTATTAAGCAAATCATTAGCAATTTAAAGTAATTATATATGGGCCAAATATGTGGTATGTTGACTTATATGGCAATATAACCTAGTATTATCGCAGTATCAAAAAATGACAATATCGAAAGGATAAAATACCTATCCATATCCATCGATATTTTTATTTATTTATTGTGCAGTTGTTCAACATTTTCAAGGTAATTGCAAGATATTATGAGATGATTGGTTTTATTATTATTATTATTTTACTCTTTACCTTGCAAAATGCATGTAAAATGGGTCTTTTTTTGTTTCTTCATGAATTTGCTGGAGACATTGATCCGATCTTCTTTCACTAATTTGTTTTTAAATGTTTTGCAAATTGTGGTCAAATTATGCTTCTAGCATCATTTCAATGAGTCGTAATTATAATGAAAATATCAGCAGATAATTAAATATTGGTTGATATTCATAGGTGTCAAATCTCCCGTTACCGGAATATTCCTACCTACATCACAGTATCGGTGACATTGCTTGTATTGGCATTTTTTTCTTTGCTTTGCTCTTAGAATATTAAATTTACACATTTTAAATATATCTAACATTTTTAAGAAGCTGAAATCCATATGTTTTATAGATGTATGCACTTTAACAAAAGTTTTGGGGTATTTTTCAGTGATCTAGAATAATATTAAGACTAATTTTAATAAAATTGGCTAAAACTCATCAAATAAGTAAATAGTTGATTAAAGATGGTCAAATTTTATAACAAAACTCACTTTTAATATGATTATGAAAAAATATATAATTTTTACATCTTTTATGTCTGATATGACTGATACCGGTATGGTTATATAGCTTATGCAACTATCAATATTTTTATCTATTGTTGTAATTATGCAAAATTTTGATGTTTTGCACATTGAATTTGGTTGTATTAATTGAAAGGCTCATCATTCTAAACTTCTTTGTCTTAGGAACTATTGGGAAGACCGGTTCGCCTAAATCTTAATGAAAAGAAGAGTTCTGAATCCGAAAATGATGGCGAAGAGAAAGACACTTCTACAGAATATAGTGGTGAACCGGTAGAGGAAAAAACTAAGCAGTTGTAGCATAATGTGGAAGTAAATACTATCTCCGGTTTGTAAATTTTGACCCTTTTTACTATTTACAACGGGTACATATGGCAAAGATTAATATCTATACTATTGACTCTTGAACAAAGGTGGTTTGCTTTTTGATATGCATGTTTGATACTTAATAACTGTATATAATCATAATTGTCCAAGTTGTTGCAGATGGCAGGTGGATCATTGGTGGGCATTTTTAGGCCTTTTTAGTGTTTTTTGGTTCAAGAATTGATTTATATGATTGTTGTATGTAGAACTTAGAAAGTTATCGTACATGCATTTATTGAAAAAGCCGATAGAATATACTTCTTTTCAGAAAGTTACAAGGTCCTTCCAAGGAAGAAGACTCAAATATCTCTTTTTGGAGACACTTTGCTTTGCTATTTGGAGAAGAACACAAGTAATAAGAAAGCAACAATAACTCATGGTAAGGATGCTATTTTTTTTTTTTAAGGCATTATTGGAATTATTACTCACATTAACTGCTTTGAGTGTTCTGCATGTAACTACTACTCACAACGGGTACATATGGCAAAGATTAATATCTATACTATTGACTCTTGAACAAAGGTGGTTTGCTTTTCGATATGCATGTTTGATACTTAATAACTGTATATAATCATAATTGTCCAAATTGTTGTAGATAGCAGGTGGATCATTGGTGAGCATTTTTAGGCATTTTTAATATTTTTTGGTTCAAGAATTAATCTATATGATTGTTATATGTAGAACTTAGTATAGAAAGTTATTGTACATGCATTTATCGAAAAAGTTGATAGAATATATTTCTTTTCAGAAAGTTACGAGGTCCTTCCAAGGAAAAATACTCAAATATCTCTTTTTCGAGACACTTTGCTTTGCTATTCGAGAAGAACACAAGTAATAAGAAAGCAACAATCACTCATGGTAAGGATGCTATTTTTTTTCAAGGCATTATTGGAATTATTACTCACATTAACTGTCTTGAGTGTTCTACATGAAGTTATAGACCTCTAATTGTACCTTTGAATCCCGGTTAGTGTAGCCTATTCCTCACTCCCTGGGAAATGGATTTAGATTAGATAGCTAAAACCCAAAAAGGTTTAGTTTAATCCATCGGGTATCTAGACAGAGCCACAGAAGTAAGGATTCCATGCTATGCTACGATATCGACTTTATACCCTATACATATATTGTATGAGTCCTTAAAATTGAACAAGGTAGGATATAAGAAGAGATTCTTAGCGGAGAATAAACTCTCTAAAGAAAGAATAGCTAACACCTTTCATTTATATACATGACTTATTAGATTTTTTCTAAAAAATAAAAAAAAATTAAAATAGGCCTTATGTATAGAGATTGTTTTGTAAATGAATTATAAGTAGATGAAACAAGTAATATTTTTCAATGCTGAAGTGGCTTATAGGAAATCAATGCTTTTAACTCTTTCTACATGGTGAATGTTGGATGATGTCCTTGCTATTTTAGGGTTGAAAACCATTTCTTTTGTTACATTTGGAATTACATTGCCTAATAGTTGTAAATTCAAGTAATAGAAATGATTTTTTATATAATATTAGATAAGATCATACGTTATGTGTTCAAAAGTAATCCGATCATATGTCAAACTCTGTTCATATTGAGAGTTTTAAGTATCAATGTGTCTTTTTATATTTGGAATTAAAATATTGATGTATTATTATGTGGCATTCCTTTCCCTTGGTTGAGTTGTGTTGTGTCTCTATAGTAGACTTTATCAAAATCAGGCTGTCTATAATGTCCGGCTTGTATTTACGAATTATGATGTCATTAATATAATTATAGATCAATTTAAAAAATAATTATTTAACAAAAATTTGAGAAAAAATTATATTACTTAAGATGAGGTTCGGCGCCTAATGGACGCTTGTCTTCATTCTTGCATGTGTTTGAGGTAGTAGCCATACACTTGATATGCATATCTGGGGTATTTATGTGCTTTTGTGGCAAAATGCTGGTGTCTAAGTTGTATCTGGTGCGGTTTTTGTGCATGGATGAGATAGGATTGAGGGCGCTTGATCCACGTTTATCTGGCATCCGTGCGTCTATTATATTTATAAGCATTGTATGTATTGTTTCGATCATTTTGTTGGAGAAAATGGAGAGAAAAAGGAGAAAGAGAAAATGAGAAGAAGAAGAAGAAAAACAGCGAGAAAGAGGAAGAAAATTTAACAGCATATGGGAGTCAACCTATTAGATTAGATGTTTAAGATAAATATTTTTAAACCCAATCTTTGATTTATTTTAAAATTCTTTAATTTTTGTTTAAATTTCTTGTTTGTTACCTTATATGCATATTACTCTTTATCCAATTCTTTTAGATATTTGTATATGCATGTAGTTTTTATTAATTATTTTAAAGTTTTCTCAAAAATTTGAAGGATTTATTTATTTTTAACAAAATAAATAAATATTTCAAGATAATATATTTATCTATAAAAATATATATTATATACATGTTATCATTTATACCCTTATTTTTGATATTTATATATACTTATAGTTTTTACCGATTGTTTTAAAATTTTGTTTAATTTTGTCAAAAATTTAAAGGGCTTGTTCATTTTTCACATAATAAATAAATATTTTAATATAATATATTTATATATAAAAATATTTGTGAAAAAAATTATGAAACTTATATATTTAGCCTTACATATTAATATTTCACGTAAGAATTTTGGATCAATCTCTGTTTTAATATTTGATAAAATATTTATATTTTTTTATGGTGAAAATTTTTAGACATTTATATTTTTTTTACAAAGTGAAAAAGTCTTAAATATTTATTATGGAAGCCAATGTTTAGTATTTTGTTAAAAATTATTATAAAAAATTAAATAAAAATAATATATTTAGATATTTTAATATAATATATATTTTTGAAGATTACACCTATTTTTATAGGTAGTAAAAGAAAATAGTGTTTAATTATACTTATAATGTCTATTTATTGATGATCCATTTACGGATTTAAATAGTAGTATTTTAGCATAATATTACCAAAAGTAAGTGTAATCCTTCATTAAAATTGATCGTTTAATCCATGGTTCTTAGTTTTAGCATGATTTGAATTTTTAAAATTTTTACTTATATCATATTTAATATTTAAAATATTTTGACCTTTTAATATTTATAAGCTTTGACACAATCTTTGCAATTATCCAACTTTAAACTTCTAAACTTTTAGAATTATTTGATATTTGAACATTTAGATGATTTTATATTGTTTAAAATGTTTTGTGTTCGTGCACTTATTATAAATTTTATATACGAAATCATATTTGGACATTTAATATTTAGACATATTGAGTTTCGCACGTATTTTATTTTATTTTTTTATTTTATTTTATTTTATTTTATAGACATATATTTATTATCGTATTTGGGCATACACATGCATATATATATATATATAATTTGTCTTGTTTTCTAATGCTTTTAAATTAGAGGGTTAGATATACTTTCAGAACTTATGTAGTGGATGCTTAAAGATTTGATTTTTTTATATTTTATATTTAAATTTGTATTTGATTGAAGATATGTATTTGGGTTTATTATATACGCAATTATTACAGTTTGTATAATTTGAGACTTAATGTTGGAAATATTGTTCAACTTGTTTATTTTGGGTCTATATAATTTGAAATATTGCTGTAAGTTTGTATGTATGTTAGATTTTTTTTCTTTATAAATGGTTTTGGATTTAAAAATGTTGTTATATATTTTATTTAAAGATTGGACATGGTTAGCTCCATTAGATCATGTGTCCTCTATGATTTGTAATTATTTCACTTTTTGGTATTTGGATTTGGTGTGTTTGATCTCACTTTAGGATTATTTAATTTTTAATTATTTATGGATTATTATTTGAATTATTTATTAACATATGATTACTTGCTCGTCTAAGGACTGTTGCACCACCGGTCGTTTTAATTCGATCAATATAAAATTTTATATAATTTGGTTAAAGTATATTAGTATTTTGGACGGATATAACCAAAAAAAAATTAGACCTAGTGAATTTTTTAGGTTGGATTACATGTGAAAGTAACAACTTTGATTCGTCCCAACTCAAATTATAATTCTCAAGTATAGTTTTTGTTGTGTCCATGTTTTGAATTGTCTGACATGTTAGAAAACTATTTGATCTTCTAGGTAAGATAAATTATAGCGGGTTTGATCTCTGTACTTTTTAACTTAGAACCTACACAACATAATAAAAAACGAGAGTTCAAAGAAAAATGGCAAGACTTGCTTTCCAATTTATTTTTTGACGCTCAAATCAGTAATCATTTTTCAAAGAGAGAAAAATAGAGTATACTTTGAATAAAATATGTATGAAAGATTGTATATTTAAGTATGCTCGGTTGGGTGACATCTTAGATGGACGATGACCTGGAGGGATGACTTTTCATTGGTTGGAGGAGTTTATGAGAGGCCTTCTGGAGGAAGAGTCCTCCCTGCCCAGCAGGCCCATTTCTCCTCTCTTTTACTTTTTCCTCGGGGTCCTCCCTCTCTTCGTTGGGATAAAGGGAGATTTATAAAATAGGCGGGTGATTTTAACCGTCCTGAACTGCTTCCATGGATAAGGACGTACTAAATTTCCTTCATTGATAAGAACGCATCAGATTGCTTCCATGGATAAGGACACACCGGTTGAGCGGTTCCTTTTTCTTGGTGGGTATATTGGACCCATCAGATTTTATATTAACTAAAGCCTATATTTAAGAAAAATAATTTAATTGATTATATATCTTTGGATATTTTTTTATATGAAAATGAATTTGCTAGATCTGATAATTTTATGTGCCAATCCAAAATTCAACTCATCAGTAAACATGCCTAGAAAGTATAAGTCCAAAAAGATTTCGTAAAGTTCAAAGCTTAGAAGGCGCCATAGTAGGCCCAATCAATGGCCTGTGCAGCGGCACCAACTCAGTGAGCCAGGCCATACCCCGTGCGTGGTTTCTAGTGGTTGTGGAAGAAGTATCAGCAAATGATTACCGCCAATTTATCGCAACCCCCTATGAATATGTAGGCGGCACTTGTAATCACTACCCGATATATTTCAGTAAAAATTTTTAAAGTATCCATCCCAAGATCGCACGCCTCTAGGATGGCAATGATGATTTAGTGAATCATTCCTAAGAAGGCAATCGCCATGCGATAATCTCCGTGGTCACTTCAACAAATGAAGAAATAACCCTAGGCAGCTAGGGTTGCCATACGCGTCCCGTACACAATCATTGAGATAACTCAATGGATCCGTCAAGGGTAACTGACGACAAGTCTTGGCACCTAAGTAGGGCTGAATCAATTCCAATCTATAAATATCCCTTTCATCCCTATAGGTGGAGGAGGAATCTCCCACAAGGAAATTGCCCATAAGGTCAAAGCAGAGAGAGAAAAGGAGAAGAATGAGAGAAAGAATGAGCTTACATAGAGAAGACTCAGGAGGTATGCCCATTCTCTTCTCGTCTCCCGTGAGGTCTTATTCTTTTGCTCCGCCGATGGTTGTGCAGGCTTTCTGCCATTCCGAGTCATCGCGTTGCTAGACCCATGAAGGTGACTCGTAAAACGTGGCATAGAGAACTCCTTTGTCTGTACCTAGAGTGGAGATCGATGAGTGTCCCTCTCCTCATCATCATTGCCCAGGAATCTTTTCCTCCTTCGATTAAGCCACCCGCCTGCTAGTGTATTCATCGACTAGTCACTCCTTGAGGAGTGCAAAACTCTCTCCTTCTAGTAAGCCGCCCTTTGATCGAGCACACTTATTGAATCCCAGTCCACCATCTCTGAGTCGCCCATCGACTAGGTGCACTCATCTGAGCCCAATTCTTCATCTCTAAGCTGCCATTCGGTCGAACACACTAATCAGAGTCCAATTCTCAACTCTAAACTACCCATCGATTAGCTGCCCTCGTTGAAGCTTAGCCCTCCATCTCTAAGCCACCTCTTAGTTGGGCGCATTTGTCGGTGTTTAACCCTCCATCCCTCTAAACTGCTCCTTGGTTGGGTGCATTCATCTGAACCTAGTCCTCAATCTCTAAATCGCCCCTTGGTTGGACACACTTATTAGAGCATAATCCTCCATCTTCAAGCAACCTCTCAATTGGGCACACTCTTTAAAACTCAATTCTCTATCTACAAGCCGCCCCTCAGCTTAGGCAAACTCCACGGAGATCTGTCCTCCATCTCCTAAAGCCACTCCCCTATCAAATGCACTCAAACATTCAATCTCCATTATATGCATCCATGCATCATTCATTTATTTATCCTATTTTTCGATCTATTTGAGAAAGATCTTTAATTTGAACGTCAAAAGATATATTGAGAAGTGAGTTTCCATCATCCTTTGATCTCTTATTTGTTAGTTTTGGTGTACAAAATTCAAGTTTGAAGTAATGAGGATGGGACATCTTTCAGCTCAACCCTATCGAGAAGATCAAGTGACTTTCTAACCCATTTGGTAATTCAAATTGAAAGACGTATCATTGGTGCCATTTGTGGGAATGACTAAAAAGTCTTACCACCACAAGTTAGCAAACAAGCGCGGTCAATATTTGTGTTCCAACTAGTACGTCGGCCAAAGACATCGCCTCCCTTGGCGATGCTGGGTAGCTATGGCAACATGCGACCTGCCTTTCATAAGCATGCGATTGCTGCCGAACAAGGCATCATGCCTGCACTGCCCCAAGTCCTATGTGCTGATGGCTAGGGGCTCCTTCCTCCCATGCATAAGTGTCAGCACCCAAGAGGAGAAGTTGGAGGAAGAGATCGCTTGCGAAAGGAAAAAAAATTGACCCGCTATCAAAGATTAAGGCAAAATTCTAGAGCGGTGATGCCTTCGTTGTCCCTAAGATGACTAGCAACCTTTTGCCCGAAAAGAAAACTCCTACGGTGCCAGCAGGTGCCCTATTATTCTCTCACTGGAGCGAGATGCGTGACTTGGAGAGAGCTTCCAGAGTGTTTGACCCTCTACTTGTGAGCGGCCTCGCTAGAGTGAGAGACTTGACTCGGGGGCTTGGTATTGCTAATCCTATAACAATGCTTCTCATCGACCCTATGCAGAGTACCGGATCATGCATGAATCGTCACAATCCTCACAATGGGGGGCTCAACATGCTCGGCACACTACCCATCGCACCTGCTAGGAACGTCCCCCATGGTGACGACCCCTCCTCGGGTAGCCATGCTGATGGGTGACAGGCTCTAAGCATGCAGGCATTCGTTGCTCAGTTGAGCATCCCATTCCAGACTGTATGCGTCCATTCGAAGGTGCTATGCTGGGGCCTCCGCCCTCCAACTTCCAGTCAATTGGAGAGAATCAATATTAGCAGAGGATTCAATGGCTTGTCGACCTTGTGGCCCAAGTGGCCATGGGTGACAGGGCTAAGCAACGGCTAGAGGACCAACCGAGATATGAGGGATGGGATGGAAGCCCAGACCGAAATGGTCCACGCTGCTCCTATAACGACAAGAAGCCCCTTGAGCGGGAGGAAACTTTGTCTAGCGTCAGAGGACACTTTGCCGACCTAGCAAAGTCACCGTTCATGATGGGGATTTGGTTATCTCCATCTCCTCGCAGCATTCGGGAACCGATCTTGAAGCCCCGTGACTAAAGTTTTGATCTAGTCTCCACCTAAATTATTTCTACGCTTCGTCGGACTCCGAGGACCTCATAAGTTCCCAATGTAGTGTCGGAAGTAGGCTAGGATTCCCTCAAGGGTGGTAGAGCTCTCTGTCCCTTGCATGCGGTATTTTATGTTAGAAGATCTTGCAGCAAGCTGTGCAAGGTGAGCAATAGGTTGGAATGCCCTTCGGGGTGGTGAGCCCTTAGTCCCCTTGCCTTTGGCGTTTCATGCCAAAAGACGTTTCCCTCGTGCCAATCAAAGTCCATCCTTAGCACCTGTAGGTTGCATCTCAGCAATAAAAGCCCAATATCCAAATCATGCACTGATTCAACCAAGGCAGATCTAGTCCTTTGGAGTGTAGAGGCCACAGGCATGAGGCTGCCGGGCGAAGTGATCAATCTCCCTCCTGCCAGGGACTATTTCCAACCTCGATGATCCTCCAAAGCGGGGTACGCGTACTACATGCTCAGATTAGAAGACTAGTCTTGTGGGCCCAAGGCTCCCTCCATCCCAGAAGGTGCAACCAACGATTGCTCGCCAAGTGCAGGTAAGTCAAATGTATCCATGCAGAGTGCTTGAATATCATCATTATTTGTTCTGTTTGTTATATCAATTATATGAATACTTGTATATTTCCATTAATTCGAAGATCTAGACTGTCCATAAGCCAATTGAACCTCTTCACTTGTGCCTCGATCGATAGTGACTTGGTAAAAAATCCTCAGTTCTAGCAATTGAGCGGCTCAAATGTGGTCAAATCTTGAACCTCGATTCCAACAACCCAGCAACCTAGACAAGGTTGAACATTGCGGCCCTAGGGGCTTGCAAACCAAGAGTTAGACTTCCCCATCAAGTGGTCATAAAATTCTTAGGGAGCTTTTTAGTATGCTTGTGATAACTTCCTCCCACAGGAACGAGCACTATTAATTGACAATGGTTAACCGATCACGACCAGATGCATTAAATTTACAACATCCTCTAATAGGGCTGAGTATCGGTGGTTACATGGGAGCAATGGCCTAGGCTACGCCAAAACCTAGCAATGATAGCCGTAAGGCTTTACCGGTAACCACATTTTCTCAATGCCATGACCTTCTCCATGCAGGAGCAAGTGAAACCAAGTAGATGCATCCATTCAAACCCAACCATGATAATGATAACGCTTAGTCAACAAAGTGGAGCCAAATTATTGTACAATCAAAGGTATCAACAACAAAGATTGAAATGAATCTGTCTAATTTATTAATGAACCAAAAATACAATTAGGGCACTCGAGCGCTAACAAAAGTATAAAAAGCAACCTAACTAGATGACTATCCTACGGTTGAGGGCTCCTCGAAGAGCGTAACACAGGCCCTCTACCCTATCCTAGTGGAAAACCAATTAGTTCTGAATGGTGGGAAGCTCCAGCGTTCCTCAAGCCAAGAAAACCAATAGGAAAGTTTGGGTCTACCAAGGAGACTATCTATCTGTCAAAGCTAATGTCCTCCTAAAACCACTCGTCCAGTATTGGGGCCACCTTGTCGGGGTGAAGCCTATAGCCCTCATGTAAGGTCTGAGTTTCTACAATTATGTTAATTATAATTAATTAAATTAATATAATTAAAATTAAAGTCAAATAATATAAAAAATTTGGTCAAAGAGTCAAATATTAGATTGAATTGAATTTAAGCCTGATACGCTCAAGTCTCGAAAACAATGGCATTATGCTTGAAGTATACTTGAGGCATGCTCAAACCCAAATCCCAAAGAGTTTGCATCCTAATAGCACTCAAATGGTACACGAGCATTGAATGTCAAACTACGGTGCTTGATGCACGCTCGACTAGTGCTCGAGCGCTGGGCTTAAGTATAAGTAGCACCGAGGATAAGTTCAAGCCATTTTTTAAAGTGGAGCTTGGTGTAGGGGAGAGAGAAAAAGAAAGGGAGAGAGGGAGAACATCAAAGAAGAGAGAGGGAGTTTAAGAAAATACTAATTTTGTGATTTAAAGTTAGAAATTTAGTAAATCAAATCGAAATAAGTGCACCATGAATTTCTTCTTTCCTTTGTTGTTATTTATTCACGTTCTTCTCGAGTATTATTGTTCTAATACTCGTCTAAATTAAAATTTTAAATTAAAAATATGAAAAATATACCTATTTGTTGATATTCTATGATTTTATAATGAAATTTATCAAGAACTCATATTTAATTATCTATATTATAAATATATTTATTATTTTAGAATTCTCTTATTCTTATAAGTATAAAAATAGTTCCTACATGTTTACACTTCAAAGTTGTTAATTTTAAAATATTACATACTATTTGTATAAGCCTAAAATATACTACATATTTAATTATATGCTACATGCTTATTAAATTTATAATAAATTTTCTAATTTTATTCTGTATGTTTTACTATCAAATTTTATATTTATGAAATTGCTATGATAAAAATGTATTTGACATTTTGGAAAAGAAAAAAACTCTATAAGTATGTTAAAAAAGATGAAACTGTTCTCCAAAATAGTGAGAATAAAAAATTAAGAAGTAAAGTGTAAAATTTTTTCTAAGTAAAGAAAGTAAATAAATTGGACTAGGATTATGATTCTAGTAGGTAATATATTTTGACATGCCTTAATATATTCTGGTGAAAGATTATCATCTGATGAGGACATATATTATTGTGGGTTAAGAAGTAACGTCTGACCTCATCTATAGAAAAATATATAGATGGCCTAACTCTATGTCTTGAATAGGAGTTTATGGCTTTTGATTCTATAGACAAATGAAAATAATCTAAATTTTGATTGATCGTTCTTTTGGCTAGTAAGACTTACTGGCCCTAATCTCTAAAAAAATAAGTTTTAAATATATTTGATGACTAAAACTTAAAAAGAACAAAATAAAAAAAACTAAAAAGGCTTTACATAAGTAATCTATTTATATATTATGTCATTGTATTATATTATGATATCTATTTCTATTATTAT
Organism: Nepenthes gracilis; assembly: GCA_033239525.1. Lineage (NCBI taxonomy): Eukaryota > Viridiplantae > Streptophyta > Magnoliopsida > Caryophyllales > Nepenthaceae > Nepenthes > Nepenthes gracilis. The sequence continues at coordinate 1,711,627 of BSYO01000037.1, forward strand.
GTTTGAAGTATAAATATTGCATGTTCTTTATTATATATTGTATCTTGTTAAGTATTTGACCCATTTTCTTACTCTTTTTACTAACTCTTCAGATAAATCGCACAAATTTCTACCTGGTGATTAAGCGTGAAGACCGACGTATTAGTATTTGTGTCCTTAGAGATTTTGTATGCTAATCTCCTAACCTAGATTGTATATGATATATCTAGATGTTATCTTAATGGTAAAATTAGCATAGTAGAATATTTATGGAACTATCATAGAAATGTTTGGCTATGTATATCGGCATGTGAATGTAGGAAATGATATATTTTGGTTAATGTATAAATTTTATGGATATTTATTACTTTTATAGATCATGATATAATTTACAGGTATCTTCCCTTATAAATGACCAACATTGTGTTATTATTTGGATTATTGTCAAGACCACAAATGTTGTAACAAGTGAATTCGGATTCTATGTATAACAATATATATATAGTTCACACATTAATGGTTAACAATGATAATTATGGGATTGTTAGTTATGATTAATGATAATTAAGACGTGGTCTATCACAAATGGTATTAGTAAATAGTTCTAAAGATGCCTTAGGATTTAGGTTGATTGATTTTGTTTTAAGGTTTTAGTTGATTGATTTTGGTGTGAAGTTTAGGTTTGATCAATTCTGGATTGAGGTCTTAAGTCGATTAATTAGTTAAGATGGGATGATTTACTTCGATTAATATTTTGGTGATAGGATGAAGAGATAGCTGCTATGAGAAGGCTATTCGATTAGGGGGCAAGATAGAGTACCCTTTAGCTCACTCTAGAGCAAGGGTGTTAAGAAATTATGGGAGAATCTTTATCTGCTATGATTGTATACTCTAGTGTCTGATTTGAGTCTATAGATATGAATAATTGACTAATATGATTTTATTTAAAGTGTCAAACTTTGATGTGATATTAGGAGTAATTTGGTTGATGAATCGCCATACTAGTATAAATTATTCTGTAAGAATATTCTTATTTGTAATTTAGGTTACGAATTTGATTATGATGAAGAGTCGATTGAGAGGTAATGAAATTGATATTATTTTGTCTACAAATTATTTGATGAGGATGTATGCCGAGTTTATGTAGCATATGTGACCATATTTGGGATTCATTTTGTGGTTATAAAGTATTTTTTTTATTTTTTTGGTTGTGTAGGAATTTAAGGATATTTCTTAGAGGAGATGATTAGCCTAAATTATCTTCTAATCAATAAATTGATATTGTTGTTGACTTTGTGTCAAAATTGGCACCAATTTTGAAGACCCCATATTGAATCAATGAGGTATTGACCGAGTGTTTTATCGTGGAGTGTTTCAATATTTTGGGATGTGCAAGATGAATCAATATAGTTATCTATGGATTGTTAAAATTCTAGTTTGTTTAAAAAATAAATTGTTTGATAAGCGAGTATTGAAAATTGATAGATGATTTGGTTAATCAATTATAAGGGCTCAATGTTTTCTAAAACTAATCTGTATCGGAATTACTATTAATTAAGGACGAATTGAAAAATGTGTTTGAGACAGCCTTAAAGATTAAGATATGACAATTATAAGTTTCGGTGATGCCTTTTAGGTTAGCAATTTTATCGATATTTTTTGAATCTTTCGAATTTGTAATTAGGTCAATTATGTGATGGCTTCACCGATGATAATCTATCCTTTTCAAATCATGAAGAGTATGAGATTTATTTGTATGAGAAGAAGTTTGTGGTTTGAGGTATTTGTTTCATTGAAAGAATTGAATTTGCAACATAGGTAGATGGATTTGGGTAATAAGTCATATTTGTAATTGTTTGGAGTTATTGTCGATTTGGGTAACTCTTATTTTCAGGATAGAATTTTCTTCCAATTATTGAGGAATTTAAGGAGAACATTTTTTGTTTGAGGCCCTTGGACCAAGATATACAATTTCTTCTAGTGGCAAAATATGAGAAGGAAATTTGTGACTTATGTATGTGTCAATGGGAAAAAGTTGAGTATGAAATGCCTCTAGGATTTTTGCTCTCTTTTTTGTCTCCCAGGAGTGAATATATGTATAATGATGGATTTTATTTTGAAGTTATTTAGGATGGCTATTTGGGTGATTGTGGATTTGCTATCAAGGTCAGCCCATTTCTCACCAATTCGTGTGATAAACTTGAGAAATACATTGGCTACCGGTATACTAATGAGATGATAAGATTATAAAGTATTCCGGTCTTGAGGTTTCGCTTGTGATCTGAGGTTTGTGCCAAATTTCGGGACTAGTTTACATAAGAAATTGGGCGCTGAGTTAAAATTTGATATGGCAATGGATTTGTAGATAGATAATTAATCATAGTGGCGCGGAAGCATGTAGACCTATAGCCCTAGGTTATAAGATTTGATTTGGGATTTAAAGTAGGAAGTCTCATTTGAAATCCAATTTGAGGACACCTACTTTAAAAGATGAGATGCAATTGGGATGACTAAATTGCCACTCGTCAAGTTTCCTTATAATAATAGGTATCGGTCAAGTAATAGGATAATCCTTTTGAGGCTTTATACGGGTAGAGATGTAGGTCTCCTATAAATTAGGAAGAAATTAGACTTGAGGTGATGTGGGCAACTATATGTTCTTAAGGATGTTTCGAGGAAAAGAATTTTGAGTTTTGATGGTAAATGATGGATTGAGGCTAAGGACCATTGGACCATATAAGTTTTTATTGGGTTAGAGAGATAACCTATAGATTAGTTTTGCCGCGAGTTGGTGGATCATTATGATATGTTATATGTATGTATTTTGCAAGAATATGGGGATGATCCTTTGTGTGTGTTCTAGTTAAAGCCGTCATTGATCGACAAGAATTTGCCTTATGTTGAGATTCAATTCGGGTTCATAGGAATCTAGTTTTGAGAAATACAATGACCCATTTGGCTATGATGTTGGAGCGTAAGGATAAATTTGGAAAAATCTTCTTATTTACTTGAGGATGAAGGTAAGAATGGAAGTGCATATATTTCAAGGATAAAATTTTTTTAAGGAGGGAAAAGGTTTGAGTTTTACAATTATGTTAATAATAATTAATTAAATTAATATAATTAAAATTGAGATCAAATGATGTGAAAAATTGAATCAAAGAGTTAAAAATTAGACTGAATCAAATCTAAACCTGATGCACACTTGAGCTTCAAAAACAGTGGCATTGCACCTGAAACACACTTGATTAATGCTCGAGCTCAAATTCTATAGAGTTTGTGCCTGAGTAGCGCTCTAATGGCACTCGAGCGCCAAATGTCAAACCGTGACATTTGATGCATGCTTGACTAGCACTCGAGTACTGGGCTCGAGTATAAGTAGCGTTGAGAATAAGTTCAAGCCATTTTTTGACGCAATGTTCGGTGCAGGAGAGAGAAAAAGATAGGGAGATAGGGAGATCATTGAAGAGAAGAGAGAGGGAGTTTAAGGAAGCTCAAATTTAGTGATTTCAAGTTAAAAATTTGGTAAATCAGATCGAGGTAAATATACTCTAAGCTCCCTCTTTCTTTTATTATTATTTATTTTTATTCTTTTTTGAATATTATTATTCTAATACTTGTTTAAACAAAGATTTTAAAGTAAAAATATAAAAAATACCTATTTGTTGGTATTCTATGATTTTATAATAAAATTTATTAAGAACTCATATTTAATTGTCTATATCATAAATATGTTTATTATTTTGAAATTCTATTCATGTTTAGAAGTATAAAAATAGTTTTTGCATGTTTGTAATTTGAAGTTGTCAATTTTAAAGTATTACATACTATTTGTATATGCCTAAAATATAATACATATTTAATTATATGCTGTATACTTATTAAATTTATAATAAAATTTTTAATTTTTTTTGCATGTTTTACTATCAAATTTCATATATATAAAATTGTTATAATAAAAATATATATGACATTATAGAAAAGAAAAGGAAACCCTTCAATTATATTAAGAAAAGATAGACCGTTCTCTAAAAAGTATAAGAATCAAGAATTACAAAGTAAAGTGCAATTTTTCCTTAAGTAAAAAAAGTAAAGAAATTGGACCAGGATTATGATTCTAATGAGTAATATATTTTGGTATACCTTAGTATATTATTATATAAGATCATCATCTGATAACGACCAACATAATCACTATTTAAGAAATAATGTCTGGCCCTGTTTATAAAAAATATGTAGACGGCTCACTTTTGGATTTTAAATAGAAACTTATAACTTTTGATTGTGTATACAAACAAATATAATTTTGACTTTGATCGACCGCTTTTTTAGTTAATAAGAATTATTGACCCTGATCTCTAAAGAAAATAAGTTTTAAGCATATTTGATGACTAAGAATAAGAAAAACAAAATAAGAAATCTAAAAAGGCTTACTCTTCAAATGCATGGCACAAGTTTTTGCCTGATAAGTAAAAGTGAATATCAATGTATTAGTATTTGTATCCTTAGAGATTTTGTATGCTAATGTCCTGATTTGGACAATATATAATGTATCTAGATATTATCTTATGGTTAGATTAGTGTAGTAGAATATTTATAGAGTTATTATAGGGATTTTTGGCTATTTATATTAGTATGCGAATGTAAGAAATGATACATTTTGGTTAATATATAAATTTTATAAATATTTATTACTTTTATAAATTATGATATGATTTATAGGCATCTTCCTTTATAAAGAGCAGACATTGTATTATTGTTTGAATTGTTGTTGAGACCACTAATGTTGTGGCAGGTGAATTTAGATCTTGTGTATAACAAAATATATATATTTCACATCTTCATGGTTAACAATGATAATTATGGGATTGTTATGATTAAGGTTAATGACGGATTCAAGGCATAGTCCGTCACACCTCAACTATCCTGCAAGATGGGTGCACACACCCAGCAGTTCACTTAGCCATTGCTAACTTTCTCAAAGTTTGTCCCCGAGCGATACGATCCAATCCGATCTAGATCTCGAGAATTGGCCTCTAAGAGCTCTTACGATTTCACCTCAAACTCAAACAAAGCATGGTTGAGATAGATGGCCTACTCTTAACTCTGCAGCGTCTCACCAGCAGCAGTATTGACTTGGCGCTCCACCTCCTCGATGACTTGATTGGTGAGTGCCTACATTGGTGAGCAATCTTGAGCTCTTGCAAACGCAAAGCCTCCATCGCGCTTGGCTCCCCCTGTAGATATCTAATGGATCAAAGTAGTTAGACAAAAGCTATAACAAAAAAAGTATATTTGCAGGGAACATTAATCAATAGGGCATTACCTCTTGATAAGGCGAACAGACCTAGCAAGAAAATCCAATGGACTCGAGATTAGGAGGCACCCTCAGAAACCCCTGGGGCCCAAAAATCGAGGCACCTAGATGATGCCTCTCCTCAGCAACAGCAGCCGCGCTAGCCAAGTCATCTTCTCTGGTTTTTGCCGTCATTCGCTCATCGTCGCCACTCTCCTCAATCAAAGGAACAAGGGGAGTGGAGGACGACGCTTCCGGTGGTAGAGCAATCAAAGCCAAAATATCAAAGATATCTCGGTGAGCCATTTGGAAAGTAGAGTAAGCCAGAAAGAAGGATGACAAAACCAAGGCAGAGATATTTTGAGAACAAAGGAATCAGGAGATGGTTGAGTGCCAACGCTTAAATGGAAAATGCCTCAAGTTAGCAATGGCATCGCTTTAGAAAATCAGAGAGGTACATCTCCATGATGACAGTGACATGTGCCTTCACCGTAGCATGCTGTGGCATGTCCATTCATTGGCCTTGTTATGCTGGTCGACGCGACACCATGCCTCCCCATGCAGCGCACTGGGGTAATGATTACCTAGGCCTTGTTATGTTGGCCACCTAGGCCAACAAGTCAGTAGAGCTGTGCAGGTAATGATTACCTGATGTGCCTCTTTCAAAGACTAATGATAGATAGCATGCAACCCTGGTAAGTTCGAGGTTGATTCACCCGGCTCATATCCTAACCAAGCATTTGGGATGCCCGGTCGTGGGACGGATCACCAAAAGATTGAGCCGCCTGCCGCCTGGTCCGTTAGATTGTTAGACATCAAGCAACACAAAGTGGCATGTAAGCGCTTCAACTATTCATAACATGCAAGAATATCATAACCATACAATAAAGATGAAAAGTGCTCAGTAGTTCCATTCATTAATTTATTTTATAATGTACAAAGCTTATAACAGAAACATATAATCCAAAAAGAAAATAAAAATACATGGGATGACGATTCGGCTATTAAAGCCCTGCTTCAATGGGGCAAACACACAAAGGGTAAGCAAGCGCTTGACTCTGGAAATGAATCTTGGCCAAGAGAGTAGCTCATTTTAGACGGTCAAGAAGATGAGGCTCTGCATACCACCACCCTTAGGTTGCTGAATAGGAAGCGCATGCAAATGTCCCCCTTGACGAGAATGAGGAACCAAGCACTAGCTCTTGCTTAGGAGGCAACCCCCAGAGATCTTTCATCAAGGAGTGATGTAGACGCGAGACCCGTGAGTCTGCACTGGACCCGATGCAACAACAATGGCCTAGACTTGAGGTGGATCGGGGGCTCCTTCCCCATGGGTCACCAATAGTCCAACGTAGGCCACAGATGGAATGGTCGTCCGTCCTAATAAGAAGGAGTAGAGGCTAATCCACCACTCCTTTAAGCCACCCTAACAAGGACTATATGACAACTATTGGGAGAAGAGGATAATAGCCACTCATACCCGGACCTCATCTGTTACAACATGAGCATAGTCAAAGTATGGAAATCAGAGTAGACTTCAGATGTATCCTCGAACCTCTTAGAACTTCCTCCGATTCTAGCTAATGGCATTGTAGGCACCATGCAAGTTCCGAACTCTCATCACTGCATGGCTAGTAAAAGAGTGTCTCAGGAAGCGAGGTGCAGAAGGCCCTCCATTTATAGTTGGAAAAGGAGGCCGACGATCCATTAATGTAGAAGATTGTGTCAATTGGTGTTGTTAGCAAAAAATTGGTGGGTTTTGCGAATCGCCTTCAAATCTTGCCGAATAGAGCACCAAATCTCTGTTCTCTTGTACGGAAAAGTTGTAGAGTGCCTAGGAAAGGAAAGCATGCTCAGACTTGCAAGTAGTGTCCCATTGAAAACATGTCAGGGGTTAAAATTTTAAACCACTTGACATGGGGGGCTAGTGATGGATCCAATAACTTTATGGGCAAACCCAGAATTCAGCCACCAATAAACGTACCTAGAAAGAAGAAGCCCAATAAGATTTTGTAAAGCCTAAAGCAAAAAAGGCGACATATCAAACCCAATCAATAGCCCATGTAGCGGCACTAACCTAGTGTGCAAGCTCATACGCCGCATGTGGTTCCCAACTGTTGTGGAAGAAGTATAAACAGATTTTTACCGCTAGTTTGCTGTAGCCACCCATGAATACATGGGTGGCACTTGCCATAACCACCCAAGATAGTTTAATAAATATTCTCAAAATATCATGCCCAAGATGTGCACCCTAGGATGGCAGTGATGATTCAGCAAATCATTCTCAAAGAAGGCAATCACCATGTGGTGATCTCCGTGATCGCTCTAACAAAGGAAAGAATATTCCCAGACAGCCAAGGTTGCCATACTCGTCCCGTATGCAATTGTTGAGATAGCTCAATAGATTTGCCAGGATAATTGACGGCTAGCCTTGGCGCCCATGCAAGGTTGAATCGACTCCAATGCAATAAATACCCCATTACAGGTAGAGGAGGAATCTCTTGCGAAGGAATCACCCGCGATGTAGAAGTAGAGAGAGAAAAAGAGAAGGAGAAAAGAAGTCTACACAGAGAAGACTCAGGAGACATGCCCACTCTCTTCTCGTCTCCCATAAGACCTCTTTCTCCCGCTCTGATCGATGGCTGTGCAGGCCTCTTATCGACTCCGAGTCCTCGCATTGCTAAACCAGTGAAGGCAACTCGTAGAGCGTGGCGCAGAGATCCCCTCCATTTGTAGCAAGAGTGGAGATTGATGAACATCCTTCTCATTATCGGCACCTAGGAATCTTTTTCCCTCCTGTTAAGCCACCTGCCTGCTAGTGCATTAGTTGACCAGCCACTCCTCGACGAGTGTAGAACTCTCTCTCTCTAGTAAGCGACCCCCTAGCTGGCACACTCTTTGGAGCTCATCCTCTATCTCTAGACCGTCTCTCAATCGGGTATACTTATCGGAGCTCAATCCTTTACCTCTAAGTTGCCCCTCGGTCAGACACACTCGTCAGAGTTCAGCCCTCTATCTCTAAACCATGTCACGGTTGGACGCATTCGTCGGAGCTCAGTCTTCTATCTCTCTATGCCGTCCTCTGGCAAGGCGCACTCCTCGGAACCCAATTATCTATCTCTAAGCCATTCATCTATCAAACGCATTCATTAGAGCTCAATTCTCCATATCCAAGCCACCCTTCACCGGGTACACTCCTCAAAACTCAATCTTCCATCTACAAACTGCTCTTCAACTAGGCGCACTCTTTAGAGCTCTTCCCTCTGTATTCTAAAGCCACTTTCTGACCGAACGTACCCAAACACTCAATCTTCAATTACACGCATCCATATATTATTCATTTACTCTTATCTTTCTATCTATTTGAGAAAATATCAGAGGATATACCGGAGAGTAAGTTTTCACTATCCTCTGACCTCTTATTTATTAGTTATGGTGTGTAAGATTTAAATTTAAAATAATAAGGATTATACCCATTTTAGCTTAACCCTCCTGAAAAGATCAAGTGGTTTCTTAATTTGTTCGACAATTCGGATCCAAAAATGCATCAAAATTTTTAAATAAAAAAATTAAAAATAAAATATTCATAAATCGTTTTAAATTGGCTTAATTTAGATTATAAATGGGCATGATTATATTTTTAGTCCGAGTAATCGAGCTATGTTTGACCTAATATGACTTATCAATTATACATTTTTATCTAATTTTGGATTATGTCACTCCCTAATCCGATTTTGATCTTTTTTTTTTTTTTTGTAACCTGATTGTTTTCTCTCTTTTTTTTAAAGAAAAATAAAGTGTCTTACTAGAGTGAAATTGTTGTTTGAGAAGTCATTTTTTCTTCATTTCTTGGAATGAAAAAGAATGTGAGTTGTAATAGAACAGTAAGGATATTCTATATAAATCTGTAAGTTATGAATTTCAATTGTGAGTTGTAATAGAACAAAATAATTTCTCATCATATCACAATTTTAATTGTTGTGCATGTATGATTCTGGGACCCTAATGTGTGTTTTCTAACAAATTAAGAATGATGTGTCTCATAAATTGAGCTATACAATTTTATATTTTTGGTGCTTGCACATGAAAGAAAATGGCGCTTATGCACAAATAAGGTTTTGATACAATATTAACTATATTGGGTGACCAATTGGATTATGAAAATAAGATACTCTTCATTTATAATTTTTTACAAAGATGATAGGAGGAGGAGGAAAAAGAAAGATAATGAAAAAAATTTTGAAACTTTTGAATATGAAATTTGTTAGATTAAAAGGTTAAGACATGTATTATAAATTTAGTCTTTTGATTATTTGAAAACTTTAATTTTATTTATATTTCTTGTTTTGAGATGAATGCATACGACCTCTTTACCTCCCCACTTCAAGCATTGTTGTACGCATGCAGTTTAATCAAAAATTTTAAAGTTGTACTTTGGTTTTACCAAATATTTGAAGAGTGTCTTCATTTTATACAAAATAAAAGAGCATTTGGAGTATTATATTCTTATATGTAAATATTTGCAAAGAAAAAATTATGTGCTTGTGCATATTGGCCTTATATGTGATAATCTATTCATTTGTTTCTATTTTTTTTTTATTTATTTTAATATTATACTTTCTCACATAATAATAACTTTTATATTTATATTTTTTGGAAATGAAAATTTCATACTTTTTGACAAAATGTAAAAGTTTTTGATATTTATTATAAAATCCACCGATTTGATATTATTAATAAGAACCATTGTAATAAATTAAACTAAATAATATATTTAAATATTTTAATATATTCAGAAAGATTAAAAATTACATATATTATTTAGGATGGTAAAATAAAGTAATGTTTGACTCTATTTATAAGAATAGTATGTAGACAGTCGACCTACAAGTCTAAATGGTAGTGATTTCACTCAAGATTATCGGAAGTGCATGTAAATCATATTTAAAGTTAGTTTTTTTTTTTGTTGTTATTATTGTTTCTTAGATTTTAGTATGTTTTGAAATTTTGACCGTATTTAATTTAATATTTAAAATATTTAACTTGTGAGATTTGCAAGCTTTAATTACTATTTGGATTGATTTGGATTTGAATTGGATTTTGGACTTAGAGCCTTCGAATTTATGATATTAAGATTTTTGATGATTTTATATATTTAAACTATTTGATATTCGTATTCAAATATTAAAAGAGTGTCTAAAATTTTATACAAAATAAATGAGCATTTGGAAGTATTATATTCTTATATGTAAATATTTGTAAAGAAAAAATCACGTGCTTGTGCATGTTGACTTTATATGTGATAGTCTATGCATTTGTTGCTATTTATTTATTTATTTTAATATTATACTTTCTCACATAATAATAACTTTTATATTTATATTTTTTGGAAATGAAAATTTTATACTTTTTGACAAAATGTAAAAGTTTTTTTATATTTATTATAAAATCCACCGATTCGATATTTTTAATAAGAACCATTGTAATAAATTAAACTAAATAATATATTTAAATATTTTAATATATTCAGAAAGATTAAAAATTATATCTATTATTTAGGATGGTAAAATAAAGTAATATTTGACTCCATTTATAAGAATAGTATACATGATTTGGATAGCTCCCAAAGAAAAGCTACCAGAGATCACAAGCCTTCCAAAGAAGGAGGTTGTGATTTCACATAAAAGAAACCCAAGATTCACCATCCGAAAGGACATATAAATCATATTTAAAGTTAGTTTTTTTTTTTTACTATTGTTTCTTAGATTTTAGTATGTTTTAAAATTTTGACCGTATTTAATTTAATATTTAAAATATTTAACCTGTGAGATTTGTGAGTTTTAATTACTATTTGGATTTATTTGGATTTGAATTGGATTTTGGACATAGAGCCTTTGAATTTATGATATTAAGATTTTGGATGATTTTATATATTTGAACTATTTGGTATTTGTATTCAAATTACAAATATTGTGTATAAAATCATATTTAAATATTTGGCTAATTTGGATATTTGGCATTTTGACATTATTAGTTGGATAATTGACACGTTTCAATATTTGACAAGTTCAAACTTTTAATGTGTATTGGATTTTCATACACATTTTATTATTTTTGCTCATTTGTTCTGATTTGTGGACTTGTATGATTTGTTATATATGTAATAATATTTGTTAAATTTTAGACTTATAATTTTATTTGTATTTCAAATCCTTCTAGATTAGAGGACTTTACGACTTATGGAATTTAAATGAAAGATATTTGAAGATTGGGTTAATTGCATATTGTTATTTGGATTTACATTTGATTTATATTTGGATATGTTGTGAATCCTACATTTAAAAACTTGAGTTAAAACCTTCAACTTATAAGTTTGGAGGGCTTTGCCCCCCTATAGGGCGTCAATTTGGGGTGTGCTCTTCCCATATACTTGTGCTCGCATCAACGGCTCTCATTCAAGGATGCTTAACTCTATCTCGGCACATTAACAATAGGTCAGCCCCTCCTCAGGTGGTCATTTTCAAGAGCCAGGGTCACTCTTAGTGAGAGCACCACTGATGCATGTACAACGGTGGCCGCATGCAATTCAATCGGAGTGGTGACTTGCAGCAGAGGAAAATTAGAGAAGAAGAGGAGAGGAGGGGAGTAGATGGAGAAGGAGAAGGGAGCAAGGAAAATGGAGAAGGAGAAGGGAGCAAGGAAAATGGAGAAGGAGAAGGGAGCAGGGGGTAGAGACCGAGGTCCTTCACAGAGAGAGAGAGAGAGGATGAGAAAGTGAGAGAGAGAAAGAGAACACAGAGAGTGACAAAGAGATAGCAGAGAGAACTAGAGACAGTGTCAGAGGAGAAGAAACGAGAATTAGGCAAATATCTCCTTACTCTGGAAAGATAAACAGTAGTGCTATCTAACAGAAGTATTAAGCTGTCCACATGCAGTAACAAAATAGAAATAATAGAAAATAATATGTGTGTAGGGGTAATGTGGCTAACAAAAATAACTGAATGTATTCTCTAAATTTAGGAGGCGATTAGATGGTCCGAGAGTTTCTACTTCCGACGATGGTCGGGAGAGGAGGTACCACAATTGCCACAAGTGAATTAATGAGCCTCGTAAATTTGGTGAGTGAGTTTTTAAGAATGTATCGATTAGTTCATAATCAAATCTATATTTGATGTTTGTCATATCACTTTGCTTATCACAATCTGTTTATACTAGAATTATTTGTATTTTAATGAAACAAATCTTTATTTAAAATAAATTCATTTCAATAATTAAGAAATTATTTCTTTTTCTATTCTATTAATGATAAATTTATTGCATCATTTAATTTACTAAAAATTGACAGTTTTCTCTAATTTAAAAAATAATAAAAGAGAAACTAGTCCACATCTTTTGAAAAAATAATAAGAAAAAAAAGATCCTATTATGTTGTCAATCTTTGATTTTATATTACAGTATCATAAATCACAGGATAATTCAGTAATTTATAAAATAATTTTAAATTTTATAAAACTTTATACAAAAAGTTTGATACTGACATATGTCGGTCGATATATAATTTGATGGGTGGAAGGGAGGAAATGAAATGGATGATGAAGAATAATACCTTCTTTCAAATCTATAAAATATAATGAAGAAAGTCACCATCCAAGTTAGATATATGTCATACGGTGTGGGGTCATCCTACTTTAAGGAAAGGTATATATTGATAAAAAAAAAAAAAATTGAATATAAATATTTCAGTAATTTATTAAATAATTTTAATTAATTTTATAAATTTATTTATTGAACACTGTAATTTATTTATATTTATTACTTTAGTCAAATTTTAATTAATTTTAATAATAACATAATTACATTAAATTTGTTTTACTAAAAATATTAAAATTATAAAATTGACCTAAATTATAAGGCCAAATGTCAAAAAAAAAAAAAAAAACAATATAACTTCAAAACAGGTAGTTGGTGGACGAACTTGCATTATCAAATGCATTTTCCTTTCACCATCAAGAGTTATTGTCAGATTAATGAGTCCAATAATAAATGAATGTTGTTATATTCATGAGGTTGTAGTGAAGGCAGTTAATAAATTATGAGTAATATTATTCATATAATTATTTATAGTAAAATTATTAAAAATATATATATTTTTTATTTTATTTTAATTTTTTTCTTTCAGTCTCTCTCCACACCAATTTTTATAATTTTGATAAAAATAAATGTGATGGGTAGCAATACCCAAGGCCCATATAAAATGTTTGAAAATTGAACCCATGTCTCAAGAGGCCCACGAGACTAATTCAACCTAAGAGACTAAATTAACTTTAGAGGCCCGAGGATTCGGACACACGCCCCAAGAGGCCCACGAGATTGATTTGGCCCAAGAGAATAAATTAGCTTAGTAGGCCCGAGGACTTAGATTCACGTCTCAAGAGGCCCAATAAGCCAATTTGGTTCGAAAGGCTAAATTGGTCTTGAAGGCTCGATGACTTAAGCTCTCGTCGGAATAGGCCCAAAAAGTTGAATTGGTCTGAAAATCCAACCTAGCTTGAGAGTCTCAAGAATTCCGTAAGAAACCGAAGTCTAATAAAACCCCAAGGATATTTGTCCCCAAACGTCCGCAGACATGATAAAAGCCAAAACTCTTTGTCAAGGACACAGATTTAAAGAAGTCACCAACGGCACAAGCGTAGAAATGAAGCTCAGGACGGCTGAGAGAACCAGCTCAGAAGGATGACACTCGCAACGACACGCGCAATCTCTGCCACAAGCAATTTCCACAGGGAATGATGGCTTGTAGAGCAGGTGTGATCTCTGCAGAAGTAATGTCTCATAAAGCTAGCCAACATGTATGCAATCTTTCTGACACAACAAGATGGACTTGCAGGGGTTGGTAGCAGGATCCATTGCACACGCCACCTCCACGTGGCTTCTCCACGTAGGAGGGCTCAACTACTATATAAGTATTCACCGCGTACCTACCAGAGGATTCAATTTTCTGTCTTAGCATTTACGCTTTTAGAGGGGGAAAAGAAGGCATTCATGCTGTACAACTGATAGAGCACTTGTGATTGTAAGAGTGACCCTTGAGAGTCACCATACACTTTGCTCTCCATCATTTGTACTCACATTCAAAGATAGTGATATAATTTTCGTATTCAAAGTCTCGTGATTTTTCCTTCTAATTTAAAAGAGGATTTTTCATATAAAAACTCCACGTGTCACTATCTCTCTCCCTCTTCCTTCTACTAAAAAGGTACGTTTTGTATTGTTCTGTACTCGGGTCTTTATCCGTACATAACCCAGGATCCGAGGATACAATATTGACACCATCTATGAAAACTGACTAAAAGTTAAGATAACATATTTAAAAAAAAAATTGAAAAATGGTGAGCACCGGACCATAGACCTGTTCCTTAGGTAGAGAAGCTACTTCATGTGGCAATGGCCATGCTACAGGCATCAGGGTAGATGAATATCTTGATCCATATGTCTGAGTGTTAGCCTTAAGGATGGACAAAAAGGGATGCACGGCTAAAAGAGACGCTATCCTAGATCTCTCAGACCACGACGTTCCATAAAAAGTGTAAGAGGAAGAAGCACCCCACGAAGCAAGCTGTAATGACCCGAGTCCCAAAACATGATAATTAAGAGGAAGTTGGGCTCCGTAAGGGTATCAGTTCCTGAAATATAGTAAAAGGTGAGTAATTAAGTTAAAATAAATGAATTAAGGTCAAAGGGAACGGAAGGAATTTGTTTGAAAGGCCCAAAAATCTAAAATTAGTAAATCGGGAATCAAAATTGTAAATCAAAAAATTTTAATTTGTAAATAAGATTTTGAGCTTTAAATTGTGATAATCATGACTTATTAAGGTTATATAATCAAAATTATAGTTCATTGATGTGAAAAATTGGATTGGGAGGGTCAAAACGGGTCTCGGATGGCAAAAATGTGAAGCAGGCTCGTTGCAGGCTCAACACAGGCCTGACACTCGCCCGAGTAGCGCTCGAGCTCCACCTAGGCACAAAAAATAGAATGGCCTACTCGAAGGGCACTCGACGAGCGCTTGAGGTGTAGTGTTGGCAAAACGGTGCGCCCGAGCACCGCCCAACTGGCACTTGAGCACTAGTCGGGGTTTTTATATCGCGTGAGGGTTTCTCTCTCCTCATTTTTTGACCTTTTTGGGTTTTTATAGAGAGAGAGGGACGAGGAGCTAGAGAGATAAAGAGGAGATGGAGGCCTACAAGTTCAAATTCGTTTGAGAGCCAATTAAAAAGGTGCTAGATCGTGGACGAGGTAAGTACACTCATACCCAGCTCTTTCATTTTCGTGCACTTTTATCTTGTTTTCTCCGGTTATCCTCGTTCTGATACCCGATTAGGTATATATATTTTGATTTTTAAGATCTAAGTTTGCATATATGTAAATTTGGAGCTCAAAAATATAGGTTTGACACGTTTTCGGACGACATAAACCCTAACCCCCATGGCTGGTCATGATACCACGAAATTTTTTGGGTAATTGCTATATTTGGGATTAGAATATAATTGTCCATAATCTAGATATGATAAATTATTAATTGGGTATCCAAATTTGTGGTTATATGTAAAGTTCCGTTCGTAGAGACCCCAACCCATGCCTCGATCTTGTTAAGGGATTAAGTTGGGCTTTGATGTATCGATTGACTTAGGACAATGATTATCCATGACATGAATTTGATGATATACCCATCGGATATCCGGAATATTGAGGATTAACTGACATGTGCATTCAAACACCGTTTACATGTTCTGATCACGCGGGTAATGTACACCAGTGATGTTGAACAATAATCTGCATAATTTTCTATGTTTAAATGCTTACTAAGTGGTATGTATTTGTATAAGTTCAATTGTACAATCTGAAAGTTTCAGCATATTCAATTGCGAAGGAATCTATATTTGAAAACCTCTCGGGTTAATCTGCTTCTTCTGGTAAGAATTTTGAATCTGATATCTACATGTACCTGATGTTAGGTTATGGAAAGACTTAAATCCGCAAGTAAGGTAATAAGAATATGAATAATTTGGAGGGAGATTCCACATTTGATATTTTGATGAATTTAATTTCCAAGATTGAGATATTTGAGAAATAAATTATATTTGTAAAATAAGTTTGGTGAATCCTCTATCAAAAGAATAAGTAACCATAAAATTAGGACTTGGATTTATGTTTTGATGGGTAATGTCCCCAGGCATGTCACTAGTGTGACAGTGGAGACTCAAGGATTTGTCTTGACCACATGTTATCACGGGTTATATTATGGACATGTCTAAGGACGTTACGGTGGTAATTGAGGATAACTCCGTCTATGGAGTGATACGTGGTCCGCCTCTCCCCGGGGCGTTAAATTGGGAGGAAACTTTTAAACTTTGGACTATATGAGATTATGGAAAAAGTCACAACTTTTGAACTTTGACCTTAGATTGTATGCAGTAAATACAATTTATCCTCGATTATTCGCCCATTTGGCTAGTAAGGTCTACTAGTCCGTGTCCGTAAAGATGAATAATTAATAAGAACCAAAGAAAAGGCAAATTGCACCTTAGGCATGTTTAACCTAGTTCTGTTTATGCATCTTATCATATTCATATGTCTTTCTCAACCTTATTGTTTACTGCCTTGTTTATGGTGTCTTGGCTGAACTGTTAGCTCACTCTTACTTCTTTTTTCTTCCAAATGAGAGTCATGAGTCGACACCCGATTAGATAGAGTAAGAAGAGGGATTTGCTAAGGAGATTGCCGGACTTCGGAGGGTTAGAGTTTTGGATATGTTTGATGTGTCGGAATGTAAATGATTAAGTTAGATTAATGTTATGTAATACATTGTGTTATAGTATGTTGTTTATTACTATAGTTTAATGTTATGCTTCCGTAAGTTATGTATAGATTTAGTCCTACTTTCGCATTTATTTGGATGATTTAGACTTTGTTTAGGCCTAAATAGTATCTCTATTAGATCTAACGTATGGATGATATGGCATTTGTTGAACCTGTGTATGTGCTGTGGTTAAAAATATTAAAGTTGGGATATTTATATGTTTATTAAACAGGTTGTATATTTTAATTTTAGTCCAATTGTAGAGAAAATTCTGTCAAAATTTCTGTAAATTTTATATTTTAATTATTTGGGGGCATTTATATTTGATTAAGTAAGAGCGATTAACGGAAAGCCCTTTAAGGATAAGGATTCATTCCGTTACACAAGCCACCCAGCATGAGGACTTGAGGATGCAACTTGCCTCGAGCAGTAAAGTCCAGTCACGACTTGAAGATCGCTTGGGTCCTCGGATTCAAGGGATAGCCCAGAGAAGCAAAGTCCTCGTAATTATCGCAATGATTGGGAGCCCACCTTTCAAGAGAGACCCTCTCATAACGACTTTCCTCCAAGAAAAAAGAGCCATGCGGAGCAAAAAGTTGTGCAAACTTCTTATGAGTTGAGAGATTACCTCAACGAGAAGAAGACAACGGCTCCACCTCAAATGGAGGAGAAGCTTGAGAAGATTTAAAAACGGGTCTTCAGATAAAAAAGCAAGAGGAGGAGCTATTGACCTACGCTGATCACCATTTACAGTGGAGATCAGGACGAAGCCACTGCCTCCCAAATTCAAAATGCCAACTCTTGATACTTACGATGGAAATTCTAATCCCATGGATCACCCGAATTACTTTCGAGAATATTTGAGCCTTTAGAGATTGGATGAGGCGACGATGTGCCAATGTTTTACCTTGACACTCAAGGGTGACATGAGGACCTGGTTCTATGAGCTTCCTGCGGACTCTATTTGCTCATTCAGTGAGTTAGCAGAGACCTTCCTCTCCCAGTTCACTTCCAGTCGGAGGATCGAGAAGCAACCATGGCACCTTACTCATGTGAAGCAAGGGGTCAGGGAGAAACTGAAGAGTTTTTTATCCCGCTTTATTACCGAGGCCAGGCAGATCCTCAAATTAACCGATGGGGTCGAGCTCACCGCATTCCCATTTGCGTTGGAGGGAGGTAGCTTCTTCAAACACCTCGTGCACAAAAGACCCAGACCTTCACAAAGGCTGAGGCTGTGGCGCGAGCCTATATAGCCACTGAAGAATCCAATGACATGAAGAGGCCTGTCTGGCAGAAGAGCCTCCCCCTGAGGACGGTGGAGGAGAAAAGAAAGAACACAGACCATCAGGATTCCCGAGGATCAATGAAGCAGCATAAGACCAAGCAAGTTGATTAAGGGAAGTTCAATCCTTTGGACCTGACTCCCTTGAATGATTGGCGTACCAACATCCTAATGCAAATTCAGGATGAAGAAATTTTGAAGTAACACAAAGCGTCAAGGAACCCAAATAGAGGTAATCCGTTAGAGTACTGTCACTACCATCGCTGCAGAAGTCATGGTATTAAAAGCTGCCGGACGCTACAAATGGAGATTGAAAAATTGATCAGAATAGGATGCCTTAACCGTTTCCTACAAAGACCTGGGTAGGTTTCTGGAACAACAGGAGATGGTGAGGCGGACCAACGGAGGAATAGAATGGTCGCGGGGGTCATAAGCATGGTATCCACACGACTAACCTCGAATGACAGCATGCAAAGGCTTCATGAAAGCCTAGACGTGCTCAGGGAAGCTCGAAACATGGCAAGATTGCGAATAGCTACATACCAGTGAAGAGCAGCCAGATATGTCAACGGTCAGGTAAAGTGACTTGCATCATTTGATGTTCTTGTACCACGTCTTATTAAAAAAATAAAATCATGTTTGCTTATTTACTATTTTGCATTCATTGGCATGTTTTCATGTCATCTCATAAATAATCAAGACCTAGGCTACCCCTAAGTCAAGTGAAAGGATCCCTTCCATTTGTTCTAAAACTCGGCATAGTCCAAGCGGCTCATAAGAAGTCATACTCAAAAACTCGACAAAGTCCGAGTATCCCATTAAGAGGTCGAATTCAAAAACTCAGCAAAATTCAAGCAGTCCATTAAGAGGTCGTACTCAAAAACTTGGCAACGACGCCAAGCAACTCACAAAAGGCTGAACGTAAAAACTTATGGGGTTTAAAAATGACAAGTATGCAAAGACCCTAAATGTAACATCTTCAACCAACGATGGTCAAAAGGTTTGAACACTTTGCTCATGAAGGATAAAACTATCCAAGAGCCTAAGTCTAAGAAAGAACCATAAGTATAAATAAAGAAGAGAAGTTGCACAAAGAAAGAATAACTTTCATTTACATGTATATGTGATGTACAACCAAAAGAAGACAAGAACACATATACAATGATGCATTAAGGCCCGGAGAATCCGAGTGCAGAAGGATGTAGGATCTCATCCTCCTCCGGGTAGAGAATTAAATGCTTTGCTCTCACAATACAGACATTCCTCGGATGGAGTGGAGAATGAAGAAGCTAAGGAACCAACATCTTCACTACACGGCGGCACAGTGTAATACCATCTCAATACTTCCACTTTAACACAGATTTGAGGTCTTCAATCTTTTATTGAAGTCCTGAGTTCGACCTCTAGATTAACATTTTTGTTTCGAAGGGAAATGTACCGCAGCTGTTGGGCCTTCAGTAAATCCTCAAGAGAAACGATTTTGCTCTTGGCCTCAGCAAGTTCGAGCTCCAAGCACTTATTCCGCTCCTCAACAGCATTAAGGGTCCCCAAGTCCACGAGAGATTGGGCGGCTTCATCAATAATTGGAGCAAATCGGCCGATTAGCTCTCAAAATTACAAAACAGGGGTTAGATATTAAAGTGCCGTCCAAAAAGCAAAGGAGCCTAAGGTGAAATAGAGATGTCTCTTAGAGAAAAAGACTTCTTTGTAGGACTGTCTCCCCTAAGAGCTTCAGATTTGGCTAGCTCCGTCACAGCTGCCTCATGCATCACAGAAACCTCAGCCCTAACATCGGTCACAAGGACACTTTTAACAAAATCAAGGACTAGGGGCTCAGCCGCTTCAAAATAATCCACAGTCCCAATATTCGCTTTAGCAGCATGTGAAGTTCCAACGATGTCCTTGACCAGGACCTCCTCATGGACCTCGGATGGAAGCTCAATTGGACTATAAACTTGGATTGTTAGGCAAGGGAGCTCAGCAGTGGGCGCCTCGTGGCCCCAGCTTTCCTCGGTCTCAACAAATTCAGCAATTATCATCATGATCATCATCACTACTTCCTCTGCTTGAATTGTCTCAATCTCCCCCTCTGCCTGTCCCACGGCAATGTCCTCGAATGGATTATTCATCCAATCTGAGGCCTCTCCAGTAAAAATGGAGAGAATGTCAAACATGGGCTCATAAAGAGCAGGAGGGGCAAAGGTGGTTCCACGGGCAAGTCCGCGGCCTTAGAAGCCTACTCAGTAGGCTCAATGGTGACTAAGGGTCCAACGTCTACATCGCCTCGGGCTGGCCTCTTTCTCCTCACCAACCATTCAATAGTGAATGCGTCTTCATTGGATGAGGAGTGGTACTCAACAATCGCCGTCGAACGCTTCAAAGTTTCAGTCCGACGACTTTTCTTTAGTCACTCCGGACAGCTCCCGATCCTCAAAGCTTTCTACTACTTCTTCTTCTTAGAAGGAACGAAGGGGACTCCAGAGTCTTCGGGTTGAGGCTACCACTTGACTTTCTCCAAGTATTCAGGCTTTAACTATCTGTTCTTCTTGTTTTCGTTGAAGGAGCTCAGGTTGGAAAGCAGCAAGTCTATGAAGTCCTTTACTGCTTTCCACTCACCACTTGTGGTGTCCTTGCATAGGTTGGGCTCCACATTCTCCCATTCATTAGGAATGGCCCAATGAGGATGAACACCAAGGAACAAGAACTCTTCCTTTCACTACTTGGTGAAATTAGGGTTTTCACCGCTAATGGTGAGGAATTCTGGGCGAGGAGAAATTATGATCCAATCCTAACCATTGACAAACCTCAAGATAACCTTCAGTGCCACAACATCGAAGATCTTCTTGTAGCAGCGAGCAAAAATGTAAAGGGAGACCAGATACCTGACGGCGTTAGGCTAGAGTCTCACCACGGGGACTTTGAGGTCTCTTATCGTTTCATACAACTCCAAAGCCATGGGATAACGAAGGCCACTTTTGAGGTGGACTACGTATACAGTAGCGAAGCCATCAGGTGGGTTGCAAGCTCTCTTATGGGCATCAGGAACCACCATAGCCATCGAGCTCAAAATCTTGTACCGCACTCGAATAGCCTCAAGGTCTGCCAAAGTCAGGGAAGAGGCAATATCCTTCACTCTTAGAGCCATCGATACGTATGAAAACACGAAGATGCAAGAAAGAAGGAGAAGAGAAGAGTTTCGAGTCACAGAGAGCATTTTGGAACACTTAGAAGTTTTGAAGCATGCAAATGAAATGACAAAAAGAAAGGAAACTTAAACGGTCATAAAATTCAAAAAGGCGCACCTCATTAATTGCTAAGCTATGCGACGACTCCCCACAGGTCGCAGGCAATTATGTCGTTCCCTTCCTAAGGCAACGTTTAATGCACATTTACTACGCATTTAATGCGCCAATTGATGGCGCAAGCCAGCACCTCGGACCTAGGAAGAGTTCACGGACAACATCTGATCAAACCATTTGATTTCAGTAACACCCTCAGACGCTTTTTCTCAATCATCGGGCTATGATCACTTGATCAGATGGATTCTAGTTGAGCCACTCAAGAAAAGTCCGCGGACACTTGGAAAGCTAGCTTTTGAAAAGATGAGCATTAGGCCACGGACAAAAGAGGAACATTATGAAAGATCATATCAATGCCAGAGTCACACATGTCAAAGGTTGAGATTCTCGAACCTCTTGGTATGGGGGTTAGTGATGGGTAGCAATACCCAGGAACCAAATAAAAAGTCTGAAAATTGAACCAACATCCCTAGAGGTCTACGAGGCTAATTCGATCTAAGGGACAAAATTGACTCTAGAGGCTCGAGGACTTGGACCCACGTTCCAAGAGGCCTACAAGGCTGATTTGACCCAAGAGGCTAAATTAGCTAAATAAGCCCGAAGACTTAGGTCCAGGTTCCAAGAGGCCCAAGGTGCCGATTTAGTCCGAGAGGCTAAATTTGCCTTGCAGGCCCGAGGATCTAGGCTATCATCCCAAGAGGCCCAAAGAGCTGAATTGATTCGAGAGACCGACTTAGCTTGGGAGGCTTGAAAACTCCGTAAAAGATCAAAGTCTCCAATAAAACCCCAAGGACATTTGTCCCCAAACATCCACGGAGGTGATAAAGGCCAAAAGTCTTCATCAAAGACGCGGTCTCTGAAAAGTCTCCAACGGTATGAGTGCAAAAATGAAGCTCAAGACGGCTGGGAGCGATAGCTTAGAAGGATGACGCTCGCAAAGGCACGCGCGATCTCTACCACAAGCAATCTTCATAGGGAATAATGTCCTGTAGAACATGTGTGATTTCTACAGAAGTGACGTCTCACAGAGTTAGCCAGCATGCACGCAATCTTTCTGACACAACGGGATGGACTTGTGGTTGGTGGCAGGATCCACTACACACGCCATCTCCACATGGCTACTCCACGCAGGAGGGCTTAACCACTATATAAGCATTCACCGTGTACCTAACAGAGGATCCGATTTTCTGTCTTAGCATTTACACTCTTACAGAGAGAAAAGAAAGCATTCACATTGTACCACTGAGAGAGCATTTGTGATTGTAAGAGTGGCCCTTGAGAGTCATCATACACTTTACTCTCTATCCTTTGTACTCGTATTCAAAGATAGTGAAACAATTCTCGAACTCAAAGTCCTGCAATTTTTCCATCTCTTTTAGAAGAGGGTTTTTTACGTAAGAACTCCACATGTCACCGTCTCTCTCCCTCTTGCTTCTACTAAAAAGGCAAATTTTGTGTTTCTCTTCACTTAGGTCCTTATCCATATAGAGCCTAGGCTCTAAGGACACAACAAAATATATAAGTGAATATATAAATATTATTTCTCATAAATTATTGAAATGAGAAGAATTACTACTGCTATGGAATTTTCAATTTAATATTAGAAATTTTTAGCTAATTTTCTTTAATTATTGTCGAGATATTATCAGATAATATAATATTTATTTATTTATCTATTTTCGTACAATCTATTAGTACAAATGGATGAAATAACACATTACCAAATTTATCTCAATGAAATCTTTAATGTTTTGTGGACAATGACATTCATCATTAATATATTCTCGTGTTAGTTTATTAGTATTGATTGGGACGACTGTAGTCAACCAGCCCAATGAGGCAATTGGCCCAAAATTTGTAGCAACCCATTTATCCTTAGGACGGTCAACACATCCGTTGACTAGAAGAATATTCCAAGTAGGCTGGACGCAGTCCAAAATGATGCCCAGATCGAAGTTAGCCCACATGCTCCCTCTCAAGCTCAATGGTCATCTGTCTTAATTCTCCGCAACTCCATGGATGGTAATTTCTTCTGTAGTGGAAATCTCCTAAAATTAAAGCGCATCCCTAAAAAAAAGTCTTCGAATTAGGGCGCGACCCTTAGAAGCTGTCTCACCGGTCACTATGCACTGAAGGAAAGGAATCTTCCTTCCTGACCATTGCGACAGAGAATAGCGCCCGCATCTGCACAGGGTAGGCAAGAATCCTCTCAGAAGGCAGGTATCCCTCCACGCCACCTAAAGAATGCAGTGAAAGCCTACGGCTATAAAAGGCCATGGGAACTCACTTTACAAATAGGCTGAAATACGCAAAAAACGCTCTCTGGCATACTAAAAAAAATGCTTATTCACATACCCAAGCAAATGAAAGCCCTTCAAGCTCTGAAGCTTCCCAACGCTCTTTCTCTCTCTCTACTACTAGCCCCTGCGAGCCCAATATTGAGAGGAACTATTTCTTACAAGCATCTACAACCAAAACCACTCTCTCCACGAGTGTACCTCCCACCATCATTCTCAAATACACTCCCAGTATCCATCTTTATATTCACTGCATTTTACCTTTTTATCTTCAAAAGGCTATTCATAAACTTGAGCGTCGGAGTATTTTCAGTGGGTCCAAATTTCGCCGTCACTTGACGTCTTGTTTGAAATTGTGGTGTGTAGGATCCTAACCTCAGCAGACAGAAACTGAAATCCGACAAACCAACTTGATCCGAACCCGTTCAAAATTTGAATCTAGAACGCATCAAATATAAATAGATAAGATATCATATTATTAAAAATATCAGATGATGACTAAATGGTGTCTCCCTAACAATATTCTTTTTCATATGCTTCTTCAATGATTAAAATGATAGTCTATAGTTACTTATGATATATAATGGTCTTGCATGATATGATATATATATCTAATAATTTATATGATTAAATAGTATAATATTATATAATTTAATTATATTTTATTAGAAAAATTATTTGCTTAATTGATTCAATCTTTAATAAAAAATATTTAAATCATTAAAAAATCAGCATTTTTATAACACGTAAAAACTATTAATGGGCTCTAGATATAATTTTCTATAAAAATTTTATTAAGAAATAGAGAAATGAAGAATAAACAGAAATAGAACTGTTGTTCTTTGAGAAAGAACGTCGGCATGAATTTAAGTATGTTATTTATAATTATTTTGGCATCGTTATTTACAAAATAATATGATAATTCTATTATATGTATAATAATTTAAATCTCATCTATTTTTACAACTTATTGATCGAGTTATTGGCCATACCGATTATTTTTAATTAGCCCCATAAAATTAATCAATTTATTTTTATGAGTCACTAATAATATTTATAAAATTAGATAACTTGGTATTTTTATAATACAACAATTTATTTTTTTCGATAAAATAATAGTAATGCAATTATTTTAAATTTAATCTATCAAAAATAAAATAAAATTCTAAATTATTGACCCATCACAGAAAAAATCCTGGATCCACTCGTGTTCACCAATATAATATTTTATCTATCTATTTATTTTTTATTTGAATCTATCTGACACAAATCGAATGTAATATCATTAAAAGATACCCATAAAATGTCTAATGGTTATATTCAAATTATTATCATTATTATTGTTGCTACCCTGCTCAAGGTTGTCGATTGGATTAGAGCTTCGGATTCCTAAGCGCAAGGTCGCTCCGGAAGAAGGGTCCGGTCTCCGTCTCTATTTCCGCACAACACAAACAATCAAACAAGAGGTGAAGGGGGCTGAGGCCGCTCCGACGCTCATGATAAACGGAAATGCGCACGGATTCGGAGAAATTGAGCTACTTGATGTGGGGAAATGTTGTGAGCGTGTATTGGACACTTGGCACCGGGCAATGGGTGGCTAACTTTTCCGTGATCTTAAAGGATGTTGGGAAAAGATGAGGCAAAATCTCAATCTCTCTTGTTTTTAGAGAAAAGGGAAGAAGATGATCAAAGGAAGCAATGTTAGTGAGGATCGTAGTTTGATCGAAGAGTTGGTCTCAAGGTTGATCGAGTCGATGAAGATCGACACAAGTGAAGGAAAAGGTTGTGAAAAGATTTTGGGTTTTTACATCTCTTAATGGCTTGGGTTAGTGATTGTCATGGTCCGCCGGTCACGCCGGCTGAATGCCCGAATAACGCCCGATTTTCCCGAAAGGATTGAACCACGCCATTTTTGTCTCATTCGCGACGCATTTAATGCGAGGTCTGGGCTTGCGCCATTCTCCCCTTTGGCTGGGCTGACATCTCCTCGTGGGCCTATCTTCTCCCGGCCGCGACTGGGCAGGGGGCTCGGGCCTGTCTTCTGGGCCAGACATGGGACCCAACACTAGCCCCCATGAAAAACCCTTCCTCGTGACTTTCTAGAGGGGCTCGCGTCCGACTTGCCCGAAAGACGCGTTGCTGGATGCCGTGTCGCTACGGGTGAAGGGATGGCCTGCGTCTTGCCCATAAATAGGGGGCACTTGAGCGAGTGAAGTTGATCCCTTACCAACGAATCGGAGAGGCGATGAAATTAGGTTGGTGGACACCGGAGAAGGACTTGGATGGACCACTTGCATGCCCGGTTCCCGATGGAGATCGTTGCGCCAAGCCTCATGGTGCTAACGAGTGGCTTGTGCCAAGCGCTTCCTTAAATTTGCCTTTGACTTCCTCCGAGTACCTTCTCCTGTTTGAGAAGGAGGAAGTCCTAGAGCTATCATCCCAACCATGGAAGAGCTCCGGGAAAGCCGGGCTTGACATCGGACTCCTGAGTGCCCGACTTGATTCCGGACCCCGGGATTCAACTCGAGACTCCCCAGGGGGAGCTTAGCTTCAATTCGGGAGGCTCTGGGGGCACGCAAGGGAGCATCAAACTCTTCTTTTTGTCTTTCTCGCAGCCTTCATGGTTGTGGACCTTGTACTTTATAAGAAAGCATTTAATAAAAGAAGTAGCCTCTTTTGTCTTCAACTTTTGGACAGGCGTTTTGCCCCAAGATCCCCATTCTTTGGGAGCCGTGGGGTCCCTATCAACGTCAAGGTGATTTAAGCTCCGTCTTGAAAAAGTCTTGGAACCCCATTGGCCCTTCCTTAAAGCTTTTCGCCCTTTGGGCTTGCCGTTTTACGCCATTTAAAGCCACTTTCTCCCAACTGCACGTCTTCGTACTTAACCATCCATTGCGTCAATCTTCCTGTAGATGCAAAAATCCGGCTCAACGGCCCACTGGTGGGGGCGAAACCACGGTTGCCGGCCCTTCTCGAGTCGGGAGTTCCTCCGGGGAGGGGATGGCGTCGGGGCTTTAGCGAAGGAGGCACGCGCCGCACACTTAGAGAACTCTCGATCTCTGGCGGATGCCAATGTGGGGGCGCAGCAATATTGAGGAAGAAATGGAGCAACTTGGGCAGCGACACCAGGCCGAGTTGGATCGCGGATGGAGATGAATGTAGGAGGACATGAGATCGACTTGGATGATATTTTGTGATTTTGCAAAAGGCTTGCTTTGCTCGAGGATCCAGGCTTCCGTCTGGCGTCATAGATCCTCGTAACTCGTCCGCTGGACCCGTGATGAATTGGTGGATTATCTTCAAAGTTCCTCCTGGATGGTACTTGTGGTTGATGGTAATGAGAATAGCCACGTTTCCTTCACGCATCTTCTCGTTTACACCGCCATCTCTTTTTTTTTTATTTTTGCATGGCTTATCAGGCGCGCCTTCCGGGAGGCTGCCATTGTAAGCCTTCATTTAACCATTCCTAGGGGATGGTCGCGCCTGGTAGCCTTAAGCCACTATGATTTGAGGTTTTGCGGTGCGCTCCGATGCCACCACGTGTCTACCTCCGGAGGCGAGAGGATGGCCTCGGCGTTGATTTAAACCAAACGGCGATACTTCTTCCTTAGCATTTATCCCCGCGCTCGAGAGACAAATTACGAAAGGAGAGAGTTCTTCTTCTTCCCAAACTTGTGCGCATTCAACATTGACATAGCCTCTCTTAGGGTAGATTAGCATTTGTGATTGTTAAGCGCGGTGGCCCGAGAGGGTTTTGTTTGTACGAACATCATCATCATACACTTTAGCGCTGGGAGTCCCTCTTCATCCCAATCCTATTGTATCTCGTATTCGAAAGATAGTGCACCTTGAAACGAAGGCGGCAAGGATTATTTTGCGGGTCAATTTCGCTTTCTTACAACCTCGAACTCAAAGTCGAAGCCTTAAGGGGTGGGGCCCGATCTCGAGTTTTCCATCTCTTTTAGAGGGTTTTTTACGTAAGAACTCCACATGTCACCGTCTCTCTCCCTCTTGCTTCTACTAAAAAGGTAAATTTTGTGTTTCTCTTCACTTAGGTCCTTATCCATATAGAGCCTAGGCTCTAAGGACACAACAATATATATAAGTGAATATATAAATATTATTTCTCATAAATTATTGAAATGGGAAGAATTACTCTGCTATGGAATTTTCAATTTAATATTAGAAATTTTTAGCTAATTTTCTTTAATTATTGTCGAGAGTTATCGGATAATATAATATTTATTTATTTATCTATTTTCGTATAATCTATTAGTACAAATGGATGAAATAACACATTACCAAATTTATCTCAATGAAATCTTTAATTTTGTGGACAATGACATTCATCATTAATATATTCTCGTGTTAGTTTATTAGTATTGATTGGGGTGATTTGTAATCAAATTTTGAGCAATTGGCCCAAAATTTGCAGAAACATTTATTAGGGCCCAGTGACGTCCGATTGACTAGAAGAATATTCAAGTAAGGTATGAGTCCTGATAATATCTTACAAAAGTTAGCCCCACTTGCTCCTCTCTCAAATGGTCGTCTGTCTTAATTCTATAACTCCATGGATGGTAATTTCTTGTAAGTGGAAATCTCCTAAAATTAAAGCGCACCCCTAAAAAAAAGTCTTGAATTGGGCGCGACCCTTTGAATTTATCACGGTCACTATAAAAGAAAGGAATCTTCCTTCCTGACCATTGCGACAGAGAATAGCGCCCGCATCTGCACAGGGTAGGCAAGAATCCTCTCAGAAGGCAGGTATCCCTCCACGCCACCTAAGGAATGCAGTGAAAGCCTACGGCTATAAAAGGCCATGGGAACTCACTTTACGAATGGTGAAATCATGGCAGCTCTACGGCATACTAAAAAATGCTCATTCACATGTACCCAAGCAAATGAAAGCCCTTGAGCTCTGAAGCTTCCCAGCGCTCTTTCTCTCTCTCTACTACTAGCTCTGTGAGCCTGATATTGAGAGGAACTATTTCTTCTACAAGCATCTACAGCAAAACCCCTCTCTCCACAAGTGTACCTCCCACCATCATTCTCAAATACAAGTATCCATCTTTATATTCATCATTTTGCATTTTACCTTTTTATCTTAAAAGGCTATTAAAACTTGGCGTCGGAGTATTTTCGGTGGGGAAAATCCTCCACGTCTTGTTTGAAATTGTGGTGTGTAGGATCTGTCTCGGCGGACAAAAACTGAAATCAATGACCAAGGCGATCGAACCCGTTCAAAATTTGAATGCAAACGCGTGAATATAAATAGATAAGATATCATATTATTAAAAATATCAGATGATGACTAAATGGTGTCTCCCTGACAATATTCTTTTTCACATGCTTCTTCAATGATTAAAATGATAGTCTATAGTTACTTATGATATATAATGGTCTTGCATGATATGATATATATATCTAATAATTTATATGATTAAATAGTATAATATTATATAATTTAATTATATTTTATTAGAAAAAAATTATTTGTAATTGATTCAATCTTTAATAAAAAAAATATTTAAATCATTAAAAAATCAACATTTTTATAACACGTAAAAACTATTAATGGGCTCTAGATATAATTTTCTATAAAAATTTTATTAAGAAATAGAGAAATGAAGAATAAACAGAAATAGAACTGTTGTTCTTTGAGAAAGAACATCAGCATAAATTTAAGTATGTTATTTATAATTATTTTGGTATTGTTGTTTATAAAATAATATGATAATTCTATTATATATATAATAATTTAAATCTCATCTATTTTTACAACTTATTGATCGAGTTATTGGCCATACCGATTATTTTTAATCAGCCCCATAAAATTAATTAATTTATTTTTATGAGTCACTAATAATATTTATAAAATTAGATAATTTGGTATTTTTATAATACAACAATATATTTTTTTGGATAAAATAATAGTAATGCAATTATTTTAAATTTAATCTATCAAAAATAAAATAAAATTCTAAATTATTGACCCATCACAGAAAAAATCTTGGATCCACTCGTATTCACCAATATAATATTTTACCTATCTATTTATTTTTTATTTGAATCTATTTGACACAAATTGAATATAATATCATTAAAAGATACCCATAAAATGTCTAATGGTTATATTCAAATTATTATTATTATTATTATTTTTATTTATTTATTTATTTATTTTCAATTGATGCTTGCAGAGTCATTCAAAATCTGACTTTGTCACTCATAAAGGCAGATCGGATCTTGGTGTTTGGCTTTTGTATCATTTAAAAACGATGTTGGGCACATTTTTTTTTCTAAGTATTGATAGTTTTGTGATGCTTTATAAACTTTGGAATATATAATGTTTGATTCTTGATTACCACATATTCTCACCATAAAGTTATTCATAAGTTATTTTATAAAGTTTTTAATGTAATTGTCATGATTTTTGCTTATTTTTCTAATTCATATATTATTTTATAAACTTTTTTTTTCTCTTTGTAATTCTCATGTATCAAATTTTTCGGTTATTGATTGCAGAAACTTTATTTCTTGACCTATAATAAGAACTATGAGTCCCGTTAATATTACAAAAATAAATACTTGCCAAAATACTTAAAATTTATAACATAATTTGATAAAAATTTAATATTTTCTCCTTCATATTGTTACGAATTTATCACTTTTAAAAGTAAAATTCATCTTCCAATTCTACCAATTCTGATTCTACTGTAGGCAAAATTCGCTTGTAGAGAAGCTAAAAGCTGAAAAGCGCTTTTTGTCTTAATGTGAGCAAATTAAGTTTCGACCGATAAATATAGCAGGCGATAGATAATAAATATCAATCCCAACGTAAAGGATATTTGGTTAGATAAGATAGAGGCTTATGAAAATGTAAGTATCCGGGTATTTTTTTATAGAGGCCCAAAATATCGCGTGTCCCGAGAAAAAATCGAGGTTTTATAAAACCCCAGGAAGCGATTTTTTGGTAAATCGACTTCGATACCGGCAGTAAAACGGCCAATGTTTTAGCGTAGCTTAAAATCTCGTGCTCCTCAACCGGACATCTTGGATTTGGCTTAACGGCCAGTGTGTGTATTATTATTATTATTATTATTATTATTATTATTATTATTATTATTATCATTATTATTATTATTATTATTAATTTCTTATTTTCAATTGATGCTTGCAGAGTCATTCAAAATCTGACTTTGTCACTCATAAAGGCAGATCGGATCTTGGTGTTTGGCTTTTGTATCATTTAAAAACGATGTTGGGCACATTTTTTTCTAAGTTCCGAAGTTTTGTGATGCTTTATAAACTTTGGAATATATAATGTTTGATTTTGATTACCACATATTCTCACCATAAAGTTATTCATAAGTTATTTTATAAAGTTTTTAATGTAATTGTCATGATTTTTGCTTATTTTTCTAATTCATATCTTATTTTATAAACTTTTTTTTCTCTTTTTCTCATGTATCAAAGTTATTGATTGCAGAAATGACCTATAATAAGGAGTAC
The DNA here is from genome assembly GCA_033239525.1 of Nepenthes gracilis. Taxonomy (NCBI): domain Eukaryota; kingdom Viridiplantae; phylum Streptophyta; class Magnoliopsida; order Caryophyllales; family Nepenthaceae; genus Nepenthes; species Nepenthes gracilis. The sequence goes on from BSYO01000037.1 coordinate 1,743,156, forward strand.
AAAAATAAATACTTCAAAATACTTAAAAATTTATCATAATTTGATAAAAATTTAATATTTTCTCCTTCATATTGTTACGAATTTATCACTTTTAAAATAAAATTCATCTTCTCTGTAGGTCTTTTCTGAGAAAGCTAAATCGAAAAGGCACTTTTTGTTATTAACAATTCCTAGATAAATATAAGCGGGCGATAATAATAAATATCCAATACACGTAAAGGATAAGTTAGGAGTATTTATGCTAAGTATAACTAAACATCATTTAAAAAGACACGATTTTTTTGGCGTTGCACGGTAATCGAGAAAAACCTCCGAGCTTTCGAAGCAACGCACTATGAAAATCAATTTACAAACCGGATGGTAACGATGCGCTATAGGCGTCTCGGATCCCTACCAAACTTATTGGATTTAGTGCGAACGGAAGGACCCTTCAGCCTTCACGCTAATCTTTCATCTTTGGCCACTTGAATTGCCATGCACGATCGGATCTCCTTCTTCACGTAAACCAACGTCTCGAACGAAGGTAGGGGCGGTGTTTCAATGGTTAAAGTAAGGTGATGAGAAAATTTATTTGAACATGAAGATTTTGTAACTTTAGGCTCAAGAGGAGCAATATCAATGGGTATAAGGAACTCTCTTCTCAAAGGAGGCATGACAATAAACTCTCTAGAGTCTTTTCTCACTTGTTATGGTTCCCAAAATATAAGCGGGTATTTATAGATATTTTCAAAATATTTTAAAAAATTTTAGGTTGGAGCGGGCACTATTCTAAATTTTTGGGGCGGGGAACCCACGCCGGCGGGACGCGGCGGGGTATATTCTAGATTTTAGGTTGGAGGCGGGTATCAGTGCCAGCAGTGGCGAGGGTACATTGGAATTTAGGCTCGAGCGGGTATCAAAGCGCCCGGGTAGGCGCGGCGGGTATCGAGCGCAGGGGAGGGCGCGGAGGCTTCGAATGGCTCGAGCGACTGGAGGAGGCAGACGGGACGGGCCAGACAGCAACCCGACAATCCACAACCCACAATGATATAATAATACGTATAGTAATAGAATATCTTAATTGCAATAACCTTCAGCGTAAACATGATTGCAGTGACTAATTTTAAGATTTTATTTAAATTTTTCAAATAGTAACGTTGCTTCTTATCTGAGAAAAGAAGCCTTACTTCATCAGACTTTCACTCATTACAAAAAAATTTTTCACTGCTATCTTCTATAGGGGTCTAGACTACATTATTTGAATTGATATTAAAATTTAAGATTTTAATACCGATTTTTTTCTCTGTCACTCGCCTCTTTTCTTCCCATCCTCTCTTCTTTGATCTTCCTATCCCACTCCCCTCCTCTTTTCTTCTTTTGTTCTTCAATTCCGTCTCTTTTGTTCAGTAAAATCGACAAAGTCAGATAAATCTAGAAGAAGGATTATCTCAAATACTTCAAAGTCTGAAAATATATTTTCGTACGGGCATTGAAAGAGAAGGATAAGGAAGAAAAATAGTCATGAACATATTAAAGATAAGAATAACCACATCTTTAGGGTTCGAGACCTACCTATCATTGAGGATGATATTATTTTTAATTTTTCAAATGTAGTAAACTGAGACAACGAGCATCAATCTGAAGATGACAGTATTGTGATGCTTTCCTCTCCATTTGAAACTAGTCCAAATAATGCCCTACTTCTATTAAAAAAATATTTATATCTGTTGAGGTATTGTCAGATAATAAATATTGATATATTTAAAATAATTACCTTACTTTTTTATTAAGAACGATTAGAATTGACTAATTATATAGAAATAAATAAGTTACAGTGATCAATATCTAAAATTTATGAGGCCAATCCAAAATATTCAATCCGGTGAATAAAAAAATTAATTTAATTATTAATATATCTGTATCAAATTTATTATTATTTATTAAAAAATTTTGTAGTCAATAACAAATTTTACTTATGAATATTCAAATTCATAATTTATTAAACATAGTTTAACTTGCAATAGAATTTTAAAACATACTCTGACACTATCATTGAGGGCATTAACATTATAAATCTTATATTCATAAAACAATTGAGAGCTCTACAATTCTCAAAATACTAAGCAACTCATCAAATGTATACCAATTAAAATCAGAATCTACATTATATCAAATAAAACAAAACATAAAAATTTTAATTTATATTAAAATTAGGTTGACTCATCTACATATTGTATATATAATATTACATTTTAATTGTATTTGAATTAAGGTCCAATAAATATAAATCGAACCAAAACTTGAAAGATGAAGTTTTGAGTTCTACCCGATTTCAAATCAAAACCCAAATTCAAACCAAGTGAAAATGGGTAAAATCCTCTTAATTTGTATTCAATTTTGTTAGATTATATCTGATCTGAGTATTTATATTGTCCATAAATACAGTGTAGATTGATGTGTGACATGGAGGATAAATTAAAGGAGGAAGGTGGGGAAGCAAAAGCATTGATTACTTTGATGAATTCCCAACCAACATCTCACAACCCTGAACAGTCAACAAACTATTCCATTATCTTTATCAAAAGAAAAAAAAAGAGATAAAGAGGAAAAGATGACACAAAAACTCACTCAGCAGCCACCACTTCCTCTCTTTGCGTTCCCTCTGCGCCTTTTTTAACTCCTCCTCCTCCAACACCACTGCCACAACCACCACCACTACCACCACCACCAATACATATGATTGTCATTAACTCCATCTTCATTTTCATCTCCTTCTTTTTTCTCTTCTTTTCCTAGTTCTCACCTCAGAAAGATTACCCACCAAAAAATTAAGAAAAAACCCACAAAATCTCAAATTCCTATGTCCAATTGCTTTAATGGAGAGGGATGAGAATAAAACTTAGGACTTCGAAAATGGGAAAGGGGCCTCTGATTAATCCAAAAACGTGGGTTCCGTACATGAATTCCAGTGACTGTACTCATGGATTTTGTAGCTTAGACTGCCCACAGTTGTGCTATATCATATTCCCCCCGCCGCCGCCGCTGCCGCCCTCCTCCTCTCTTGGCGGCAGCTCTGGCCCCAACTTATCCCCGCTTGTTATCGCCATCATCGGCATTCTTGCCAGTGCTTTCCTCCTCTTGAGCTACCATGCGTTGATCTCCAAGTATTGCGGAAACATGGAGTCTTTGCCAAGGCACGAAGACCAGCCCCAAAATGATGAAGAGTTCGACGAGGATGATCGTGATGGTGATCATGGTCACGATCATGAGCCGTGGGTCATCACTACTGTCGGCTTAGATGAATCCGTGATCAAATCGATTGCGGTTTGCAAGTACAGGAGAGGAGATACGTTGGTCGATAGCACAGACTGCTCGGTTTGTCTCAGCGAGTTCAAAGAGGAGGAAACGTTGAGGCTCTTGCCAAAATGCGGCCATGCGTTTCATGTCTCGTGCATCGACACATGGCTTAAGTCGCACTCAAACTGCCCTCTCTGTCGAGCCAACGTCGTCCAAGCTAATGCGTGCCCAATTCAGTCTCCTACGCTAGAAATCGATCCTCACCAAAATCATCACTCCACGCCAGAAGACCCACCGGAGAATCACCATTCGGTCAGCCGACGAGGTGGGGCGTTGCCGTATCGAGGTTTTAGCGATGGCGAGGCGGGAGGAGACATCGTAATTGAGGTGGGTGAGGTAGGAGGAGATGTGATAAGAAGATCGGTTTCGATGGATCACTCGCAGCTAAGGCGTGTTTGGATAGCTGATATTGTGAGTTCAGATCTTGAAATTGAGGATTCCCAATCATGCAGGGCTGTTGGTCCTTCGAAAGGGCCGGTTGGGGAAACTAGCAAGCCTAGTAGTAGTAGTAGAAGAAGTAGCATGTTGAATTGTGTCATGGGTTCTGTTGCTATGACAAGATCTCTTTCGAGTGGGAGATTTGTGCTCTCTAGGCATGGAAGAGGACTCAGAGCTGTTATTCCTCTGTGAATCTTTTTGGGAAAAAAAATATTACTGCAATGTCTTTAAAAAATTTGGGAGACATCATTTATTTACTGTTAGAATATTTTTAATGACGTGAAATCTATTTATTTATTTTTATATGAGGTCGTTAATATAAATTGATAGATAAGAAGTTATGTTATTGAGAGTACTTAAAGGTGGCTAAATATTACTCTTTATAAAAACACTTAGATTTAAAAGTAGTTTTTTTTTTTTTTTTTGTTGAATTGACAATGAAATATCTAAATTTCTCCCTTAAATTATTGTAATTCTATAGAAAAGGAATGTTTAGAGACACTTCTTAGTTATTTTTGGGATACATTTAATAATGTGATATTTATCAATTTATATATATTTTTTGTGATGAAGAAATATATAAGATATTATGCATGCCATTAGAGGTATTCTAATGTGGTTAAACATCACTCTTTAAAGAAATAGTAAGTAAGAATTGCAAGTAGGTTTTGGGGTGGGGGGTCACAGTGAAATATCTATATATTTTTCTTTTAAATTACTATAATATTAAAAAAGAGAAATATTTAGGAGATATCTTTTAGTTACTATTAAAATGTCTTTATTGACCCGGCGTATATTCTTTTATCTATTTTTTGTATATCCAATAGTGTAGATGGATGACTACGTAGAATCTTTTCATTCAAAACTTTAAAATATGCATTAATTCAGAAAAAGAAGAGATTATACCAACAGTTCAGGAAAATCTTTAAAGTTTTTACTTGCAGAAAATCATACAAAACTTACAGTACATACGATGAACAACAGAGATTACAGACCTCACAATACTCGAAAGAAAAACAGAATACAAACACACGATATTAATTACAAGGATAAGGTAGAGGAAAAGTTAAGGTATTTATAAAGTATTTACAAAGGTTGATAAGGCTTAATGTGAGAAAAGAAGGAGAGACTTCGTATTTGGCTCTTAGTTCTACTCCTTCGGTTTTGGCTTCTCTGGTTATGGCTTCTGCTGAGAAATGAGGCAGAGACGTCTTTATATAGCCGTCTACAACAAATCAGAGCCGTTGATCAAAAGCTGGCGGATTAAAATGATGACGCTACTTTAGTTGTTATGCGTCTCTTTAATTTATTTTACGTCTTGTCCATCTTTGGCAATCGCTTTAAATCGTTTTGTATCACCTCATGCCTTTTGTATTATTCGAGAAAGTTGCGAATCTTTACTATTTATTCGTACGCTTTTACTATTCATGAATAGTATTTTATCGGAGTCATTAAAATGTCATTGTGAGAGCATGTAGATAGTGAAAATAGTGAGATGTAATAGGTACTTGTAAGCAAACGGTTAGTGGAAAATATATATTTTTTTTTTAGATCACGGGCTTAAAGATCAAATGGATATTGTGCATGTCTACATGGATCCTTTTGTTGAGTCATAAGGAAATGAGCTGGTCGGTGGTGTTGATGATATGGATGAGCCCACCTTTTCTGCTTCAGCATTAACAATATCCTTGGCGAGGACGACTTTAGCAGCTGCTAGATCTTCTTTATCAGCAATGCAGGCCCAACTTATTCATTGCTTTTGTAATAAGGATTTTATATTTGTAACTATGGCTTGTGCTTTGTTTTGTGAATCACGAATATGTTGAAATATATCATTAATGTCGTCATGAATTTCAACTAAAGGTCGTGGACGAGCATTCCTCTGTGATCGACAAGAATGTACTGATACAATTGGAGACGTTTTTGGAATTTGTATAGCTGGTACTTCCTTTTGGAAGATCGATTGTAGAATGCTGTCAATTGTCGTATTTTCACAATAAGATATTTTTGGCGATATTTCTTTAAGATCTTGATAAAATGATTTTTTTGGCTTGAATATCCATTTAAATTTTTTGTGGTGTAATGGACGTGTAATCAAATTTATCCCACCATTTGACTTTGAAGTATCTAACAATTGATAATGGTGCATCAGGATAAATTGATCGACAAGTGAAAGCCTAAGACATTATCCATGAAATAATATAATCAATATAAAAAGCAATTTTACGATGATCAAGAAATATTTCGGGTGTAAGTATTTTATAATAGAGTCGTGCTTTATTGATCGGAGTTGGATAAATAGTTGGATAAGGGCCAAAGTAAAGCCACCATTCAGAAAACCAAAAAGGAATTTACTTGGGATAATTTTGATCAAATTTGAAGAACTAAGAATGACTGTAAGAACAAAGAAAAAATGCATTGCACCATGCATCTTTGTAATCTTGATAATTATATTCCATATGTTGATAATGAACAGAAAATGGTTTAATGTCGAAAGGATCAAGAGCTATGTTTTGATCAGGTCGAATCTTTTTAATTTTACAAATGGAGTAACTGATAGAATTATCTTGAGAATTCCTATGATGTTTGAGTTCTATGGAATCCGAATCAACAAGAATTAATTCATAGAACTGTTGGGTTTTTAAAGGTTCGGCTGTCGAGTATAAACGATTTGACTGAAACATACGATTGGTAACATTGAGCAATTCTTATAAGGATAATGGTTTGTATAAGTCTGTCATAATAAAATGTTGTTTTATAGATTTGGTAAAATAATCAGTTTGAATAGGCGGTTGAGAGGAAGAAGATGAAGAGGCTGCTATTTGATGTGGAGAAGTAGTAGGTATAACTTGTGGAGGTATCATGGCATAGTCACGAGCGGTTTGTTTGACGGGAGTAGAATGAGGCAATACTTGCTTACCTTTGCCTTTTTTAGGAGCCATATTGATCCTATATGAAGGCGTAAAATTTAATAAATCTTTGTTAAAACTTTCTTTGATAAATTTATAAAACTGATTTGTCCAAAATACAGATACTAATGGCAAATGATTAAATGCTTTAAATACGTTTTGTTTTATGTAAATGTTTATGTGAAAATGTCAACATAAGAACAAAACTTCTATGCAGAAAACATGTATCCCATGAGCGTAGTATAAATATACATATGTGGTACTATATCGTATACTATAGCCTTTTCTATTTATTCCTAAAAATTGATTAGACCATTTAAATATATTTTTTGCTTATTTTTTACTTTATTAATTACTTGGTTTGAATATTGTTGATCATGTATTTTGATATATTGCTGGATAGTTTGAGTTTGAATTGTAACGTAATTAATATTCTTTTTACGATATCGAAAGTTCTTATATTTTATATGTTTATCTTTCTCTTGTACTAACCGTAATTTACTTGCTAGTCTTTTGATTAATTTCTTATTTGTATTACTGAGCACAGATATTTGTTTAATATTATCTTGAAGAGTGTTTTGTATAATTTTAGAAGTTTCTGGGCATATATTCGGATATGATTGATCTATTTGTTGAGTTAATTCGAATAACTCGAATAATAATAATATTCTAAATTTATTATAGTCAGGGAATGATATAGATAATTTAGATAGATTTGAAGATGATGTTAAGCCAAAATTTGTGACCGTTAAGCCAAAATTTGTGAAGTCAGACCCTATACCCCCCTCCAAACACATTGTGTTTGAGCAAGTGAGAACAATGAGGTAAATGATCTAAAAAAGGATCACACCAAGAGAAATTAAAGAGACATATACTAATAGTCGTTTTAAATACTTTAGTTAAAGTAAATGTGTTATATGAGGTAGCTGATTAATCGAATAAGGGTGAGAAATTGAGAGTAAATTGATTAATATATTTTTGATAAATAGATGAATCCTTTGATTCATTTTTAAAAGTTAAAATAAAAGATAAATTTCTAGGAGGATTAGAAGTATTAGATAGAAATAGAGTTTCATCAATAACTATTGAGGATCGAGGTTGATTGTTACTAGAGTTCAATAATTCTTTTGTTATATTATTACTTAGGACAAAAGATTGATTCTGCGTATTCACCTTGATTGATGGTATTTTAAGATATAAAGCAGAATGTTGTTCTAGAGTTAATATTTTCTTTATTTTTATATAGGTATTCAGAACAGAAGATTTTTTGCGTGTCAAGTTCTTTTCTTTAGAAGATTCGATATTATTTGATAATTCTTTAATTACAATAATTGATCATTTTTTAGTAGGTAACTCTAAATCACTTGTATCTGTTGCCGTATACTTAGTGGTAGGTTTAATAGTTAGACTAATATTTCCATTAAGAGTTAGTGGTGATGGTAGGATTTTTACTAAATTTTGTGAAAGTGGAGATTTTATTAGATTAAGTTTTGATAATAAAATTTGATTAGTGTTAGTTGAATTTAAGAGAGAATGTGGAGATTCTACTACATTTTGTTTTTTCTTTCTTCTTTTCTACTTCTTCTTCTTCTTATTTTTTTTATTTTTCTATTATTTGTACCTTTTTATCTTTATATTTTTTCTTAATAAATTGAGAAGATATCTGATTTTTTGATAATCTTGTTAATTGTTTATTTATTTTTTGAAGAAATTAATTGTTATTTTGATATTTATAGATAGGTTGTTTAGTTAAGATATTCGATTGTTGATATTACAGTGTTTGAATTGTTTTAAGATACGATACTTTAGACGTAGATGTCGAAGATAACTCATTTAAACGTTTTGTTATTTGTTCTAATAATATATTAGTTCGTTTTGGTGAAAATTATACATCAGTAATAGTCGGTAAGGGAGAACTCGGTAAAGGAACTATACTGTATGGAAATTGATACAAATTACCTACTTTATTATGTAGAGTATGTTCGATCCTGTCAACTTGCTGAGCAACCGTATGAAGTATCTGATATTTTAATTATTTTGCTCATACACCTTTTTCATATCTTCTAACGTTGTTTCACTATCATTTTATCTGTTAGCGCCTTTTTTAAATGGTGTTACAGCAATAGTCGTATTATCAATGTTTAATTTTAATCCTGTGAGTAGGGGATGAACAGATTTAATTTGTTACCCATTGATAGTATTCTAAGTGGTAGTAATTCTATTATTGAAATTTATAATTTTTTGTATTTCGAGATGGTTGAATAGTGTTCTGAATATACGAAAGGAACTATTCAAAAAATGATAAATTTCTTTTTAATGATATCATTTTTTATTTCCATAAAACTCTAAATTCTTCTAATTGTATTTTATTATATATTTTAAAGTATCAATCCCTAACATTTTTATTTTTATCTGACATGAATTTTTTTTAACATATCTATATCAGGAACGAATTCAGAATATCTTAATTCAGGATATTTCTCAGTATATTTCCCATATATTTCTTCATATTGCATATCATAACTCATTTGTTCTATAACATATTGGTTAGATATTTTCTTTTCCTCATTTCTATAGATTAATCCAATTTCAATTTTATAAACTTCATCATCAGGTAAATTTTATTTTGAAGGATTTGGATCACGAGATATAATATCAACAATTTGTATATCTGATAAGGTTGGTGAATCAGGTGTAGCTTGAATGATTATTACAATGATAGGCATTCTACTTTCTACATGTCTATTGTCTTGATTCTCTTGTGTAGACTGATAACATGTACTAACAGATGATGGTCTAACGCTTTCATAATCAGATAAAAGTGTTTATGTCCTATGTGTATTAAAATTTAATGATCGCGGTATTTGTGGAGTACGAAAATTAAAAATAATATTTCCTTCAGGAGTTTCAGATATTTTAAAAAATTCTCTTCTCGTTAGATGTATTGGTGGTTGGGTAAGATTAACTTGTTATTGTTGTGACAACGTGATTTCATCCCATTTTAGTAATTTTGGTGTAAATGTAGTAGTATGATCTGTTTCTACATACAAGACAATCGTTTCACCAGGTGAAATTTGGATTAGACATTTTGAATTAAATTATGTTGTTAATAATTTAAAATAAATGTAATAGAGAATTAGAAATCTTCTTCGCTCTTCTTGTTAAGACAAACCAGGTATATGAACATTTAAGACTAACGTATTTAAGATAGTTGAATATTTAAAATCAACAGTAAAATTTGGTACACAATTAAAATAAATTAGACCATTACAGAGATTCGATTGAACAATTGCTAAAAAGAATCTTTATATTTGAGTAAAGTTTGATCTCTAAGGCAAAACAAGACAAGTGTATCGATTCCTAATTTGATTAAGGGTTTGATAGCTATTTGTATTAAACAGTAATGGATATAATTATATCCTTTACTTTTGAACTTTTCTATTGATAAATTTGATAATAACCTTACTTCGTCATATTCTTTTTGAATCGATATTATTTGTTCATGATCTTTAATAGTTAAAGCGGTTTTAAAATTAAACGTTTCTATTCTGTAAATTTCTTCTACTTGATGTGCGGGTATCGTCCATTTAGTGTAATCCTTACTGCTATGTATAATTAACAACTCTCTAAAATTTGTTGTCATATTTGAAGTTGAACTATTTCTCCTGATCATTCTTCTTAGTCGAGTTTTCATTATCTAATTTTTTTACTACTTAAGACACAATTTTCTCAATACAATCCTACAAACATAATGTTCTTCACACACTCTTACAGAGTTAGTTCACGGGACCACCCAATTTTTCTTTTTGATTATTACGGGCTGACCAATGGTTAAACAAGCTGACCAATGTTGTCTCAATTTGATGCAAGTGTACGCGAATTAATCGTGTATACAAAATTATGCAGATAGATTATGCAAAACTAATGCAGAAATCAAACAAGAATAAACCCAAAGGGAACAGTGTTACCTATTCCCTTCCCAGACACAAGAAAATGTTGACATAAGAACAAAACTTGTATGTACAAAACATGTATTCCATTAGCATAATACAAATATACGTATGTGATACTATATCGTATATTATCTCTTTTGTCATAGCTGTTTCTATTTATTCTTAAAAATTGATTAGACCATTCAAATATATTTTTCCACGTATTTTTTGTTTTATTAATTACTTGGTTTGAATATTGTTGATATTGTATTTTAATATATTGCCATATAGTTTGAGTTGAAATTAAAACATAATTAATATTCTTTTTACGATATCAAAAGTTTATGTAAAGCTTTTCGTACAAATGTTGACATAAGAACAAAACTTGTATGCAAGAAAACATGTATTCAGGAGCGTAATACAAATATACGTATGTGGTACTATATCGTATACTATAACCTTTTCTATTTATTCCTAAAAATTGATTAGACCATTCAAATATATTTTTTCGCTTACTTTTTACTTTATTAATTACTTGGTTTGAATATTGTTGATCTTGTATTTTGATATAAACACAATACGCACATATTGACTCCACCAAAAACAATTTAAACATGCTACTGTCAAATTTTATAAAATTTTAGATCAGTATAATCTGCTTTAACTAAGTCTATTACTATAACTTCTTCACATTACAGATATCATTATATATTATTTTATCTCTAAGTATAACCCTATTAGTGCTTTTGCTCGTCTTAAATTAAGTATAATTCCACCCAAAAAAAAAAAAAAACAGATTAGTGCCCACAAGTACCTATACTTAGAGGGGTCGTGACAAACAACAATGTGAGCAATCCAAGCAATTAGATCATTATAGATCAAATGGTTAATATTTAATATATTAAAATAATATAATATATAAATATTTCTATTAAATATTTTTTTCTATAAAATGTCAAATTATTTAAATAATAATATGATTAAAAAACATCAAAAAATACATTATTTTTATATCTTTAAAATATTTTTTAATATTAAATTTTAGTTATTAAATCTCAATCTTATTGGCACTTGCTCGCCATAAATAAAGTATAATGCCACCCAAAAGAAAGATAAAAAGATTAGTGCTTGCAAGTATCTATACTTAGAGGGTTGCGACATACGGCAATATGAGTAGGCCCCAACAAATGGACCATTATTTTAATATTTAATATATTAAAATAATATAATATATAAGTATTTTTATTAAATATTTTTCAATAAAATATTTAAATATTAATATGAAAAAAAAATAGCATCAAAAATACATTATTTTTATATTTTTTAAATATTTTTTAATATTAAATTTTACTCATTAAATCTCAATCTAACATTTACGAGAGAGTTACACAGGCTACGATGGCCCATGTCGCAGCCCCCCTGTTCCCGAGGTAGCTCAACAAATGTGCTCAGTGGCATTTAATCATCGTTCGATTCCTCTGGCTTGACAAAAAATTCGATAAAAACAATCCGACTCGGTTGCTGATAGCCCGCTGAATCAATGTGTGGGTGTGACAAAGATGATCTTGAAACAGAGACAAGATGCTGAACTTTTAGCATCCCACCTCTCCCAACGGTCACCTTGCTTCCCCTGTTATCTTTAATCACACTGCTTGGAATATTTGAAGTCGTCGCGCTGAGGAATTTATACTTGTATCTGTACATAGACAATGGCCATCAATGGTGAATTATCCCATACAAGAATATATTAGACATGGAGAGTATGGATGAAAATATTAGTATCGGTCGTGATCATATCAACATACCAAAAAAATAAAAATTTCTAAAAATTATAATCTGGCAGGGCTTATATCGGCCAATATATCGCTATACTGTTGTGATATTAGAAAAATATTGGTGTAGGGAGTCTAATATCAATACATATTGGCCGAAATTTTCATCAATATTGAAGAGAAATGAGGAACGTATTAGAAGGCACCTGTAAGAAACATGGCGATCACAGTTGAAAGAAACCAGCAAATCAGTATTCACATAATACATGAAATCTATCTGCAACAAAAGCAGTGATTCAAATCGGTCTCAATTGTTAGAAGAATAAACGCAAATTAAAATTTTCCTTGCCTGTAGATCGCCATGGCCGTCGCCTCTAAGGGTAACACAAGGAGGAGTTGGCTGTAAAGATAGTCGGATGCTTGATCCCGGCCACTCTAAATCGTCAATAGCTTCCTTAAATGCTGCAGACTGCGATTCGGTATCCAAAATAATAAAAAATTACTTTGCCTTGCAAGTTAACATAAAGGATCCAATTTCCATGGAACATGAACCAGCATTACAAAGGGAATTCTGCTCATAACTTGCTAAGAAATATGCACACTGCACATGTTCAACTTTATAAAATTTTTCATAAAGTTTTCATAAGTCCAAACACATTTTCATTCGGAGTTCTTTCTTATATTCGAGTTGGTTGAGTTCTTTCTTAAAATTGACATCTTTTGATAATTATAAAGTGCAACGTTGCAAAGTCAAAATGTCAATCTTGATTGATATGTAAAAAAGTTGTTATACTAAGTTTTGTTTTATTTTAAGTTATATCAATATTAGATCCTACTATAATAACTTATTAAAGATGTTATAATATAACTTATTTTTATATTAGCTTAATTGTGTACTTCCTCACATAATTTTTCAGATAAAGAAATAAAAAATATACCTATTTATTGTTCGTTTAGTATAAAATAATTTTGTTATCAATTAGAAAAATAACAAAATTATGATTGCAGATAACTTATCCCAAATGTGTTATTTCCTCATTTTTAGAAAAATAACGTATCAATGTCGAGTCATGTCTGAGTTCCATGTCGGTTTTTCATTCGCTGTAACATTCACAGGCCACTATTACATACTAAATTAAGTTAAAAACTTGTGACATATTTGCTAGAAAGGGGCAGGATTTGTGCTGATGGAGATTGGATTATGGTTCTGAACAGATGGAAAAACACCCCAGAGAAAACAATCTAGATTTTGTTCCAAGAAAAACATACCAAAGATAATAACTGGAAATGAAACTTACTTTCAAAATTCCAGTTCATTTTCTCACTGAATCTCGCAAATTTAACATCATATAAGTGCATTCCCCTAATTTGTTTTCAATGTGTCAAAATATTTACGCCTCGCAATATTTTGATAGTTAATCAGTTTTGTTCATGGTTACACCACATCTATCAAAAGCCAAAATTCTTTATTTCTTGTGGAATACCTTGACAGTGAAATTAAGGGGAGTAGCTCCAGCAGGCTCAAAGTTGTATTCCCAGGAAATAGTATCGGGAATAGTTGTTCTGATCTCGGCATACATGCAAGCATCCAATGAATCCACTGACCTATTTAACAAATATCAAATTAAGCTATTAGATCCATGGCTGAAAATATCAGTATCGATCGTAATCATATTAGTATTGGATATATTAGACAATACATATCAGTACTGAATATATCAAAAGGGAAAAAATTTTAAAAATCACATGTTCGCAAGGGCGTATCGGCCGATTATTAGCCAATTATCAGTTATATCAGACGGTATTTTAAATATCCGCCATATCGACTGATGTGTTGCGATATTATCATAGTATCAAAACATATCGGTAGAGATAGGCCCGATACTAATACATATCGATATCGGCTAATATTTATATTAATGATTAGATCATAAATTCACAGACATAGAAGGAAATCTAACCAAAATGTTTTGTTGAAATCAACAAGATCAGAGTATAACCTCCAATATAAAAATTTAGATTTCTGCAAAATGGGGACTTAAATCTTTGATATTGCAAGTGCATAGCAGAGAGAAATTGTTTATTGATTTTATTCGTAGCATTAGAATTGTGGAAGAAGTTTTCCTAGATTTCTTTTGGTGGTTGGTTGACCTCCAAAACTAACTATTCCTTTGGAAACGTGTATATTTTCAAATGTCTTCCAAATTCTGCAGGAAAGCATGGCCGAATTTACCCCAATCAAATTTCCTAGTAAATTGTGCAACTCTACTACATATACAAGAAGACATGAGATAAAAAGACAAGTGAATCCAACACGCTGGTTGTGCCTAAGCTGTACATGAGAAGGAAAAAACCTTCAGAAGCCAAATGAAATTAGCCCATAGAACAAATTGCCATCCAAGTTAGTAAGGAACTCTCTGTTATTGAGAAGAGAAGTCCAATCTACCTGGACAGACAAGCGAGAGGGACCAAAGAGTCCTTCAGAGGATCTGTTTGATGTCGTTGCAGGAAAAGCCATGGTGATAAATTTTTTTGATGATGGATAAACCAAATAGTTGCAGCAAAAGAAACAGTTAATACCTTCTAGTTTTTCACCTTTATTCCTCCATTTCATCCAGAAATACCACCTGTTCTATAGGGATCTAATAAGCATTGACACAGACACAAGACAAAGACACGACAATACACTAACATGCTAGCACAATTTTTTCTAGAAATAAGGACAAAATATGCTAGGGACACGTTACGTAAAATTATAGTTTATTATTTTTCTGATTGATAAACTATACTATATTATACTAAATTAGCAATAAATATATGTACTTCTTATTTCTTTACCCAAAAAATTTCATATAAAAGTACACAATTAAACCAATATAAATGATTTGTACTATAATATTTTCAACAAGTTATATAATATAATAATAATGATATAATTTAATAAACTAAAATAAATATTAACATATCAAAATTTATATATTTATTAATATCTACATTTTAAATTTACTATTTTAGACTTTATAATTATCAAAAAATATAAAACATAAACAAAATTTACAAAAAAAAAAAAAGTGTCCAAAATGTATCCGATATGTGTGTGTTGGTGTCTGATACATATTGGGTGACAACAACTTAGCCCCAGAAGGATACTAGTTCAAATTGCGCCTGTTTCTTAGATAGGGATATATGAAAACAAGTAACATACACTATTTGATGGCAACAGAACAACAGGCCATGGCCGAGAAGCTTGGGGATTGAAAAACTCAAAATGACCGGTTACATGCAACAGCTGTTCTATTTCTTTTCTTTTTTGTCCTTTACTTTCTAAGGGACCAAAAAGCTATGTTTATTTAGACCTAATTTCTCATGCATCCGTACTTGATCTTCAGTCCTCTGAAATTCCCAATGAAAGACTTATTACACAAGAAACCTAGTTTATCCCTTCCACTGACAGTGCAAACGCGAGATTTTAGAGAGAAAAAAGAAACATATACCTGAGAAGGAGCTGCATGTCTGGGCCTGGATATCGGAGTTCGATTATAGTCGAATGACCTAGAACTGAAAATGTGTTTAGGCAATCAACAAGGATGCCCAAGCTTAATCCAAATCGAGGCCGTGCTTGAGCTGTGTATTCATACCGCGCAAAAATCTGCAAACAAAATCGACTAATTTGGGGAAAAAATAGACATCGGCCATCCTTGCGATCCCAAATTTGACCCTTTTCCATACATTATTGCCTAACAGAGATGAAATTCAGATACCTCTTTTTGAAGGTAAACTTTGGCTTGAAGACAACCAGACTCTTCCACGATCAAAACCACGCCGTGTTCTGACAATTCCAGCACAGCATCCTAGTACAACGAGAAATTAAAAATTAAAACCCTAGATAATTAAACGTAACGATGACAGGACACACTCAATGCTTTTCTTCCATTGAATACTATACTAGAAGAAATTACGTAAACTAAAAAAAGGGTTTCGAAACATTGAAACTGAGAACCGAAACCTGTTGGCGTTTCCACCGGACAGAGCTGAGCGCGTCCACGATGCCTTGGACGTTGTCGAGTTGACACGCCAGATCAACGGAGGCTGCGTCTACTGCCGACGAGCTCATCTCCCTTCGAGCTTTGATCTCGGAGCTACCAATATGTCTTGCCACTGTATCTCGAGGCCCCTGTGGCTGCCTCCCAGAAGAATGCAAGAAGTTCCTTCCCGCCAAAGAGAAATATGCTTTTATGGAACTAGCTATGGCCGTGCTTCTTGTAACTCTTAACAGATTGAAAGATAAATAATGCTGATACATTACGAATGATTCTGCAAGTAAAGAGACTCAATTTGTAAACCCCTTAAAAAATGTGTTTTAGTTGTTAAAAAATCTTTGATAATATAATATTTTATTTATATATTTATATTAATATATTATAAATTAAAAATTTAATACGAGAGATTTTAAAGTAAACTCTTGATCTTCTAATTTGAACATTGCAAACTACAAATCAAAATACAAACTCAAAGTTATGAGAAAATTTTTAAATTTATCATCTGACACTCAAATTAATAAAATACTTATAAGTTTAGAATACCTAATATTTGATAGATCGGATGTTTTAGTTTTGTAGAATAATTTTTTATACATTGAGATTTTTTTTTTTTTTTGTATAAGAGAATGTTATTTGGGTAACATATTTTTAATTTTTTTCATGCATGTTCAAGTATTGCAATTCTTATATTCGATCAAATGTTTTAGAATCATTTGGATGAAAGTGAATATTTTAAAAAGTCAATGATCCTTTAAGGCAATTGATGTACTGCCAGGACCTCTTCAACTTCCTTTTTTTTAGGTTTGTTGATGCTGATGGCTGGTCTGGTTAGCTGGTTTCGTACTGCATCTTATGGATCTATATGATAGGGCTTCACATTGCTGATGTGAAAGACCGGGTGCACTTTCATCCAAGTTGAAGGTTAGGCTTTTTAGGACGCTTTGCCGACTTTGGTGATGACTAGGACTGGACCTTCATATTTTCACACTAAACGTTTTGTTTCTCTTTATGAGGAATTTGAATTGTTTGGGTCATTAGAGATCCCTCAAGATTGAGCTGTAGCGGCCTTCTTTTCTGATCTGCTCATCATATATTATTTAAAACTCTGAATAGATTGTAAGACAAATAACACTGATATGTTATAAATGATTCTGCAGGCAATCATTCTAAAATATGGGTTTTGTGACACTTGTAGTTGTACTTAGAAAATCTTTCATAATATGATATTTTACCCATATATTTATATTGATGTATCATAAATCAAAAATTCAACACGAGAGATTCCGAAGAAAACTCTTAATTTTTTAATTTGTATGTTGTACACTAGAAATCAAATACAAACTCAAAGTTAAAGAAATTTTTTAATTTATCATTTGACACTCAAATTAATAAAATCTTTGTCAAATTAGAATATTTGATATTTGTAGATGGAATATTTTAGCCCGGAGAACAGTTCTTCATACTTTTAGATTTTCTTATTAGAGAACATTATTTGGATGACACGTTTCTAGTCTTTTTATGCATGCTCGGGTATTGTAGGAATTGTATTCGGACAAATGTTATGGAACCCTTTGAATAAGAATGAGCATTTTGAAAAGTCAATAATCCTTTAAACATTTAAGCTATTGAAGCACGATATGTCTTTCGACTCCGTATTCAAAGGCTTTGGGGCTTATGTTAGGTGGTTTAGTAACCCCCCAATTAGTAATTAATTATTTTTTCTGAATCAGTTTGTTACGGGTTCTCTCCCCGAGCTCTCCGACACACCACCAAATGTGACGAGCCGGCGTAGGAGCACCCAGGTGACCCGTGCCCACCCAAGATTCCGTGATTATGTCATTCCATAGGGTATATAGAATTTTATTAATTTTATTTCTTTTGTTTATGGGGCTGTTAGTATCAGCAGCTATTGGCATGTGTTACTACTTTCTGTTAGTATTTCTGTTAACAAGAAGCTTGTCAGCTTCTGTTGATAGAATTGGGCCAATGGCCCGTATATAGTATAGATCTACAGCTACAGTAATGGAAGGAAATATTACTCTCTAATTTCTCTCCCCATCTCCCCTATCTCCTCTCTCCCTTTCTGCTTACCCTCTCTTTTCCCAGTCTTTTCCTGTCTCTCTCACTTTCTCAGCATCTCGGTCCTTAGGACCTTGACTGTTTGCACCCCGGTTAATTGCCCTCCTTCACTTTCACAACAAGACCTCAACACAACGAGGTCATAGTCAGCCTTCTCCCTCTCGTCTTCCATTTCCCTCTGCTGATCTCACCTCCCTCTTTCTGCTATGATGAACTCCCTCCGAACTCCTCTACATCAGTTGGTGTTCTCATTGAAACATGGCAAAGGGTATGATGACACGGTACAAATCGTTGGAGGACTCGATTTCGGGGCTAAAGGAGACGACCACCACTCTGCAACAACAATAGAGAGCATCGTCACCACTCTCCAACACCACTGTGAAGGTATTGCCTCTAATGCCTCCCTGAGTGAACACTTACAAAAATCCATATCCGAAATCCTCCATTCTCTGGCCCGAATCGAAGCTCAACCTCGATCTACAGTAAATCCACCGCTACTACCAACCCCGCCTGCGTTCTTGGCGACAATGTCCTCACACTTAACTCCTCCCTCCCAGAATTCATCCCTCTTCCCTCCAACATCGACTGATTCCCATTCCTCACTTCCAGTTCACTTACCGAAACTAGAAATCCCCTTTTTCTCCAGGGAAAACGTCCTCGGCTGGCTTTTCCAAATTGAACAGTTCTTTTACTACCACCTCACCCCAAATGACCAGAAACTTACAATAGCCGCCTTCTATATGTCTGGATCGGCCCTCCGATAGTTCCAATAGATGCATACCACCCACCAACTCACAACATGGGAAAATTTCACCCGAGACCTGGAAGCTCGATTTGGCCCATCCACTTCAATCCGGAGGCCTTGCTCTACAAATTGCAACAAACCACCTCTGTTGCCTCCTATATGACCGAATTCAAAGCTCTGTCTACCCGTACCTCAGGGCTGACCATGATGAACCTCTTAAACTGCTTCATCTCCGGGTTACGGGATGACACCAGGCGGGAATTATTGCTATTGAAGCCTCAGACATTTCTGGAAGCCATTGGAATGGCTAAGATAGTGGAAGAAAAAAATGAGGTAGGACGGTCCACTGTCCACTGCCCACCAATTCCCAAACAGACATCCACAGCACTGAACCATACTCCACAAACAATTCCCCATCGGCCAGTGACTCCGAGATTGCCCATCAAGTGGCTTACACCTGCCGAGATGGCAGCACGCTGTTTATGGTGTTTGTGTTTCAATTGCGATGAACAATTCACTCTAGGACATCGATGCCGCCCTCCCCAATTCCTGTGCATGATTGCGAACGAAGAGCACAATCCACTCCCTGATCCACTACCCGTAGAGGAGTTATCATCCAAGCCAGAATTCCATCCCACATAACTAGCAGACATAGAATCAGTACCACCCATTACTGATTCCATCCCCACCATTTCGCTACACGCCCTCAAGGGCAGTTTTGTCCCCTCCACCTTGCGATTGCGCGGCCAGATTGAGGGATGGCTGATAGTCGTCCTGATTGACAGTGGCTCTACTTATAATTTCCTCAAGACCAAAGTGGCCAAGCACTTGGGACTGACAATTCAACCGTCCCAGCACCTTAATGTCACTGTAGGGAATGGAGACTCCCTACACTGCAAAGGGATTTGCTCTAATACACCAATCACATTGGACCAGACCCCATTTCGTGTGGATTTATACCTCCTGCCCATTTATGGTACGGACATAGTCTTCGGGGTGCAATGGTTGGCGACAATTGGCCCTGTCCTCTTTGATTACAAAGCCTTGTGGATGAGTTTTGATCATGCAGGCAAACGGCTCACCCTGCACGGACTACAAACAGCCACTATATCTGCCATGACCTTAGGACAGTTGCGGAGGAGTGACATGACCAAAACTGCCGCTACCTACTTCCACATGACTATTACCTCTCCGTGGGCACCAACGATCGAGACAACTCTAGGTTCTCCCTCCTTCACAGAATCCATACCATCTAATATTTTTCCTCTTATTAGATCCGCATTGCTGCAACTTCTCTCTACCTTCACTGGGGTATTCTCCCTGCCCCATGACCTTCCCCCATGCCGTGCCACTGATCATCGAATACCACTCAAACCTAATACTGAACCGGTCAACGTTAAGCCCTATCGATACCCTCATTTTCAGAAGGCAAAGATGGAACGAATGATCCAAGAGATGTTGACTGAGGGCATTATTCGACCCAGTAACTGCCCCTTCTCCTCTCCTCTCTTGCTAGTAAAGAAACGTGATGGTAGTCGGCGATTCTACGTAGATTGTCGGGCCTTAAACACCATCACAGTGAAGGATTGATTTCCAATCCCCACTGTCGATGAGTTGCTGGATGAGCTGGCCAGAGCTCGGATCTTCTCCAAACTCGATTTGAGGGCTGGATACCACCAAATGAGGGTCCACCCAGAGGATGTCCATAAGACTGCATTCCGGACCCACAATGGCCACTACGAATTCATGTTCATGCCTTTCGGGTTGTCGAATGCCCCTTCCTCATTCCAATCCGAAATGAATGAGATATTCCACCCTGTATTACGGCAATTTGTGCTGGTCTTCTTCGATGAGATTTTAGTATACAAGTCCAACTGGGAAGCCCACCTTTAACATCTAGCTCAGGTGCTACAACTCCTCCAAATGTATTCCTTCTTCGCCAAGCTGTCCAAGTGTGAATTCGGTTGCACTCAACTGTCCTATCTCGGCCATGTTATCTCGGAGTACGGTGTGGCAGTTGACCCCTCTAAAGTCACTGCCATCTAGACTTGGCCTACACCGACTAATGTGACCCAATTGCGCGGTTTCCTAGGGCTCGCGGGGTATTATCATCGCTTTGTGCACCGGTATGCTCAGATCATAGCCCCACTAATGATGTTATTACGAAAGAACGCCTTTGTTTGGACTCCCGAAGCTTAGCAGGCTTTTGCTTCCCTTAAAACTGCCTTGACTTCCACCCCTGTGCTTACCCTGCCTGATTTCACTAAACGCTTTATAGTCCAAACGGATGCTTCGGGACAGGGTATCGGGGCAGTGCTTCTTCAAGAAGTGCATCTGATCGCTCACTTCAGCCGGCAACTCTGTCCCAAATTGTAGGCTTCTTCGACTTATTTGAAGGAGATGATTGCTATCACAGAGGCTATAAAAAAATGGCGGCAATATCTGCTGGGATCTAAATTCACCATATAGACGAACCATCACCCCATCAAAGCCTTACTAACCCAGACTATCCACACCCCTGAAAAACAGCATTGGATTACCAAATTGTTGGGATTCGACTTCGATATCGTGTGCCGGCCAGAACGCATCAATGGCCCCGCGGATGCCTTGTCCAGGCGGGAACCTGACACCTTCTTGGCACTCCAAGGAGTGTCCCAACCTATCATAGCTCTGCTGGCTACCCTGCAAACGTTTATTGGATGGCATCCAACAGCCACTTCCTTCGCTAAGGCCATCTAAGATCACCCAGGCGATCATGCAGGGTACTCTTGCCGTGATGGTCAGATTTTTTTTTGGAACCGAATCTGGGTGCCACCCGAATCTGCACTTTCAGACTTGATATTACAAGAATACCATAATTCACCACTTGGGCAACAGCCGAAAATTCACCGTACTTATTCCCGGATTGCCTCCATTTTCTACTGGCCAAATATGTCCAAGGAGGTGCGGGACTTCGTCAACTGATGTTCCATGTGCTAGCAAGTCAAACCCTTAAATGTGGCACCTCAAGGGCTCCTGCAACCTCTTCCCATTCCAGGAAATACTTGGGAATCTATTTCCATGGATTTCATCACCCATCTGCCCCTTCACATGGAAAATCAGTCATCTTCGTCGTCGTAGACCGGCTCTCGAAATACGCCCACTTCACAGCTTGGTTGCCCAAGTCACCGCAATGCAATTGGCCGAAGTCTTTGTCTAGAAAGTCTGCCGGCTACACGGATTTCTAGTAGACATTGTCTCCGACTGTGATCTACTGTTCATGAGTCTATTTTGGAAGAAACACTTCAAGCTGCAGGGCACTCGGCTATCCACCAGCAGTGCCTACCATCCACAATCGGATGGACAAACAGAGGTCATCAATTGATATCTTGAGGATTATTTACGCTGCTTCGCAACCGACCTTCCTTCCTCCTGGGTGCAGTACTTACCGTGGGCTGAGTGGCACTATAACACTGCGTAGCACTCCTCCATCCAGATGAGCCCCTTCGAAGTAGTCTATGGTCGACCCCCACCTTCCCTACTTTCCTACGGGCATGGCACCTCTTCTCTCATAGCAGTGGACGACTTGTTAACCATGAGAACCAATGTACTAGCCACCCTTAAAGCTAACTTGCAGTGGGCCCAACTCAGGATGAAGCAGCAGGCAGACTCCCATCAAATGGAGCGGGAGTTTCAAATTGGCGATCTCGTTTATGTGCGCCTTCAACCCTTGCGCATTCTGAAATGGGTGGGAGCAGTAGCTTACTTATTAGAACTACCGGCACACTCCAAAATACACAACGTTTTCCATGTATTGCTACTTAAGCAGTGCTGTGGGGATATCAGCAGCGCCATATTTCACCTGCCCGCTGAGGCTTGGGGCTCGCAGCCGGTGCCACTGCCGAGTCAGATATTGGGTTTCCGATGCATTCTTAGCAACAACCAACCCGTGGCCCAGGTATTGGTGCATTGGAAAACCCAAATGCCCGAGGAAGCTACTTGGGAGACTGCCTCCGAGTTCCAACAAGACTTCCCTTCGTTCAACCTTGAAGACAATGTTGGTTTTGACGGGAATTACAATGTTACGGGTCCTCTCCACGAGCTGTCCGACACACCACCAAATGTGACGGGCCGGCGCAAGGGCACTCGGGTGAGCCGTGCCCACCCAAGATTCTGTGATTATGTCATTCCATAGGATATATAGAATTTTATTATTTTTATTTCTTTTATTTTTTGGGCTGTTGGCATCAGCAGCTGTTGGCATATGTTACTGCTTTCTGTTAGCATTTCTGTTAGCCAGAAGCTTGTCAGCTTCTGTTGATAGAATTGGGCCAGCGGCCCGTATATAGTGTAAGGTCTGCAGTTACAGTAATGAAAGGAAATATTACTCTCTAATTTCTCTCCCCATCTCCCCTGTCTCCTCTCTCCCTCTCTGCTTACCCTCTCTCTTCCCATCTTTTCCTGTCTCTCTCACTCTTTCAACATTTCGGTCCTTAGGACCTCGGCTGTTTGTACGCCGATTAATTGCTCTCCTTCACTTTCACAGCAGGACCTCAATACAACGAGGTCACAGTCAGCCTTCTCCCTCTCATCTTCCATTTCCCTCTGCTGATCTCCCCTCCCTCTTTCTGCTGTGACAAACTCCCTCCGAACTCCTCTGCATCACAGTTGTTGTCAGTTACTCAATTTATAATTGTTCTTTTGATGAGTTGATGTATTTTATTAGATAATGGTTATTTTTTTAATAAGTTAATATTTTTAAGATTAATTGTCACATTCATAAATTTAATGGGTTTTTTATAGAGCGATTGTGTTATAGAGATGATTTTCATAACAATGTATCTCCAATCATGAATGGAGTGACTTGTTACTCATTAGAATTTAGTTGACTATGAATCTATCGGAAGTTACAGATGGAAGATTCTATGATTAACAATTTATCCCTATTAATGTGTCTTTCTTTGCGTGATAGTGTTTTAGTTCGACTCTTCATCTACCATTTAAGTTTTGGCTCAGGCATCAATATTCTACTCATAATATCCAAGAACATCCTATAAACGAGTATCAAGCGCACTATTTTTACCTTAAATATACACAATTATGAGAAAAAGCGTCCATTAGGTATTAGATTTGATCCTCAAACTTAATTTTTCTTAAATTTTTATTATTTAATTATTTTTTAAATTAAAATAAAATTATTATAATAACATTATAAATTATAAATAAAAATAAAATATTACATAAACTTACAAGTTAGTGGTCCTTAACCTTTTCTACTATAAATTCTTTAGGATTTTGAAGGTTAGATTCCTTTCGAAAATTTTTTCTCTTTCTTCCCTGAATATATATATATACATATATTTGGTTTGTGTTCAGTTTCTGTAAGAAAATATTTAGGAAATTTTTATTTCTTAAGAATTTAATCAATCATGTCCTAAGCAAATTAGTTAGTCAATTATTAAACTTATTCAAACTTCAAACGGTAAAATGCATAACTCCCTTTTGAAATTCATTCAAAATTATACATTAAAAATGCAAAAGTATATGATTTAAAGTAATTTTCACTGTTACTAAGACAATTATTAAATATATAAAATTACATAAAAATATGAATGCTCTAATATTAACGTAACAATCTTTGTTTTAATCACAGCCAAAGGACACCGTCAATTTTTTAAATAAAAATATATAAAAATAAATATATTTTACTAGGAATTCAGGATTCGATTAAAAAAATTTAATGGAAATTTAAATATTATTTTTATTTAAATATAAAAAAATTAATTTTTTAATATAATATTTAATAAATATTAATATTATTAAATTTTTTTATTATAACTATATTTAATATTATTTTATATATTTAAATTATGACCATTGGATTGAACATTAATTCAATCCAATGGTCATAATAAAAAAGGAGGACTTAAAAATAAAAATAAAATAAAATCAGGAGAACAAAAATTAAAATAAAATAAAATAAGAAAAGGAAGGGCAATACTGGTCATTTCTCGTGACTCTCCGTCGTCTTCGCCACTGAAACCCCATTTCTAGCTCTCTTCTTCCATGTCGACGTACGGACAGCCATCTTCTCTTTATGTCCGCCCCCGTATCTAGGATTCTGAACTTTGGGCTGCAATGGTCCATTTTTCTCATGTGATTTCAGATTAACCGAACCAGAAGAAAAGGAAGCAGAAAATCCCTTACTCCGACGAACTTCATCTTCGCGGATTTTTTCATTCTCCGGCGATATGGTTGCGGACGACGCCTTATCAACCGCCAACGCTTCGGCCTCTACGACAACCATGATCGGTGCTCCACTGCGGAACCCGACGCCGATTTCGAACGCGAGTGGTCCTCCGCCGTTCCTGTCGAAAACCTACGACATGGTTGATGATCCTTCCACCGATTCCGTCGTCTCTTGGAGTCCGACGAACAACAGCTTCGTCGTCTGGAATCCTCCCGAATTCGCCCGGGACCTTTTGCCTAAGTATTTCAAGCACAATAACTTCTCCAGCTTCGTCAGGCAGTTGAACACTTACGTACGTCTCTTTCTCTCCCTTTCTCTCTCTCATTATCTTGATGCGTAATGTTTATAGATGATCGATTGATAAGCTTCCTTGGATCCCGAGGATTTGCATTCGAATGTAGTTCAGAGCTTGTTTGTCTGTGTTACTACGTCTTTTTTGAAAGTTTGGTAAAATTGTGTCGTGTATGAGTGGATGTGGTCTTTAGAGATGAGAACATGATACGAGTGATTGTGGAGCATCTTGCGTGTCTCCATGGTTCTTCTTCTGCTCCTACTTCTAGCCGGGATCTTGCAATTGACCGCGTAAGTGTTGGGATTCAGAACACGCACAGCGCCGGCAAAGCGAAATAAATTGGCATCTCCCGCCACTCGTCAAGCACTCATCTCCCTCGTGAGCATTAGAAACAACAATAAAGTTGCACGTGGAAAACCTTTCTCGGAACAATTTCCAAACAAATTTATTATAAAATATTTAGTTATAAATAATCTCATTTGAAATTCCTTCACAGTAATCCATATGAATAACTAGTTGAAATACAATTCCAACATATCTAGCAACTGCGTCAGAGAAAATATAAGGAGAAAACGTGCAACGAATTGGTAAAATATATATCATAAAACCATTACTAGAGTAATACATCTATGGTTTGTGAATAATGAAACCCAAATTAGACTTCAATTGAATGCTAAAAATCTTCTTCTTCTGTCTTTTCTTTCTACGTTGCGGTGCTCCTTGCGTTGAAATGATATCAGATCTTATCCTAAAATCAGAATATGACATTTTATATTCTATGTTGCTGCTTAAGCAGGCAGCTAATGGCCCACTAGCGGAGTGATACCGAAAATCCTCACAGGCTTTGTGCTTAAGCAACCTGCCTGTAGCTTTCTCACAGTATGCCACTGAAAATCCTCTTGGACCCGACGCTTAAGTGGCTAACTCATGACTTTCTCATAGAACCTCCAATGAATGGTATTACTCAAACAAACCTCACGCAGAATACCCTGAAAGCTCTAGAAGTGAAAACAATACTGACAGTGGGTGTGAAATTTACAATGAAGTGATCTAAAACTTAACAAATTTTCCCTTACGTCTTTTTGGGGGAATCTCGCATCTCCGGCAAGCAACTGTCATCTGTTGCTCGCTAACAACTTCCCCTCCATGGGGATATCGACACTGGGCCCCTTAAGCTTGAACGACGTCCTCTTTTGCTTTACCAATATACTTGGAGTATTTCCGGTCACAGTCGGCGCCTTCACTTCAGTAGATTGTTCCTCTTGGCACAACCCTTCGGCCATCACCCGCCACTTTGACCAAGCATTCCATTGGTCACTAGGCATTGCCATTGGTAACCAAAGCCTCCATCGAGTCTTGACTGGAATGCTTACTTACCATTGCCACAACCGAGGAATCTTTGGTGAGTTTCCATTAGCTTTTGTTGAATGTCGCGTAAAGCCCTCCTCATCAAGCTTGCTAGTTAAAATCAGATTGAACAACACATCTATAGCATGTCCCACATTCCTCAACATGAGCTTCGTTCTATTGCTTGTCCATAAGCTAACATTTCCGTTGCCAACTATTCTTGACAAGTTATCGTTCCCTATCTTCAATACCTCGTAATCTCCTGAGAAGGGCTTTCTCAACGTTGCATGAAGTGATGATTCACTATCGATCACCTAACTCGTCTTGTGGCTTGTGAAGCCTCATACCTTCCTCGTGTCAACAACTAGAAAGCCTCTGTGAGTAGCGATAGAGGCTCGATTATTACTGCCATGCCCTCGCCATGATCCATTTCCGTACAATAGTATCATGACAATATGATCGTACGAGACTGGCAACAAAACTAGTAGCACTAATGCCTTGTCCTTCTCGATTTTCTTATCAAGTAAGAATATTTGCATCAAAATTTAATTAAACTCGTCCAAGTACTTATCGAAGATTCTCCCTTTTGACAATTGGAGGCTATAGAATTTATTTTCCACCTGCAACCTCGTTGCTCGTTGCCAAAATCTTAAACTTGTACCACCCCTTAAGATTTATCCAGACTTGTATTGGATCCAACAGACCAATTGCCTCCTAGAGAGGGTTATTTGTAAGAAATAACTTGATCGTATAATTCTCAAAATCTCTCATGTTTTGCCATTCTGCCCCCAATAATTTCTCCATTTTATCTTCCTTTAATGCTTTTATCGTTTCTTTCTAAGTCAAAAACTTTTTCACTCTTTTTTCCTAAAGAATGAAATTACTTTGTCAATAAATTACTCTATAGAGAATGACAAGTTTTTTGTTATCGATGCCATCAAATTGTAATTTTTACACCGAAAAATCTATGCTTTGATACCATTTATTAGGATTTGGAACACATATAAGGCTGGTGTTGTGGAATAAAATCAAAATTTTTTGTTAATTGTCAATCATCAACCTCTCGTGTGAGCAAAATGAACGGTAATATGCAATCAAACATATAAAAGTTGTATAATAATATTTAATTTGGAAAATTTTTTTCAATTAAAAAAAAATTACAGGATAATATCCGAAAAAATATACTACAAAGTATCTGGTTACAAATAACCCCATCTGAGACCCTTTTACAGCAACTCGTGTGATCAATTGGTTGCAATGCAACCCTCAAACACGCCTAGCAACCACGCGAGAGAAAATACAACAAGAAAACAAGTAGCCAATAGTTACTACACCCTAAAACTAAAACTAGAGTAGTATACTTGAGTTTGACAAAAAATAAAATTCAAATTGGATGTCAACCAGATATTGAAAATCTTTTTTTTCTCTTTTCTCTCTTCATTGTGGTGCCCTTGTGTTAAAATGATTTCTAATCTTGCACTAAAATTAGAAAAGGGCCCTTTATGTCCTGCATGATTGTTTAAGTTGCCAGCTTGCAGCCTACCAGCAGAGTGACACAAGAAATCTTCGCAGCCCTGTCACTTAAGTGGCTAACTCACGATCTTCTCGCAGCATGCCACTGGAAAATTTTCTAGATTCTACATTTAAGTGGCTGGCTTGCGGCCTTCGCACAAAACCTTGGGTAAATAATGTCGCTTGAGTGAATATCATGCGAACCTCTTGTGGAACACCCTGATATTTCTTGAAGTGAAAAACAACACTTCTAATAAACGTAAAATTCACAATGGAGTGACCTAAAACCCAACACTAAGGTATTAGGAGAGGTTGTGTTTTTTGCAATGATAAAGATGATTATATTTGAAATCAGGCACACTATGGAAAACTTAAAATACATTCTGTGTATCATGAAGATGGTGATCACCCTTAGCTGCCATCATAGTTCAAATTTTCTGAGGAAGTTTTGATGATGAATTTAATTTAGGTTTTTTTTTGGGGGGCAGGGGAGTTTATTATCTGATGTGCCCTCACAAACCTTAGAAAAGGAAGTTTTGGTTCCTCTGATGAATTGAGTTTAGGTTTCTGCCCGCCATGTGTGTTAGGAAGCACCTGCCATTTGTTAGTGTGAGATCAAAATTATTGATTCTCAGCTTACCACATGCTTCATTAGCCACAATATAATCTTGGAGTTGAAAATTTAATTAAGACAGCATCAACTCAATTAACCTTCTTTCCTGAATATCTTAGCAGCTCACTTCGGTTGGCATTCTGAAATTTGAGGCACTTACTGTGATAAATCGGATGTGATTCTATGCATTTTCCTTGTAAAATCTCCTCTTCTTCTAGAGGTTCCCTATGTGGCCCGTTTATCGTGCTTGAAATTGGTATTTATCATGTTTATAATTTGGGAAGAATAACTTCTCTGGTTTCTGCTTTTTGAAATTACATTCTCTACCTCATTTTCTCTTGTTTGTTGGGTTATCAACAGGGTTTTCGAAAGGTCGATCCAGACCGCTGGGAATTTGCGAATGAGGGGTTTCTAAGAGATCAAAAGCACCTTCTTAAAAGCATTAACCGACGAAGACCTACCCATGGACAAAGTAATCCACATCAACAGCAAGTTCACGTGCCAAGTTCATCGATGGGAGCCTGTGTTGAGGTTGGTAAATTTGGGCTTGAGGAGGAGGTTGGGAGGCTTAAGAGAGACAAAAATGTGCTTATGCAAGAGCTTGTTCGGCTGAGACAGCAGCAGCAGTCGACCGACAACCAACTGCAAACCATGGTGCAACGGCTGCAGGGCATGGAGCAGCGGCAGCAACAAATGATGTCGTTCCTCGCAAAGGCAATGCAGAGCCCTGGGTTCTTGGCTCAGTTTGTGCAGCAGCAAAACGATAGTGACAGACGTATAACAGAAGTTAACAAAAAACGGAGGCTTAAGCCCGATGATATCGGCGAGATTGAGCGTTTGTCGTCACCTTCTGATGGGCAGATTGTAAAGTACCAACCACCGATGAATGAGACAGCAAAATCCCTTCTCAGGAAAATTGATGATTTCCTCACGGGCGATTCCTTCTCGACCAATATGATTGATAGCAAGAGCCCAATCACCCGTTTATCATCCGTGATGCTACAAGAGGTCCCACAAACTCATGTTATTTCCAATACCAGACCATCTCCTGTTGTGAGTTCTGAACCAGCAACTCCTGAGTTCCCAAAAATAGGTGAGATGGTAAGTGCTGAGGCAGCACTTTCGGTCCTTCCTGAGCTCACACCAATTCCGGAAATGGCAGAGAGTGCAATCGATTTTCCAAGGGAAAATTGTGTGGCAACAGATAATGTAGACGGTGAATTCATGGACTTCATGTCATTAGGGCTTAATGAGATGGACAATCTATCTGCTAATCCTGACATTGACGCCTTTCTTGATTCTTCGTGGGAACAATATGTCGATAATAGTTTAATCACCGGAGATGGTGACAAGATTGAGTCACAGTTGCTAGAAAGTATTAGCAAGGGAGAGGAAGAGCAGCCATTGGAGAATGGATGGGATAAAATTCAGCATCTGAATCAGCTTACCGAGCAAATGGGTCTTCTTGATTCGGATAACAATGGAGTTTATTGACAAAGGAGCTATATTATCTGAGGTAAATGCTGAATTTTTTTGTGTTAATCGCTCAGGATGAGCTGGTTATCTTGATAGTTTTCCCATTCTCTCAATTTTTCCTGTAAAAAAAGAAAAAGAAAAAAGTAGTGGGTTTAGTTTTTATGTTTTTATTCTGATCTTTGTATATAGAAACAAACTCACCTGGATGTGAGAGCTGTTATGGTTGCCTTGGTGGGGTGGGGAGTTTTTTGTATTCATGCAACCACCGGGATTAAAAGTTGAGTGAATGAATGATGGAGATTGAATATCATTTAAATCGCTTGAAGTAATCTCCATCATTCATATGCCTAATTTCTAATTTTAGTTGTTAGGTAGATATGAAAGTCTTTCTGCTGGAACGACCGTAACAACACTCCCTATATGCCGTATCAAAACTTTCCATTGATGCTGTATCAACACTGCATAATAACTTCTAATCCTGTCTGTTTCTGTAACCTCTCCTTGGTGTGAGAGTTGTTATGGTAGTCTAAGTGGGAAGATTTTTATATCCATTAAACGATTAGGATTAGAGATTGGGTGAATAAATGATGAAATTAAATAATTATTTAAGTCACTTGATATGATCTCCTTTGTACATTTACTCAATTTTAATTTCTGACTATTGGGTAGATCTTAGAGTATCTGCACTGGGAGGAGCATAACAACACTCCCTAGATGATGTATTGAAATCACTAATGCTGTTAATATAGTAAAATTTTGCTTTTCTGATCCTTACGCAAGTCAGGCCTTCTTTGCAGCCTTAAGGAGAGTCACCGATCCAATATATGCAAAAAGAGAAATGTTTGGGAGTATGGGTAGAAATATCAAGATCGGTTGTTATAATAAATATTAGTATCTAATATATAGGATGTAAATTACAACATGGCAAGGAAGTAAAAACTAATGTTGGCCAAATATCAATCAATATGTTGTGATTTTGTCATGGTATTGGCAATCTTATGTTAATATGTTTGGGAGATATCTTTTAGACATCATTATATGATATTACATTCGTCTATCCATTTATTATTTATATGTTTGTCAATATGGATAAATAAATAAAATATTTTATCATGTGAAGGTGTTTAAAGGATGTTTTTCTAATGACACTAGTGCACGTGTTGAGAGGTCAATTTTTTGATAGTTGAGGCTGCTACTGTCGGTTTAATTCTCAGTGTTTAAGTTTACTGTGTTCCATGTAGCATTCAAGCCGGAAAATTTTTACTTTGGAAGCACATTTGCCTGCTCCATTTGATTTTGTGATACAGTCACACAATGGGATTCGGCTCTGGAAATGGGTAACGCACGGGTAGGGGAGATCTGATAGAGGGAGAGGGGAAGAAGAAGTAGAAGAAGAGCAAGGGAGAGAGAGGGAGTCGAGCGAGAGAAAGAAGAATCAGTAAGAGAAGTAAGATTATGTATATCCCTTTTCACTGTTCAGTACACCCGAATAAAAGAAGCAAAACAGAATCAGTTTAGGCCTCACGTGGTTCAAAGAACAATAAGCAAAACGAAACAACAAGATATAACAAAGAAGGAAAAATAAAAAATAAGCAGTATAGCAGTATATCCTTGGGAGACCCTGGTGTGGACATCCGAGTCAATCCCGGATATAATCCCGTAATCGCACCAGTGCTTGAGAGACCCGGGTACTCTTCCGTACAGCCAAAGCATAACTGTTAATCAAACCGGTAACATTGTCGTCTCCATCGAAAATGACCTTATCCTCAAGGTTAAACTCGGGAAAATCATGCATGAAATTGATTGCCGTTTCCCAAGTAGCCTCAGTTGGGGATTGCGCTTGCCATTGAACCAGAAACTGGGGAATGAACTGGCCTTGGATGAGGACTTTCAAGAACCCCAGCAAGTCAGCAGGATATAAGAGCGGGTGGGAGTTGTGGGCAGCCTGGGGAAGATCCATTGGTGCAGTTGGAGGATCACCCTTGAAGTGCTTTAGTAGTGAAACATGAAAAATATTATGTATCTTGGAACTGTTGGGTAGTTGAACCCTATAAGCCACCGACCCAATGCGGTCGAGACTACGGAAGGGTCCATAAAACCGTTTAGCCAATTTGTTGGATTGTTGGTGGGCCGCAGTGGATTGTCGGTACGGCTGTAGTTTTATCAAAACCCAATCGCCAACTTGATACACCTTATCCGTTTGGTGGGCATCTGCCTTTTGCTTCATGCGCTGCTTGGCCCTTCGCAGGTTGGTTCTGAGAGCAGTGATGAGCTGTGTTCGTTTAGTGAGGAGTTCATCTATTGCTGCCACTATGAAAGTTCCTTGTGTGTAGTCTAACAAGGAAGGGGGTGATCGTCCATAAACCGCCTCAAAGGGGCTCATTTTAATTGAAGAATGCCATGCGGTATTGTAATTCCATTCATCCCATGGAAGGTATTGAACTCAGGAAGAAGGGTTGTCAGCCACAAAACAACGTAAGTAGTCCTCTAAATAATGATTCACAACCTCTGTTTGCTCATCCGATTGCGGGTGGTATGCGCTACTGGTGGCCAGCTTGGTCCCTTGAAGTTTGAACAGCTCACGCCAAAAGTGGCTCATGAATAAAGGATCTCTGTCGGTCACCAGCTCAACGGGAAAACCATGTAATCGGCACACTTCTTTAACAAATACTTCGGCGAGGTCTTGGGCTGTAAAATGGGTGTGTAATGGAGAAAAATGAGAGTATTTGGAGAGACGATCTACCATGACCAGAATCACAGTTTTTCCGTGAGAGAGGGGCAAATGGGTTATGAAATCCATGGAAACTGATTCCCAAATTTTCCCTGGGATAGGAAGAGGTTGCAGTAAACCTTGAGGTGCGGTTGTGAAGGGCTTGACTTGCTGGCATATTGTGCACTGCTGGATGAACTCGTGGATATCCCGGCGCATTTGGGGCCAATAGAAAATATGGGCAATGCGGGTGAAGGTGCGCTGAAACCCTCCATGAACCCCAATGGGAGAATTATGGTACTCTTGCATAATAAGGTGCTGCAATGCTGATTCGGGTGGTACCAAGAATTTTGGCCGGTAGAAGATGAGCTCCTCCTTCACCGAATAATCAGCATGGGCACCCGGCTGGGTTTGAATGGAAGTGATGAGGTTGATGGAGGTAGAGTTATGCTGGTGAAAGTGTCGCAGTGCCTCTAGCAGTGCCAATATTGGTCAAGATACAACCTGTAGAGCATGATAAGATGGATCTTGTCGTTGAGACAAGGCATCCGCAGGTCCATTCTCCTTTACCGGTAAGTATATGATGTCAAAATCGTAGCCTAAGAGCTTGGCGATCCAGCGTTGTTGCTCCGGAGTGTGAATTGTTTGCGCTAACAGAGCTCTAAGGGGTTGGTGATCCATTTGTATAATGAACTTGGACCCCAGAAGATAGGTGCGCCATTTTCGAACTGCCTCCACGATCGCGCAAAGTTCCCTGACATAGGTGGAAGAGTTCTGTAACCTGGCGGAGAGCTGTTTGCTGTAGAATGTTATTGGATGGCCTGCTTGCGTTAGAATTGCTCCTATACCGGTGCCAGAGGCATCAGTGTGGATGGTGAAGGGTTGTGTAAAGTCGGGTAGAGTTAAAACTGGGGTAGTGGTGAGGGCGTCCTTGAGAGCTTGGAAAGCTAACTCCGCTGCTGAATTCCAGACAAATGCCGATTTTCGTAGCAATTGAATGAGAGGTGAGGCAATTTGAGCATAGCGGGCCACAAATCGGCGGTAATAACCAGCCAGCCCCAGAAACCCGCGAAGCTGCTTGACATTTACCGACGGTGGCCATTTCTGTACTACAATTTTCGCTGGGTCCACCATTACTCCCTGGTCAGTCACCACATGGCCCAGGTAAGCTATAGAAGAACACCCAAACTCACATTTCGATGGTCTGGCGTAGAAGGAGTTGTCCCACAGTGTTTGTAGAGCAAGCTGGAGGTGCTGAAGATGATGCTCCCAGGATGAACTATATACTAGGATATTATCAAAAAATACTAGGATGAATTTCCAGAGGACTGGCCTGAATATTGTATTCATCTTGGCTTGGAACGTTGAAGGAGCGTTAGAAAGTCCAAACGGCATGACTAGGAATTCATAGTGGCCTTCGTGAGTCCGGAATGCCGTTTTATGTATGTCCTCCTGATTAACTCTCATCTGGTGATAGCCTGCTCTCAGATCCAGCTTGGAAAACAATTTTACACCGTGAAGTTCATCCAGTAATTCATCAATAGTTGGGAGGGAAAATCGGTCCTTTATGGTGATCGCATTCAAGGCTCGGTAGTCAACACAAAATCGCCAGCTGCCATCTTTCTTCTTTACCAGCAGAACAGGGGAGGAGAATGAACTTGTGCTCGGTTGGATTATTCCTTCTTCCAGCATGTCATGGATCAGTTTCTCAATTTCAGTTTTTTGGAAATGGGGATAACAGTATGGCCTCCCATTAACTGGGGAAGAATTTGGTTGGAGAGATATGCGGTCATTTGTTGCTCGGTGAGGAGGTAAGCCATGTGGGGTGGAGAACACGTCTATGAAGGATAAGAGGAGGGATTGAAGGGCTCTGGCCTGTTCTATGGTAAGTTGTGAGGGAAACTTAAATTGAGGGAAGATATCCTTCGAGTCATTGGTCAGCACTTCCCCAGTAGTCATCTGGACTGTGAGTTGGAAATATCTGGCAATGGATTGGGTGACTTCTCCTCTTCGCAACTGGCCGAGTGTCATGGTGGCCATGGTTGCCTTCGGTAGTCCATGTAATGTGATCGATCCTCCCTCATGTTGAAAGCGCATCCACAGTGCCTTATAGTCAAAGAGCACTGGTCCAATTGAGGCTAACCACTGAACTCCAAACACGATGTCAGCACCATATATAGGAAGCAGGTATAGATCGACATTGAACTTAGAGTCGCTCACGGTGGTAAGGACATTGGTGCACAGTCCCTCACAGTGAAGGGAATCACAATTCCCTACTGTGACATTGAGGTGTTGGGATGGTTCAATTGGGAGCCCCAAATGTTTGGCCATATGTGTTTAAAGAAAATTGTGGGTGGAACCACTGTCCACCAAAATAATGACAGGATGACCCATGATAAATCCTTGCAACCGCAAAGTAGAGGGAACAAAGCAGCCCTCTAGTGCATGCAGAGAAATAGTGGGAGTATGATCAGGGGCCGGCCAAAGGGGTTCAGCTTCTAGGCTTGGATCGGCTGAATTTTCTCCTTCGGTTACCAGAGTCTCAGTTGCGGTTGCTGTCGGCCCATCTAAGCTGCCTTCCTCCACCATCATACATAAAAATTGGGAGGTTTACACCTATGGCTTGGCGTGAATCGTTCATCACAATTAAAGCATAGGCCCTTTTCCCGTCTAGCTGCCATCTCTGCTGGTGTGAGTCGTTTGATGGGCAATTTGTTGGGTGTATCGGCTGGCGGTAACGTTTTAGGGGATGGTTGAGGGAAATTGTGTTGGGGTTTGGTAACCGGGGAACGAGAGTGTAGTGAACGGCTGTTATCCAGTTTCTCCTCCACCAATTTGGCCATGCCAATCGCCTCTGACAACGTCTGCGGCTTCAACAACAGCAGCTCTCATCGGATGTCATCCCATAACCCAGAGAGGAAACAGTTCAAAAGATTAGCGGCAGAGAGTCCAGTAGTGCGTGTGGAAATGGCTTCGAATTCAGTCATGTATGCCGACACAGAAGTAGTTTGACGAAGTTTATACGAAGTGGCTTCGTGATTCACATAAGAAGAAGGACCAAACCTCAATTCGAGATCTCTAGAGAATACCTCCCAGGAAAATAGCTAGCGAGTGGCGTGCATCCATTGGAACCATTGAAGAGTAGGTCCAGCCATGTAAAACGCAGCAATGGTCAGTTTCTGGTCTGCTGGAGTATAATGATACAGAAAGAAACGCTCCATCTGAAACAATCATCCCACCACGTTTTCGCCAGCGAAGAAGGGGACCTCTAGTTTGGGCAATCGAACCGGTGATGTGTGGAAGGTGTTTGACTGTGGGGGTGAAAAGAGAGGTAGGTTTACGAATTGAGGGGTAGACATGGTAGAACTCGAGGGAGGTAGGGGAAATGTAGAAGGCGTCGGTAATAATGGAGGATTAGGTGAGGAAAAAGAGTGGCGCTCTAGGCGATTTAGGGATTGCTGAATATCACTGAAAGATTGTTGGAATTCATGGAGAGTTTGCTGAATCTGTCCGTTAGCCGTCGATTGGAGGGTGAATCGCTCAGAATGGTGTTGGACTGTTGCGACCGCCTCCTTAACTTCCTGTGCAACGTCGGCGATGGCGTCTTCCAGAGCCTTGTACCGGGTGGTCATTCCCTCTGCCATTGGTCTCAATGAAAGCACCAAATCTGATACAGTTAACAATGGGATTCGGCTCTGGAAATGGGTAACGCACGGGTAGGGGAGAGGGGAAGAAGTAGTAGAAGAAGAGCAAGAGAGAGAGAGGGAATCAAGCGAGAGAAAGAAGAATCAGTAAGAGAAGTAAGATTATGTATATCCCTTTTCACTGTTCAGTACACTCGAATAAAAGAAGCAAAACAGAATCAGTTTAGGCCTCACGTGGTTCAGCAACAATAAGCAAAAAAGAAACAGCAGTATAACAGTAAGGAAAAATAAAAAATAAGCAGTATAGCAGTATATCCGTGGGAGCCCCTGGTGCAGACATCCGAGTCAATCCCGGATATAATCCCGCAATTGCAACGGTGCTTGAGAGATCCGGGTACTCTTCCGTATAGCCGAAGCATCACTGTTAATTAAACCGGTAATATTTTGTGAAGCTTTTGAACTCTTTGCTGTGGCTTTTATATTCTGAAAATTCCTGATTTTTGTTCCTCTCACTGTAGTCTTTTGTCTGAACATGGACGACTATGATTAATTATTTTAAAAAAATTAATTGAAATTAATTTTTTTTATTTTTAGTATGATTAAATTTTAGCCGTTTATTTTTAAATTTATAAATAGAATTAAAAGAATTATGAGCTGTTTATAACCGATGCAGTCCTGTTTCCTCGACTACACAACATTTGGCAATGGCTTCGAATGCCTTTAAGATAAAATTGATGAGTTTGTGTAAGAATTTCTTAAGCATTTTCGTAATTTCATCCATCTATAATTCTTCTAAAATCGTTATCTATATCCGTAGTTGCTTTTAATTTCTTTTTTATTTTTCAAATCTCAATATGCTCTTCATATAGAAAGAGAGGGCGTTGTACAAGGGCTATAGATTTGTGGGATATGTAACAGAGCTCTTATCTAGTACTACCATCACCTACAGTGAAGTCGGTAGAACTAAGTATCGTTCGTGTAGTGCTAATAGGAAACCGACAAACAGAGCAAAAGCTGCAGACATAGGATACGAGCAATTTGACATGGAAAATCCCTTACTGGTTTTTATTGGATCATTTAAATTTATATGAATCTAACATGGACCAGTTAAAAGAATAAATTAGATTCATGTATATCCTTCAGTAAATTTTATATTCTGCAGGTGAAATTATGTGTTAATTGTATTTTACTGATATGAGGACAGCTACGATGTCCCAATCTATGTCACAAATCATCACTGCATTCAGAATAGCTAAGTCAAAAAGAAGGTGCGTAGAAGAAGATTATAATTTGATTGTTTTTGGCTAAATTGTCTTAATTCTCCATATTTTGTCATATTGAGTCGATTCGATTGCTTTTCTCCAAACGGAAATTACTACAATGTCAAGGTAACTCCTTGCAATCGCTTGATGGTTGTCATTAAAAGAATGCTCGAGCCATTTGGCAAAGAAAACGAGAGAGATGCCGCAGCGAAGGAGAAGGGAGAAGATTTGGTGGCCAATTCCATGTGGCTCAAGCTAAGACTGATCTCTTATCCCCTTTAAGCTAAAATTAAGACGTTACAGGATTTTTTCTTCCAGACTCCTTCACTTTACTGGTATGACAGTGAGGTCGGAATTTGAATCAAGCAACCACATAGCTCCGGGTAATCGTCAGTTGACCTCAATTGAGGATGGCGTTAAAACAAATTATGCGCATCAGGAATTTTTTCATGAACTAAATTTGAATGAAACGCTGAAAATTTTGAACGGAGGTTTTCAACTGCA
The DNA here is from genome assembly GCA_033239525.1 of Nepenthes gracilis. Classification (NCBI taxonomy): domain Eukaryota; kingdom Viridiplantae; phylum Streptophyta; class Magnoliopsida; order Caryophyllales; family Nepenthaceae; genus Nepenthes; species Nepenthes gracilis. The sequence continues at coordinate 1,781,996 of BSYO01000037.1, forward strand.
TATGAAATTTAGTGCGAATAAAACTAACTATTATTTCGAAATGACATGAAATTCAAGCAGAATAATTTAAGGACCTCAAAAACTAAATATGTGATAGTGGAAGCAGAGACTAGCAAGGATCAGCTGCTTCTGATGAAGAGAATGAGGAATACCGAAAATATAGTTTAAAAATCGCCGAGTTTACGGTGAGGGCGAGATTTCGGATTATCCTTCGCAATTTCATGCAAGTTCCACATGCTTCGAATTGCTAACCTCTCTCTTTTGTGGAGTAATCGTCCGAGATCGCCTGTATCAGTCAAATCTGCACCGAGCACAAGGTAATTGAGCAAGTTATTATGCAACTTCAGCGATAAATCCGCAAATTAAATTCAAAAACTATCATAATCCTGCTATTGAATCTCCATCATACCTATAGACTTTAAGAAATGCTTGAAATTGTTAGAATGAGCCAAAACTAAAAGAAAAACAAAAAAGAGAGAGATCAAACAGTTCTTTCTGATACTAATTATTAAAAGCAAGTAGAAAATCATTGCTGTTGATTGAAACACCTGTCTCAGAAGGTTCGTGAGAGAAGAGATAGAGAATGAAGAAGCAGAGAAGAGAGAGAACCGGAATCAAGTGGATGAATCTCTGCGGACCAGAACACGATCGGTGAGGCTTTTGGAACTTTATCTCGTCGGCGACGCCTGCAACAGTAATCGGCGATGACAACGACGACAATGAGTCTCTTCCTTTCTGCTCGTCCGACCTGAAGAAGACGCCGTCCTGCGATGCTCCGCCATGAATGTGGAGCCTTGAACCCGGTGAACCTAGAGATTGCCTATGCATGTCGATTGCAGAGAGAGAGCGCGCGGCAGGGAAGAACGCGGTGAGGGTAGAGAGAGAGAGAGAGAGAGAGACAAAAGCAATGATCTTTTGCAGAATTTAGTAGGAAAAAATCGTTCTATTTTATATTTTATAAAATGAATATTAATATATATTTTATCTCTTATAATTTATTTATGAATTTTTATATAATTTTTTATTTATTATTTTTTAAAAATAGATTATAAATATAAAATAAATAATATTTTTACTATAAAATATGGGGATAAATAGATCGAAAAATGAATCAATTAAAATAATAGCATTATTTTTACTATTTAATCCTGTTAGTGATGTTACATGAATCATTACTTTGTAGAAAATAAATAAATAAATATCTAAAATAAATAATTATGATATAATTATTTTAAAATAATTAATTTTAATATTTTTTAACTTTTTAAAAATAACTAAATTATAATTATTTATTAAAAAATAATTAAGATATAGAAGATCAATCTCTTAATTTTTATGAGAGATAATCTCCCCGAATCTAGAGGGACATGGTAATAAATTTAAGACATAGAATTTTACTTTTAAATGTGATTATTAATTAAAATTTAGTTATAATAGTCAACATTTAAAATTTAAAAAATATTAAACGTGACTGTATTTTTAAATAATTTTATAATATTAATATTTATTTAATATTAAATTTAATGTTTTTAAAAAATTAATTAAAATAATTATTTAATATTTAAATTTTAACGATTTAATTTTGTTATCCAATAGTTAATATCTAAAATAAAAAAGTATTAGAGGTGGTTATATATTTAAATTTTTATTATATTAATATTTATTAAATATTAAATTTAATTTTTTAAAATTTTAAATAAAAATAACTAATTATAATATATTATTTAATATTTAAATTTCTATCATGTGATATTTTCAATTTAATGATCAAGATTTAAAAATTAAAAATATCAAAAGGCAGCCATATTTTAAAAAATATATATTTTTTATAATATTAATATTTATTAAATATTAAATTTAATATTTAAAAAATAATAAAAATAAATATTTATATAATATTATTTAATATTTAAATTTTAGTTATCAATTTTTTAAAATTAAACAGTTTAAATAAAAAAAAAGTAGTAGAATCACACTTCTCTGCTAGAGAAATAGGATCCCGAGTATGTGGAAATCCAGCTTCTTCTTTAAATAAATAGGATCTCGTCTTTTTATTTTCGATGACTGGATTAAAAAATTCAACAACTAGAATTTTAACATTAAATATGATAGGTCCAATATGAATTTGGACTGAAATCAACGAGGCCCAATTGGAAGAAGACGGGTCCGATCAGTAGAGGGGCCCAACCCAACAATGACGTCCCAAGAGACTCAGAAACAAGGCCTACTAGATGCTCCAAACGCGCAGCTAATCAGCGTCGCTCACACCTCTACAGAGGTGACCACAGGTTGCCGACGTAGAAAGCATCGGTTCAGAGGATGCCAGCTAATGGGAGATAAGGTTAATGCTGACAAGTCGCAGCACACACCACCCCAACAACTGTTCAGCCAATCCAAGCCAAATCTAACAGGCCTGCGTTGGTCACGTCCGATAATGATCTCATCGCCTCCACAAGGCGATAATTGACACCGCTAGTCAATATTAGCATGCAGCGGCCGACGAATCCCGATAAGTTACTTGTCAAAAATTTTAGCTCCCAAGGACATCCCTAAAGGTGCCTACGAATACCCTCTCCATCAACGGAGAGAGGGAGGGATTCGAACTTCTATCAAAGAGCCTAAGTGGTGATCTGAGATCAAGATCCTAATTCTAGCACCGAGCACTCAAAGTAACAATGAGAAAGAACCAGCTCTCTTTTCTCGAACCACCGTCCCCTCACGACAACAATAGTGAGCCACTCTAACAGTGAATCAAAGGGAGCACCAACCTCCTTCCAACATCCCACGCACTCCCCTCGTCCCAGCATTCATGCATTCTCCTCACGTTTACTTCCATGTGTATCTTTCTGTTCCCGAGAAAAGATTTCTGATTTGAGCGTCAGAATATTTATGTTATGATAACCTCCCGCCATCCTCTGACATTTTAGTTATAGTTTGTGGTGCACAGGGCTGAGGTTAAGAGACGCGAAGACCAGACCTGTTTGTGATCCGAACCCAGACAAGGAATTCGAAGACTCTGTAATCTGCATAAGAACCTGAACCCAAGGACGTATCATTAGCGTTGTTTATGAGAACGGCAAAAACAGTCTAACCACCCATCTCAACGTTCACTCTCTCACTCTTAAGATGGTAAACACCAGTGCACAAGCAAGCGCACTGACGACGGACATTGCCACCCGTGGCAACGACCCCTCTGTGGGTAATCGTGCTGGCGAGTAGCCCGAACCCGACGTGCACAAACTAGCTACTGACATGGATGACATAAAGCAAATGTTTCAGGCATTGTGCACTCAAGATGGAGCACAATGGATGGGAGCCTTTCCCCCGGGGCCCAAAGCGTTGACTTCCAGACGGAAGAAACTTGGGACTAGGGCCCCAACAGTAAGAACAGCCGGGCTTGACAACGCCGAGACCTAGGTGACCTTTGGCAATAGGACCCAGATGACATTTCGAAGCCTCCCAAGCGAGGACACGTGAGAAGAAAGTCCAGAGTGATGGAACCCCCGCAACTCCCACAACGACAGGAGGCCCACTGTCAGAGGAGAAGGCTTATGCAGTATGCGACCACCTTGGGTGGGCAATCGCCACGACCTGTGTGACTCCCAAGAGAACTCCGAGCTCTGAGATTTCATCAATGCGAAGAGGAGCGGGTCCACCCTCGAATAGAGGAGAAAGTGGAGAAGATATGGCAGCACGTGTTCAAGAGGGAGCACGAGCGGCAGGCGCTCAACCTGTGAAGATCGTCATTCACCATGGACATCCGGACACAACTCCTCCCCCTCAAGTTCAAAATGCCTACGTTGGATGTGTATGACAGAAGTACGGATATGATAGATCACTTGGACTACTTCCGCATGCTGCTATCCTTCTACAGAGTAAGCGAGATCTTCATGTGCTAGTGTTTCCTCCTGATGCTCAAGGGAGATGCTAGTGCTTCCTATATCAGTGGGCCTCTAGTCGGAGGGAAGAGAAGTAGTCCTAGCACCTTGTCCGCCTTTGCGAAAAGTCGGAGGAGAGCCTGAAGCGGTTCCTCAACTGCTTCATTGCCGAAGCTCGCCGTATCCCCCTCCGACGAGATGAAGTTGAGCACTTTCATTACCACGTTAGCAGTTGGGGAGTTCTCTAAGCATCTGGCACACCAACATCCCCAATCCTTCTGAAAAGTTGAGGCAATCGCTCGGCCCTACATTGCGGCTAAGAAGGACAACGAGGTGAAGTGTCCCAAATGCACGGACCGACAACTGAAAGGACTGACCGCTAGGAAGAAGAGAAACAAAGATGGTGGCCACTCTTAAGAACTCTGCAAGTAACCGAGGTCCAAGCCAAGTGTTTGAAGGGAGTACAGGCCCCTGACCGTGACACTCCTGAATGACACTCATTTGAACATTTTAATGCAGATACGAGACAAGAAGTTCCTGAAGTGGCCCAAAGCGTCGAAGATCCCATAGGCCACAGACCGGACGAAATATTGCCACTTTCACCGGTCTTTGGGGCATACCACAAAGGACTGTTGGACCCTGTAGAGGAAAATTGAAAACCTGGTCCGCCGAGGCACCTCACTCGATTCCTGAAAAATTTGGGACATACCCCTGAGGCTGCAGTCGACGAAACTAGAAAACCACCGAGGAACCGAGTCGCTGTCGGTGTCATCAACATGATTTTGAGTAGGCCTGCCCAGTAAGCGGCAAGGACTGACACGAAGCCACGTCTAGTAGCAAGAGAGCAAGAGTAGGGGTTAGGACCAATGTCATTAGTTTTAGCGAAGACGATATTACACATGTAACCTCCCTCCGTTCAAACTTTCTTATTGTATTAACTCTCGTTTCAACTAGTATACTCGACTACCAATTGAGACGAATTTTTATTGATAATGAAAGCTATTGAGATTTGATGTACCTTGATGCATTTTTACTCTTGGTCTGAAAAAGAGTCATATGAGAGCAGTCGAAGGATTTTTGTATGGCTTGGACAATGAACCAGTACCCGTGCAAGGAGAAATTCAACTGGAAGTGACAATGGGTACTCACTTGCGTACAACTATGCGCATGCTTATGTTCCTCGTTGTCAACCTGTCGTCAGCCTACAACGTTATTCTAGGCCGATCATTCCTGGCCGCATTTGGGGCCGTGACATCAATCCCTCACTTGAAGGTAAAGTTCTCAACCCCGTACAGAACCGAGGAGGCACTAGGTGATTAGATGATCGGACGAACGTGTTACCTATCTCAGGTCGCCCTTGCCGCTCCAAGCTGACCAACTAAGGACCTAGACTTCCGTGATGAAGCATTATTGCAACAGGCCCAATGAGGTGATACGACGAAGCTGGTCCACTTGGACCCCAACGAACCCGAGAAGTGCATGCACATTGATGTATTCCTCTCCAAGCTAGCTGGTAGCCAGCTCATGGACTTTCTCAGGTGAAACTCCAATGTCTTTGCGTGGAATACTGTCGACATGCTTAAGATATCGGTCGAAGTAATGGTCCATAAGTTGAGTTTTGATCCTGATCATAAACACATCAGGCAGAAACACAGGAACCACTGTGTCGAGAAACTAATAGCTATGAGGGAAGAGGTTAAAAAGTTGCTTGACGCAGGATTCTTAAGGGAAGTCCAATACCCGGATTGGCTGTCAAACATTGTCATTGTGAAAAAGAACAGCAGCAAGTGGTGGATGTACGTCGACTTCACCAACGTAAACAAAGCTGCTCGAAAGATAGCTTTTCACTTCATCGGATCAATCAGCTGGTGGACTCCACGTCCAGGCACGAACTCTTAAATTTCATAGATGACTACTCGGATTACAACCAAATAAGGATGAGCTTGGACGACGATGAGTACACCTCGTTCATGACTGACCAATGGACCTACTACTTTAAGGTCATGCTCTTCGATTTGAAGAACACCGGTGTGACTTACCAGCGGTTGGTGAACAAGATATTCAAAACCCAGATTAGTAGGAACGTAGACGTGGAAGTGTACATAGACGACATATTCGTCAAAAGCAAGTTAGCCAACGACCACATCAATGATATGGAAGAAACCTTTGAGGTGCTTCGAGCCCACAAGATGAAGCTCAACTCGATTAAGTGCATATTCGGGGTGACGTTTGAAAAATTTCATGAATCATCCGTGGACCGTGAAGGAAGTTCAGAAGCTCACAGGGAGACTCATCGCCCTCTCGCGATTTGTAATGTACCGGTTTTTTAATATCGTAATTACGGGTAATTAAGGTAATATAGTTAAAATTAGGTTTAATCAATGTGAAAAATTAGGTTTCAGAAGCGGTTGGTGGCATTGGCAGGGGATGCCCGCCGAGCGCTCGAAGCGGTGCCACAGGCGCTCGAGCACCAACTCGCGGTTTAAAACCCACGAGGGTTTTACTTCAGGCATTCTTTTGGCTATCCAACGCGAAAGAGAGAGAGAGAAGGATAAGAGAGAGAGAGGAGAGATCAATGCTTTTAAACTCGATTTCAACTTGGAACTAGTTAGAGAAGTTATTGATTGGGTCAAGACAAGTGCAATGATATCATTTTCTCTCGTTTTTTTGCACTTTCGTTTCGTTTTTTTCGGGTGTCATTATTTCGATACCTGATTAAATTTATATTTTGTATTACTCATGATTTAAGTATACACATATGTAGATTTCATATCTAATTTTTTAATTTTGATCGGTTTTTCGTATGTGAAACCTTAACCCGTGGCTAGATGCTTTTATCCATTTATTTTTAGAGTTTTTGTATAAATTGGCTTTAGAAAATTATTACATATACCTTAAACATGTTAATTTGTCAATTAGGTGTCTGATTTGATAGTTTTATATGAGATTTTACTCGCTTGGAAACCCTAACTGCGCCCTCTTTGATTTTACCCGAATTAATTGTAATTTATATATGATTTGACTTTTAAAATTCATAACTCTTACTTTACAAACGCTGGTACGCCATATATTTGGTATTTATGCACATAGATTTTATATATGTTACTTTTCTACATTCTGAAAATATTATTAGACATAAATAGTAATATTTAACCATATGTACGTTAATTATGCTATTTTGTATATACTCTAAATATTATGTTATATGTATTTGTGAAGGATTTATAGTCCGTAAGTTCCAAAGTTATGGTTGGCTCGTTATGGTAAGAATTTCTTAATTGTTCAAAATTTTAAGATAATTTGTGTATATTTTTAAAGGCAAGTGATGACTTAAGCTCACAAAAATATAAAAAATATGTATCAGTATCTATCTAAGTATGAAATTTGTATTTGTATTTGTAAGGATATGAAATTATGAATTTGTATCAAATAATTAAAACTCTACAATTTGTTATCTATTATCTGACATTTGAAACTTTCTCCCGGTATGATAAATTCAAAGAAAAAGAAGTATGAACATTGTATAGAGTCTCTAATATGAAATATGAAAAAAATCGTATAATAGGATCAATGATTTTTATATCAGAGGGTAATATTTCATAACATGTCTTAGGATATAATTGTGATAAATCGAGAAATTACCTCGGGCCAACAGGGGACATGGTGGCATAAGAATAAGAACTATAGGCTTAGTATACCCGAGATTATAGGTATACCCTTCGTCACGAAACGTTAAAATTTGAGGTCCGTGGTTAGTGCTTTAAATCATATGGAGTAACATGATCATTTCTTCAATTTGACTATATCTTTAGCTAGTAAGGCATATTGGCCCTGATTCACAAAAAAAAAAAAATTCTGTATGTTTTAGAATCTAAAAGAATCTGAATAAAATAAATAAAATAAAAGTGTTTCGAAAAGTATATTTGTTCATATTTTATATTTATGCATCTTCATTTATTTTTATATCCTTCCTTTTAACTTTATTTTGCATATACTATTTATTATTATTGATTATATTGTACTTATTGATTATTTAACTCACCCTTACTACTTTCTTATCTTTCGATAAGGACGAGTTTAGGCTCGATGAGGCGGGATAGAAGATTAGAAGTTGGCTAGACTGTTGACCTTAATGACTTTGTAAACTTTGATTCTATAATTTTATACATTATGGAGTATATCTTGTATATTATGAGATAGAGATGTACTTGTATATTGTTGATGTAGCAATAGTTTAGTTTCTACTACCTTTGATGGATGTAGTGTAAAACTTTGAATAATTTTAATTTTATTATTTAGTTATTAAAAACATAAAATTTTGTAATTTGGGTTGGGAATATAAATTTAAAGTATATGAACCGTTAAATTGGGTTTAGATATTTAGACCTAATAAATTAGAATAATTGGATCAAAAAATTTAGAAATTTATGTTTGGGTTACTAAATTAAATCGAGTTAAGTAAATTAAAATGTGATAGGTGGCCTTAGTATATCAAAAATATGTTTAAAGATATTAAGATATGTATATGTATATATATATATATATATATAGTAATATAATAATAATAATAAATAAATAAATAAATAAATAAATAAAATAAGAAGAGAAGGAAATAAAACGGGAAAAAAAAGAAAAAGAAAAGGAAAGAAAAGGGTGAGGAGATGAAACAAAAGAAAAGGGAAAAGAAAAAGGAAAGAAAAAAAAGAAGAAAAGAAGTAAAAGAGAGGAAAAGAAAGGAAAGAGAGAATAGAAAAGGAAAGGAGGGAGGAAGAAGAGGGAAAGAAGAAGAGAAAAGAGAGGAATGATCCGCGTGTGGTAGCGGTGAAGGAGGAACATTTCGGAGGAAATCCTAACCGGCATTCCCATTATTTAAGACAGCACTAGGGTTGGGGAAGGGAGGAGGAATCAGAAGGAGAAGAACGAAGTGGAGTCGCCACCGTCGATCACAAAATTAAGGCAAGTAAACTTCCTACGTCATAAAAATAAATTCTTCCTTTATTTTTGTTATGTTGAATCTATGAATTCATACTTTGATCGGTGGAAAAACGTCGAATCATAGGGTTCCAGATTTGGGAACCCAAGCGCAGAGCAACAGTTCTGTGAGAAATCGACCGGCAATTTGGGATTGATGATAGATTAGGATTGTACGAGTTGTGAAATGGAGTTATGTAGAATCAATTTTGCATGTTGTGTAAACTGATTTAAGGGCCTCGGCACAACTGTGGGAAAATAGAGCACAGTGCTCTGTTTTTTATATTTTCAGCTGGTTCAATGACTCGGGGCTTGTGAGAGGGCTTCAACTCTTCATTTTGCTAATGAATCTTCCCTTCCCATCCCTTGATATTATTTATTTGTTTGCTTCGAATGAATTTGTGCCTACTGTCCCAAATTTTGTGATAAAAGGGGGAATTGGGGAAAACAGGGCCTTGGTTGGGTCTATGGCTACTGGATATGTGTGTGGGTGCGTTTGTGTAGCTATATATGGACAGCGTGGTGGGTGTGACTACCAGTGGGAAGGTGTGAGATGACATGGGTGTGAAACGTTGGGTAGCCGTGTGTATGCGTGCACTGCGTGGGGGAGCAGTGCGATGCGCTGGTGTTGTGTGTAGGTGTAACCAGGTGTTGGCAGTGTGGCTGTGTGCGGTTCAGTAGCCGTGTGTGAGTGTACATGTGTTGCTGTGTGCATGTCTGTGTTGGCTGGATACGTGAGAGTGTGTGTGTGTGTATATATATATACAATAGTATATATAATTATGCATGTAGTATATACATAATTATATATATGGGATGGTGCATATTGACGTATATTGATTGTAGAAAATATTTTATTATTCAAGTATGTTAGTATGCTTAAAATAATATTAATTAGTTACGTGATTATTTTGTATCTCGTTGATAAAATCTGGTAAAAATATTCTTCGTTTTAACCTTAGCAGTGTGCGTATGTCTTATTGGCACTCTATGGATAAGTAAAGGAGAGTGTACGAAGACTCTACGATATCCGGACGAATGGGAGTCCGTGGGACTGTGGGGTAGTCTATACTTTTCCAATACCGATTTCATTTCGGAGGTTGAGGTCGTTAATATTGATGATGGATACTTATAACCTAGTGACCATCATAGAAGATGATATCTGGGATATCATTCGGCGAGGGGTATCACGGGTGGTATCGGCATGCTACGGGTACAGCCTCTGGGAGGATTGTAGAGGTAATTGGATACCATAGATAACGTCGTTGTATTACCCAACCGTTGAGGGCGTAAATACACGGCCTTTGGTTCACTATGGTAGAATAAAATCTAAGAAGATTCTTATTATCTCGTACCGGGGTGATCTCAAATTGAGCTGATAATCAAATTCTTATTATCTTGTATAGTGAGTCGGAAGGGATGTTCGTAACCTAGTGACCATCGTAGGGGATAATATCTGGGATATCATTGGTGAGGGGTATCAGAGGTGGTATCAACATGCTATGGGTACAGCCGCTGGGAGGACTATAGAGGTAGTTGGATACTATAGATAACCTCGTTGTATTACCCAGCAGTTAGGGGCGTAAATACGCGACTTTTGGCTCACTATGGTAGAATAAGGCCCATGGAGACTTCTGCCATTCATACAATCGTGATCTCGTATTGAGCTGATAATCAGATTTAATGGATTCCATGTTACTTCTTGATATCCAATTGTTCGCATGACCTTTGATTTGTATACATGACTTGTTATTGAGTCTTGGACAGTGGTTGAAATATTACCCGCTATTTTTATGCTCATTCATTATTTATCATCCGAGATACTCTATTGTATTCATCTATTGTTGATTTTATTTACTTGTTGGGCATTCGGCTCACCCTTATATTTTATTGGCTCCAAATTAGACGGGTTGATATCATGATAAAAGAGATCACGTGACTTTTAAGTAGCCACCAGATAGAGGTGATATCAGAGTTCGAGGCTCGCATGGTAAAAATCTGAGACTTTTCATTCTTCATTAATCTTTAGATATTTATGAGATATCTCATATATGAAATTTGATATTTTGGGACATCGATGTTATTGAAGTTATTTATTATTACTATTATGGATATTTAATTAATGGCGTATTGATGAGGTTTATTGATGATGTTTTTAATGATGTTGAGTTCATTGATGACGTAAAATTGATGATTTTGAATGATTTAAGATTTTCACCGTGACGGTCCGGGTCGGGTTCGAGTATCCAAGCTCAGGTCGTCACATGTAGACCCTTTCGCACGTAATTATTATTTATATTTCGGTACCTAGTAGCATCTCTCTATCCGACGTTATATCCGAAGATGCGACGTTGGAGCCACAAATATAATGTGATATTTGAATTTTGTGTTGGTTGTTGTTGCATTATATATATATATATGTTTTATAGCGTTATTGTACATGTTTATGTTAATCCGACGGCCGTTTTATAGTTGGAACTCTACTAGATTCTGGTTGGAAAATGTGGTCCGTCTCACGATTCCTTGCCAAGTCCGCGGAGAGGTATCTATCGTTCTTCAAGGCCCTCAGAGGGATGAAGGTGATCGGATTTCGATAGACGGATGAGTGCAAGGCTGCATTTCAAGAGCTGAAAGCGTATCTCACCAATCCTCCACTCTTAACCTCCCCCTCGAAGGGTGAGGACTTATATCTCTACTTGGCGGTGTTAGATATAGCTCTCGAAACTATCCTTATTCGGCAGCAGGGGAATGTGTAGCGACTCATGTATTATGTGAGCAAAGTGCTGATAGACACGGAATCTCGCTACCATTATACCAAGAGAATCGCCTAAGCCCTCATCTACTCAGCCTGAAAGTTGATGTCATACTTTCAAGCGCACCGAATAGTCATGCTAACTGACCAATCTCTGAAGGCGACCATGCAAAAACCCGAGACGTCCGAATGATTTGTCAAGTGGGCCATAGAGTTGGATGAGGTCGACGTGGAGTTCCGATCAAGGCGAGCCCTCAAGGGCTAAGCCCTCATGGACTTTATGGACGAAATGGTGACCCGCGCTCTCGACGCCCCATGCCAAGTCGAAGATGTGACTGCCACGAGCGCCCCTATTTGTACCCTCAACATCGACAGGTCGGCCACTCAAACAGGCAGTGGGGCCGAAGTTGTGCTCAAAACTCCAAACGGCTTGAAAATCAAGTACTCTATGACGCTTGGATTCTCGGCCACCAACAACGTGACGGAATATAAGGCCGTCCTCGTAGGGCTTAGGCTGGCCAGGGAATGCTCAGTGAGAGCATTGGTCGTATATAGCGACTCGGAGTTAGTGGTTAACCACATTCAGGGAGTCTTCGAGGCATCGAACTCGCAGCTCTCTAAATACTTAGCAAATGCGAAGGCCCAAGCCTAGGCGTTTGAAAAGTTTGAGATTAAGCATTTTCCAAGAGTAGAGAATTGTAAGGCTAACTAGCTAGCCAAGGACGCAGCGCTGGAATCTCAGGAGAAGTACGGTAGAAGCATGCGGGGAGTTCTAGCCGTGCCCAGCATTGACGGACTAGAACGCAATGTGCTACACATAGCCAAGGACAACAATTGGATGACCCAATACTGGAAGTACCTGACGGATGGAGCGCTACCCGAAGACCCAAAGGAGGCCAAGAGAATAAAGACAATGGCCGACTGATACACGATCATCGACGGAAGACTATACCGGCGGGGATACTCGACCCCCTACCTGAAATGCCTCACACTAGAGGAAGCTAAATACACGATGGGAAAAGTCCACCTTTGTGTGTGCGGCCCGCATGTCGGAGGAAAAAATCTCACGTTCAAAATTATGCGGTAGGGTTTATTCTAACCCACAATAAAATGAGACACCATGGATGTTGTCAAAAAGTGTTAGAGCGGCTAAGTTCACGGGTCCCTGACCCACTAGTCACGTATGGAGCTGCAAAGCCTACAGGCCCCAAGGCCCCTTGTACAATGGGGGCTCGATATCCTTGGGCCCATGTCCTTGGCCTCCGGATAGAGAGAGTTCATCATCGTCAGTATCGACTTCTTCACTAAGTGGGTCGAGGCAACTTCCCTAGCACACATAACAGAACATAATGAAGCCTAGTTTGTCTGTCAGAATATTATTTATCACTTCAGGATTCTGGAAGTCATAATAACCGACAATAGAATCCAATTTACCGGCAAATGGTTCACTAAATATTGCATGAGTTTGTTAATCAGATTGGTTCACACGTCCGTGACATACCCGCAGGCTAACGACTAAGTTGAGGTGACAAACTGGATGTTGTTGTATGGACTGAAGACTAAACTTGAGAACACTGGGGCTCCTAGGCCGATGAGCTACCTTTTGAGCTTTGGTCCTACCGCACGATCCCATGGGAATCGATGCAGGAGACTCCCTTTAGCCTCTACTGCAGAGTTGAAGTGATCATCCCCATCGAAGTGGGGCTCCCCAACTTTCGGGTCAAATGCTTCGACAACGTCAGCAACACCCAACGACTCATGGAATGCCTGAACCTACTCCCAGAAGTTTGCGATGCGGCACGCCTATGGACGATAGCCTACTAGTAGCACATCGCTCGATACTACAATAAGCAAGTGAACGCTCGCCCTCTAGAGGTCAGGGATCTGGTCCTCCGGAGTGTACAGGTGATGGGAAAAACTGTCCACAGGAACAAGCTATCCCGAAATTGGAAAGGGGCATTCCATGTCTCGGCAATCATCTAGAACCGGGCGTATAGATTGTGCATCCAGTATGGAAAACTAGTCCGTCGGACCTAGAATGCCACCCACCACAAGAAGTACTACCAGTGAGGCACACACACGCCAAGGTAAGTTGTGCATATATGGATTGGGATGCTTGTATATGTACCACATTTTCATTAATAAAATTGCTGTTTTTTGTCTTCTTATCTGACTGTTCATATGAATGTATGCTCACTTGTCTTTTTAAAAAATAAAAATGGCCTAAGTTGCCCCTAAATCTGGAGGACATTCATCCACCTGTAAGAAGAAACCTTGGCCACGCATCGAGCGGCCCACATGTGGTCGAATTTTGAACCTCGACCACATGTCGAGGCCCTTAGCGGCCGCAAAACCTTGGCCCCGTGCCAAATGGCCCACATGTGGTCGAATTTTGATCCTCGACTCCGCATTGTGAGGCTCTTAGCAGCCATAAAACCTCGGCACCAAGCCGAGGGACCCACCGACGATTGAATTGTAAACTCCGGCTCTGTGTCGGATGGCTCTTAGTAGCCACAAAACCTTGACTTTGAGCTAAGCAGGCCGAGTGCGGTCGAACTAGCAGGCTAGGGGGTTCCGAAAGCTCCCAACAAAACGGCCATCAAAACCTTAGGGAGCCTAAGTAGTAGACATGCGGCGATCATCTCCAGAAGAATAAAGCACCCTCAGTCAACAATAGTCATTGGGCTAGCACCATGTGCACGTAAGCAATAACGCTCTGAGTAGGGCCAAGCGCCAAGACAGTGTCGTGCATACAATGGCCTAAGACCTGAAATCCAGCTGTTATCGTCTCAAAACCCAGCTAGCTCTTAAGAGACTCCACAAGGTGTGCGACACCGTCCAATTCACTAAATAGAGCATCCTACTACACGTAAGATGCGGCAACATCCTCAGCCGAAGGACAAACACAGCGCAAACGGCTCCCAAAGTGAGCCTTGGCAACGATAGCGAGATAGTTTAGCCAACACAACGAGAAGATCCATATCATTCAGGAAAAAAAAAAGAAAGAGAAAAGATGAAGAAAGAAACGTGAAAAGAAAGAAAATATGCTTCGTTTGAGCTAGAGATTACAAGGTTCATCTCAAAGAGCTATGTACAGAAAAAGTGAACAAAAAGCGCAGCTGCCCTATGTGCTCGAAGGTCCTATCCCTTCCGAAAAGTTGATCAAGCACGAGCTATCTTCGATTCCATCAATACAAGGGTCAAGGATCCCTGTGGAGACCCAGAGTCATGACGGAGACTACAATGGCATAGGCATATGCCGTCCCAGAACCTCGCGTCCAACACTCGAGCTATCTCTTTCGGAGAAAGCAAGACCTACAAGCCAGACTTAGCACAGGCACACCGGTCCTACAAGCTGACAATGAGATCCTCAGCCGCTAGCAGTTCACCTCTCAGCCGCTCATTCTCCTGCTTTAGGGTGGCAACCTCGCTCCTCCAACGCTGTTCGGCCTCCTGTTCACCCTTTTCTTGAGCCCGACGGGTGCGCTCGTCCCGCTGAGAAAAAGTAGTGTGGAAGAATCGAATCACGTTGGGGATCTGGAAAAAAAAAAGAGACAAGAAGCCCATGAATCCTGGCAATGTGGGAAACACTGTACAAGGGTAGTCGGCAGACAAATACTCAGCTTGATGAGTGAAGAAATCATACCTCAATGAATGGCACCTCCGAAGCACCAGGTAGATCTAGCACGGCTTCAGGGTCGGACACTACGATGGACCGTATATTTCTGCCGAAAATTCAACAGAGTTTTATCTATAATACAAACATCCGTCATTACAAAAACCTATACAATCTCCTGTACAAAACAATATATATCCAAATATTCCAATATCCGACGTCAAACAGTCAAAAACACAAAAGCACAAAGGATTCAATTGCCACATATTATTTGTAGCTCCAACACTGTATATCTAAACACAACGTCGACCAAGAGAGATGCCACAAGGTACCTGTTGCAAACCATGATAACCTACGGAAGTATAAATAAATCTAAACGATAATGGAAACTAAATCATCTGCTCATCTGCCTTATGTACAATATAAATTAAAATTCTGAAAGAAATATAAATGTATATATAATTTTCCATGACATAAGTAAAATTACAAATTCTAAGTCTTCAACATGATATTCCATATATAAGCCTAGACCACTTCAAATCTCTACACTGTCCTATCGGGTATATTAAACCTATGCTAAATTGGAAATAAGGAGAAGTAAGAGTGAGCTAATAGGTCAATAAGTGCAATATAATAACGACGGTAAGCAATAAAAGCAAAATAAAGCAGGAGGGGGTTATACGAGTATAATGAGGATACGTAAACATACAACGTGATCTATTATATATTTAGAACACAATTAACTTTTCGCATTTTATTCTTCTTCTCTCTAGGATGTGTATTATACATAATTTCTTATGTTCACAGATCATAGCCAATAAACCTTACTATCTAAAGGTGCGGAAGAACGAATGTGTTACTCTACGCATTCTAAAATATAACGGTGACATTTTAGGCATGCATCTACTCAGTCATCGGTTATATTTAAGGTCTGCAACTACTTGACCATCGACTACATTTTAAGCCTGTAATTATTCGGCCATTGGTTATATTTACGAGATGTTTGATTATTAGAATGGAATAACGTGAGAATGAAATAACTATTTCACGGAATAGAATGGGATAAAAATAGAATTAAAATTATCATTTTCATATTTAGTTGTTAGAATAGAATAAAGTAGAAATAAATATTTTATTATTTGGTTTACAAAATAGTAAGAGAAATAATGTGGGAATAGTGATAATAATAATGATAATGATAATAGTAATAATAATAATAATAATAACAATAATAATATAATAAAATAATAATAATAATAAAACGTAATAATAATAATAATAATAATAATAATAATAATAATAATAATAAGTGGGAATAACTATTCTCTGAAAATATTTATTTTTGATTAAATTTGTAATCAAATGGAGGAATGTCTATTCCCAATGACTAGAAATTCTATTCTCATCTAATTCCCTCCAAATAAACATAGGATTAAGGTTTGCAACTACTCGGCTATCATATACGCCTCACATGTACCCTCGGAGTCTAGAGACTGTCTTCATCCTTTCACAATAATATCCTAAGGTTTGTTAAGAGTATCACTCATTACAAAACACAGCCAGAATAATCTTTAAGTCACCACTATAATACCAATGGCAAGCCAAGGGTTATTACATTTTGTAACAAATTTTATGGTCCTAATTTCATAATTTCTTATTCTTTTGAGGGAAGATCCACCATACCTTATTCACAATATCTCCATTTGACAGAACAATTCGATCACATAATACATTGTGTATTTTTCTCCGAATACTTGTATAATTTTTATCTTTCCTTTAGATTAAAATCTTCTCAATACTTAATTCACATACATGAACATCATAATGCATGGGAATGGTAGAACTCTTACCACCGTAAGCCGAATGTGATTTTAAGGCTTCCAAATAACATTTTCTTCACAATTGAATAACACAATATTTTTCAAATTTCACAATTAAGTATATGTAAATATATGTACAACTTAATTA
Organism: Nepenthes gracilis; assembly: GCA_033239525.1. Lineage (NCBI taxonomy): Eukaryota > Viridiplantae > Streptophyta > Magnoliopsida > Caryophyllales > Nepenthaceae > Nepenthes > Nepenthes gracilis. The sequence goes on from BSYO01000037.1 coordinate 1,799,181, forward strand.
ACAATTAAACGATACGGAATTTATACAAAGTTTACCAAAGGGGTTGGGTGAACAGTATCCGCTACAGTGAACAGTGCCCATCGTGCAAAATCGGACGATTCTCAAAATTTCGGGTATCCAATGGGTAAATTACCAAATTCAAATCATGGGTAATCATAATCTCAATTCAATTTATATATAAATTTTGAAATAAATGCCTAAACGGGGTCTGGGCGCATCCTAGGGTTATGGTGAACGAAAATATACATAAAAATACCAACTTAAATACCCAATCAATAAATTAACTTATATAGGATATGGATAATGATATTCTAGTCTTAATTTATACAAAAGACCCAAAAATTAGGGGGCGAAACCACTGGGCGTAGGGTTAGGGTTTTAGGTACAAAAATAGGTTAAAATCCACAAATTCGAACATAAAATTCACATATGTGCATAGTTAACCAATGGGTATCACATATACATGCACGAGTCGGGTATCGGGATAATAATAACTAAAGAGGATCAAACGAAAATAAAAAAGAATGAAAGAGAAAGGTATGGATAAACATACCTTGACCCGATCTTTGATTTCTCCAACTAGTTCGAAGCCGAAATCCATCTCGAGGGCCTTCATTTTCTCCTCTCTCTCTCTCTTCTCCCTCCCTTTCCCTCTCTACCCGTGCGCTCTCTCCTTTTCTCCCCAAACCGCGTCCTCCAACGGTTAAAAAGAAACCTGCACACAGCTTTTATGCGAACTAGTGCACGAGCGCTGTCCGTAGTGTGCAACAGGCACGCCTGCACTGGAATCGACACTCATCCGGCACTCGAGAGCCTAGCAGTTCTCCCGACACCACCACCTGATTTCCGACTCCAAAATATATCTTTCCACATACCTCGAGCCTAATTGTGATTATATTAATTTAATACCCCAAGATTATCATAATTTAAAACCTGAATTATATTTACGGATTAATATATCAAAATTAAAATGTCGGTAGCTAATTCCATCAATTTCGGGTCTTTGGCCCCTTAAATCCGATTCCTCCCAAGTCCTTAGACCTCGGTCCACTTATTTAAACTTAATTACTCAAATATACCATACTCCAAAAACTAGTACCTTACAGACACGCCTTGGGGCTTCGGCCGCTCTGCAGTCTCTTCCATCCCACTCGCCAAAACCTCACTAGTTTGAGTGTCAGTAGCGATCCCCTCGAGGGCAACAGCCTTTACTGCAGCCTCAGGACCAGTGACGAATGGCCCGAGCAACACAATGATTGGAGCGTCGACTACCTCTGGAGCATCCACGGGCGTAGCAATAGGCTTTAGATCGACCGCCTCAAGAATCTCTATCGAGCTAGTCGCGGCCTCCTCGGTGCCCATCATGGCCACTCCTCTGAAGGACTCAGTTGGCCACTTGCCGGTGGAGGGTCCCGCCTCAACGTCAAACAAGGAACTAGGCATAGACCCCTGACCCGAGGGAAGCCGAGCCAGGGGAATGCCATACTCAGCCAAAGCGACAGTTGGAATCGGAGAGCACTTGGGGGCTCCCACGTGCAGCTGCGGCTCTAGATCCTTCGCCACAACAGTGGCCCCGGTGGGCGTTATCGACGCGGACCCAGCGGATTGGCCTGACACAGCCGGTAATATCAGGGCCCTCTTGCTAGAAGTGTTCCGGATCCCCACAACCTTTTCAGAGCTGCCACCTCCTCATCAAAAGAAGACTCAGCGACAATGATGTGCCGCTCCGCTCGAGCGACTCCCTCGATGGCTCTTTGATGACCTGGGCCCCGGCTTTTCCCTTCTGAGTGGTAACTGCCGCCCCACCACTCACAAGCTCCCACTTGACAGCAGCAAAGAGTTCGGAGTTCAAGTAAAACCCTTGAATGGCGAATGTCTTTATCTTCGCCTGAATATGATCGATCAGATTTTTCTTCCGCCTCTCTTCCTCCTTGTTGATGGTTTTCGAGAAGAAGTTTCTCATGGGACCCCACTCGCAGGAAATCTACTACTCTAGAGGTGCCGGCAAGAAAAAAAAGCGATTCTTCCAGTTTTTCACTGAGTTAGAGTTCGTCCCCTGGAAATTGAAGCCTGGACGAGGGGACATCGAAAGCCAATCCTCCGATTGGACAAAGCGGAAGATCACCTTCACCGAGCACGTGTAGAGTGCACAATCTGAAGATGGGCAAAGACACACATGAATACCAAGTAGCATACGGCATTAGGATGAAGTCATGCTACTAGAATGCTGAGTGCCTCGAAGATCCTATACAAATCCAACTCCATGGGGAAGCAAAGTCCACCCTTTAGGTGGTGCTCATACAAGTTAATGAAGCCCTCAAGGGGTGCATTCGTTCTTCCCCCTTGTCGGGAAGAACATGTTCCAGGTCGCTCGGGATATGGTGGCTAACCCTCAGAGCAACGACAGCACTTGCCAAAAGGATCGACTTGATGCCATCTACTCTCTGATGAATGGTGGAAGAATGAGACCTTTTCTTCTTCACCATAGATTCTCAAAGTAGATAAGCGTAAAGTGTGAATGGCGTGGGGAAACGGCATCTAAATATGCAACGCAAGAGAAGGCCAAGTGGCATCGCGCTAGAAAACGTAATGGTCACCTTGAATATTGGCCATGACATGTGTCCCTTCAATAGAGTGCGGCACGCCTGTCCAAGGTAGCCCGTCAGGGCGCTTGACAAACAGCCCCCCACTCACACTACGATCGTTTGTCAGATCCCAATCGTCACACCATGCATTTAATACGAAGACATCAGCCATCAAAAGCAACTATGGAAATCCATATGACATCTAGATCGGAAGGGCAAAACAAGTCTTCCGAACACAACATACCACAACGGATAAACTGCTCTATCATAAAGAAATTTTATTGAGAAATTTCATTAATAAAGTTTCTTTACAGTAAAAGCCAACCAGTGGTTGCAACATACAACGTCGCTATCTGCCCTCGTTGGACTCAGCAGGATTGGGAGTTAGGAACTCAGTCAGCTCTGTGCGCATCCGGGTACCCGCATTTCGAGAGTTCAGGAGACCCACATGAGAGCCAAGCACCGTCAGCGAAGCTATCCTCCGACTAAACTGAATTGCTTCCTAAAACCTTCCTTCTCGTATGGGAGCCAGCCCCTCCGGCCGAATCCTCGACCTCAGCTCGGTCTCCAGCTGCGCGTGGATGACGTGCTCTTCCATATGTTGCACTCGACACTACTCGAGCTCCTCCTGAAGAGCGACGATCTAGCTCTGGGCTTGCGAATTGATGTAGACCAGCTGCAACACCCTCGCCTCCACATCCGACCATGCTTGCTTGAAGTGAGTCGCTCACGCTTGACTTTGCTCGATTTCGACAATGGTGACATGCACCTAGGCCTTAATCTCCTCAACTGCCTGCTGGACACGGCGGAAAGGCCAACGGGCTTCCTCAGGTCCCCGCCACCAAGAGGATTTGGAAGCCCCTTCGGATTCAAAGTCTAGCGGTGCTCTTAAAAGTCTCTGAGTGGCAACCTTCCGCTGCTGCTGCGGCAGGCCTTACCTCATTGTGGCCTCTCAATCCTTGTTGTCCCCATCGCGACTCAAAGTAGGGAGCTCAGACCCCGAAGAGAAGGATGACCCTGCCAACTATCTTGGAGAGACATCGTGCACCCCGTCTGCTATTATCGAGACCACAGCCAAAGAAAAGAGGGAACGACTGCAGGCTCAAATTTCACGTCTCACAGCAGCAAATGGATACTCAAATTGGAGAAGTCCTTAGCGCTTAAATAGCCAAAACTTCCCTAAGGAGACGGCGTTGTTTAACTAGGGAAATGCATTCTGCCGCCCAACAAAATCTCTCCACATGGCGACGCCCTGAAGCATTGCGCCTTTTCAAGAAAGGCAATTATGACGCGACGGTACTGCAGTTCCCTGTGCATAAATGCAGACAAGACCTGATTGACACACTCCCCATCAATATCGATCAACCATCCAAGGCAGGATATGGAGGCGACGGTCTAATCACAGACTCGAGGGATGGGTACTGGTGGAGGCGACCAAAAGCCACTGGGCACTTAGAATAAGCAAGCGATCAAGCATATGTGGAGGCAATAGGGCCCTACGGCCCTTGAGTCATACTGTTTGAAGTAGAAAAGAGAAAATTCAATGACATAGGAAAAAAAGGTAAGCATTAACACTTTTAATCATTGGAGTGTTCTTTACATAGTACAGGACTTGCATCAACTCAAGTACAAAAGAAAAAGAAATAAAGCAAAGTATGAGAAATAGTAGAAGAGCAGGAACGTCAGGAAGGCTCGGCCCTGAGCATGGATGCACATCACCTCTTTTTGGAGGCATCTACCCCTGCGCCGATTCCCCTCCCAGATGGACGGAGTGGATGCCGATCCCATGCTCCCGGCGAGACAAGTTCCGCCACAAGCGAAGGAAAGGCATCCATTAGGAGTTCCACCAGAACCGCGACGCACTCAGTTGTGTCTCAATGAAACTCCGGGACTCACCTCCTCTTTCAGCCAGCACAGATGAATGACCAACTGCAAGAAGAGATGACGACGGCATGCTTTTTAGGGAACAAAATCCCTCGATCTCGCATGATGGTCTCGCGACGCTCCCCCAGCAGCTGGGAACCCTGGCTAGACAGAGAGAAGGCACATGACAATTGCAGAGTGGACGAGCCACCCTCGTTACAACAAGGAAGCATTCACGAGAGGAGTATGACGACAGGCTTCAAAAGCAAGTGCAAATCTCGCGCAGATCCATCTAATTCCTTTGCGGGACTCCACAGGGCGCAAGATGAGCCAAGGACTCCGCATTGCTTCACCAACGATGGGATAAGTTTGGGTCTCCCAAGTTGAGAAACCCTCAATTTATAGCCGCACAGAAGGCTCGACAAGCTCCCGAATGGGCGCACCACCAGATGACTATCAATTGGAAAACAAGAAGGCCATTATTGCAAAGCCGATTCTCAGGCTGCGAATGTTTTCCAGCAGAGCACCGAATCCTTGCGGCCCCCTGGAAGGCTGCATATTCACATGGGGAAGGAGCGATGCCCCTGAGGATTGGGGACTGGCGCATCTCAAGAAGGCCCACGAGAATCGATGGCTGGACCCACCTTTGACATAACAAGCCCCAACAGTGGGCTATCTCTAAGCATAGGGGGTTAGTGATGGGTCCAACATGGATTTGACCTGAAACCAATAAGGCTTAGCTGGAAGAAGATAGGTCCGATCAGTAGAGGGGCCCAACCCAACAAGACATCCCAGGAGACTCAGAAATAAGACCCACTGGATACCTCAAACGCGCAGCCAATCAGCATCACTCGCACCCTTGCAGAGGCGACGTAGGCTATCAATGCAGTAGGTATCGGCTCAAATGATGTCAACCAATGAGAGATAAGGTTAACGTTAACAAGTTGTAGCGCACGCCGTCCCAATAACCGCTCAACCAATCCAAGCTAAGTCTAACAGGCCTGCATTGGTCACGCCCGACAATAGTCTCCTCGCCTCTACAAGATGACAACTGACATTGCTGGCCACCATCAACGCACAGCAGCCGACGAATCTCGCCAAACCACTTGTCGGAGGTCCCAACTCCTAAAGGCCTCCCTAAAGGAGTCTATAAATACCCTCTTCATGAGTGGAGAGAGGGAGGAATTCAATTTTCCACAAAAGAGTCTAAGTGGTGACCTGAGATCAAGATCCTGATCCTGGCACCCAGTGCTCAAAGTAACAAAGAGAAAGAACCAACTCTTTTACCTCGAACCACTGCCTCTCCACGACAACAATAGCGAGCCACTCCTAACAGTGTACCAAATGAAGCACCAGGCTCCTTCCAGCATCCCATATACTCCCCTCAACCAAGCATTTCGACATTCTCCCCACATTTTACTTTACGTGTACATCTTTCCGTTCCAGGGGAAAATTTTCTGACTTGAACGTTGGAATATTTACGGTGGGACAACCTCTCGCTATCCTCTGACATTTTATTTGTAACTTATTGTGCGCAGGAACCAAATTAAGAGACGTAGATACCGGACCCACTCGCAATCCGACCCAAACGATAAATCCGAAAGCTCCCTAATTCGCACAAGAACTTGAATTTAGGAATACATCAAAAAAATATATTTTAAAGAATTTTATTTAAAATAATTTAATATTAAACCTAATATTTGATAAATATTATTATAAAATTGAAAATATAATTAATTTTTAATATTTTTTTATTTTAAAACTTTCACCATTAAATTTTAATCTATTGATAACAAAAAAAGCACCATAATTCCCGATTTCACTCGGGTGGGCCTTAGGGTGAATAACAAAGTTTAAACTATTTAAATTATTTAATTCAAATATGAATTTAACATATACATATAATTTGATTGTGGTTTAATTTTTTTATCTAAATTATATTTTTAATTTGATTATAGTTTAAAATTTTAAAATAGACCAAAATTATTAATTTTTTTAAAAATTTAGAATCACTGAAAATTATAGAAGTGGATATTTAAAATTTTAAATACTATAGCCTTATTTATTTTAATATTCTTTTCTTGATCAATATCATGTTCTCGTTGTGTCAAGTTTAAATTCAGCAATGACAATTCAAAACAAATAAATGTAAGGAACAAAATATTTTTTTTTTTTAGTTTGAAGTGAGGTAAGACAATAATACAGTAATACAAACAAAATCTACAAATGAGAATATGCAACTTTTATATAGAAATTTATTTTTAAAATAAAATAAAAAATATAAAATTTATAGCATGTTTAATTATTGGAACGAAATAAGGTAAAAATAAAATAATTATTCTCAAAAAATAGAATAAGATTGGAATGAAATTAGAAATTTCTATTTTTATATTTGGCTATTAAAATAGAATAAATTAAAAATTAGTATTCTAATATTTGGTATATTGTAATAGTACGATGAACAAAGTAAAAATTTATATTAATACTTTTTTACTCTTATACAAAGGAAAAAAATTTTGGAGGTCGAGAGTATGAACAATGTCTACTAGTTTTTACAATGAGACCCTCGGCGGCAATGATATCTTTCGTAATAATAATAATAATAATAATAATAATAATAATAATAATAATAATAATAATAATAATAACGATGGCAATATGGAAATAAAATTTATGGGTTATAGGAATAACTATTCATTACATGCAACGAATAAAAAATACCAATAGTATTTGATTTTTTTATTTTTCAAGTTGGAGGAATAAATATTCATCTGAAAATATTTATTCCATATTAAAAAAAATTAAATAGTAAAATAAATATTTTACTGGAAATAATATGGGAATAAAATTTATATTTCTATCAACCAAACATATACTTAGTGTTTGAAATATATTGCACAAACATACCAAAAATATCATAGATTGCAACACCTTATAAATGAATAACTTAAGGAATAATAAAATATGAAAACAGATGAGATAAGGATGACATTAGTGAAAGAACATAAGGATGACATTAATGAAACACAAATCATAGCATAAATGAAACACATATTTTTATAAAATATTTTTCATTTTTCCATGGAGAAATGTCTTCCAATAAAATAATGTACGATCAAAATATCTTTTAATGTTTGATGTGTATAAAAAATATATACATTTTTGTGCAGATAGATCAACGATAGCGAATTTATGCAGTTATTGATTATGGCAATATTTTTTAGACTATTGTGATATATTAATGGTCAAAATTGTATTAACTATCGATCAAACTTTAATGTGTTGATACTCTAATTTTGTCATTGGTGTGGTTATGAACATCGTCAATCAATAACTAGCAAGCCAAGGTCAAGGCGAGTTATTTGCCCACAGACAAGGCATCCCAATGCATTGTTGGTTTGATGATTGTTGACATGGTTGGTGAACTCAATGACTGATGACAAGCATAGGTGGTCAAAGTATCAGTGGGCGGAGTATTTTGGATTAATGCACTATCTCTTGACAAATGACAATGACAGCAAGAAGTATCGCCTGATGATTGATGAGTAGGTCAGAGATATCAACAAGTGATCGCGACTGCTTGAGGCATCACATGTTGGTCAATAATTGATAGTAGTCAATGTGTCGTTCGATAGCTGATTTGATGACTGTTGACACAGTCAGTGAACTCAACGACTGATGACAAGCATAGGCGATCAGAGTGTCAATGGGTGGAGGGTTTTGGGTTAAGGCACTATCCCTCGACAAATGACAATGACAGTAAGAAACATCGCCGATGATTGATGAGTAGGTCGAAGATATCAACAAGTGATCATGGCTACTCGAGGTATTATATGTTGGTCAATAATCAATGGTAGTCAACGTGTCGTTTGATAACTGATTTGTGGCAGATATATGTATCACTGATGGGTGAGTTGCAGCAGATCGGGGCATCATGGCCACAGTAATATCATTCTGCAGAAATTTATTACACAAATTCCCAAGTTGAGCTCGGCTTGGTCCGAGCTTAAGTTAGTACAAGGCTTGGGTTTGCCCAAGCTTGAGTTTGGCTCGCTAATGTTGCCTTAACGTTGTTGCAATGATGATACTCATTCTTTTAAGAGGATTGATATAGCCGAACCCATTTACTAGGTTCTAAGTCTTTTATGTCGATGTAAAATCAAGAATTTGTTAAGGAAGTGTCAAGCAAAGACTCGCGAGTTGATGAGCATGTCAACACCCAAAATCTAGCATCACAGAGAATAGATATGCGTCAGAATTTAGAGTGTTTAAAGTGAGTCATTTTATTTATAAAATTTAAATTTTAAACAGTTAAAAAATTAAATAGTCTAATATAATTTTTTTCAGTTAAAAGGACTATATTTAAATTTTAATATTCATTTAGAAAAAAAAAGTAATATTTTATCCTTTTTCTGTTCCTTTTCACCCTAACAATAAAAAATATGGTTATGGAATGCTAACGAGCCAAAAGTAAGGGAGGTATCAGATAGATATTCATAGCTAAGTAACTAAATAAATGTTAATATTATGTTTGGTAGCATGAAATATAAATTTAATTTTTATATTATTTATAGTAAAATTATTATTATTTTTTAACTGTTCTATTGATAGGAATAATAATTTTAAAATAAATTATTATTTATTTAAAATAAACAATAAAAAAATCACCACCTCTTGGTTTTTTTTAATTCTTGATTATCTAGAAATAAAAATTCTACTATATATTTTTTATTTTTATTATAAATTACATTTGATCAAAATTAAATTTGATATGAATGTAGATCAAATTTAAATAAAAATTTGTAACCATTAAATTAGACATGGTCTATTTATACTAACAAAAAAAAGTATAACTTTGCTTGTTTATAATTAAAATTGAGCCGATTTGGGTTGAGATATTGACATTTTGTAAGTATTTTTATAATTTATAGTCACACAAAAAATAACTAAGAAATCTATAATGTTTTAAAAATTATAATATATAGATTAAATGTTATCTAGATACATGTTTAAGTAAAAAATATTTTTAAAAAATTATTAATTATATAAAAATATAATTTATTTAAATAATTTTTAAAATTTATTATTTATTTAAAATAATATATATATTTATTTATATTTGTAATCTGGGCTAGTCAATCTAGATTGGACAATTTAGAAGTGGTAAATGGATTAGGCTATGATGGGTCCAATATCCAAGTCCCAGTACCCAGGGCCTAGAAAGAGTGGCCCAAAAGTTGAACCCATATTCTGAGAGACCCAAGGATTTGGATTTACGCCCCACGAGATTCAAAAGGTTGATTTGGCCAATAGTCTAAATTAGCCCAAGAGGTCCGAGTGCAATGGTCCACATCCCGAGAGGCCCAAGGACTAAGGGCCAGTGTCCCGAGAAACCCAAATGGCTAAAATAGTCCGAGAGACTAATTTAGCCCAAGAAACTCGATGACACCATAAAAGACCAATATCTCTAATAAAACCCCGAGGACATGAAGTTAAGGATACAGCTTTAAGAGCCCAAAGATTTCTCTCTGAACAAGCTCCCAGTTAAAGCTTGAAAATGTCTAACTCCAAGGATACAGCCAAGAGCCTTTGTCAAGGACGAGTACTATGTCGACTCTTCAGTAATGCTAGTTCAAGGAAAGAAACCCAAGACGATCGAGAGCATCAATTCAGATATTTCACTCTTACTAAGGAACACGCAATCTCTATAACACGTTATCTGAACAGGGAATGATTACCTCCTGAGCACACGCAGAAGTGATGTCCAATCGGACCTGCATGCACGCAACCCCCTAACACAATAAGTCGAATTGGTGGAGGTGGTGGCGGGCCTCCTTATACACACTAGCGTGACGTGTACTCTTCCTAAAGGAAGATCCACCACTATAAATACCTTATCCAAACGTTTGAAGAAAGGAGAGGCACGGTTGGCATTTTGTATATATATTGTCGACAACTCTTAAAAGAGAGAACACTGATGGAGAGAGAAAGCAAGATCATTCTCCGTTTAAAACTCCAAGCTGTTCCACCTTGTACACTTGAAGGCTCGTAACCAACTCAAAGATAGTGAAAGTTTCCTGAACCTAGAATCCGTGATTTTTTTCTCCGAATTCAAAGAGTGTTTTTTATGCAAAATCTCATGTGTTATTGATCTCTTCCTCTCTCTACTTATCTCATAAATCACATTAATTACCCTAATAAATTTCACCATATACTTTGTGTTGCCCGAATTCTGTTCGAGTGCGCAACGAAAATAAACGGACCCATCCAGATCTTCGTCCATACGGTGGCCGGAATTTCAGATAACAACAGGCTGCTCATAGCACAACCTGACCTGTTAGTTATTACTGTGCCAAGCACTATTATAATGAAAAATATTAGGCTATGTTAACACTTTGGATCATATCAGGCCACTTAGTATACAGCCTATAGGCTGTGCTAGCATGTGGCCTGATCGGGCCATATTGGACAATCTATAACTTTTTTTAAAAAACTGCTCCAATAGTCATGCGGCTATTGGGGGAAAGTGGGAAGCCGTTAGGGGCCCCATTTTTCATATAAAAAAATTAATATTTAAACGTTTAAAAACTTATAAATATCCCCCTCCCTTGCACATAATGCACACACAATGCTCTCTTTCTCTCTCTACTCGGTCTATTATGTATTATCTTATAATATAAAATGATATTTGTATAATATTTACTAATATATTTATGTTAATTTTATTAATTTATATTAGTAATTTTATTTATATTTATCATTTTATAAATTAATATATAATCATAAAATATAATTTTTGTAATTTTGATAATGAATGAATATGAAAAAAAATATCCTAATACTCTCACACCATTTATAAAACTTACAAACATTGATAGTGATTTTGAAAAATCAAAATTATAATTCAACTCTTGCTAAAATACTGTTACCGCTGCTCCTTCTAGTTGTGACCGCCCCCCTAAAAGAGGTTTCAATAACGTGTGGCAACTTTTTGAGATTAGATTATTTAACGTCCAATTTCACGTCATTTGTAAAAAATATTGTTGGGCCCCAGTACAAAGGCCCATAAAAGCACGACCCAATTAAAGAAACCCAGAAACGTTCCCACAAGCAGAAGAGATCAAATGGCCCAAAAGAGGCCCAAGGGCCGAGAACCCAAAAGGTCTCTCACTGCCCGAGCGGCCAAGAAGAATCTCTTAGACTTTCCCGAGAGGACAACGGGGTTCTTCTCCTTTGAGCTCGCAAGAGGACTCATAGCCGGGTCCGAGAACCGTCCCGGTCATGGCTAGGAATTGCTGGCCTATTTCGTCGGGTTTCAAGAAAGCTCGCACTAACCGCCTATCGCCGTATCAAGAGCACGCCTAGTCAAATTGGGCAGATATCAGAGTTCCTCGTACATTTGTATCGGCGCCAGACGCATGTCCCTTTCCACATCACAGCTGCATTAAGGGAGGCTAGTGGACCAGCTCCTCAGCCGACAGATGGACGTCACGTGTCTACTCCTCAACGGTCCGACTTTCGCTATAAATACACAACAAGGCCCCCTTTTAGGGGAGGTCCATCCAAAAAAAACACAGAAGGGAGCTTCCCAGACGCAAGTCCAAGTCCTAAAGCTTCCATTTGGCACTCTCATTCTCCACGCCTAACTCCTCAAAGACGTGTAAAAAGGCTCCCAGAGAGCATAGCTTCCTTAGGAGAAAAAAACACAAATGAGAGATAGGGAAGGGACTAGCCCTCACAACTGTACTCTGTAAAATCTCCAACCCATATAGTGAAGCTCTTTACAGGCCCCGAGCCTAGTAGTTTTTCCTCCCCATTCAAGAGGAGGTTTTCCACTTAAAACATCCGGTTTCAATCCTCACCTCGTGTCCAACACATCATTCACTTGTGTTGCCGGTTAACCACGGATCGGATTGGACGTCGAGGGTCCAACACCCCTCATCAACGAGCCTCCCCGAGAGATCCGGCTGGGTGACCCCCACCCTTTGCATCTCTCGGCCATAGCAGGTCATCTGGCTGGGTAACCCTCACCATCTCCAACTCACGGCCATAGCAGACCCCGTGGAACCAGAACGCAACAAATATAAAAAAAGATTATATATGTAAAAATTTGAATGGGAAAATACATTTAAAGAGATACATAAAAAAAATATTAAAAAATAATTATTATTTTTAATTTAAATTAAATTAATATTTTTAAATGCAGAAGAGCTAAGAATTTTCTCAATATGACTAGTGATTAGATCGGGAAGGACTAAAGAAATATATAATTTAGTTGGAGGGTTATTTTATCATGGCTTGCAACTCAAATATGTAAAAATATCTAGATAAACTATTACTTGTGTGGCTATTAATCTTTTTTTACAATTTAAATAAGAAATAATTTCTTAATTAATACATATAAAATTTAATATTTTTAAGTAGTAATATATAGTGATCACATAATAATTTACCTTATATTTATATTATAATACATTAGATTTTTAAAAATTAGAAATTATAAAAAGAATTATTGGTTTGAAAATTTTTGAACACGGGCACACTACTTTCTTAATTTTTAAAATAATTAATATTGTTTTAAATAAATTTAAAATATTTAAAAATATTTTTTCTATTATTTTTGATAGTGTATCAGATAATAATTTTATTATTTTTTATTTAAATTATATTTTTTATTTTGAATGGTAAATTATTTCATACAAGATGTGTATATTATATTATAAATTTTATATTAATAAATTTTTATAATTTATTTCTTCCAATGTGAAAAAAATAAAGATTATTGTTCTATTTATTAAAATATCTGTTTTAAGGGTAACAAATCAATACGTTGTGCAGATAAAATAAGTTGAGTGATAAAAAGATAAAGATTGACTGCCCTATTAGAGACATTTGTTTAATTGGCATATTCCGTGACCATATGCATTATTGTATCAATGTCGGGTTGTGGGTTGTCGGGTTAAAGTCCGTTGTGTCCGTTTCGCCTCTAGTCGCCGAGCCGTCTCAAGCCCCTGTGCCCGGGCGCTTTCGATACCGCCGAGCCGAAAATCCGTTTTAGAATGTACCCGACTCGCTTAGCGCCGATACCCGCCGAGTCGAAAATAAAATAAGTCAGGCGCTGATAGCTCGATGAAAAAAGAATGAGCTCGCGCGCGCGCGAGACCCAGCGAGGGTTTCTCTAGAAACCCTCCGTGCGCCTGCCGACCGTATTGGAGTTGCGCCGAGCGTACGGGCAAATTTTTAAACGAAAATTTGGAACCCTGTATAAATACTAGGCTTATGTTTTTGAAACCCTAAGGACTATTGACTGAATATTTTCGTGCCTCCTTTGAAAAGAAAGCCTCTTACGCTCCATTGTCATTGCTCCTCTTGAGAAAACCGAACCTCACAAGATTGCTCTTCATATTCAAACAAGTTTTCTTACTAACATTCTTTAACCATTGAAACACTGCCTTCTACCTTCGTTGGAAACATTGGTTCGTGAAGAAGGAGACTCGATCGTGATCGGCAATTCAAATGGTTCGAGGGAAGATTGACGTGAGGACCGAAAGGTGTTCGGTTCCGTTGCCGCGAGCAAATCCAAGGAGTTTCTTGGTAGGGATCACGTGACGGGAGTAAGCTGGCTAGGCTAGCGCGTCGTTACCACCCGGTTTATAAGTTGATTTTCATAGTGCATTACTTCCTTAGCCGTTGAAGCCCGGAGTATTTTTTTCGATTTCCGTGGGTATCGAGTTTTCACTTCGTCACCAAAAATCGTGGTCTTTATCATTATTGTTCTTAGTTATTTATATTTATCTTGTTATACTAATAAATATCCTTTACGTGTATTGGATATTTATTATTATATCGCCTCGCTATATTTTTAATCGAAACTTGATTGTTCACGTTAGCACAAAACGTGCTTTTTCATGCCCAATAAAATAGAACTTGATGTACCAAATGTTGAAGACTATGTATCCTTTTTGTTCTATTTTAAAGATCTTTCACGTTGAAATTATCTTATCAGTTGAATCGATTATACATATTAATTAAAGAATAGTTAAAATGATTAAATATATTTTTAAAAATATTTTATTTTATAACTAATAAACTTATAGGTACTAATTACACAATATTAAATCTACTGTTAAGTAAATTATTGACATTTACTCATTTGATTATACTTTTTCAATAAGAATATAATTTTTTTTTCAATAATATCGACATTGAAAGTAAATATATTATTACGGATTTAAATGAATAATTTTAAGTAAATGTTAAAACTTTTAGAAATAATATATTAACTAATATTATATTTAATTATATTTTTAGGAACTATTGTGTGAATTAACCTAGGATATATATATATCTTGAATAATTTTACAGCAATATGGGAATGACCCACAGCCCTGAAGAAATAAAAGTACATGTCTATCACAACTTGCATAGAAACCATTCACTCCAGCAATAAAATTAAGTACCAGCAAATATAGTAAAAAAGATTTATTTTTATTCGTACAGGTTTGACATGAGACGCAGTTAGTGAAAATATGTCATCGACTGAATGTCTTTACTACTTATAATGGATCATGTTTCCAACATTACAAGTATTAGTTTAGAGTTTCAAATTTTAAATTGATAGAAGGATATGAAACACATATTTTTTGTATTTGTATCAATGGCATAAAATCTCTTAACCTACTAACAAGTACGATATCATTGCAATTCACATGTGTTGCCGAGGGTTGAGTAATTGAAGGAAAAAAAAATAAGATGTCACTAAAATATCGCAGAAAGTTTTTTTATTTTTAATAATTGGTTAAACGTAAAAGATCACATTAAAAATTTAACCATTGTTAATTCTAATAAAAAGGCAAATTTTTGAAGTATTGGCAGCGAAAATATAAGCAAGGCTTAAAAATAACCAAAAATTATTAATAGATATATATTTTTTTCTTTTTTAGAATTACAATATATAAAAAATCTTCAATAAAATAAATAATATATGTATATTTTTAAAATATTTTGTGTACTTTTATTCTTAATATATTTTTATTTTTTTATATGTTAAAAATGAGTCGTACCATTCCAACCTGTGGTTCGACATGGCTAGGCCAATAGAGCGCAAGTCAGGTGCCATGCTGGACTAAGACATATAAGTCCCGTGCCATATCGGGCACGGCCCATGATATAAATGTGCCATGCCTAGTATAGTCTATATAACATATTTAGGTCACTTTTTTCCGTAATCACACTCCGCGTAAAAAATAATTGGACCTAATTTTTTAACCATATCAATATATAATATTGATATATTTTGATTAAATCTTATAAAACTTTTTGTCAGTGGGATTAGGCTTGAGGCGTCTCTGGATCCAAATTTCGAACAGATTCGGATGATCCTTTTGTCGTTGCTCCAGCTCCGTTCGCTGAGTCGAATCCTGCACACCACTAAACAAAACAGGAGGTCAGCGTGTTCGGCAGAAAATTATCCCACCGAAAACACTTCGACGCTCAAGTCAGTAAAACAGCCTTCGTAAGAAAGAAACCGAGATTGAGAGAGAGTGTGTATGTGTTTGATCCAGATGTAAGAGAGACGTGACGTCTTCTTGGATCTGGAAGGTAGGAATGCAGTAAACGGCCGTGAGGGTTCGCTTGTTGCCTTAGGGTTTTTTGGGGAACGAAGGTGGCAGAGAAGGCAGATTTCTCTGAGCACTCAATTGTCTTACAGAAAGCGTACTCAATTGGATGTATTGAGAGCGTTAATGAAAGCCTGCCCTGGATGGTGAACCCAGGGCTTCTTTTGTAGTTGAGTGGACGATCCTCCTTCTTTGGAAGGAGTGATTGCCTTCCTGATCTGCCAGTCGGCTTGCCTTCTGGAGTGGATGCCAGGTGCCAAGCCAGTCGTGATTGTTTTCTTGTGTGGCGGCCAACAACTTTCCAAACCGGGTGGTTTCCTTTTGTGCATGTTACCATTGGAAAGTCTGGGTTGGCAAAGATTTGTAGAAAATCTGGCGCCTTCCTTGTATGGGAGGCGCCAATATTGGCAATATATTTTTCGGTGCCAGCTGGGATCGTGGAATATCATTGGAAAGCCGTTGTTGGCCTTTTGATGATTAGTGGGCCCAAACGGGTCAGGCCCGTTACTGTTGAAAGGCTTCTTGGGGCCCAACATGCAGAACGTGGTCAGTCAACGTTCAAGTTGACAGGCGGCGTGCGTGTTGGCCACCCTCGTGTTATTAGCCGCCTGATGGGCCATAAGATTGAGTGGGCCAGGCCCATTACCGTAGTAAAGCCTCTTTGGGCCCAATGCGCGTAAGGCGGGCAGTCAACATTTGAGTTGACCGCCTACTGGTAAGTTGGCCGCCCGGACGGTCAATGCCAACGTTGACGGTCCTGGGCTTTTCAGCTTTTGGGCCGTTTTATCAATTGGACCGTTAGAATATTGACCGTCTTTTTTGGCCTTTGTTGATTTTCTGAGTCCAGCCCATTTTTGGTATACCCATCACTAGCCCCCCATGCTGGTGGCCAGGAATCTGGGCTCCAGTATGTTCATGATGGGATGCCTTTCCTTGCTTTGAGAATCTCGTGAAAATTTGTAAAAAGCATGAAAGAGAGTTTGACTGGTATTGTTGACCGCCTTGGTCGATTCGAGTATCGTAATTGTTGATCGTCTCCGGTCAATTCGAAGTACTGCACTGTTAATCGTCTGGTCAATTTCGAGCGCCAGAATTGTTGGCCAATCCCTGGTCAATTTCGAGCGCCAAAATTGTTGACGATCTCCGGTCAATTTCGAGCACTGTAATTGTTGACCATTTTTGGTCAATTTCGAGTACTGCATTGTTGACCGCCTTCGTCAATTTTGAAAACGTTTTCGCCACCTTTCGCCATTTCACAGGCGTAAAATGATACGTGTCTCCCGTTAGTTGGGCAGAGATCCTTGTCATTAATGCACCAGAGATCCGTCATTTTGCAGGGTCAAGTAGGGAGGCGACACGTGGTAGGACTGACAGCGTCCTTAATGAGGGGTTTCGTGCTTGGCGCTTAAGTTTTCCTTTCGTACTTTTGAAATTACTTACGCCTTCAAACCGTCGTCTTCTTCATTCTCGTTTCTCAAACGAACTCTTCCAAAAGAAACCCTAGCTTTCTCGATTATGCCTTCAGTTGCAGACTTTTCATCCGTCTTGAGAGAAAACGATGTTAAAGCACTGTGCGTTGAATTTAATATTCCTAAGGAGATGGCCTGGAGAGTTCCGGGCAAGGACGACAAAGCCTTTGCCCCACTGGAGGGATTCATCACTGTTTACGAGGCCCATTTGAGGAGTGGCCTCCGCCTGCCGCTGCTGGAGGAGCTGGAATCAATCATGAAGGCTCTGTGAGTACCCATCGCCCAGCTTCACGCCAACGCCTTGAGGTATCTCTGCACCATGTGCATTTTTTTTCGGAAACTTGGCCAAAAGTTTAGGATGATCGGTGTTAGGGTTGTATTTAAATTGAATCCTGGGAATGAGTAGATATCGCTTACTCCCCGCACCGGAATAAAGATTAGTACGGCCATCCACGATTCGTTGAAGAACTGGAAAAACCAGTTCGTCTTCGTGAAGGTGGCAAGAAGTGGCCCCTTGCGAGGAACTAGGGTCAGGTTCCTGAGGTGTATTTTGGTACGCCGTCTCCGGCGGATTGCGCCGCCTACGCTTGGCTATCCAAAACCATACGGGCTAACCCGGATGAGTTCAAGAGGGACTTCTTGGTTTCACGGGCGGAATCCAAGTAGGTCAATTGGGGGCCGCCATTGCCGGTTCAGAAGCCACGCCCACCGGTCAGGATGATGAATCCTGAGGAATCAAGGGGTGTGATCATCCGCCCAAGGCGCTGGGAGGAGGGGGCTACTGAGAGGGTAACTGGGACGCCCTCATCTTCTTCGTCTCAAATTGATTATGTGTCTTCCGGGATCTGCGGTGGATCCGGCAGCACTATTGGAGCGGCGAAGTTCATCGAAGACATGCCGGCGGAGGCTAGAGGAGTCATCCTAGCCCACCCTGCGACGAGGGTGGTCCCAGGCGCTGCCTGGATGGAGTCTGCGGAGGAGCCGGCCCGCAACATGGCTGAGGGTCGCGAGTATTTATTGTGGAGCCGTCGACGAGAGCTGGTCCTACGGCAGCCACTCCAGGGGTAGCCAAGGGGAAGAGGCCTGCTATGGCTGCTTCGGAGGCGGTGAGAGAGGAGTCCGCCGTTGCTGTTGATGATGATGAGTTTCTGGACCACATTTTGGATGAGGCAGCGGCGTGCTCTGCGCAAGAGGGCACTCCTAGTCCATCACCTCCCAGTCCACTGCCGACTAGTCCACCGCCGGCTGGGACAGGTCTAGTGTCCAGGCCTGTGAGGCCTTTGAGGAAGACTTATGAGGTATAATTTCTGTGATGGCTTCCTTATATTTCTTTCTTCCTTGTGTTTGTAACTCACACTTTGCTTTTGTCTTGTGCAGTCAAGAAAGGCCGATCTCAGCTTTCTCCCGGGAAGTGGAGCAACGTGATCGCATCATTGCGGACCGGGAGGCTAAGATTGCCTGGCTGGAGGCCAAGCTGGCTGCCTCAGGAGGAAAGCTCCACGAGCAGATTGCTGCTCTTGAGGCTGTTATGGCGGGCATGGAGGCAGAGAACGCTGAGTTGAAGGTCGAGGTTGCTCGCTTGAAGGAGGAGGAGGATCGACTTAAGGCGAGCAATAAGCATCTTGCCAATAGTGTCGCCGCCTCAAAGAACGAGTTGACCACTTGGATCAGCCTCCATGAGATTGGGGGCGCACTGCACGCCCGGCTGTTGGAGGGGCTCAACATTGGACGGCGCGTTGCACGGTTAATTGATCCTGACTTCCCAATTGAGTTTATCAATCAGAGTAACCGCGTAGCGCAACATAAGGAAGACTTGGTGGGAGAGCCCCGAGACAACCAGAGTGGTCCGCCACCTTTGTAACCTTTTTGTACTTTTGGGATTTATGTACATTGTACCTTACTTTTGGAGCAATAAAATGGAAGTTCTTTTCAATTTGATATCCATTATCCTTATTGCTTTTTGTGTTTGTGTGGATCATTGCATTAAAGCGGCCAACCCGGGTTGGCTCGCGATCGTTGTTTGGTTGCCTAAGGAGCTAAGTCCCTAGGCTTGGTGCGGTTGCGTTAAGACCAGCTTTGCGATGTTTGTCCAAGTGGTAACAGGCAATCATGGAGAAGGAAAGCTTTCGCCATTATTAGATCACGCTACCCTTTCGTTGAGAAGGTTAGTGCAGAGGGCAGCCAACCTGGTTGGCTGGCTGCCTAAGGAATAAGATCTTTAAGCTAGGTAGGCGGTTGTGTTAACCGAAATGTGGCGCCTGCAAGTGATGACTTGGGCAAAACCAATGTTGGAGAAGAAATGTTTCTCTCCTTCGACCATCGTTGATCGACGTTCTTTGCTCCTCGAGAGGAGGTCGTCGCGTGTGCCATATTTGCCCCCTAAGGTTTTCTTAGACCGCTATCGGGCCACTTGGATGACCAATGTTTAGTACAACCGCTATCGGGCCGCTCGGATGACCGAGGTTTCAGACCGCTCATGGGCCACTTGGATGACCAAGGTTTCTGACTACTCATGGGCCACCTGGATGACTAGGGTTTCAGACCGCTCATGGGCCACCTGGATGACTAGGGTTTAAGACCGCTTATGGACCACCTGGATGACCAGGGTTTCAGACCACTTCTGGGCCACCTAGATGACCAGGGTTTAACGAGAGGGTCAAGACCCTCCCGACTTAGGGGCAATCTAGGTCGGGTAAACCTGCAAGGCAAACACAGTTCATATGTATGCACACAGAGCCTGGGATTCTATATACTAAGTAAACCTCTTATTTTGCCAAATTAAAACAAGCATGCGAATGAATGCACACAAGTGGGTGAGTGCGTACCTGGGTTCCCTACTGAAAGTAGCGCTTTAGGTGGGTCACGTTCCACGTTCGTGGGACCAACTTTCCGTCCTAGTTTTGGAGTTTGTATGCTCCGTTTCGTAGGACGACGAAGACAAGGAAAGGTCCCTCCCAGTTGGGAGAGAGCTTGTTGCGGCCGGCCAGCTTGCCGGTGGCCTCAACGCCTAGTATGACCAAGTCCCCAACGTCGAATTGTCGAGCTTTCAACTTTTTATTATAGTACGGGGCAACTCGGTGCTGGTACACTGCTGTCTGTATTCTGGCGGCGTCGCAGGTTTCCTGTAGCAAGTTTACATGTTCCCTAATTTTTTGGGAGTTGGTCTGTGGGTTGAAAGACTCCACCCTGAAACTCGGAAGCCCAATTTTCACCAGGATCACCGCCTTAGTCACGTAACAGAGGCTGAAGGGTGTCTCGCATGTTGGTTCCTTCGGTGTTGTCCGATAAGACCAGAGGACGGATAGGAGCTCATCAGCCCAGGAGCCATCGGCATCCTCCAATTTGGTTTTTAACCCGTGGAGTAGCGTATGGTTTGTGACCTCCACCTACCCGTTGGCTTGGGGGTATGTCACCGAAGTGTGGACCAGCTTGATACCAAGGCTGGCACAATACTTGGTGAAGCGTTTTTCTGAAAATTGGGTCCCGTTGTCGGTCACTACGACCTCTGAGACGCCGAACCTGCAGACAATGCCTTGGCGAAGAAATTCCAGTGCATTGTGCTCCGTGATTTTTGCTAGCGGGACTGCCTCGACCCACTTGGTGAAGTAGTCGATGCTTGCGATGATAAATTTTCTCTGCCCCGTGGCAATGGGAAATGGGTTGAGAATATCGAGCCCCCATTACGCGAAGGGCGATGGAGCCTGAAGTGACTTCAGGTCAGCGGACGGCTAGTAGTGAAGATTGTCATGAAGCTGGCAGCTTTCACATTTCTTTACAGACTCTAGCGCGTCCTTTTTCATTGAGGGCCAATAATAGCCCTGCGCATGATCTTGATGGCCAGGTTTTTCCCGCCTATATGTGATCCACAGATCCATAGGTGAACCTCGCTCAACGCGTAGTCCGCCTCCTCGGGGGATAGACAGCGGAGGTATGGAGTCGAGTATTCGCGGTGATACAGCCGCCCATCGACTACCGTATACCAGCCGGCTGTCTTTTTAATTCGCTTGGCCTTCTCGGCGTCCTCTGGGAGTGATCCGTCAGCCAATTATCTAAAGTAGAGCGCCATCCAGTTTTCCGTCTCGTAAATCATTGCCTCCTGTTTTTCTATGCCGGGAGCATTCGGGATCTCCTCATGTCCTCGAGTGCCGTCTCCGGGTTTTCGGCGGTGGCGGCTCCAGCGCGGGTTCCGCCTTCGATTTTCGGGCCGAGGGACATGAAGGTGGTCACCTTGTCGGCTCCTCGATGGCCTCCTCGCCTTTGCTTGGTACTTGGCCGTGGAAGGATTGTTTGCCTCAAGCCCCCTTAACCCGGGCCGACGATTAGTTCGAGTCGCCAGAATCAACCTTTTGGCAGAGCACTTTGCTAATCGTAGTTTGCTAAGTAAAGGTGGCTTCGCCAGACGAATGTTGTTGGTCGCCGGGAAGTCCAGTTTGAGGGAATACTTAACCTTAAATCCATCAGGGGTCGTAAGGACCACCCCTGCTCCGCTGCCGCCGTCCGTGGACGATCCGTCCACGTGGAGTGTCCATTCTGGAACTTCGACTAGCTGTCCTGCATTTTCTGCGGGCTGTTCCTCGTGAATCGGGGTCGTGGTCTCGACAATGAAGTCAGCCAGAGCTTGCGCTTTTATGGCAGGTTTGGGCCTGAATTCGATGTTGAACTCACCCAACTCGATAGCCCACTTTACCAGCCGTCCCGAAACGTCTGGTTTCTGAAATATGCCTTTCAGTGGCTGGTCAGTGTGGACCACTATGCGATGTGCTTTAAAGTATGGCCTCAATTTCTGCGCTACAAAAATAAGTGCTAGGGCCATTTTTTCAGCGCGCGGATAGCGCGTTTCTGGGCCGGTCAACGTTTTGCTCACATAGTAAACCGGCTGCTGGATATCGAATTCTGGGCGCACGATGACGGAGTTGAGGGACACTTCTGATACGGCCAGGTAAAGGTACAACTCCTCTCCGCCCTTTAGTGACGCTAGCAACGGTGGGGCTGACATCGCTTCAATTCATCAAGGTGCTACCGCCATCCACCGGGAATCCATTGGATTTTGTCCTCTCGTGGCTTTAAAGAAGGGTCGGTACTTGTCGTCGGACTTCGTGAGGAAGCGGGACAAAGCTGCTAGCCGTCCAGTCAGTCGCTGGACGTCTTTGACGTTCCGCGGAGGAGTCATGTCAGCGAGGGCCTTGATCTTTTCTGGATTTGCCTCGATCCCCCTCTAGGAGACGATGAAACCCAAGAATTTTCTGGAGGCCACCCCGAAGACACACTTGGCTGGATTTAGTTTCATTTGGTGCTGGCGGAGCACCTTAAACGATTCTTCTAGGTCACGTATGTGGTCGCCAGTGACTCTGCTCTTGACGAGCATGTCGTCGACGTAGACCTCCATGTTACGATGAATCTGTTTTTCGAACATCTTATTGACCAGTTGCTGGTAAGTCGCTCCAGCGTTTTTCAGTCCGAAGGGCATCACTTTGTAGCAGTAGGTGTCTTGGTCCGTCATGAACGATGTATGCTCTTCGTCCTCCGGACTTATTCGAATCTGGTTGTAACCCGAATAGGCGTCCATGAAGCTGAGCAGCTTATGTCCAGCCATGGAGTCAACCAGTAGGTCAATCCTGGACAAGGGAAAACTGTCTTTTGGGCAGGCCTTGTTAACGTCGGTAAAATCGACGTACATTCGCCATTTTCCGTTGCTCTTTTTAACCATGACGACGTTTGAAAGCCAATCGGGGTACCGGACTTCTAATAAACCCAGCGTCAATAGCTTTTTTTCACCTCTCTGATGGCGATCACCCTCTGTGGAGTGGTTCCTCCGTCGCCTAACCGCTTCCGGCCAAAGATCAAGCCCACCTTGTGGACCATCACCCACCAAATCTCGGGCATGTCTCAAGGGAGTCCACGTGAATATATCGACGCCTGGGTCGCAGAACGCAATCGCCTCAAAGGCGCATGTGCCTGAGTGAGCCGCCAATCTACACACACTTCTCCGATTCCTTCGGGTTTAGTGGGACCAGATCTATGCCTTCACCAGAATGCGCTTATTGTAGGGTGGTTTCGTCTCGATGATCGAGCTCTCCCACCATGCTAGAACTGCCGCTAGGGGCAATCTGGGATATGTAACATGTCCGCCCGATTATTTGGTCGCCCAACACTTCTCCCACACCGTAAGGTGTCGGGAAGTTCATTTTGAGGTGTGGAATTGAGGTGACCGGCCCAAACGCTGTTCAGCATGGCCTGGCTAGTATCGCGTTGTAAACTGAGGGTAGGTCAACCACTAGAAAGGTAAACGTGCGACTTGCTGTCTTTGGATACGTCCCTAGGGTAACTTCTAATTGAACAGTCCGTTGAACGGCTACTGGTTCGTTGTCAAGGCCGTATAATGGGCCCTCGGCCGATTTTAGTTGGTTCTTTTTAAGGCCTAACTTAAAGAAGGCATCCAAGTAAAACAAATCTTTAGAACTTCCATTATCGATAAAGACTCATTTCAACTGGTAGTCCGAACTGCCGTCTGAAACGAGTGCTGATATGACAAGGGGGTCAGCATGGGAGGACATTACATGAGTCGAATCACTATCACTGAAGCTAATTGTATTGTCCACTGTACGCTGCTTCTTCTTCCCAGTCAACATTTGAGTTGACCGTCTGCTGGTAAGTTGGCCGCCCGGACGGTCAACACCAACGTTGACCGTCCTGGGCTTTTCAGCTTTTAGGCCGCTTTTCCAATTGGGCTATTAGAATGTTGACCGCCGTTTTGGGCCTTTGTTGATTTTCTGAGTCCAGCCCATTTTTAGTATACCTATCAAGGCTAATCCAAAGACCCGTTATTCATTTAGTTATTACTGTATACTAGATACTAAGACTTAATTTTTAATTTTATTTTACATATTTTAAGTAACTATTTAAGAATATTAATTTGCAATTCTATTTTTGTATTATTCTAACCTCTAATACTACTATACTATTTTTATATTATTTCATTCTAACAATTAAATATAATAAAATAGACAACATATCTATAGACATTAATAAAAGAAAATAAAAAACTTTTATATTGATACATTATTTATAAAAAATGTTTCAATACAACAGTTAATAGTATAAATTTACCATCATTATGCAATGCCACGTTAATCTTGACATTACAATATACAAGTGTAAAGTATTTGTGGTGGCTAAAGACGGTTAATTGTGGTGTTATTTGTTAGGTCATGATGACTATATATAAGTGTGAAGTATTTCATTACACCATTAGTGTTATTCTTAGAGCTTTTCATCGTCGCTCAAAACTGAGATGCTTTGCATATTGTTCGCGGTTCTCTCTTGTTTCGACGTCGGTGTTAACAATCATACCGATCATGGATTTTTCAATCGGGTTTTATATATCACTATTGTTATCCAATATTATGATCAAATGGACTTAAGACTTGAAAGAAATGGTAGAAGGTGCAATCTTCTTGTTTCAACTGCATGTGTGAAGAAGGCAATCGATTCCCTACACTCTTCTTATCAAACTTAAATGAGATGAGGAACCGTTTCAATTTGGCATGAGATGGGTAAGTCGTAAACATGGATCTCATTAAAGTTGAGTCAAGGCTGGATACGAGCTGGATTTATGTGAATATTTATGTTTTTTTAAATTGGACCAATTAAGACGGATATAACCTATTCACTAGGCCAAAAACTATAATTGTACCTGTCTATGATTCAAATTGAGTTAGTTTAGGAAAATATGTAGACCTTTTCTTATTTGCAAATCTATGGACTTCATTAAAGCTAGGATAAGGCTAGATACGAGTTGTATTTATGTGAGAATTTATTACGTTTAAGTCGAATCAATTGAGACGAATATAGGTTGTTTACTAGGGCAAAAACTATAATTATTCCTGTTTGTAATTCAAATTGAGTTGATTTAGGCCAATATGTAGACCTTATTTTATTTGCAAATCTATGGACCACATCAAAGTCAGGTCAAAGCTGAATATGAGCAAGATTTATGTGAAAATTTATAACTTTTAAGTCGGACCAAGTGAGACCAATATAGCCTGCATACTAGGTCAAAAACTATAATTGTACCTATTTGTTATTCAAATTGAGTTGATTTAAACCAATTTGCATACCTTTTTTTTATTTGCAAATCTATGAACCTCATTAAAGTCAATGTTGGAAATGAGTTGGATTTATGTGAAAATTTATAACTTTTAAGTAGGACCAATTGAGACGAACATAGACTAATCACTAGGGCAAAAGCTATAATTATTCTTGCATGTGATTCAACTTGAGTAAGTTTAAGCCAATTTATAGTCCTTTATTTATTTGTAAATCTATGGACCTTATTAAAATCAGGTTAAGGCTAGATATAAGCTAGATTTATGTGAAAATTTATGACTTTTAAGTCAGAGCAATTGAGATCAATCTAGCTTGCTCACTAGGCCAAAAACTACAATTGTACCTGTTTATGATTCAAATTGAGTTGATTTAAGCTAATATGTTGACCTTTTTTTATTTGCAAATTTATGGACCACATTAAAGTCAGGTCAAAGTTGGATATGAGCTGGATTTATGCAAAAATGTATGACTTTTAAATCAAAGTAGTTGAGACCAATATAGCCTACTCACTAGGCCAAAAACCATACTTGTACCTGTCTATAATTCAAATTGAGTTGGTTTAGGCCAATCCGTTGACAATTTTTTATTTGAAAATTTATGGACCTCATTAAAATCAAGTTAAGGCTAGATATGAGCTAGATTTATGTAAAGATTTATGACTTTTAAGTTGAACCAGTTGAGATGAATATATCCTATTCATTAGGCCAAAAATTATAATTGAATCTGACGTTAATGATTCAAATTGAGTTGGTTTAGGCCAATCTGTTGACCTTTTCTTATTTGCAAATATATGGACCTCATTAACATCACGTTAATACTAAATACGAGTAAAATTTATGTGAAAATATATAACTTTTAAGTCAAACCAATTGAGACGGATATAGCCTGTTCACTAGGACAAAAACTATAATTATACCTGTTTGTGATTCAAATTGAGTTGGTTTAGGCTAATCCGTTGACCATTTTTATTTGCAAATTTATGGAACTCATTAAAGTTAGGTCAAGGTTAAATACGTGCAAATTTATGTAAAAATTTATGATTTTTAAGTTGAACTAGTTGAGATGAACATAACCTGTTCACTAGGCCAAAAATTATAATTGTACCTATGTTTATGATTCAAATTGAGTTGGTTTAAGACCAATTTATTAACCTTTTTTATTTGTAAATATATCGACCTCATTAACATAGGTTAATATTTGATATGAGCCAGATTTATGTGAATATATATAACTTTTAAGTCAGACAAATTGAAACAAGCATGACCTGTTCACTAGGGCAAAAACTATAATTGTACCTATCTGTGATTCAAATTGAGTTGGTTTAGACTAATCTGTAGACCTTTTTTATTTGAAAATCTACAAACATTATTAAAGTCAGGTCAATGCTAGATATAAGGTGGATTTATGTGAAGATTTATGACTTTTAAGTCGGATCAATTGAGATGGATAATATGTTCACTAGGGCAAAAACAATAATTATACCCATTTGTGATTCAAATTGAGTTGGTCTTAGGCTAATCTGTAGACCTTTTTTATTTACAAATCTACGGACTTCATTAAAGTCAGGTTAATGTTGGATATAAGGCGAATTTATATGAAGATTTATACTTTTAAGTCGGACCAATTGAGACAAATATAACATGTTCGCTAGGGCAAAAACTATAATTGTACCTATTTGTAACTAAATTGAGTTGGTTTAGGCCAATCTGTTAACCTTTTTTTATTTGCAAATATATGGACCTTATTAACATTAGGTTAATATTGGATACGAGTTAGATTTATGCGAAGATATATAACTTTTTAAGTCAGACCAATTGAGAAGTATATAGCCTATTCACTAGGAAAAAAATTATAATTTTACCTATCTGTGATTTAAATTGAGTTGGTTTAGGCTAATATGTAGACCTTTTTTATTTACAAATCTATGGACCTCATTAAAGCCAGGTCAATGCTAGATATAAGGTAGATTTATATGAGGATTTATGACTTTTAAGTTGGACCAATTGAGACGGATATAGCATGTTCACTAGGGCAAAAATTATAATTGTATCTATCTGTGATTCAAATTGAATTAGTCTAGGCTAATCTGTAGACATTTTTTATTTGCAAATCTACAAACCTTATTAAAGCCAGGTCAATGCTCGGATATAAAGTAGATTTATATGAGGATTTATGACTTTTAAGTCAGACCAATTAAGTGAGTATAGTATGTTTACTAGGGCAAGAATAATAATTGTATCTGTCAGTGATTCAAATTGAGTTGGTCTAGACTAATTTGTAGACCTTTTTTATTTGTAAATCTATGGACCTCGTTAAAGTCAGGTCAATGTTGCATATGAGGCAAATTTATGTGAAGATTTATGACTTTTAAATCAAATCAATTGAGACAGACATAGCATGTTCGGTAAGATAAAAACTATAATTATACCTATCTGTGACTCAAATTGAGTTGGTTTAGGCTAATTTGTTGACCTTTTTTTTTATTTGCAAATCCATGGACCTCATTAAAGTCAGGTCAATGTTGGATACGAGTCAAATTTATTTAAAGATTTATAACTTTTAAGTCAAACCAATTGAGATGGACATAGCCTATTTACTAGGTTAAAAATTATAATTGTAATTGTTTGTGATTCAAATTGAATTGGTTTAGATCAATTTGTTAACTTTTTTTTATTTGCAAGTACTTTTATTAAAAAAATACATACTTACATAAAAATGACAATTTATAAAATATATAAAAATTAGGATAAGTAGATGAAAATGTTATGTCCTAAATTTTTATATTAAAAATTATTAATTATACATATACTTTTATTAAAAATTATAATAAGTAAATCATAATACTTATATATTTTAATTAAATTTTATAAAATTTTAAATTAATTAAATTAAATTAATAAAATATTTTAATTTTGATAAGATATGCAAGACTGACTTTTTCTTTTTTTTTTTTTTCTTTTTTTTTGGGGGGGTTAAAAGATGGATGTGGCTTTTTTGGGTACATTTTGTGTGAGAAATGTTGGTATAAATATTAAAAACAGATAGGCATTGTAGCGCATCCAATGCCCTTCCTCAACTTTTGAATTTTTACCAAATAATAAGTATTTTATAGTACAAATATTATTAAAATAGCTATTTTTTATTTTTTTTTAAATATTAATATTTAATAAATATGAAATTTGAATATAAAAAATATGATTAATTTTAAATTTTAAAATTAGGAACCGAGCTCTTTGGCATATAGGCCGCGTCTGCACATCCGTCATCGGCGACCTCTTTCTGCTCCTGCAGCCTGCAAAAATGGCGGACAAGAAGGAAGTAGAAGAACGAAGAGAAGCGACCCGTCTAAAATCCATGGCTAAGCAAAAGTACGAATCCTCAAACCTCAAACAAGCCCTTAAATACGCAAAAAGAGCCCACCGTCACTGTCCCACCCTCGACGGCATCTCCGAAATGCTCACCGCTTTCAAAATCCTTCGTACCGCCGACAAATTCAAACTATCTTCCGCTCGATGTGACGCTCTCTCCTCCCAGTCGCCGCCGGATTGGTACAAAATTCTCGGCGTTGAGCCTTTCTCTCACATTAACTCCATCAAGAAGCAGTACAAACAGCTAGCGTTGATGCTGCATCCCGATAAGAACTCCCTCGAAGCTTCCGACGAAGCTTTCAGGCTTGTGATCGATGCTTTTCAGGTGCTCTCCGATAAGATTAAGAGGAAAGAGTATGATATGAAGCTTCGGATTGCTATGCAATCGGCGTCGGAGGTGGGTGAAATTGAGCCGTTAGCGGAGTCGGTAGAGACGTTTTGGACCGCGTGTTCAAGGTGTAGGTTGTTTCATCAATTTCAGAGGCGATATGTTGGGCATGATTTGCTTTGCCCTAATTGTAAGAAGAGTTTTACTGCTGTTGAAGTTTCAGCCGAAGAAGAGGCGGAAAAAGATAAGGAAGAGAGCGCGTGCGTCAGGAGGAGTGACAGAATTAGGGTCAACAGTGAGATTTTAGGCGAAAAATCGAGGAATTCGGATTCGAAGATGAGAATTAGTGGGGCTGATGAAGTTTTGGAGAGGGATAAATCTAGGAAGGCGGAGATGCAGAAGAAGAATGTTGAAGAAACACAGAAGATTGTTGAAGAAACATCGACAGCCATTAACAAAGAGCCCATAGTGTACAGAAGGAGGTCGAAAAATCATGATCGAAAGTGTGAGTCAGTGAAGAAGGTGAGAGTTAAGAGAGGAAAAGCTGATGAAGAACTGACACTGGCAGAGCTGCAATTGCAAGCAAAGAAGAGAATGAAAGAGAACAAGAAGACAGTGAAATTCAAGCAAGATGAAGGTGCAGAAAATGCGATAAGAAAGCTTCCAAAGACTGAGGATATGGGGGTCATGGTGGTGGAGGATTCGGATTTCTACGATTTCGATAACGATAGGGTTGAGAAAGGCTTCAAGAAGGGTCAAGTTTGGGCTATATATGATGACGATGACGGGATGCCACGGCATTATGGATTGATTGATGAAGTTGTTTCTGTGAATCCATTTCAAGTGAAGATAAGTTGGCTGGACCTTCAAATCAACGGGGACGACAGGTTAATTTGTTGGGAGAAAATGGGATTTCATGTATCTTGCGGGAGATTTAAGATCACCAGAAATGACACCATTAATCTTCTGAATGTATTTTCTCATATGGTTGATTGTGAAAGAGCAGCAAAAGAGGCTTACAGGATTTATCCAAAGAAGGGTTCTGTGTGGGCTTTGTATAATCAAAAGGCTTTGGATATGGAAGAGATGAATTCTCTGGCTACATGTAAGCGCCATTGTTATGATATAGTTGTGTTTCTAACTAGTTACAGTGAGATGCACGGATTAAGCATGGCTTTTCTGGTGAAGGTTGATGGTTTCAGATCAGTTTTCAGAAGAAGAGAGATCGGCAGCCATGCTATCAGTTGGCTTGAGAAAGATGATATCAGGTTGTGTTCACATCAAATTCCTGCAAGAAAGCTTTCTGGGTGTGATGCCCCGGATCGTTTGAATGATTGCTGGGAACTTGATCCTGCTTCCCTTCCACCCGAGTTGCTTACACTTGCCTCAACAGACTAACAGTAAGAATTTTATCGTGACAATTTAAAGTAAGATGATTGTGAATCCAACCATTTCCATATATTGTCAGAATTATAGACATCTCATTAAGTTGTTAGAATTTGCCGCTAACAGTGATGATTTTATCATGACAATACAAAGTACTAGGATTATAAATCTAACCCATTTCAATATGTTGTCAGAATTATAGACGTCCAAATACTTTGAGTTGTTAGATTTCAATCCTTGCCCCCACAAGTTAATCAGTGATGATTTCATCATAATAATTTGGAGTGGTTGGATATATTTCAATATGTTGTCGGAGTTTTAGACATCTGAATATTTTGAGTTGTTAGTGTCTTTCCTTTTTCGTGTGTTGAAGGATGCAGATCAGTTTTCAGAAGAAAAGAGATTGGCTGTCATGTTACTAGTTGGCTAGATGTGATTATCGGTTAATATATATTTGTATTGGGCCTTTCAATATTGATATTCTGATATTACAATGATATCGTGATATGTTATTGTATCGACAAAATATTACTATGTAATGGCCATTATTCAAAATATCAATCAATGTATCCAACATATCAATTGATACAGTTTTCAGTTTATGATTTTTAGAGAGTTTTTTGTTCTAATATTACTAATATTGATATATATTGTCTAATTATAATGCTTATGCCAATTTTTACACCCACTTATACCAAGTTGTTTTCACATCTGGTTCACTATAAGAATGCTTTCCTGAGATGAGGCCCCAGTTCACCTAAAAGATTACTGGGAACTTGATCCTGCTGCCTTTCCACTCGAGTTGCTTACACTTGCCTCTGCTGGCTAACCTAACGGTGAGGATTTTATCGTGATAATTTGGTTCACTAAAATCATAATTTAGTCCAACTCATTTTAATATACTATCAGAATTATAGTTGTCCAAATTGCTTCACTATTGAAAATATGAGAGAGAATAGAAAATTGCAATAATCCTAACAGAACTCTATGTAAGAGCTGTTAGAGTATTTTCATATTGAGTGTTGATTGTTCCAAATTCCTGCAATAAAACTTTTGGGGGATGATGCATCAATTTTGCATGTGATTTTTTTTTCCTTGAGTGCTACTGTTTCTGTGTAAGTTGATGCTTAATGATTTTAAATAAAAAAAAAAAAATCAGGGTTTAAACTTATTTTTTAAATCGGATGTATGTAGAGTATAATCACAATAAAATAATTAAAAAATATATGAAAATATAAAGAGTTTATAATTTTGTTAACAAAAAAAAATTTGGGAACTAACCAGTTTAAAAAAAAATTATCTTTTTAGATCCATAGAGGATAAATCCATTAAAAATATCAATTCATTTTAATATCTACAAATGTATTCTACCAGTCTTAAAAATCTAAGCCACCCTAAAAGAAGTTAAAGTGGTAGTTAATAATAAATGGATTGATCAAAGCATTATTGGAGACATAAATAGTTATGGGAATGATTAACTGTTAGTCAATTAAAATAGTTACAGAGACATAAATAATAGGAAATAACCAATTTTCATTCAAGTCCAATTTTAATTTTGAGCAAAATTAGGGCCATTGCAATGCCATATGAGTCTTACAGTGGCTGCGGCATCCCGTGGGCTGTTGGTTTTAAAATTTAATGGCCCACGTGATACCGTAGGTGCTATGACGTCTGTACGGCGTTGCAGTGCTCCTGCTTTCATTTTGAGTGAATTTCTCTGCCAAAATCTTGATATCTGAGCCAACTTTGAGCAAACACTGATGCATTTAATATTTGACATAAAACACTATGTATTGTTATCAAATTTGCCCACATTAAAACCTGAATTAACACATTTTGTCATGGGTTTTAAGTAGATTTAATAGTGAAATCAATGGAGGAGTAGAAATCCTCAAACCCTGGGAGGTTTGAAACCCATGATCTTAAATTTACTGAATTTTAAAATTTCCCCTGTTTTTCTAGTTAAAACTTCAGTAACTGGAGTATATACAACTTCATTAAAGAGAAGATAGGATTTAACAAGAGAGAAATTACCTTTTTTTTTTATAAGACAAGAGAGAAATTACCAATGATACTATCAGTTGATTATTTATTCTTGACTGCATTTTCTTATCAGCAGGCAATGTGTATTTGAAAAACAAGCCATGGATTAAAAAATAATAACTTCTGCACATTACAAACACAGATAAGATGTTATGGTATGGTGGAAATATTTCTCCATAGCTTCCTTTAACGCTCAAGTTAATAATGCACTAGATAGACTAATATGCATGCCTCTTTAATTATGGATTTGAGTGAGTCAATGATGTAGGAATTCTCTTTTAGATAAAATGTGTTAGGTCTTGGCAGAGGACTTACTCTGTTACAGTTCAAGACTGTCTGCTTGAGGAGTAGAATGAATCCTTTAGATTTAAGTAGTTCGAAGCCTCCAACCCAAAGACTTTGAGGACCTGTTAACTTCTTCAGGAGAGTTACAATGATGTTCTTTCAATTGACGTTGTAGTACCTTTAGCTAGTCTCTTTTTTGGAATAACACAATTTGAAGGTTTAAAAGTTTAGAATTGTATTCTTATTTGTGTAGACAGATTAGGTTTTTGATAATAGTGCTTTCGATCGATGATAATGTCTCCGTAATCTCTACTATCTTATCAATTTTTCCTCGGTTGTGACAATTCTACTAACCTAGTATTGCCTAATCGGTTGTTAATACAGTCATTTGCTTTGATTTGGGATTTCTAATTGGTGCCTATATGCTATGCCAGTATGTTAATATTACCATTTTTGTCGCTGAGATCGATTTGGGTCCATAATAGAGTACCCTTTTATTCATTTATTTTTTGGCTGGTCATTCATATAACTTTAAATATGAATGACTATGGGCATTCTTTTATCAACTATTTCCATATCTTAGATCGGTCTGGGTCTATAATAGAATACCCTTTTATTTATTTATTTTTTGGCTGGCCATTCGTATAATTGTAAATACGAAGGACTATGCCAGTATGTTAATATAACTATTTCTATCGCTTTGATCGGTTTGGATCCACAATAGAGTACCCTTTTATTCATTTATTTTTTGGCTGGCTATTCGTATAACTTTGAATACGAATGACTATGCCAGTATGTTGACGTAACTATTTCTGTCGCTGAGATTGGATTGTGTCTATAATAGAGTACCATTTTGTTCATTTATTTTTTGGTTGGCCATTCGTATAACTTTGAATACGAAGCACTATGCCAGTATGTTAATATAACTATTTCCATCGCTTAGATCGGTTTGGATCCATAATAAAGTACCTTTTTATTCATTTATTTTTAGGTTGGTCATTCATATAACTTTGAATATGAATGACTATGTCAGTATATAAATATAACTATTTTCATTGCTTAAATCGGTTTGGGTCCATAATAAAGTACTCTTTTATTTATTTATTTTTTGGCTGATTATTCGTCTAACTTTAAATACGAAAGACTATACCAGTATGTTAATATAACTAATTTTATTGCTTAGATCGATTTGGGTCCATAATAGAGTACCTTTTTATTCATTTATTTTTTGGCTGGCCATTCCTATCACTTTGAATACGAATGACTATATCAGTATATTAATATAACTATTTTCATTACTTAGATCGGTTTGGGTCTATAATAGAGTACTCTTTTATTCATTTATTTTTTGGCTGACCATTCATATAACTTTAAATACGAAGAATTATGTCAGTATGTTAATATAACTAATTCCATCACTTAGATCGGTTTGGGTCCATAATATAGTACCTTTTTATTCATTTATTTTTTGGCTGGCCATTTGTATGACTTTGAATACGAAGGAGTATGCCAGTATATTAATATAATTATTTCCATCGCTTAGATCGATTTGGGTCATAATAGAGTACCATTTTATTCATTTTTTTTGGGCTAGCCATTCAAATAACTTTGAATACGAAAGACTATTGGCATTCTTTTATCAACTATAACTCATTTGTGTCCTATGGATGGTCTTCAAATTTTGTCTGCTCTTTGAACTCAAAAAATTTCTATTTAAGAGGGAAAAAGGTTAGTAGTTTTTTTTTTTTTTTTTATGATGAGATAGTGAAAAGATAGAACGAGGGGCGTTACAATGTGGGCTCCATATGATACGTATATTGTATTGTATAATAGCTGTCAAATTATATTTAAATATATTTTATTAACCCTTTTAGTTTTTTAAAAAATATTTAGAAAAATATATAACAAAAAAATGATGGATTTTAAATAAAAATTTGATGATTGCTGTACGACATCGTATGTATTTCGTTTCATACTGACATAATTTAAAAAATTTTATTTCTATATTCAGCAAATTAGAAAAAAATAGAGTTTTGATTTTTTTAATTTTAAACTATAATTTAATAATCTAAAAAAAAAAAAACCCATTAAAATATATTATTTAAAAATTTTTACTACATATAAAGTTAAGTTTTAAAATTCTACTTGTGCACAAAGATTTTGAGAATTTGTGATTATAATAACATTATCAAGTTAATAGTCTATAAATATCTGTAGTGTTTAAAACAAAAAAAAAAATTGAATAATGAATAAAATATTATTTTTTTATCAATATTTATATTTAATAAATATATTTACATTACCATATATTTTTTATATATTAAGCCCACGACCATAACAGCCTAGCGATTTCTTTTTCTGTCATTTTAATGATCTTGGACGTCAGTTAAAACCGTAATATGGATAAAATTTTATCCATTCAACGATTTTCTTGACTATTTTTTAGATAATTGACAAAAAAAGTCAACTTCATCATCAAAACTATAAAAGACCTTCTTTTTAGTAGGGTAAATGAGGACTCTCTCAAAAAACAATGACAACTCTCTTTCTTTCTAAGATGTTTTGAGAAAAGCGTAAACTCTTACACATAAAATTAATCTAATTTTTATTTTATATCAGTTATTTTCTTCCCTACAAAAGGTAGATACCGACTTCAGTGTCGAAGAAAATATTGGGGAGTTAGTTCCACCAATCATTTGACTGTATTGTTATATTGTACAAGGTTCAAATTTAAGAATACGAAGACTGGACTCGCTTCATATAGTATTTGGATCACTAATTCGTTTAGCAATCAGGATCCAAGAATGCAATACTTATCAAATATAATTTTTTTCATTTTCTATTAATTTTTTTTAAAAAAAATTAGTAAGAGTCTCATTTGCATTGTAAAATTACAATTAGAATTTTCTAAATATAAATAAATTACAAAATTATGATATGTTTCACTAAAAATATTTTATCCAATAAATCTTATAATATTTAATTTATTATATTTAATTAATAAATAATTTATAATCATACAATTATAATTTTTTATTTTACTCTTAAAAATTATAAATGACTTATATATATATATATATGTTTTTTGAATTCTAATAAATTAAAATATAAAATTAAAATTAAAATTTTAATTTTATCTGATACTAAATTATAAATTTTAAATTAGCATCGAGATTCGAATTTTAAATCCCAATTCCAAATGTTGTAAAATTATCATACATTTTTTATATATTAAGCCCACAATTATAATAGCCTAGTGGTTTCTCATTTTCTCATCTTAATTACTTCGGACGCCAGTTAAAATCGTAATCTAAATAGAATTTTATCCATTCAATGATTTCCTTGACGATTTCTTAGATAATTGATAGAAAAAGTCAACGGCTCCATAATAATTATAAAAGACCATCTTTCTTGTAGGATAACGGAGGACTCTCTCAAAAAAAAAGGACATCTCTCTTCCTCTTTAAAATGTTTCGAGAAAAGCGCAAACTCCCACACATAAAGTTAACTTAATTTTCAATTTACATTATCTATTTTATTCTTTGTAAAAGGTAGATACTGATTTTAATGTCGAAAAAATACTAGAGAGTTAATCCCGCTAATCCTTTGACCGTATTATTATGTTACACAAAATTCAGATTTGAAAATACGAAGACCAGCCTCGTTTCATATAGCATTTGGATTCCTAATTCATTTAACAATCAGGATTCGATGATGCAATACTCATCAAATATAATTTTTTTATTTTCTGTTATATTTTTTTTTAAATAGTAAGAGTCTCATTTGCATTGTAAAATTACAATTAGAATTTTTGAAATATAAATCAATTACAAAATTATGATATGTTTAATCAAAAATATTTTATCCAATAAATTTTATATTATTTAATTTTATTAAATTAATAAATAATTTATAATCATAAAATTATAATTTGTTATTTTACTATTTGTTATTTTACTCTTAAAAATTACAAATTACATATATATATATATATATATATATATATATATATATATATGCTTTTTAATTCTAATAAATTAAAATATAAAATTAAAATTAAAATTTTAATTTTATCTGATTCTAAATTATAGAATTTAAATTAGCATCGAGATTCCGATTTGAAAACCCAATTCCAAATGCTGCAAAATTATCCATTCCCCAATGATCATATCCGACGGTCCCAATTAAAAGTTACCGACGGCTGCCATTCTAATTATTGAACCTCTATTTGCCAGGCAAAGAAAACCAGAGGTTTGAACATTGAACCCTATCTCTCTCTCTCTCTCTCTTTCTCTCACTCGCTCCATCCATAAAGATTCGAATTGCCACAAGCAAAGAAAACAGTTCACCCGTACGGAACTTCGAAACATCGAATTGGGATCCGACGAAGAAGACACTGCTGTGAGATTCTCATTTTAATATTTATCTACCTAGAACCCTAAACTTTGTGCTTCAATAAGCTAACATTATTTCAAGATTTCGTAATTTTTTTTTACACATTTTTTTTGTCGATATTTCGGGCATTGAGCGACTGATATTGGTCGGTTTTGGGGGCATTGAGCTAGTGATAGTAGTCGGAATTTCGGGTATTGAGCTTGTGATATTGGTGTATCAGAACTTTAATTATATGTTTGGGTGATTGTTGTGGCGTAGTGATGAGCTGTGATATTCAAATGCTTGTAACTGTACATTTGTACTGTCATGTGTATTAAGTTTGTTTTTTTCGCGTCCGAGTTATTTAAAGTCTAATTTTTATGCATTGATTAGCCTTTTATCTGTGGAAAACAAGTGATTCGCTTTGGAATATATTACTGTACTTGTGGTTATTTAATTAAATGACCTTTTTATTCGTGTGGGGGGCCTCCAAAACTGGGGGGGCTTTAGTTGGCTTGTTCAGAGCTTCTCCTAGATTTGCGGGATGGCAAATTATGTGCTGCCTTCCTGTTGTAAATGATGGGTATAGCTACAGTGATGAATTGTACGTTGTTGAATGTATGTGTGCTTGATTGCAGATGCACACATTTGAGCATTGATGCATTCCAGACATACAGTAACGGAGACAGAACTTGTCTACATTCTGCTGGGGCATTATTTAACACTTTAACTTGTTCTATGTTTTAATGCAAAAAATGGTAGTTAAACTATTTAAAACTGAAACCTAATAAAAAGATCTTCTGGTTCGTGCATGAGAAAATATTTTGAGACCCTGATTCACACAATGACAAATAGTTTCCAAAGAGCACTACATTGAAAACACAATATGTACCCAGGCCACACTTTCATAACTCCAATTTGCAGGATCTGTTAATAGTTTTCCTTGTGATACTCCAACTACATCAGGAATTAATAATTTCTGTGAACACACCCTGTCTCCAGCCCTGTGCTGGATTTACTTACTCTACTTTTCCCTTTAGTCCATGAGGATTGGTCACAGGTCCATATAATCAGGTTGCATGAAAGGTTGTAAATCTAAAGCAAGCCATGCCAGAGATTTTCATGTAATCTGCAAATCTTCTAGTTGCCTTGCCAAGAAGTGTTTCCTGCACATTCATCATAGCATATTTCTATTGCTAGTCAACTAGTTGTGACTAATCCTTCCCCTATTTATCTTTTTACCATCTTCTTTTAAAAATAAAAAGGGTAAAAGAAGCATATTGGTTTAGATAGAAACACAAATTTTTGATTTGCTAGTAATTTGTGAATGGGTGATCGTTTTTAAAGAACTATGGCTTTCTTACCTGTGTTGGTCTATTTTTCTATTTGATAATATCTTGAGAAATATAAATTTGGTATATTTGACAATGAGTAGATATTAGACAAACTGCACTTTTTTAGAAACGAGTTTTTGCTATTTTTTCTTTTCTTTTCTTTTCTTTTTGTTTGTCTGAACTCAGTTTCTGTTTTTATACTGTATACAGGTATTTGTTACCAATAAAAGAAACCAATTAGAAAAATGTACATTTAAATTAGAAAAGAAGGAGAAATAATGGTTTATCTTTTGAAGACTCTTCTTCTTTTGTAACACCTGTTAATACAATATTTTGCAGTTAATTTCTTTTGTGGATTGGGGGAAGGGCCTCGGCTCTTGTACATGTAGTTCTGGCCTGATGTACATATGCAGCATATATTTTATTAGTCATATAAATTCTCGTGACCTTGTAAAGTGTTTTGTTGGCTACATAGAAAATTATTTATTTATTTGTTCAATTTAGTAGTCTTTTCCCTCCATTCCATCCGCTGACAAATGATTGCTTCTAAAACCGTAACTCTTTATTGATGCTATTGCTTTTATGATGTTATTAATACCACCAGGCTTAGAAAAATGGGAAAGAAAGAACTTGAAATGCTAGAAGATGGCTTCTCAATGCCTGCAAGTGTGAGAAAATCTACAACAGAAATAATAATTAAGCGTACAACTTAAACTAGTGCGTGTTGTTTCTCCAGCACAGCTGCATCTTGAAACAATAGGTTGAGTGGAATACCTGACTTAACAACATAAGTTGCAATATATATCTTTTGTGGCTGCATTTGAAATCTAACATGTAACAGAATTTTGTGGCACTTTTATATGCTTAGTGAACTGCAACTATGAAAACTTTGAAGTTAGATGATAGAAGGTGAAGACTGATCTATGATGCAATGGCTTGTTTAAGACTTTAACCTTTCCACTGGCATATGAAGCAGCAAAAAGTCATAGTACTGCAACCTTTCTCCCCCGGGGTTGGGCAAGATCAAGAAGCATATTCTCATAGTTTGATGCTCTTTTGAGCTATGTTATCTTTCACGTTCATTGTGAACTGCAAATAAATAAGATGAGAATCCCCATGTTGACCTTGCTTGCAATTGTATAATCTAATCTGCAAAACTATGAGCATATCAAGCTTAAGTAGCCTGAATAGGTAGAGATTTTTGTATTTCTTGGTTCAATCAACCTCAAAAGAGAATAATCAGGTGGTTTGGGCTTTTATCAAATTGCTATGTTTTATTTATCTTTCATTTTATGCTGTCATGATTTATTCCAAGCAACTGGAAATGAACTGTATGCTACTGTGTTTGCCTTATTTTTTCTTTCCTACTCTAATGCAGCTGCGAAGTAAAAGAATGATGACAGAATCCCCTTTTCATGGTCATGGGGCAGAACCATCTCAAAAGCAAGTGACAGCCACACCGCCATTGGACTTGCACCGGGCTGAATCATCACAGCAGCATGTGAGAGCTTTAAATACCCAATTTGCAAGGTCCATCTTATGTCAAGTTGAACTCTCTCTCTCTCTCTCTCTCTCTATCTACATATGTGGCCCCCACGGTTGATAGAAACCAATCTTTAGCCGCTTTGCAATATTTTGAACACGGTAATTAGGTTCTTTTTTTCTCCCCATATGTAATATGTCTGCTGTGTCCTGGAAATCACATTTTCTGCAGCCCCCAGTCATCATCTTTCTCAAATCTCTGTGTGATGCATATGTAGTTGGCCTACCGGATCTAGAATTTGGTGGTGGTATGGTCTGAGTTCTCCTAGGATTCCTAATGTTTGTTTCTTGTTGTTACGCAGTTGGGTCCAGTCTCAGTTGCAGAATCACCCTGATGAACTCTGGGAAGATGGTGTCCAGGACTACCTTGCTCATGCTTCAAACATATTGGTGACTAAATCACTATATCTATTAATTATTTCTCCAACATATTTCTATACAGTACTACTTATGTGGCTTTATGTTGGATTGGTGTCATAAAAAATACGTGAGTCTACTAAATTTGTATGAGCAATATAACTTGACTGCTATGCTTGTCAACCTATTAGAAGATGTGCTGTTGCTTAGGTTGGCTCAAGTAGAAAGTATGTAGTAATTTATGGGGACTTTGATGAGGGAGCAGTAAGACACGGCACCTTGACCTGTTTCAAACCCAATTAGCAGTTTCCTTTTAATACCAAATCCCAACTCTCTGATTGATTTGGACCGATTAAGTTAGAAGTAATGAAAATAAGCACAGTTAGATTATGTAAAGAAGAGTCAAGCAAACGGTGGAGACCATTTTTTAATCTAGTAAAACTCCAGGATGGGTAAACATCCATGGCCTCACTAGGCAAAAATATCCACTGTCTGAAATTTGAAACAAGTACAAGGAGACAAAGGGTAGAGATTGTTCATTAACAAGCACAGCTCATCATCAACTCTCACAGTCTTCTCCCCCTGGTATGCAGATATTCTCAAAGTATACTTTTTTGCCTATGATATACGAGAGAAAGGTAAACAACCAACACAATTCCCATTTCTCTGCAGAATACATTATAATCAATATGTAACCATCCTCTAAAGAAGTTATATGTAGTTATTTCATATGTCAATAACCACTATGAAATCAACCATCCCAATCTACTTTCAGTGATTATGAATAAAGGGCAAATAATAATATTAGCTTACAACACCCAACCGATAAATTAGGAGACACAAAACAGTTGGTTGGAACCTCATATCTCTCTTTTTTCTTAACGTCTGTTACAGATCAGGGCCTCCCATTGAGGAGGCTTTTGGTCCAGTAAAAACCACATTAATCAACATGCACACGCGCGCATGCGCTCTCACTCTCTCTTGCTCGTCCTTGGGTAGTTCTTCCATTAGTGCAAGCCTTTGATATTCCTGTCGTCCCCAATCCTTGTTTTATGGCCTCTTGCATACATACTGGAAGAGAATAAGGAATAAATACCCAAATAACAAACTTTCCTCCAACATCAAATCATATATGGTAAATATATTAAAAATTTCCAAATCTGATGTGCCAAACAGATTACATAAGAAAAGAAAACAGACTTTAGTAGATTTTTCAGTCTGATAAATCCCAAAATCGGGAACATCCACAAGAATAAGGAAAAAAATATCTTGTGTGAAATGAGAAAATAATACAAGAAAAGACCAGAGTAAAGACTGTTTGCTTAAATGCAAGAGTCCTCACATGGCCCTCACAAAATCTCTCTTCGTCTTCTCCCTTGGAATGTAGAGATTGGCCTAGTGTTGAGACTACTTGTGTTGCTGCCTTTAGGGTGGGTAAGATGTGTGCAATCTTATCTATAGATTGTAGATATGTTATTTTTGTAGTTAGAACCCGTGCCCTCCTGGTTACAATGAAATAATCTTGCTGTTGCATTATGGATCACCCTTGAGATAGATATTTTCGGGCTGTTCTTTGTCAGCAGAATACAAGATAAAGAAAAACAACCAACACACCTGCCACTTCTCTGAGTATATTTATAATTAATATGTAAGCAGTCCTCTAGTACTTATTTCCTACTGCAATAATGACTCAAACTACCCACTGACTACAATAAGTTGTAAATAATGGAAGAGGAATAATAATATTCCACGACTTCCAACCCAAGGAGGCACAAAGCAGTGGGCTGCATCGTTATGCCCTCCTTTCTCCTGTTAAACTTAGGTATAGGTCAATTATGAAACCTGTTTGGGCCCTGTCACTTGACAGAAGACATAAATTGTTTTCTTGCTTCAGCAGTTAAGATAATCCGGACGATGAAGTATTTTTTTGCCATATCACAATTTGGCCAATATCAAATCTAAGAATAAGAGAGTTTGGGTTAGGGTTGGGTTGGGTTGTCAGGGTTAATAGGATACCCTTCCATTGTATTTGAGGTTGATTATTTTGGATAGGGTGGACAGGCTTCATGTTTTCCCTATTTACTTTCCTATTGCAATTATCACTGTCATTTGTGTTCGTTATGAATCATGATAAAATAAACCACTGATAGAATTTGCTTTCATTTTGAACACAAAGATGGTGCAATGGAAATAAAGATGTGAAGAGAGATTAGTGATGTTAGTCTAAGAGATAAAAATACGAAATGAATGCATCCATAACAAATTAGAAATCCATAACAATATGATGTGGGAGGAAATTTGAAATGGTTGGAGTTGGACCACCTTGTTTGTCAGCTTGATGATGTGCCAATGAGAAAATGTGATTTGTT
Organism: Nepenthes gracilis; assembly: GCA_033239525.1. Classification (NCBI taxonomy): domain Eukaryota; kingdom Viridiplantae; phylum Streptophyta; class Magnoliopsida; order Caryophyllales; family Nepenthaceae; genus Nepenthes; species Nepenthes gracilis. Next base: position 1,842,208 of record BSYO01000037.1, read on the forward strand.
TGAGTTTGGAGAATGTTTGAAAAGTTGTGGGTCAACATAAGTAATATGCTTCCCCATGTTGTGTTGGCTATATAAATGCTCTTCTATCAATTTGCTCAAATTGAAAACAACATGATGTGAAAGTATAAATAATTTCATCCTTTTTTTATTCTTTTAGCGTTTCTCCAGGGATTCCTTCACTCTTTTTTACCTTTAGTTTCAACCAAATCACTTTTGTAGGACCATGAAAACCCAGGAATTTGTAATAAAAAGGATTTGAAATTGCTTTTACTTTTGAAAGATGTTGCTTCAAATCAAGACCAATGGAGAAAGCATGTGACCAAACCTCACGGTGGTATGTACATACTAATCCACTTGGCTAATAATAATGAATATGCTGCAGTACAAGCAACCAATGTGAATGTTTCCTTGAACATGATTTGATAAACCTGGTTGTTGAACAACAATTAGTTTATATATTGGCCATGTTACTGTATTGTGATAGGAAGGAGTGATAGTGTATGGAATAATCCTCTGCTGAGTGCTGAGCTGTGGAAATATAATGTTATGTGCATGTAATTGCAAACACCCTATTGTCACTTTCCGGTAGGGTTGAAACTCCCCTTGTGTGCATGTTTGTGCTGTGAATAACCCTCTAATTTTATATTCTGATGGTTGTTCCATGTACAAGCTCATATTCTTTCCTTGCATTCTATTGCAGGAGAAATTCAGTGACGTAGTCAACTGGCTAAAAGCAAATGCTGCAATGGGTGGTCATTTGCCTGCATTGGGAACTCAAACATCTGACAAGAAAATAACATCGGAAAATAAGAGCAATGAGACAATGTTGCTCCCTGGGAAATCTGTATTTGGTGAATCAAGTAGTAGTGCAGCCTTTACATTTTCATGGAGCTCTGGCGTATCATCCTATAGTCCAGCTTCGACACTGGACAAGGCAGCAAGTTCTGCACCTTCATGGAACTCTGGAGTATCCTCCAGCAGTCCAGCTTCAACATTAGGGAAAGAGGCAGCTTTTGCGCCTTCTTTGAAATTTGGAGTATCCTCCAGTAACCAAGCCTCATCACAGAGTAAAACTGCTAGTTTTGCGAATTCATGGAGCTCTGGAGTTTTCTCCAACAGTCAGACACCATCACCAGTTGCAACTACTAGCTTTGGAACTTCCTGGGGCACAGTGCCATTCAAGTTTGGTATGTGTTTTTGCTTGTGACTTTTAAATAGAATGTACATTGTGGTTCTTTCTTGGTGAAGTAGAATACAATTTGCATTTATAACAGCTTTAAATACTTCATTTGCAGGAACAGAAAGAAATTATTCTTGTCATTTATGTCCTATAATGACAAAACAACCTCAAAGCTTTTAATCCCACTTTGTGAGGTCCCTTTTCTGCACGATAGTGACTAGAGTGAGAGCATTCAGTGTTTTTGAAAGTGATGCCAAGTTGTATCTGAGAATTCAAATTTTTAGGTGAACTATTCAGCAGTGTCATGCCCTTAGTCCCAACCTCGGATGTCCTGAATTATGGCTGCAAATGCTATCATTTCACTAGAATCGAAGTCAAAATCCAATACAATTTCTGACATTCCATCAGCTTTCCTTCTTTTAATCAATCAAATGCCCATCTTTCAAGATAGATACTACTATCATTTCTTGGTCTGAGAACTGTTAATATAGCCTTCCTTGCCATGTGAAAAAATCTCTCTTTATGCTCCAAATCATCTGTTATGGACTTCAATTATCTAATTGATAGGATTGTCAGCTGAACGCTAGGGATCTGCCCCTTCTTTGCAAAGAACATATTTGTCCACAACCCGGACAGTGAATCATCTGGAGGATTCCTTATATGTCAAAAAGGTGGACTATTTATCCTTCTGATGAATGGTTTACAGATGCTAACATTCTCCAACACTGGAACTCTAGTAACAGCAAATATGTTGTATCAACTGGAGTGAGCTGCAAATTCTAGTGACAGTAAATAGGCTTTGTGAACTGGAGTGAGCTACACAACTCTCCAAGTAAACATCTGATGCTACCTGCTCATCAGCATGCATTCTACTTGTCAAGTAAAGGGTGAAAAAAAATGCAAGTATTTTATTTGGTGGTCTGTTCAGTTGACAGAGTAATGAATGGAAAAGAGAATATGATGGTGAAAGCTGAGTATACTGCTTAATTTTGATTAATCACCATATCAGAAAACCTTTTCACCTAACCACTGTAATCGATTGTATAAGCACGAAGCACTCACCAAATGATTTCAAAACCAGTTTAAATCTAAATTCTCTGCTTGATATAATGACGCCAGCATCATTTTTTAGGATTTTTTTGCGTACTGTGGCTGTATAATGTTCCAACATCGGTGTCTTATTGGCTGGGTTGATTCCTCATTGACAAATTGAAGAGACCAATTCCTCATGGTTTGAGCTAGTGATGGCAAATTTATTCAGTTAAATTAGTAAGAATGATTCCACATTGACAAACATATGAAATCATAATGAGGCCAATGTACGTGATGGGGGACAAGAGAGACAGAGGAGAAATTTTGGGAGGAGGGCGGAAGAGAGGATAGAAATGAGAAGAGGACGAAGGGGCCAAGGAAAAAAGGCAGATTTCAAAGGGAAGTCAGAGAGGAGATATTATAATCAGTCAATTATTCTAGTCATTTAAGAAGCAAAGAAATTAGGTGTCTTTATATAGGTACACAACTAGATCCTGATAAGAAATAGAGTCAAGCATAATCCTAATGCAATAAAGAATCATAAACTTCTTAAAACATACCGAAACACTTCTAGATAAAATTTGTGAGGGTGGAACCCCATCTAAAATATCCTTACGAAAACCCTGAAGAAAATACTATGATTTGCTAAGAAAATATCAAACGTTAAAAAGATACAAACATTCCTAAATTTTGGCTTTCTGATTGCATGTGCGATCCCCATCAGCATGCCATGAATTTAATTCGAGTGTACTGAAAATATTGTCAATTTCAGTAGGCCTATTTTCGTCAGGATAACTGAGATTAGGGCTTATGAGCACATACATTTTTTTATTCTTTATATTTCATTTGCTTTTTGAAACTTTGGGTTAGCTACACCCATTTTTGTAATTTTTACCTGAGAATTCAAGTAGTTCAGAAAACAAATTTTGAATTCTTAACATAAAAAGCCTTATGTAAATATATTAGGATTAAAATACTGGTTTTGGACATCAAATGCTTTAGTAAAGGTAGTTCTTTAAAGTTTACAGGCCTCCTGACCATTTGTTCTTAGTTGATATATCACACGATTAAATTTACTGATATGTGCACTGATCATTTTTTTGTATCTTTTCCATAGAAGAAGTTGTATAGAAGCCTGGTTGAAAGAGGCACATGCCAGCTCATGTCTGCTAGTGCTTTAATGAATTAGTCAATACTAGTGACATTTAATGCAAAGGACCAATGCTTTTGAATGTTAAGAACTGACTTGACCTATACTGTTCTAATGGTAGATCTAAGCAAGGCTTAGCAAATAGGATTAACGTGAGTTCATGGACAATAAAAAGACGAGCTCATGCAGACTAATTGGAACTTCTAGTACTTTCCAGTAACATGCTCATAAAGAGAGAACAGCATTTATTTCCTTGAATGATAATTCAAAGGCATGAATATTTACTAAGAAAAGAATAAAGATTCACCTACAGAAAAAAGTACTATGCTCCATACAATACTTGATTTGCAGTTCTTTTGATATTCTTCCTTGATTCCTAAATTTAACTCATTTTCTTCTCTCTCTCTCACACACACAGACACACTCTCTGTCTCATCCCTCTGCTCTTCTATAGCATGGGTGGAAAATTGATATTGGTATCGGTCGTGACCATATCGGTGTTGGATATATTAGGTAATATATATCAGTATCAAATATAAGAAAAATGATTAAAAATCATAAATTGACAAGATTGTATCGGCGGATATATTACGATATATCGTAGATATGAAAATATATATCGATATTGTCGTGGTATTGGAAAATACCGGTATTGGGGGTCCTTGTACATATACATATTTGCCGATATTTGCATAAATGTTCTATAGTTATAGGTCTATACCATATTGCTGAAATGAGTGAAGCAATATACTAAAATGACCTGTAAGGCATAAGTTTGATTTCATTCTGGTTTGAATTCTTTATGTTGCTTCGGGAAACTTGTCCCATTGGGCAACAGAAGTATCACACCCTTGTCTTTAAATGCACATGATACAGTCCTGATTTCTCAAGAAGATATTATATGGATTGTTACCGATTTTGTATGCCAGACCATTTTGAAGTGCATCTACTCTCTGTCTTTCAACAGAGCTAAATTTGGATAGATAATATTTCTCTCTATTGTTATACTTAAAGTGTTTCTTTGCCATGAGTCAGTGACCTATTGGCTTTCCCCCCAAAAAAAAAAAAAAAGAATTTTGCTTATCAACTTCTATTGGCAAACTAAAAATTCTTCTTGCAGATTACTAGGGAGAAATACTGCTTTAATACGTATACACTTAAATCAGTTTGAAGACTGCTAATATTTGATCTTCTTATTATTATGGATGTTATTTTTCAAAGGGTGAAGCAATTCTTCCTGATTAGGTTTCATAATTGCTAAAATCACGTGCTCTTACAGAGGAAATTGTGCATCAAATTCGTGGTTTCATTATTGCTCATGATTGAGAACTACGAATTTGTGTTACATTTTCCTTATGAATAAATCATGCTGACATGGATTGACTGTATAACTGTCATCACTTCTGCTGAAGCAGCCGATAGGATGAGTATTTGTTATTGTATTTGTATTCCACACCCATTTCATATAGACAGAAAAGGAAGTTGGATGTAAATTGGTCTGGATTGATATCCATGGCTTCCAAATTTGCTAGTTTCATGTGCATTTATGTTGATCTGTTCAGTCTAAGTAATATCAATTTGTTCTTTAATCTAATGATTCTGGTCTTTTGCTAGATTTATATTTGGAAAATAATTGTCTAAAAAGTTCTCAACTTGCATCCTTTTTCCCAATTTTATTCTCACCTTCTATTTTTCCAAATATTATCCTCATATTTTATTTTAGTATCAATTTTAATGAGGTAAAAATCACATTTCAAATCATATAGTATGCATATGATGCCAAAGACATCAGAAAGTGTGGAAAAAAATTAATTTTGAGGTCTATTTTGGAGTTTTTTAAACTACAAGCTTAACAGGTGATACTGGAATATGATAACAAACTAAATATCTATCTTGGAGTTTTTACACCCCCTGCATGACATGACATCAAAATATGGTTAACAAAAATTATAGGCATAATTTTTAGTTTTACACCACATGCATATCACGTGACTAAAATATGATGAGTTTGGCAAAGTTTTGGCATCATTTGAATATGCTATGTGATTTGGAATCTGATTTTTATCAAATGTACAATCAGTACTAAAATAAAATGTAAGAATAAAATTTTGAAAAATAGAAGTTGGGTATACAATTGGGAAAAGGAGAAATTTCCCCAATTTTTATTTAATCTGCTAGTCTGTTCTATATTTTAAGAATGGAGGCAGGATTGTTACTTTTCAGGCAAAGTGCTACTATTCCCATTGGCAAATTGATTTGAGCCTCTGCTTGGATACTTTTCAGGAAACCAGAATACATCTCCTTCAAATGATGACACAACAAATGATGTTGACGGAGGTAGGAAGACAGTATTCCCTTTATTATTTGAAACTAAAATTACCAAGTCTCCTACTACATTGACTATTATACTAAATTAGTTGATGTTCTATTATATGGGGGTTATCAATATTAATCATTAGACTGCTTTCTTAAATGTCTTGCTAAAGTTAACAACCTGAACAAGGTTTTTCTTAAGTGTTTAAGCATGTTTTTTGGCATAACTAATCTGTTTATATCAATTCACTATTCCACAGGAAACATCTAGTTGTTGCCATTGCATCCTTTTGATGGAAATATCAATTTTTTTTTTTGGTTCAATTAGAGCTTGTTTAGTTCTAAGTAAATTTAGAGGAAAGAAAAAAAAAATAAAGAAAATTATTTTTTTATTTTTGGTTTACAAGAAAAAGTAGTAATGAAAAAAGTAACAAATTGTAACATTAAGAGTCTGTGACAATTTTCCTTTATGTTCTGTTGACAACCAATCAAATAAAATATTTTTATAGCAAAATTATTTTATTTTTCATGTGATTACCGGTCTACATCTAAACAAAAGAAAGAAAAAAAATATGTTTTTTCATTTTCTTGCATTTTTATTTTTTCCTCAGTGATTTCTTTCCTTCAAATTGTCCAAGAACCAAACAAGCCCTTAATGATGTCACATTGTTTCATTCTATATGTGTCGATTCCCCCTACCCTATTTGCGTATTTGTCCTTTTAATTAGAAGTTGCCACATTTGGATTTACTTTTTATGTCCAATCTTATTTGGCCTGAAGATTTGATGATTTTGACAATAAGATCTCTAAGAGTCCCTTGTTGTAAGGTTGACTGGATAGCTATATAAATTAGCAATGTGGATGCTTTTGTGAATTGCCCAAAAATGGAGAGCGGTGGAAAATTTACCCCATGCTTATTCTAATGTTTGGAAATAAAAGGTGAAATTATGGATGAAAATATCGATATCTCTATTGGACAATATTTATCAACATCAAATATATCAAAAGGAAAAATTTTCTAAAAATCGTACATTGGTAGGGCCGTCATATTGTCTAATATTTTGAATATTTGCATTAGTGGGTGGCATAGCACACAAGGCTTTTTGTATTATGGGCTCTATGAATGTTAGATGTGGAACACTGCAGCCTTACTCCTGCAATGTATAAAACTGTTCATGTAGCTTGAACCCATGACCTTCATGTCATAAGAGAGCAACTGTACAGTTGCACTGACTCTTACCCTCATTATAATGTTTGACGATATTTTTTAAATTTTTAATTGTGGAATGCTCTTGTTTGAACTGTCAGAAAATGAGGAGCAACCTAGCAGCCCATCTGTGAAAAGGACTGACGAAAAGGGAATTAATGTAGTGCATGAAGTTAAATGCAAGCTCTATGTTAAGGTATTGACAGCAAAAGATTTAGATAATGAAGTTTTTGCCACTTCACTCTGCAAAGATTGTGCAGCAAAAATGAACATCAGCAGCATTATATATTCCACAAATATCAAATTATTTTTCTACACAATACAAATGACATGAGTAGCAATAAGAAAACAACAAAATCTATGAGATCCCCACCATGTATGAAAATTTCAGTATTGGTTGCGATCATATTGGTATCGGACATATTAAACAATACATATTGATTTCAAATATATTAGATAGAAAAATATTTTAAAAATTGTAAGCTAATAGGGTTGTATAGGTCAATAGATCGACTAAATATTAGCTGTATCAGTCGATATAAAACATATTGCGATATTTTCACAGTATTGTAACGTACTAGTATTAAGGAGTATTGATACCGATATATATCGGCTGATATGTATTGTATTGGCCAATATTTGCATCTATTCCCCTATTAGGGATTAGTCACATGAATCCTTTTGCCATTACACTTGTTCTAAGTTTATTTTATGGAATCTTTTGTGACCTTTTCCACCGGTCTTTTTTTTCAAGTTTTTTTTTTTTTTTCGTCCGAAGTGTGCCTTTTCATTATGTTTCTGCTCTTTGTCGCTGTAATTGTAGTCTTCAATTCTTTAGTTATGATTTACCATTACAAATCTCATTGCCTGTTTTTCTGAAGCAGTATTTTTTAAAAATTTTGACTCGCTCCCTCCCGAGCTTGTTACCCTGAAAGCTTTGTACATACTTTAATCCAAACAGGTTGTGTGGTTGGAATGAACTGCAATTTCAACAAATTGCAATTTCTTTGTTTGTTTGGAACTTTGAACAGAGATTAGCAATTCCCGGGTAATTTTAATCACTGGAGTATTTGGAATAAATAATACTTGGTGGTGGTGGTATTTTTTATTCCTAGGCTTCTGGGAATTGCAATTTACAGCTGTTAGCAGCCGTCGCCCTTGGTTGCCCCCCCTGTGGTGCGGCAATCCCATCTGCTGTCTGCCACCTTTTCACCATCAATGGTACCCTGCGGTTATTGGCCACCTCTGCTGTCAGTTGCCACTGTTTACTACTAGGTGAAACACCTAAAATGCAATTTTCACACTAATAAAATTTTATTCCTGATTGGAGTAGTTATTCCCCATGCAAACTGAAGGATGTAATTTTGTTCTCACTTTATTCAGAATAATCCTTATCCGTAGGCAAGGCTTACTCTATTCCAAGCTTATTTCGTACTACAACCTAATGTACTTAAAGAAGTAACAAATATCAAACCTTGAAGACTTAAAAGTTGCACCATTATGAGGCAACAATTATTAGAATATAAAGTCCACTCACATTGCTTCAATATTGGTGAGATGTTCACCTGCCCCATGTATCATAATCATGAATAATCCAAGTCTTGCATAGAAATTCCTTCTGGCATGAGCATGGATGCAAATATCGGTATTGGTCGTGGTTATATTATTATCGAATATACTGGACAATACATATTGTATTTATTATATCAGACAGAAAATAATTTATGAAAATCATAAGTTGGCAGAACTGTATTAGTTGATACAGAACATATTGTGATATTGTTATGGTATTGAAAATTATTGGCTCAAGTGGGCTGATATTGATATATATTGGTTGATATATATCATATTAGCCGATATTTCCCATCAACTGGTATGAGATTGTTGAAACCTGGTGGCAGAAAAAAATCATTTGCTGTTTAATTCTGCAGCCTATCTATATAGATAGAATGCCAGCATTAAAAAATGCAACTTGTTTGATGTGTCTTCTGACAATCAACTGTTGATCTAATATGTTGTGTCTCGTGAAATTGCATCTCATCACATCAATGTGCTATATTTATTGTTTTTGTTATTTAAATTTTCATTCATGTGGTTTATCATGTCCTATGCATAGAATGAAAGATCAGTATTGGGATCTCTAATTCTCATATTTCTCGATACCGTGATAAAATAGTAATATTTCTTCGCATTGGTGATATATTGGCTGACATTCAAAGTGCTGGCCAATATATTTGATATTTTCCATTATATTGGTCGATATATTTTTTTTCTACAAGTTCTAATTCGAAATTTTTTGCATCTAATACTGATACATACCTCTCATAGATAAAAATATCGGTATCAGTTATGGTTATATAAATATTGAACATATAAAATATTACGCATCTGTATCAGATATATTGAAACAAAAACATTTGGGGGAATCGTAAGTTGACGGGACTACATTGGCCAATATTTAATATATTGGCCAATACACTCGAAATTATATCAACCAATATTTTTTCCCGTAAGTTCCGATTCATAATTATTTGTGTCCAATACCAATACGTATTACCTATGGATAAAAATATCGATATCGGTATTGGTCATAGTTTCTGCGGTACTAGATATATCGGACAAAATATATTTGTATTGAATATTGGAAGAAAATTTTTTTTGAAAATTATAAGCTGAAAAAGTGATATTATCCTATATATCTCAATATGTTGCCGATATGGTAATATATCGTGATATTGTTTTGGTACTGGGAAATATCAGGATCGGGGTGTCACATGATATGGCTAATACAACCAAAGTTGTGAAATATCAATGGTATTAGCCAATATAATTAATATTGGTACGGCTAATATCGATACGGCCAATCAATGTCGATATTTTTATCCATACTCAGCAGCTGTCGCATGTCATTGAGTGTGGCCTCATATGGTTACTTTGTTTTCTGTTTTCTTTTTCTTTTTTCCCCATTTTTTGTTAATGCTCAGTCAAGTGATCCAGCTGATAAAGATCCATGGAAGGACAAAGGCACTGGCCACCTCTCCATCAAATGCAAGGAAGGTGAAACAAAGGGCACAAAAGATTCTAAACCAACAATACTTATTCGAAACGACGTATGCTTTTGGCTTCTTCCCATTTAGAAAATCTCAATCTTTTTCTCCCTCATTTTTTTGCTTCTTTATTTCATAAATCCAAGTTTAGTTTACAAGTAAAAATGTAAAAAATCATAACAGTAAGGATCTGTAACAACTCCTATTTGTTTTCTATTAACATCCATACAAATAAAATGCTTTTTGTTATAAAATTATTTTCTTTTTATGTAATTTTCCGTCCACACCTAAGCAAAATAAACAAAATGCTTTTTTTTTTTACTTGTATTTTTATTTTTCCCTTGTGATTTCTTTCGTTTAAAATTTCCAAGAACCAAACACGTCCTATCCTATGTGTGTTTTGATGATTGCAGGTTGGTAAGATTGTGCTCAATGCATTGCTATACCCGGGCATCAAGACCAGTCTGCTGAAAAAGAATTCCATTGTGGCAATATTTCATACTGCGGTACTACACTTCTCTGATACCATAATTCTGTCGTGGGCATATATGAAGCTATCAGCCGATATATATTAATATTTATACTATTGGCTGGTATTTTCATCTATGAATTCATCTTCTCATATTTTATTAAAAGCCGAGACAGTTTGGATCAATATAAGTACCAATAGTTGTACTAAAAATATACTCACTACAATTCACCGTTGCGTAGACACTTCAAGGCAACTGAAACATGAAACCCTTGCCGTATGTGATATTTGGAAAAAGGTCGGACCATTTTATATCTATCATATGCAGTCTTATATTATATTATGTAATAGGCCGCTTCTACAAGTCGAGCTCGTGACCACACCAAGTCACACTATGACAACTCTATAATTGTGTTTAGGCTCTCCTTCCATTATAGGCCGTTTCTACAAGTTGAGCTCGTGACCACACCAAGTCACACTATGACAACTCTATCATTGTGTTTAGGCTCTCCTTCCATTACACTAGCACTAGATAAATGATAATATTATGGCTCCTTATAAAAAATAGAATGATATAAGAAGAGATATAATAGAATTTTTTAATTGGTTTTTTCCATAGCAATGATCTCATCTTCTTTGACCGATGGAACCAATATAAATTTTAACAAATGTAAAAAATTATAGAAAAGAACTTCTATTTGAAACGCTTTATAATCTTTAACAAATTTTGCGCTTCGATGGAATTACTACATTAATGGTGGGCTTGGAACCTCATTAACTGTAATGACTGATGAGCTGCTTCCTTACTCAGGGTGACGCTGGTGGCAGTAATGATGTAGTAGCCCGAACCTTTCTAATAAAGACGAAGAGTGAGGATGATCGGAATAAGCTGGCAGAAGCCATTCGAGAATATGCACCCACGTCGTGATATCTCTGAGATCGACACACCCATCTCAGATTGTGATACCGAGCTTGGTCGGATGCCTTTTGTCGGCCCAACTTTGCATCTTTGGTCATCCCTTCCGATGGGTGTTGCTGGGAACAACCATTGAGAGTTTTTAGCATGGAAAGAAGAATAGGGAGGATTCTGTATCTTTCTTTTCTGCCTTTTTTTGGTTGCATAATAGGTCAGAATTTGCAATATTCATAGTTATAAGCTTCTGGCTTATCTGAATCTTTTGTCCATGGAGCTTTGATGCTAGTTTTGTTTGGTATGAATGTTTGGAATTTTTGGATTCAGATCAGAAAACAAAATATCGGCTGATGTCCGATCTCTTCAATTATATATCATTGCTAGGTTCTATCAATATTAAAATTTTCCAATACTGTCGTAAAATTATGATATATCTTTTAATATTTGTCTATTAAATTTTCATTTGAGATTTTTGATTTTTGCTTTTGATATATCTAATATTAACTTATTGTCTGATATTGATAATGGCTGTAATTGATATTGATTGGGGACGTTAGTAGTGGGTCAGCTCAAAAGGAGTAAGTGGTCAAAATCAAAGTAATTTCATTTATTTGGGATTCAATCGATCGGAAGAGTATGAGTTGCTCATTACCTTGATCGCCATCTAAATTCTCATATATGTTGGGATGGAATCAACGATTCACAAATCGGTGTGTAATTTTCGGAGAAAGAAAGAGTATAACAAGTAGGATGTAATGAAAAGGGAATCCTCATTCCTAAGATAAACACAATCGGAAGGTAACGAGATCAAAATTGGTAAAGGCCATGGAGACTCATTCTGTGGGACGCACTTTTAGATACTCAAGCTAATAGAAACTCTCTAAATTCTCAAAATATCTCAGCAATCTACTCTCTCACACTTTTTCTCTGTTAATAGTTCCCAACAAATTCAGTACGTAGAGAAACTACTTTCTGCGTACATCTATGACAAAAGCCACTCTCCACAAGTATGCCTCCGACCATCATTCTCAAATTCCATCCCTAATATCAATATTTGCTTTCTGAGTATTTACTTTTTTAATCTCAAATGGTTATTTATTGAGCAGTAAAGAATGGTAATCTCTTATTTGTAGTTATGGTGTGTAAATTTCTATAACAATGAATGAAAATCAATCTAATCTGAAAGTTTAAATTTATAATGTGTCAGATATTAATACTATATTTTCTTCTATGGTTTAAATTCTTGAATAATTTTGTTCATGGAGGCTGAATTTGGAGATTCAACTAAATTCCTAAGGTTTCAGTTTAATTATATCTCTCTTTATTAGGTTTGATACAAGTTATAAAATGCTAAATTATTATTTTAAATGATAATTTATAAAAAAAATTATAATTATATGGGTGTTTTAAAATTATAAATTTTATATTTTTATTAATATCTTTATATTATAATTATTATAATATTTTTAATAACCTAATATTTTATTAAGCTGCCTATAAAAATAAATTTATATAAAAATAAATAAATAATATTAAATACTGTTTGAAATTAGTAAATAAAATATTTTTCAATCTTTAATTAAGAAAAAAGAAAAAAACAAAAAAAGTGGGTTCGAATATCGAAGAATATGGGAATAATTAAGAATGACCCAGTTTCCAGAGAAACGCCTTAAAGGCTCCACCGTACGCGGCGGGAGCCGCGGAGTTGCTGCGGGGTCCCAGCCACTGCCCGAAGCCGTACGTTTCACCCTTTCAACCCTGTCCGCGTTGCTCTCATCTTTTACCGTACACATGCTTTTCCCCTCTTCCACCACCGCGCAAACGTCTCTCTACTTAAGTCTCTTTCTAGAATCTTACGATATAATAAATAATAATATAACACTTATTAATATAATTATAAAATTATTATTATTTATCTATAAATTATATATTAACATTATCATTTTATAACTTACATATTTGATGGATACAGTATAACGATTTTTACTAGTTTTATACCTGGCTGAGTGGTTAATTATGGATAAAAACCTCTAAACTCTCAAAATATCTCTATATAAAGAGGAGTTATCACGAAACTCTCTCTTCTTTTTCTTTATTAGTTCCATTTTTACGTAGAGAAACTACCTTTCGGTGCATTTATGACAAAAGCCACTCTCCACAAGTATGCCTCCGACCATCATTCTCAAATTCCATCCCTAATATCCACATTTGCATTCTAAGTATTTCCACTCTTAATGATTCCGCGAAATACCCATAAAGAAATCGGCGAGACATTTTTATTACATCGAAATAGTTATTATATAATCATCAAACGTCGGGGCTTCTCCTAAACCGGCCTCTACATCCTTTTTAATTCAAACCGGCCTCTGCTCCCTTTTCATGGATAAAAGAGGAGAAAGAAGAAGAGGGAATACAGGAGGAAGAAGGCGGCAAGATTTGCGCAGTTGAAATGACCACTGCCGCCAGAGAAGGCGTAGCCCCCTGATGCCTTCTTCCAATTTTCGATTTGTAGATTACGGAGAGAAGATCGTGAGCCGCAGGAGGCCATCACCGGAAGAAAATTCCAAATCGAGAAAAAAGGAGCGATGTTGCCACCATTGGAATTCCAAAGAGCCATCACCAATTCAACTTCGGTGTTCTTCAAAGCTCTCTTTGCTAAAAGTTTGAATTTATAAATCGGCATTTCCTCTGTTTTCAAATCCAGATATTTAATACCGATTTCATTTATCGGCATTTTCTCCTATGGTCTAAATTCTTGAACAATTTTGTTCATGGAGGCTGCATCTCTTTGGAGATTCAACTAAATTTCATTTCTAAATCGCCCTGAGGTACAAAATCCGTTTCATTTCTTACGGTAATTCAAGTTTCAAATCTATCATCTGATTCTTTATTAGGTTTGATACAAGTTATAAAATGCTAAATTATTATTTTAAATTATAATTTATACAAAAAATTATAATTATATGGGTGTTTTAAAATTATAAATTTTATATTTTTATTAATATCTTTATATTATAATTATTATAATATTTTTAATAACCTAATATTTTATTAATCTGCCTATAAAAATAAATTTATATAAAAATAAATAAATAATATTCAATACTGTTTGAAATTAGTAAATAAAATATTTTTCAATCTTTAATTAAGAAAAAAGAAAAAAACAAAAAAAGTGGGTTCGAATATCGAAGACTGTGGGAATAATTAAGAATGACCCAGTTTCCAGAGAAACGCCTTAAAGGCTCCGCCGTACGCGGCAAGATTTATTTTGATAGGGAGCCGCGGACGTTGCTGCTTTGAGGGTAAAAACCGATTTCCCGGCCACTGCCCGGCCAAAAGCCGTACGATTTTTCAAAACCCTTTCAACCCTGTCTGTTGAGATTGCATCTCATCTTTTACCGTACACACCCTTTTCCCCTCTTCCACCACCGCGCACGTCTCTCTACTTAAGTCTCTTTCTAGAATCTTACAATATAATAAATAATAATATAACACTTATTAATATAATTATAAAATTATTATTATTTACCTATAAATTATATATTAACATTATCATTTTATAACTTACTTATTAATTATAATATATATATATTTTTAATTTTAATAGTTAAATAATATAAAAGCTGTTTTAATACTATAATACCAATTATACTATATTTAAATACATCTTTGATATAGTGATTTTAAAATATCACAACGGCCTTTGTTGAACATAATATATCTCAGATACTATTACTTACTATATTTTTTTAATTTTGGCTGTCCCGATTATTAAACACCGATGAAAGCGGTGTATGGTCCATATAAAAATATTTTAGTAGCAATCTTTTTCCATCATTTATACAAACAATAAAAATCAAAGAAAATTATATCTTTAAAAGTTTTAAAGAAAATATCCAATTTAACAATTTTGTTAAGAAGCGGAAGTCACCAAACCGTCATTGGAGTCCTAAATAAACCCGGAGTCGAAAGTCACCATAGGGTAAATAAACCGGAGTGATCAAGAAGCGGAGTCACCGAATCCGAGTAAATAAACCGGAGTGACCAAGAAGCGGGAGTCACCAAACCGAGTAAATGAGTGACCAAGAAGCGGAAGTCACCAAAGGTAAATAAACCCGGTGACCAAGAAGAGTCACCAAATCCGAGTAAATAACGGAGTGACAAGAAGCGGAGTCACCAAATGAGTAAATTTTTGACCAAAAAGCGGAGTCACCAAACCGAGTAAATAAACCCGAGTGAAGTGAGAAGCGGGAGTCACGAATCTGAGTAAAAACGGAGTAACCAAGAAGGAGTTTAGTTAAAAGAAGCTGGAGTCACCAAATCCGGAGTAAATTGACTAAGAAGTGGGAGTCACCAAGAGTAAATAAACCCGGAGTCAGGAGTCACAAGTGATTGAGTGGACTTAAATAAACCCGAATGACCAAGCGGGAGTATAAATAAACCGGAGTGACCAAGAAGTGGAGTCACCAAATCCGAGTAAATCTTACAAAAGTCACCAAAGGCGAAATCTCTCTAATCAACACGTGAAAAACATGCTAGAAGTTAAAATTTTAATTTTAACATGGGGGCTTTGTTTCTCCCTCTTGGCCTTTATCCTGGATTTTTTCCAGAGAGAGGAGGCGAAGAAACCCCTGTCGTATATAAAGAAGTTATAGGTAGAAAAGTGAAAATTACTATCTATAAAAAAATAGAATACATCTTTCCCTTTTTATATAGTGATTGATTTAATTTTCCGACCATCTTGTCTACTTTTGGGTTGCACAGGACTCATATTCAAGACTATGGAGACGGATTCGCGTTAGATCAACAAATAAGAAGATTCGATTGTAGGAAAGCAATATTAATTACAATATATATATTTTTTAATTTTAATAGTAAAATAATATAAAAAGCTGTTTTGATACTACCGTACCAATTATACTATATATACATATTGATAGTGATTTTAAAATATCAGAATCATAATATATCTCAGATATCATTACTATTTCTTTTAATTTTGGCTGTCCCCTAAAAATATTTTAGTAACAATAGGCCGTTTATATAACAATATAAGAAAATTATATATGTAAAAGTTTTAAAGATATCAAACACTTTGTTACGCCATTGGATCCTTACTCTGATAAAGACAAGGATCCGACAGCAATACCAAATAGTGAGTACGCCGAAGGAAAGAGAAGAGAGAGTGTGACACGTGAGATTTTTACATGGAAAACCCTTTACTGAATGAGGGGGAAAAACCATGGGACTTTTAGTCAAAGAACTGCTTTTACTACACAAGAGCTCGAGTACAAGTGATTGAGGACTTGGTGTATGAAAACTCTAAGGAATTACTCTTACAAAATAGGCTCTCTCTATAACACAATGTGGTTTTTTCTGTTCTTTCTCCTTTTTTTTCCCCTTTTGGTAGATACAGAGTGAATGCTTATATAGTGATTGAAATCCTTTGCATAGGGCTGCCTCGTGGAGGTTGATGTGTGTAGAAAGCTCTGTCATCAACTCTACGTTTCGGAAAAATTAAGTGCACGCAATGATAAGACATGTCATTCATTGGGCGGGTTGCATGGTGCCTTTGGCCTTTAAAGACTCGAGCTAAGCGCTCTATTTTGAACGTTTTTATAAGACATTTGGGCTCTTTTGTGCCATTTGGAGACGTGGACCTGTTTTGTGGGAACGGATCGTAGTCTTGGACTTTGGGTATCCACTATCTATCACACTTAAAATGACACATAAAAAAATATGAGAGATAATAATTATTTTCAATACAAACTGTACTAATATTTTTAATATAATCAAAGGCTAAATTAGGAAAGATTGATAGATTATATAATTTACTCGGATAATCATTTTTATGATGAAAGATTATAAGTTTAAAAAGTATGTATAAAGTATATGCACACCAAGTATATAAACAATGTTCTGATATACTCTAAAAGTGAATTTATTCGTTTTTTTTTTTTTAATTTAAAGAAGAATTAATTTTAAATTAATAGAAGTAAAATCTAATATTTCTATAATTAGTAATATATACTTATCACATATAACTTTTCTTATATTTGTATCACCACACATTGAATTTTTCAAAAATTGAGAATCATAAAAAAGAAATTATTGATTTTAAAATTTTTAATCACCCCCACACTAATTTTATAAATTTTAAAATAATTAATAATATTATAAATGAATATAGAATATTTAATAAGATTTTTTATATTATTTTTGATAATATTTTAAGTAATAATTTTACTATTTTTTTATTTAAATCATTATTTTTAATTTAAATAATGAATTATTCTATATAAAATATGTATGTTATATTATTAATCTTTATGTAAAAAAAATTTTATAATTTATTTCTTTATATGTTGAGAAAATAAAAAATATTATTATATTCATTAAAAGATCTGCTTGTCAAAAGTAACAGTTTAAAATGCTATCTCGACACAACAAACTCATTGATAAAAAAGGTGAAAAGTAATTGTCCAATATAATGGAACTCAACATATTAGATATTGGAGTTGGTATATCAATTTTGTTTCATTTTTTAACCATGTTTTGCAATAAAAATATCTTAGTAGTTGAGACGATTATGGATACCAATTAGCAAATAATTAAAATGATTAGATATTTTATTTTATTATTAACGAACTTATGGGTATCTATTATTGATTCAAAACTTATTATTGAACTAATTCTTGTCATATATTGACAACATTATACTTTATAAGGATGATTATGATTTCTGCATATAACATTGATGATTGAGGTGAATGTAAAATCTAAAAAAATGATTTTAAGTAAATATTAAAACTATTAAAAAATTATATTTACTAATATTGTATTTATAAATATTTTTAGAAAATATTTTTAAAATATTAGAAATTTTTTTTAATATTAGCCTATCTCACAATAATTATAAATCTCTGTTTAAATTTTTATAAAGAGTATATTTATCTTAAAGAATTTTATGGCAACATGAGGATGATTGACAATACATAAAAAATATCAGCCTCTATTCATATAACTTGCATACAGTGTATTTAATATCTCGAATCTCTATTGGATTTATTTTGGGGACAATATATATATATGTATATATATAATCATATGGTGTCGGGCAGCGCAACAAGGAAAGAAAGAAAGAAAAGAAAGGAAAGGAAAAAAAGAAATGGAGGAGGAAAGGGAAGGCAGTGCGGGAGGCATAGCGGCCAATCGTTGGCGGAGGAAGGTGGCACGGGAATGCAGTGGTGAGGAGACGGTGTTGCCAACCATCATTTAAGAAATGCAAGGGCATGGATGGAGGAAGGAGACACAAGCGAGCCAAACAAAGTGTCATTATCGTCATCGTCGTCACCAGAAGAAATGTACGAAATTGAAACAAGCAAATCCTTCATTTCTCTTTATTGATGTCGAATCATTGTTTGCATGTGCCGATTTTGAGGAGAATTGGTCAGATTTGATTGAGATGTAATTGAGCTGAAACAGGGCTTCAGCTCTGGGTCATAGGGGTGGAGGAGGAGAAAAGGTGGCGGCAGTATGAAAAGGGAGAAGAAGAAAAAGTAGAGGAGAAAAGGGTCGAAGCTAGATGAAGGTGAGGCGATGCTTACATGTACCATCGGTTCATTACCATCGCCAGAGTCACTACTGTCAGCTGCTACGGGAAACCGCTTTAGAGCTACTACGTTCATGGCTGACGCAACAGTGTTGAGCTGGATCGTTGTCGGTCGAAGGAGAACCTGGCGCTCAGTAGAAAGAAGGAAGAAAGAGACGGGCACGAACGACTAAGGAGAGAGAAGTGTACGGTTCTAGTATCTTGGAGCATCCTTTTGACAAATCTGTTTGAAATAAAGTCGATACAAGTATTCTCTCACCCTATCTCTACATACATATTTTATATTAGTATATTACATAAATAATGAGCAGGGTTTGAGACCCGATGGTTGGTGCATGTGTGAGTCCGTGGTGGTTTGAGGCCTTAATGAGTCGATGTATGATGGCCAAGAGTTATAGGCCTAAAATACAGCTAATATTGAAAATAGGATGGGCAAGAGTTGTAGGTCTAAAATGTAACCGGATTAATAACCAATAATATAAAATGGCCGAGAGATGTAGGCCTAAAATATAGTCGGGCTTATGGAGCCAATGATATGAGATGACTGAAAGTTGCAAGTCTAAAATATAGTCGGGTTGATAGCCAATGATACAAAATGGTTAAGAGTTGTAGGTCTAAAATGTAATCAGGCTGATAGTCAATGATATGAGATGACTGAAAATTACAAGTCTAAAATATAGTCAGGTAGATAGCCAATGTTATGGGATGGCCTAGAGCTGCCAATCTAAAATATAGCTGTTATAATATACAGATTTGAATTCTATTCTCTGTTATGTGGGTGTGTGATGGCTTCCATCATGTGGGTGTGATGAGACATTTTGATATGTGTTTTTATTTCCGGTATGATGAGGTATTCTGATATGTGCTTTTGCTTCTGGTGTGATGAAGGATATTTGAATTTGCATTGGTTATCTGCTTCTGACATTTAATTTTGAACTCTCTCTCTAATTTTTCATATGCTGTTTTTATTCATGTTATGTCGGTACTTGTTGAGTTTTAGGCTTACGTTTCATGTTTTCATCTATTTAGATTTGTAGATAGTTCGAATTCTTTGAAGGAGTTGGACGAGATTGGATGCAGTATCGTGTGATCCGATGAGTTTAACGTTTGTATAAGTCACTAGGCATTAATTGTATTTTCTTACTATTTGGATGGGTTTGTTATGTGTTTCATTTTAGATATTGATAATTGGCCAAGAGTAGGCCTTTAGATTGTGTAATAAGAAAAATTAAATTTATATGTATTATGTACATGAGTTGATATTTTGTTTGAATGCCTTTCTTACGATATGTTTGTGCAAGTCATATATATATATTATCCAAAAGGTTATCGGATGATGTCATGTACAGATTTTATTTTGTTGGGTCCTATTTTATTTTAGGTTGTCACACCCGGATATGTTTGAAATTTATTTTGATTTTATATATAATAATTTATTAGACCTGCTAAATTTCGTGACATGACAGTATACAATTTATATGTATCACAGTCAATACTAGAACTGACCACTCTAATAACAGAAGCAAGCAACATTAGCAGTTGAGGTGATCAACAAAAATTTTTTTTTGGTATGGATTTGACATGAAATATAGTCAGTTAGTAAAAATATAATATCGGTTAAATTCTTTTACTACATGCAGTTTAATCACGTTTCCAATTCTATAAGTAGCATACCATAATTTTAGATTTTGGATTGATTGAAGACGGGTGAGTACATGTTTTTTGTATTCAAATCAATGGCATGGATCTCTTAACTCTATTAATAAATACAATATCATTAGAATCAATTTTTAGTATTGGAGGTTGAGTAGCTAACAAAAAAGAAGTATGATGACGCCTAAGATAGTTAAAATGTGCATCTTTTTTAAGAGTTAGTTAGATGCAAAAAATTGTGTTAGAAAATCGATTATTTTGAGTTTTATTAAATAGAATGACTCCAAAAGCAATAATGGTGAAAATATAAGTAAAATTTAAAATTATGTGAGTTATTATTTGATATATATTTTTTAAATTTTTATAAATTATAATATTAAAAATATTCAATATAATAAATAAAATATTATATATTTTTATAATATTTTGCATAATTTTATTTTCTATATATTTTTATTTTTATATATTAGAGCCTAAATGCATACCCAACCTACTGATATCACGTCCCAATACTCAATTGTCTTATAATAATTAACACGATCATTTTATTAACAAATAATAAATCTAATAAATAAAGGACATGAATTTCATGTCGATATCACAGCCGACCGAAAGAAATATTCATTAATAAATTTAACTACAGGATCCAAACGATGTCACACCCAAAAGTGACTCCAAAATATCGACTATATCAAGACATTAAATTATACGTAAGAAGAGACGTTTAAACAATATAAATTAAAGTTAACACATCCACGATATCATATTATCTTTTATGCAAAACAATTGTTTGAATAGCATAAATAGTAAATTACTACTCGAAAACTAAATACAATATTAGATAACCAATATTTCTAATCCTAATCTTTACGGATATCTCTTCCTTCACTGCTACTTATTTTATAAGCGCCCAAACCGCTAATATGAAGAGAGTTAGTAAAAATAAAAATAAGAGAAGGTTCAAAGCATAGCTAAGCATATAAATCCATAATTGATCATATAATCTGCATTAAAAATTGTCAGAAGAAATAATAGATCAAATTCAGATATAATGCCATAAATCTCCATAACAAATATTCATAGTTTTCATTTTTTTAATTTTCAATTTTCAATCAACATCTGCCATGTAATTTTTGTTCAAACATGATTATTCTTAGAGGACAAGAGTTAGTACCGCTTTACCAACTAAATGAATAAATAATTAAAACTCGAGTTATATTTATTTTTGTACAATTAAATGTCTTACGCTACTATTTCATATTCATAGGTGAATTGTTACACATATTACCATATAGACGGATATGAACACCGCTTTCACCTATAGATAATAGGTTCGAACATTGAGTATCATTATAATATACTAAGATATATCATAATATACTACTACTGAATTATTACAATGGCATGATGCATAAATAAATAAAAACTCTATATAATTTCATATAATTTTTACATTTTCTCAATTTAGAGAAAATATTCTTAATCTTTTAATAAATTGTATAGTTTTTCTTTAATTATTTTTAATTTATTACCATGCAGTGTATAAATTTTATGCAAGAATTTAATTGTGACAATTTAAAGTATATAAGAGTGGTATTATAAAATTTTAGGCATGCAATAGTTATATAATTCAGAAATTATAGAAATCATTAGTAATTTTGCTATAATTAGTTATTTCTTTTCAATTCTAGGCATGTAAGGAAAGATTAATAAAATTTCAGAATATGCAAGTATATTTTTAAAGGTCTAGAACATATTAAAACAAGATATATAAAATTTATCACATATGGAGTCATTAAATCATGAATTCAACATATATATGTGAGAAACTTGTAGACAAATAAAGTAAATGAACTTAGAACATAATTTTCATAAAAATTGTAAAGAATGAGAGTGATAATTTATACATGGAAAGCACCATCATTTTAGCCACGAAAATATATCATGTATGAGCATTTAAAACAGTAAAAATACTCAAAGAAATAAGAAAAGATCAACAATAAAGAAAATAAAAGTTTAAGATGCATTTGTCTTAATTCTAAATTATCAAAATCTTACTTGAATTTATTCGAATTGTGCTTCTCTAGCTTCCTTTCTCTTTCTCTCTTTCTTCCTTTTCTTTTTTTTTTCTCATCTCTCAAAATTTAGTAAAAAATAACCAAAAATCAATTGGACATAATATATATGTATAGTGGCACATGAGTGCGTGTTAGACGCCATTGCCAAATATGATGGCGAACGAGCATTGCCTCTAGTGCGTGTCAGGTGTTGGTATTCTATCTCAGTGCGCTTGAGTATCTATCGGGCGAGTATAAGAAAAGTGTGTTTGAGCTTCGTTCAAGCAACAGTCAAGCACGAATTTTCTACTTAGAACACACATGGGCATATATTGGGCGCCGATCAGGCATCTATCATCTCACAGTAATCCAGTTCAAATTTAATTTTGATTCAATTTTTTTCTTCATTTAATCTCAACTTTAATTATTTTAATTTAATCAATTATGATTAAATTTAAAATCTAGAACTCAATGCTTACGGTATGGGTTCTGTAACCTATAAGTTGACTTGAAATCAGACCTGTAGTGAAAGAGCACCCCAGAAGTCATAGTCCAAGAGAAGTTCCATGAGGCCCAAGGTTTAGACTACATGACCTAAATCCACCCAACGAGACGTGAGCCTTTAAAGTCACTCACTAGACGTAGCCCAGTGGCACACCCCTCAGCAGTTCCAACTTAGCAAACAATTTTATGTGGACGTGCCCCTGATCATCTGGCTCAATGTAGCCCATCGGGGGACCACGAGCCCTGGCACCTTCGACAAACCAGGAGCACAGAGTTGTGTTATCAACCACTCACCGCGATTCCAGCAATGCTCCAACTAGTGAGCACGCTCTCTCTTTTCCAATACCTCCCTTATTGCATAGAAAAAGGGGGGAAGACACTCATTTAGGAGGGGAGAGCTTTGAGAGGCCAAAAAGTTCAGAAATGATGAGGCAACCAATGAATGCAACTCTCGATCCCAGAGCAACTTTCCTAAGAAGGCACCTGTTCCTCTGAACCACTATCTCGTCAGAGTGCATCTTAAAGCCTCTTTCTAATCGATCGAACTAATTAGAACTCAATCCTCCATTTTAAAGCCATTTTCCAACTGATTGTACTTATCGGAGTTCAATCATCTATCTCAAAGTCGCTTTTCAGACGAGCACATTTATCTGAACCAAATCTTCCATCTCTAAGCCACTCTCCAATCGAGTGCACTTATCGAAACCCAATCTTCCATCCCAAAGTTGCTCCCCAATGAAGCACACTTGTTTGAATCCAATCCTCCATCTCTAGGCCGCTCTCCAATCGAGAGCACTCATTGAAACCACCCAATTCTTCACCTCAAAGCTGTTCCATACCCAAGCACACCTGTTAGAGCTCTGGCCTTCATATCTAAGCTGCTTATAAGTCGAGTGTTCCCATTAGAGTATAATTCTCCATCTCTAAGCCATTTCCTAATTGAGCACACCTGTCGGAACTTTGACCTCTATCTCAAAGCCGCTCCCCAACCGAATACACTCATTGGAACCCAGCCCTCCGTCAACACCCAATCTCATTAAATATGCGCTCCGTCAACACTCAATCTCATTAAATATGCGCTCCGTCAACACTCAATCTCATTAAATATGCATCTGCGCATTATTCATTCACCATCCTATTTTTTTCTACTTAAAAAGAATTTCTTACTTGAGTGTTGGAGGATATATCGGAGAATAAGTTCTGCCATAAAAAGGACATCTATCCTTATTGTGGCGGACACCGTCCTAAATTCTGTCATTAATCATAATCATAATTAATTATCTTTTAATTGCTATTTTGATCTGTAATATGATCAATTGACCATTCGGATGTGAATTTCACGTTGATATCATGATCGACCATGCATAAATAATGCAATATTTAACACATGACTCAATACTTTACCACACTATTTGTGGCTCGACACCGACTCAAAAAAACACGACGTCAAACCCTGACAAGAGGATGTTTGTTTAATACTGAAATCAATATATAACAATCTACAAAATAATAAGCATCCATAAATTTGACCAACCGAAGCTAAAATCATCGACAACAATAAATCGAAATCAAACTATAGACAGATGGTACCCAAATTAGGACATAAGGCCTCAACAGATTCTAAACCGATACTACTTGCTGTCCAAACTCAAAATATCGACTAAGATACATTATTTCTTTCACTTATAAATGGATGTAATACATCCAACACATCAGCTAACACCAAATGCCACAAAATATTATTTTAAACATCTAAATAATGTCCAAAAAGCTTACAATATTATAACCCATTATCCAAAACTTAAATTAAACTAAAATATAGCATTTAGGTACATTAAACATTATCAGAAAACATAGATTAACATAAAACATCTATAAAATCATAAATTAAACACTTTGATCTTTATTTTTACTCATCCGACAAAAACTCGTATAACTTGTCTGAGTGGTTAGTAAAATAGTAAGAGAGAGCCAAAAATGCTCAATAAGGTTCAATATATATCAATGAATATGTACACTTTATACTTATAAATAATATATTGGAAGGAATATGAGTAGAAAAAAAAATGATGCATGTCTAGTTTTCTTATCTTATTCTTTTTTAATGTTAACCATCAAAACGTACTTAAATCTTATTTTTTTAGGGATTAGGGTTAGTAGACCATACCGATTAAATTAGCGGACAATCAAAATTCGGGTTGTGTATATTCCTACACAACCAAATGTCGTACGCTTCTATTTAAGACTCAAAGGTAAATCGTCTACATATAATCTTATAGATGAAACCAGGCGCCACTTCTTAACCCGCGATTACATAGGTTTGGATATCAATTTAATACTATAATATCTTAAGGTATATTATAATGTACTACTCGCTGAATCATTACTTATGACCAATATTTATTTTTAGGAAAACTCTGTACTTTCTTCATATTTTATAATTTTGTCACTTTGATAGAAAATGCTTATAGTTTTTGGATATAGTTGCAGAGTTTTTTTTTTGAATTTTATAAATTCATACATATATTTGTCAAAACTTAGCTATGATGGATTTTAAAGAATGGAATACAAATTTTAACATCTAATTATAGAAATTCAGCAAAATTGTAGGAAAATCAGCATGTAATGGTTTTATCTTGACATGAATGGTTACTTGCTAAAATTTGTAACATGCAACCATACATATTTTAAGTCTACAATTATATATTAGCAAGATATATAAAATTTATTACACATAAAATCACTAAATTTTGAATCTAGCATATGCATGTAGAAAATTCAAATTTTTAGCTCACTACAGAGATTTTTAGAACATGAAAAATATATCTTCAACAATTATTTAAATATGCAATAAGGTTATCCATGAAATCAAACTTGTAGGAGTATAATATCAGATTTTTAGAACATAAATTACTTTATACATCATCCATGAATTTAGACATGGATTTTATGAAATTCTCAACAAAATGAAGAGAAAATTAACATATATGCATATAATAACACCATAGTTTTAAAAATCAAGATATGTATAAATATCGATCATCATAACTTCAAAAAATATGACAAGGTTATATCAAAATAAGAAATGCTCAAGAAATCAGCAAAAAAATAGCAACAAGAGAATGAAAAGCTCGAAATACACTTAACTTGGTTTGATTTACTCAAATTTTCACTACGATCGCTTTGATTTGAGCTATTAAAGCTTTTTTTCTCTTGTCCTCTCTCTTTTTCTTTGCTCACTTTGTTTATTCCTCTCAAAATCGCCCCAAAAAGAACAGTTTTCTGAGCGCGGGGTCGTTATTTACCCGATTAGCGCTTGAACGCAAGTTAAGCATGTATCACGGGTGAGTCGAGCAAGCCTTGAGTAGGTAGGTTCTGGATTTTGTGCCCATGGTGCGCCTCAGGCGAGTTTGGAGCACATATATTTGCATTTTTCACTGATGGGATGCCTTGAGCGTCCCTCGAGCGCCTTGTGGCCATACATTATTGATTCTGCGCTTAAGGTGCGCCTCAGGCCTGTATTTGGTGCGCGAGCCATCCGGGCCTATATTTTAATTATTTAACTCAATTTTTCACATTCTCTAACCTCAATTTTAATTATATTAATTTAACTAATTTTAATTAATATAATTTGAAAACTCATGCTTTACACTTACAACATCTCAAGCAATGGATTAAAACATTCAACAATTGTGATGAATTATTACTAAAAATTTATATAATATTTTTATTTTTAAATCTTAAAACATCAAAATATATATTACTAAAAACCCTCCGAAAAATCATTTTATATCTTTTATAGTATTTAATCTCGTCCGTTAAAATTTTTCTCATTTTACAAGACAGTCCTTAGTTTCCTACCGTACTACCAACTGTGGCAATATCGTCACTGCAACTATATATATATATATAACATTACTTTTGCATTAAAATGATACATCAAAATAGATTTGGTTTGGATAATAAATGGCTTGCTCCAAATGTGTATTTAATCATTGAATTGAGACATATATTATAAAAATTAAAATTAATTTTATTATATTATTATTTTTAATCTCTGTCATCAATTATTTTAAAATAATTTTAATAATTAAAAGGATTAAAGTAACTAATATTTAGATTGATTATAATAAATTTGTTAATTAATTAGATAAGGATGACATTATAAAAAAATTAATATTTTTAGAAAAAGTTTGGACAATGGATGTGCACTCTAGCAAACGAAGAAAATGAACGAAAGTAAATATAACTAAATAGATAAAATATTATATTATTAAAATATTATCCAATATTACAAAAAGTTGGTACCAACATAGATAATAATAAAAATATAAACTATAAAAAATTATCTATAAATAATCATAAATATAACAAGAATCTGGGTCAGACATTAATACTAAAAACAACATAATTCACCATAAAATGTAGCAATCTAGAACTGGTCAATTTTTTTCATTTGGCCTTAAAATAATATTATACCTACCTGATTTATAAATATAAACTATCAATTTACTTAAATTGATTCTCATTTTATCAAATGGATGACTTCATAATAAATACATAAAAATTTTCTTCAATTTGAGAAAAGTATAAATTCAGATCATACTATAAAATAGAGTTTTCAAACATTTGGCCCAATTTATATTACTTTATAGATGGAGTTAAACGCTACTTTTTTTTTTAATCTGTGGAAGATAGATGCGTTTATTAAGTACATCTAATATATTGAAATATGTCTGAATATAAGCCATTAATTTACTTATAATTGTTTTCATTTATCAAAAAAATGACTCTAAAATAAATATATAAGATTTTTCTTCTTTTGAAAAAAGTATAAACTCAGATTATATTATAAAATAGAGTTATCATTAAGCACTTACATGAAAGTAGTATACAAAGTCAAATACACAAATATTTTATGATTTTATTTATAATATTTAAATATAAAATTATAATCCTTCAAAATATTCAAATATTCGGTGAAAATGAATGAAATCTTTTAATATTTAGTAAAATTGGATAAATTTTTAAAATATTTAGTAAAATATATATGCATGTAATAATATTCAAAAATAGGTAAAAAGGGTAACATATATGTACGTTTAAATAAGAATCAAAAAATAAATTGAAGGACTTAGATAATTGATTAAAGAATGTGCTTATATATATTTGTCTTAAATCTTAAATTTATAAGATTTGTCATGAAATAGTTCCAAAATCTATTTTTCCTCATTCTCTCTTCTTATTCATTTTCTTCATTCTCTTTTTATTTTTTTTTTCCCTTTTCTCTAGCAAATGGCGGAACTAGTGGAAGAAACCTTTTTATACCCAAATGAACAAACAAGCGCTAGTCAGACGTGCTTAAGACACCATAATAAACCACAAAGCGTGCACAAGTGTTGTTTCAGGTGCAATATATTTTGCCTGAATCACGCTTTAGCACTCGATATGTGTCCTTTAGTCACGAATTTTCTATTAAAAATACACGAGTATTAGATAGGTACCTATCATGAATTTAATTCCTCAAAATGTAATTTTTTCTCAAAATATTTATTATACAATTGCTTTCTATATTAACCAAATATATAATAATTATGACATTATAAACATTTATTGAAAAATCGGGTGTTGAATAGCTACTTTTTTTTTGTAGATGTTTGTGGAATTTTATTGGGTTTGCCATTTCCACAACAATCATTAATTTATTTTGGTCTAGGCATTTTCTCAAGTAGATCAATGCTATGACAATTTTTCTCATTCCTAAAGTTAGATCCATTCTAATATTTCTTAATTCATATCACAATATTATCTACAAGGTTGTTTTCAAATCCTTCCCATCCAATTAAAGAGCTCATTCGAGTCCATGGTTAATCCATGTCAAACAGCTTTTATGAAAAAAGGTACATTTGCAGTAATATTTTACTCCCAATAATTACTTCATAAATATTATTTGAATAAAGCTCTAATTGGTGTGTGATAAGGTCGATACTATGATTCTATTGAATGAAAATTTGTGTTGTCTTCCTTGTTACTTATGGGACTTTTGTCCATTTATATTTAGTAAATTGAGTAATATTTAACCACCCTATGTTTTTCATTTTGATTAATGGTATCTCCACTGTTTCTTCAAGGGAAAAAGAGGACTACATCAAGGTGATTTTCTTTCCCTTTATCCAATTATTTTGTCCTTAAATCTTAGTTGGTATGATCAAAGTTATAACACTAGACATTCTTGATTTTAAATATCATTAGAGATGTAGAGATATGAAGATTATTATATTGACTTTTGTGGACAATCTCATGTTACTCTGTGAGATTGACCATGTATCAACATCTATTCTTTTACAATGCCTTTTAGAATTTATTATGCCTTTCGATCTTGTCCTAAATAAGAAGAAAAGCAAATGTTATATATGCCTTAGAGATTAGGACATTATGGATGATATCCTATAGATTACTGGCTTTAAGAGGGGATACTTCCTATTAGATATTTGGATATTCCTCTCATATCAAATAATCTCTCTGCTTTTGATTGTTAAGTCTCTCTTGACAAGATTTTTAGTGGAAAATGTCTTGGAAAAAGATATGGCTTTCCTTTGGAAGTAGGATTCAACCCATATCATCCGTCTTATATAACATTTACTTCTATTGGTATTCTATTTTTATCTTTCCTAAAGCTATTTTTGAAGGCATTATTCCTCGTTCTCTATGGCATGGGCCAAACAACATCAAATCATTTACAAAGGTGACATGGGAAGATGTGTATAGACCTAAAGATAAAGGGGGCCTTGGTTTATGAATATGTATGTCAAGAGTAAAATTTTATTGGTTAGACACTTGTAAAGGATTCTCAATAGTACTGATAACTCTATTTGTGTAAATTGATAGTGGGATATCATATTAAAGATTATTATATCTAGACGATTAAGATTTCATAACTAACACAATGGATTTTCCACATGATCATCAACTTATGGATTCTTTTGGAACCCTTTGTGCACAAGGCAAGCAATGGAAAAAATATTTTCCTTTGGTCGGATTGGCGTCATCTTTGGATTATCTTGGGTTCTTGTCTCTTGTGGGATGCCAAAGTTAATTTTGTCATTTGTGGTGTTAAATGGAGATGTCCTAGGTATGTCTATATGGTTATGGGATCACTCATTATATCATGGCCCGATTATGAGCATGACTCTAACTTTTTGGATACTATTATGTAGGTTTTGAATAATTATCGGAGATTCTCTATTAAATTTGCATTGAAAATCTTCCAACTTGTTCATCTAACAATCAATTGAATGCATCTTCTTTGATGCCCAAAATACAAACACTTATCATATATTTATTATCTAATTGGCAATCAATGGTCAGTTAAGTGTGATGGATATGTTGATTTTTTTCATATTTCTTGAGATATGTTCTCTATTAAAATTCTGGCAAGATTGCTATTTATTTGTTTTTCAAGCACAGGCTCACTTAAAGTACTTGAAATATTATTCGGATAAAGATTGGATACTCTCGGTAATATAAAAGATTGGAATAGGGTGATCAATTAGTCAACAATTAAATAAAAGGGAAAGCACGAGAATAATCAGATGGTTAAAGCTGATCTTGAAGCTTTGTTTTATTTTATCTTTTTGAGAATGACAATCTCCATAGAGATGATATGATCATTCATTTGATCTTGGATTTCTTGACGGTGACCCGTTCTTGATCTATGAATGAGTTTTGTAGGAAGATGTAAGTCTTTTTGTTTAATTTATTTGTTTTTGCCTGTGGTTTTGTTCATTTATTCCCATCTACTGATGAGTTTTTGAGACGATAATTATTTTATAATTTAGATTTTTGGGTTGTTCTTTAGCAACTTTGTTAGGTAGGTACAGATGGTTTTATCCCGTTCTAGCTTTGATCGGGAGTTTTGTATATATATATTTGTTTCATTTAATAGAGATTTACTTACTTACCAAAAATTATTACTAAAATATTTTTCCTTCCTTTTGATAAATTGTGGTATTATTTTACAAATTGAGTTTCACTATCATTTTAATAGTCATGATTGAGTACTAAAAATAAAAAGTTTTGAGATTAAAATATAAAATATATCTTAACTATTTATTTTTTTATTACTTAATTTTAACCGTTAGAATAACAAAAATTGATTCATTAATAAAATGATTATAATAGATTTTTATATTAGATAACTTTTAATCGGTCGCAGTTAAACAAACCACAGATATTGAAATTTGAAACTTATAATTTTAGAAGAATCAAACCGCAAGAAGAAACCCTTCACAACCCGTTTTGGGTGGAGAAGTGGGCGCTACGATGTCATACGGACGTTGCAGCATTTGCGGCGCCTGCAAGGTTGTTAGATTTCAAATCTAATGCCCTATATTTTTTATTATTAAAAAAATATATATATTTTCTGAGGCACTGTAAAAATGTGATATTTATACGGCATGTTGCAGTGCCTCTCAACATCTTTTGGTGGGGTCAATAATTTATAATTTTATTAGTAAATAATAATATTTTATTTATAAAAATGACCAAAATTGGACCAATTTTATAAAGAGAGATGAATCACAATGACTAAATCAATAAAATCTTAATTGGGTTAATAAAAAAAATTTCAATTTAATTATTAATCTATCTACATATAATTTTTTATTTATATAATATTTTTAGTGGGATCAATGGAACAGTATCTCCTAAACGTCAATCTATCTAGAATATTTTAAATAAAACCCAAATAATATTTAAAAACAAAAAGAAAATTATTTTTTATTTAAATACGAAATATGATTTTTTAGGGGCATAATTTAAATTTAAAAAATACGTTTTTTTTTAAGAATAATAAAATTTATTTTTAAAAAATTATTTTAAAATTTGTGAGTTGGTGAGATAATTACTGAAAGGTCACTAGCTGATCACGTGCCCAAGGGCGCAGTAAAAGGATTCTGTCGTTATCAGAAGCAGCCAGTCAGGTGCAGTCACCCACTCAATCAGTAAAATAAAAGCAGGAAGGGTAATATCGTAGTTATCGCCAAAATCCAGGGGTAAAAGGTAAGCCCAGTATCGCGGCGTAGGAAGTTGATCTCCGTTTTCTACTCGGCGTGTCTTTGATAAATTAACCGGCGGCGCGGCCATTTTTTCTTTTTTGGTTTTTTTGTTTTTTCCTTTTCTACTATTTTTTTCTCCCGTAAACCTCTCCAAACTCTCTGAGTCTCTCTGTCTTCTCTCTATCTTTGGGAGGTTTTGGCCCTTGATTTCCTCATCTTTAGGCCTATTTGTTCTTCCGTTTTAGTTAATCGCTGTTTGTCTGTGATTCTGTCAACTCTCAGCGATCGGTCAAGTGCTAGCTTTCCAACAAAGTGCGGGTAATTTCTGCCCTTTTTGGTTTTTCTTCATCTTTGGTTTTTGTTTTTGTTGGTTTCTGTAGGTTGGTGATCATAATGTTGAATAGCTAGAGTGACTTTTTTTACCATTTGTTGTTTGAGTTAATCACTGCTTGCATGTGTTGTTTCGTGAGTTTTGATGATTCGAAGTTGGGAAATTCGGCAATGTGGTTGGTTAATTTGCATGGTTTGGGAGAATCTGATTGGTCTCTTTTGGTTTTGTGGATATATGAGCTTTTTGAGCGGTTTGTTGATTGATCAGTGGATTTTGATGATTGGTCGGTGAATAATGAATCCGTGATCGTAGGGGGAATCGATATTTGGTGAAATTAGTCTTGCTGCTTGTGAAAATTTGGTGCTTTGCTTCTTTATTGGATTGATGATTTTTTAGGACATGGAATTCATGGACAAGTACTTGAGGACTATTTTATATTTATGATTAGATTCTTTGTGGGCTTAGTAGTTACTTGTGGGTATTCGTGCCAGAACGTTGGATTTATTTTCCTTCCCTTTAAAATCTGTTAGTCAGGACGTTGACTGTTAGGACTACCATATCATCGCAGGAATGATAAATGTTGGTATGATCTTCCTGTTTTGTCTCTTTCTGTACACATGTTTGATAGAAAATCCCCCTGTCATTTAACTTTTGGCATGCTTATGTAATCCAATTACAGATTTTGGTTGGGTTTGGGAATGTGCTGTCTGTGCTTTGTGGCAACTCGGTTTCTTGGTACCACGTGTAGAAGGATAATTGGCTATGCAGTTTATATATAAATTTTTCAATGTTGACAAATTTTCAATGTTGCTTTATTCTGTTTTATTTGCATGATTACATCCCTTCTTGAGTTCCAATTATGGGTCAATCATATGAAAATAGTGGCACGTGGAATTCGTTGGGATGTATTGAAGTCACACTCAACGAATTTTCAGGCTTTGCTGATAGGAGCTGATAGATTGTGGTGTTAAACGTGTCTGCTCCACAAAAATAAAGGGACGGTTGGTAGCGTTTGCCAAGGAGTGGTCATCTGGCTATTCCTAGAAACCTTGTCATTAAAATTAGCTAATAATTATGAGTTTACCATTTTCATTTCCATCCACAAGGACTATTTTGGTCATTTAATCTAAGACATGGTAAGTTTAGAATGATTTGTTGGAAATGAACCTAAAAATGGAAATATGTACCGCCTGCTCGATCGCACGTACCGCATCATGGCCTACCATAAATATGGTTACTATGGATTGATTCCAAAGTTCCTTATTTAGAGGCCCTATTCATTCTCATCCACGTGGGCTATTTTGGTCATTTAATTTAAGATGGCTGTAAGTTTAGAGTGATTTCCTGGAAATGGACCTACAAATGGAGTATGTACTGCCTATTTGGTCCCACTTACTGCACCATAGGTTACCACAAATATGGTGGCTACAGATTTAGTGGCCCTAGCAAAGAAGATATTACTTTGAATTGAGTGAAATTTCAGATGCAACCTAAAGGGTAACTTCAGATTGGTAAAGAGGCTCCTCAAATTAGTTGTTTCTGAGGCTATGCGAAGTTTGTATAAGAGAAATGGAGGATATTCAAGATGCCATCCACCACCTGGTTGGAGAAAACCCACGAACGGAGCGAACCAAACCTGTTCTCTGACCACATGGCCAACCACATGAACAAAGAGGAAAATGTTTTATTTTTGCTGGAATTTAAAGTGATGCTGACGTTTGATGATTTAGTGGTGGAATTCCTATCTGATTTTTTGATAGAGAAAAAATAAACTGAAGAGCGATATGTGGGAGTTATGGTGAGAAATAAAGAAAAACTCATCAACTAAGTTGCCTTGTGCTAGAATTAAATGATTACCCTCTAGGTGCTTGTGTTCACACTGTTAACTGGCTTATGCTTAAAAAAGTATCCTTTCATCACGTTTTAAGAAATATAAGCATTAATTAAAATAGATCATAATATCCAAACGATGAAATCATGATGCGTGTAATGTGGTAATATGTCAACATGTGCTTTGCCTTACTCTAGGATTACATGATTACTCCTCTGTATGCTTATATTGATGCTATTGCCTACCTTATGGCTTATTCTCCAAAAATCCTTTTTAGGTTATCAACGTATTACTAGTGGCCATAAAATGACATGAACTATGGTATTCAAAATTATGAAAGCATGAGGGACATAATGTTGTGACATGAAAGTGCATGATTGGTGAAATTCAGTAAGATTGAAGACCAGTGCCCTAGGTGTGTGCGGAATACATTTTTCTCTTATTCTTTAAATAAGGGTATTTCTGTCCCAGTGGGACAGTTCATTTTAAAGTAGAGACATGCCAGCTAAAATCCATGCCAGGTGGCCATGTCGGGCAGAGTAATTGCAGAAAGTTAACTCAGCATTCCGCTGTGAGATTTTTATATGACAGGGTAATTATCTGTAATTGCTTGATACCCCCAATGTACTGTGATGATAATTCGCTCTTTATTAGAGACTACATGTAAATTCATGTACATGTTCTCATTGGTGCAATCCCTATCAGTATCCATTTTTTAAGGTGATCATGTTTCTGCTTTTGCATTTTTAAAGGTTCTTTGAGTATCGCCTTCTGTAATGTACATTTTTTTCGATAATTCCTACATTTGTATCTTTTGCCTGATAAATTTGTATGTAGAAAAAGATGTTCAATAACATGATGTGGTGCTGTCCAAAAGTGTTCATGCATAGTCCCTCTATGTTCGGATGGAATGGTTTTGGGTGGCCCCACAAACTCTGGACTGCTTTTCCATTTTGTTGTACATATGCTTAGTATTACACATTTTGGATGTTCCATGGAAATCTTCCAGTTGTCACATATTCTTTTTAATGCTTATGTTGTGGGATTTGGGCAGAACTTTCTGCTAGAACATCAGGGTAATTGCACTTCCATGGACAATGACATAGTGAACAAAGTACCAGCTGGACTCCTGACGGGCATCAGTTTCAGTGTTTTAACAGAAGCAGATGCAGTAAGTATTGTTGTTGACTGATACATCATCTGTTTGTTTTTAGTTTGAAGTTGGGTCTATTTTTAATACAAGAATAACCATCTTGGAGAGTTAGATCCTAGCTCAAGATGAATATCTTCAACTCTCTGTAGTATGCATGAAAGTATCGCTATTGGTATTAGTTGGAGTATCGGTATTGCACAATAGTTATAGATATTGGATATTTTAAAAGGAAAAAAATTTCTGAAAATTATATGCTGATAGGGTATACAGGTTAATATATTGTGATATATCATTGATATTAAAATATGTTGTGATATTGTCGCGGTATTGAGAAGTATCAGTATTTAGGGCCCCAATACCAATATATATTGGCCGATATTCGATTCAATGCTCTACAATGTTTTTGATTTCTACCTAGATATAGTCGGTGTTAGTTTTTTGTTTTGAAAAGTGCTTTTGGTAAATGTTATAATTTACGACTTTTTTTAAGAGTACTTATGGTTTATTTTTGAAAAAAGTGTTGAACTAAAATTTGTTAAAAAACCCTGAATATCTTATAGGTAGCATCAGTTTTTTAGGAAGTTTTTTGGAAAAATATTTGATTTATTTATTAAAAGGCTATTTCAACTGCAATGCCAAACAGGTCCATAGTTCATATACTTGACATGGAATCTATACTCTCTATGATGAGTTGCCTCCCTGTTCTACAACTATTGATGCTTTGACATTGTTTCTTTTCCTGAGTTATTGTGGTCAACAGCCATCTCTTATTTAAGTTGTGATACCTTCTGCCCGCTGTTGTCAAAAGAGGCAGTGTACTGCAAATGGGTTTGGATTTAGTGCTTTTGACATATACATAAAGCCTAATAGACATTAATACCCTCTTGCCATACTTTCTTTTAGTATTGTTATCCCATTGCTTGCAGATTCTAATTTTGGCCTAGAAAGAAACAACAAACTTATGGTCATGTTTTTTAGTGTGCAGTTACTGTCATCACCCTTCTATATCTGTCAAGCATTAGCATAATATTATGACCCCAGTCAAACTGATTTTTTGTGCTGCTTTTGTGTTAGTTTTCTAAGGTATCTTGTATGTCAAGTGGAAAAGTGTTGTAATTTATTATTTTCTGGGTAATTTTTGTTAGATTATTTATCAGTTAGGGAGGATGATATTAGCCTTTTTGTACAATTCTTTATTAGTTTAGGATACGTGTTGAAGTCTACTGAATTGGTAGTTTACAATCTACAGACATGGGTTTGAGCACTGATTCATCCAATGAGGCTACAATTAATCTGATTATGGATTGGTTCCAGTTTCTTTATCCTCCCAATTTTCTCCCCTCATCTCTTAGTTCATTCCTTAATCTCATTTTTTGTTGTCTATGTCCAGCATATGTAATTTCTCGCATTAGGAAATCAAAATTGCAGAGGAACAAATATACTTGAGAGATTATATATTATCAATCTTAGATGTCGAACTTGTGGTTTCTTGTTATGATGCTGGCATACTGTCTATTGCATGTGATGCTTGAGGCCTGCAAATCTGTTAAGAGAATTGTGTCGTTTTGCCAAAATGCATTGTGTTATCTTACAGTATTCTGTACTCAATTTGGTGATATTTCAGGAGAAGATATCTGTGTTATCAATTGAAACAGTTAGTGAAGTCACGGATCCGAGGTTGGGTTTTCCAAACCCAACTTCTCAGTGCACCAGCTGCGGTGCCAAAGATACAAAACACTGTGAAGGTACATCTTGAAGCATCACAATGATATGTTGCATCCTATTAATCACAGTTTAAAATGTCATACATCCTGTGGAGTATTTGCTCTTCTATTTTTTTCTTAGTTTTGTGCTATCTTTGAAATATTTTGCAGGTCACTTTGGAGTAATCAAATTTCCATTCACAATACTCCACCCATACTATATATCTGAGGTTGCTCAAATTTTCAATAAAATTTGCCCAGGATGTAAATCCATTTGGCATGATTTACGGCATAAGGTTAGATACCTGCTTCACAAAATTGCTGCAAAAGAACAGTTTCATATGTAAACTTTTATGGTAGGCATAGTTAACTAATCTTTCAATGTTTATTCACGTGAAGTTAACATGTTTCTTTTACCTTTTTGACGTTATCATGTGTCATTTATCATGTTTCATAGTGGTATCAATTGTTATAAACCAAAAGTGAATGCTTTGTAAAAAGCCTGGAAACAAAGTGAATGAGATCGATTCATTCTAATCGACTACAATTAGGACCTTGGGATAAAGAAGAAGAACAAAATATTTCAATTTTTAATACATGTAAAGAATAAATGGTTCTAGATGCCACAACCAAGAATTAGTAATCGGCTGCAAAGCATCATCATCAATAATAACAATGAAAACATTGCTGAAAATTGAACCACAAAAACACGGTGACCAAGGGAAAGTTCAAAATCAAAAAGTTATTAAGAAAAACCTCATGGCTTTTCAAGCTAATAAAAATAAATTTACTAATGAAAGTCAACATATAACCAAAATAATACGCACCACTAAATATTAGTCGATATACTCTTGGCAATTCTCCCCGGCTGAAGAATTATTTGGATTTACTCTCAGCAATAGAATCATGCACATTTTGGATCTCTCACAACTTTGCTTTGATGATATACAAATCCTTAACACTATTGGAACTTTAGTGTCCAAGTCCATGCTACCCACCTAACTCTGACAATTTTTAGGCCGAAACAAGTGTTTAAATATTTGAAATTGATAAAAGCTTAGTTTTGAATCACATATAGGCTTTTCTCCTTGAATAATTTCTCTAGCTACACAATCTCTCACTTTTTGTCTCAAGAATTATGAGAGAAGTGAGGTATTTATGTGGATGCAGGAAAAAAAGGGTTTAGATTGTGTGGGAACAAATTTTGAGCGGTGGCATTTGAGTACTTGCTCAAACATGAATACCGGAACACCTCTGTTTGAATGCCAAGATTTTAGATAAAAAACATTGCTCAAATGTTGCTCGAACCCCAAGGCTCTGGAAAAAACATTGTTTGGTTGTGTGATTCAAATGTGAATATTGGAATACCTCGATCGAACGCCAGCTCAAACGTGACAAACAAGAGCTTAGATTTATGTATAAATTTGCGTCATGGTCTATTCCATCTTAAAAGAGCTTTCTCGAGTTCCATAAGAGCACTAACCAATAAAGAAAAAGATTCAAATACATCTTGACTAGACAACCATTTTGCCATAGAGATTGGCCAATATAGCATACCTAACAATTTCCTTCATGGCAGTTTTGTGACAAAATCACTTCTACAAGACTCAAGAAATATAAGCTCTAACTATCACCAGATTAGAGCTTATGTATAATTCAATTAAATAGGCTTTGCAAGAATAGTAACATGCATGAATGGAAATATTGGCTGATACGTAGCGTATTGGCTGATATGCATTGATAGCGGGGCCGCGATATCAATATTTTTTTCCATATTGCGATAATATCGTAAAATGTTTTTGTATCGGCTGATATTGCCCCGTCAACTTACGATTTTCAGAATATTTTTTCCGTTAGATATATTTGATGCTAATATATATTGTTTGATATTAACATAACTGCGACCGATATCGATACCGATATTGACATCCGTGGAACATGTCACTGATGCAGTGCAACATTCTCAATCCTGTTTCCTTCAAAAAGTACAACTAGAAAATACCTTGTGATGTATCTATTCAAGCATGAGATAAAAATAGGATAATTTACAACGATAATCACTGTAGTAATCAATAACATAAGATTCTCAAAAATCAATATACACAACTAAATATCCGGTAAATACAAACACATATCTAGTGACAACAAATCTCCCTCTCAAAAATATGCCCTCTCTCAGCAAAACACAAACCTCTTTTTGATGCAAGTTGTCAAAGAGGTCAACCTAAGAATTTGACTCTTCCAAGACTCCTCAATATTGTTGGAGATAGCAACCCTGGAGATCAACAATGTGCTGAACTCGGGTCATGCTCGACTGATGATTGGTCAAGCCAAACTGATGATCAGCCAAGCCAGATTGAACAAGACTTTGGGTGTCTGCCACCTGCTTCATCTATCAGTACATGTTTGTGAGGAGATCCATGATAACATCTTGAGAGGTAGAGTGAGGCCTGAAGCAATCATGGGATGAAAACTCTCAGGGGACGGAGAGCTGGCAGGAGGCCCATGAGTAGGTACTGGAGGTGAGGAGTGTAGCCATGTGGAATTGATTCTGAGCCAGCGTAAGCCCGTCAATCAGATGATCCATGGAAATGGGGGGGGGGGGTTTGCGCCTGGCAGGAGTTCAAAGCAGAAAGAAAGTGCCATGCGAGACAACCATAAGGGACCAGGGATTGGGGGCGAGATCCTCAAAAGTCTCAAATTGATGATAAATCGCACAAGACAGATCAATGGAGTTGTCTTGCAATAATGCTTATAAACAACACCCCACACTGAGGGAGGGTTGTAAGGTGAGATAACGGAAAAATATTGTTGCTCAAAATCCTGTAATTGACAGAGTAATCAGTTGATAAGGAGCTGGTCCTAATGCCATTACCATGATATGATGTGTATGAGAAAGCATCGTTGGGAGAGGACATGGAATTGTCATCATAAGGATATACGAGAGAGAGAACAATAAGAAGTCCAGGAGTATCCTTGATTATACAGGAATGATCCATATGGTCTGACCACAGACAAACAAACCTAAATGTCTAGGACAAATCTGGTGCGTGATAGTTTAAAATTCCTGAACAAGAATAACAGAGGGAAGAGATAGCCCTCTGAGAAGTGATTCCCCATGCCTAGAGGTAAAATCGATTGAGATATCTTTTGGGAGAGCATTGAGCATAACCTCTTGCTCTAACAAGAGGTTTCTGGACTTACAACTAGACATGAAGTGCTCCAATGCTTTGGCATCATAGAACCTAGAGCCAATTGGACCTGGCAGATTATAGGCATTTTATAAACCCACCAGGACTAGACATATTTTTGTGCGGCATCTGTACGAAATCAACAATAAAAAAGCCTTCATGAGAGCATAAACAAAAAGGAATTATACAAAATGCATGATGGTTGCAATAAGTCTGGAAAGGGCATTGATGTTTGAATGGCGATGAATGGTGTCTGAACTGCATTCAAGTGCTAGGAGCCCCTAGGTTCAAACGCATCGGAGAAATTCAGCCGACTTCTACCACAATGATAACAAACATGTTACAAGTCTTAATCCTAAGAATGAGCAGAATGAAGATCGAGCTAACATGATGTGCAATGATGAGAAATTTAAGGAAAAATTCATAAATTAAGAAAATCTCAACAACAAGAAAAATCCAAGATATCTTGAAAAATACCTTGATAAATAATGTGCATGAGCAATATCCGACGAATGCAAGGGGAGAAAGTGAGGATTTGAGCTTGGAGAGAGGATGATTGAGCCAACTGAGTGCGAGAGCCAAGAGAGTTTAAATGTGAGTGAGAGAGAGAGAGAGAGAGAGAAGGAAGGTTGAGAGTTTGCATTCGATTACCCTTTGAGGGACACAATATAGAATGTTGGAGTTTGAATGCTAACCAAAACAAAGTTCGATTGCAATGTATGGAATGCTGGCGTTCAAATGATTGTAGAAACAGGAAGAGCGTGATGAGTTCTACAACTAAATGATGCAAATGGAGAGAGAATGAGATGGACATCAAAATTTATTGCAAATCATTATCAACAATGAGTGATTTCAATAAAATTCATTCTCCCAATTAGCTTTTTTTATGAACTTAATAATCATCAAGATAAATTCAAGAACTCAATTCGAACAAAATAAAAGCAAATGAGCCATAAACAGTGCAGTAAATGAGCTGAAGCACCATTTACAGTTGAGAAAACCTAAAACCTTGAGTTGTGAGAAGCGACCAGCTACAATCATGAAATCGTCGTTATATTTTGGAGAACCTCAAAAGAGAAAAGCAAACCCAATACCCCTAGGGCCTATAGCTCATTTTGATCAATTTGCTTCACCTATTAAAGAGTCATAATGTTGAGGTACT
The DNA here is from genome assembly GCA_033239525.1 of Nepenthes gracilis. NCBI lineage: Eukaryota > Viridiplantae > Streptophyta > Magnoliopsida > Caryophyllales > Nepenthaceae > Nepenthes > Nepenthes gracilis. Next base: position 1,883,772 of record BSYO01000037.1, read on the forward strand.
TGTAGCTTGTGTTCATTTTTCATTTTTCGTGCTCTTGCATGATTCTAGACTTGGAGATCATCAACATCATGCAATTTTTTCTTAGGGGCATCATTTTTTCAGCTTGGGTACAACTAGACTGAGGTCAATTTAGTTTCAATGTCAACCTAACACACTTAGAATTGATGACTCAAAACACAAATGCGGTCAAATCTCAATTTATGGAGTATGGTATGTGTATTGAACTTGTGTACAAAACAAACTATAACAAACCCCTTCATGAAGAAATAAAATGAGTTAGATGAGCACACTCACTTCTTATTAAGCACTCGATCAAACAAATTGTGTCAAAATAAACTTCAAATCAATCACAAAAAGTTTGAAAGTTTTTCAAACTTTCAGTTTTTTTTTTTTTCAAAATATGTATGCATGAACAAAGCTAAGCATCAATTTATTTTAATCTACATGCACAATGCCTGGGGGAGCTGCTCAAGGAGTAGCATAAGTACCTTGGCTCTAGAAGACAAGTCATCCTTCGTGACCTAAACCTATCTCTTCATTAATTGGGCTGTCCATTGAATTGATACATGGATTGAACCAAACCCATCTTCAATAAAGTCACATTTTATTGTCTTAGTTAAAACTCAAATTTTGCACCTCATATGCAATATTTTTAAAATTGGAAAGTTTACCTTGAGATTTCCTGAATGATGGCTTATGATAATGTGATCGATTGTGGCCATGTTGGCCGTAAGACTGACATGCGAGAACAAATCTTGAAGGGAGATAAGACACATGAGGGAAAGATCTAGGCACCGTTCTAGAGTGCAAACGATGTGGCTTCCTACTTTGATGCTAAAAAAATCTTAGAGTTTATTCAAGGCTTGTTTGATCTTTCTCAGCAAGTTCTTTCATTAGGTTGATTTTGTCTTAAGTTTTCTAGATTTGAGCTGATGATAATGGGGGCAAATGTGGCAAAAACATCACAATGGTGACAAGTAGGTCCCGGTCTAATCGGGGTAGTCGACTTAGATGCTTTAATGGGCCTATCGTAGTGGTGCCTCCGTGTGGACTCTACATAATTTGGGCAAATGTGCCCTACCTTATCACACCTGAAACATGTAGGAACAAATGGTGCCTTCGGGTAGGTTTTATGCGAATGTCGCATGGGTTGAGTCTTAGGATGGGCATGCTTAGGCTTCTTCCTTGGTTAGTCAAAGTGCCCACATCATTTCATTTGCTACTCTTGGTAGCAGGTACAAAGACAGTTTTGTAAGGTGGGTCATTTGAGAGTCATCGTCTTTAAAGCCAAGCCCCTTTTGCTGCTGGCAACTTTGCTTATTCCAAGAATTTAGTTAAATTTCTTAGAGCTATTCAAAAACATTGTCAATTGAGCAATAGGTTTCACAAAGGCATTCTCAAAAGTTTTATCTTGTCCTTGAGAGTGTGGTTCACAATATCCATAATTTTCATGATCTCTTCCTTCTTATCAATATCATTTTTCAAATTGTTCTCTTCATTTTCCAATTGTGCGATCCTTTTATAAGAGCCTTGTTAGATTGTTTGGTTTTGAGCACCTTGTGGTACAATTTTTTAAAAACCTCTTGCAGGTTATCAAAACTATTTTCAGAGTCTAATTAAGATTGATGAGAATTGCTAGACTTCTCATCCTTTCCTATGAAAGACTTGTTAACACTCTCAATACAAGATATAAAAGCCATATATTTGGATTGCTTTCTGGAGTAGAAGGCTCACTATAATCTCCTCAAGCTCCTCATTAGAAAGAGAGACATTCGCAGCATTATTCTCATTTTGCTTGAAATTAGGTTAGTTTGTCCTAATATGACCAAAGCCTTGGCATTCAAAACAATAAATGCATCATTAGACTCCTTTTGTCGCCCCTATTTTCAGACAAGTCTTCGGATTTTTCTTGAAATCTTTTGTTGCCTTTAAAATAATTTTTTCATTGCTTGGCAAAGAAGGCAATCTCCTTGTCATTCATAGTCACATTACCTGAGTCATCACCAGATTTCATTTTGACTCATTTCATGGCAATACATTTGATCTCTTTCAATTGAGGAAGAGACTATCTGTATGTTTGAAGAGATTGAACCAATTCTTTAATTTTAATCGTATCAAGGTTCTTGCTCTCCTTAATGATCGTGACCTTCAGTCGACACTGCTCGTGTAAGGAATTTATAACTTTTTGGATGATTCTCTTTTGGGAAATTTCCTTTGCTAGAGTAAACGTTGACTAAATTGTCATTCAACTTGGAATTACTTGTCAAACATTTTATCACTCTTTATTCTAAGTTCCTCAAATCTTATAGCCAACATTTGTAGTTTCGAGTTTTTGATAGAATTTTGGCTTCGTGTGTGGTTTGTAAAATGTCCCATGCTTCTTTAGCAAGCTTGCACATAGCTACACATCTAAATTCATCAGTAGAAATAGTCATAAAAACTGCTTGAATCCCTTAACTGTTTCAATTACTTTCACATTAATCCTCTTTAGACCAAGTGGCATGGTCTTTGAGAGAAGTAACCCCTTCTTCTATTTTGGTGGGGGGAGTCCAACCTAAAGTCAGACAAGTTCGTCCAGTGTTTAGGAACGCTTTCATGCAAACTTTCTCATCAAAATGTGGAGGAATAGATAAAAATTGACTCCTAGTCATCTAGACAGTGATAAAGTCTAGGATTGGGTAGGGCTTTTATACCACTCGAAAAAAATCTGTTCACCCTAATTGGCTATAATTAGAATCTTGTGATAAAGCAAAAGCACTAAATATGTAAATATTCGAAACACTTAAAGAATAAATGATTGTAGATGCTGCAGCCAATAATTAGTAATCAACCGCAGGACATCATTACCAGTAATATAATCATGATGTAGACAATAAAACAAACTGAAGGGAAGGCTAAAAGACAAACAGTTCTTGAGAAAAAACCCTTTAGGCTTTTCAAATGAGTAAAAGCAGATCCACTAGTAGAAGTCAATTTATAACCGAGATAGTACAGATGCACTTAACATTAGTTTACTTACTCCTGACAAGTGATTTCTTTTGAAGAACTCTTTAGATTTGCTCCTAGGAATAGAAAGGGACACGTTCCAGACTTCCTCATAGACTGCTTTACCAACATGTGAATTTCTGACATTTCTAAAATTCCAGTGTTAATGCCACCTACAGAATTAAGAAGGCTTATAAGCTACAGTAAGTGTTTAAAGGTTTTGAAAATGCGAAAATTTGAGGGCCCATTGGTTAAGTTGAAAATTGAGGTTGTTTTCTGAAAATTTTCCAATAAAGCAAAAATTTTAGTATTGAAAATTGGAAAAGTCAGAAAACATCAAAAAGATGTTTTTTTTCCCCCAAAATTTTTCAATGACTGTAATACAAAGTTTTTCATAATTTTCTAAATCCCAGTTATACAATAATATTTTAAGAATATGTAATTATGAAAATATTATTTCATAAGTTTATAAAATATAAATATGGACATTTAGTAAATAATGAAATTTTGATTTAATTCATAACCATATTTAGTTGTATTTCTTAATTTATTGTCATTTGAGTTAATATTTTTATTAGAATCATTTAATTAATATGAATTATACTTACACATTTGAAAATACAATTATTAATAGGGAAAATTAAAAGTATGATACTTTAATCAATATTTGAGTTATTTGATAATGATGATATTTAAGATTATTGTTATTAAAAATAATGTTTCACTAATATGTATTTTCGACTTGTTGACAGCTGAATAAATAAGTAGAGCCCTAAAAAGTTATATATTAGCAAGCTTAAATTTCAATAATTAATTTTACAATGATAAAATTAAATTTGAGTTTGACTAAATAGTTTATTGATTTTAACTCAAATAAGTTGAATTCATATTTTTAATAGAGCAATAGTTAATTACTAAACATGAAATACACATATTATACATATAGGATATGTAGACATGTGTCATTTTTATAATAAATCATAATTAAGAATCATGTTGGGCATATGATTTACGATTATATGTACATAAGTTTTTTATGACTTTCGGTGATATTGAAATAAGTTGTCACAAAATAAGTTTGATTAGTTAGCTTATTATAAATGTATTTCTTTAAGTAATTTGTCAATTAATAATTTTTATTATATGTCAAATGGTTAAAAATTTTAAACAACTATGGATAAATATTAGTTTGTTAAAATATTTATGTTTTCAACGAAAACAAATGAATGCATTTTCCAGGAAAACTTAGAAAACAATAAAGTAGAAAGAAAAAGAAAATTGAAAATGAAGAATAGATTATTGTTTTCCCAACTAAACAGTGCTTAAGTTTTTGAATCATTCAATCAAATATGGTTTTCTCATCGAATACTTCTCTGACACAATTTCTCACTTCTTGGCTCAATAGAATAAGAAGAGGTGCTTAGGTTATCGGTGAAGTGAGATATTTATAGTAGAGAGGGAAAAATTGACTTCAAAATGCATGGGAACAAGTGTTGTCCAGTGGTGTTCAAGCACTAGCTCCAACGTGATTATTAGAACACCTTTGCTCAAATGCTAGCTAGAATGTTGCTTGAATGCCAAGGTTCTAGAAAAAAAAATACTGTTTGGTGCGTGGCTAGAACATGAAGTTTGGAAGATTGCCGCTTGAATGCCAAGGCTATGGAAAAAGCACCATTTAACTTGAGGTTCAAACGTGAAGATGGAAGACCTCCGTCTGAACACAAGCTTGAACCCCCCAAGCCAGAGCTTATATTTGAGTGTAAATTTGCACCGCTGTCCATTCCATTTTGAACAAGCTTGTCTTGAGTATTGAGTCCTATAGGAGAACTAACTAATAAAGAAAAATACTCAAATACAACTCAATTATAACAACCATTTTGTCACAGAAATTGGCCAATACCACATACTTAACACAAACTATTGGTAAACTTTATGAAATGCTTGGTCAGTATTGATGGTTTACTTTTATCTTGTTGCTGATTCTGTCAGGGTGCTGGTAAATTGCCTAAACTGGGTCAGCTGAAGGGTTGTAAATACTGCATTGTAAGTTCCTCTTGCATTTAACCAAAGCTCCGTTCTTTTTTTGTTTTTTTGATCCATTGTTTTCTTGTTTCCTTTTGAAGCATGCTTGTTCTATATGCAGAGACAGAGCAGATACCCACCTATGAGATTCAAGATTTCATCCAATGACTTATTTAGGAGAACTGCAATTGTTGTGGAAAGCCTTGGGCATATTTTGCCTGATGATTATTGGGATTTTATACCCAAAGATAGACAACAGGAAGAAAGCATTAACAGAACAAACAGAAGAGTTCTATCTCATGCACAGGTACCTTATAATTTCTTTTACTAGGACCCAGCTTTGGCATAGTCAAAAGCTATTTTTATTTTTAACAACTTTCTGTTGTTCCTTTTCTGTTTCTGTTGATTTGTTTCGTTAACTATGTTTGTAATTCAAAATATAGTAATTAGTGAGGGATAAACTTATAGACATGATGAGAAACATAAGTTCCATGGACTTTCAATGGGTCAATGCACATACAGTGGAAGACAACATGGCATCACCTATGTCCCACGGTTTGAATTTTACATCACCTATGCCCATTCTTGTTTAGAGTTGAATGTCAACCTAGTTGTCCCTTGAGCACACGTAAGTGTTGGGGTTGATCCCAGGACACAACCGCAAAAAATACATTAGCGTTGAGTATGTCGAATGCAAGTAAATCGCTAATTGAAAGTTTGAAAATATAAGTATATAATTAATAGCAACAGATAACAATCGGATATGGAAAAACATTTTTAGAATTGGGTTTTGAACGTTTTGGCCTTTGACACGAGTCTATATTAAAAGTTTCCATCTTTCACAATTGGGTATCAAATTTTTTTTACAGTACTAAAATTCAAACTAAATTCATTTAAATTCTTAAAAGAAATTAAAAATGCAAGAAAAATTATGTACAAATTTACATGACTCAATATGGAGTCTAACATTCTTCTCTTACTAAGATGTCGATGTTTTCTGTGACTTGATTTTCAAGATAACTTTAACCTTTCACCTTTTCAGTCTCATCTTGTCCCCATCTTTTTTTTTTTTTCGTTGGTCTTTCCTTCCACTTTATGAGTACTTATTTTTTCTTCTTTTTGGCTGATATGGTCACCTCCCATTCAACAATGATTTCTTCAACTTCTAGCTTTGGTAGTGGCTTCAGTCTAATGTTGGTGCATTGTGACAAATTGCGTGAAGGGTCTTCCATGTCGGGATAAAACAATTTTAAATAGCTCACATATAAGATTGAGTGGACCTTCACCCATTTTGGAGGGTTATTTTGTACAAGGCCTTTTCCATATGAACAATAAGTTGGACAGGGCCTTAACATTTCTATAAGAGGCTTTTGTTTCTTTTTCTAAGGAACTACATCTGCTCTTAGAGGAGTTTCACCAATACAAGATATCCCACATTGAATTACATAGGCCGCTTCTTTTAATTTGCCCATTTCTTTATTCGATGAGACACTTTCTATAGGTAGGCCTAGGCAATTTTCATGTTTTGCTTCTACTTTCGAGCAAAGTTGTAAGCCGAAGGACACTTAACTTTGTATGGCTTGGCCATTGTGTGTGGAAGAAGTGGCCGTTGACCTGTTATAATCTCATAAGGATTCTTATTTGAAGAAGAGCACTTTTAAGTGTTAAAACAAAATTGTGCAACATCGATGTTCTTCACCCAATCTTTCTAATTGGCACTTACAAAATGTTGCAGGTACTCCTTGAGTAGGCGATTAAGTTTGTCATGTCCTCGAGCCCAAAATAAAATATATTAATTTCTTAATCTATAATTAATTTGAATCAACTTTTAATCCTTAAGACTAAAACTTCAATTGGTTATTTCACCGACTTTTGAACCGAACTGACATCGAGATGCAAACATGCGAATCAAATACTATTAAATGGCCCAAAATGATATTATAAAATCATTCAATTGCAGGATTTGAAAGCCATACCGAAACATAGCATCGGATACTAACAATTACTTGACTTCAAATTCATGCGTAAGGAGAAAGCATTTTAACCAAAATTTGAGTGTCAAAGTAACTTCTAAAAATTCAAAAAATCAGTCTGAACTGTTGCCATGCCATCAACACTGTCTTCCAAAATTACTGCATAAATTGATTTAACTGAAATTAACAATTTAAACTATAATTTGCTTTTCAATTAATATATCAGAAATGCTCTAACACCCTAAAAAGCTAATCCTTGAATAGCCTTTCTTCAAATTTGATCACCTGCAAGTAAGCCCGAGCTCTCTAATGTAAAAGGTTAGTGAAACAAAAATAAGAGTGAGCCAATTGTTCTGTAATGCATGTATAACTTTATTTGTGGATATATATCAAATAAATATGCTGGAACCATATCACGATAAAGTTCGAAAATGTTGACATCATCATTTTTCCGATAATTCGTGCTAAAGTAAATTTTCTAGCAATCAAATTATGCAAATTTTGTATTAATACATGAAAAAATGCAAAGAATGTTCAAATAGTCAAAACATGCTCAAATTATGCTAATACACAAAAAGAAATAAGAATCAGTGATGACCTCATTAACAAATGGCGAATGTCGAAGCTCGAGCTATGATTGTTTCCACATAACCAAAGGCGATACATTATTATTCAAGACCTGTAGGTGGGCCACCTACGTATGACTCTATAGACAGGGTCGAAGGACACTTTTCTGGCTGATAAATGATAGGTTCAATTTTTAATTTATTAATAATATTTTAGAATATGTCCGAATATATTCTGTTAATTTATAATAGTCAATGATTTAATCAAATTGAAAATTCTTCTCGAATATAAACATTTCTTAGATTTTCTCATTACTAGAGAAAATACTCTTATTATCAAAACTTGTATAGATTTTTATTTATTTTTCTTAAAATATGTGATATGCAATTAAACATGAACATGCAGAAATAGTGAGGTAGAAATTGATAACATGTAAGAGCTTAATTGTATTACTTGTAAGGTAATTTTATTAATTTCTTTTAATTAATGAACATGCATGAACAATTATATAAGAAATTAAGACATACAAAATAATACATATATATATTGAAGACATGTAAGAGCATTATATAGAAATTTAAGACATGTTAGCATTGTGGTAGAAATTAAGCATTTAAACATAATGTGTTTGATTTAAGACACATATTTCATAAAAATTTCATAAAATAAGAGTGAAATCACATGCATACCAACTATAATAAGTTTGGCTACGAAAATAGCACATGTATGATATTTAGGATAATAAATGCTCAATAAGATAAAAAATGAATAGCAACAAAATAAAGAAGGATTTGAATGCACTTGCACTCACTTGAATCTAGCAAAAGATCTTTGATTTTCTCTTAGATTCTCTTTCTCTTGCCTTTTCTCTCTTCTTCTATCTTTCTTCCTCTTCTTTGTTTTTCTTCTCTAAAAAATTAGCTTTTAGAGAATAAGTGGAAGACAAATATGATAATCAAAGGGGCCTATTTATTGAAAATTTGTGCCTATCCATCGATCGTTCCTTATACCTAAGACAAATAAGAATAACCAAACCACGCACAAAATCCGTACCATAGTGCTTCAAAGCCAAGATGCTTTCATGACCAAAATATTGGCGAATACCACATATGATCGAAAAGAGTACCTATAAACATTCTGTTGCTAAGAAAAAGGTAGAAATGCTCAGGGTGCTTGATAATATTCCATTCTTCAGTGTGAATAACCCAAAATCTGCTAAGGGGCCTATTTATAGAAAATTGGTGCCTATGCATCAATCTGCATAAATTACGCATGAGCGTCCTAGAGGCATTAATCGGATACTAACGCTGTTCTAAATGCCATCATTACTCGCGTGTCTGCATAAAAATGAGCGTCCTAGAGGCATTTACGCTCCCAAAAAGTCGCTTAAGTATTAATTAGGTATCACTCAGTCTAACTTACTTGGTCAGAAAATTAATTTTTGGCATAAAACTTTTATCGACCTCAAAAATTCATTAGCCTAGTTTAATTAATCATTATTAAAAGAATATTTTGGGATATATATTTTACAAACTCGCTCCCTTTAACCATTATTTTGAGGTTGATAATTCGATGTGATTACGCATGAAAGTCCTAGAGGCATTAATCAGGCGCATGCCTACCATCCAAAAATATGCATGAGCTTGGGTCAGGTACTATCACTTGGCCTAACGTACTTGATTAGAAAATTAATTTTTGGCCTAAAACCTCTATTGACCTCGAAAATTCATTAGATTAATTTAATTAATCATCATTAAAAGAATATTTTGGGATCTATATCTTACAAACGCTATCCCTTTAACCATTATTTTGAGGATGATAATTTGATATGACAGTTAATTTTGGATCGAGGAGTCCGAAGAATTCTGACCAAAGGGCTCTGATAAAGTGATTATCTTTGTCACTCACAATTCTTTCTCGCACTCAATATTTGACGATGTGTTTGAAGAAAAGTGACACTATCTCCTCCCATGAACAATTTCTTAATGCCAAAACAAAGTGGCATACTTTGAAAAGTGGTTCACGACCACTAAGATGCATGAGTACTCACTAACTTTGGGTAGCCTTATGATAAAGTCAAGAGAAACACTTTACCATGGTCTATTAGATATAGCGAGGGGTTTCAACAACCCCATCGGTTTTTGACGTTCAATTTTATCTTGTTGATAGGTGAGACATGTCTTTGATAGTTCATCACATCGTCCTTCATTTTGAGATAGCCCTCTTATAGTAGGCTCAGGGTACACTACCACCCTCGATGATCAGCCCATAGAGTGTCATGATACTCTCTAAGGAGCATCCTCTCCAATCCTTCCGGTCTTATGTATAAAGACTTGGTGTCCTTTATTATTTTTTCTATATTCTAGTCTTTTATTTGATTTATTTTTCTATACATTCCTATTTAATTATATATATATATATATATATATATATATATATATGTAATGGATAATATATAATGGATATTGATAATGAATTTTATTGTATCGAATCGAATAGTTGTTAGATTGAAGGTTTCATAAAAAGGAATGACGAATTCGCTTGTGATCATCAAATAAAATGTGAATAACCCATCCTCCTCTCTTTGAAAGAAGGGTAGCTTTTGGATCCGTCGGTATTTGGAACAATTGTCTTCTCGTGAAGATCAATCTATTGTCAAACTGTAGTCTTTGAGTCTTGCCTTTCTAAATAAGTTGAAGAAGAGTCACGATCATTAAGCTCTTAAGGTTTAGCTTTACCCGTTTTTTGATAATCATGGTGATACCGCTTGTCGATAGGTGGGCTACTTCAGATAAGGTAGTAAGGCTTGGTCTTCTACTAAGGGCATTTGTGACTTGATTATAGCATCTAGCTTTATTTTCTAGCTCCAAGTTGAATTCCACTAAGAACTTATGCCACTGAGCTTACTTTGAAGTTAACTTCAGTTGTGTGAGGATATGGTTGGCTGCTGCCAGCTAGTTTTCACTACAAATTTGGAGTTGAGTAAATATTGTCTCTAGGTCCTCAAACAGTATATGATCGCTCGCAATACTTTTTCCCGTATTGCATATTGTTCGGTGTCATTGAACTTCTTACTCTCATAGGCTTTTGGATTGCCTTATTATAATAAGACCTCTCTGTGAACAAATTCCAACACGGCTTGCACCTCAAAGTGTTTGATAACATCTGGAGGGGCTAACACAAGCTCTTTCATTGCCACACACTTTAGCTCCTCAACGGCTTGTTAACATGTCACTGATCTATCCAACTTCCTATCCTCTTTAAATAAATCTATCACGAACTCAGACCAAGTAGGTCAATTAATTAATTATAGTTTCTAAAATTTAAAATCCTAAATAAATTTAATAAATAATGCTAACTCCCAAAAAATCCAGGTGTGACAAACCAAATATATATGACCCAACAAATCAAAATACGCATATGATCTCATCGGACAACCGTTCGAATAATGTAAATATGACCTACTCTATAATCATCGTAAGGGAGGTAATAATGAAGCCATAATCATGATCATACATAACATTATATTCCAACTATTCCCGAAATATAACCATGGGTTTATACCCGGCCAATTCTAAAAATTCAATCACATCAAATACCAATTTAAGCCATAACAAAACTAAAACTCACCAAATCGGACGAATAGCTGACAGATCATGTCTTTATTCCTACAATATATCCAAACCTTTTACTCTGAAAGGATAAAATACAAAACATGAGCTTAGAACCCAATATGTATCATATTTAAATAAAACGAGCCCAATAATCAGAGGAGGGTCAAATGGATTAATATCGAATCAAATGACAGAATAAATTCAAATCGCTGATATAATAAATCTAATAGAAATCTAAGATCCAAAATCTAATGGTAGTCTTATCCTCAAACCAATATCCAAATTCAAAATAAATGTCCAATCAGAAAACAATCATCATTGGGACATGTATACACACACACACACACACACACACATATATAAATAGAAGTGATCGGACAAATTCTAACAAGCCGATGCCTAGTCTAAGTTCAAGTCCAAAGCCCGATCAGCTTGTAATCTGCCAATAGCTAGATGATCTAATAGTGTGCACAAAAATTAAAGCAATATTGAGACAGATAGTTCAAAGGTTCGGATCAAAACATATAATCAAAATCATTTATACAATATATATCAAGGCCCATCTGTGGGCAAAATTGATGAATATCAAATTCAAGTCCTAAATCTAAATCCAAATCAAAGTCCAATACAAATCAATGTAGAGATACAAATCATGCACTAAATTTGAGTTTCGATTATTTAAATACTAGCTTGAGGAAGGGTTATACATATTTCCGGTAATCTTAGACCTTATCAAATATAAATTAGGCCAGCATGCATGGCCACCCATATATTGTCTCTTATAGGTAAGGTTGCTCACTATATTTTGCCAGTTGTGGCTTTGGGTGCAATTTTCAAGTTTTTTAGATATATTAGGACGTCCGAATATATTATAAGGGTGAATCAAATCATTTAAATGAGAAGGGTCACTATTCCAAACCTTTCTTGCCGGCAGACTGGGATTTTCAATAACAAACATATCACCATCGGGAGTTGGTTAGAATATCCAATAATAAATCTAAATATAGTGATTACAACCCGGCACATGCATGTGAAAATGCACAGCCTATGCAAATTTCATACACATTTTCATATACATAAACTGATATAAACATATACAGTATACGATAAATTATTCAGGCTTTTAGAAAAATATTAAACCCCTCCAAAATAATAAAGCCCATACCATAAACCCCCAAATTAGCCAATGAGCTATGCATGCATGTCTAGAATAAATAGATCGGGTGTATAAAAATATATGCATATTAGTAAAAATTTTAGACAGTATTCAAAATATATTAGATATTAAATTAGACCTAGAAAAGGGGTTACAAATACTTGCCTCAATTTTATTTCAAGCAAATTTGTCAAAAGGATACTCTGAGGTACCCGAATCATACGATTCTCTCTGTTGGCTCACGCCCTTTTTTCTCTCATCCCCTTCTTTCTCCTGCTGCATTTTACCTTCTTTCTCCCCTTTTTTCTCTCTCGTCGGCAGCGGCTCCGGCATGGACGACAGCGGTGACCATGGTAGCAGCAACCAAGTGACGGCACAGTAGCGACAGCGGCGGGTGCAAGCCATTGGCTCTCTCCCTCTTTCTACCGCGCATCATTCACCCATCCTCGATTTGGCCAATTTCTCCCAAATTGATACATGCAACCCCAAAATCGGCATCCACAATGAGAAGAGAAGGATTCATTTGCCTTGATTTCATCCATTTCCTTCGGCAACGGCAGTGACGGTGGTGGCCATTTTGCTTCAGTTCGCAATTCCTTCCTCTACTCACACTGGCGTACAAAATGGAGGGTAATATCACTAAGAGGGCTTTGCCGGCTTCCATTACCATTGGAAGCTCCTTCGGCAATGCTGGCGACGGCGGCCCCGTGCCTACGCTCCCTCTTTCTTCTCTTTTTTCCATTTTTCCTCTCTTCCCTTCTTTCCTTCTCTCTCCCCAATGCCACCACCTCTGATTTTCTTTTCTCTCTTTTTTTTTTGGTAATAATAATGATATTATTAGTATTGTTATTACTATTATATATATATATATATATTTTCTATTTTCCTTTACTTTTATTTTATAATCCAAATCGATACTCAGGCGGCGACAGTATAGGCACATCTCGGGCGATAGCTCAATTGATCCAAATATTCTTCAAAATTTTACAATATTTAATTAATTTTTACCACGTTCAAATTACTCAAAATCATAATTAATATTAAAATAATTCAAATAGGGATCCAGAATATTACATTTTCCCCTTCTAACAAAAATTTTGTTCTCAAAATTTACGCATCTCAATCATTATCTCGATTCTCAACAAACAGGGATATCCTCCTAGACTCGTCCTTAGGATCCCTTAAAGTTTCCCCAACTGAAAGAATCATCGAATGTGTGATAGTTGATGGAAACATCTTATTCCTCTGCACCAGATTCTTTCTATCCCAAAAATTGGCGCCACGGCCTTATCCTAAAACACTTCTCGTCGATCAAAACTGACTCCAACCCAAGCACATGCGAAGGATTATTCACATAAAGCATGTCATATCCATCCATTAAATTTAAAAGTAAGGCCAATTTGTAGGCCGCCGCTCCTATCTATTAAAAACTTCGAATGTCCCAATAAACCTCTACTTCAAATTACCCTTCAATTCTAAAAACTCGAAATTCTTCTCTTCAAGATGCTTCTGGAAACATTTGACCACTCTTCTCGAACCTTCAATCAGATTGCAAATTTGATATTTACTTCAAGCCTCAAATCAAATCTTGTGACCGACAGCCATGTGCCCACACGCTTCCGCTGCGCTATTTTGATCGACCATCTATTTTAGATCATAATCATAAGCCTTGAATTTGGAATACCTTGCCATATCCTCATCTCGATAATATGCCAACGGCGAATTTCGGGGATGACATTTTGATAGGCAAGCGATGAGCCGACTTCATCAGTTTATCCATCATCATCCAAATGGCCACAAAATCTTTTGCTATTTAAGGCAGGCTCGGACCAAAATCTCAAAGGCTTCTTCTTCTCAGCTTTTTCCTTTAGGCACAAGACATATTATCGACTTGCCACTCTGTTAGGTGGAGAATCTTCTACGTTCCCTTCGAACTTGGACTACTCTAGCTCAACAATAGCTGCTAATGACCTCATTTGTTCTCGAGCTTCCATCCGACTAGCTCTCGAAACTCTAATGAGAGAATTCTTAAAAACCACGCTTCTTCTAGAACATGCAATGAAAAAGCACTTGTACAAAATGTTTGAGATTGCTTGCTCAATTGTTTGCAACTTTATGACGGCTCGTCCAAAAAGGAGCTTCATCCCTAATCGTCTCAAGCGCTTCTCCCATAAATAAAAGCTTGATTCGAAATCGAATCCTTGTAATAAGAAAGTTAATTTCTTTGGCCCGGTTTTCCCAGTGGCATCCTCGCCATAGCATTTCCACGCAAAATCTTCTAGACTGTACCGTATCTCGAACTTCTCTTGGATAATGCGCCCGATTATGCAGAATCCAAACATACCTAGATTTTTCTCATCCATTAGGAGTCAACAAAATCAACGCTGTCGACAATCTATTTTTCATTACTGAAAACTTTCTCACAAGTATCACTTCAGTTAAATACCGATTGCTTCTATTCCAAGGGCGCCAACGACATTGCAATCTTTGAGAAACTTTTAACAAATCTCCCATCATAACTAATAAAATCCAAGAAACTCCGCACTCCTGTGACCTTTGTCGGTCTTTTCCAATTTCCATTGCTTCCACTTTTTCGGATTTCTAAATGTCACCTTAAAACCATTTGACCCGAAATGACGCCTTATCCTACCATGATTCATGCCTTTTCAATTTTGACAAACGTCTGCCTTACCAAAATCTGCAAAAAATTCCCAATTGGGTCTCATACTCAAACTTCTTCAAATAAATTAGAATATCATTGACAAAACCACCATAATTGACCCAAATATGGTCAAAAATCTGATCGATAATATCTATAAAAGATGTTAAAATATTCGACAACCCAAAAGCACCATTAAGACTTTGCAATTGCCACACCTTAACTTGAGAGCTATCCTATGCACATTGATGCGGACATCTAAGACATATATTCACTTTTATTTGCCTTCCAAATATGAAGACTTGCTTTTATTTGTTTTCCAAATTAGTTGTGATTTTATTTTCATTTATTTGATTTTCCTTTTATTTTTTCAATTATTTGCTTATGATTTTGTTTCCAATTTTCTTTCACATCGGATTCTCTATATAAGAATCCTTAGGACAATTGATTGATGATGGAATGAATGAATGAATGAGTATTTGAGAAATTGATTGCAATTGAGCAATTGTGCTTCCCTTCCTCTCTCCCCTTTGGTTTGATCCCTTTCTTGTCTCTACCCCTCTATTCTTCTTCTCTCTACTTTCACCCTCCTCCCTACATCAAATTGGTATCAGAGATAAAAATCCTATTTTTGCCGCCAGCAACACCCTTCCCACACCCAATACCCAGCCACACAACTTCCTGCCACCAACTGCCCACCACCACCACCACCAGTGTCCCGCCACCCTACCAGTTCTTCTGTGCATCCTCTCCACCACCACTGCCTCCTCTTCTATTACCGTCAAAAAAAAAAAAAAAAAAAACAAAGTTGTGATTTTTGCCCACCTCTGCCAAATGAAAAAAAAAAAGAGAAAGTTGTGATTTTTTTTCTCCTGTGCCCACCTCTGCCAAACGAAAAAAAAAAAAGAGGCGAGAAAAGAAGAAGCGGCGGCAAAGCTCTGAGAGCACTCTCGAAGAGGCCAACCACAACCCACAAAGCAACAATCCCCACCCGACTCGGCCCTTACGGTCGGCGTCCGCGCCACAAGCCATCCTCGTTGCCACCGCCTGCCCCAAATCGAGCCCAACACAACCATCCAAACCACCACGTTCATCTTCTCCACCCAATCCACCTAAACCCTAAACGACAGTTCACCCAAATCCTACCACCACCAAATAAACCCTAGCCTCCACCGTCCTCCAGAGAAGAAGAACAAACCAAAGAAAGGGAGTCGAAAGAGAAGTCACAAATCGGGTGTCCCAAATATTCGTTTTCATTCTCTGCCATTGTCTTCGCCCTCGTTCTTCTTCGTCTTCGTTGCTTCATTAGATTCGTTCCCGACATCATCTTCTTCATCTGCGTTCGTCTTCGTCGTCACCATCATCGCCGTCGTTGTCGCCTTCATCGCCGTCGCCGACCCCGTCGTAGCCGCCGCCTGAGAGGGCCGTCGCGCACTGAGCAGCCGCGCCTCTCTTCTCTACTCTTTTCTCTGCGTCTGTGCTTTGCGGCCGAGTAAACAGCAGAGACAGGTGTGTCATAGGAAGAAAAAAAAAGGAAAACAGTAACCGAGGGAAAAGGAAAAAAAAAAAGAAAAAAAAAAAAGAGAGAAAAAAGAGAGAGAGAAAAAAAAACACGAAAAAAAAAAAGAGAAAAAAAAATCAAACGATGTGATTTTGTGATTTTTGTCGATCTCAAACAAGTAGGTCGGATCATCTCCGAGGCGGTTTAATGCTTCTGGTCAAATCATCTCAGTGTGTTTGTTCCATCTTCTTTTGAGTAGCATATTTTGTTCATCTTTAATAGTATTTAATTTTATCTACGTGTGCCATTTTTTATTCACGCCCTCTCACCACCACTTGACACACCCTCTCGCAATTGATTATCGCTTTATAATTTTAATATATTAGCAATACTAGTTTGCCTGATTGGAACCATACAAATCTCACAAAAAAAAAAAAATTTGAATTGCCTCCATTGTTTATTGATCTCAAGCCCGTTTGGTGTTGTATGCATTTGCAAAGTGGTCGAATTATTTACCATAATACCCTTGATCTAAGCATGGACTCTAACCAATTTGAAACATTGAGTCAACAATTAGTGTGATTAGCTTCGGTCAACAATAATTACAAAATCACATGATTGCCATTCAAGCTGACTTGGCCACCACTAATCTGACAAATTTGGATCTTGCAAATCGGGTCGCCACTTTAGAACTAGGGGCTCACTCATCGGGATTTGAAAACTCGATGCATCACACAACAAAGCTCACCGACGAAGGCAAAACAGACGAACCTCTAGTAGACACGATCGCGAGGCCTCGATACTATGATCAAGAGCGGGATCCAGGATGACCACCTTTTCAAAAATATCAAATTGGATGCCCCTACTTTTGATGGGTGCTTGGACCCTCGAGTTTTCACTCAATGGGTTCGCGACATGGATCGTTTCTTTGAATGGTATGGCATGTCGAAGACGGGAGAGTTCAATTTGCTGACCTTAAGTTGGCCGTGGCCTTGATTATATTGGGAAAGTGTGGAGGACCTCCGATTCGGCGTCAAGCCGCCCCCTGTTCAAGTTGGGCTGAAATGAAGTGGCGCTTCACGAGAAGTATTTACCCGCTCCTACGGTAGCTACTTACTTGACCCGGTGGAATGCCTTGCGGCAAGGTAATCGGTCAATGAACCGAATATGTGACTCGATTTGATGATTTTCGAATGAGATGTCACATTATTGAGGACGAAGCCATGACGTTGAGTAGGTTCCGACAAGGGTTACATGAGGATCTTAGAAGAGAACTTGTCCTTCGTGGAGTTACTACTTTGGACCATGCGTATAATTTGGTCCGCGACTTTGAGTTAGTTACCAGGATGCCGTATCGTCAATCTACATCATACACTCTTGCCATCAATTCCAAGTCTGTCTTAGGAACCCCTCCCTCCACCATCGCCCCTACAAGAGAACCTCGAGGAAAGGATGTTGAAGCCCCGAAAAGACATTCTCAATTACAGTGTTTCAACTGTAAAGGTTTTGGACATATTTCTTCCAAATGTCCGAGTAAAACTTTATTCATTAACGGACAAAATGAAATACATGAGGAGCTCCTTGAAGAACAAGTCTATGACCCCAAATTAGAGGAGTTTGATGACTTGAATGATAATGAGCTTGACACATTTGTGAGCTGCATTCGACCTACTTCTTCTCATTTAGACTCCGGTTCTTCCTCCCTTGGAACGTCATTTTTAGGCGTTGTGCGATGCACATTGACGCAATCCAATGAAGCTGATGATTGGCGTCGTCACACTATTTTTCACACTCACATCAAAGTGAACGAGAAAGCCTGCAAGGTAATCGTGGATAGCGGTAGTTGCATCAATGCGGTCTCTGCTAACACTATTTCTCGTTTGGGATTACAGGCGGTCCCACACCCTAGTCCTTATAGCGTTTCTTGGATCGACACGTCTTCTATATCCGTTAAAGAACGTTGTCTTGTACTGATTCAATTTTTAGAGTACAAAGATCATATTTGGTGTGATGTTATTCCAATGGACGTGGGTCATGTCATTCTTGGGCGCCCTTGGCTCTATGACTTGGATGTGACAATCCAAGGCCGTTCCAATTCCTGCTCTTTTGTTCACAAGGGGAAGAGGATTCGCCTCTATCCCCTACCTCCAAAACCGACGGCTCCCAACAAAGAACGGACCGTGGTAGTGGCCAAAGGATTACATATTATTAGCCCCACCGCATTTAAACGGGCCGCTGTCAGCGAGTCAATTGTGTTCGCCGTTATCATCCTTGAGACCTTTCCAAACTCTTCCACACCAATTTCTAATGAGGCCCGTCAAATTCTCCAAAACTTTCAAGATGTTTTCCCTGATGACCTACCCAATCACTTACCACCTTTACGTGAAATTCAACATGCCATTGATTTTACTCCAGGTGTGTCACTCTCAAACCTCCCTCAATATAGGATGAATCCTACTGAACATACTGAACTCCAGCGACAAGTAGACGAACTCCTTTGTAAGGGATTCATTCGCGACAGTATGAGCCCTTGTGCAGTACCTGCCCTCTTAACACCTAAGAAGGATGGGTCTTGGAGGATGTGTGTTGATAGTCGAGCAATCAATAAAATCACCGTGAAATATCGTTTTCCCATTCCTAGACTTGATGACATGTTAGATATGATGGTTGGTGCCACAATCTTTTACAAAATTGATTTAAAGAGTGGTTACCACCAAATTAGAATTCGTCCAGGGGATGAGTGGAAAACAGCTTTCAAAACAAAGGACGGCCTCTATAAATGGTTGGTCATGCCTTTTGGGCTCTCTAACGCCCCAAGCACTTTCATGAGAGTCATGACCCAGACTTTACGGCCTTTTATGGGACGGTTTCTAGTAGTCTATTTTGATGATATCCTCATTTACAGTAAGACCAAGGAGCAACATGTAGAACACTTCACACAGGTCTGCCTTACTCTGAGAAAAGAAAGCTTATTTGCTAACCTTAAGAAATGTTCATTCTTCTCAGACAAAGTGGCTTTCTTAGGCTTTATTGTTTCTTCTGACGGGGTTTCTGTCGACCCTGCAAAGATCCAGGCAATCATAAATTGGCCGGAACCCAAATCCATCCATGAAGTTCGAAGTTTTCACGGCTTGGCCACATTCTATCGCCGGTTCATCAAGGGTTTTAGCACAATCATGGCTCCCCTCACTGAGTGCATGAAGGGTGACTTCACTTGGTCTCCTGATGCTGCCAAAGCTTTCAAACTCATCAAAGACAGGATGACCACAGCTCCTGTCATGCGACTTCCTGATTTTTCCAAGGTATTTGAAGTAGAATGTAATGCGTCAGGTGTAGGAATAGGAGGAGTTCTTAGTCAAGAACGCCACCCGATTGCCTACTTTAGCGAAAAGTTGAATGATGCCCAACAACGATATTCTACTTATGATAAGGAGTTGTATCGTCGTCGCAAGCACTCCGCCATCGGGCGCCATTACTTACTCCCTCAAGAGTTTGTCCTCTATTGGATCATGAAGCTCTTCGATTCCTCAACTCTCGGAAGAAATTAAATTATAGGCACGGTCGGTAGATTGAGTATTTACAAGCATATTCTTTTGTCTTGAAGCACAAGAAAGGCGTTGAGAATCAGTGGGTGATGCCTTGAGCCGTCGTTTGACCCTCATCTCTGCTGCATTTGAGTTAAAATTGTTGGCTTTGAAAAGCTTAAGGAAGAATATGAGTCACCTTACGATTTTAGCAAAATCTTCCTCGCTTTCTGGTGTGGGCACTTGGACACCACGGACGGATTTCGTCTTCGGGATGGGTACTTATTCCGAGTTAATAAACTTTGCATCCCAAAACGTCGTCGAGATTTCATAGTGTGGGAAGTTCATGTTGGAGGTTTATCGGCCATTTTGGACGTGATAAGACCATTGAGGAGGTTAGCGACAATTTTATTGGCCTAGTTTGAAGAAAGACGTGGCTAGAATCGTCAGTACTTGTCGAATATGCCAACTCGCCAAACACCCAAAGCAAAACACTGGCCTCTACACCCCTCTACCTATACCCAATGGTCCGGTAGGATGTTAGCATGGATTTTGTGTTAGGGCTTCCCCGTACCTCTCAGAAACACGATTCCATATTTGTCGTTGTGGATCGTTTTTCTAAAATGGCCCACTTCATTCCTTGTAGTAAGACTGCTGATGCTTCTCTAGTCGCTCTCCTTTTTTTTTCACTGAGATTGTCAAGCTGTATGGTCTTCCTAAGACCATTGTTTTTGATTGGGATGCTCGTTTCATTAGCCATTTTTGGCGGACCCTGTAGCACATGGTCGGTACCAAATTAAAATTTTCCACTGCATACCACCCTCAAACAGATGGTCAGACTGAAGTCGTCAATCGGAGTTTAGGTAACCTCTTACGGTGTTTGGTCTAGGAGCATCTTAGGAATTGGGACTTGATCCTACCAACGGCCCAACTTGCATATAATAGTTCTTTCAATAGATCCCTTGGTATGAGTCCATTTGAAAGCTGTGCATGGTTACAAACCCCGAAAACCATTGGACCTTATCCCGATGTCTCCACATGTTAGTGTGTCCATGACTTCCGAAACTTTTGCACAACATCTTCACGATTTACACTTCGAGATCAATAAACAATTAGAAGCAAGCAATGCCACATACAAACTGCATGCTGATTCTCATAAAAGGCACGTTGAATTCAATATAGGAGATTATGTTATGGTTCTTATTAGACCAGAACGGCGCCTACCTGGGCACGTCTCTAAATTGCAGGCTCGTAGTGCTGGTCCCTTTAAAATTTTACAGCAGATTGGATCAAATGCATATATTCTTGACATTCCATCTCATTTTGGTTTTCATCATACTTTTAATGTGGAAGATCTCATTGCGTATAAAGGTAACTTTTCTCCACCTGGGGATCCCTTTGCCACCCCCCCGCATGCACCCCCTATTGACCTTTCGCCCTCCCCTGCGCCACTTCCCTCCCTTCTGGCACACCATGATAAAATTGATACTATTTTAGATGAACAGGTGATGTTTACCAGGGAGGGAACTATTCATCGCTTCCTTGTTCGTTGGATTAGTCGACCAGAGTCTGACAATGCTTGGATTTCTCGCGAGACACTACAGCAGCTTGACCCAGACCTCTTGGAGTTCTATCAGAGCCAGCAGGATTGCACTTCTTCAGACCCTAGTCAACTTCCTTCCGGAGATCTCAATCGCTCTGTCAGCTTTCGGCCCCCTCTTACTCGAGTCTATCACCGTCGCCGACGGGTTGCCCAGCCACTCAGCTTATGGTTGAACAATTGATTCTTGACGTTTAACTCGCCGGGGTCGAGTTCCTCCCCCCCGAGGAGAATTGATGCGGACATCTAAGACATATATTCACTTTTATTTGCCTTCCAAATATGAAGATTTGCTTTTATTTGTTTTCCAAATTAGTTGTGATTTTATTTTTATTTATTTGATTTTATTTGATTTCCCTTTTATTTTTTCAATTATTTGCTTATGATTTTGTTTCCAATTTTCTTTCACATTGGATTCTCTATATAAGAATCCTTAGGACAATTGATTGATGATAGAATGAATGAATGAATGAGTATTTGAGAAATTGATTGCAATTGAACAATTGTGCTTCTCTTCCTCTCTCCCCTTTGGTTTGATCCGTTTCTTGTCTCTATCTCTCTAGTCTAACTTCTTGTCTTTACCCCTCTATTCTTCTTCTCTCTACTTTCACCCTCCTCCCTACATCACACATCCTCCCACTTAATCCCCAACTAATGATACTTGAATACAACTCGATCTTAGAGAAAACCCAAACTTCTTGGAATAAATCAAACAAATCCTTAATCATTGGGAGTTGATATATATTCGATTCCCAAATATTCCAAGCATAAACCCATTGATCCATCTTTCTTCACCCAAGAGCACTGAAGTGCTCCATACCAAGACACTTGGCTGAACAAAACCCTTCTCAACCGATTCTGCAATTGTTATTTCAATTTCTTCAACTCAGAAGAGACCATCCCATATGGAGCCTTCGAGATAGATACAGATCTAAGCACAATATCGATAGCAAATTGATCTCCTGATTCGGGAATAATCCATTCGAATCCTCTAGAAAAAACATCTTCAAATTTGCAGATAACCAAAATGTCTTCAATGGTCACAAAATAACTTCCAGATGTGACCATATATACTAGATAGGCTTGGCACCCATCTCTCAATAGATGACTCGCGTGTAACGCCGAAAATCAACCCTTATGACTTTTTATTGATTCTTCCTTGGAACTCAGAGGACTCTTGTCTTGGAATATGGAACGGAACAATCTTATTGAAACAGTCTTCCACGACTGAGGATTCGACTTTAACTTCACGGGCTGAATCTGCAAATGCTTTGTTGGAACCGTTTGTCTCCTATTTGGATGTCTAAAATCTGGATGTCTGGGATTTGAATGATCATTTGACAAATGGCATATTTGATCGCAATCAAAGTAGACTCCATTTTGATGAAAGCAAATTTGTCCCGCGAGATTCTTCTCAAAAAATTTGCAGACTAACCTGGCAAACTGGAACTTTTGGGATGAAGAATTTGTTTCATCTGACTTTCCTTTAGCTTGTCATCTAGAGATAAACGAATCTATCCTTCGAGCTTTGGCCTTGATGCTTTGATTTCTTTTTGAAACGCTTCTTCCGAAGCAGCTCCTACTAGAGTCAAATGACATCGATTGCTTCTAAATTGAATCTTGAAGTCCTCAACTACCATCCTATTTCAACAGATTTTTAAGATTCTTTAATTTCTTCCTTAATGTTGCCTTAGGAGGCTGAACCTCGTGCACTTCGTCTAGGGATTCTTCAATGATGAAGGAATTGCGGAGACAATTATCTATTTGATCACAGTGATGAGTGGGAATGGACAACCCTTGAGTTTCCTTCTTGCTTCTGCCGTAACTTCAAACCCTTACACGATTAGTGTTATCGTTGCCAACAAAATTAGACTTACACTCGCCCTTTCTTTTGGCAGCGGTTGTCCACCAAAACTCCACAACTTCTCTTGTGAAGAGAAACGAGTTGACTTGACATAACATTCTTCATCTTTATATGCAGCTTCCAATCTTAACAAGTCTTTTTTCTTTCACTTAGACACAACGATCACTCCTCATTTATGCATGTCATCATTGCGCAAGGCCATGCTAATCTTCTCTGTATCGTTTCAATTCTATCGAATGTCTACGAAGAGACCTTCCAAGCGATCTTCTTATTTTCTTAGCCCCAATATAAGGCGCCGGAAGACCTACTATCAGCTTGCTTGCAACTATTCGGCCATCATTTACCACCTATCGACCCATTCGCAGTCTCAAACTACCACGGTTCTGCACAAATACTTTTACTCTTTCCTTCATCATCTCCACTCCATTGCCTACCATTTGCCGGCCAAAATCTCTTTCTACTCCGTGAGATTTCGGACCGATTGGTTCCATCACTAACCTCTTTGTCGACTGAAACCTCATTCTATCCTGTGAGATTTCAGACCGGTACCACCTAAGACTGCTACTTCTCTTCTAAAATCGCAAAACCCAACAAAATCTCCTCTTATCCACAGAGATCAAATGGAATCCTCCTTCAACTACTATATCAAGCCGATCATTATGTTGCTCGCGCGACTCATTATGATCAGATGATCATCTTTTTAATCCAAACCCAAGCTTCCACAACTTGACATTTTGACTCAAACCCAAACCTTCACAGCTCAAATTTTCTACTATTTGGCAAATGCTGTACTTATTCTGTCCAAACATTCAATTAATTATTTATCCAAAATGACCCCAAATATCTCTCATTATGACTTTTATCTGATACCACTCCTGTCATTAATCTAGACCCAACATGTCAATTAATTAATTAATTATAATTTCTAAAATTTAAAATTCCAAATAAATTCAATAAATAATGTTAAGTCTCAAAATTTGGGTATGACAAACAAAATACATAGGACCCAACAAATCAAAACCCGCCCAAGGCTTCATCAGACAACTGTTCAGACAATATAAATATGACCCGCTCTACAATCATCATAAAAAGGTAACAATTCAGCCATAATCATGATCATTCATAACATTATATCCCAACTGTTTTCGAAATATAACCATGGGCCTATGCCCGGCTAATTTCAAAAATTCAATCATATCAAATACCAATTTAAGTCATAACGAAACTAAAACTCACTAAATCGGATGAATAGCTGATAGATCACGTCTTTACTTCTGCAATGCATCTGAACTTTCTACTCTGAAGGGACAAAACACAAAACATGAGCCTAAAGCCTAACAAGTATCATATTTAAACAAAATGAGGCCAATAAATCTAGGGGAGGATCAGATGGATTAATATCTAATCAAATAACAGAATAAATCCAAATCACTGATATAGTAAATCCAATAGAAATCCAAAATCCAATTGTAGTCTCGTATTCAAACCAATATCCAAATTCAAAACAAATGTCCTAATCAGAAAACAATCATCATCGGGACGTATATATATTTATATAAGTGATTCGGACAAATTCCAATAAGCCGATGTCCAGTCCAAGTCCAAGGCCCGATCAGCTTGTGATTTGTCGGTAGCCGAATGATCTAATAGCATGCGCAAAAATTGAAGCAGCCCCGCGATAGATATTCAAAAGGTTCGGATCAAAACATATAGTCAAAATCATTTATACAAAATATATCAAGGCCCATCTGTAGGCAAAATCGGCGAATCTCAAATCCAAGTCCTAAATTTAAATCCAAATCAAAATCCAATACAAATCATTGTATAAAATACAAATCATGCACCAAATTTAAGTTTTGGTTATTTAAATACTAGTTTGAGGAAGGGTTACACATATTTCCGGTAACTTTAGGCCTTATCAAATGCAAATTAAGCCAACATGCATGGCCACCCATATATTCTGTCTCCTATAGGTAAGGTTGCTCACTATGTTTTGCTAGCTGCTACTTTGGGTGCAATTCTCAAACTTGTTGGATATATTAGGATGTTCGAATATATTATAAGGTCAAATCAAATCATTCAAATGGGAAGGGTTACTACTCCAAGTCTTTTCTACCGCGGAAAGGGATTTTCAATAACAAATATCTCGTCGTCCGGAGTTGGTTAGAATATCCAATAACAAATCCAAATGCAGTGACTACAACTTGGTAGATGCATGTGAAAATGCACAGTCTATGTAAATTTCATGCACATTTCCGTATATACATACTGATATAAGTATATATAGTGTCTGATAAATTATTTAGGCTTTCAGAAAAATATCAAACCCTTCAAAATAATGAAGCCCATACCAGAAACCCCCAAATTAGCCAATAAGCCATGCATACATGTCCAGAATAAACAGATTGGGTGTATAAAAATACATACATATTAGTAAAAATTTTAAACACTATCCAAAATATATCAGATATTAAATCAGACCAAGAAAAGGGGTTACAGATACTTGCCTCAACTTTATTCCAAATAGATTTGCCAAAGGATGCTCCTAACTACCTGAATCGTACGAATCTCTCTTTGCTGGCGTGTGCCCCTTTCTCTCTCCTGTCGTGTCACTCCGCTACCTTTGTTCATGTCTCTCCTTTGTCAGTAGTGGCTCCGGCACGGACGACGGTGGGGAACACAGTTGCGGCAACCCGACCACAGCGACGCATGTAAGCGGTCGGCTCTCTCCTTTCCATTGCGCCTTATTCACCCATCCTCCCACAATTCAACCTGTCGGCCATTTTGCTTTGATTCACGATTCCTTCCTCTATTTACACCGGCATACAAAATGGAGGGTAATATCATGGAGAGGGTTTCGCCGGTTTTCATTCCCGGCATTAGCTCCTCTAATGATGGCGGCGACGGCAACTCCGCACCGATATTCCCTCTTTCTTCTCTTTTCCCCCTTTTTCCTCTATTCCCTCCTTTCCTTCTCTCTCCTTGATATCACTGCCTCTGATTTGCTTTTCTCTTTTTCTTTTTTAATTATATTTATTATTATTATTATTGCTATTATTATAATATATTTATTTATTTATATTTTTTATTTTTATTTTATAATCTAAATCGATACTTGGGCAAAGTATGGGTACACCTCGGGTGCTTGCCTAACTGATCCAAATATTATATAAAATTTTATAATATTTAATTAATTTTTGTCACTCTAAATTATCTAAAATTATAATTAATATTGAAATAATTCAAACGAGGATTTGGGATGTTATAAAATCTATCAAAGGTGCTACTTTTATTTTAAAATACTTTTCTATGAAGTGTTAATAAGTAGTTGGTAAGGCCAAGGAATGAGCACAGCTCGCTTATACTTGTTGGAATTTACTGATCTAAAATAGCTTGAATATTCTTTGAATCCATCTTGATCTAATTTCACCCGTTGAAGTGCCCCAAGAAGTTGATTCTTTTGAGCAAATGAGCACTTCTCAAACTTCATATAGAGATGATTCTCCTTTAACTTTTGGAACATTAGTTTTGGATGATTTAGGTAATCTTCTAGGCCTGAACTATATATTATAGTGACGTCCAAGTAGACTACCACAAATTTATCCAAGTATTCATGGAATACTTGGTTTATCAATGTTCAAAACGTTGATGGAGCATTGATCAATCCAAAGGGTATTATGAACTACTCGAAAGCTCCACACCTCGTAACTTTTATTATTTTTGGGTCATCTCTCTTTGCGATTCTAACTTGGTGATAACCTGACGTTAGGTTAAGCTTCATGAATTGTTTCATGCTACTGAACTGATCAAACAAGTTAGCAATAAGGGAATCAAATTGTGGTTCTTTATGGTCACCTTATTTAGAGCCTTATAATTAATACAAAGATGTAGACTCCTATCTTACTCTTGAAATAGAATGAGGGCTCCATAAGGTGCTTTTGAAAGGCAAATGAACCTTAAGCCGATCAATCCATTCAATTGTTTTCAAAACTTTGCTAGCTCTGGATGTTCCATCTTATATGTTGCTGAAGCAGGTAGCCTTGCCCCTAGTGTTAGTTCGTTCTAGTGATCCATCGCCCTCTGTGGTGGAAGATCCTTGTTCAATTCTGTTGGCATTGACTTCTCAAATTCTTGTAGGAGTAAGCTAACTTTAGGTGGTGAGGACTAAACCTTGGTAAATTTGTCGACTAACAATGTCACAAGGAAGTTAGGCTCACATTTCTTGGACCTAAAGTGCTGATAACTCATTGTCCTTGCCGTTTCTCTTGAATTCTTTTAGTCGTTTGGAGGTGCTCACCAGACATAGACTCTTATCCATGAGAAGTATTGAGTTTAAGTGGGCATGGGCACTCCCTTAGTCGCATTAAGGAAGTCCATCCCTAAAATCAGTCAAAGTCATCCATAGATACTACCGTAAAGTTCAGCTTCCCATTCCACTCTGCAAGTTGCATCGGCACAACCTTGACTACACTAGGGGTGAGCTTTGTCTTTGAATTCACGACTTTCATGCTGCCACTATCTCATTGTAGCTGTGTACCTAGGCGATCTACTTTAGTCACAGCTATGAAGCTATGGGTGGCGCGTGTGTCAACTCTGGTGTGGGCACTTTTTTCATTCACTTGAATTTCCATACATATTAGGCCTGTGGGCTTGGTAGATGTCTGAGTATGCTTCTCTATGACATACAAGTGGTGGACTACGCCCATGGGAGCTTGGTCCCTATTGTTTTGGTCATGTCCTGACTTTAGTTAATCCTTTCTTTCATGTAGTGCATTTAGAGTTCCTTTGTCCTAGAATTGTGTCACCGCCCATCGCATAGGAAACACGCACTAGAATATGCGTTCTTACTTGTCCACATACTGATGCTTCCCTTAGAGCTTTCGGAGTTCACCGTTGGTGAATTTTTCCAAAAGCTACGTCCTCCACTATTGTCTTTGACATTTGACTTATTGATGCTGGATGCACTCTATGTAGGTTTCTTGGATGGATTACCACCATTTTCTTAATTATGGTTGCCTTTCTCAATGGCATAGTTAATAAGTCTTTTAGCTTCATTTTGGAAAGAAGTCAAATATTGCACTCACTGTCTAAATAACTTTGTTTTAGCCCATAATTGCATGTTATCTTTGAAATGAATGGGACGATCCTTGTCAAACATGTCTTTAATTTTAAACATGCATGCCGAGAAGGTTTAACATAGTTTTTTATTTTTCCCGTGTGCTTAATCTATTTTAGCTTTCTTCGTACCTTGAATTTTGTATTTTATGGGAAAAATTGTGCCATCAACTATATCTTGAGGTCATCCCACAAGTCGATACTCAATTTCCTCTGGGCAATTTTCTCATATTTGGTACGCCACCACAATTTGGCGTATCCGGTTAGGTATAGTCAGCATGGAAATCTTGGCATTTGAATACATCTTCACAGTCCTAAAGTACTATTTCACATCGAACCTAAAGTTGTCAAGCTCTTTTGAATCGTGCACACCACAATATGAGGTTTTAGAGGCATGACTGCCATTGCCAAAGGCACTGCTGTCAGCTGTGGCAGCACACATTTGAAGACTCACCGCTCAACGTTCTCTTCTTGCAATAACCTTATGGAGTCGCAAATTTCCTTAGTTAGGTCTTTGACCACCTCTTTAACAAACCTCAACTGGATGGTGAGGCTATTTGATCATCTTTCCATTCCGTTGAAAGATTAATCTCGGCTTTTGAGTTCAATCATCCTTTTCTCAAGAGTTTCAAAACAAGTTTCTACGGTTAGATGAATCATAGGAGTTGCTTGAGTAGCTAACTATACCTTAGGAGTTATATGAGTAGCTAGCTGTGGTATTGCTGGAATCTTCACTATTTCACTGTATAAGTTTTTTTTTCCAAAACTCAGGTTTTGTTACCGCTCCTCTCATAAGTCAAACTCTAATATCCACTGTGACGGTATGAATTTTATAGCTACAAAATTGTGTGGCGTGTTCGTTCCCATTGGGAGCCGAACACTAGCTAAGTTAACTCCCAAGCATACTTGAGTATTGGGGCCATCTTGGGACACAACAGTGAAAAATGTACCAGTGTCGAGTATGTCAAATACGAGTAAGTTGCTAATTAAAATTATAAAAAAAATACAATCAAGCAATCAATAATAACATGCAATAATTTGATATGGAAGAATCTTTCTAGCATTCATTCCCCGGTATAGAGGATTTTGGACATTTTGGCATTTACCATTAGAGTACATTGAAAGTCTTCAACTTTTATAATGGGGTATTTAATTTTTTTTATAATATTAAAATTAAATTAAATTCATCTAAATTTCTAGAAAAATTTAAGGATGCGAGAAAAATTATGTAAAAATTTATATGACTCGGTTTGAGTTCTAACAATATACACGTCATCGATTGTATGGCAACCTCCAGAATTTGCCAGTCTATGGTATTAGTCTTGCCATCAGGGTGGGCCTCAGAAAGTGCTATGTGGAGACTGCTAATTGTCACTTTTGATGTCTCCATTGTTTACATTTTAGAGGAGTTAATTATGCATTATGTTTTAGATACAAGGAAAATCAATTAATAAAGGAATGAGCATGGGCTGTGATCAAAATAATTCACAATATGAATTATTTTGTGTATATTTCTCTTGCTTGTAGGTTTATGAAGGGAAGGAGAAGTGGTGAAGGATATGCTTGTGTAGTCCTTTGAAATATTGTTGATTGTCTCTCTATATCTACTATTATGTAATTATCATGGTGGAAATACATCTAATTTGATGGAATACTTACTAGACAGTCTTGCACGGGTTGGTTGGGTAGTTATTGATTGAATTACTACTAGACGGTCTTGCACGGGTTGGTTGGGTAGTTATTGAACTTCTTGTCAATTCCTTCTCCCCTCCCGTGGTTGCAGAGAAAGATGATGGAAATGGTGGTGAGATGTCAGGTTTCATTTGATTGAGGGGGTTCAAACAACTAGATGGAAAAGGTGGTTGATTGTGTATCTTTTGCTGGAATGTTGACCCTGAAGGCATTGACTTGCAGGATTTTGAGTAATTGACAACACATTTTTAGACTTTTAAGGAACTTTGGTGAGTGGTGACAATTTTTTTGGTAATTTGAAATATATGTATAACCATGAATTGTCATTTTCAATTAGATTGGTTAACTTGTTTGACTTAGTTAAATATTTACTCTCATTTTTATCTACTATTTATGGTTGTGTCACATATGTATTATAATAGTGAAAATCATGTGTCATACAAATAAATATATATGAAGAAAATATTTAATAAATTAGTAATTGTAGCTGGCATGTGGGATCCTCATGTTCCATATGATGTGTATCAACCGTATTGGTTTGTACCAGCTGATACGCATGTGATATGCATCAGTAGGAGCAGATCTCTCAAGTACCATATCAAATACTTATTTTTCTAGTACAGATACATGTTAACTGATATTTGTTTATAATGGTCCCATTCTCTCAAAGAAACAAATTCAATATTACTTCTCTATTTTCCTCTCTCCGATGCTCTTATGATATTGGTTCTAACAAGCCTTTTTTGTTCTTTTCCAGATTCGTTATTTGTTGAAAGATGTTGACCCAAACTTCATTAAAGAGTTCGTTTCAAGAACAAATTCACTTTTTCTTAGCTGTTTCCCTGTAACACCCAATTGTCACCGAGTAACAGAATTTGTGCATCGAATGTCCAATGGGCAGAAGTTGGGTTTTGTGAGTAGTTTTCTGATTATTTTCATCTGATTAATTTTTCCTGTTCTTTTGTCATGTGTTGCATTGATTTTTCTTCTAGGATGACCGGACTCGGGCATTTAGAAAGCTGGTGGATTTCAGGGGGACAGCTAATGAGCTAGGCTCTCGTGTTTTGGACTGTATGAAACTCTCAAAGGTTAGAACCTTACTTTTGCTCTGTCTGACGTTGGTTTTGTTGCGTGCCTTATATTTCGTCTTCTTGTCACAGCTACGATTGGAAAAGTCAACAAGTAATGAATATGCCTTGATGTCGAACACCGATCTTTCCTTGAACACTTCTTCTTCAAAATGGATGAAGGAAGTTGTTCTCACTAAACGAAGTGATCATATATTTCGTACAGTTGCCATTGGTGACCCAAACATTAAGCTTAGCGAAATTGGAATCCCTTGTTATATTGCAGAACAGTTGCAAGTCTCTGATTGTCTTAATTCTTGGAATTGGGATCAGTTGACTGCTAGTTGCAATTTACGGCTTCTTGAGAAGGGAGAGGTGTATGTTCGTAGGAAAGGTGATCTGGTTCGTGTTCGTTCCATGGATAAATTTCAAGAGGGAGATATCATTCATAGGCCTCTGAGCGATGGTGATGTTGTGCTAATAAATAGGCCTCCATCCATTCATCAACACTCCCACCTTGCTCTATATGTGAAGGTGCTGCCAATCAACTCTGTTGTCTCGATAAACCCACTTTGTTGTGCCCCTTTGCGTGGTGATTTTGATGGTGACTGTCTTCATGGTTACATCTCCCAGTCACTCGACTGTAGAGTTGAACTCAGGGAGCTTGTGGCTCTTGATAGGCAACTGATCAATGGGCAGAGTGGTAGAAACTTGCTTTCACTTGCTCATGATAGCTTAACTGCTGCTCACTTGGTTATGTCAGAGGGAGAACTTTTGGGCCCACTTCAAATGCAGCAGCTGGAGATGCTATGCCCTTGGAAGTCAGGCCCACCAGCAATAGTAAAATCACTTTCAGTTAAATCTTGTCTCTGGACTGGCAGGCAATTATTCAGCATGCTCTTGCCTCCAGATTTTGAGTATGATTCTCCCCCAAGCGGTGTTCTTGTTATCAGTGGGCAGTTGATAACATCACCTCCTGGTTCGCTCTGGATGCGCAGTGATGCTGACGGCAGCTTTTTTGATAATCTTACCAAACACTGTCATGGTGAAGTTCTCACATGTCTGCACGCTGCTCAGCAAGTTCTTTGTGAGTGGCTGTCGATGAGGGGGTTGAGTGTCTCTCTGCTTGACCTTTATATATCATCTGATGCGGATTCCCGCAAAAACATGATTGATGAAGTTTTCTGCGGCTTGCAAGAAGCGAAGAGATTATGCAATGTGAAACAGTTGATGGTGGAGTCTTCTGCTAATTACTTCACTGAAAATTCTGAGAACCAAAATGCCATGTGTCTTGAGGCAGAGCGCTTATGTTATGAAAAGCAGAAGTCAGCTGCACTGAGTCGAATTTCAGTGAGTGCTTTCAAGCAAGTTTTTCGAGATACTCAGAATCTGATGTCTCAGTATGCGGATGATGACAATTCGTTGTTGGCAATAGTAAAATCTGGGAGCAAGGGTAATTTGTTGAAAATAGTGCAGCAGTGCATGTGTATTGGTCTGCAGCACTCCTTAGTTCCAATGTCTTTCAGATTCCCCCATGAGCTTTCTTGTGCTGCATGGAATAATCTAAAGACAGACAGTTCAAGTCTTAAAGATCAAGATAATGTGGAATATAACAGGTCTTATATTCCATATGCTGTGGTGGAAAGTTCCTTTCTTATGGGTTTGAATCCTCTAGAATGTTTCGTCCATTCGGTTACTAATAGGGATAGTTCTTTCAGTGAGAATGCTGATGTTCCCGGGACTTTGAACAGAAGGCTTATGTTTTTCATGCGTGATTTGTACATTGCATATGATGGAACGGTAAGGAATACCTATGGGCATCAACTTGTTCAGTTTTCCTATGAGATTAGGAAGGAGAAGTCATCTCCAGTTAATTGCACCGAAGCATCATTTGACAAAGGAATGCATGTACACGGTGCAACGGGTGGCCAACCTGTTGGTTCACTGGCTGCTTGTGCCATATCTGAAGCTGCATATAGTGCCTTGGATCAGCCAGTTAGCATACTTGAAGCATCTCCTCTGCTAAATCTAAAGGTTCTCACTCTCTCACTTTCCCTGTTTAAGTATGATGGCTTTTTTGTGACTGTACGCACCTCTTTGCATGGATTGTTTGGCATTTTGTGAGTGGACTTGGTTGGATTACTCTATTGCATGGAACAAACTTCCTGTATAGGCCCGTACAACATCCTGAATTATCTTTTATGTCCTATTTACATTTATTATGATTACTGCAAGATTTTATTTGGATAGATGTAAGTGGACCTATGATCTTAATGCAAATAATAATAATAATAATAATAATAATAATAATAATAATAATAAAAGAAAACGAAGATGAATGAGAAAGAGGGAGAAGAAAGAATGGTGAAAATTGGTGGAATCGGTGGAAGATGATGAGTTATCTACATTAACTAATATTGAAGTCATTCGTTAATCTTAAGGTTGCATTTATTTCTCATATAGAACCTATGAATGATATTGATAGCTGGAATATTTGATGATGAGTTGATTAGCTAGACCATAAATGTGTGGTGAAACATTTTGATGTTGCTCAGTGGGTTGATAAAGAGTAATTTGAGTAAAAAGTAATTTAGTCGATTAATAGGGGTGTAAATACATTAACCTTAGATTTGTAGTGGTAGAAATATAATCCTTACAATTTTTTTCTCCTGTGTAATCTCTTTTGATAAAATATATCATTACATTGTATAATATTCTTAATCATTATATCTTGGATTCTTAAATGAATGGTTGTCTTCCTTGTTAAAGAATTATTTATTGGGCATTTAGCTCACATATTTTTCTTTTAACCTTTTAGATTAGTCATTAAGAAATAAATTGTCATAATTATAGATTTTGTGCTGCAAGACCCAGTGGATATATCACATGTCATTGTAGAGTATGAGGACTACATAGAGATAGTCTTTGTAGTAATCACTTATGTAGTTTATAGAATGCATTACTAAATGTATTATTGAACAATATAATTGGGTTTTGACAACCCTCCCCCCCCCCCATACTGATTTTTCTGGTACCACAACAAACACACAATGCCTCATATCAGCAATATTTGGCCATACACCCGATATGTTTTGATACATCGGCCGATGTTTTGCCCCTAGCTTCCTATTCATAAATGAAATTTTGCATCTAATACGTATCACTCGACGTGACCAATAACAATGTGATATCGTTATTTTCAACCATCCTATATTGTTTTGCGTAATAAGCACATCACTTAAAAAGGATCATTTAATTAGAAATATGCAAGTTAGAGTACCTTAAAGAAGTGGTCTGACTAGAACAAATTTTCTGGTCTATTTTTGGAAAGGTTACTTGCTCCTAGATAATCTTTTACTTATAGAAATATAGTCCATGAGGGTAAGTTTTGGCACAATTATAAGGTTGCTCCATTATGACCTTAAGGCTGGAAGTCACAAGCTCAAATTACATAATCAACCTCTATGTAATATAATACATTTGACCCTTCCTAAACCCTATATCTAGATAGTTGAGGTTAGATGGTGAACGGTGTTTTCACATTCCTAATAGCTCAATATTGGTTTTATTTATTTATTTATTTGTTTTCATTAACTTCTGAAACTGTGTAAGTTTTGACTGCTTCGGTAGCTTTCTACTGTCCCTAAGCAGCTGGAACTGCAATATTTGACACTGTATAAGACATTCTTGTACTTTATATTCCAGTTTCTTCTTAGCCTAGTGCTTGTTTTATTTTGCTGAGTAATTGCAATGAATGTATTGTGAGCATAGAGCATTCCTGTGATTAACTCATTTGACCGTTTTTACTGCGTAGAAAGTATTGGAGAGTGGTTTAAGAAAAAGTAATGCTAGCAAGACTGTGTCATTATTTTTATCCAACAAACTTGTGAGAATACGATATGGTTTTGAGTATGCTGCCTTGGAAGTTAAGAATCACTTGGAGAGACTACTCTTTTCAGACATTGTCTCAGAAGTACTGATAGAGTAAGTTTTTTGGTGCACGAGTATCCACCTTTTCTCTTTCAATTATTGTTCAGTTTTTTGTTATTTGTGTCATTATTGTCCTCTATGTATGATTTCTGATTGGTGTGTTCTATTATGTACTAGCTACTCTCCAGAGACCTCCATCCAGTTGCATCTAAGCCCTTGGATTTGCCATTTTCATGTGTGCAAGGTATTATGAGATGTTGAATATGTTTCTTTCTCAATGTCTGTATTGATTTTTTTTATCTCATGGAATGAAATATCGGCCAATATGCAAAATATTAGTCAATTATATTGGTATTGCTTGGCCCCATACCAACATTTCTCGGCGCTACAATAAAGTCATGATATGTCACCATATCAAATTTATCAAATGATATACCTGATATTTGCATCTCAAGTTTTGCAAAACTTTTTTTTCATCTAATATATCTGATACCAATATTGTTATAACCAATACCAATATTGATATTTTCATTTATGAGTTGGTTGTTTTGATTTATATCCATTCAGGAAACTGTAAAGAGGAGAGGTCTTAAAACACAGACGATTATTGATGCCCTTCGCAAGAAGTGTAGCTCCACCAGTGCCCTTCACGGTTTGCAGATATGTAGCAAGTAAGGTTTTTCTTTTTCTTTCATCTTTTCTTTCCCCCATTAGAGCAAATTAACTTGCTCCTGTAAGCCTTTCCAAATACAGTGGGTTCTTTACCTTGCTTTTTCAGTGCTGTGATTTATTTCCAATTATCTGTCACTCTTGCACTATTCAATTGATCTTTAAGTTTATTGGCTTAACCTTTGTCTGGAACCTTCTATAAAACCTGAATAAACTCAGTTTGCAAGTTCTTGTATTTACCACGATTGGGATAAATTAATAAACTGATATAAATATGTTTAAGAGAATCTACAATTGTAATTGTGTTGTCTTCTTTCATTACGTGTCTTCTTTGTATAAAACAAAGAAGACTTATTGTTTAGTTATGAAACAATTATGAATGTCTTGTTTTGTACAATCTCCCTTTCTTACTGATTATAAAACAAAAACCTTTTTGAGGTTTAATTATGAATGTCTTGTTGCTAAAAGATGTCAAATCTTTTATGTGCTTTTGTTGATTTTATAAATTTGTGGATCATACTTCCCAGTTTTTCTTGTCAATTATGCAAATCTAAATACACAAATTGAAATGCTCATTAGTGTTGAATTTCAATTAACATAAGTTATCACATCACTTTTAGTTTATGTAATGCATTCTACTTTACGCTACTTGTCTTTTGGTATTAGAGTGCCATTGACATAGAATAATATATTGGTCTATGTATATTAGTATTAGGGGCTTGGATACTGATATTTTCCAATATCGTAACAAAATCGTAATATACTGCCGTATCGGCAACATATGTGATATATCAGTTGATATACGACTGATGTTTGCATGTCAACTTACGACTTACATTAAATATTTTGCTCCAAATATATTTTATACAGATGCGTATTCTTCGATGCCTATAAGGCCGCGACCGATGCTAATGTTTTCATCCATACCGTGACACTATCAATTTGGAAATTTCTATGAACAATCTTTATATATATCATGGATGAAAAATTCGGCATTAGTGTTTATTGTTAGCGTATTCATATTTTTAGCAATACATATTAGTATTGGATATTATGGTCACAAATGTTTTTCCTCATAACATTAGAATACCAAAATTTAACAATCCTAAATTTTCTATTTATTTAAAGAGTTTTAGACAATTTTATCAAAATTATTTTTCATATCCTTTTAGATTAGAAAAATACCCCAGTACTTTTGAGCTATGCATATTTTATACTTCTATAAAATATGTGGATTCAATTCATTAGAAGATTTAAGTATATTTAAGACATGTGGATTTAATTTTTCGAGAGATGAGTAAAGGAAAAAAATGGCTGATACATTTTGGCTGATTTATCATGATGGATCACTGTAGGGATATTTTTCCAATATCAGGATACTGGTAAACATGCATGCATGTATGTATTTGTGTGTGTGTGTGTGTGTATTGGGGTTTATCTTATGTCAATTTTATTTGCATCGCTTAGTTTTGGATGAGTGCTGGATACAGGTATGTATTTAGTGGATGGAATTGGTTATATTGGTATTGGTTGTGATCATATTGGTGTCAGACATTTCGGACAATGTGTAACTAAATATATCGAAAAACGTTTCTAAGAATTACAAGCTAACACGCAAATATGGACGATATATTGCAATACATAGCCAATACAACAATATAAAATAATTTTGTTGCAATGTCAGGAAATATTGGTATCAGGGGGCCCATACCGATATATATTGACAGATATATTGAATTGACTTATATTTTCATCCATCCAATAGCTTCATTATTGGTTACTCTAATTGCATATCCTAATGATGGAATTTAAATTCCACCAACTTATCTCTCCATTTTGGACATTATTTGTACCCATTTCAAGTTTCTAATTATTGTGACCATGTCCAATGTCAAGTGTCAAAAATCTAACACAAACTACATAAACTCTAGGGTGAAGTGAAGAGTTCAGGTGACTTTTTGTTTCTTTTAATGAATTTGTTGGCATCAGGGGAAGATCTAAACTTTGAGTAGTTTGGTCAGTTGAGCCCACTAAACAAATTTACAAATTAAAAGGAGTCAAATATAAATATGTTAGTAGTTGTACTAAAAATTTTTATTCATCCCAATGATTTTTTTTAT
This sequence comes from Nepenthes gracilis, assembly GCA_033239525.1. Lineage (NCBI taxonomy): Eukaryota > Viridiplantae > Streptophyta > Magnoliopsida > Caryophyllales > Nepenthaceae > Nepenthes > Nepenthes gracilis. Next base: position 1,921,830 of record BSYO01000037.1, read on the forward strand.
TAACCCTTTAAATGTTTTTATTGACAAATGTAATCAATTTATCTATTTGGAATTCGACCTTCTTTGAACATCTTTATACAAAAAATAATAAGATGTACTCTATTAAAATATGATGAAGCTTTGAAAATGTTGATTGTTTATGATAATTTTTATAAAATCACTTTGTGTTGACCCCATTGGGAAAACATTTCTGTATCCACCCCTGGTTGGAATTGTAGAAGTCGAGAGTGGAAGTGCTTTTAACTTTGTCATGCTTAGCTAAAAGAGCACCGTCGTGTTCTAACTTTACAATTCGTTGATTTTGCTATTTCCATCTCTCTCTATTATGCTTAACTTATTTAAGATTTCCCTTTGAACTAGTTGTCAATATAATGCCAGGAGCTGTTCTTTAGCTGATGCAGACAAGCAAAACAAACAAATGTTGTGCTTTAGTGCCACAGCTTTTGAAAACAATGGGATGGATATCATTCGGGATGTTGTGATATCATATCTTCTTAGATCGGTTATAAAAGGTGCATATTACTTGGAAAACCTATTTTTTCCCTTCATGTTCCAGGGTTCTGATTGTTAAATTTTTAAGTTGCCATTTTCTGTTATATGACCATATTCTGCATAGATGTGATTTTGTTGTTCAGCTGTATGCATTATAATTTATCATAAAATTGCATCCTTTATAGAATTATATTTTGCCAACTTATACATTAGATGTTTTTATTGGTGTTTTGAGATTGTTTGGAATTGAGTTAACATGACGATAGCTAATCAAGCTTTCATAGATTCAATATCTTCAAGAAGAGACCTAATAGGGGAGGGTTAGATATGCCAATAGTAGCTGTTGTGGTCCTCCTAGTGGAAAGGCTTTCATATTTATCAAATGGCTAAGATTAGAAGTTAGGTAAATGAATAATAAAAATTGAATATTTATTTAAATTATTTGATGCAATCTTCACCATTCATTCACTTAAGATCTAATTCTAACTATTGGGTAAATATGAGAGTCTTTCAACCAGAAGGACCATGAGAGAACTCCAAGAGTAGAACCTAATTTCTTGACAAAAACATTGCAATGATGAGATTTGAACCCAAGACCTCAATTTACTATTTTTTTCACCACTAGCTTTGCCATAATCAACGTTGAGAGTCAGTTCTATAACAGGAAAAGAGTTGGCTGCTAATGCTCTATGTGATACTAACCACTATACCACACTAACTCCTTCGATTGCTAGACTCTATTTGGATTTATTATTCTTGCATTTTCTCTTACATTTATGGATTTCCATTGAAAAACTCTCGACAGAGAGATAAAGCACCTATCGGGGTGAAACCTGTGGGCATCCTTGTAAATTTCGTAAGTTGTATTTGATTGGCACTAAATTCATTTTGCTCATGGAGTAACATTAGCATGACATATGCAATGGCTATGCTGAAAAAGCGGAACTAGTCATTAAGGTGCTGCTATATAGCAAATTTATTCACAAACTTTTCCACTTTTTGCAAATTTATTCACATTTTTAGCAAATTTATTCACAACTTTCTTGAGCTTGACAATTGGTGTCATTTGTTTTGTCGAAATTTAGTGTGATGGAGAGGTGGGAGGGGAAGTTGAGGAAGGAAAGGAGGGGAATGAAGCTGTTGTTTGGTAGCGGAGAAAGAGGGTGTGCTGTGCAGAGAAGAGAGAGAGGAGTAGGGCAGCGGAAGGGGTGACCCTGGTGGAGATGGCGGTGGTGATGGTAGGGGTGGAGGTGGCTGTTTGAGGTGCCGAGGGAGTTAAGGCTTTTAATATTTTTCTGATGATTTGTTTGGCAGATTTGTTTTATATATACATATATTTATATGTTCTGCATTTATTTGGTGTATAATTAGTGATATTGGTCCTTTAATTAGTACTTGAAGTCTAACCCATCATTGACCTCCCAATTTATCATGTTTAATGAATTAAATGGACAGGATTAATAGATTTTTACAACAAAAAAAAAGCAAGGAATAAATTTGCTGACCCTAAAAGTTTGTGATTAAACTTGCAAAAAAATTTGGAAAGCTTCGGGAAGAAATTTCCCATGTAAACTTCATTAAGTTTAACATTCCTCTGTTAAGGGCTTGGTGTAACATCATTCTCGAGTGTGAGCCTTGGTGTAACAGTTTTGTTGTGCCACTGTGACATCAAGGCCATAGGTACAAACAACAAAAATAACATATCTATAATACAGGTTTAAGGCGGCACAAATCTGACATTTTCCAGAACCCAAAAGACAGAAAAAAGCCATCATTTTTTAACCTTATTGATGAATAATTAGTTTTGCATTTGTCAAATTCGACATGTTAAGGGCTTATTTGATTCTTGAAATATTTAAAGAAAAGAAACTTGTATAGAAAAAAAAAACAAAAATGTAAGATAATGAAAAAAAATATTTTTTTTTTTTTTTTTGTTTATATGTACATAGAAAATCACATAAAAAATAAAACAATTTTGTAATAAATGTATTTTATTTGTTTGGTTGTGAAGGAAAAATAAAGAGAAATTGTTGTAGGCCCTTGATATTACAATTTTTCATATTTTCAATTACATTTTTCCTTATAAACCAAATATAAAAGAATTCTCTACTTTACATTTTTTCTTTTCTCTAAATTTTTACACAACCAGCTGGGCCATAAGTGTATGTTTGGTTTAAAAAAAATGAGAAAGAAAGGAAAATAATAAGGAAAAAAATGAAAAGGAAAAAAAAAAAAAGTATTTTCTTTCGTTGTTTGGATGCTGTGGAAATTTATATTGAAGGAGAATAAATTTTCAAGAAAAATGTTTTTTGTTGTTTGGCTACTGAAAAAATCCATTAAGAAAGAAAAATACATGTCTTTAATATGTTAATAAGTTCATTTTTGTTGCTATTTTATGTGCTCATTTAAATAGTTTTAATTTTTTTAACCTATAATCTAAGGATCCATTACAGGGGATAGAAGGGGACAAAAATAGTAGAGGAGGAGATGAGAGTAAGAGAGCAGAGCAGAGCAGAGCAGAACAGAGAGTTTAGATGAGGGTGGGTGGCTGATTATAAAAGGTAGGATTTGGAGGAGAACACCTAATTTGTGTAAAAAAGTAAACAACAAACTCGATTTGGTTGTAATGAAAATCCTTGCTACAGGTAGCAATTCTCTACTGAGATGATATGATCATATTGTTTTAATCATTCTGCATCATCTTGATTTTTGAGGATACAATTAACCCAATTTAGCTTTATGTTTCATGTTGTTTTTCTCGGAACTCTAAATGGGTGTTTTATTATGTGTATTTTGTGATACATACTTCAGGTTCTTTGGAGATTGAAAAGGTAGATATCTTGTGGAATGATTTGCCGAATGAATCGAGATCTCATAGGGGCTCACATGGTGAACTCTATTTGAGGATTTCTGCTTCATCAAAGTGTAGAAGGACAAAATTGTGGAATGTAATAATGGATAATTGCCTGCCGATCATGGATTTGATTGATTGGACACGCAGCCATCCCGATGACTTGCACGATATGTTTTCTGCATACGGAATTGATGCTGCTTGGAGATACTTTCTTGGGGTAACTCCTTTTTCATTATCGATTCTCTGGTCAAGAGTATCATTGTGGCAACTGTTAATAGATAAAAAATGTTTGTTGATATATATCGATATTGGAGTCTACCAATACTGGTCTTTTCAATGCCATAACAATATCGTGATATGTTATCGTATCGGTAATGTATTATGATATATCGACCAATATTCAAAATATCATCCAATATTTCTCTTTCGGTTTACGATTCTCAGTAATATTTTTGTTCCAGTATTTGCGATATCAATTTGTATTGTTTGATATATTTGACATCAATATGGCCGCAACTAATACCAATATTTTTATTCATTTTGTTAGTCATCCTATCCTAGGCTAAAAGGGCAGCCTGGTATATGAAGCTAACAATATGTGCAGAATCTGGGGAAAGGTAGGACTAATAGATGAAAATATTGGTTGATATCTTAACTATTGGTCAATATGTATCGATATCAAGCCCGCAATGCCAATTTTTTTGGGTACTGTATGATCATTGCGATATATTGTTATAATGCCGATATATTGGCATGATCAGCAGTATGTTGCAATACATTAATCGATCTTTTAAATATTGGTTGATATTTTTCCATTAATTTATGGTTCTCAAAAATTTTTTCCCAATGTATCTGATATCCAATACTGATATGACCATGACCAAAATCGATATTGATATTTTCATCTGTTCTATTAGTCATTGGTCTATCATGGATTAAAAGGATAATATGATGTATGAAGCTCTCACTGTGTGCAGGATCTAGGGAAGGATAGAGCCCACAAATCAAAAAAATGAATTGGAATCTTAAATGTTGGGCTATATGTATTGGTATCAGGCCCTTTGATGCTGCGAGAATGTCCGAATATATAGCCATATCGATGATATCTCATGATATATATATCCCTGTCAACTTATTATTTTTAGAAAATTTTTTTATTTTGATATATCGGTATCAATACGTATTATTTGATATTAATATTACTATTTCATCCATTGTCGGATCACGTTTGGGTTTATGGTTCGCAATCTTACATTGTATTATAGTAAGAGGTTATTTCCATTATTAAAATCAGTGATCACCAAATTATACGATGACAACTCTATCGTTACCTTTGATGGACTAACGTAGTGCAATTTCATGTGTAGAATTTGAGGTCTGCTGTCCTCGATGTAGGCAGGACTGTTCTTCCTGAGCATTTGATTCTTGTAGCAGACTGTCTATCTATGACAGGAGAGTTTGTCGGGTTGAGTCCGAAAGGGATGACAAGACAAAAAGCACAGATGTCCGTCTCTGCACCTTTTCTACAAGCATGCTTCTCTGTGAGTTCTCTGTTCTATGCCACTCAAAATTTGGCAATAATTATACTTATAATATCATTCATCAAACTTATAGAAATAGAAAAGTCAAAGACTTTTTTATCGGCAACAGACTTTTAAGTTAATTAGAGAATAAATATAACTTTTTAAATATCTATAACTGAAAATATAAAAGTAACAGGGAAATATATTCGACTTCATAGATGATGACAGCTCAAAATATGGACATGACAGAATGAAATTCTAGCACCTTCTATATATATATATATATTGGAGATTATTAAGATTATAAAATTGCATTAATCCACAATATAACAAAATTATTAAATTATATGGAATAAATAAAATCATAAGCTCATATGATCCTTCTGGATACCTGTATTGTTGAAATGGATAATGACTCCTAGGCCTGTTCGCTATTAGATTTTATTTTTCGTACGTGTTTATGGAAAGATGAAAAATCGGTTGATAGAAGGTGACAATTTCCCATTTTGAAGATGAAAAGGGAAAGAGAGATGCGTCAACTATATCCTTCCATAGATTCAGTTCATATTTACAAGTTACATCAAAATATCATTCGAAGAAAATATATTGAACTTCTCGACAAAGTGTAATTGTTACGACCTGACACATACCACAAAATGATAATTTTCAATTACCGGTAATGACGTTGCGCTAATAAACTTTATATGTAGTCAATAATCTAAAATTACGCCGGAAAATCTGATGAGTATTCAAAATTTCTAAAGACAAATATCGGCACTAACTTTTACAGTGTAAATCTAATCACCATAAATAGTATGACATAAATCACATGATCAACTGAAAGCATCTGTCATCATTAAGTATCACCGAAACAATTGATCCATAGCTAAACATTATGATATACTATCCAGGAAAATGTAAAGGTGTTCCAATGTAGCAAATGAGCAAAACCTTAATCATACTTAAATCATTTGAAAATAAACAAAGGATTTCTACACCACTAACAAGATGTCATCAATTTGAAATTATTGGATATAACCTTAATCATACTTTTAACTGAAGTCTCACAAATTAGGCCGCTACAGTAATGCTTAGTTATGTGTGATATGATTTATTACATTCCTTAGTTTTATTATATTTTGTCGCAGAATCCAGGTGCTTCCTTCATCAAGGCAGCTAAGAATGGAGCTTCCGATCAACTGCAAGGAACCCTAGATGCATTGGCATGGGGGAAGATACCTTCCCTTGGGACTGGCACAAAGTTCGAGTTTATATATTCTGGAAAGGTAGTATTTTGGCAGAGTTAAATTCTTAAAAATTTAATCAATAGATTTGGTTGAGGTGGCCTAAATGCATGAGTACTGCTCATGGATGAAAATATTGGTATTGGTTATGGTCAAATCAATATCGGATATATTAGACAATACATATCGGTATCGGATATAATAGATAGAAAATTTTTGAAAATCATAAGCTGGTGGAACATACATATCGGCCATATGTTATATTAGCTGATATTTACATCAATGATACTACCTTATCACTAATTGCTTTAATGATGATCAGGTTGTGAGGTGTTTTGCAGGTGCATTAGTACCAACTCATAGCCAGTCTCATGTGTTGTGACATGGAGGAAAATATTAGTATCAATATTGGTTAAAACAATTATGGATGTATTAGACAATGCATATTAGTATTAAATATATTAAAAGAAAAAAATTCTAAAAATTATAAGTTGACTACATTGTATCTATTGATATATCGGTTAAATATAGGATGTATTGGCTAATATTTTGAATATCAGCTGATATATTGCAGTAAGACCTTATTACTAATCGTTTTAATGATGACTACATGGTCTCATTGATTGTAATCATGGATGAAATATTGGTGTCGGTATTGGTTGCAGCCATATTGTTGTCCAATATATCGAACAATATATATCAATATAGATATATTGAAATTTTTTTTTTTTCTAAAAATTATATGTTGATAAGGTTATATCGGCAATATGGCAACATGCCATAATATTGTCATAATATTAGAAAATATTGGTATCGCGATATGTATCGGCCTATATTTTCATTTATCTCATGACATTTGTCTATTTCTTGGTAGGAAATCCTTTATTCTTGTCGGCGGATGTTTAGAAAGCATACATAGTGAAGACAATGAAAAAATAGATGAATGAAAGAGGCTTCACCACTTAGTTTATCATGTTCCAAAACCAAATTCTTTCTTTTTTTTTTTTTTAACCCGAATTATACAAAGATTCGATTGAAACTCTAAAGTCGGGTCAGATGTGAATGAATCAAAGCCCAAGGCACTAAAAGTCCACAAATCACAGCAGGCACAAAATATGACCGAATTGACTGTTCGGTCTCCAAAATATATAATAAAAAATAGTCAAAAACCTAAACAAACTCGTAAGGAAAAACATCAAATAAATACCCAAAATAAAGATAATTCAACAATATCACAAACTGCAATAAACAAAATGATACAACAAACCTAAAATATATATCTAAATACAATGAAATACAAAACCTAAAACAAAATCAAAATGCAAATATACAATAACCAATACCTTTAGATATTTTCCATTCGACTCCTACAAGTCTTCAAGCTTTCCAATCTAAAAGGGTTAGAAACATGGATATAATCGTGAGTTTCAAGTTCAACAAGTATCATTGTATATATGATAAACCTTACAAGTCTATAAATCAGAATGAATGAGCAAAAATAATAAACAATGTGCTTTCAATACATGTAAAATGTTTTAAATATCAAATGTCCAAATCCATCAAATATTCAAACAAGATTTTGTGCGCAAAGTTCGTAATCTGAGTATGAATACCGAATAATCTAAAAGTATGAAATTATTCAAAAGTTTGATATCATAAATCCAAAGGTTGAAGTCCAAAGTCCAATCCAAAACCAAAAAAATATGAATAATGATCAAAGCCTGCAAATCTCAAAAGTCAAACATCTCAAATATCAAATTAGATGTAGGTAAAATATTAAAAATCCAAAACATACTAAAATTTGAGAACTAATGACCAACAAACTATTTTTGAGAAAGGTTACTCTTGCTTCCAATAATCTTAGACCAAATCACTACTATTTAGACCCATAGTTAGATCGCCTATATATTTCTTCCTATAATATAGACGGGGTTAAACGCCATTTTGTTTTGTCACCCATGAATAATATGTGTAATTTTCTAATCGGTTTAAATATACTTGAATGTGTAAACATATTATTCCGCTCAATTCTTTATAATGGTTCTTAACAAAATAACAAATTAGAGAAGTCTATAATAAATATCCTAACTTTTCCTCTTTATTAGAAAAGTATAAAACTTTCACTCTAAAAAAGTAGAAAGACAACTTTTTACCTTGTGGAAAAATATAAATGTTGAATCAAATAACAAAATAGAGTTTGATTCAATGCACATATATGGACTATCACTTATAAGGCCCAAATGTATGAATTCATGACTTTGCAAATATTTTTATATATGAACATAATACTTGAATTTTAAATATCAAATGTCCAAATCCATCAAATATTCAAACAAGATTTTGTGCGCAAAGTTCGTATCCCGAAAGTATGAATACCGAATAATCTAAATGTATGAAATTATTCAAAAGTTTGATATCATAAATCCAAAGGTTGAAGTCCAAAGTCCAATCCAAAACCAAAAAAATATGAATAATGATCAAAGCCTGCAAATCTCAAAAGTCAAACATCTCAAATATCAAGTTAGATGTAGGTAAAATATTAAAAATCCAAAACATACTAAAATCTGAGAACTAATGACCAACAGACTATTTTTGAGAAAAGTTACTCTTACTTCCAATAATCTTAGACCAAATCACTACTATTTAGACCCGTAATTGGATCGTCTATATATTTCTTCCTATAGTATAGATGGGATTAAACGCCATTTTCTTTTGTCACCCATGAATAATATGTGTAATTTTCAAATCGGTTTAAATATACTTGAATATCTAAACATATTATTCCGCTCAATTCTTTATAATGGTTCTTAACAAAATAACAAATTAGGGAAGTCTATAATAAATATCCCAACTTTTCCTCTTTATTAGAAAAGTATAAAACTTTCACTCTAAAAAAGTAGAAAGACAACTTTTTACCTTGTGGAAAAATATAAATGTTGAATCAAATAACAAAATAGAGTTTGATTCAATGCACATATATGGACTATCACTTACAAGGCCCAAATGTATGAATTCATGACTTTGCAAATATTTTTATATATGAACATAATACTTCAAATACTCACTTATTTTGTACAAAATAATAAAACTCTTTAAATATTTGGTAAAACCAAAATAAATCTCAAAATTTTTAATAAAAACTGCATGCATTCAACAATACTTAAAGCTTGAAGGTCAAGGAGTCACATGCATCTCAAAATAAAAAACATTGATAAAATCAAGGGATTTGTAAAGAAACCAAATATCGGGTTTAGAAATACTTGTCTTAACCTTTGGATTGGCCGATTTGACTCCCAAATGTTCCAAATCTCCTTCCTTTGCTTTCTCGCCCTTCTTTTCCTTCTCTCTCTTCTTTCCTTTTCTCCTGCAAAATGATCGAAAAAACAATGTGCAAGTGCCTTATAAACACAATCGATGCACAAGCTCCTAATAGGCATGCATCGGGTGTCGCTCCAAAACCTCATCTGTGTACGAGTGCGGCATTAAGTTCGGATTATGCACCAACAAATCTGCCAAAACTGTGCATGAGTGCTCTAGAGGCGCTCCTCAAGCGCACACATTTTGTCTAAGATGCACATGAGGGTGGATCAAGTGCCAAGCCTGGATCCTCGAATTTGATTTTTCCTACATATTTTTCATTATACAATCATTTTCAAATAGATCTAAAATTATAATAATGACATAATAATTCATATACAAAATATGAGACGTTACATAGTTCATGCATATAATCATATTTGATGAAACAACTATAACATAGATTCAATGAAATTTTGAAATCTTGGTATCAGATAGTCCTGTGTTTTATGATTCGAATTTATTATCAGGCCCATCCCTTAAGAACATCTAGTAATTCAAAGTTACTTATGATTCCAATTTATTTAATGATATTTTGTTGATATGCGGACTGATAGAGATTAACAGGAATGATTCAATGTACTTCTTTGTTACCCAAATATCACGATATCTATTTATTTATTTATTTTTATTTTGCTACATACAACTTCACTTTTCTCCTATTATAGTTCCTTGCTACGGGAGGGGAGCCTTGGTGCACTACATGGAATGAAATTTCAGCTGATATGCAAAATATCGATAATTATATATTGGTATTAGCCCTATGATATTGTGACAAAATTATAACCTATTTTCTTATCTCCAGTATATTATCATTTCTCTAATATACTGGCTAATACTGCCTCTAAGTTGTGATTCGAAAAAAAAAAAAAAAGGTTTAATATCTGATACTCGCATATGTCGCCTAATACAGATGTTGATATCGATATCTTCATTTATAGCTTAACTGCAAAGTTATTGTTGTGTGATCTAGTGATTATAATTGAGAGTTGTGAAAATAGCCTCTTACATATATTGTTAGGTAAGACCTCATACAATAGACCTAAAGTGATTCAACCTTTCCTTGGATTTGCACGTAGTGTTAGAATCCAAATCGAGCAATGTAAATTTTTTACACAATTTTTCTTGCATCACGGGCACCACTCACAACTTCGTGGTTGGAATTGAAACGGATCAATTGGGTATGCGGTTGGAATGAGATGGGTGCAGCATGAAGGTCGTGAACTCAAAGGCAAAGTCTACCCTTGGTGTTGTCAAGTTTGTACCGGTGCAACTTGCAGAGTGAAACAAGAAGTTGAATTTCACTGCAACACTTATGGATGATTTTGACCTAATTTTGATGATCAACTTCTTAAAGATGACTAAGGGAGTGCCTAGCCCCACTTAAACTCGGTGCTCCTCATGGGTGAGAGTCTATATCTGGTGAGCACCTGCAAAAGGCCGAAAGAATTCGAGAGGAAGGAGAAGATATTGTATACACTCTTGCTTAAAATATGAAAAAAGGCGACCTTACCTTCCTCGCGACATCGTTAGTTGACGAAGACATCAATGTTGGGTCTATGCCACCTAAAGTCGGCTTACTCCTAAAGGATTCAAAGAGTCGATGCCAACAAAGTTGCCCAAGGTTCTTGTACCTCAAAGTGTGGTGGATTATCAAATTGAACTGACAACGAGGGTAGGCCACCTACACGAGGAGCGTACAGGATGGCACCTCCGGATCTAGCAGAGCTATAAAAACATTTGGATGGATTGATTAACTCAGGATTCATCCATCCTTTGAATGTGTCTTATGGTGCCCCTATTTATTTCAGATGGGGTAAGATGAGAGTGTACAGCTTTGCATTAGCTATAGGTACCTGAATAAGGTGACCATGAATAACCATTATCTGATTCCTTTGATCACGGACTTGTTTAATTAGTTAAGCAACGTAAAATACTTCATAAAGCTCGACTTGAAGTCGGGTTATAACCAAGTCAAATTCGTGGAAGGAAACAAGCCAAAAATTGCCTGTGTCACAAGATATGGAGCTTTCAACTAGCTTGTAGTATCCTTTGGATAAGTAAACGCTTGAGCAACACTTTGCATGTTGATGAATCAGGTATTTCATGAATACTTAGACAAATTTTTGGTAGTCTACTTGGATGACATTGTAATATATAGTTCAAGCCTAAAAGATCACCTAAAGCATCCAAGACTATTATTCCATAAGTTAAAGGAGAATTATCTCTATGTGATCCGTGAGAAGTGTTCATTTGCTCAAGAGGAGATCATTTTTTTGGGGCACTTCATGTGGCGAGGTCAGTTTAGAATAGATCCAAAAAATGTACAAGTTATCTTAAATTGGCAAGTTCTAACAAGTGTGAGCGAGCTACAATCATTCCTTGGCCTTATGAATTACTATCGATGATTTATAGAAGATTATTTAAAGAAAGTAGTATTTTTGACAAATTTATTCTAGAAAGATAGGAAGTGAGATTGGTCAAATATATGTCAACAAACCTTTTGAGGAGCTTAAGTGTGCAGCAATGGAGCCGATGTTAGCCCTTCCATATGTTACCAAATACTTTGAGGCGTAGACCAATGCATTGGGTTTTGCCCTCGAAGGGTTCTTATGATGAGAAGGCCATCCGGTAGCCTATGAGAGCAGGAAGCAAAATAAGTCCAAGCGATGTTATGTAGCCCAAGAAAAAGAGTTGCTAGCAATCGTGCACTATCTGAGAACCTAGAGGTATTATGTGCTTGCTTCCAACTTCATGGGAAAAATTGATAACGCTGCTACCAATTATATCCTTCCACAACCAAGGTTAATGTCATAGTAGGCTTGGTGGCAGGAGTTCTTAACGGAATTCGACTTGGAGCTAGAACATAATGTTAGACATAACAACTAGATTGCAGATGCCTCTAGTAGAAGATCAAACCTTGCTGCTTTGTCTCCTGTAGCCCACCTATCAACAAGCGATATTGCCAGGTCATCAAAGAATAGGTAAAGCTAAACCATGAGAATGACACAATGGCCATAACTTTACTTCAACCTACTCGGGAAGGCAAGATTTAGAGATTGTAGGTTGACGATGGATCAATCTTCATGAAGGACACATGGTAGAAATTATTGCTGAAAAGAAGAGGTGCTTGTGAAATGGATGGAGAGACCAACAAATAAAACAAGTTGGGAACTTGCTAAAAATGTGAAACTGAAAATGTGAGAGGTCAAAACTTCTTGAAGATCAAGTAAACAAGAACGTTGACAGTTTAGTAGGAGAAAAATGTTATAATCCAAATCGAGTTATATAAAATTTTACATAATTTTTTCACATTTTTAATTTTTTTAAAAAATTTAAATAAATTTAGTTTGAATTTTAGTATTATAAAAAAATTAGATATTCCATTATAAAAGTTTGAAACTTTTAATGTATACTAGTACTAAAAGCCAAAATGTTCAAAACCCTTTATGCGAAAGAATGAATTCTTAAAAAAATTTTTATATCCGATTGTTATCTGTTGTTATTAATTACTTTCTTGTGTTTTCGCACTTCTAGTTAGCAACTTATATTTGATATAATTGACACTGGAGTAATTTTTGCATTTGCATCCTAGGATTGACCCGACACTTAAATGTGCTCGATGGTCAACTTGGCTAGCATTCGTCTCCCAATGAGAATAGGACTGCTGCACGATTTTGTGACTATAAAATTTAGATCGTGACATAGCAGGTGACTCATGCGCCGTGCTACTGGTTTTTTATAATTTCTTACTAGGATCTCCATTCCTCCCAAAATCTTATTTGTTCATATAAAACCGATACCAAGATCTTTATCTATGGTGTAATAGTAGAGTTGTTATTGTGTGATTTGATGATCATGGATTATAGCCATGGAAACTTCTTACATATGATGTAAAGTAAGACCTTGTATGATGGACCCAAAGTGGTCCGACTATTCCTTGGACTTAGCATAGTGGGAGTTTTGTGCACCATGTTACCCCAAAAATGAAAAGATGGTTATCAGTAGCTGTATCGGTGTTAGCCATGGCAGTATCGGTATCGAATATATCAAACAATATATATCAATATCAAATATATCGAGAAAACAATTTTGAGAATTATAAATTAATAGAGCCGTATCGGCCAATATAATATAATATTGTTATAGTATTGAAAAATATCGATATCAAAGGGCCGTGATACTTAATACATTTGGCAACATTTACATTAGTGAAGCTGTCCCTTTTTGTAATTTCTTGCTCGGATTTTCATTCTCTCCCAAAATCTCATTTTAATTCAAGTCTTTCTACATTCATCATCAGGGACATGAACTTGAGAAGCCCGTCGATGTCTATAGCCTGTTGAGAAGCGGAACGAGTTCTTTTGAGCACAATATAAAGATCAAGATACCAAATGGTCGAAAGCTCCTGTCAGAAAAATGTGATCCTAGCGAATGCCGTTTTGAGTTACCTGCTACCAAAGGATTCAAGAATCTCGGAATAACCAAGTCTCTTTTGCAGAGTAAAATCTCTTTTGAGGATATACAAAAGCTGTCTCAGACTGTGAAGTGCATATTGAACAAGTAAGCCCGCCCTCTCTAGTCTTTTCCCATCTATTAGCTTTGTACTGGATATTGCTGACTTACTATGCTAGCAGTTTTTTAAGGCCTATTTTAACATTGAATAAATTACTTCCCAGAGAATATATATATATATATATATATATAACGGTGTATTATACCTAGTTGTAGAAAACACTATATTCCCTCTAATTGGTGTCATCCTTTGTCTGACGGATTTCTTAGCTGATGGGAAATTTTAGCAGAGCATCATGTCATATTCAAGATGAAAAGATTTATCAACTTAGTGTGTATGCATATTCTGAAAACATTTTGAGGAGACGTGCTTTTTCTAGTTCTTCATTGCTGTATACGTAGATTTTTATGTAGGGTGAATATATTTTTTATTGCTCTTTTCTCACTTCTGTCTCTCTCTCCCTCCCTCCCTTGGGTTGCACCACACTGAAATCTGTTTTTTTTTTATAATTCTGAATAACCTGGGGGAATTATATTTAAGATAGTTTGGATACTTCAAACGTAGGCCAAAATAATACTTATGAGGTAATATGTATTAGTTGTGGGTGCGCTTGCCCAATGAGAAAGGCCTTGATTCTGCTTGAAATACTTTATTTTTTTTAATTTTTACCCTGTAGATAAGGGAATGATATTTAAGGTAATTTACACACTTAAATTGTAGGCCTAAGGAATACTTATTATGTAATGTGAGTTGTAGCTGCACTCGCCTACTGAGAAAGGCTTTGATCCTGGTTGAAATCCTTTCTTTTTTTATTTTTCTAAGTAACCATATAGATGAGGGAAGGATATTTATTTAAGGTGGTTTAGACACAGAACATTTAGTTCTTTAAAGAAGCACCCATGACATAATGTGAGTTAGTTGTGATCAGAAAAAGGAAATGAATAGGTTAGACCTAGAAAAATAGGGAGTGATGTGGTAAAAATGATGAAAAAGTACTTGTACTATCAGAGAATATTGTTGGAAAAATATTACTATAGCCAACTCTATCTAATAGAATATAAGACTTTATTGTAATTGTTATTGTTAATAGCCTCATAGAAACACACAGTCTCTCTTTCGTCTCTCTCTTACCACATTATAATTAAATTTATATTTAGTGTAAGAACTTGAAGAAAAAAGATTTATGCATAGTAAAGAAAAATCCAATAATCTATTTCATTTTTGCCGTTCCCAATATTCGAGTTTTCATTCTTTTTAGTTAGTGGAATTTCTAAATGTTCTGATGCAGGTATGCAATCAACGAACGGCTAAGTGAAAAGGACGAACTAAAATTGTGGATGGCGCTGTTTTTTCACCCTCAAAGAGATGAGAAAATTGGAACCGGGGCCATGGCCATAAAGGCAAGTGATAAATTGAATACGTTCTCATCTTGAGAAGAGTTGAAATCATCTCTCTCAGGACTTACTTTTTTAAATGAACAATGGATAAAGTAAATTCTTTTTATCTGGTTACTGGGTGTAATTTATAGATTATCTTCCGGATGAAAATGCCAGTATCAGTATCATCGTTGCCATATCGGTATTAGCCATGACTTTTTTTTGGGGGAGATATATATCCGTGGATATTTGTATCCATGATGTCCACCCAAGAGTAGACGGATCTATGGATGCTACGTTATCTGAGGGTGTTACCAAATTAATTTTCATTGGATTCATATCGGAATACCATATCTTCCTGACACTTTGGCTTGGGATGTTTGCAGGTCGGGCATCACCCAAAGTATCAAGACACCCGCTGCTTTATATTGGAAAGGACCGATGGAACGGTCGAAGACTTCTCATATCACAAGTGCGTTCTTGGCGCTCTCGAGCTAATTGCTCCTTGCCGGGCAAAAAGCTATCAGTCCAGATGCCTCAAAGAGGTTTGACGGTTCTGAAAACTCTTGCCGACCCCAATAATTTTAAAAAACTAATAAAAATAAATAAAAGTACTCCGTAGTTGTCTCGCCATCCTTGGTGGTGATCCCATGAGTTCATTTGCATAGCAAGACTCTCTCGGGCCGTTTGAGAAAACCGTTTATCCCCAAGATATCGGGTTCTCGGGTTTTGGGTAGTTCATCGATGCCATCTGATTTACTATCCTCCAGATCCTACGGCTGTCCAATTTCCAAAAAAAAAAAAACTGAGAAAAAAATTAGTGGTTAGATTTCTACGCTTCTTTTTGCTGCTTCCACTTCATCTTTCTTGCCCTAATCACAGAGGGCAAGAGAGATCTTAGTGGAAGCAGCAACGAAAAGCTGGAAATAAGTCTTTTTTTTTCTTCTTTTTTGGGGTGTTATTGATGTATCTTCAAATCTCTCTTTGGCAGTATAAACTCTTGCTCGCCAATTATCTCATATCAATCAACGATATTTGGGCCCTACTTGAATGATTTGAGTTCTAAGGGCACTTTGTCCTTGAAAATTATGGCTCCTTTTTTAATGTTTTGGGATATGTCCAAAGGATATCATTTGTCCGTAATAATAAACCTATATAAAAATAGATAGATAATATTATTGCCTAATTTTCATCTAAGGGTTATTTTCGGGTTTGTTAAGGTTTTTTTTTTTTTAATTTCTTGTAGCTTATTTTATTTTTAATTGCAGTTGTTGGATATCGTCTATTTTTAAATTACACTGATAGGATCAAACACGAATATGTTTAGAGGTATGCTTGGAGGATATCATCTGTCCATAATAATAGATTCACATAAAAATAGATGGATAATATCACGGTCTATTTTTCATCCAATGGCTATCAATACTTTTCAATTATAGTTGTTGGGTATCGTTTATTTTTATAGAATAGGCGCCCACAAGAATAAGTTAATAGTAAAAGCAACCAAGGATGTCCAAAGTGTGGGATTCAAGGGCACTTTTTTAAATAAGAGAGAAATAGAGTCCTTTTTTAAAAAAATCATAGTAGTTTACTTCTTATAGTTTATTTTTAATTATTGTCATTGGATGATGGATGTTTTAAAGTTATACTAACAAGCCCATATATTAATCGATTGATAACTAACTATTTTTTATTTAAATTATTGTATTTGAGGCTTTTAGGCCTAATAGCACATTTGAAATTTAATCTGAGTATTAGTGCCAGTCAAGCAGCTTTCAAGCTTGTTAACATTAGTAATACGATAAGGGTTCATTCTAAGTAAGCTGGTTATAGAGCAGTTGAAAGCAATCTATCGGCCTCAGTCTTGATACTTTGGGCAAGTTTGTATAAGAGTCGGGTCAATAGGTTTTGCACAGACAGAAGAAAAGGTTTCTCGTTGCCTGTCTTTTTGTCTTAAAAGGCGAATACGAGTTAGAAGGATAGTCTCCAATAGCTCTTGTTGAGACGTCGTGTATTAATCCAAGGATAAATGTATACCAAGCTATAAGGTATACAATACCGTTGTAACTTGACATTATAGATTCAAACAAAAGAAATAAATTTTATATAATTCATAAATCTAAGATGATAATAACAGATGATTAAGTTTAATTAAAATAGATTGGTTTTTCATAGATTTTTTAAAGTTTTCTTTATTTAACTCATAATTATCTAAGGTGAAAATAAATTTGTTTATTTTTTTTTATAAGATTTTTACGATCTGTTTATTTTTAAAATATAAAAAATTTAAAAAAAAATTAGTAAAAATAAAGATATGAGAAAAATATTTTTATTTTTTTGAATATTATGAAATTTTATATTTAAAAAATAATATTTTTATTATTTAGTTATCAAACAATTATTAATAAATATATATATCTTTATTATATCAAAAACTTACTTTAATTGCTATTTTATAAGTTCATTTGAATCTTTTTAATTTCTTAATTTATAATTAAATGATTCATCGTGAAAGGTTAAATAAAAAAAAAAGAGAAGAAAAGATAACAAAGCAGAGCAGAAAATTTGGATAAATGATTATAAAATATAAAATTTAGAAGAATAAATACTCAATTTAAGTAAAAAATTAAATAAAAATTTTGATTTTGATTATTATTATTATTATTATTAAATCTCTTGTCTTTAAATAAAAATTAATAATAATTATTATTAATATTAACAAGAGGGCAAAGATGGAAAGGGGAAGAAAAAATAAAAAGACAAAGCAGGAAACAGGGAAACAGGGCATCGTGGATATGACCAGAAGATCTGAGTCTGCCAGAACGACTTTAATGGCGAACACTTCGTACTCGTGGCCAGGTGCTCGTTGTACCTGCACATCATCGAGCACCACTCATAATTTTAACCGATGCGTATATATATATATATTTTAATATTTTTAAAATATTAATTAATAATTAATTAAAAATTTTTAATATAAATAAATAAATAATTTACTGTATTATTAAAAACATGCTAAAGATGATTAAAATATAAGTCAAAATACTGCTGATATTATCATCATATTGAAGCTTATATAGGAGGTATATGATAAAAGAATAATGTAATGTCTACAAAATTATTATTATTATTTTTTTGTGAATTTATTTGTAAGATATAGATTTTAAAATATTATTTTAGTGATTGCTAAATTAATTAAATTAACAAATTTTTGAATTTAATTGAAATTTTAAATAAAAAATTAAATTTTAAATCGGAATAACTTAGATCGAGTGGTACATAATTTGTATTTGATCCACACATAAGTATATTTTATTTAGAATGTCCGCACCTAAAGTGTACACGAGCAATATATGTGCGTATTTATGATAAAATACTGATGCATAATTCATATTTTAGGTGTGCTAATGCGTGATATGGATTATATATCAGCGATTGGCTGGCGCTCATATTCCTGTTTTCTATAAATAAACGCTTTGTCTGATTTTAACTCATTTCACTAAACTTTTGAGCAAAGAGAAAGAAAGAGAAGACGAGAAGAGAGTGAAAGAAAAATAAGAAATAAACTTGAAATCAATAGATATTTTAGTAAAATTAAGTAAAGATAAATGAATTAAAACACTTTCTTTCTCTGTTGTTGTTTATTTTAAATTTTTTAAATATTTTTTTCTAATTACTTAGACATTTATTATATTCATATTTAAATTGATTATACTTTATATAGATGTGATTTCACTTCTATTTCATAAATTTCTATAAAATATACGTCTTAAATCTACACAAATTATATTTAAATGTTAACTTTCTACAATCAGATTCTATTTAGTATCCTTGTGTGATTATAATTTTTAAATATATATTTTTATGTATTTTAAATTATTATATAATTATTTATCATGTCAGTAATAAAGAGAAATTATATAAATTATATTTAATTTTTAAAATTTTAGCTTTAATATTTTTATATATTTACTATTTATAAAAATATTAAAAAATTATATAAACTATGTTAATGTCTTACAACTTTTGTAATATAGCTTTTACATATATTTAAATAATATTAAAGTTTCTATATGTTTTTCTAATTGTATATTAAAATTTTTACATATTTATAAATTTTATTATATGTCACATATTTATAAAAAATATAAAAAAAAATTTTATATAAATTTTAATGAAAAATTTTTCTTTGATATAAGAAAAATTAAGAAATACTCAAATTTAAGTAAAGTTTTTAATTTAACAAGTGTGGACTATTCTAAAAAATTGACTTAATATATTTGAACATATTTTTAAATATAATTAATAAATTAAGGGTCAAACCTTATTATCCACCGATTAAAAAAATAATATTTAACCTCAACTATAGAGGTTAGAAGTAATTAATACATTCACAAATCATGAATAATAATATATAATCTTTAATTAGGTGTAAATAGTTATAGTCCAAATGTCAATATTTGTTATTTATTGATGAGGTCATTACCAATTTTTAATCCTTTATATATTAGCATAATTTTAATATGATTATATTTGTATAGTTTTAACATATTTGATCATTAATATATAAATATTGGTACGTCTTATGTATTTATACTAATTTTTTTATAATTTATACATATATGGATTTTGTTTTATATGATCATTAGTTTTAAATTTTGTATTATTTACTCAAAAATTAATATTATCGACTTTTCAAAATTTTGATTGTGTTATAATTCTATTAATTTTATTTGGCATATATCCATATATAAAATAAAAGTGCCTCGCTTGTTCTTGCATTTAACCTTTTAAATTAGAAGGCTTGAACTAATTTGTAGGAGATTGGGATTTGAAGGAAAATGGTTCAACATCAGTTTTTAGGGTGTTAAAAAAATGTTTAAATATTCTAATATTTTGGTTAAATGGAGTAACAGCTTTAGTTGTTAGTTTTCAATAATTTTTATTAATATTGTATTCAGTTGATATATTATTATATTAATGATGCTTAAATTTGATTTTAGATTTTTTGAAAGTTATTTTTTATACTCTAAATTTCAGTTCAGATACTATTCTTTATATATATTTTGAAGTTAATTAATTATCAATATTTAGAGCTATTTTTTGGTATAACTTTTAGATCATGTAATTAGATTATTGTTACATTATTATTTCGATCATTTATTGGTATTTGATATATGTTTATATTGCAATGTCGGCTTATATTTTAGTTGATGTAATTAATAATGAATTTTTTAGGTTTAAATCTAAAATAAGATTGAGACAATTATAAACTAATAAATAAAATAATTTGGGTATTTTTGACCAGAGTGTGGGATAGTGATACTATTAATATAAATAGATAAATAACTTAACACTTTATTAAAGCTATGTTAAACATGATCAAAAAGTAGCTCGTAATAATGCATATATTTTAATTGTATTAATGACTATATACTTGGTAGTTAGATGGTCCTATCATTGAATAGGGATGGCTGTTACACACTACAAGTAACGTGTCTCATCACTGATTTGAAACGATATCATATACATGCATCGATCTCAAGTGCTGATAGCCAAACAGTACATCTGATTATAAATAAAATAGCTCCCGAGAGGAAACAAAAAGAATGAAAGGAACGAAGAAAGACTACTCAATCGGTCGAATCATAAGATGAGTATAGCCCTCCAAACATACACCCATCCCTATCCTTTTTTATTTTCAGCATTTTCTTCCTTATTATTTTTTCAAACCTATTAAAAAGATCAATAATTTGAGTATCAGAGGATATGCTGGATAATGAATTCCGTATACCTATTACATTCACATTATTTTGTTATGATACATAAAATTCGGATTCATAATTACGAAGATTGGACCCGTTTGTACTCGGATATCTAAGTGAAGTTGTTGGCTCTTTAATTCGTACGATAATCTGGATTATCAAGATGTATCATTAGCTTCGTCCGTGAAAAACGCGATAATCAAGCCACTCATTCGAAGAGATAACATGGTCAATACCTGGGCTCAATCAATTATGTAACCTAAGGAAATCATTTCTCATGACAATAGCCCAACAGAGGATAACCATAAAAATACTCGTCCAATTACAAATATAAACATGGAGACGCTGGTGGCTCGAGTCCACTCTATGTCCAAGGTTCTCAAGTCCTTTTGGGATAGATTGGAGGGACGTCTACCAGGGGCTCGATTCTCTAATTCTCAAACTTCTACATCTATAAGGAAGAACGGGAAAAAAGACAACCTTCTAAGGAGGTAATTTCCAGCGTAAAGACCTTAAAGCCCAAGAAGCCTTGAGTGACAGGATCTAGACTCGATTAAAAGGCTAATTCAATTTCGAAACCCGGGAGGAAAGTCTGAAGTGACAAAACCTATGTTGTTCCCGAGATGTGGGAAAATTTTGGCTCGTGATGAAGCTTCATATAGCAGTCTTCTGAAAATAGTCAATAGCTAATAGGTCCCACATGTTTTGTCGAACCATTCGGAGTTAAGGACATTTCTCAATGCAAAGTGAGTTGCATCTACATCCCAGGTGGATGAGAGAATTAAAAAGATCGAGCGACAACTGTTTCGATGAAGCATAGATAGACATTCCGATTTAATTATACTCTAAATAAGCATCGATGAAACTTAATAAATCCTACTCAGATATTGAGTCTACTAGTAAATTAATTCTTGGTAGTAAAATCGACATATATTTGCCATTTTTCTTTGCCTTTCTCAACGAAAACTATATTCAACGGCTAATTCGGGTATTGGACTTTTCTTATAAAACTTGCGTTGAGAAATTTTTTGACTTCCTCTATCATGGTAATGAGTTTCTCTCTAGAGTAATTTCTCCATTTTTATTTGATTAATTTGTGTCTAGGAGTAAGGCCCAACCGTTGGATCATCACCTCAGTCGAAATCTCTAGTATATCTGCCGTAATATCCCAGATTTCCGTCCAAATTAATTTAATATTAATTATAATTTTAGGTTATTTGGGCGTGGTAAAAATTAATTAATATTAAAAAATTTTGGAGGATATTTGGATTAATCGAGTTGGCGCTCGAAGTATGTCCATACTATTACCCAAATATTGGTTTAAATTTTAGAATAAAAAAAATAAAAAAATAAATATATATATATATTAAACGAAAGAAAAAGAAAAAATATGAAGATAAGGATTGGGTGGCTCGGGTCTGGCATTGGTAGAACAGGAGAGAGCGAGAGAGGAAAGAAAAGCAAAGAGAGAGGAAAATCACACGCCTTGGGCGCCATTGCTACTCTGTGTAAGGAAGACGGGGAAACCAGTGACCTGCGACGGCGGCGTGCGGCTTAGTCGGCACTATGATGGTGGTCGTCGGTGGTTAGAGCTTGTTTGTGGCTGGGCGGCAGCACCGTATAAGAGAGAAAGAGCGCGGGTGAGAGGGGGAACTCGGCGCAGGGCAGAGGTTGAGTGGTGGTGTTCATAGGCGAAGCAGCGGTGGTCAACGGCGGCGGGTGGTGGCATGCCGGTGACCAGTGACTACTGTTAGTGAGCCATGGTGTGCGCAGAAGTTGCACAGTGAGGGAGGGAACTCGGGTTCGATGGCCAGCGTACGGTAGTGAGGGAAAAGGTGCATGATTCAGTACCTCGGAATATCCATTTTTTTAGATTTGCGGAATATAAGATCGAGACAAGTATCTATAAACTCCCTCTTTGGTCTGATTTAGTATCTGATTTATTTTGGACACTATTTAGAAATTTTACTAGTATGCATGCATTTTTATACATATGATTTGTTTATTTTGAATATACATGTATAGTTTATTGGATGATTTAGGTATTTTTGGATATGCGTTTCATAATTTTGGGGATTTCCTTTTTTTCTGAAAGCTCAAAAAATTTATTAGATATTTTGTATATTTATATTAGGATGTGTAACCAAAATGTGCACGAAACTTGTATAGGCCGTACATTTTTACATGCATGTGTCGGATTGTGATAACACATTTAGATTTAGATATTGAATTTTTTGGTCAGTTTTCGATGGGGGAGATATTTATTATTTGAAAATTTCTTTCCGCTAACAAGAAAGGTTTGGAGTAGTAATCTTTCCCATTTGAATGATTTGATTCGACGTTATAATATATTTGGACGTCCTAATATATTTGATAAATTTAAAAATTACACCCAAAGCCGCGGGTGGTAAATAATAGTGAGCAACCTTATCCATAAATATAGGGTATATGGATGGCCATATATGTTGGCCTAATTTGCATTTGATTTTGTTTAAGATTATTGGGATTATGTGTAATCCTTACTCAAACTAGTCTTTTAATAATTAAAACCCAAATTTGGTACATCTGCTTGTAAGCGTTGAGCTGTGAAGGCTGTTGGTTGTTGAGCTGGAGGAAAAACTGCCGGAGCAGTGTATTATGTAACCCTAATTGCCCGTTTTCTGATAGATGGTACCGGGTCGACTTGTTTGGGCTAACCGCATTGCAATCTGAATCTTGGGCTATAGGGGCGTCCTGTTGGGCTTTTGCTTGTTGGGCTTTTTCTTGTTGGGCTTTTCCTCCTTCTATAGGTTGAGCTTCTGGGCAAGCCCATGGGTCGTCATACCTATTACTAGCCCCCATGTTGGGAGATTTGAACTTTTAATTCTCGATATATTCATTGATGGGATGCCAACTATAGGCCTGCACACATACTCCTTCCCCAAACAGTTTGTTGATTTGTTGCTCAATTGGGTAGGATTTCGATAGGATTTGATTCGATCTTCTATAGATGATGTTGGCATGGGTAATCTTCTCGCATTGATTGCCTGCTGATCCTTTTCTCGGCTATAAATGAATTCTGTGCCTTATATCACGAATTGTTTTCACCTGCCAAACAATGTGAGAGTTCGAAATTAGCTTGGAGCCTACGCTACCACAAGCCAGGATTAGAGGAAGCTCTTCTCCAAGGTTTGAAACTGATATCCGAAGATGTGTTTGAAGTTTGTCTTAATTGCCCTCTTTTATATAGAAAGTCACATTGATTTCCCTCTTTTATGTAGGAAGTCATATTGATTTCCCTCTTTTCCATTTGTTCCAAAACCCGGCCCAATTTTTACAAGCAAAATCTTAGATTTTGGGCAACGGCTCTCCGTCCTCCTTGTCAGCGCCAAGTGTTTCTCTCTATGGTGGGTTTCTAACCGGTATGGTGGTTCTTTCTCCCATCCATTTTAGAAACACTACTTCTTTGCAACTCTACTTCCGGCTCTAGGAAGGCAAGAGGATTTCTTTTCATTTTGCCTCCTTGGTGAGAACAAGTACATTGCACCTTATTCTTATTGGGGAGATCTTTTCTGTTGCATCATTGGTACTGCAACCCTGTAGGCAACATTGCAGTGCCGGTAGATGAACTTTTCTCGTTGATCCATTCATTTAGAGGTCGGTTGGGCTATTATAGTCGGGTCACTACTCCATGTATTTTTTATTTTCTTTTGAGTTTTACGTCCGCTATTATAAGCATGTTGTACATTGCACAAGGAATTAATGAATGGAGCTTTTCAAGCATTTGTTATCTTTATTATCTGGCTTAAATATTCTTGTATGGTGTGAATAGTTGAAGCACTTAAATGTAGCAATTTGTTACGTGATTTCTGATAGTCTGATAATGGACAACTCATTTTTCTAACAATCCGACTGGAAATAGTGTGTCTTGATCGCATGGCCAGGACGTAAACCAACCAAACTTGTCTTGAGCTATCGGGATTGCATGCCGCTAGTTTGCCATCTTGGAAAATGGCACGTCAGGGCATCATTACTTGCGACACACCACCCACTTGTTGATCTAGGTATCAACGTTGTTAATTGTTAGCAAGTTACATAGGGAAGCATTGCATCAGCCGTCATAATTGGCCTAGCGAGTCAACGTGTCAGGCACTCTGTTGTGCGAGCACATGTCGCAGCCATTATGGAGATACGCCTCTTCGTTTCCTTATGCGATGTTGTTTCGAGGCTAAAGTCTTGGCTATTTAAGCGTCAACCTGATTCGTTTTTAGACTTCTTTTTTTTGACTTTCACTAGGCCGCCTAGATTTTGAAGAGCTGCCTAAATTCATTGTAGGTAGTGAAACTTTATTACCCACTATTTCGAGAATAAATGACCCTATTGCCAATGGATCAAATGAACCGAATGCTACTCTATTTATAATTGAGTATCGGATCCCAATTTTTGTCAACCTGTCACCCGACAAGCCTATTTTTATGTATCCTGCTGCTTTTATTACGAAGTTATTAATAATAATTGGGTGACAGAGGAGCTTCTTGATAATAATCCAAAGGCTTTGGAAGTGGAGAAAGTTCCTCAAGTTGACACTTCAACATTTGGGCTCTTGGAGAATCCGAATGTTTTTTCTCCTCCCTTGGTTTGAAGTTCCTCTCTAACACCACGCTCTATCTCTTTTATACTGGAGGATTCCGTCCATCTATGATTTTGGATCTTCTCCCAATCCCTCTTTTTAGGAGAGATATTTTCCTATTGAGGTATTGCTTATGTAACTCTTTATTTTCAAGTATTCTCATTGTCATTACTATTTTTGACTGAATGATTTGCTTTATTTAGCAGTTGCAAGAGTTGATTCATTTAATTGAGGATCCAGATGTTTTTTCTCCTCCCCTGGTTTGAAGTTCCTCTCTAACACGATACTCTATCTCTTTTATACTGGAGGATTCCGTCCATCTATGATTTTGGATCTTCTTCCAATCCCTCTTTTTAGAAGAGATATTTTTCTATTGAGGTACTGTTTATGTAACTCTTTATTTTCAAGTATTCTCATTGTCATTACTATTTTTGACTGAATGATTTGATTTGTTTGACAGTCGCAAGAGTTTATTTATTTAATTGAGGATGGGTTGTACAGACATCATACCGAAATTACTCACCTATCCTAAGCGTATGCTGACCCTACCATTCTTAGGAAGATTGAGATTTAAGTTAACGCTACCACTGTCGTGGCTAAGAAGAGTCGAGATCGAGCCACTTACTTAGATGGAGAGTTGTTCAAGTGGTTGGCGAGATCTTTAAGAGCTTTCAAATGAAAGCACCTCATATGTTATGCACAAAACTTCATTTGGTGGTTATATGCTTGCATATGATTTAAATAAGGTCACAATGTTGGTTATAGCAACCAAGCGACCCAAATATTGTCAAATACCAACAATCATATGAAGACTCGGGGGTCTTGAAGACCAAAGTTTAACTCCTTTTTGAGAGGTTGAATTCAACATCAAAATAAAAAAATTTAGGAGGTTTTCCCAACATGAGTGTTACGATGTCCTCCCATAAGAATGAGCACCATAATTAAATACGGTCGACATATTAGGTTCCAACAAAGCCTGACAGTAATGGCAATCACGCTTAGTTGGCAAATGAAGAACGTGTTGAACAAAAATTCAGCATGGGTAAAAATAGTATCGGTGACAAAGATTCTCACAATCTTACTAATCTATTAGTAAACTGATCTATTAGTGTACAAATATCAACAATATGAAGATCCAAGCTTTCAACATAAAGGTTATAATTGCACTACCCATTGCCTACACACGAGTATCTCAACTATCCAAAGCCCCATGACTAGCCGAAAATCAAGACGACGGATTCCCACCGCGTTCTAAGAAATCCTTAATGTTAGAACACCAAGAAGGCCCAAAATTCTTCAGATTGAGTAGCATAATGGGAAATCGGGACCTACCAAGGATACAATCTACCTGCAGGTAGAAAACTCCTTCTGAAACCTATCTTTTAGAGTAGGGACAACCTTTTCCAGTCGATGACATACCCTTAGCTCTTCCTCGAGTCGAGCATACTTAATCTAAATATCAGCAATTAGGATGGCATCTAAAATTGATCAACGCTCAACCTCCTAGAGTTTTCCCTTGAGTGAGGTGATCCGATTCATGGCGACGGCTTTTTCATTTGAAAGTTCTTAAAGATCTTGCCAACCACTCGAACAACTCTCCATCTAAGTAAGTGGCCCGATCTCGACTCTACTTAGCCTTAACAATGGTAGGGTTAACTCAAATCTCCATCTTTCTAAGAATGGTAGGGTCAATATATGCCTGGGATAGGTGAGTAATTTCGGTATCATGTTTGTACAGCCCATCCTTGATTAGATGAATCAGCTCTTGCAACTCCAAAACAAAGCAAATCATTCAGCCAAAAATAGCCATAACAAGGAGAATACTTGAAAATAAAGGGTTACATAAATGATACCTCAATAGGAAAAGATCTCTTCAAAAAAGAGGGATTAGGAGAAGATCCAAAATCGTAGATGGATAGAATCCTCTAATATAAAAGAGACAGAGCGTGGTGCTAGAGAAGAACTTCAAACCTGGGGAAGAGAAAAAACGTCTGGATTGTCTAGGAGCCCAAATGTCGAAGCGTCAACTTGAGGAACTTTCTCCACTTCCAAAGCCTCTGGGATTATTATCAAAAGCTCCTTTGTCACCCAATTATTATTAATAGACTTCACAATAAAAGCAATAGGAGGTGTAGAAATAGGCTCGTCGGGTGACAAGTTGACAAAAATTGGGACCCCATACTTAACAATAAACGGAGCAGCAATCGATTCATTCAATCCACTGACAATAGGGTCATTTATTCTCAAAGTAGTGGGTAATAAAGTTTCACCACCTGCAATGAATTTAGACAACTCTTCAAAAACTAGGCGACTTGGTGAAAGTTAAAAAAAAAAAAAAGAAGTGAAAAAATGGCTAGGGCTAACACATAAATAGTCAAGACCTTAGCCTCAAAACAACATCGCATAAGGAAATGAAGAGGCGTACTCCATAATGACCGTGGCACGTGCTTGCACAACAGAGTACCCGACACATTGACTCGCTAGGCCAGTTATGATGACTGTCACAACGCCTCCCTACTCAACTTGCTAATAGCTAACAACCCTGATACATAGATCAACAAGTGGGTGGTGTGCCACAAGTAATGATACCCTGATGTGCTAGTTTCCAAGACGACAAACTGGTGGCATGCAACCCCAATAGCTCGAGACAAGTTTGGTTGGTTTATGTTCTGGCCATGTGATCAAGACACATTATTCCCAGTCGGATTGTTAGAAAAACGAGTTGTCAGTAATCTGAGTTGTCAGGCTATCAGAAATCACGTAACAGAAAGCTATATTTAAACACTTCAACTATTTACATTATACAAAGAATATTCAAGCCAAACAATAAAGATAATAAATGCTTGAAAAGTTCTATTCATTAATTCATTGTGCAATGTATAACATGCTTACAACAACAGACGTACAACTTAGAAGGAAATATATGGAGTAGCGACCCCGACTACAATAACCCAACTAACCTCTACACGGATGGATCGACGAGAAAAGCTCATCTACTGGCACTGCAATATTGCCTACAAGGCCGTAGTACCAACGGATGCAGCAGAAAAGATCTCCCCTGTAAGCACAAGGCGCAATGCGCTTGTTCTCACCTAGGAGGCAAAACAAAAAAGAAATCCTTTGCCTTCTTAGAGCCGAACGCAGAGCTGCAAAGAAGTAGTGTTTCTAAAATGGATGGGAGAAAGAACCACCATACCCATCGAAAACCCACCATAGAGAGAAGCACCTGGCACTGACAAGGAGGACAGAGAGTTGCTGCCCAAAATCTAAGATTTTTCTTGTAAAATTTGGCCTAGTTTTGGAATAGATGTAAAAGACGGAAATCAAGATGACTTCTTACATAAAAAAGGATAACTAAGATAGACTTTAAACACATCCTCGGATATCAATTTCAAACCTTGGAGAAGAGCTTTCTCCAATCCTGGCTTGTGGTAGTGTAGGCTCCAAGCCAATTCTGAACTCTCATATTACTTGGCTGGTGAAAACGGTTCATGATATAAGGCATAAACTCCATTTATAGCCGAGAAGAGGGTCAGCAAACAATCAATGGGAGAAGATTACCCATGCCAGCATCATCTATAGAAGATCAAATCAAATCCTGTTGAAATCCTACCCAACTGAGCAGCAAATCAACAGACTGCTTGGGGAAGGAATATGTGTGCAAGCCTATAGTTGGCATCCCATCAATGAATATATCAAGAGATAAAAGTTTAAACCTTCCAATATGGAGGGCTAATGATAGGTATGGGGATCCACTGGCCGGCCTAGAAACTCAACTCATTGAAGGAGGAAAAGCCCAATAAGCAAAAGCCGGCCTAGAAACTCAACTCAATGAATATATCAAGAGATAAAAGTTTTAACCTTCCAATATGGGGGGCTAATGATAGGTATGACAACCCATGGGTTGGCCTAGAAACTCAACTCATTGAAGGAAGAAAAGCCCAATAAGCAAAAGCCCAGCAGGATGTCCCTATGGCCCAAGATTCAGAAGGTAATGCGGTTAGCCCAAATAAGTCAAATTGGTACCGCCAATTAGAAAATAAGCAATTAGGGTTACATAATACGCCGCCCTAATAGGCTGTTCTTCCAACTCAACAATCGATAGCCTTCATAACTCAACGCTTACAAGCAGACGGTATTTGTCATATTGTAGCCTTATGATTACTCTGATAACTCAGTAAATATGTCTAAAATATTATCCCATGATTGCATATCGTTCTAGAATGATAGTTATAACTCAATAAATTTTCTCAAGTAACAGTTACCATGTGGCACCCCCATGATCAGTGGAACGGATATTCCTAAATAGTAACGATTTTCATAACCGCTTCCCGTGATTGCTGTAGCAGTTTAACAGTTCTATACAAACAACTGTCACCAGTTGTGAAGTCCAAAAATGGCTAAACTGGCACTCACTTTATAAATATACCTCTTCCTCTGCAAGGTAGATAATCGACTCTCAAATTCCTAAAAAGGTTCCTCAGGCTCAAACGTTTCAACACAGTGAGACCTCATAGTTGAAGAAAAATCTCTCTATCCATGAGAGCACTTTGTGTAAAGCCACTCAAGCCACGGGTACATCCCTCTAACAAGTCATTTTTTGTAAAGAGCACACTCTTAAAAGAGTCACTCCAACCGACCACACCTTCCGGAGCCCAATCCTCCAAATAACATTAAATCCTCCAGATTCATACATCCACGCATTTTATATTCCTCAATTTTTCTCTCCATCGAAGAAAAATTTTCAATTTAAGCGTTGGAAGATATGTCGGGAAACAAGCCTCACCGTTCTTTGACCTCTCGTTTACTTAAGTAGGGTTAACCAACTTCCATTCGTTGGAAATGGTTCAACTGGAAGGGACCGTAATAAAAAAGTATCAATCCTTCCAGCCATTTATTAAGTCAGGATTACCCTCGCTTATCTTATACTTTTTTTGTAGAGTAAAAAAAATCCAATTACTCTCTTGATTAAACTAGAAAATTATTTTAAAAGCCCTAGCGTCTAGACGAAGTTTCGAGCGATGAAGAAAAACACATAAAAAAAATCAAATATCTAATGGCATTGGGATAAAGGCACCCCATGGGGATTTCAAGGACCTCCAAAATTTTATACAATTCCCCTACGAAGGGAATACGGAACCCTTCCTTCAAATGGATCTTGTAGATGTTAACAAAACTAAGTCGAGAAGAACAGGCTCTCTCATCAGATAAAGAAACCTAGAGGGAATGACGATCAGAATATTAAACCTGTCATAAATATCTATCACATCCTCAACGGTGAGGATGAATGGAATCTCAACAACACCTCTAGAAACTGCTCAAAGAACTATGGAAACAAGAAAAAGTGAAAAATAAATTCGGGCTGTGAGAAGTGAGAAATAAAGGAACATAGAAGTGAAGGTATATCAAACTCTATAGAGATGAATGATAAAGGAGTCATTTTTTTTTTATAAAATATCAAAAGCTAAAAAAGAATTCCCAATGAATTTCAATATTCTGTCAACTTTAATAGTAATATAATTTTAATTTTCAATGCCATGAATACAGAGTTTCTAATCTTTTTTGTGTTGTTGATTTTATAGTTTTTAAATATAAATCATCAGCCTCTCTACCTATTATATGTTTTATAAGTCTTATAGAATGCTATTAAAATATGTGCTTATTTATAAAATATGTCTTTTCGGGACATATATTTTCATTACTGTAAAATTATAATCGTATAATTTACTGATAAAAATTTAACACATTTTATTTGTTCACCAATGCCATAACAACAAAAATTTGCCTTCTGCTATTATATTAATTTTGCCTGTGATTACATGTGCAAATGAAACAAAAATATAAATAAATAAACAATAAAATAATAAAATTAGTGGGGAATTTCTGAGATCTGTGCTGATTGCATGGAGCAGATGAAACGAAAAGACTAGACAGAAGTGGCCAAATTGCCCCACTGTCAACTGGTGTGGATGTTTTTTTTTTTTTAATTTTAAATGATATTTTTTTAAAAAAAAATTAAATTATTAAAAAAAAAACCCAAGTGGAAGAATGGGGTTTTTTTTTTTTTTTAATATATTAAGTGTTCTAATATTTTAATATTTTAATAAGTTAGATTTTGATGAGTTGTTATATATCTGATTGAGATGTTGTTTAATCTAAGTAAACATTTCTTTTTTAACAAGTAATTAATTTATATTAAAAATGAAATATTCATAGACAAGGCTTCAGGAAAATTGAAAATAAATTCAATAAATATCAAAATACAAATAACTCCATAAAAATGACTGAAAAACCGGTTTAAATATTCAATTCTTAAGGGTCATTCAGATCTCATGAAGCATTTACATGTTAAAACTTAGGATTCCTTGATGCATGGCAAGGGAACATTATAGGGCAATTAATACATGCTCTATCAACCTACAATTTATTTATATTTTTTATCCGTATTTAGGGTCTTTTGGGATTATATAAATTATATTAATTTTTTATAATTTCTATAATATAATTTCTATATACTTTTAAATAATATTAAATTTATATATATATCTAAATTATACATTAAAATTTCTGCATGCTCATAATTTATATTATATGTCATATATTTTAAAAAAATAAAGAAAAATTCTATATAAATTTTGATAAAAAAGTATTTTCTTGGATGTAAAGTTTTTGATTTGGTAAGTATGGATCGTTATAAAAAATTAATAAAATATATTTAAAATTATTTTAACATATTTTTAGTAAATTAAAAGTTGAATCTATCATCTACGGGTCAAAAAAGTAACGTTTGGTCTCGATTATAAAGATTATATATAGTCAACATACTCATAAGTAGTAAATAATTGTGCATAGTCTTCAGCTATATAAAAGAAAATTATAATCCGAATTTTAATATTCATCATTTATTTATAAGGTTAAATCTATTTTATTAGTAAAAAATTAATAAAATATATTTTAACATATTCTAATATATTATTAGTAAATTAAAAGTTAAATTTATCATCTACGGGTCAAAAAAGTGACGTTTAGTCTCGAATATAAAGATTATATTTAGTAAGCCTACTTAGGAGTAGTAAATAGTTATGTATAGTCTTTGCCTATATAAAAATAATTATAACCTAAATTTTAATATTAATCATTTATTAGTAAGGTTAAATTTATTTTATGTATTAATATAATTTTAACATGATTTACATATTTTTCACAATTTTAGCATATTTGTCATGAGCATATGGATTTTGGCATATTTTATATATCTGTATTGATTTTTGCATGACTTATGTACATGTATAGCTTTTGTCCCATATACTACGAGTTTTAGTTTTTGCAAAATTTACTCAAAAGTTACTGTTATCAACTTTTTAGAATTTTAATCATATCATAATTCTAGTATACTTTATTTGATATATATCCACATATTAAGTGATATATACCTTATTGAGTATTATGTTTATTTTTATAATTATTTTTGCTAACTTTTCAGATTAAAAGGTTCAAACTGACTAATAGGAGATTAAAATTTGAAAAAAAATTGCTCAAAATTAATTTTTAGGATACTGAAAATGTTTAGATATGCTAATATTTTGGTTGGAATAGAATGGTAACATTAGTTGCTAGTCTTTGATATTTTTTATCAATGTTTTATCAGACTGATAATATTGCTATATTGATGATACATAAGTTTGATTTCAAATTGTCAAAAAATTAGTTTCAATATTCTCATTTTAGTTAAGATATTTTTTCTTATATTTATTTTAAAATCAAGTAATTATCTATATTCATAATCCCTTTCAGGTATAATTTTTGGATAATATAAATGGATGATTATTATATTATTATTTGGGTTGTTTAATTGGTATTTGATATAGTTCGTGTCATGATATCAGTTTAAATTTTAGTTGGCGTAATAAATAATTAATTTTTAGGTTTAAATTTAAAATAGGATTAAGATAATTATAGATTAAAAATTAAAATAATTTAAATATTTTTTGCCAAATACTGGGTCGTGATAAAAATAATATAGATAGATAAATAATTCTAACGTTGTGTTAAAACTATGTTAAAGATGATTAAAAAATGACTTGTAATTATGCATATATTTTAATTATATTGAAGCTCTGGTTTGAGGTTATATGATTAAAGAATCAAGTGACATTTACAAATAAATATATTTTATAAAAAATTATTAATATAGATGAATGAGTAATCCAATGTGTTATTAAAAAATATTAAAAATAATTAAAAAATAATAATTGGTAATGATACCCATATTTTAATCATAATAAAGATAAGATTCGAAGTTTTATAATCTTTTCAATGGGATGTCACGTGATTAGAAAGGATGGGGGGTCTTTTTCATTTTATTATTTTTATAAATTAATAGATGTGACTAATGTAATTTTAATAATAACATATTAAAATAAATTTATTTTTGGGTTTGAATTATTTGTTTGAATTTCGACCCCGAGGTTTCATAGCCAATTGTAACGCTTAGGCTTTTAATTATGGGGGAATATATTGTCATTTTTGTTAGATTTTGATCACTCTTTTATAGGTATTATAATAAATAAAGAGTTATCAAAACGAAAAAAATATTAAAAGGTCACGCGATATTTTTACGAAGATCGGAGAAAAATTGATCAAAGGTCAGTAGAATAGTACATGACATATGCCTGATTCATGCCTGTGCCTCTATTTTAGATTGTGGATCGCCGATTCCACCGGCGTTCAAGTGTCACGTTTGGTTTAAAATCGCCGCCGACGTGATTTTAGAATAATTTAAAAATTATTTTTCACACAATGAGTACCGCATTGAGAGAGAATAAAAAAGAGAGAAAATGAATATATTTAACATTCGATTAAGATTCGATTCAAATTTTATTCTTTGTCAAAATCGAATATATTATTCTAGAATGGACTTTTAGGATGTATTTCATTTGATTATTATTATTTTTTATTGTACATAATCATTGTGAGTTGTTGGATATATTGAGGGGTTATAATCAACCATTCTTCACTTAAGATTGTAGTGAATGAATTTCAAATGGGCTTATTTATAACCACTACTATTATTATAGTAGATTTATTCAAAATTTGTCCAATAATTTTTTTCTTGATTGAAAAAGGTCTTTCACGTTAAAAATATTATAATTATTATATTTTTTGTACTTATGAATTTGGTCATTAATATTTAATTGGGGGTTCAAATTTAGTCTATTGTATTGGGTTGTATGTATTCGGATCGAATCCCAACAATTCTACCCCTCAGCAAAAGTTGCATGCAACTATCATGGGATATATGCACTCGAGCTCCATTGAGCACCAATCAGGTGATGACGCCGAAAAATAATGAACAATAGCTTACTCTAGGTGTGGGTTTAATCAGGCAGGCTCTGTCTTACATAGAGAATTGGTAATGGAATCAATTTTTGTAAAAATGTCAAAAGCCAAAAAAGAATTCCGAATGAATTCAAACATTCAGTCTACTTTATTAATAATATCATTTTAATTTGTTAATGTCATAAATACCAATGAGTATAGTTGCCATCGGTCCAAGAGGAAGGTCCGTAATGATTTAGCCCATAATTGAATAAAGTGCCGGTACGGCCCATATAATTTAAAGTAGGTAGATGAGCCAATCGGTCTTATTTGAACAGTTCACTTCATGTACGATGACGGTACCAACTTTAATCGACCGAAACAAACAACTTCCTTCTATTATCTAGATAGTTTAACGGACTCGACTGCTAGTTTAAAACCATCGATTGATTGTCATCTTCTTATCCATCCGGACGGCTCCATGGATAGTTAGAAGAAAGATCAACTGTCCCTTAACTCTATATATACTATTTCTTTCCAACAACAAGGGACGATGATGGATAAGTAAAAGTCTAAAAACCTAGCAATGGACAATTCTAAAACACTTCAAGTACATTTTCTCTCTCTCGTTAAGACGCCTTCCACTAAGTGCGCTTCACAAAATCATTTTACAAATATTCTCACTTTACATCTTCTCTTTTCTTTCAAAAAAAAAAAAGATTACTAATTTGAGCGCCAGAGGATATATCAGGGAGTAAGTCCTGTAAAGTCTTTGATCGTTTATTTGTTATATTATACAGGATTTAGATTCAAAGCGTACGAAATTCAAACCCTCTTCTAATTGTTTAAATAAGGCAAAGTAGTTCTTGGCTCATTAATTTGTATAAAAATTTAGATCCGAGGTCGTATTATTGGTGCCATCTGTAAGAAACAATTAAAAAGTCTGACTACTACACTCCTACAAAGAATAACATGGTGAACACTTGAGTACAAATCAGCATACCGATCATAGATGCCAACTCATGTGGCAACTGCCCTCCTATGGGCAGTCGTGTAGATGATTATCTCGACCCTTGTATGCATGCACTCGCAATAAGGATGGACAACATATCCAAGGTTGTCAAAACCATTTGCACACGACTGGATGAGCAATTGAAGGCGGCTCTGTCTTCTACCTCCCAAATAGTGACATTCAAGCGAAGGAAGAGGGAAAAAAATCACCCCACCGAGAAGGGCCGTCAGCCCTGGACACCTGGGACTCAAGCCTCCTCGAGTAACAAGGTCCCATCACACCTAGAGGGTTGTCTAAGTTACAAAACCCGAGAGGATAGCCCCAAGAGACGAAATCCTTGTTACTCCCATGATAATAAGGAGCCCTTATACCAAGGAGAAGCCTCTCATAGTGTACACCTTCCACAGGTTTTGTGACGCCTAACCTCTCATGCCATATAGACCCCCTCAAAATTGAGGATCTTTCTCTTTGAAAAAAGGATGGCAACTTCTCCTTAAATGGAGGAGAAGGTTAAAAAAATATAGCAGCATATTTTCGAAGGGGATGCTAGTGGACGAATTGCAAACTTGCGGAGATCACCATTCATGATGGAGATTCGTACACATCCACTCCATCACAAATTCAAGATGTCTGCCCTGGATTCTTACAATGGGAGTATTTATCCTATGGATCATTTTAACTATTTTCACACTCTCCTGAGCTTTCAAGACCTAGATGAGGCCGCAAAGTGTCATGCTTTCCCTTAACTCTCAAAGGGGACGCCGAAGCTTGCCTTGTCGATTTTAGTCAAACTCAATTCGAACGTTTCAGGATCTAGCCGATGGCTTCTTGTCACAATTTGCCTCTAAGGGAAAAGAAGCAACCATGGCACCTTACCCGTATCAAACAGGGTCGAACGAAGGTTTGAAGAACTTCTTGACTTTGTTCACGACCGAGGCCCAAAAGATACCAAAACTCACCAATGAGGTAAAGCTAAGTGCCTTCATATCAACCTTAGAGTTTGGAAACTTTTTCAAACATTTGCCCCATAAGGACTCATAGACTTTTTGAGAGGTCGAGACCATTACTTGAGCTTACATAGTGGCCGAAGAGGCCAACAAGGAAAAATGGTTGGAGCATGTGGACCATTTTTGCTAGGGGACGATGGATAAAAAAAAGAATGGAGACCATGTGGGCTCCCATGGGCCCCAGAAGCAGCCAAAGGTGGAATCGACAACGCAGAGGTAGTTCAGGCCCTTGAACTTGACTCATTTAAACCACTCTTGCACTGACATTTCAATATAGATTCGGGATAAAAAATTTTCAAATCACCAAAGGTATTGAAGAACTCGGATGGAGGGAATCAATCAAAGTATTATTACTATTATCGATGTAAAGGTCATAGCATTGAAGATTGTCGAACGCTACAAAATGAGATTGAAAACCTAATCTGAAAAGGTCATCTCAACTGATTTCTACAAAAATCCGAGTAGACCTCTGAAGGACTAGACATGGATGAAGTTGAGCAGTCAAAGAATTGAGTGACAGTCGGGGTCGCCAACATGGTTACAACGCGACCAATGCAGAATGATGCCTCAGATCTACCAAATATGGCCACTGGTCGTAAGAAATCGAGAGTAGAAGTTAGGGATGATTTCATTAGTTTTAGTAATGAAGATATGACTCATATATCATCTCCTCATTTTGATCCATTAATTGTATTTACTCTCATTTCTAATGGTGATATGGACTATCAGTTAAAATGAGTATTCGTTGATAATGAGAGTTTTAAAATTTTGTTTTATCTTAATACATACTTTGAATTGGCTCTAAAGAGGAGCCAAATGAAACCCTTCAAGGGACCCCTTTACGGGCTGGATAACGAATCAATACCCATTCAGGGGCTCATCTAGTTAAAAGTCACACTGGAGACTTACCCAATGACTATATCTAAGATACTTTCCTTCTTGGTAGTGGACCTTCCATCAATCTACAATGCCATACTCGAATGTCTTTATTTGATCGCTTTTTGGTAGTGATCTTGAATCCCACACTTAAAAAATAAAGTTCCCGCTCCATACAGCGTAGGAGAAGTCCTTGGCAATTAAATGATCGAACAGATATGTTATTTGTCCGAAGTCACTCAAAACCCGCCGGCCAACCAATAGAGGATCTCAACTTTCATGACGAGAACACCTTATTACAAGCCCTATCTGAAGAATCTATGGATCAGATCCCCTTAGATCCCAATGATCTAGAGAAATATGTTCAAATAGGAAATTCTTTGCCGGAACCCCTCTGAAGCCAACTTATCAGTTTTCTCTGACGGAATTCGATATTTTTGCCTAGACAGCTGCTAATATGCCAGGAATACCAATTGAAACAATAGTTCATAAGTTAGATCTAAACCCCAATCATAGATCTGTCCGGCAAAAATAAAAGAATCATTCAGTTGAGAAACTAGTTACTATCCGTAAAGAAGTGAAAAAGTTATTCGATGTTAAATTCATCAAGGATATCAAATACTCGAATTGGTTATCTAACATGATCCTAATCATGAAAAGTAATGGAAATTAGATGATATGTATCGATTTCGTCGACGTCAATAAAATATGTCCTAAGGATAGCTTTTTGCTACCAAGAATCAACCTGCTCGTGGACTCAATATCTAGATATGAACTATTGAGCTTCATAAACACATATTTGGGTTTCCAATTAAACTGGATGAGCCTAGAAGATAAGGAGTACACGTCGTTCATGACTAACCAATGGACATATTGTTATAAAGTCATATCCTTCGGACTAAAGAATGCCGATACTACATGCCAGTGGCTTGTCAATAAGATATTCAAAGCCCAAATTGGATAGAATATGGAAGTGTACGTGAATGATATGCTCATCAAAAGTAGAGCAACTAATGACAATATTCGTGATCTAGACTAGTCATTCAATGTCCTCCAAATGCACCAGATGAAACTTAATCTGACTAAGTGTACGTTCGGGGCGACCTCGAGTTTTAGAACTCGAGCAATTGAGTTCTAGAACAAGTGTGGAAATGAAGGATTTTAAACAATTTATACTAAATTCATTGGGATTAAAACGACGCTATAAAAAAAAATTCAAAAAGATGCACCACATTATGACAACAATATATGTCAAAACCTTATACGTTGTGCAGCAACACCAATCGTCGAAGTTAGTAATAATGACTAGTACAATTCCGAGAATGACAAAGGATTCAAAGAAGTTCACATTTAATGTTTCTGCCGGTGGCACAAATGAAATCCGTCAAACTAAAAGTCTTTGTCTCGACATTTAATGAAGCTCATCAGATTGAGAGTTCTCATCCAATCAACCAATAAAGTCTTTCAAACTAGGAATATGGGTTCGAACAACTAACTATCGTCGGATATCATATCGGAAGGCTAAATTTTAAGTCTTCTAATATAGGGAGTTAATGATGAGTATAGTTGCCACAGACCCAAGAATAAAGTCCATCAATGATTTGTTCCAAAATTAAATAAAGTCTTCAATCGACCCATATAGCTCAAAGTGGGTAAATGAGCCCGTCGATATTACCTAAACAGTTTACTTTATATACGATGACGATACTAATTCTAACCGATCGAAATAAATAATTTCCTTCTTTTATTTGGATAGTTTAATGGATTCGACTATCGTTTAGAAACCATTGGTCGAATAATATCCTCTTATCCATCCGGACAGTTCATGAGCAGTTGGAAGACAGATTAACTTCTCATTAACACTATATATACCCTTCTTTTCCAACAGGAAGGATGATAGGCAATTAAAAGCCCAAAAAGCTAGTAAGGGACAATTCTAAAACATTTTAAGTATATTTTCTCTCTCTCACTAAGTATTTTTCATTAAACGCACTTCACAAAATTATTTTACAAATATTTTCACTTTACATTCTCTATTCTCTTTTAAAAAAGAAAGATTATTGATTTGAGCGTCGGAGGATATGTCGAGGAGTGAGTTCCGCTAATACTTTGACCGTTTATTTGTTGTGTTATATAGAATCTAAATTCGAAGCGTACGGAGATCAAACCCTTTTCTAATTGATCAAATCAGGTAAACTAGTTTTTAATTTTCTAATCTGTATAATAATTCAGATTCAAGGTCTTATCAGATAGATACATAAAGCTCTTGCATTACAATATCAATTTCTCCTTTGTCCGTACTCTCCAATTTTTCAATGCAGATGATTTTATAATTTTTAAATGCAAATCATCGGTCTCTCTTTTTATTATATATATTATAAGCCTTATGAGATACTGTTAAAGTCGCTACTTATTTATAAATTCTGCTTTGTCGGGATATATAAATTATTTTACCATAAAATTATACTTGTATAATATATTGATAAAAGTTTAACTTATTTTATTTGTTCGTGATTGTCATGAAAACGAAATTTTACTTTCTGTCTCTGTCAATTTTAATTTTATTATAAAAAATATCTATTAATATATAAAATAAGAATCGCACCGTATTTTAAGATTGTGCCAATCTATCTACCCTATCTAAAATAATCCTTCTCACACGTGTTAAAATGTGCACTCACACGTGTATTCTGGAATCTAAGACATCCAATCAATTTATGCTTAGCACACAGGAAACAAAAGCAGGAAACAACTGTGCCAGATAAGTAATCATCATTAAAGCGCATATATATATATATATATATACATTTGATAAATATCTCCAATTTTCTTTTATTTGTGGATGCAATTTTCTGATTGATAAGATAAATTTCTTCAGCAAAAGAGATCTGCGACGGATTAATTTTTTCGTAATTTAGATGAGAATTGCTATTCTGTTTTTTTGTACATTTTCATAAATACATGGTAGTCTAGAAAGGGTATCTTAAAGCGTGTTGTTTTCCCTCTAAGTTGGCAAAATACTTGGAGGTTGAACATCTTTCTGTAAATTTTATTTAATTTAATCTCATCTTACTTACCTAAAATATATATATATATATTTATTAATTATGAAATATGAGAATATTTTTATAAAATTAGAAATATTTTTAAAAATTACTTACTTAATAATTAAACTAAAATTGCTAAAATCAAACTAAAAATAAGGATAATTGAATTTTTTAGTTCAATTTTAAGTCCAAATAGTTTTTTATTTAGATTTTGGTTTGATTTTTGGTTACTAATTATATATATATATATATATCCAAAAGGAAAAAGAAAAAAAGTTTTTAACTAAGTATAAGTGTTTTATTTTGATATTTGTAGAAATAATTTGCTTAATAATGGAATATAATTTTATTAATATTAATAATTGATCAAATAATTAAAATTTAAAAGATATCTAAAATGGAAAAAAAATAAGTGTTTGCGGTTACATGAAGCTTATATTAATAAAGATTGACTATTAAATTATTATCCAAAGGTACAATATTGTTGCGTTCTGGATCTGCAGGGTCCAATCGAATTTGTGGTTTCCAGGTAATACAAGTATTTGAAGTGTTGGATGCGAGAGGGGGATTAAGACCGGATTTTTACGTGGAAAACCTCCTCGTGAATGGGGAGAAAAACCACGAGGCTCAGGGCCTTTAGAAATGCTTCACTATTTAGGTGAAAGTCTTTACAAAGTACAAGTGTTAGGGAACATTCCTTCTCTGTCTCTTGTTTTGTATTTCTTT
This sequence comes from Nepenthes gracilis, assembly GCA_033239525.1. Taxonomy (NCBI): domain Eukaryota; kingdom Viridiplantae; phylum Streptophyta; class Magnoliopsida; order Caryophyllales; family Nepenthaceae; genus Nepenthes; species Nepenthes gracilis. The sequence goes on from BSYO01000037.1 coordinate 1,963,552, forward strand.
TCTAAGAGACTTGGCTCACTCAGGGGCCTTTCTCGCTCTGTGGTTCCCTTTCGTTGGTAAGAGGTAAGAGGACTTTCTCCTTCTTCTGGAATGAGTCTTGGGAGAAGATGGTTTTCTTCTCTTTTCTAGGATGATTTCAGTGAGAGTGGGAGTTCTTCCTCGTTTTTCTAGATCCCTTCGAATGGGTCTTTGTTGGGTATTTATAGGGGAGATCATGCCATTGGGGGAAGACACGTGGCAGCCATCGGGTAGTTGATCAGCTGTGTAGTGTCCCACTGACCTCATTTAATGTTGCTGACGTGTGCGCGGGATGGCACGCAGGATGGTAGGCCTAGGTGTGTTAGTCACGCGGTGTTAGTAAATGCGTCTGGCGTCGTCTTGATTTGTGAGAACGGGGCTTGTTTAAGCAGCGTGCCATGGCTTCTGAGTTACAGGGATCGACGCTTACCTAAATTCGGCATCCTCGACCGAGATATAGGCGATCCTCTGGGATCCTTTGGGAAAAAGCCCGGAGTTTCTTCGACTTCTGACTTGACGGTTCCGAGACTCGCAGACTTACAGGAGTTCTCGGTCTTTTATTTTTGTCCAGGTGTATTTGGATATCGTTGGCGATGTCCTCGAGCTTCCTTAGAGCGGACGAGACCTCTAGGACTTCTGCGGTGGTCTTGGTCCTTGAGCCGCCGGCCTCTGCTTTGGGCCTCTCAGGCTGTCCAATTTTCTCGGCTCGTGGGAGCCTCTCGTTTGGGCCTTTCTCCTGGGCCGCGCTCTTATGGGCCCTTATGTTGGGACCCAACAAATATATACATTAATATATAGTATAAAGTATTTTAAAATGATGGGTTTTATATGTTATATTTTTATAATTTTAATAAAAATATTATGGTTGTATATAAACTGATTAATTGGTCAAATTGATGTGATTATGGCTTTAATTTTTATCGAATTGATTTGATTTGTTTAGATTAAAAATAGATTTACAGTTTGATTAATTAAATAGTAAAAATTATTGTATTAAAAGGAATAAATTTATCACATTCTAGAAAAGTAAGACTTAGTCTCTTTTATTTTATTTTATTTAGATGTAAATTTGTGTCCAGTATGTTAGGTTAGGTTGATTTAGGATTGTCTATGTATATTTTTTTTATTTAAAGTATTTTTAGATAAAAATTTATATTTATATTAAACATATCAAAAATTTTAAAATATTCTAAAAATTATACTAATTAGATTAAAATATTATATAAGTATATATTTAAATAAAGAGTCATTGTTTATAAATTTTTAATTATATAATATAATATCTTAAAATAATTTTTAAAACTTGATATTTATTAAAAATAAAAAATGTATTGGAAAAAAATCATAATCAGGTCAGTTTGATCAATTTGATGACTTTTACTCGTGATTATTTCTGATTCAAAAATTAGTCAAGTCTAATTTTTTAATTATATTTATTTATAATATAAATATATATTAAGTAAATTTTATTTGTCAACGGTAGTTTTTATAATTAATAATTATAGAATTTTTAAAATATTTTTGTTAATATTCTTTTTTCAGTAATTATTTTCTGATTTATTAAATTACTCACAAAACCATTTTTAAATATTAAAATATTTAATTTAATACCACTTTTGCTTTTACATTGTGGGATGTTATTTTTACACTTAATATTAATAATTAAAATAATAATAACAACTAAATAATAAATAATAATAATATTATTATTAATAATAAATTTGAAAAATAATATTCTCCCAGTGGAAAACTGGAAAAGTGAATGGCAAATTCGGTAAAATAGTGGGATGCGGTGGGCAACAGTGGGAGGGGAACCTGGCGGTCGTGGGCTGTAAAGCTGTGATACAGTCAGCCAGGAATGAAGAGAGAGTGGTGTCTTGAATTCACGGACTACGCATTTACCATCTGTGAGGCGACCTCACTTCGATCTTCTCCTCTGCCCGCTCTCTCTCTCTCTCTCTCTCTCTGCGCGACAGTGATTCGGTTCTCTGCATGTAATTCTGCCGAACACATCTGAGCTCACAAGCTTTCTATCACCTCCGACGTCGAAGGATTGTCCAGTCTTTCTCTCAATCTGAGCTTCTATCTCTGTCGTTACAAACGAGGAAGTTGTTGAAGAGGGGCAAGGGGAGGTTGTAGGCATTGGAATGGCTTCGTATGGGAAGAATGCTGGAATTCTTGCCATGGAGATCTACTTTCCTCCTACTTGTGTGCAGCAGGTGAAATGCGTTGTCTTTTTTCTTTTCTTTTCTTTTTGTTTTTTTTTCCTGTTTCTACGTTTTGTTTCCCCCTCTGTTTGCTTATGAATGCAAAGGAAAGATTTGTACGGAGGAAACGAGTCTTGTTTCGGGAGAAATATTTTGTTCTGTTTTACGTGAATTTTTCCCAATGATTCAAAATGACGTGCAGTGTACGTTCTAAATGTTTGATTCTATTCTTTAATATGGAAACAGAAAAACTAAAGTCCTAATATCCAACGATTCCACGTTCCTATGTGTTCTAACAAAAAGAAGAAAGGCTTCTATTTGGGACTAGTAATTGTTATTCTCAAAACCATTTCATTTTTTCAGTTGGAATTGTAATTTGAAGATTGAAACCTCAATGGTTTTTTTTTTTTTTTTTTTTCTGGTGCGTTTGTTTTATTTAATTTTACCTTGAAATTGCATTGATTGAGTAGCTGATTCTCATGTTTCTCTATTTTAAAAAAAAAAATTTCAAAATGTTACTCTGTTTTGGTTTTCCCTTTTGGGTAATCCAATCTTCCTTTCGCAGCTTAGTGATTTGAAGGGAATCAAACCTTTGAGCTAGATAACAATAGGGGTTACGACTATCTTAATTGCTAACCTTATCGGGACTTTTGCTTTTCTACTTTGAATCTACTTACTATTCTCAAAGAAGAGATATGAATGTTTGCCATATGTCCTGAGCATAGAATATTTATCCATACCGATATTTCTTCATATCGTGATAATATTGACCAATATACCCGGTAATTGGCTGATGGAACACTTAATTTTCCTATGTCAGGTTATGATTTGCAAAAAAAATTCCTTCAATATATCCGATATCGATATCTATTTTTCAAAATGTCCGATATTGATATAACCGTGATGGTACCAATATTTCATCCATGGTCCCGAGTAATTCTTGATCTCATTCACTCTTTCACTTGCTTTCTGGGCATTTGACTGGTATTCATGTGGAAAATTTTTGAGACGATGATATCAAATTTCTGATGGTAAGTTCTTCATTTGAGTTTGAACATGCTTTTTCTTTGTGAAACAGGAAGAATTGGAGGCTCATGATGGGGTAAGTAAAGGAAAATACACTATTGGACTTGGACAGGAGTGCATGACATTCTGCACGGAGGTGGAAGACATCATTTCAATGAGGTTTCAACTGTTCCACAATCTTTGTTTCCTTAGCTGTAAAACTTTCATACCATTCTGTTTGTTACTTTCTAATTTGTTGAAGTTATTGTAAAATCAAATGTCAGTTCTTGTTCTTGACTATTAGACTATCGATTGAAGGTGTATCTTGTGCAGTTATGCTCTTTCTTGCGAAGTTCTGGGTTTTGCATCTTGATGTTTTCATAAAATCCACTTTGATATACGAGTTACTTTTTACAATGGGTCTTTTGCATAACTTCTTTAATATTTGGAAATCAGTTACTTCAACTTTATATCCAGTGCATACAATGAGCGGCCTGGTTTTGATACAACTTTTCATTTCAGTTTGACAGCTGTTACTTCTCTCCTTGAGAAATATGAGATTGATCCAAAACAAATCGGCCGGATGGAAGTTGGCAGTGAGACTGTTTTGGACAAGAGCAAATCCATCAAGACTTTCCTGATGCAAATCTTTGAGGTATTATCTGTAATCATTTTGAAATGGAAATATTTACGGTTAAAGTTACTCAATTTTTTTGTTTCTTTTTTCTTGAGTGTGGTTGTGGATGTGGGTTTGGTGCGAGCATCACTTATAAATGCTTGCTTTAGTGTCTATGCTGCAACTTATTGAATTTGAACTTCGATGATAAGTTTGATACTTGATGATGGCTTCTAAGCTCAAACATGTTGTCATAGTTCTTTTTAGAAGACTAATTGATTATAACCTATGTGGTTTGTAATTGAAGGGATTGTAGTTTTGGGGTGGGACATTTGGATTGGGGAATGTTGCTTCTCGATTGTGAGAGAAGTGACATTTGCTTCTCTTATCTCAACTGTTGGTTAAAAATTCAATGTTTATGGTTTAAAAAAATAATAATAAAGATTGTTATATTTATATTTATATTTTTAAATATTTACCTTCATTGAATATCAAATCTCACATAATAAAGCATTAGCCATAAAAAAAAAGAATGTAGGGGAGATTAACGTCTTTTATGAAGCTTATCTCCTGTTTCTCATGTAAAAAATGCAGGAATGTGGAAATACAGACATTGAAGGAGTTGACTCAACCAATGCATGCTATGGGGGAACGGCTGCTCTGTTTAATTGTGTCAACTGGATGGAGAGTAGCTCGTGGGATGGACGCTATGGTCTTGTTATATGCACAGACAGTGCGGTATGGTTATTTTCTGTGAAATATCTCATTGTGAGCAATTAATAGTTAATATTGGAAAAAAAATTAAATACCATGCAGTGTTCCTTCTATGTTAAAAGTAAAGTGATTTTCTTATCTAATCCATCTTAAGGTATGCAATGCTAACTATCGATGTGGAAGTTGATGTCTAAGATCCCATATTGCCTGTGGAAGGGGATGGGATGCATTTTATAGTAAGATTTACACATTTTTATGATAATAGACCTTTTCTTAGGGAAATCTAGGAGGAACAAAATTGTGCAGATGCGGGCTAATACATGTTGCCTAAAGTGGATAATATATTATTATGTAGACTCAGGTACCTACATAATGGTATTAAAGCCGATCCCAACTAGAAGTGTGTGAATGTGAGCCTAGTCGATCTTAGGTTGTGCCACACGCAATGAGAATGTCGTTCCTTATGCAGAGTGAAGTGAGGGAGCTGCTGTTTGGGTTTCCATATTACCTGAGGAAGGAAATGGGATGTGTGTTGTAACAAGGCTTAAACATCTCAATGATATCAAGCCTTTTTCAAGGAAAGCCCAAAGGAAAAAAACCGTGCAGGTACAGGCCTATACTTGTGACCAAAGCGGACAATATATAATTTTGTGGATTTGAATTGCTTTATAATAGTATCAGAGTGAATCCTAGTTGAAATTGTGTGAACATTAGCCACTTGAGGTCAAACCACGTGCGACGAGGATGCCATTCCTTAAGTGTGGTGGATTTTAGGAGTTAGTGTATGGGATTCCACATCATCTTGGAAAAGAGATGGGTGTGCCTTATAGCAAAGTTTAGACATATCTTGGATAATAAGCATCTTCTAGAAAATCCTAGGAGGAATAAAACTGTGCGGGCATAGGGCTAACCCGTGGTCCAAAGTGAACTATATATTTTCATATGGACTTGGGTCGCTGCAATTATAAATTTTTCAATGGTCTACTTCATTATATTATTTCTGTCTTCCATGAAAAATTTATGTGCTGGAGATAGTTGGTTCTGTCCTATAGAGTGAAAAAGGATTGAGGATGCAGTCTTACAAAGTGAAGGGCATTATAAAAGATATAAATTGTTTGTTAATGTTTTCGAATATATATTTTTGATATATCACTATGTATCGACTGATGTGATTCTATCAACTTATGAATTTTAGAATTTTTTTTTTCCTTTCGATGTATTCGATACTGTTGTGTATTGTCCAATGTAGATATAGTTATAATTAATACTAATGCTAACGCCAATATTTTCATCCATTATCATGATGTTGTCGTGGTAATGGAAAATATCGGTTTCGGAGTGCCCGATACTAATATTTTTTCCATTGGTAGTTCTAGGGTCTCTCTCATTTGCGAGTGCTTTGTTTTACCAGGTTTATGCCGAGGGACCCGCTAGGCCTACTGGAGGGGCAGCTGCCATTGCTATGCTTGTAGGGCCGGATGCTCCCATTGTTTTTGAAAACAAATTTCGGGGAAGCCATATGGCTCATGCTTATGATTTTTACAAGCCTAACCTTGCCAGCGCATATCCGGTAATTTCTCCTGAGTTTTTGACTCATTATATTGCAATTTAGATAAGTCCACCCAATCGCTAGAATTAGAAGTAGATGAATAGTAGATATTAAATCAAATGATTTAAATGACTATTTAATTTTTACCATTTATTCGCCTAATTTCTAGTATTGATCATTGAGTAGATATGGAAGCTTCCCCGCTGGAAGAACACAGCAACAAGATCTGGGGCTGATTTGATGCCCACTCTTTTGCAATAAATGGAAAAGGAATCTGTTTCTTCAACTCCCCCCCCCTTTTTGTCATCTGTGATTTTCCCTTATTTTTCCTTTGATGGTTATGTAATGCTTAACAAAGTGATGCTCATAGGTAACAAAAGATGCTCATATTGATTGTCGAATATCAAATCAATTGGGGAAAAATAAATCATTGTCAATTGTACAAATCCTCTTTTCAGTAGTTGTGGGCATTGGATTTATGATTACAATGCAAAATAAATGTGTAAATTGGGACATACTATGCTCGAATTTGCAAACCTTTTTGTTTCTAGGTGTCATGATATGGGTGTGATGGTTGATGCTTTTAGTCCTAGTAAGTGGTAATATAAAGCAAGAGAACTATATGCAAAGAGACTGGATTATTGATGTAAATATCAGTTGATATTTATAATATTGGCTAATATGTATTAGTATTGGGGCTGCTGAGACCAACATTTTACGATGTTGTAACAATATCACAATATGTTATAGTATCAATGATATATACTGATATATAAATAGATATTCAAAATATTAACAGATATGGCACTATTAGTTGACTATTTTTAAAATTTTTTTAATATATCTGATACGTATTGTTTAGTAAATCTGATATAAATATAACCTTAATTTATACAGATATTTTCATCCATGGGCTGGATACATAATCGATGGAAAAGAATTCATGGTTGATTTTATGCTGACTTCATATCCTTTTGCAAATTCTGGGTGATTATGAGAATTTCCTGTGTTGTAGGTTGTCGATGGGAAGCTCTCACAAACCTGTTATCTCACAGCCCTCGATTCTTGCTATAAACGGTTCTGCATCAAGTAGGCCCTTCAACATGCATACTGTTTCATTTCGTTTATTGTTGAAATGATAATAATAATTATTTTTTTCCTAACTCTCTTGCTTTCTTCAGTTACGAAAAAATTCAAGGCAAGCAATTTTCTCTTAATGAAGCTAACTTTTTTGCATTCCATTCTCCATATAACAAGGTATCTTTTTGATGGGATTTTGACACTTAGAATTATAATTACTTGTATTACTCAGTTGCCCATAGAATAAATTTACTTAGGTAGTTTGCATTTTTTTGGGGGATGATTTTCTTTTGTTGTTGCAGCTTGTTCAGAAGAGTTTTGCCCGGTTGTTTTTTAATGACTTCTTGAGGAATGCAAGGTTCTTGGCTCTCTCTTTTATTTCACTCCTGATTTCGAAATCTTCATTCAGACAATATGATCTTTGCTTTGTGACTGATTGGCAGCTCGGTCGATGAAGATGCTGTGGGTAAGCTAGCACCATTTTCTACGCTTTCCAAGGATGAGAGCTATCAAAGTAGGGATCTTGAAAAGGTGTGCTCTATAACACGACTATACAATCATAGAAGAAATACATGACATAGATATATGATAGTGTCACCCCCAATATTGTATTTTTCTATGCTATGATAAAATTGTAACTTGTCTTTGTAATATATCGACCGTTATATCCGATATTTATTTCCAGATTTTGAATCTCAAGAATTTTGTGTCTGATATATTAGATATCGAGATGTATAATGAGATATGGCTGATACCGATATTTTTCATCCATGGGAGGGAGGACATCCCAGAGTTGAAATGAGGGGTGCCTTTGTTGTCAACTTCAACACAGAAGGAAGAGATATGCTTTTCTTTTGCCAAGTGAAACGGATTGTCATGGTGGATTCCCATGCCCATTTCATTTGGCATCTTCTTCTCCTGCTTTTGCTCTTGAATACGCCAGTTGCTATATATATATATTTTTTAATTCAATTGCTGCGAGGGATTCCCCTATTATGTGAAAAAGGCCCGTATTAATAATAAGGATTTCTATGTGTAGACAATTATTTAATATCTTGTTCATTCATAACACAAAATTTTCTTTCTGTGTTGGTTAAAAAGCATGCTTCTGTTTGGAGAGAGTGATATTTCAGCACTCCAGTAACTTATATCTGACATATTCATATCTAATTGGTTTCCACTAAATGGTGAGGAAAGATGTAACTTATCCAGATATTTTTTTCAATTCGATCTGATATATTTGTTTGTACATTGGAGGAAAATTTCTATATATGAATGCACCGATGCACAGTGACAGCAGTTGTTTTGCACAGGCATCCCAGCAAGCTGCAAAGCCATTGTATGATGAAAAGGTTCAACCAACTACTTTGATACCGAAGCAAATTGGCAACACTTATACTGCATCTCTTTACACGGCATTAGCATCCCTCATTCACAACAAGCATAGCTCATTGGTAAATGTTCTTATTGCCTCTCTTAGGAATGACATATCGTTGTTGGGCCCTCTGGTGCATAATAAAATTGTGATATGTTGTTATATCGGTAATATATCTCCAATATTCAAAATATTACTCGATCCATCCAATCTTTTCAGATACGCCTAAGATTTAAATTCACAAACAAATATTTGCTTTTGATACGTTTATGACTGATATTATATGTGGTCTTATTGGCCCCTTGATATGTTACAAAATCGTTATATGTTATTATATCGTCGATATATCTGCGATATTCAAAGTATTGCCTGATTCACTCAATCTTTTTTAATATATCGGTTGATATTTGACTCTTAGTTTTCAATTCACAAACAAAAATTTGTGTTACAATACGTTGATGGCCAATATTATATGCGGGCTCGTTTGCCCCTTGATACATAACAAAATTGTTATACATCGCTGCATTATCAATATATTGGCCAATATGTAAAGTATTCCCTGATTCACTTGATCTTTTCAATATGTCGCCTGATATTTATCCTTTAGGTTTCAATTTACAAGCAAATATTTGTGTCTGATACGTTTATGACAAATATTGTGCGTGGCGTCATTGGCCTCCTGATATGTAACAAAATTGTTAAATGCTGCCATATCGTCGATATGTTTGTCGATATTCAAAATATTGCTTGATTCATTCGATCTTTTTTAATATATCGGCTAATATTTACCCATTAAATTTCAATTTTCAAATAAATATTTGTTTCTAATACGTTTATGAACAATGTTATACACGGTCTTATTGGCCCCTTGATACGTAACAAAATCACTATGTTGCTGTCTCGCTGATATATCATCTAATATTAAATGTATTATTTGATACACCCAATTTTTCTAGTATATTGGCTAATATTTATCCCTTGGGTTTCAATTCAAAAATAAATATTTATACCTGATACATTTATAGCTAATATTGTATGCGGTCTTAGTTTATATGATCAATGCTGATATGGATACAACCAATATTGATATTCCATCTATGTCTGAAGTCTTTATTAGTTAAATATTACACTTATGTGCTTCAAACTTGCAGGTAGGAAACAGGGTGGTGATGTTCTCATATGGAAGTGGTTTGACAGCTACAATGTTCTCACTCAAACTAAATGAAGGCCGGCATCCATTTAGCTTGTCAAACATTGGAATGGCCATGAATATTGCGGAGAAGTTAAAAGTACGACATGAGGTATGTTCTAACGTTTTTTGAGATGGCGATTATTCATGTAATTCAAAGATAATAGATTAAAAAAGAGTCTTAGTACAATAATAGGGTTGTCTTCTGACTTAGTTTTTATAAATTTGAGCCATAAAAATAACATTTTATGTAATATAAGTTAATATCACGTACAATATACCTAAATATAGTCTAGCCTCTCATTGGACTTTGCGCATAGTATGAGTTTGATGTTGGGTTTTGGATCATTTCTTTGTGAGTCAAATATTCAATGAATTGGTTATCTGGAGATTTGCTTAACATTGGTAAATGGACTCGCAAGAACAAATGATTGTAGTGACACATGAAATTGGCGGCTGGCGGATGCATGAGAAAGAGCTCATGGATGGGTAACAATGCTAAACATGCCTAAGGGGCGCTTGAGGTGGTGCACATGTGCCGATTTCAGTGGGAGTGTAAAAAGCAGTTTTTGCCTCTAGTGTTGAACACCAACCCTGTATATAAAAATCCTACGCTATTTTTATGTCAAAAAAGATAGCATTCTCAACACGAGGTTGTTACATAGAGAGAAAAAGGAGAAAAGAGATAAAAGAAAGATTTTTCAACAATTAGTTAATATTCAATTTAAATTATATTATTCATTAAACTCAAGTGTGTTGTTCTAGTATTAATTCTATGATATATTACCTATTAGTTTGCCTATGATTTTGGTGTATCATTTTCTTATGAATTGTAAAGTATGTTGGAAATTATATTTAACCGTTATTCATTCGGATTATAGTGAAGAGCTCTCAAAAGGGTTATATTTATAGCCAAACACTTTTATAATGATTTTTTGAGAATTTATTCCGTGATTTTTTCTATAGTTGATGATGATTTTCCATATAAATCATTGCCACATAATTTGTGTGTACTTGTTGCATGTATTTTTCATTATGCTTTATGATGTTCAGTGGCTAACTATTAATAGGGGATTGGGGTGCCCGTTTTTGCTACGCCGATTGTGTGCTTATTTTTGTTATTGGTGAATCCCAACATTTGGTACCCTGGATTGTCTTCAAAATAAACTCCAAATGATACACACATGGGTGTCTCTTTGGTTGTTCCCTCATGGCCTAAATCCTCCAAGGAAGAGTTATATGATGTTCAATAGTTCAAATCATGGAAATGACCATTTACATAATATAATATAGAATTGCATATAATTATTCAAATATAAGTTACTCAAAGATAATAGATGAAAGGTGGCGTTAACGCCATGCTGGAGTTATTGTCGAATGGCATGTTTGAGTTCAAGTCATGGAAATTTCCTTTTCCATAATACATGGTATGACCCTGGACAATATGTTTAAATATGGTTTGATTTATTTTGGATCCCACATATAATGAGATTGGTACCTTGGACACACATATGGGTGTCTGTTTGTCTGTGCCTCCTCATGGTCTAAACCCTCCTAGAAAGAGTTGTGGTGTTCATCCGTTTGAGCTGTGAAAACAGTCTTTTGCTTAATATAAGATAAAATCGCATACTATTATTTAAGTATAAGTAACTCAAAGATGATATACGAAAGGGAGACTCGGTGCAATTGTAGGGCTGTAGTGCGACCTAATTTTTCCAAGTTCGAGTTTTAAAACGACACGTGATTAAATATGGTCTGATTGCATACAATAGGCCTAAATATGGTCCGATCTTTTCTTCGACGCTGCACATAGCGTTTTTGTAATGAACTGCCTTCCAAAAAAAAAAAAGCCTCATGATGAACCATGCATGGCTGTCTCTTTGGCTGTGCTTCCCCTCGAGCCCTAATCCCTCCAAGGAAGAATTATTGGGATGGTACAAACATGTTCATGTCTGATTTCTTTTTGTTTATCGGCTTTTCTTCGGCATCCGGCCTAAAGAAAGGCAAAGTCCGACTCCAATTCTAACATATGAACGCTCGGTGAAACCGGTTTGTTTAGTCATTTAGGGATACATAATGGCTGAAATCGATGGGGAAAAATAGATGCCGAAATTTGAAGATATCATAATTTACACTGAACGCGAATTTGCAATTTCTTGCAGTTTCCTCCTGGAAAATTTGTGGAAACTTTGGAGCTCATGGAGAATCGGTACGGGGACCGGGACTTTGTAACGAGCAAAGACACGAGCCTTTTAGCCCCGGGAACTTATTACTTGACTGAAGTTGACTCGATGTATCGGAGATTCTATGCCAAGAAGCCAGGAAGCAGCGGCGGTGGCACCACCAACCACCATGGCTCCATGGCTAACGGCCACTGAGATGAACAGGTCTGTTCTTTGATGGTCTGTGACACCAAAATTCTCTCTATTTTCTTTGGCTATCTTTAATGCCTACTTCCTTTCCTAGTAGAAATTTGAAGTTAAATTCGTGTAAAATAATAATAATAATAATAAAATTTGCAGTGTTGAGTGTCAAATGTTATGAAATCATGCATTGATTAGTGGGGTTATCTTATTTATTTATTTATATATAAATTTATTAATAAAGATAAATAGATAAAATATTACATCTTTTAAAGATATAATTTGTATATTAAATTTGCAGTTAAATTCAAGCATCAATGTTGATTCATTTTTTTGGTTTAGGGGTTTATATTAGAGGAGTATTCTTTTTAAGTTATCTACTCTGATATAATGTCATATTTATTTATTTATTTATTTTTATATAAATTTATTAATATGGACGTAGCTTTGATATCCTGCCATTAGAGAATATATGGAGAGTATTTTAAGAATGATATGAAGTGAGAATATTTGCCCAAAAATTGGGGGTAAATATGGAAATCAAAAAATTGGGGGTAAATTTTTTTAAAATTAAAAAAAAATATTTGAATGGATATTTTTTTAAAAAAGGTTATTATTATGTTAAATATTTAATAAATATTAATATTATAAAAAATTATAAAAATATTATATATAAATTTTTTGTATCTTAAAATTTCTACTGTTAAATAAAAATTTAACCGTTAATACCTAAAGAGATGTCTGCCCCCCAAATCCAGTTGGCTCAACGACGTGGTATGACTATTCGGTTTAAATTCTACATCCAATCTAAAATATATAATATATATATATATAAACTCATTAATTAAATAAATGGATGAGATATTAAATAATATGGCATAATAAAGTGATATATTATTAATATATTTATATTAATAGATTAAGATAAAAAAATAAATAGATAAATAAATATTAAATTATGAATAGATATTCTAAGAGTCTCCTTCAATCGTTAAAAAGAGATGCTTGACTTCGCAGAAAAAGCACAGCCAGAAAGAAATTGGAGGGTGCATAAAACAATAAACTCACTCCCAACTGATTTATTCAACAAAACATTAACAAATAGAAGATATCCCCGCCACCCATCCTCCGCCTCACACGGCGGCGATCCCCAATAATGAACAAGCAAAACAGAGACATCCTCCTACACGAAAGCAATCAGCCAATCCGTGCATAAAGGATGCCTTCCACCAAGAAGCTATATCAATCTCGGAAAAAATGAAGTATCAAAAATACCAATGAAGAGCTGGAACGGAAAATGGTTCAGACCCAAAGTATCAAACACCAGCTGCCGCCGCAGCCGCTGCTGTCTTGTTAGGTTCGAAGACATATGCTATTAGAGATTCCTTGATGGGCATGAGTTCTGGGAACTCTTTCTTCAATTTCCCAGCATCAAGCTCATTGTTACTTCTCGGAGCTATGATCACCTTTGCCTGCTCCTCGATGGTAAAATTCTTCCACACGAAGCTCGGATCGATGTATTTCTTGTACATTTCAAGGATCTCGTTGTGGCTAACAACCCCAGGGTTTGTGAAGTTCCAGATTCCCGTGAGATTTCGCTTCGCCATCTCAATGGAGATCGGAAGCAGCTCGTCTAAGATCGTCATCGAGTTTGGAATGTTGACTACCTTTTCGTAACGGGTGATTTTGGTAATGAAGTTTCGAGGGTTCGATAGGTCCGATGAGATGGGCATTCGGACGCGGAGTGTGCATACGTTCTTGTAGTTCTTGAGAAGTTCCTCGACCTTGAAATTCAATAGAGATCACATGATCAATATTACGAGTCATCAAGAAGTAGAAAATCTTGTTTCAAGAACGCCTTTACGTACCGAAAGCAATTACAGTTCTACCATTCAAGAGTTTTTTATACCCTCAACGGTTAGGATTTCATTCTGAGATCTTTGACTCTAAAAGCATAGATATAGACACCACACCAAATGCCAACATGTTATTTTTCAAAACGAAAACATTTTAAAAGTTTCTCAGACTCTAAAGTATATCAGAATTACTTATTTCAAAAACGATAAGACAGGTGAGTAAAATCATACCGAAAGATAATAAATAGAAAGATAAAATAGGTAAATATTAGAAAGTTATATCTATAGAAGATAGGATGAAGAAAGAACTCTTAAAGTAATTTAGATACTTAAAATGTAGGCCCAATGAAACACCTATAAGAAAATACAAGTTAATTATAGCCTAAGAAAAAGAAAAAGAAAGAGATAGACTTAGAAAAATACGGGATAATGTGATAAAAAATGATTTAAAATTACTTATACTTTCCAAGGATATAGCACTAAATCGAGTGAAATGGATAAAACAAAACAATACAAACTTAAGACGTTATTGCTGTGGTTATACTGTGCTAATATTTGAACCAATCTATCAAACTATATCATCGCAGAGAAACAATATCATATCCCTTGCATTTCCTTAAAGCTTTACCCTTTCATCCTCATGATATGCACATGAAGCTCAACACTTCAGTTCTCATATGAAAGCTCCATTAGCACACAGTCAAAGTCTAAATCTAAATTAATCAAATCAAATTACTACAAATCAAATTCTAAATCTAAATTAATTAAATAAAATTAAAATAAAGATCAATCTATAGATGTTACATAATACAAACCATTTCATATAAATGAATCACAATTGAAGAAAAGAATCCTTGAAAAACACAGATGCTGAGCAATAAGCCAATGAATTACAACAACAATAACAAATCCTAATTACTGCTGGATGAGATTGGTTACACAGGACTATTTTAACCATTCCGCTTGACTTAATACAATATCATTCGATATTGCAACAAGAAGTTAAAACAATAAGTCAATCAATTACGACAACAATATTAACAAACCTCAATTTTACTGGACAGAGTTAGATATATGAATCTATTTTTATCATTTTTTAAGAAATACAGGCACTCTTTTGAGCTCAAAGTGTCAGTGTCCTATACGTATCGGATATCGACACACCCCGGACACATTGGGACATGTGTCGGACACGCTCTAACACGTGTTAATTTATTTTTTTTGTTTGACACATTTCGAATACATCCTGACACGTTTTAGATACGTCCCGGACACGTTTTGAACAAACTCCGGACAAATCTCGACACATTTTGAATACGTTGAGTAATTTTATAATTTTTAAAAAATTGTAGGCCCTTTTGTACATTTTAAAAAATGTTGACTGTTTTATAATTTTAAAAATTTAAAACTGTATCTTTCTTTTTCATTTTTGTCAATAGTTCCTACTTCCCAAGATTATCTCATAGTCAAGAGTGATTTATTTTGTAATAGACAATACTTTTCTTTTACTAAATTTTTATAGGATGTAAAGTCATGACTCAATAAAGAAAAGACAAATATAGAGGTGAAGCAAATAAATATAATAATACAACTGATCTTTCGTGGAGCAATAACCTACAAATCTAGTATAAAAAGTTGTATTCATCAATTAAAAAAGTTATAAACTATAATTTTAGTTTACATATCTCCGACGTGTTGTGTCTGTATCCCGTATTAGTATCCATACTTCATAGGTCATTCTACTCAATTTAATGTAATATGTCCCAACAGTACAAACAATTATAGATATTGTTTAATGATTTAACTCTAAGTTTTCCTAGATCTAGCTATTTATTTCTATCATCTAATCACAATTAAGTCATATTTCTTTCCGTATCCTTCATTTGACCTATTTTTAAGTGACATTAAACTTCATCCCCTTGTCTTATCTTCAATGAGATTGTGAATCTACTCATCCAAATTAATATTTTCTTTTGACATAAGTGAAAAAACCAATTCAGATTATATATGTATGATTAGATGCATTCAATATATCATAAGCATAAAGATAATTGATAACTAAATTAGATTAAAGAGAGAATTAATAATTACTCACCATAGCCTTGGTCTTGGAGTAGAAAGATCCGGTAAAATTAGGGCTATCCTCTTCCTTGAACCCGATTCCGGACCCGATCGGATGATTCGGATCATACTCGAATATACAACCCGTGGCGTAATTGATGAGCACCAGTTCCCTTTCCCTGCATACATCAGCTAGGGTTAGGGTTCCGACCACATTGGTCCGAATGGTCTCGACCTTGTGGGACTCGCACCAGTCGACATTTGGCCGGCCGGTGACGCCGGCGGCATTGAAGACATGGCTCGGGTTGACGTCGTCTATGTCGCATTCTAGAGAAGACCGGTTCTCGAGACGGCCGGAGCCGTACTCATAGTCGATGCCTTGGGCTTCGCAGAGCTTGCCAAGCAAGCCGCCGATCCAGCCGGTCCTGCCGTAGATCAGGAACTTCAGCGGCTTCCCTGTGCCGTTGGCTGCGAAACCCATGAAAGAGGAGAGAGAGATGAGAGACAAGAGAGATAAGAAAGATTGGATCTGTGTGGTATTCTGGCGAAGACGATGACAAAAGCCTGGAGGTAGTCAGCGTTCGGACAGCTGACGGCGTTTGTCGAAATGAAGAAATGTAGGAAGACAAATGCGGGCACGATACATATAAAAAAATATTTACTTATGAAAAAATAAAAATAAATAAAGACTATTAAATTATTTATTTATAATTTTTAGCGGTCAAATTTATGGCTCACAATCTTTAGCAACCTCTAGAATCTCGGATCCGGGGGCGTCCTTCTCCCTTATGGAGAAGGACCGTTCTTCTCCTCATCTGAACTGTCGAATTTTACATCCAATGGCCCACACGTTTTGAATGGATAATATAACGTTTTGAATCTCTATCCCTACTAAGAGGCGATTAATTTAACTCTTATTAATTATAAATTTTTAATTGATATTAAATAATTTAATTTTTTTTTAAAAAATTAGCTTTTTTTTATAAAAAAATAATATAATTTTTAATTAATATTAAATAATTATAATTAAAAAAATTAAATCAACCATTCTTTAAAAAAAAAAAAAAACTCTCCACTTGTTGCAATTACTGGTTAAGGTCCATGGATCTTCCAATTGGGCTAGCTCGGAACTAAATATTTGTCTGATATATATTATATTAAAAATATATTATTTTATTTTATAAAATAAATATTCAAAAATGACTATGCTAATTATTCAGACCAAAATTATCAAAATTAAACTGAAAAAAAATAACTACTCGATATATGTATTTTTAATTTTTTTTAGTTTTAAGTTGAATTTTTTATTTTATTATATTTTGACTCTGCTGATAAAAAGAGACACGAGAACTAAATAAAGAATATTCATTATATTCTCTTCCTTTAAGAGTAATGACCTCAAGTTATATAAAATTATTAACTCTAAAAATATAATAATATAAATTAAATAAATTTATTTTATTTTATATTGGATCACTTCTGTGTGGATCTTATACCCATTTAATGTGTCGTTTGATAGTTTACACGATGAAGTATGCTATTATACTGATCTGAAAAAATGAATGTTCAAGTATCCGAGTAAATTTCAAATCATATTTCAATTTCTACTGATCTTCGGTACGTTATTTTTAAGGTCGAAAAAAATATTTTATTGGTCTTATTTCTTCTATTTTATCTTGTACTTATTATTACTCGAGTTTGTTTATTACAAAGTATTGTATCCTTATATTTTTTGAGGTTTATGTACCGAACGTATATTATATAGTGGATATTTTGGACGAATAATCCAGTGATTTTTTTTTCATATTCACAAGGAGGGTTTTTCACGTAAAATTGTGTGTATCCTTTATTATTTATAAGTATTACTTACTTATTATACGTTGTTAATTATTTTCTCAGGATTCAAATAAACGACCCGATTCTCAATATTTTAAATATAAACAAAATCGAAAAAGCCATTCTTTCCAACAGGTAAAGACAATTCTCATCGAGAGCCTAGGGTTATTTTTGTCTTTTTATTTACGAAATCAGGTGCCTATTGTATCCTAATCGAACTTTCTGCTAACAGATAAAATCTTATTCTTTATATTGAGCTAAAATCAAGCAAGAGTCATTATCCTTAAATTAAAGAGTTGATCTTTCTCATGACATCTACCTACATAACCAATAATTCAATAATAATAAAGACTTGAGGCATATTACATGAGATTCCCTTTGAAAGCCTAGAATAGGCAGAGACATGTAATAAGTAGCATTTGCCCACTGGTCCTCATTTTTCGCTATTTGAAGGTAGATGACATATGGAAGATCCAAATCCTAAGGTTTACCAAATGATTTTGAAAATAAATAAATAAATAAATAAATTATTGAGGTTAATAATAAACTTAAGTTAGAAATTAAGGGTTAGATTGAATCGGGTTAAACTTGAATAGTGTCTGATGTACACATGATCCACACATTGGTGTATTTTAGATAGAATCGTTATATTTGAGGTACGCATGAGAAGCGCTTGTGAGTGTTTAATTTTGAATAGTGGTGCCTCATGCATGTGTAATGCCTGATTTTCAATTGTCATTTTATAACGGTAGTATTATAAATTTTATATTAATTTAAAAATAACTGTATGATAAATTTTTTTTAAAAAAATCAGATTAAAGATGTACGTCAGTGCCTGATTGGCACCTGATCCACACTCTTCCATATTTTAGGGAGTAAAAGCTGTGTTTATGAATACCTCAGACATGTTCATGTATGGTTTAGGTAATATTGTGGTGTCTAAGGTGCCCCTGTGTTGGCATTTATGCCACGTTTTCGATCTTAAAATTAAATTTGTTAATTTATTAATTTATAATTAATTTAAATAAATTTTTTATCTTTAAGCATGAATCTACTCATCCAAATTAATATTTTCTTTTGACATAAGTGAAAAAACCAATTCAGATTATATACGTATGATTAGATGCATTCAATATATCATAAGCATAAAGATAATTGATAACTAAATTAGATTAAAGAGAGAATTAATAATTACTCACCATAGCCTTGGTCTTGGAGTAGAAAGATCCGGTAAAATTAGGGCTATCCTCTTCCTTGAACCCGACACCGGACCCGATCGATGATTCGGATCATACATCGAATATACAACCCGTGGCGTAATTGATGAGCACCAGTTCCCTTCCCTGCATACATCAGCTAGGGTTAGGGTTCCGACACATTGGTCCGAATGGTCTCGACCTTGTGGACTCGCACCAGTCGACATTTGGCCGGCCGGTGACGCCGGCGGCATTGAAGACATG
This sequence comes from Nepenthes gracilis, assembly GCA_033239525.1. NCBI lineage: Eukaryota > Viridiplantae > Streptophyta > Magnoliopsida > Caryophyllales > Nepenthaceae > Nepenthes > Nepenthes gracilis. Next base: position 1,982,881 of record BSYO01000037.1, read on the forward strand.
GCTGGTTGACGTCGTCTATGTCGCATCCTAGAGAAGACTGGTTCTCGAGACGGCCGGAGCCGTACTGATAGTCGATGCCTTGGGCTTCGCAGAGCTTGCCAAGCAAGCCGCCGATCCAGCCGGTCCTGCCGTAGATCAGGAACTTCAGCGGCTTCCCTGTGCCGTTGGCTGCGAAACCCATGAAAGAGAGAGAGAGATGAGAGACAAGAGAGATAAGAAAGATTGATCTGTGTGGTATTCTGGCGAAGACGATGACAAAAGCCGGAGGTAGTCAGCGTTCGGACAGCTGACGGCGTTTGTCGAAATGAAGAAATGTAGGAAGACAAATGCGGGCACGATACATATAAAAAATATTTACTTATGAAAAATAAAAATAAATAAAGACTATTAAATTATTTATTTATAATTTTTTAGCGGTCAAATTTATGGCTCACAATCTTTAGCAACCTAGAATCTCGGATTCGGGGGCGTCCTTCTCCTTTATGGGTAATGACCGTTTCTTCCTCTCATCCAATGGTCAATTTTACATCCAAATTCGCCACACGCTTGGAAATTGAGCAATATAACGCTTAATCTCTATCCCTACCAAGAGCGATTAATTTAACTCTTTATTAATTATAAATTTTAATTGATATTAAATAATTTATTTTTTTAAAATTAGCTTTTTTTTTATAAAAATAATATTTTTAATTAATATTGGGCCAATTATAATTAAAAAATTAAATCAACCATTCTTTAAAAAAAAAAACTCTCCACTTGTTGCAATTACTGGTTAAGGTCCATGGATCTTCCAATTGGGCTAGCTCTGAACTAAATATTTGTCTGATATATATTATATTAAAAATATATTATTTTATTTTATAAAATAAATATTCAAAAATGACTATGCTAATTATTCAGACCAAAATTATCAAAATTAAACTGAAAAAAAAAAACTACTCGATATATGTATTTTTAATTGTTTTTAGTTTTAAGTTGAATTTTTTATTTTATTATATTTTGACTCTGCTGATAAAAAGAGACACGAGAACTAAATAAAGAATATTCATTATATTCTCTTCCTCTAAGAGTAATAGCCTCGAGTTATATAAAATTATTAACTCTAAAAATATAATAATATAAATAAAATAAATTTAATTTATTTTATATCGGTCACTTCTCAAGTGCGATTCAGACTCCATTTAACGGCCGTTTGGATAGTTTACACGACGTTTTGTTATTATATCGACCAAAAACGAACGCTCAAAGATCCGAACAAATTTCAATCATATATTTTAATTTCACTACCTTCAGATGATTATTTTTAAGGTCAAAAAATTTTTATTATTTTTTATTTCTTCTATTTTATCTGTGACTTATTATTACCTCAGTTTTTATTTATTATAAAATATTGTATCCTCATGTTTTTCGGCGCTTATGAATCGAACGTATATTATATGTTTTAGATATTTTGACCTAATAATTCAGCGATTTTTTCCTCATATTCACAAAGGCGATTTTCACGAAAATCCACAGATCCTATTATTTATGAGTATTACTTACTTATTGTGCTTTGTTCATTTTTTTCTCAGGATTCAAATAAACGATCTGATTCTCAATATTCTAAATATAAACAAAATCGAAAAAGCCTTTCTTTCCAACAGGTAAAGCCAATTCCCATCGAGAGCCTAGGGTTATTTTTGCCTTTTTATTTACGAAATCAAGTGCCTATCGTATCCTAATCGAACTTTCTGCCAACAGATAAAATCTTATTCTTTATATTGAGCTAAAATCAAGCAAGCGTCATTATCCTTAAATTAAAGAGTTGATCTTTCTCATGACACCTACCTATATAACCAATAATTCAATAATAACGACTTGAGTCATATTACATGAGATTCCCTTTGAAAGCCTAGAATAGGTAGAGACATGTAATAAGTAGCATTTGCCTACTGGTCCTCATTTTTCACTATTTGAAGGTAGATGACATATGGAAGATCCAAATCCTAAGGTTTACCAAATGATTTTGAAATTAAATAAATAAATAAATTATTGAGGTTAATAATAAACTTAAGTTAGAAATTAAGGGTTAGATTTTGAAGGTAGATGACATATGGAAGATCCAAATCCTAAGGTTTACAAAATGATTTCAAAAATAAATAAATAAATAAATCATTAAGGTTAATAATAAACTTAAGTTAGAAATTAAGGGTTAGATTGAATCGGGTTAAACTTGAATGGTGTCTGATGTACATATGATCCACACATTGGTGTATTTTAGACAGAATCGTTATATTTGAGGTACACATGAGAAGTGCTTGTGAGTGTTTAATTTTGAATAGTGGTGCCTCATGCATGTGTAATGCCTGATTTTCAATTGTAATTTTATAACGGTAGTATTGTAAATTTTATATTAATTTAAAAATAACTATATGATAAATTTTTTTAAAAAAAAATCAGATTAAAGATGTACGTTAGTGCCTGATTGGCACCTGATCCACACTCTTACGTATTTTAGGGAGTAAAAGCCATGCTTATGAGTACCTCTGACATGTTCATGTATGGTTTAGGTAATATTATGGTGTCTAAGGTGCCCCTGTGTTGGCGTTTATGCCATGTTTTCGATCTTAAAATTAAATTTGTTAATTTATTAATTTATAATTAATTTAAATCAATATTTTATCTTTTAAGGATTAAAATTAAAATTTTTATTTTATCGATTTAAATCCAAATCAACATTGAGATACGAATCTACAACAATACTGATAAATGACTAAAATAATAATATAAAAATCATTCAATCAGATGACCCAAAAGTTATACTCGAAAGTGACTTTGAATAGTGACAATTATATGATCTCAAATTATTCGTAAGAAAAAAATATCTAAACTAATATCAGAGTATTAAACTTATTGTGTCTCAGGTTTTCAATTGTTATACCTGACAGAAGCCTTCCAATCCTCCTAACAAATTCGATTTGGACGCGTCCGATCTCCGTTGCTAATAATCTGAAATCTGCACAACATAAACTATAAACAAGAGGTCAAAGGCCTATGGGGGGTTACATCCCGTCGACACTTCGACGCTCAAGTAAGATATCTTCCGCAATAAATGGAGGTAAACGTGGCAAGAGTATAAAGATGTAATGATGAGGGGAGTGTGAGATGGATGTATTTGGAGGCCTGAGCTCCATGGGTGCGTCCACGGAGGGCACCTTAGAGGTGCGCCTGGTAGAGGGGCGGTTTAGAGGTGTTCCCTCGGAGGGCGGTTTAGAGGTGTGTCCGAAAAGGGTAGTTTAAAGGTGCGTCCGATAGAGAGGCGGCTTAAAAGTGTGCCCGAGAGGTGGCTCGCTATTAGGGAGGGCGGACTTCATGACGGCCTCGACGAAGAGCTGGCGACGCCTATGGCCAGCTGATGAGGGCTGGCCGGAGCGCCGTCAGCTCCGAGGTTGATCAAGCAGAGTTCCCGTGGCCGGAGTACTACTACAGATCGGGAGTTGATTAGGCTCGAGGCATTAGGTCGGGTTGCTACCACAAATGAGACCTTCTCGCGCTCGAGTACCGCTACAATTGGAGTGCTTCGCTCGGGAGCCGGGTGCAAAGTTGGTCAAGTGAGAGAGATAGAGCACCGTAGTGCTTTCGAGTTCTACCGGGATCGGCCGAGTGCTTTTGAGCCCGGGAGGATTGCCGTAGGCTAATCAAAGAGCGATAGAGCATCGAAGTGCTTCCGAGTCCGGCTAGATCGCCGAAGTGCTTTTGAGCCTAGGAGCTATTGCAGGCCGGCTGAATGAGAGATGGAGTATCAGAGTGCTTTCGAGTCCGGCTAGTCGACATTTGTGGTGAGCTTTGCGCTCTGTAGGGCTCCAATGCCAAATTTTTTATTTTATAGATTTAAATCCAAACCGATATTAAGATACGAATCTACATCAATACTAATAAATGAGTAAAATAATAATATAAAAATCATTCGATCAAATGACCCAAAAATCATACTCGAAAGTAACTTTGAATAGTAACAATTATATGATCTCAAGTCATTCGTAAGAAAAAAAACACCTGAACTAATATCAAAATATTAAACTTGTTGCATCTCGGGTTCCCAATTATTGTACGGATTAGGGAGCCTTCCAATTTTTAACTGTGAGTCGATCTGGATCGGATCTGGTCTCCATCATTAATAACCTAAAGCCTACACAACACAAATAACAAACAAGAGATTAGAGGCCGATGGGAGACTATATTCCGTCGACATTCCGACGCACAAGTCAAATGTCTTCTACAACAAACTTTTAAAGATAAACGTAGCGAGAGTGCAAAAATGTAGTGATGAGGGGAGTGTAAGAGGGATGTATTTGGAGGTTTGAGCTTCGTGGGTCCGCCCGGTAGAGAAGCGGCTTAGAGGTGTGCCCGCAGAGGGCTTAGAGGTGCGGCTGATAGAGGGCGACTCACTCTTTGGAGGGTAGACCTCACAGACAGGCCCTTGGATGAAGAGCCGGCCGATGCCTATTGGCTGGGTTGACACTGCTGGTAGGAGTGCTGCTTCAAGCCGGAGTGCTGGATCAGGTAGGAGTTCCCTTATAGCCAGAGTGTTGCTACAGATCGGAGTAGATTAGGCTCAAGGTGCATTAGGCTGGCGAGCTGCTACCACAGGCCGGAGCCCATTTGCGGCCTGAGTGCTGCTATAGCTGGAGTAGATTAGGCCCGAGGCGGAGTGCTTCTAGACCAGGGGAGTTAGTGCAGGGCGGCTGAGTGAGAGATAGAGCACCGGAGTGCTTCCAAGTTTGGCAAGATTGACGGAGTGCTTCTGAGCCTAGGGGCTGTTGCAAGCCGGCTTAATGAGAGATGGTGCTCCTGAGTGCTTCCGAGTCCGGATGGATCGCTAGAGTGCTTTTGAGCTTGGGAGCTGCTATAGGCCGGCTGAATGAGAGATGGAGTACTAGAGTGCTTTTGAGTCCGGCTGGATTGCCGAAATGCTTCTGAGCCTAGGGAGATGCTGTAAGCTGACCGAGTGAGAGATGGAGCACCGGAGTGCTTTTGAGTCTGGCCGGAGAGAATCCAAACTGAACGGGCGACCATTGTTGACAGCAAGGACGGTGGGGTAGGAGCCATTGAAGGGAGATCGTCGTGCTCTACTTAGCCTGAATGCCACAGGAAGTAGCTGACCGCCATCATGGGCTTTGAGTCCCGTCTTCTGAAGACAGGAGACAGGATATCGCTTTTAGGAGAACTCTATTCTCCTTTTGGTCTACGAGCCGCCGAGAGGAGCTAGTCGACATTTGTGGAGAGCTTTGCGCTCTGTAGGGCTCCGAGGTGCTTTGCTTGGTTCAGGAGCTGAGGATGGGAGCAGAGCGTAGGTTTTGAGGGAACCTTGCTGCCCGGCTCTCTTGATCCCCCCCTCTTTTCCTTATTTGTTGCTCTCCTTTTTATAGAGGGAAGTGGTGAAAATTCTCCCACCAAGTGGGGTTTTAATTTCCCGCAGAAACAAAATTTTTTCCGCCTTGATGAAGCTTCTCTACCACATTTCGGGTTTCGGGTTTCAGGTCGATCTGCGATATTGGACCCATCACTAGCTCCCATGCCAAATGGTTTGAAATTTCAACCTTTGGCATGTGATGATGGGACGTTGTTGCATAGGTCTTCATGAGTGTTCCTTTCCTGAACACCCTCTAAATCTTGGTTCTGGGGGTACGCTTGGTGGCGCAGCAGCTTCTGTAGGGAAGCATGATGTCGAGACTCCCGTCTTCCGAAAGGGAGGTAGGCCTCCCGTAAGGAGGGGACTTCCTGGCTTTGGGATGGAGGACTTGTGACTTGGAGATGGAGTGCTCATCAATGCAGGACATGCATTCTTTTTAGGAACGCCAAGCCGTCTTCTTTAATTTTCAGTGCTCCTGGCTAGATAGAGGGCAAAGAGCCTCCACGCTAGAGAGAGGAGGGCTAAAGGCCTCCTGACTAGACATAGGGCTAAGGACCTTCGTGCTGGAGATAGGAGGGTTGAGGACCTCCTAGCAGGATGGAGGGTTGAGAACCTCCTTACTGAAAAGAGGAGGACTAAGGGCCTCCTAACAAGATGGAGGGTTGAGAGCCTCTACATTTGAGAGAGGAGGGCTGAGTGCCTCCTGCAAGGACAGAGGGCTGAGGACCTCTGTGCTAGCAAGTCAATATAGGACAGGCATTCTTTTCGGGAATGCCAAGCCGTCTTCTTTAATTTTCAGTGCTCTTGGCTGGACGGAGGGTAGAGAGCCTCCGCGCTGGAGAGAGGAGCGTTGAGGGCCTCTTGACCAGACGGAGGGTTGAGGACCTCCGCGCTGGAGATAGAAGGGTTGAGGACCTCCTGGCAGGACGGAGGGCTGAGAACCTCCGTGCTGGAATGAGGAGGGCTGAGAGCCTCCTATAAAGACAAATGGCTGAGGACCTCCACACTGGCGAGAGGAGGGCTAAGGGCCTTTTAGCAGGACGGAGGGCTGAGAGCCTCTACGTTAGAGAGAGAAGGGTTGAGGGTCTCCTGCAAGGATAGAGGGCTAAGGACCTCCGTATTGGCAGGTCAATGCAAGACAAGCATTCTTTTCGGGAACGCCAAGCCGTCTTCTTTAATTTTCAGTGCTCTTGGCTGGACGGAGGATAGAGAGCCTCCGCGCAGGAAAGAAGAGGGCTGAGGGCCTCCTGACCAGATGGAGAGTTGAGGACCTTCGCGCTGGAGATAGGAGGGTTGAGGACCTCTTGATAGGACGGAGGGCTGAGAACCTCTATGCTGGAAAGATGAGGGCTGAGGGCCTATTGTAAAGGCAGAGGATTGAGGACCTCCACATTGACGAGAGGAGGGCTGAGAGCCTCCTAGCAGGATGGAGGGCTGAGAGCCACTATGTTGGAGAAAGGAGGACAAAGGGCCTCCTGCAATGACAGAAGGCTGAGGGCCTCCGTTCTGGCGAGATGAGGGTTAAGGGCCTCCTAGCAGGATGAAGGGCCGAGTGCCTCTGCACTGGAGAGGCAGATATTCAAATTATATATCTATATATAATTTCATATGTAGAAATATAATAAAAAAAATATGCTGGGATTACATTATGATCAAATATTTAACAATATTGATATAATCATTTTTTAATAATTTATGCTAAAATTAATTTCTAGTAATTAAATTATAGTCAAATCTGTACAATATTATAACTCATGCAAAAATGTGCAATCATATAAAATATATTCAAATCATACTCACATATAAAAAAAGGGATCAATGATTAGTGATAAGCTTACCAACAAATAGCAAACATTGAAACTCAAGTTAAATTGTTTTCACATAAACAAAGGTTCTTCAACTATTATCCAAGACCCGTAGATGAACCGTCTACATAGAACTCTATAAATAATGTTGCTTTTAATAACCCGTGAATGATAGGTTTGACATTTAATTTTACTAATAATATATTAATATATATTCAAATATATTTCATCGATCTCTATAATGGTCCATACTTAATTAAAATAAAAACTTTACTCAAATATACACATTTTTAAAAATTTTTTCATACCAAAAACATATATATATTCTTATCATCAAAATTTATATAAAGTTTTCATTATGTTCAAAATACGCATAATTGCTCCATAGCTGCCCATCAAGCGTAAAGCCTGATTCTTTAAATTCAATTTTTTTTTAAATTTTTTATTATATAATTATTTTTAAATTAAATTAAAATCATATTAATAATATCATAAATTATATATAAAATATGAGACATTATAATTTACACGTATATACATGTCTGTGTATATATATTTATATATGGGCGATTTCAATTTACATAGTTGGTTTTAAATTTATAAATGATAACTAAATGGGAAATATAATATAAACAAAGAATTAAAGCATAATTAAACATCATGTAAGTCAAATCGTGATCTATAAGTTGAGTTAGTTTGATCTATAATTTTAGTTTGATTTAGGGGAAGTAGAATTTTACTTTTTTTTTTTTTTTTATAAAATTATTGGATCAAAATTTAATAGTTAAGATTTAAAAAATAAAAAATATTTGATGGGTCCAATAACCCTGGGCCAATGGGCCAGGCCCGCGGCAAGCCCACAATCAAACTTCAAACTAAAAGTCCCACATTACTTTTGGAGAAGCATTCCATCCGCAAACCCCACTATAAAAGCAAGCATTCTCAAGATGAAGGATAAGTTGGAGAAGCTCAAAAGCTCCATAAAGCTTCTGAGAATGGCATAGCCTGCTAGCCGATCTCCAATGAGAGCAGCCGGGCAGCTAGAGATCTCCGACTTCTCTCCTCTCATCCAGAGGCCCTTGCTTTCGCCTGTCCGAGGCTCTCGCCTCTCCTGGGATGTGTGGAGGTCCCGGGGCCTCCATAGTCCGAGGCCTCAGCCTCCACCGCCACGAGGCCTCGGCCCTCCCACCGGGCCCGAAAGAGGCCCCAGTCCTCCATCCAGAGGCACGGAGCCTCCTTCTTCCAGAGGCACGAGGCCCACGACCCTCCTACACCCGGAGGCCTGAGGCCTCCTCACGCACGACGGAGGCCCTTAGTCCTCCATCCCGGGAGGCACGTGAGGCCTGCCCTTCGCCACTGTGGAGGCCTCGCCCCTCCTCTCGTCCGGGAGGCCATCAACCTCCGCCATCCGAGGCTCTCATCCTCCGCCAACCACGAGGCCTTTAACCTCCGTCTGGGAGTCACGATCCTCTATCCCATAGCCGTGGAGCTCGCGGTCCAAGAGTTGGTCATCCGCCTGTGTAACAAGAATATTTACTTACTAGTTCCATTTAGTTCTTCTTCTTAAAGTCGCCTTTCGTGGGTGCAATTATAAGCGCCTCCGGGCCGGCGCACCATTAAGCCGATCTCCGCGGCGCACCTATAAGCGCGGCGGGCGCACCTATAAACCGCCCATTCCACATGAGATTTCTAAGCCGCCCTCACATGGCCGCACCTATAAGCGCTCTCCGTGGGCGCACTTATAGCCGCCATTCGCGGACGCACTCTGGGGCCCCCGGGCGCACTCTGCTTTGGCCTTCGCGGGCGCAATTATAAGCCGCCTCTCCGCCGGCGCACTCCAAGTCACCTCCGCGGCATATGTAAGCCGCCTCACGGGGCGCATTCATGAGCTCAAGCCTCCAAATACATTCCTCTCACACTTCATTCTCGCATTTTATGCATGCATTCCTCCATTTATCATGAAGATATCTCGACTGAAGTTGCCGGAGTGTCGACTGGGACAACCCCGCCGGCCCACGACCTCTTTGTTTGTTGTTTGTGTTTGAATGGCCGCGCAAAGCTCCTCTCCCTCGCAGCCTCGGAGTGGCCGGCGCAGCCTCCTCTCTGCACCTCTAGAGTAGCCGCGTGTGCTCTCCTCCCGGCCGCCTTTGGGGGCAGCAGCGGTGAATCGACTCGTGACGATGGCTCTATAATATAAACGCGCGAACTCGAGCACGCCGTGAGTCTGGCCTGGGCCGATCCCATCTGTGCAGGCTGGGTCGGAGTTAGCTTCACAACAGTCGCGCCTGCACGACTCCTCCAAGATCTCACACCGCCCTCAACCGGGACCTCTCCGCTTCCGTAAGTGCTACCGGGACCACCGCAAATCCCGACAGCCACAAGGTCAATCTATGAAGAAGAAGATGAGGGCGTGGCACCGCCTCTCAGCAGCCTCCTCCGAAGACATTGGGCGGATGAGCAACCCTTTGAGACATTAGGCCTCAACTTTATAATCTGAGGGTGCGGGCTCGACCGGGACGGCGGTCCCCATTCAACCTTTCTGTTTCCTAAGCTGAAACCAAAAAATCCCTCCCGAACTCATCGGGATTTTCGCCAGATCGCCTTGGTTAGCCAAAGCGCAGGCAGAGCTCTCCGCCGCAGACGCGGCCAGACTGCATGTACGTCCCGGACCTTACCCTGGCCCCCGCCGATAGGCCACTTGTCTCCCACTTTACAAAGAAGAACCGATTTTTCCAGCTTCTTCGAGAGTCAATGATGGTCTTATTTATTTTTATCCCCGCAGACGGGCCGAGTGAGATCCACTGGCCCCGGGTCACATCAAAATGACCTTAAGGCCGGACATCCCGAACTTATGGCCAATCTTCCGAGAAAAATACATAGGTGCAAATGTACTCACCGCGCTGGCATGAAGCCGGGCAATGGGTACTTCAGGCCGCCATGATCGACTCAAGCTCCTCCCAAGATCGGCAAGCGAAGGCCGCTCCTCAAGTGAGCCTCAGAACAAGGAAATAGCCTTCCGTGGGAAAGAGGCTCTATCGCCCACGCCCGAACCTCAATGCCATTTCTTTCTGGATGTCAACCTGACGCACAAGGCCTTAATATCATTTTCCCTCAAATCAAATGAGAAATCCGCTACGGAAGCCATAATCGGAAAAAGTTTTAGGGTGTCTTCAAGGGTTTGTCCGAGAAATGGGAATGAGGAAGACGAAGGAGGCATAACCGATTTCAAAACTAAGGAAAACTTAAGCGCTAAGCATGCAAAGGACGCCGCACCCCGCCACGCGTCACCTCCTCATTCGAACCAGCCTAAAGGACGGCCCCGCACGAAACCCTCATTAATGGCACCGCTGATCACACGTGTCGCCACTCCACTGACTCCCGCCAAAGGATTCGCGATTGACATGACCCGGATCTCCTTCCAATCAAAGGAGGACACGCCACACTTTCGCGCCGGCCAACCGCCAAAATGGTAAATCATTTCCGACCGCCAAGGATGGTCAACAATTTCGAACTCAAATCGACTTAACCGCCAACAATTCGAACTCCTAATCGACCAGACGGCCAACAATTCGTGCATCTAAAATCGACTCAAAACGGTCAACAATTCCGGCCAAGCCTCTTTCACTCCTTTATAAGTTTCCACAGTGATTCTCAAAGTAAGGAAAACGTCCCATCATGCGAACATACGGAGGCCAAAATCACCACCAAAGACGGGGGCGAAGTGATGGGTACACCAATAATGGGTGGCCCAAGAAAGGTCAACAGCCCGTAAAGCTTGGCCAATGTTTCTAACGCCCAATAAGAAGATAGACTCAGAATCGAAGGCCCAAGGACGATCAACGCTGCAGATTGACCGCCCCGGGGTGGCTAACTTGTTCACAAACGGTCAACTCAAGGCCGACCAGCTATTGGCCTTCTCGAGGCTTTGCAACGCTGATGGGCCTATTCCATTCTCGGGGCCCACACCCCATCAATCGATCGCTCACGCTCTCCCTTCGTTCTCCACGGCGGCCAACAAGCCGACGGTCAATCAGACACGACCGCCTCGCTCCCTAGTACGCCGGGCCCAAACGATGCCCTTCTACAGAATGGGCCCGACCACTCGTGCCCATAGCCCAAATGGAGGCAACCCACGACGCCTTTCATAAGGGCGGGCTAACACGCACGCAGACGGGGCCAACTCGCGCCGACCGTCCGCACATAATACATCGGGGCTCCAAAGCCTTCTAACAAGAATCTGCCCCGACCCGCTTAGGTCCATCACTATAACAAGGCCACCACGATCTTCCAAGGATATTCCATGACTCAAAAGGAATATTTCAGATGATTGGCGCGCCTTCAAATAAGGAAGGCGCCAGATCCTCCTAACTCCTCACGCCCAAGGAACCTCAACCGTAACATGTCGGGAAGAAAAGAAGCCAACTTGAAGGTGGTTGACCGCCCAAGGAAACAATCCTCCACAATCGTAAGAACAAGATCACCTCCTAAGGAAGGCCAACAAAGAAGATTGGGACGATCACTCCTTCCAAAGGAGGAGGATCGCCATCTTTGCAAGAGAAAAGAGGCCCCCGATCCACCATCCAGTAAGGCACACTTTGATAGACGCTTTTCTGGATGCTTTCATTCAAAGCGACATTTTTCTTCAAGCTTAGATCGAGACAAAACCCTAAGTGCTCCGAGAAATGCCTCCGATTCCTGGGAATGTACCCAAACTCTCAAACACAATCCAACTCCAAGGCAACGAACTCAGTCTTTACACACGCTCTCTCGCCTTCCCACCATTCAGACGAGAAAGACTTGCGCCTTTCTCGACATTTGGAACAAGACACTCCATTCCCTCTCTCATTGCTTTCTCTCACTTTGGGGCCTTTCTATCAAGGCCACATCGACTTCGGGAACCATTTGAGCTTTCTCTGATTACATCCCGCCGCTAACGCCGAATTTCTCTTGCTTTGTTTTAGCTGGTGTGCAGGATTCGATTTCATGAAATGAAATGGCTCAAAACTATCCGCTAATCCAACTGTCGTTTCTGATCCGCGACGCATCAATATTAAATATACTTATACTTTTAATTTATTTTTTAAATATTAATATTTATTGAATATTATATCAAATATTAAAAATATTTTAATAAAAATAATTATTTATATATTATTATATAATATTTAAATTTTAACTGTTAAATTTTTCAAACTTGATAATATGAATAAGAGAAACAGGATTCCCGCACCGAAGAGGTAGCTGAAAACGTGACCAAAGAGACTGCAGTTTGGTGGCTAGCCGACTCCCATTATCAGACCTCGATGTTAAGCAAATTACCAAATTGCCCTATCAACCTCTCTTATATATATATATAATTAAAACACCTATAAGTCAAGACCTTGACCTTTCATTTATGAGGAATATGTTACACCAACTAAGCATTTTATATCTGTCAAAAAAAATATATTATTCATATATTAATTTGTACACTAACTTTTATCAAAATTATTAAAAATATGTATAAATTTTATCTTATTTTAATTTTTTACTCTCTATCATTTTACCCTGAATTGATAATTTCGATACAATAAGAAATATATGAACAGTATTTTTCCTCTGTCAATGCCACTCAAATTTCATCCCTTCCCATTTCCTCTGAATAGAGTCGGTGCTTAATCTCGATAGATTCATACTTAATACAAGTACGAGATTTATTTACTTTATTTGCTGTTTATTAGGATTATAAAATAATAGATTTTTTCACAGGTTGATAATATCTGAATGACTAATTTAACCTTTTTATATATATTTAAATGTTACAAGACTTATATTTAAACAAGATTTTTTCTTGTTTGAATAATTTTATCAATCTTTTATGTCGCAATCAGAATACTCCTTTAAAGATATTAATTATGTGGTTCATAGAAATAATAATAATAATAATAATAATTTGAAATAATCGAGTTTAGGGTTTGATTATGTCACTTAGCTTGTGAGGATATTGTGGTCCAAATGACTATGGAAAATGTCACCTAAGACAATATGCTATCTATTGTATATTTCCGACATATGATGTTATCAACTTGATCTATTTTTTTTTATAAATTGTAACGCCCCTCAAGACATTCACATATGTATATTCCGCTTTCTCAATTTTTAATTTCACGACGTCTCCAACCTACATGCGCGATGGCCGGAGAACTTCACGGCCCCCAAACCATACAGTGCCTCACTATTGTTCTCGGCAGACGGAGCCCACCGCCCCAAAACGCATCTACAAGGAATAAGATCAACGCCTCTTATAAAGCGCACGCTCTGCTCCTCTCCATCCGACGCTGACTCTATACCACCCCTGGGACCCTGGGGGCCTCAACGCAGACACTGGACCGGGATCCCGGCTTTGATACCATTTGTAACGTCCCTCGGCGCACTCGCATGTAGATAGTGTCCGCGTTTGACGGGAGAACTTCGCGCTGGGCCTCCAACCTACAAAGCCGAGGCCCGGAGAACTTCACGACGCCCCCTCAGCCACAGTGCCTCACTGGCTTTGTTCCTAGCAGCATCCCACCGCCCCAAAACGAGTCTACAAGAAAGAGGTATCCACGCCTTATAAAAGCACGCTTCGTTTCCTCTCCATCCGATGTGGGACTTTACATAAATTATAAAATATTATTACATTAAAAATTAAGTATAAAATTTAAAAAAAATTAAAAAATACTTACAAAGGAAACATTATCGAATAATTATAGTATTTTTTTCAATGGATATTTAGATGGTATTCAACAGATATATTCATGGATGTTGAATAACAAAGAATAACATTAATGTAATAACCAATCATATCATTTATAACAATAGCATAGTCTTGTAGGAGCACCTCCAATATAAGGAATATATTAGATTTTTTAGATCCAATAGTTCATATTTATTTATTTTTAATATAAAATAAGTTTTTTAATTTTTTAAAATATGTTAAAATATCAAAATACTCATGTAATAAAAAAAATAAAAAGAACTAAAAAAGCTATTACATATCAATATTTTTTTTTTTTTAAAAAATTAAACATAGACTGATGGATCAGAAATTATGAGAAACCTCCTTGCATTGGAGAGAGCCGTCGGATATGCATGGATGAGAGTCATAATAGATATCATCTCGCTAAAACCATGCAATGGAAACTAGCACGAGGGGAAAGGGATAGCACATAAAGGTAAAGCTTTAATGACTCTGAAGCCAAATTTGTCATCCATATTCATACGCACGATCCCATCTTCAAGCTTCCAATTAAATGAATGTATTAGGGAACCTAGCATGTAAGGAACCATCCGATTTGCCAATGGCATTCCTGGACATATCCGACGACCTGCACCAAATGGAAGTAACTCGAAATTGCCACCTTTGACATCAATATTCGACTTCATAAACCTCTTAGGGATAAATGAATTCGCGGCTTCCCACATGCTTTCCTCCCTTCCCATGGCCCAGACATTCACAAGCACCTGTGCGCCTTTAGGCATGGTGTAATCGAAAAGATGAACATCCATAGCAACTTTTCTCGGAATCAGGAATGCCATCGCCAGATGAAGCCTAAGAGTTTCCTTCACTACCGCTTGCAAGTAGGGGAGCCAAGCTATGTCTTCCTCAACTAGGTTACTGTTACCAATGACATGCTTGAGTTTAGCTTGAGCTTTCTCCAACTTTTCAGGGTTTCCTATCAGCTCTGTCATTACCCATTTAAACGTCGTTGAGGTTATATCTGTTCCAGTTACAAATAGATTCTGCTATATATTTTTCATTACTTGTATAAAAAGAATAAATATACCAAAAAGTTAAATTATTTTGCTAGTATCCAATGATTCTCTTGTAATCTATGGAACCTATTTATGTGAATATCCTTTCAAAATTATAGCGTGTATAGACACTATGTGACTCTATACCATGTGTTAACAACTAAATACAAGAACACGGGAAGACTATTTTAGAAATTAAACTTATGTCTACTTATTGACCAAGCTTTGGTACCATGTCAATAAGCCAACTATCTCATAAAGTTAACCTATTATTTAAATGTCGGAAAGTAATTCTATACTTTGACAAATCCTAATAATTTTATAATCATTAAATATAAATTTAATGACTAATATATTTTTTATTTTAAAAAATAAAATATTTGGGCCGTTAAATTAGTATCAAAATCAAGTAAAAAAAAAGTTAGCAACATAGCACCTACATTGCAACCCCTAACCATTGGATCATCTATGATCTAACGGTTAATATTTAATTTATTAAAATAATATAGTAAATTTGTTTTTTTATTTAATTATTTTTTAAAAAATATTAAAATATCTAAATATGATAAGAAATAACAACAAAAAATATGATGAGAAACACAATCGATGATTCATGGTGGTCGAGAACGGAGACTGCCGACCACGGGTTTCGGGTTGAGAAGGAGAGGTCTTGCTTCTGAAGGACCTGTCTAGCCATGGTGGCCGAGGATATCACCACCGTCGTCAAATAGACGAGTTGTACCGTCATCACCGGCCCGTATACTTTGGCGATCTCTGCGAACGATCTGTACGGGTTGGTTATATGGTTTAAGACGTTTCCAATCACCGGTAAAGGAAAGGGTCCCGGCGGCAGCTGCTTCTGATTGAATCTGGTTCGTTTCAGAAGGAAAAGAAGATACTGAGTCGAAAGGAATAGCAGAAGAAGACAGAATACATAGCTAAAATGATTCATATCCATGGAGAAAGCTGTCTCTGATTGAGAGCTATCGTAGAAGATGAGCTACGTATATGTAAATGGAAGATTGAATATTAGCGGACAACCAAGCTAACTAAGCTCCCCGAGATTGGGTATTTTCACCGGCGGTATGTTTGTCTCTGTGGTTGGGAGATTTTGAGATGAGCGCCATGGATGAAGGCCTTATATGCTTGAGGAATCTGTTTAACTAGGGAAGAGAGGAGGCGATGGGGGCCCCCGAATCCGGAAAGACGAGGGCCATTGTGACAGGTATCGAACAGTCAGATTAAAAATTTGACGGTCAATATTAAAAAAAAAAATAAAAAAAATAATGAAAGTAATTTTTTTAATTAAATATAAAAAAATATATAAAAATGAAAAAAATAATATTAAATATTTTTGTTAATATATATATATATATATATATATATATATATATGTAACCGTTAGATTTTTTTATTCAACGGCTGCCTGGGTGTTGGAGGGGCTGGGATGCCCCCCGCATTAAAGCGCTCCCGAATTTGATAGGTATCATAGGGTTCACTTTGCAAATCGCATTGTTGAATAATCTAACGGTCCAAATTTTTTATATAAAAATAAAAATATCAATGCAGATATCAGAATCTACTTACCAACATTCAAAGTTAATACATACAAATAACCCGCTTTTTGGACGGCTAACCCAATGTCAGCCTAACAGGTGAGGTAAAGGCTCAAATCCTGAAAGGCCCAAAATGCTCCCTGAAAGGTCAACACTAGCATTGATCGTCGAAACGCAAAGCAGCAGCCTTAACCCGAACGGCCAATCCGAAAGCTGACTAAGTATCAGAATAAGAGGCCCAAAAAGCGTGTAAATCTAATACGAGTCGTGCCCAATTTGAAAGCGATCTCGCATATTTTAAAAAATAATGATCCTTTCATGATTACACAATTTTCCTAAAAGCTGATCTTCTCCAAAAAGGCAGCAAGCAATTCGACACCAACGATGGAGTCTATACGGTCACAAGAGTATGAAAGAAAAGCAGATGATTTGAATATCTGTTACACAGTTCAGAAAGAAAAGGATCTATCAAATCACGCGTGTCATGCCCACCAACCCAGACAAGGCCGCCATTGCCAGTCCAGAAGATCACGCCACCTTGACCAAAGAAGGTGGCTCTCCTACTATCCATATAAGCTTGGAGTCTTCATTCTGGAAGACAAGCTCTCAAACACACTCTCTAACTTACCTTCAAGAGAACATACAGAACACACTTTCTAAAACAACAAAGAGATTTTCTGATACAGTCTAAGTCATGAATGCTTACAGTGCTTGAGCAAAGATTATCCTTTTCTCTTTCTGCATAAGCGTTCACCTTCAAATCCTACCAAAGACCTTCAGATTGCAGGAGTCCTTTCCGATTTTCTGAGAACTGTTCCGCAAAGCTTCCACGCTTTCGGAACGCCGCTTCCACTCACTCTTTGTGAGCAGTAAGCTGAAACTCACATTCTCAACGGGCCAACACTCCCGACAAACTTATTCCCTTTTACTCTCTTTTACTTATCAGCTCACCTTCCTCGATTCGAAGGCTTTTTACTGACTTGAGCGTCAGAGTGTTTTCATTGAGATAACCTCCCACCGACACACTGCCTCTTGTTCACTTTAGTGGTGTGCAGGATTCAAACTCAGTGAACGGAGTCGGGTTGAACCATCTAGATGAATTCGAATCTGTCTGAAGTCGGATCCAGATACGCATCATTGGCGTCGCCTGTGGAAAATGCTTATGAAAAGCCAACCACAATTCCACACAGCGCTCTCTTTTTACCACCTGATTCATCCACAATGGTGAATACGAGAGCCCAAGCTAGCGATCCTGTTAGAGAGGTCGCTTCTCCCAACTAGGACCACGCTGCTGGTACCTTGGTCAACAGGGCAATAGGTGGAGTGCCAGCGCCTTACTTTCAATAGCTGATGGAGCATATGCAGACCAACAACCGTCTAAATACTCTACTCTCGACAGGAGCAGCCACAGCAGGCGGCCCCGCCAACAGCCGTCCCTATGTCGGTCATCAAAAAAGGTGGCTAAAGAAAAAAGAAGCCAACCAGAAGGCCCGAGAGGCCCACGAATAATCCAATCCTCAGCCTCTCACAAGGCTTCGTGCCGTAACAGCTCAAGAACGCCTGGGAGCATAACTCCCGGAGAAAGTCCCGAGAGAAAAAAATTGAGTATACTCGGGTAGAAGACGGAATGCAATCCTGAGTGAGCTCTCAGATTGTCGTCTGGCTGAGATAGTAGCCAGCTGGCTACTAGACCATCCATGGACAAAACAGAGTTGAGAGCTTATCTCAATTCTAAGAGATCTGCCAACGCCGCTTGCGCAGATCCGCGAGTAGATAAGATTTGGAACCGCGTGTTCCAGGACGATGAGCGTGCTATTGACCTTGATAGATCTCCTTTCACGGCAAAGGTCCTAAACCGTCCACTACCCACCGAATTCAAAATGCCTTCCCTTGACTCATACGATGGGAGCAGTGATCCAATTGACCATTTGGATCACTTTCGCACCCATCTGAGTCTATAAGGGTTGGAAGACTCAGCGATGTGCTGCTACTTCCTGCTCACGCTGAAGGGATATGCCCGCATTTGGTTTCATCAACTCCCTTTAGGCACCATCGGTAGCTTCCGGGAGCTCACAGATATCTTTCTGGCTCAGTACTCCTCGAGCCGACGGGAAGAGAATCAATCGTGGCACCTGTCCCACATCAAGCAGAAGTCGGGAGAGAACCCACGGCGATTCCCGGACAGCTTTGTGGCAGAGGTAAGGCGGATTCCTCAGATCACGGAGGAGATGAAACTAGACAGTTTCATCTCTGCGCTGACCTACGGGACTTCTTCAAACACCGGCCCATAAGAATTTTTAAACCTTCCGGGAGGCGGAGTCCATCACCCGGGCCTATGCAGCAGCAGAGGAGGCCAACGAAGTGAAATGCCCAAAGCGGGCAGATCAGCCTCGATCATTCCATGGAGAGGAAAAAAGAAAATACAGCGGCAGTGATCACTCCTGCCGGAAGCAGCATAGGACAGGGCCGTCAGAACGCAGAAATCACAAGCCCACCAGCTTTACGCCTCTAATGGATTCATGCTTAAATGTCCTCATACAGATCCGCGGAAAAAGTTCCTGAAGTGGCCAAAACCACTGAAGGACACTAGGAACCAGTCAAAGTATTGCGACTTTTACCGCTCTATTGGGCATTCTACTGAGGATTACAAGACGCTGCAGAGGGAGATTAAGGAGCTAATTCGCAGATGCCACCTCACCAAATTTGTCAAGGGCCCCGGGCAGAATTCTGGAGCAGCTGGCGAAGAAGAGCAGGAGCAGTCTCCTTCCCGAAATCGGGTTGCGGCAAGGATGGTTAATATGATCACCACTCGACCTGCCAAAAACCCAGCCGACAATGAGGAGCAGCAGATTGGGAGGAAGAAACAGCGCACGGCGGACAACACCATTAGCTTCAATGATAATGATTTGGCTCATGTAATATCCCCTCGTTGTATCTGCACTCGTTTTAGACGGTAGTGTCGACTACCAGCTGAAGCGAGTTTTTATCGACAATGGAAGTTCAAAGGATTTGCTTTACTTGGATGCGTTCTTTGAACTAGGTTTAAAAAATAACCAATTGAAACCTGCCGAAGGCCCATTGTATGGCTTTGACAACGAGCCAGTGCCTATCCAAGGACCATTCAACTGGAGGTTACTTTGGTTACATATCTAAAAACAGTATGTCGAACACTCACCTTCCTGGTGGTCGACCTACCTTCTGTTTATAACGCAATACTAAGTAGGCTGTGCTTAACAGTGTTCGAGGCTGTCACCTCAATTCCACACCTCAAGATAAAGTTCCCAACACCTCAAGATAATGTGGGTACTCTATGGAGGCCCTGAATTGCAGTACTTCTGGGTGCTGGCTTCTTTCTGATGCCGGTTTGTGAGGCTGAGTCTGTTCCCGGTTTGGGTTGCCTGGTTAGGTCCTTACTGTGATATGACAGTGGTGGCCTGGTTAGGTGCTGATTTGTTGGATTTTTTACAGTCGTTTTGATGCACTGTGCTTATGCTGATTTGTTGGTTAGGTCCTTACTATTGCATTTGGCGGCCTCTCTAACCCGGTTGGTGTGCTGATGTGCATACCTTTCGATCCTGTGTTCTCTCGGCCAATTGGGAGCCGATATTGTCAGCTGGAATTTTTGAGGCTTGGTGGAGCCTTTCCGATGTGGGCAAATTGGTTTTTGTCCGCGATGATGCTCTATCGGGCATGCTGCTAATCATGATGCAGCTGGTTACGTTCCAGTATGCTGGGCTGTTGCCAGTATGTAATATGCTGAAGCTGGGACTGGATGCACAACATGTGATGTTGGTTGCGGCTGAACAACTAGTTGCTCTTGCACTGTTGTTGTTTGACGCTGATATTGTAACTTCATTTTATTTTTTGTTCTTCGGTTGAACGTTGTTCTCTTAGAGGCTACTCTGGTATTATATGATGTACCGGTTGCTCGGGGTATGCCCTAGCATTTTATGTTTTAAATCCAAGTCAAAATACTTGGAGATAAAATATAGCTTTTGTAATTTTTTTCTCCCGTTAATCCAAAATACTTACTTACCAAAAAAAAGTTCCCAACGCCTTACGGTGTGGGAGAGGTGTTAGGTGATCAGGTTACTGGACGGACATGCTACATGTCTCAGGTTGCCTCTAGCGGTAGCACTAGAACAGTTGAAAAACTCGATCATCGAGATGAGACAATCTTACAGCAAAGCACAATCCGCGAAGTCATAGATCTAGTCCCACTAGACCCGGAGGAATTGGAAAGGTGTGTACAGATCGGCGGCTCACTCACCGAAATACTACGCGATGAGTTGATCGCGTTCCTACGATGAAACGTTGACAGCTTTCCAAGGACTCCAGTAGACATGCCTGAGATTTCGGCTGAGGTGATTATCCACAAGTTGGGGCTTGATCCTAACTGGAAGCCCATCAGGCAGAAGCGGAGAAACCACTCCGTAGAAAAGTTGATCGTCATGTGAGAGGAGGTGAAAAAGCTATCGGACGCAGGTTTTATTAGAGAAGTTTACTACCCGGATTGGCTCTCTAACGTCGTCCTGGTGAAAAAAAGTAACAAAAAATGGCGGATGTGCACCGATTTTACCGACGTTAACAAAGCCTGCCCAAAGGATAACTTTTCCTTACCCAGGATCGACCTACTGGTTGACACGACAGCAAGACATGAGTTACTAAGCTTCATAGACGCTTATTCGAGTTAGAAACAAATCCAGATGAGTCCAGAAGACGAGGAGCACACCTTGTTCATGACTGATTAGAGTACCTACTGCTATAAAGTGATGCTCTTCGGACTAAAAAAGGCTGAAGCAATCTATCAACGACTGGTTAACAAGATGTTCAAAAAATAGATTGGTCGCAACATGGAGGTCTACGTCGATGACATGCTCGTCAAGAGTAAGGTCACCAGCGACCACATCCGCGACCTGGTGAGTCGTTTGAGGTGCTCCGTAAGCATCACATGAAGTTGAACCCGGTTAAATGTGTATTCGGGGTAGCCTCCAATAAATTCTTGGGTTTCATCGTCTCCCAATGAGGAATTGAGGCAAACCCAGAGAAGATTAAGGCTCTCGCAGATATGGCTCCACCACGGAGCGTAAAGGACGTCCAGCGATTGACTAGACAGCTGGCAGCGCTGTCCCGCTTTCTCGTGAAGTCTGGCGACAAGTACCAACCCTTCTTTAAGGCCTTTAGAGGAACAAAATCCAACGGGTTTCGATGGACGGCAAACTGCTAAACAGTTTTTGATGAATTGAAGCAGTATCTGGCCAGCTCGCCGTTGCTAGTGTCACCCAAGGGCGGAGAAGAGCTGTATCTTTACCTAGCAGTGTCGGAGGCGTCCCTCAGTTCTGTCCTCATGCGCTAGGACTCCGACACTCAACGGCGGGTCTACTACGTAACTAAAATGTTGACCGGCCCAGAGACCCGCTACTCGCCCGCAGAAAAACTGGCCTTGGCGATTATATTATCCGCGCGGAAGTTAAGGCCCTACTTTCAGGCACGCCGTGTAGTGGTCCTTACAGACCAGCCTCTGAAAAGTATACTCCAAAAACTCGACGTTTCTGGACGGTTGGTAAAATAGGCTATCGAGTTGGACGAGTTCGACATCGAATTCCAACCCAGATATGCTATAAAGGCGCAGGCTCTAGCTGACTTTATTGTTGAAACCACAACCCCATTTCTCGAGGAGCAGCCCGCAGAAAGCGTGGAACTGCTTGACGGGGTTCCAGAATGGATAGTCCATGTAGATGGATTGTCTACGGATGTTGGCAGTGGCACTAGAGTACGATGCCCTATTAGCCAGATTACGATTAGCCAAGGAATGCTTAGCCAAGAGATTGGCGGTCTATAGCGACTCCGAACTAATCGTTAACCAGGTTAATGGAGACTTCGAGATAAACAACCCTCACTGGCCAAATACTTGGCAAAGGCAAGGTAGACCGCCCAGGGTTTTAACAAACTAACCTTGGTTCATGTTTCCAGAGCTGAAAACTGGAACGTAGACCAACTAGCTATGGCCGCTGCAGCCGAAAATCCGAAACAGTACTCGAAGGACATAAGGGAGATCTTGAACACTCCCAGTATAGAGAAACAGGAGGCGATGCAGGTTTCTGAAGCAAAAACTGGATGATGCCCTACCTTAGTTATCTGGCTAACGGATCGTTGCCAGAAGACGCAGAGAAGGGTAAACGAATCAAAAAGACAGCCGGCTGGTACACTGTGGTTGACGGACAGCTATATCACCGTGGCTACTCAACCCCATACCTCCGGTGCCTAACTCCCGAGAGGCTGACTATGCTTTGGGCGAAGTCTACCTCGGGATTTGCGGATTGCACATTGGTGGAAAAAAATTTAGCCTTCAAGATCATGCGGCAAGGCTACTACTTGCCCTAGATGAAAAAAGACGCACTTGAGTTTGTGAAGAAATGTGAAAGCTGCCAGCTTTACAGTAACCTTCACCGCCAACCATCTGCGGACTTGAAGATACTTCAGGCCCCTTGGCCCTTCGCGCAATGGGGGCTCGATATTTTCAGCCCATTTTCCATTGCCACGGGGCAAAGGAAGTTTGTCATCGTGGGTATCGATTACTTCACCAAGTAGGTCGAGGCCATCCCACTGGCAAAGATTACGGAGCACAATGCCCTGGAATTCCTTCGCCAGAACATCATTTGTAGATTCCGCATCCCTGAGGTCGTCGTGACCTACAACGGGACCCAATTCTCGGAGAAATGCTTCACTAAGTATTGCGCCAGCCTTAGTGTCAAGCTGGTCTATACTTCGATGGCATACCCCCAAGCGAATGGACAGGTGGAGGTCACGAACCGAACGCTACTCCACAGGTTAAAGACTAAGTTGGAGGACGCAGGGGGCTCCTAGGTAGACGAGCTCCCCTCAGTTCTTTGGTCTTACCGGATAACCCCAAAAGAACCAACGCGCGAGACGCCCTTCAGCCTCTGTTACAGGACTGAAGCAGTAATCCTGGTCAAAATCGGACTTTCAAGTCTTAGGGTGGAATCATTTGACCCACAGGGTAACTTTCAAAAATTAAGGAGCACCTAGACTTGTTAGAGGAAGCCTGCGACGCCGCCAGAGTATAGCTAGCGGCCTACCAACATCGAATTGTCTGATACTACAACAAAAAAGTTAAGGCACGACAATTTGATGTTGGAGACCTGGTCCTACGAGGCGTCGAGGCCACGGGCAAGTTGTCCGGCTGCAATAAGCTCTCATCTAATTGGGAAGAGCCTTTCCTTGTCTCCGTCGTCTTGAGAAACGGAGTATACAAACTCTGGAGCCAGGACGAAAAGTTGGTCCCACAAACGTGGAATGTGATCCACCTCAAACGCTACTTCCAATAAAAGGCACAGGTACGTATTTGCATTATTGTGTGTACACATTCGCTTGCTTGTTTTAGTTCGTAAAAATAAATGTTTCCTTAACATACTACCTTCCCCTTCTTGTGTGTATACATATATATATGTTTACTTTGCAGGGTTACCTGACCTAAACTGCTCCTAAGTCGGGAGGGTCCTTACCCTCTCGTTAATAAACCCTGGTCATCCAGGTGGCCCATAAGTAGTCGAACACAAACCTCAGTCATCCGAGTAGCCCATTAGCGATCGTATTTAAACCCTGGTCAACTAGGTGGCCCATGAGCGGTCTAGTGTGAACCTCGGTCATCCGAGCGGCCCGTTGGCGATCGTATTAAACCCTGATCATCCAGGTGGCCCATAAGTGACCGAATCTAAACCTTGGTCATCCAAGTGGCCGGTTAGCGATCAAAATCTTAGGGGGCTAGTGCAGCACACACAACGACCTCCTCCGCAAGGAGATAGCGTGATCAGTCAATGATGGTCGAAGGGAGAAAAATTTTTCTCCAACGCTGGCCGCCCAAGTCAGCATTTGGGTAGCGCCACTAGGCTTCACTCACAAGCCGTCACTACTAGGCTAGTTAATACAACCACCTACAAAAGCCTAAGGACCTTACTCCTTTGGCAGCACTACAATGGCCACCAGCTAACTGAGTTGGTCGTCCAGTGCAGCAGATATGCAAACACAAAGGCAGTAAAAAGAAATGGGCACGAAGTTGAAAAATTTTCATTTTATTGCTTCTAAATATATTACAAAGTACATCAGAATACATAAATATAGAGGGAAGTCCAAAAATCAGCAAAGGGCTAAGGGGGCGGTGGAGGCGGCGCCTGATCGTCTCGCGGATCCCTCACGAGACTGTCGTGGGTCTGGGCGGACCTATTTGACATGTTCAGTAGGTTCATAGGGAAGTTATGGTCAATAAGCCACGCAATGTGCCGGCACATATTGACTCCTTCTCACATCCGCGACCACATCAACTGCTCGATCTCGTGAGGGCGTATCCCGAGGCTTAGACGGTTCTCCAGCTCCGTCAACTGCCCTCCGAGCTGGCTAAGGCGCTCATTGAGTCGCTCATTCTCCCGCCTTAGTTGGTCAACCTCCTCCTTCAAATAGGTGTTTTCGGCCTCCGTATCAGCCAGGACAGTCTGCAAGGCAACGACATCAAACCTGTGCTATACCCCCAAAGCCGCCAATTTCACATCTAGCTAGGCAATCTCTACCTCCGGTCGCATAACTGGAGAGCCAACAGATGGCTCCTGCGCCTCCACCGGCGGCTCACAGGCTGGCTCTGAAAAGGTCTCCGTTTGTGCTAGTCGAGGAACCACCTGTGGTGCGGGCTGTGCCAAGATAACGCCTTCTCCCCTAACCTCCGGCAGGTCCTCAAAAGATTTCTCCATTCCGGTGGTACTGCCGGGGTCGCTGCAAATCCAGGCAGCAATGTAGTCGGGCCCCGAAGACGATGAGGAGGGCATCTCTAACACCATTCTTTTGGACCGCGGGCCGATAAAATCATCGTCTGTTGGAGGGGGGCGGATGAGCAAGCCCCTGGACTCCTCTGGTCGCATCATCATCGCTTGCGGTCTGAACTTCTAAACCGGGAAATGCGGCCCCCAATTCACCTTCTTGGCCTCTACCCTAGAGACCAAGAAATCCCGTTTGAAGTCCGAAATATGGTCTTTGACCAATTTGGTCAACCACTCTAAGGACACCGTCTCCGCCATAGACAGCGTCCCAGTATACACCTCTGGCACCAAACTCCAATCCTTCGCAAGGAGCCAGGTCTCCACGACGCTCACAAAGAAGAACCGGTTCTTCCAGTTATTCAGTGAGTCGTAGATGGCCGTGTTTATCTTAAAGCCAAAAAGGGGGACGAGGGAGAACCACTCACCTCCCTGATTTATTTTAAAAAGTCCCTTCACCATGGACATTGTCAACCTCTTAGAATGTTTGCGAAGGAAGATACAAAGGGTGCAAATGTACCGTACGGCGTTAGTGTGGAGTTGGGCAACAGGGACTCGTAAAAGCTTGAAGGATTGACTGCAAGTCGTCCGAAAGAGAAAGATGAAGACCGCTCCTTAGGTGGGCCTTGTACACCGTCACGTGCCCTGCTGGTGGAGAGAAGGCCCTGTCATCCTTGCCCGGAACCCTCCACGCAATATCCTTCAGAATGTTGAACTCGACACACAACGCTTTCACATCACTCTCTCGAAGAACAGCTGAGATGTCGGCAACGGAGGTTGAGGCCATGGTTAACAGAGGAACTAGGGTTACTTTGGAAACGAGAAAAGATTGAAGACGAAGGAGGCAAAGTAGGAGGCATGAAGAACACTCAGAACAAGGAGAGAAACTTAAACGGCAAGTTGTGAAACGCCTTAAACCGCCTCGAGAAGGCACGCTATCATTCCTACCATGTGTCGCCTCCCAAATGGGCCCCTTATAAAGCAGATCTTCTGACGCATTAAATGGCCTGGATAGCGCTCTAACCAAGAGAAGACATGTATCCACTTTTGGCCTGACAAGCCGGCCAATGGCCATGCGTCAATCAGGGTTCATAAAAACTTTTTCGAATTTTGGCCAAAGATGGTCAATAGATCCGGTCAATTTTCTTCTCCAAATCTGACCAAAGACGGTCAACGGATCCAGTCAATTTTCTTCTCCGATCTCCACCAAAAACGGCCAACTGACCGTCAATTTTTTTCCTGATCCGCCAAAGATCGTGGAACGAATCCGCCAGCTTTTCTTTCTTCGGATCCGTCAAAGACGGCCAACGGATCCGTCAATTTCTCCTTCGATCTCACCAAAGACGGCCAACGGATCCGATCAATTTTCCTCCGGATCGGACAAAAGACGGCCAACGAATCACGGCCAATTTTCTCCTCCGGACGGACTAAAGATAAATAACCGATCCGGTTAATTTTCTTCTTCGAATCACCAATGACGGTCAACAAATCCACCAACTTTTTTCTCCGCTTTTCAGAGGGGCATCACATCATGAACATGCCGAGGCTGCACTCGCCACCGATATGGGGGCTAGTGATGGGTATATCGTAGTTGGCCGGCCCAACAACCAAAGAAAGCCCAAATAGCCCGCTGGATGCTTAACCCAATGTTGGCCCAACACGGGTAAAGGCCCAAACCCGAAGGGCCCAAAACACCCTCAACGGTCAACGCCGGCCATGATAAATAAACACAAGCAAAGGTTACTCTGAACGGTCAACTCGAGTGTCGAATAAAAAGTACTGAGCAAAAGAGTGCAAAAAGGAGATAAATTTGATACGGGCCAGGCCCAATTTGACAGGCGATCTCGTACACGAAAAGCAACGATCCTTTCATGATTACACGCTTTCCTTAAAGCTGATCTTCTCCAAAAAGATAGTAAGGAATTCAGCACTAATGATAGAGTCTAAACGGTCACAAGAGTATGAAAAGAAAATACATGATTTGAATATCCGTTGTATTATTCAGAAGAAAAAGGATCCATCAAACCACACATGTCATACCCACCAACTCAGAGAAGGCCGCCATTGCCAGTCCAGAAGATCACGCCACATTGACAAAAGAATGTGGCTCTTCTACTATCTATATAAGCTTGAAGTCTTTATTCTAGAAGACAAGCTCTCGAACACACTCTCTAACTTACCTTCAAGAGAACATACAGAACACACTTTCTGAAACAAGAAAGAGACTTTCTGATACAGTCTAAGTCACGAACGCTTACAGTGCTTGAGTAAAGACTCTCCTTCTCTCTCTACATAAGCGTTCACTTTCAAATCCCACAAAAGGCCTCCAGATTGTAGGAGTCATTTTTGGCTGTCTGAGAACTGTTCCCCAAAGCTTTTACGCTTTCAGGACGCTGCTTCCACTCGCTCTCTGTGAGCAGTAAGCTGGAACTCACATTCTCAACGGGCCAACACTCCCGACAAACTTATTTTCTTTTACTCTTTTTTACTTATTAGTTCACATTCTTCGATTCGAAGGCTTTTTACTGACTTGAGCGTCGGAGTATTTTCAGTGGGACAACCTCCGTCGACACACTGACCTCTTGTTTACTTTAGTGGTGTCCAGGATTTTAACTCAGTGAACGGAGTCGGGTCGAACCACTCAAATGAATTCGAATTTGTTCGAAATCAGATCCAGGTATGCATCAAATATGTATGTGGTTATATTTTATATTAAAATTTACTTATAATATAATTATTTTAATGTTTTAATTGTGGTGAGGATTTGGATGCTTTTTTTTTATAAACAAAAAACATATAATCTTTTATTTTTATCCAATAATTCTAGATGCGTGTTAGAGGGAGTGGGGTCAATTTAAAAATATTATATGAGAAAAATAAAATTACATATTAATTCATTAAATGAAAATTTTTATTGATTTAACTAAAAATTTTTGATTATATATATATATTTATTTATTTATTAGTCATTATAGCTGATTTTGTAGTCATTCGAAGCTAGTGGTCTAGGAAGAGTTATACTTGCAACCTGTTTTCTAGATAGAAAATTTAAGTTATTTTTAATTTTTTTAAAATAAAAAATTTGGAAAATCTGTTAAAATTTATTTATTTATATTTAAAAAAGCACAAAATAATGCTTTTTTTTTTAATTTACTAATTTTAAATTAAAACTTGAAGAACTTATAAAATAGTAAAAATATATTTGTTTTTATAATTTTTTACTAACTATAATATAAATTTTTTTACCATTTTTAATTACTATATATATAATATTATTTTAAACAATATATAATTATAAAAATATTATTTATAACTTTATTAAATATAAATATGTGTTTTGGTAAATCATGAAATTTTAATTCAATTTATAACCGAATTTATTTGCATTTTTTTTGAGTTAAAATTTTAATAATAATTATTAAATAGGAATTATACTTACTCAATTGTAAATATAATTATAAATAAGAAAAATTAAAAATATTATTTTTTTATCAGCATTTAAGTTATTTAATAATAACAATATCTATATTATGATTCACACACATTCTATAACTTAATGAAATATTATATATGAAAGAAACTTTTCATTCTGAAATACAATAAAAGTTTCGACCCCTTAACAGATTAGCGAAAGCAATACGAAAAATAAATATTTAATATACGTAAAAAAATTTTAAATCTAGATAATATAAATAATAACAAGTATAAAAAGTAATATAATAAATAATAATAAATAAGGGACAATTTTTGGTGACAAAGAAAAAATTTGATACTCACGACTATCAAAAAAACATTTTGGGTTTCAACGGTTAGGGAAGATATCCACCATAAAAATCAACTTAAAGATTGGGAGGTGTAGACGCTCTAATCTAGCCGACTTACTCCAATTTTGTGATCCCTACCAATGAACTTTTTGGATTTGCCCACAACAACGGAATCGGATGCATTTCGATTTTCACATCAATCTTTCCTCACGAACCGCTTGAAAAATCAAATACCATCGGAAATCCTTATTCACACTACCAACGTCATCAACGAAAGTAAATGGGTAGGAAGTATTTTATCGGTAAAGTGAAAGTGGTGAGAAAATCGTTATGACAAGAAGATACGAACGTATTTGAGGTTTTCTCAAATAGAGCAATGATGAAACATAAGGATTTAGTTTTCTCTCCAAGTCGGAGCTCCAGAATGTATAAGCAAGAAGTGGGGCAATTGAAGGAATGAAGAAAATATATAGGGAGGCTCGAAAAATACAATCAGAAAAATGACCGTTACCACGGTGCTTGAGCGCGCCTAGAGTTTCAAAAGGGAAATGCATAGGCGCTTGAGTGAGAAGGCAACGAGTTTCGGGTGCAAGTTGATTGGTTTTGAAGTTCGAGCGCACGATAAGCGCACGGCAGGCGCGAGGCTACTAGAATTGGGGTTCAATCAAATGGAGAGCGCATAGTAGGCATGATGTAACTGGAAATTGAGCTCGAGCGTAGATTAGGCGAATAGCATGCACAAAACACTGGGAACGGATAGCCACAAAAATAAGTTGATGCAGTACTTCATTGAATACAACCTAATATCGACACACGACCAAATATGATCACGAAATATGTTAATACAAAAATGACCCTAACAATATATTATTTATTTAATTGAAAATTTGAACTGTGTTATAATGATTTAAATATTCATTGCCATCAAAAAGAATGTGTCATTAACATATATATTTTTAAATTGTTGACAATTAAATACGTAGGTGATGTGTCTCGGAGATATAGATTATTAAACGAATTAAGAGTTGCCTTGCACAAGTGACCAACCAGATTTAGGTTCAGCCTTCATTACTCAGAATCTGAATCCTACATATCACAATAGGATAAATAAAAGGTAAGATAAATACGAGACTCGCTTTTCAATATATCTTCCAACATTCAAATTAAAAATCTTTCTACCGGGATGAGAAAGATTTAAGAAAATGAGTATGAAAATATAAGTGGATGATGATGAATATTTGTTTGGAAGGTAGTGCTCCTTTATATGTATTCGACTGGTAGAGTGATTTTGGGTAATACACTCAACTGACAAAATGTCTCACTTTAGAGATTATACACTTGGCTGGTGGAGTGACTTACTACTTTTTTCTTTTCTTTTTAGTCTCTTCATCACCTTTTTTCTGTAAGTAAAGGCTGTATTAATAGTAAGAAGTACTGTTCACTGGACAGACCCTTGAATCAATGTATTGGCTGGGTGTCTCTTCAATGATGAGGGGCGTTACTAATTTGTGTAATGGCCACATTTATTCAATGGTTGGATTGCCACAGCTGCCTTCTGAAACTGCTCATTTAATACTCAATTATAATCGTTCAATGCATAACAATTCGAGTTGAGTTTATTGATTCTGTTTGCCTCATGGACTTAGTGACGTTTTCACTGAGCCTTTATTACTTGGGCCTTTTTTCCCTCTATACTTTGAATTTGAGCAAACTCGATTCCTACCGTACCCATCAATAGGTGATGCAATGAAAGAATTATATATTAATAGATTTAGACTTCAATATTTATTTTTATAATAATAAAACCAAATTTGAATTTGACTAAGTTAATTATTGAGTTTAGCTCAAATGAGTTAAACTCATATTTCTAAAATAATAATAATTAATGAGTAAATATTAAATATGTATATTACATACATCAATATATAAACATATGTCATTCATATAATAACTCATAATTAAGAATCACATTCTGGATATGGTTTATTATTATACTATATATAGTTTTTTACAATTTTGAGTAATTTTAAAACAAAATATCATAAAATAAATTTTAATTAGTTAAGTTTTTATAAATGAATATATTTAGTATATTTATCAAGTGATTTAATAATAATAATTTTTATTATTTAGTATAATAATTTTTAGTGTATAATAATTTTTATTATTTAGTCTAATAATTATCAAGTTACTATATTTAATATAATAATTTTTATTATATATTAAATGACTGAAAATTTTTAAATGACTGTTGATAAATATTGACCTATTAAAATATTTGTATCCATATTGTAAGAAAATAAATACATTTTTCATAAAAATTCAAAAAATAATAAATAATAAATTATAATAAATTATTTTTTTCAAATAAATAAGGTCTTAAAATTTCAAGTTGATTAAAAATTTTCTTTAAGCAATTATGATCTCACCTAAAATAAATTATAACAACTGTTTAAAAATATGGCTCTTCCTATCTTACAATATCATTAATGTCGAATTTAATTAAGCCTTTTTATTTATTATTGGTGGGCATTCGACATTGACGTTTGATTTGGAAAAAAAAAAAAGGAAAATTCAATGACTAAGTCAATGATATCTTCGGGATTTATAATTTTTATCCTATTATATAAGAAAAGTTGATTCAATCATTTTCAATTATAATTATTTAATTAATATTAAATAAAAAATATTAATATTTTTTAATAATAAATAAAAATTAAATAATATTTTTAAAAGTAAATAATATAAATGTTTAATTATTATGAAACGATTATTATTATAATAGGTTAAGTCAACCCTTCTTTTAGTAGGATAGGCTCTCTAAATTCATATTTTAGTTAGAAAAAAGATATTTTATAAATTTATTTGTATACTTTTTTTATATTAAAATTATTAAAATAAGTATGGAGAGACAAATAAAAACAATTAAAATAAAATAAAACATATGCCTATTTTTGATAATTTTAATATAAATAATATTACTCTTTTGGTCATAATAAAAATTTGGTTTTAGTCAATATTTCTTTTTGTTAAAAAGTGGCCAAAATAGAATTTTAAAGGACGTGAGGTGGACATATTTTTATAAAATTTAGATTTTTAATTGAATTTTTTTTTTTATTTTTTTCAGCCGCCGCATTGTCCGACGCCGCCACCCATATCAACCAACACTCCGCCACATCGCCCACCACCTCTACTACAAATAATCACATTAATTTAAATTTTTACTATTAGATAAATTATTATAAAGTTCAAAAATATAACTCTTTTTAACTTATAAAATCATTTAATATAAATTTTCTTAGGTCTTATAAATTCTCATTAGTGACAGATTTAATTTAGCTTTTATAAAAACTACGTAGGTATTTGATGTTAGAATGCCACTACTGCAAGCTGCTACCTCCCACCACCGCCACCCCATAGTCATATATATTATGTAATTTATGAGAAGCAACCATTAAAACGATCTACCTTACTCAAAAATAGACTTAAAACCCCTAGAAATGACTTTGAAAATGGAGGTGACAATTCTTTGGATCAATATTAAGGGTAGTGGTACCTAAAGAGTGAAGACAGCTCAAATGCCCAACCTTCAACTTCACACCAACCACCCCTTCATATTGGCTTGCCCTAAAGTTATAGGCCCATAGCACATCACATGGGCAACTTACTCCAAAGCAAAACCTTTCCCCATTTAGAATAACTCAATTTTCAGCTAAATATTAAGAATGTTTTTAATAGACTGTTTATAGAAGAATTTAAATCTAAATATAAAATCTTAGATCAAAAAATCACTATATTTGACTATTTGCATTTGCAATTGAATTTTAAAATTTTAAATATAGATAAAAAAAGTACTCAATTTAGACATTTGTAGAAAATGCATTCTCGCACAAGAGCCCATGTTTTTCTTATCATTACTGCTTCTCTTCTTTTCTCTTCTATTCCTTCTTCTTCTATGGTTTATTGCCACTACCGCCACCAACTATCCCTTTTTTCTGTAATGCTGTTATGCTGATTTTGATTTCTAAACTGAACCTCTAATTATTATTACTAGATTTTTAGTAATAATGCATTGTTGTTATGAGTTATCTTTTTTAAAGGAAAGTTACAGTTTTAGTATACGATCAATAATAAATAAGTTAAAAAATATATTGAAAATATTTTTAAAAGAAACTATATTTAAAAAAAATTATTTAAAAATTTTATTTAATCTGTATAAGCTGTCAATTTACACGGTCCAAAGTATCACATGTTGCTATAGTAAATGTTTTAATTTAAAATAATAATATATACAATCTAATATAAACAATTTATATAGATAGTTTAATAAAAATGTCTTAATGGCTTCCAAAGCTGTGGAAAGAATATCCAAAACTATTTCCAAAGAGGGCTGCAACACACCCTAAGAAGACCACCAAATGTGCCGGCTAACCTTTTCCCAAGAAAACCACCACCACCACCACTACCACCACCACCACCACTACCACTAGGTTATACAAAGTACACAAGGGTAGGGACCAAAATGGATTATTTTTTACCAAGCCACTTTTCTCTCTCCTTCTTTACATATATAACACTCACAACAAACTACTTTTTACACATGTAGCCATTAAATCCTAAGGAAGAGTAGGGACCAAAAAGGATTATCTCTATTTCTACGTATACAAAACTTACAATAAATTACTCTTTACACATGCAGCCATTAAGTCTTAAGAAAGTGTACATAGTATAATGACCCAAATCCTAGAATATAGAAAATCCCTGATGTCAAGTTACAATTACTTAGAAAAATGAGTTAAGAATAGTAATCCGGTCAACAAATGCTGACCAGAAGGCGTGAAGAAAGAGTAATCCGGTCAACAAATGTTAACCAGAAGGCGTGAAGAAAGAGTAATCCGGACAATGAGTGTTGACTGGAAGGCGTGATGAAGGAGTGATCCGGTCAACGTAAAATGTTGACCGGAAATCGTGAATGGAATGAAAGATGGGAAAGAGGAAAGTAATCCGGTCAATGCCAGTTAATTGACCGGAATGTAATTAAATGAGAAATATGAATCCGGTCAAGGTCAGTTAACTAGAAATTAATAAGAAAACTCTTTGAAAATGTAGAAATCATAAATAACCTGAAAATTAATAAGGAAACTCTTTAGGAATGTAAAACCATAAATAACATACTCCGAAACATTCCCCCTGTGTGGCCAAACCCAAATGACGGCTGCTAGACCTAAGGCATATAAATAAAAACTAGAAGGCGTGTGAAAGAGGCACGCAATAGAGTTTTCTAGTAAAGGAAGACCAAAAATTCAAGGCGAAGTAAAAGAAATCCAGGCAAGAGTACTCATCCTTATTTTAAGTTCATGTTTATGCATGTTTACAACGTTAGTATATCTGATATTTGTATGAACTTATGTTTCAGTATACATGATGTTTGTTCTATTCCTTTGATTTAAGTAAGAATCGTTCTTAATCATGATGTTCTGCTTGAAGTATGATTATTTGTCGACTTATATAAACTTTGATAATTATATGTTTAAAGAAAAGACTTTCAACCATTGAGAAAAAGGACTCCGGCTTTCAGTAAAAAGAACTCCAGCTCTCAGTAAAAAGAACTCCGGCTCTCAGCAAAAAGAACTCCGACTTTCAGTAAAAAGAACTCCGGCTTTTGAGAAAAGAACTCCGACCTTTTGAGAGAAGAACTCCGGCTTTCAGTAAAAAGAACTCTGGCTTTTGAGAAAAGAACTTCAGCCTTTTTAGAAAAAGAACTCCGACTTTTTTAGAAGAAGAACTCTGCCCTTGTTAGAAAAGTACTCCGATTTTTAAGAAAAAGATTTCCTACTTTGACGAAAAAGACCTCTGACTTTTACTCAAAGAATCTTCGACTAAAGATGATTAAATGGCTATACGAACTTCAATTGTTGAAGTTAAAGAACAAAGGTTATAAGAATAAGAAAAATCGTATGTAATCCGGACAGCAAGTAGAACTCTATAACTTTTGACTTTCGAACTATGACGGATGGCTATCAAAAGACATGAACTAAGAACCGAGTTTTCATTAAACTTGCTGTTAAAGATGGATGAAGGATATTGGAGTGACATTCAAGGACTGCCTCCTGGGCCACGGGGGGAGACTTTTGGTGGCATAAGACTTTTGGACTACGACCCCGTATACCGGGTTAAAGGCATTACCTCCCACCTCGGGGGGTATAATGAGAGGATACGGCCTTAGGTTGTGGGGTAGCACACAATCCTTCCTAGATGTTGTCCGCTCCCGTCCGGTCCCTAAAGATAATAAGAATTTTAAATGGTTTTTATGAATCTTCTGAAGACAAGGTAATAAGAACAAGAAAATTCTGAACTAAAGAAGAAATTATATGGTAATTTTATATGTTACAGTTATAATATAAATCCGTACTTTGATCTGATTATATGTATATTTATATTTTCTGCATGTGAGTATTTTGCTGGGCTTTGTAACTCACTCTTGCCAATTTTCAGATGACGAGAGGTTTATGGAGGACGAAATTGAGTAGAATTATATGAAGTAGCTAGACAGCATAGCTGGCCGGAGCTGATCAATGAAGAACTTGATTTATTTCTTTTGATGTTTTAAGGACTTGTAAAACTGTTACGCTGTATAAGAATTTATGGATATTGGCATGTTTTCGAGATTACTTTATTGGTAAATGAAATCTATATTTCTAGTAGCATCTCAGGTCATATCAGGGTATTCATGTCCGACTAACCTTAGTATTGGCCAGCCAAGTATGAAATTTAAAACCGGAAGGCCAGCTCACGTAGTCCGACCTCAAGCAATCCAGTGTATAAAAGAAAGGCTTAGTCATATGAAAGAAAAAAAATTTTTTTATGTCCACCTAGTTGTTATCTACTTTGATGTAAGGATTTAGGTTTGACGGCGGCTTTATGTGGTGGAATAAGACAAGTCTGTCACAAATAGATAAATTCAACTACTCCAATACCTCCTAAAATGGACCCCTTGAGCACTCGAACAACTTTTTGGTGCTATACCTAAACTAGTAAGTAAATACTTTCAACACCCCCACCCCTTATTTCTAGAATAATAATAATAATAATAACCCAAACTCATGAGACTCACAAATATGCTTATTGATACCATATCAACACACAAAGATAAGGTCACACTGCCTTGATAAAAACTGAGAATTGCAACATTGAGAATGAATCAGAAAGATTCAACTCTAAAAGGATTGTGGACTTTCAAATTCAAAAGTAACACATATATTTAGAGAGGACTTTAGAATGCTAAATAATTTTAATTGAGAGATCATTATTAAACCTCTCGAGAAAAGGTTTCTAGAATCACTCAATCTTCATTTACGAGGTTAAATATTATCTATGTCATCAAGGTACACCCCATATTATAGCGGGACCATCTTAGTCGCGAAGCTAGTCTTCCTAGAACCCAATTTGAATAAGTATCCCACGCATTCATCATAGTCGACTCTATAAAAAAAAAAATAGTATCATTCTTTCAACAAATGCATACTAATTTATTTCTCGTATTACCAATTTGAGTGTCAGAGAGAACTCCAGTAGATATCCCAACCCTATGACATCCTACTCATGCATACCCAAGCCAACATTATTCATAATAAAGATGCCTTTATAGCTATGAATGTGGCAAAAAAATTGACTGATAAATTGAACGAAAAACTTCTGGCAAATATAATGATGTATACGACTTATGATTCATTGGTCCAAAGCCTACTCCATAGCTTTTTTGAGCAAACTATTTTCTAGGTACTCATCTTAAATTTTATTCTAATCATATAATATTCTTATTATCTAACATCTACAGAATATATGAATATGGTTACATATATTTGACTCTTAAGACTTATAGAGCCAAACATAACCAATGCAAAATAGGTTCCAAAGAGAGTAATCTTGACTTACTTCCATGGATCTTCTTATGAAAAACATATATATTTTCTATCTTATATATATATCCAAATAAAACTTCAATAGTTTCACATAACCTACTCAGTCGTGGAAGCTTTGTATCATAGGCCACCCCTTTAAATATAGAGTAATTAATGAAAGAGTTTGAAGCATATTACCAAAGCTTTCTTTTGATAGGACAATAGTTAAGCAGGAATGAGTAATTGGCTACATGAAATTTTTGTTATGTATGGGCATAGAAAATAACCAATTTATATTAGATTTATTATTTATGAGTTTATCTTATATTACAAAAAAATTAATTTTTATGAGTTAAACTTATAACAATCAGATTATATAATAATATTATCTATGTAATGTCGAGGCTTTCCCTTCTTATATTGGAATTGAGTAGGAAGAAGTATTTGACATATGGAGAACATCTCACAATAAAAGTGATAAACCTTTTGATGTTTGGGTTAAAGAATGGAGCTCTAAAAATTAAAAGCAGAAATAAAAATATTTAGTTATAATTTCAATTTTATTATTTGACATTACATAATATTAAATTTTAATTGTAATTTTTTTTTTTTACAGTTTTTAGCATAAGATTATTGAATTATAATTTAATAGGTACACTATAATATTTATTTTTCAAATAAATACTAAAGCTAATTAATTATTAAAATATGTGATAATTATACATATTTTTAATAATTAATTGGTAGTATAAATTAAATGATCATATAATTTACAATTTTTCTTGAAACCAATTTTTTAAACCAATAATAATAACCCTAAATTTTACATTTTTTATTGATATTTTTAAAGCAATAATAAAAACTTGTATATTCTATCGATATAGCCATTCATTCGATATCTAATGTATATAATATACACGTATTTAATTATATGTATAATATAGCATTATCACATACATTTTTTTTTTTTTATAATTGAGCTTTTCTATAGTTACAATCTATTTATAACTAGTTTTTTTATTTAAAAACTTGTATTTATTACTAATATGGAATTTTGAATTATATTTATATAAGGTAAGTTATTATTATCTTTTACATTATAAATAAAAAGTTAGGTATAATATAAAATTTACACAATAAGAAAATATGTTTTTTTTCTAAACTTTTCGATTTATAAATATTATCATAAATTTCGTGACTGATAAATTTAAGCTTTTATGTGAAGAATAAAAATTAGAATTATATATAGATTATAAATATTACCATGTTTGGTCCGGACGAAGGAGTTGAAAATGATATAATTGGTGATATTTATTTTTAATTTATTATTATTATTATTTTTTATAAATAATATGTATTGAGTGACTATTTTTTATAAATAATATTATTTGTATACATATTTATATATTTATTTATATTAAAATTGTTAAAAATAAACATAAATATATTTTATTTTAATTTTTTATTTTATTTTTCTCTCTATATACTAATTTTAATAATTTTATTATTAAATTACGCTACACACTTGAACACCCATGGCGCCACCTCACATCTGGTGGCCCTGCTCTTTCAGGCAACCTTCACCGTTCTCTGCCGCCGGTGCCCACCCCTTCTCCGGCCATCGTGTTTGCATTCTCACTTTACTTTTATATAAATTATGCATTATAATATTTATTTTTTAATTTATTGTTAACAATACTTATTTATTATAATCTTGTGTGGCTAATGAACTAACAAGATCATTTGCGTGATCCCACCCAAAAAATAGTGTTACGTGGAGTGTGAAATTTTTTTTCTTTTTTTTTACAGGAATTTTGTTATTCATGTAAAAAAAAATAATAATAAATAATTAAATCAAGATGGGCTTATTTATTTGTTGGCCCTTCTGTGAAATGAAAGCACCAATTCGGCCCAACACATCTTTTGATCCAACGGCTTATATTAACCTAAGAGTGTTGTTTAATATTTCATCCACCAATAACTTATTTATAGCTCATTCAGTATATATATGATCTATTTTTTTATTTTTTTTATATTTCAATTGGTCATACTTATAGATAGTAAGGTTACGGGGGAGGCTGTAGTTAGGATTGACAAGCGGTATATATATGGAAGTCTACTTTACACTTTAATTTGCAGTTATGTATAATTATGGCGTTTGATTTTGGAAAGTGTCAGACCATGAATTGTTCTTTGACAGAGGTGTAAGATATTAATCTCAAAATATTCTTTAAATAATAACTAAATTAATTAGATTAATAAATTTTTAAACTTAATTGAGATTTTAGATTTAAAATTAAGTTTCAAATCGAAATAATTTAAATTAACTGGTACTTGACTGGCACCTAACTGATACTTGTGCACATTTTGGACAATAGTCATGTGCCTGATTGACGTCATTATAGCACATATACGTATTTTTGGTAGAATATTAGTATCTAATATGCGCTCAAACAATGCATTTGTGTTTTTGGTACAGAATATTGACGTTTAATACGAGCTGGATAGACACTTGTGACATGTTACAGATTATGTATTAATACTTGATCAGTTTTAAATCGTCGTATATATGCTAATTTTTTATAAATAAGCCAATTTGCCAATTGTGAATCATTTCAACCAAAGTTTGAGAGTAGAGAGAGAAAGAGAAAAAGGGAAGAAAGTGAGGAAAAGAGAAAAAGAATGAGAATAAAAAATTACGGTAAAATCAAAGATCTTTTACAAAAATTCCAATAAAGGCAAGTAATCT
This sequence comes from Nepenthes gracilis, assembly GCA_033239525.1. NCBI lineage: Eukaryota > Viridiplantae > Streptophyta > Magnoliopsida > Caryophyllales > Nepenthaceae > Nepenthes > Nepenthes gracilis. The sequence goes on from BSYO01000037.1 coordinate 2,022,646, forward strand.
AAACTGATTTTTTCTTTGTTACTGTTTATTTGTGATCTCATTGTATATTTTTTTTATTTTAAATATTCATACAATATTATTTTCATATTTTAAATGATTACGCATTGTGTACATGTGAATCCATTTTCATTTTATGTAATTTTGTGAAATGCATATCTTGAATCTATAAAATCATATTTAAATGTTAATTTTTCACAATATTATTTCGGTATACATTTAGTTCTCTTTTAAATATTCCTTCATGTCTTTACACCAAAATTATGTGCTTTTACATCTCTTCGATTATCATATAATTATCTTTACATATTTATTAGTAAAGAAAATTGTGGGCTTCAGCATTGGATTGGCCCAAGCCGTCGGCCCAAGCCGTCGGCCCAAGCCACTGAGCCGCAGCCGAGTCGAGCCGAACGGCGCTTGAAGCCGGATCTGAGCCGGTGTTGCAGCAGAGCATTCTGCGTTCGTTTCATCTTCTCCTCTGGTTTTGTAACGATTTGGCTTTAATCTCAGTTAATTGCTGAAGCAAATGTGGTCCATTAAGTGGTGATAACTCTCCCATTAAGTTAATTCATCAATTTCGACCGGTTCGAGCTCCAAACGCTCGGTTGAGGCGGGTGATGGTTTCGCCTATAAATTGAGACTTCGGGCTTTGTCCCTGTGTATCCAACTCAAGAATACACCATCTAAACGAGTAAAGGAGTGTCCGAAAGACTAACGCCGTCCGAATCTTCAATCCGAAAACAGAGCATCAATGGCCGGAGGTATTTTCTAACCGATTTGAAATTCCGCATTTGTGGTTGTTTTACCCACATCAAGATCTAACATTTGGTATCAGAGCGAGATTCCACCTCTGCCTTCATTGTTCTGTATATTTTCCGGTTTATTTTCCGAATTCGAAAAACTAAAGTCTTCGTTTTTTTTAAGATTCGGATCAAACGAGCACTGGACATCGATGGGAAATTAAATTTCTGAAATTTTCATATATTTTTCAACTTTTATGGTGTTCGTATGGTGCTGTTTGAATCGGGTCTGGAATTCGGGTCGGGTCGTTCGTTGTCGGGTTCGGGCGAAACCGACGAAGGAAGACGACGACTTGAACGGGCGCGTTTTTAAGCTTCGCAATTTAAAACGTCGTCGTTTCTTTCTTCGCTTTTGCGGTTCAACAGCGTCGCTTACGTTCAATTTATTCGAGAATCGTCGTACTTTCTGATTTAATAAAAAAAAAAAAAAGGAAAATCAAAATCTGCTGCCGACGGGTTTCGAACCCGGGACGCAAAGGTTGTAACGGCTTTTGCCGTTTTGCGCGCTTAGCGCCATGCAACCATTTCCGCGTTTTAATTGTATTTGTACTTGGTTACAGTGTATATATATATTATATATACGTATATATTTGTTTATATATATATATAATTATAATATTATATATAAAGTATAAAATATAATATCCGGAATATAATTATATATATGTATAAATAATGTCTTGTGATTAAAATAATTTAATTAATTGGGGATTAGCCACAGACTTAATTAATAAAATTATTTATTTATTATCACGTGAGGTATAAAGACATAAATTGTGATATTTATTTTGATATAATAAAATTTATCCCACAGGAAATTTTATTATATTAAATTAATTAATCAGGATAAAATATCAAATTATTTTTCTTAATTTACCCACAGGGATTAAGAATGGAATATAATTTGATAGTTTTATCATAAAATTGGACATGAATCTACTGGAATTAAAAATTTAGCCCACAGGTAATTTTTTTGTCTATTGATTCATGATGTATGTTTTACATTGGTAAAAACATAATTTTAAAATTTGTTAGCCTTAATTTTGGATGTTAAGTATGTATTTATTTTTATGGTATTATTCAATAGAATCTTTCCGATATACGTTGTGAGATTCCCGAACTTAAAGGTGATAACTACAAAGTGTGGAAGGAGAGAATTCTTCTTCACTTAGGGTGGCTTGATATTGATTATGCTATCCGAAAAGACGAACCACCGCCTCTTACATTAACCAGCACTCCGGATGAGGTAACACTTTATGAACGCTGGGAACGATCTAATCGTCTCAGTTTAATGTTCATAAAGACTAAAATTTCTGCTGGTATTCGTGGTTCAGTCGATCAGCATAACAAAGTGCAAGATTTACTGAAGGCAATTGATGAACAATTTGTGACTTCAGATAAGGCACTTGCGAGCACCCTAATAATGAAGTTTTCATCTATTAGGCTCACCAGTGTTAAGGGTGTGCGTGAGCACATAATGCAAATGAGGGATGTTGCAGCTCAATTAAAAAATCTAGAGGTGGAAATGTCTGAACCTTTCATTGTGCATTATATTTTGAATTCGCTTCCACCGCAATATGGACCTTTTAAAATCTCTTATAACACACATAAAGATAAGTGGTCTATAAACGAACTCATGACCATGTGTGTACAAGAGGAAGGAAGGCTCATGATGGAGCAAAGTGAAAGCGTTTTCATGCAAAAGGAAGGAAGGTTCAAGACGCAGGCCAAATCAAAGGGGAAAGGTAAAATACCTTCCCAACTGGATATCAAGAAGGAGTCAAGTGCTTCTTCCAGAAAAAGAAGGGACACGTGAAGAAGGACTGTTTCAAGTATCAAAATTGGCTTGAAAAGAAAGGTAATCCATTCTCTTTTTGTATGTTATGAATCTAATATGGTTAATGTTGCACATAACACATGGTGGATTGATTACGGTTCTACAATTCACATTTCTAATTCCTTACGGGGCTTGCAAAACCTAAGGAAATAAGTAGGCGATGAACAATGCATCTTCTCCTAAAAACAAGATGCGTTCACGTGGAGGCCATTGGAACATGCAATTTAATTTTGAGTAGTGGTTTTGTTTTGTTTCTTGAAAAGACCTTTTATATTCCAAATTTCTCTAGAAATTTGATTTGATTCGAGACTTGTGCCTTTTGGATATTCCTTTACATTTTGGACTCATTATTTAGTTTATCTTATAAGTCCGATGTTGTTGGGAATGGTACATCTGTCTGATGGTCTTTCTTGTTTAAATTTGCAAAACAATACCAATTTCAATCTGTGTATGTTAATAATGGAATTAAAAGATGTGTTATGAATGAATGTTCCTCTATGTTATGGCATAGGAGATTGGGACATATCTCCATTGAAAGAATTAAAAGATTGGTAAAAGATGGAGTACTTAGTACTTTAGATTTTACTGATTTTGAGACTTGTGTGGATCGCATTAAAGGAAAGGCACCCAACAAGACTAAGAAAAATGCCAAGAGGAGTTCGGACATATTAGAGATCATACATACTGATATTTGTAGTCCTGATATAGACTCAAATGGTCCCAAATATTTCATTACTTTTATTGATGATTTCTCACGATATATGTATCTCTATATGCTTATAATAAAATGAAGCATTAGATGCTTTTTAAATTGTTTAAAGCGGTAGAGAAACAACTGAAAAAATATCAAAATTGTGAGATCGAGATAGAGGTGGGGAATATTATGGTAGATATATCAAAATGGACAAATGTCCTGGTCCATTTGCAAAGTTTCTTCAAGAACATGGGATCGTTGCCCAATACACTATGCCTGGTTCTCCGGACCAAAATGGTGTAGCAGAAAGAAGAAACCGAACATTATTGGACATGGTGAGGAGTATGTTAAGTAACTCCGAACTTCCAAAATCTTTGTGGAGTGAAGCTCTTAAAACGGCTGTGTACATATTAAACCGGGTCCCAACAAAAGCTGTTCCAAAAACTCCTTTTGAGTTATGGAAAGGTTGGAAACCAAGTTTTAACATGTGCGCGTATGGGGATGCCCATCCAAGTAAGAGTCTATAACCCACATGAAAAGAAATGGACCCAAGGACCATAAGTGGGCATTTTATTGGATATCTTTGAACGGGCCACAAGGGGCATGATTTTCTTGTCCATCACATACCACTAGGATTGTGGAATCAAGAAATGCAAAATTTCTTGAGAATGACTTAATGAGTGGGAGAAAACGATCAAGAATTGATCATTTGGATTCTCAACCCTCCACTTCATATGATAGGTTGATTGATGAACACAACACTCCTCAAGATCAATCTAGTGTTGAACAACCAATCATAGTCATTCCACAAAATACTGATTCTATTCTAGTAGACCATGAAATTCAAGATTTATCTGAAATAGTTGTACAACATACTCCTGTTAAGGATGATGATACAACATTAAGAAGGTCTTCTAGAATGAGAAAGTCAGCAATCCCTAGTGATTATGTTGTATATCTTGAAGAGTCTCGACTACTGATGGGAGCTGAAAATGATCCTCAAACGTTTTCACAAGCCATGAGTTGTAATAAATCACAATTATGGTACAATGCTATGGAGGAAGAGATGAGTTCCATGAGTAGCAATAGAGTCTGGGATCTTGTTGAATTGCCTAAAGGGGCGAAAGCCATAGGGTGTAAATGGGTTTTTAAAACAAAGAAAGACTCATTAGGCAATATCGAAAGATATAAGGCAAGACTCGTTGCTAAAGGTTATACTCAAAAAGAAGGAATTGATTACAAGGAGACCTTTTCTCCTGTATCTAAAAAGGACTCTCTTCGCATAATTTTAGCATTGGTTGCACATTTTGATATGGAATTGCAACAAATGGATGTGAAAACAAAGATTTTTAAATGGTGATCTAGAGGAAGAGGTTTACATGAAACAAACTGAAGGATTCTCCTCTAGTGATGGTGAGCAATTGGTATGCAAATTGAAGAAGTCTATATATGGATTGAAACAAGCATCCCGACAATGGTATTTGAAATTTGATGAAATTATCTCTTCATTCGGTTTTGAAGAGAATATTTTAGATCAATGTATATACCAGAAGGTTAGTGGGAGTAAGACTTGTTTCCTTGTCTTATATGTGGATGATATTTTACTTGCATCCAATGATAAAGGGTTGTTGTATGAGGTGAAACAATTTCTCTCTAAAAATTTTGAAATGAAAAAATATGGGTGATGCATCTTATGTCATTCGCATAAAGATACATCGAGATAGACCGCGTTATGTTTTGGGTTTATCTCAAGAGACCTATATCAATAAGGTTTTAGAGAGATTTCCGGATGAAAGATTGTTCACCGAGTGTAGCACCAATTGTGAAGGGTGATAAGCTCAATTTGAGCCAATGCCGAAAAATGATTTGGAACGGAACAAATCAAGAACATTCCATATGCTTCCGTTGTTGGAAGTTTGATGTATGCCGGTATGCACAAGACCTGACATAGCATTTCTTGTTGGAATGTTGGGAAGATTTGAGAGTAATCCAGAATCGAACACTGGAAAGCTGCCAAGAAAGTCATGAGGTATCTTCAAGGTACCAAAGACTTCATGCTTACATATAGACGGACCGACAATCTGGAAGTTTTAGGGTACTCCGATTCAGACTTCGCTGGTTGTGTTGATTCACGTAAATCAACATCCGGTTACATATTTTTGTTTGCCGGTGGAGCTGTATCCTGGAGGAGTGCAAAGCAAACTTTGATTGCAACTTCCACTATGGAGGCCGAGTTCGTTGCTTTTTTCGAGGGCCAAAGCATGGTGTATGGATGAGGAATTTCATGTCTAAGCTAAGAGTGGTTGATTCCATCTCAAGGCCGTTGAAGATATTTTGCGATAATTCAGTTGCTATTTTCCTGGCTAAAAATAACAAAAGTAGCAGTCGAAGTAAACACATCGACATTCAGTTTTAGCCATAAAGGAGCTTTGATTAAAGGAAAGGAAATTGCTATTGAGCATATAAGCACTGAATTAATGATCGCTGATCCCTTGACTAAAGGCATGCCACCATTAAGGTTCAAGGATCTTGTATCTGAAATGGGATTGAGTTCCATTTTGTAATTTTCATTGTATGGACAATGATGTTGTAAATTCCTAATTTATTGTTATGATATTTTTCAAAATTGTGTACACATTAATTAATTTGAGAAAATCATTAAGTTGGACAAAGAATAAACATAGGGTTTATTCATAAAGTAAAGTTACCGGATGACTTGAGAAATTAATATATTGTAATACATGGAAGATATTACTCATTATTAGAGGACTTATCACCATGATTCATATATTTATTTCTTAAAGTTTAAAAAATTGATGATTTTTAGTTATCACATCAAGTTAAATATGGACCAAGTGGGAGAATGTGGGCTTCAGCATTGGATTGGCCCAAGCCGTCGGTCCAAGCCACTGAGCCGAGCCGAGCCGAACGGCGCTTGAAGCCGGATCTGAGCCGGTGTTGCAGAGCATTCTGCGTTCGTTTCATCTTCTCCTCTGGTTTTGTAACGATTTGGCTTTAATCTCGTTAATTGTCAAGCAAATGTGGTCCATTAAGTGGTGATAACTCTCCCATTAAGTTAATTCATCAATTTCACGGTTCGAGCTCCAAACGCTCGGTTGAGGCGGGTGATGGTTTCGCCTATAAATTGAGACTTTCGGCTTTGTCCCCCGGTATCCAACTCAAGCAATACACCATCTAAACGAGTAAAGAGAGTGTCGGAAGACCTAACGCCGTCCGAATCTTCAATCCGAAAACAGAGCATCAATGGCCGGAGGTATTTTCTAACCGATTTGAAATTCGCATTTGTGGTTGTTTTACCCACATCAAGATCTAACAAAAATCACTTGAATTATACTAGTTTCTTATATTTTCTACAAAACAGTTTCCATATTTTTTATAAATTATATATTGAAGTTACTAAATGTCATTAATTTCTATCTTATTATTTCTACATGTCCGTTATTTTTCTACATATTACATATTTGAAGAGAAATAAAAGAAAATTCTGCATATATTTTATAGAAAAAAGTATTTTTCTCTAATATGAATAAAGTTTTTAATTTAACTGTGTATGAATTATTGTGGATAATTAATAAAATATATCAGAATATATTATAGTATATTATTAGTAAATTGAAGGTCAAACCTATCATTTGTAAATCTAAAAAGAGGCATTTCATCATATCTACAAGGTTATATGTAGATAACTTACCTACTGATATTTAATAGTAACGTATGACCTTTGGTTATATAGAAACGATTCTATCTCAAGTTTTAATATTCGTCATTTATTGATGAGGCTATTATCGATCTTTGACGTTTTTATATCTTAGCAAGATTTCAATATATTTCGTGTATTTACATAATTTGATAGGTTTGGCTACGAATATTAGCATGTTTTATGTATTAATACGGATTTGATATAATTAATTATTAGTATCGGTATTTCAGAATTATGAGATTTTAGATTTTAAAATATAATAATTAAAAGATAATTAAGCTAATATAATTAAGATCAGACTTAATTTATGTGAAAAATTAAGTTTTGGGACTGTAGAAAGTGTCGGCAGGGGAGGGCTTGCCAGGCGCCTCGAGTGGCGCCGCAGGATCCTGAACTCGTGGGCCAGTGACTGCCGGGAGCTCGAGCGCCCGGGGCAGGCACTGGAAGAAGTGCAGGCATGCTCGCTACACGCCGGCCGGCGGTATTTAAAGCTGCGAGGGTTTTGTTCGGCTTATTTTCAGCTTCCACGCAAGCAAAGAGAGAGAGATTGCAAGGATAAGAGAGAGGAAAAAGAATCTAAGGTTTTCGGGTCCGACTCCGAGCTAAAGTTAGTTAGAAAGGTGATAGATTGGGTCTAGGCAAGTACGCTCATACCAATTTCTCTCATTTCTTTGCACTTTCGTTTCGTTCTCATCGGGTATCATCGTTCCGATATCCAATTAAGTTTATATTTTATATTACCTATGACTTAGGCATGTCAATATTTCGATTTCATGTTCAATTTGTAAAATTTACGTGATATTTTACACCCAAAAACTCTAACTCATGCCCGGACCACTTTTACTAGTTTATTTTAGATTTTATGCATAATTTGACTTTAAATAATTGAAACCCACAACTTGAGCAAGAAATTTTACCGATTTGGTGTCTGATTTCTCTTGTTTTGTGTGGTTTATGCACACCGGAACCCTAACGTACGCACCGCACCTTTCCTAACATTTCCTTCGAAACTTATGCATAAAATGGACTTAGAAAATTGAACCCCGGTTTATGAACATGATCGATTTGCATTTAATTACATATATTATAGACATGTTAATTTTGTATATTTTGAAATCACGTTATGAACTGTTTGTGAAGGAATTTATCATCCGAAAGCTCTAAAATTGTATTTAGCTTAATGCGGTAAGAATTTTCTAATTTTTTTAAATTCTAAATGATTTATGCATGAAATTAAGATCATGTGAAGACTTTAGCTCACAAAGATATGAAAATATGCATTTGTACAAGTTTTATGAAAAAAGGGATCAATGAAAGATATTCTGCAATTAAGTGATTGACTGATAAACTGTCCTCCAATAGAGTAAAAACGAAGAATTAATAGATTTAATAGCAGAATTTTCTAAGTAAATAAGGAACTAAGAATTTGGATCGATGAATATTCATTAGATAGTATATTTTGACATACCTTAATATATTATAGTGGAATGTCATTGTCTGCTTTGGTGCCATGTGCGGCTATGTCCCTGTCTATAAGGTTTGTATATAGACGGCCCGTCTCTTGGTCTTGAATAGGAGGAGATGTCTTTTGATTGTGTTGGAGTAAACACAATCCAAGTTACGAATGACTACTCGTTTAGTCAGAAGGAAATACTGGTCCTGATCTCCAACGAAATAAGTTTTCAACATAATTTGATGATTAAGAAAGGAAAAGGAAAAGAATTAAAGAAAATTAAAAAATATTATGAAAACATTCTTTTATACTCATAATGCATGATCACTCATATGTCTCTATTTTCTTCCTATATGTATTTTTGTTTTGAATATGAAATTTACATGTTCCTTATTATATTATACTTTATTGAGTATTTGGCTTACTTTTTACTATTTTGTCACTCCCTAGATGATCAGTATGAATTCATACCCGACGAGAAGGAGTAGAGGATCAGTGCCTAGCTTAGGGCTTGGATGATTCATTTTGTATCTTGGGGGATTTATATTTTATATTTTTGATATAGAAGATGATTCTTTTGGGATTTGTGGATTGTATATAAATGTTTTGTTCTTTTGTAATTTTATTATAGCAATGATCTTATACTTTAGTTAGAATATAGTATTTTGGATTATGGGATACTTTTGTAAGTTTGTGAAGAGTACTCAGAGACTTAGTGGCATTTCTCTGTTCCATCTTGGTGTTCAGAGTTATGATGTTGGAGCCGCATATGTATTGTGGTGATATTTTCGGATCCTGTATTTTACGATTGTGTGGATTTATATGTATATTGTACAGAATATTATACAAGTGTATTAGGCAGACGACGGTATTACAGTCAAAACACTACCAAATTTTCAGTTGAAAATATGGTACATCACAATTGTTATCAGAGAAAGGTTGGTTTGAGAGATGACCTAGGATTTGAGTTGATTGACCTAGTTGAAGGTTAGGTTAATTTGATTTGATCTAAAGTATAGGTTGAACTCCTTGTTTAAGTAGTTTCGTTAAGTTTGGTGCAAAAGTCTAATCCTATTGTTAATGTATAATGATAGGGATTCAGAATGTTAGGTCGAGGAAGAAGCTCTGGAGCCGATTCTCGTCAAAACCGGGAGGACTATCTGAATATTATGGAACGGATGGCCAACATTATGGAATTAATGGCTCATGGGCATTGCCATCCTAAGTCAGCCCCAGTCCCCGCTCTAGCTCCAGCTCCAGCTCTAGTGAGTCTGGGAGTTACGGCATATGACTGGTTTAACAATGAAAGGGCTCTAGAGTTTTTAGAAGATCTAGACCCGGTTAAAGCGGAGATGTGGATCAAAAGAGTCGAGAAGATCCTCGCTGTTATTTGCTGCCTAGAAGAAGACAAGGTGACTTTCGCGGCGTATAAGTTGGAGGGCGAGGCTGACCATTGATGGTCAATGTAGAAAGAAGCCATGGGAGTTCCTGAGGACCAGATCACTTGAAAAATGTTCAAAGAGGACTTCTTTGAGAAGTATTTTTTGACCAGCCTGTGAGAGCAAAATGAGGATGACTTTTCACGTCTACAACAAGGGAATCAAACCGTGGCAGAGTATGCAGCCAAGTTCACGAAGTTGTCCCGATACGCCCCGCACATAGTTAATTGTCACGATCCAGGAACACAATATTCACCGGTCAAAATAAAATCAATAATATATATTTTATTAACCATAATAACCCAACTCGATCGTGACAATCCGAACACATACAGGAGCCAACATAATAAACCTCGCACAAGATCTCATCGAATATAAATCAGGACAAACACAATATACGACCTGCTATTCAAATACCGCAAGGGAGGTACTCAACATTACAACAATTTATTAACATAACGCGATAATTCTAAACATATTCTATACATGGATCAAGGCCCTCATCCGACCATAGACAAAACCATAATATATCCTCGAGATTAGACATATAACCAATATGAACATCTCCACTCACCGATAGAGATCTGCCACATCAGATAACGTCCAAGCTCTACAAGCGTATCCAAGCCACTAGTCTGAAGGGATAAAATATGAAAACATGAGCCTAGAGCTCAGCAAGTATCAACAATCGTATAAAACGGCACGCATAAATCTGAAGTAGGGATATCGTATAACAATCACGTAAAATAAAACACAATGTCTATGAAATCCCTGAAAATGGAGGAGATGTCTCGTACTAAATCGTCGTCCGTATTAACTCGTCCCTCCAGGACTAAATCATATAAATTACGATCTGGTAAAATCTCATAGACGATATTATATCATATGATCCGAGGTCACATTACAGAATCGCGACCGTCACCACATTCGCGTGGGACACATACCGTCGTCCGTATCTAAAACTCATAATGCAGAAATCAAGAGAAGACCGCCGGAACTAAAACAGAAATCAAAACACATTTTGGGTTTATCACATCAGTACGTACGAGACATTCCTATCGCCCATCCGTGGCCCAAACTACGTATCTCAAATCGTCGTCCACGCAACACATGTAGAAATACAAAGCATGTATGAAATCGGAGTACCAAAGATCAATGATACCAACTTGAGGAAGAGTTACTCTCGTCCGGTAACCATGGCTATATCGGCTGCAATTTAAGCCAGTAGCTCAAGGCTGGGCTACGGTTTAGGTCAGTAGCTCATGGCCATCCATGTACTCTGTCTCCCATAGAATAGGAACTTGCTCACTATGTTTTATCATCCGCAGCTTTGGGTGCAACCTTTAATTTTAGTTATATATTAGGTCGTCCGAATATATTAGTTTTCCGTCAATTCCTTACGATGGTTCTCAATTAAATAGACAATGGGACTAGTCAACTACTAAAAGTCTCAACCTTCCTTCCGGCCGAAGTAGCCGCTGCTGGCCACCACGCCGTTGCCGCTGCTGCTGCCGGTCCTCTGCCGCCGCTCGACCATCGTGCCTCCTCACGTGGCCATCCCCGGCCTCCTCGGCCTCACCCAGCCGGCGCCAACGCCAACGCCGAAGCCGCTGCGCTGTCGCCTCCTCTCTCCTCTTCTCCCTCTCTCCCCGACTTCCATTCTCCTTTTTTTTTTCTCTTTTTTTATCTTATTATTATTATTATTATATATCATTTTCTTTCCCCCTTTTTTTTTAATTTTAAAATCCAAATCAAATTCCGAACAGCAGCACAGGCGCACCTCGGGCGCCGCTCCAAAATCCCGATCATTTCTCAAAATTTTAGAATATTTTAATTTACTTTCACCACGTTCAAAATACCTAAAATTATAACTAATATTAAAATAATCCAATCGGGATCCAAATATTACATTAATGATCCGACCAGAAAATCCAAGAAGTTCGAGTCAACGCTAAGAGACGACAACAGGAGGCGGCCGGTCTTACACAAGTTGCGTAATTATGGAGAAATTTTAAACCGGGCCCTCATATTTGAGAAGGAACTTGAGCAATAGCAGTATTTTATGAAGAGAATTGAAAATCGAGAAAGCTCAGCTGTTGGCCAAGGCTTACGATCTGGAAGGTCTCCGAGGAGGACGAAGCCTGAAGACAAAAGAAAGAGGAAGGTAGAGCATCCAGTGGCAACAACAGCACCAAGTTTGTCGGCGATTAATGATGTTTGTGACCACTATGGAAAGTTCCACAGAGGAAAGCCATGCTACAAGTGGATTGGAGCTTGCTTTAATTACGGCAAGACTGAACATATGGTTAAAGATTGCCCTATTTCAAGGAGATAGGTGGAGAAGAAGCTGATCGTTCTGGGGAAAGCATTTGCAGTTACGGCCTGAGATGCGGAGGCATCACCTAATGTGGTAGAAGGTATCGTCACTATCTTTAGTACTCCTGTGCATGTTTTTCTGGATTCGGGCTCAACCCATTCTTTTGTGTCCCTAAGTTTTGCAAGTAATTTGTTGTCCCCTCTGAAGATCTTGGATCATATTTTGGTGGTTTCCACACCCTCAGGATCGACGGTGGTTACAGACATTTTATATTCGAGGTGTGAAGTCTAGATTAATGGGTTGCAGTTGATGGTGGATCTGATTTTACTCGAGATGCACGATTTTGATGTGATCTTCAATATGGATTGGCTATCGAGTTATCATGTTAGTGTGGATTGCTTCCATAAGCAATTTCACTTCGCCATTTCGGGATGTGAACCATTCTATTTTCAAGGTGTGGTGCAAAAGGAGCCACCGTGTTTTATTTTGGCTTTGCACGCCCGTCATTTGATGGATTCCAGATGTCAAGCCTATTTGGCTTATGCTTACACGATTGAGAATCATAATGTGCCGGCTAAGGATGTCCTAGTGGATAACGAGTTCGAAGATATTTTTTCTGAAAAATTACCTAGGTTGCCGCCTAATCGAAAAATTGAGTTTGAGATTGGGATTGCTTCTGGTTCGGCACAAATCTTAAAGGCACCATATAGGATAGCGCCTGTCGAATTGAAAGAATTGAAGTAACAGCTACAGGAGCTTCTGGACAAGGGATTTATTCGGCCAAGCGTATCTTCTTGGGGTGCCCTGGTGCTGTTTGTCAAGAAGAAGGATGGATCGTTGTGACTTCGTATCAATTACCGGGAGCTGAACATGATCACAATTAAGAACAAGTATCCTTTGACAAGGATTGATGACCTATTTGATCAACAGCAATAAGCGCAAGTGTTTTCAAAGATCGATCTTCACTCAGAATATCACCAATTAAGAATTAAGAAAGCAGACATAGCAAAGATAGCCTTTCGGACGAGGTACGAGCATTATGAATTTCTAGTTGTACTATTTGGGTTGTCAAATGCCCCTGCTGCTTTTGTAGACTTGATGAATCGGGTGTTTAGACCCTACTTGGATAAATTTATGGTTGTGTTCATTAATGATATATTGATCTATTTGAGAACCTATGACGAGCATGCCATGTATTTAAGGATTGCATTCCAGAAGCTTGGGGAGGAGAAATTATATGTCAAGTTGAAGAAGTGTGAATTTTAGGTAGAGAAAGTTACATTTTTGGGTCATATTATATCTAATGGAGGCATTTCTGTGGACCCTAACCGACCATCACGGTGACCGAGGCTCGGAGTTTCCTTGGGATGGTGCATTATTATTGGAGGTTCATAGAAAATTTCTCCCGAATTTCTATGCCATTGACCGGCTTAACAAGGAAGGGCATTAAGTTTGTCTGGTCGGAGGATTGTGAGTAAAGTTTCTAAGAGTTGAAGGACTGACTAACATCTGCCCTGATCCTGACGATTCCGTAAGGTTTCGATAGGTTTGAAGTTTATTGTGATGCGAGTAGGACTGGTTTGGGTTGTGTTCTGATGCAGCACAGAAAGGTGACACCCGTAAATCAAAGGCAGTTGAAGTTTCACGAAAAGAACTATTCGACGCACGATTTGGAGTTAGCAGCGGTAATCTTCGCTCTGAAGATCTGGAGGCATTATTTGTACAGTGAAAAATTCTAGATGTATTCAGATCATAAAAGCCCAAAGTATCTCTTTTCCTAGAAATAGTTGAAGATGAGGTAGAGGAGATTGATGGATTATTGAAAGGATTTCGATTGTGAAAGCTAGTATCAGTCAAGTATGAGCAATATGGTAGCAAACGCTCTGAGTCTTCAAGTGTGCTATGCAGTTCATTTGAAGATTAAGGAGATGGAGATGTTGAAATGCATGAAGCATTGCGATATCCAGAGATATGTCCAAGGAAATTGGATGATTTTGTGGCATTTTAGTATCCAGCCAGAGATATTGAAGCGGATCAAGGAAGAGCAGATGAGTGAACAGTTATTAACCGACATTGCTAGAAATTTGGACTAAGACTCTAGAGTCAATTTCAATGTTTGAGCCGACGAAGTTTTGAGGTTTTGGACTAGATCTGTGTACCCAATGTCGGAGAATTGAAGGAAGAAGTTATGAAGAAAGCTCACCGTCTCGGTACACGATCCACCCAAGGATTGATAAAATATATCAAGATCTGAGAAAAATATTTTGATGGAGGAATATGAGAAGAGAAATTGTGGCCTTTGTGGGGAGATATTTGATCTGTTAGTAGTTGAAGGCCGAGCGTAAGAAGCCATTCGATTTTTTGCAGCCTTTGCCTATTCCTAAATGGAAATGGGAAGATATATTCATGGACTTTGTGTCGGGATTGTCAAGGACGCCTAGGAACTATGACACCATTTGGGTGATTGTGACCGACTCACGAAATCTATGCACTTTCTGGCTATTCGGACGACTTATTCGAGGGACTTGTTAGCCCAGATGTATATTAATGAAATTGTAAGATTGCATGGGATCCTGGCGACTATTGTGTCAGTTTGAGACTTGATATTTGTCTCGAAATTTTTGGGAAGCTTGCACCGTGAGTTGTGGACGGATTTGAAGTTCAGTACGACTTAACATCCGCAGATGGATAGACAGTCAGAGTGGACCATTAAGATTTTGGAGGACATGTTAAGGGCCGCAGTGACGGAGTTGAAAGGAAGCTGGGATGATCATTTAGCCTTGGCAGAGTTAGCGTATAATAATAGTAATCAGGCGAGTATTGGGATGGCCCCCTCCGAAGCATTGTATGGAAGGAAGTGCCGATCATCGATTCATTGGGAGAAGACGGGTGATAGATGGCTTATGGGGCCGAAGATTGTTATGGAGACGTTCGATAATATCAAATTAATCCACGAGAAGCTGAAGGTTGCCCCAAGCCGACAGAAGAGTATGCCGATTGGAGAAGATCGGAGCTGAAGTTTGAAGTCGGATACTTTGTCTTTTTGAAGGTATCACCATCGAAGGGTGTATCCAGATTTGGGCTCAAAGGGAAGCTGAAGCCGAGGTTTATTGGCCCATTTGAAATTTTGGAGAAAGTGGGGGAGGTGGCCTATCGTTTGGCCTTGCTATCGATTTTCGGAGAGGTGCACGACGTTTCCCATGTGTTCATGCTCTGGAAGTATGTCTATGATCCTACTCATGTCATCATCTACACGCCTCTATTGATCATTGAAGATTTATCGTACATTGAGGAGCCCGTGCAGATTCTAGACCGTAGGGACCAAGTGCTTTGGACAAAGATAATTCCTTTAGTCAATGTCTTATGGAGGAATCACGACCTGGAGAAGGCTACTTGGGAGGAGGATGAGATGCAGGAGAAATATCCCTGCTTATTTTGAGGTATGTGATGATTTTCAGGGCCTGTTAATTTCGAGGACAAAATTTTCTAAATGGGAGATAATTATGAGGTTCCGGTTTCTGAAAGATTATAATTAAAGGATAATTAAGCTAATATAATTAAGATTATACTTAATTCATGTAAAAAATTAAGTTTTGAGATCGTATAAAGTGTCGGCAGGGGAGGGTCTACCAGGCAACTTCGACGTACCGGGCGACTCAGGCAGTGCCGCAGGCACGCTCGCTAGACCATGGCCGCAAGGGTTTCGTTCGGCTTATTTTTGGCTTCCACGCACACAAAGAGAAACAACACAAAGAGAAGAGAGAGAAAGAAGAATCCAAGATTCCCAGGTCCGATTCCAGCTATAATTTGTTAGAAAGGTGATAGATCAGATTGAGACAAATGTACTTATACCATTTTCTGTTGTTTCTTTGCACTTTTGTTTCATTTTCTTTGGGTATTATCGTTTTGATACCTGATTAAATTTATATTTTGCATTATCCATGACCTAAACATGCAAAAATACTTCGATTTCATATCCGATTGGTGAGATTTGTGCGGTATTTTGCACCCAAAAATCCTAACCCGTGTCCGGACCACTTTTGCACGTTTATTTTAGAGTTTATGTATGATTTGGCTTTAGATAATTGAAACCCATGACTTGATATTAAATTTACCGATTTGGTGTCCGATTTCTCTTGTTTTGTGCGGTTTTTGCACACCAAAATCCTAACTCGCGCACTACCTTTCCTATAATTTTCTTTGAAACTTATGCGTAAAATGGATTTAGAAAATTGAACCCTGACTTATGAACATGATCAATTTGTATTTAATTACATATATTATAAATATGTTAATTTTATATATTTCGGAATCACGTTATGAACTGTTCGTGAAGAAAGTTATTGTCCAGAAGTTCTAAAATTGTATTTGGCTTAATGCGAGAAAAATTTTCAAATTCTTTTAAGTTTTAAATGATTTATGCATGAAATTAAGATCATATGAGGATTTAAACTCACTAAGATATGAAAATATGTATCTGTATAAGCTTTATAAAAAAATGATCAAGGAAGGATATTTTGTAATTAAGTGATGGACTTATGAACCGTTTTTCAATAGAGTAAAAACGAAGAATTGATGGGTTTAAGAGTAGAATTTTCTAAGAAAATAAGAAATTAAAAACTTAGACCGAGGAATGTTCATCAGATAATATATTTTGACATACCTTAATATATTATAATGGAATATCGTTAACTGCTTTGGTGCCGCATGCAGCTATGAGCCCGTCTATAAGGTTTGTATGTAAACGGCCTACCTCTTGGTCTTGAATAGGAGGAGATGGCCTTTGATTGCGTAGGAGCAAACACAATCCAACTAACGAATGACTGTTCCTTTAGTCAGTAAGACCTATTGGCCCTAATCCCCAACAAAATAAGTTTTTAGTATGATTTGATGATTAAGAAAGAAAAAGGAAAAGAATTAAAGAAAATTGAAAAATATCATGGAAACATTCTTTTATATTCATAATGCATGATCCCTTATATGTCTCTATTTCCTTCCTATATGCATTGTTATATTTTGAATATAAAATTTGTATGTTCTTTGTTATATAGTGTGTCATTGAGAATTTTGCTCACTCCTTACTGTTTTGTTACCCACCTCAGATGATCAGCGCCTAACTTAAGGCTTGGGATGATACAATTTGTATCTTGGAGGATATATATTTTGTATTTTTTGTATTGACGATGTTTCTTTTGGGATTTAAGGATTATATATATATATATATATATATATATATTTTGTTCTTTTGTAATTTTTTTTATAGCAATGATCTTATACTTTAGTTAGAATATGGTATTTTGGATTATGGAATACTTCCGCAGGTTTGTGAAGAGTACTTTGAGGCTTATTGGCATCTCTCTGTTTCATCTTGGTGTTCGAAGTTATGATGTTGGAGCCGCATATGTATTGTGCCAATTTTTTTGGATCCTATATTTTGTAATTGTGTGGATTTGTATGTATGTTGTAAAGGATATTGTACAAGTGTATTAGGCCGATAACCGTATTACAATCGGAACTCTTTGAATTTTCGATTGAAAATACGGTATGTCGTAGAATTTTAATCATGATATAATTTTAATATATTTTTTTAATATATATCCACATATTAAATTATATATGTATTGTTAAGTGATTGGCTTACTCATACCTTAATTTTTGTTAACCCTCCAAATTAGTAGGTTTAAATTATTTACATGAAAGCTGGACCGAGAGAATGGCTGTTAGGAATATTATCTTTAGGATGTAGAATATTTGATATTTTATTATAATTAAATGGCACAATGTTAATGTAATATCCAACTTTTATTTGATTTATTTTGGTGGCATTTGTTATTTTGGATTATTTAGGCGCAATAGAATTAACGGTATATTATAAAATTTTAAAGAAAATTGGATTAACCGGTTGGTGCCTAAAGTGTGCCTGGATGATGCCTTAAGCGCAAATTGCCATAGGCTTACACTTGAGGCGAGTCCAAGGGCTACGCTCGAGCATTGTTTTTCGAGAGGTGGCACTTGAGGCATGCCTATGTGGCACTCGAGTGCTAATCTGTATATAAAAAAAGAGGAGCAGCGCTTGTTTGTCATTTCGCGCATGAGAAGTAAAAGAGGAGAGAGAGAGGATAAGGGAGAGGAGAGAGAGAGGAGAGGAGAGAGGAAGAGGAGAAGTAATGATTTAGAGCATCCTTTCATTATATTTGTTTGGTATAAGGTTGAGACAAGAATTATTAGCCCTATCCTTAGTCTATTTTAATATCTGATAAGTTTTATTAATATTTTAGAGATTTAATATTCAAATATACTAGTTTTATTTAGCACATTTATTTTCTTTGTGCATGTATGATATTTTTTCGATTGTTTAGGATTTTGTTTTGAATTTGTAAATATTTAAAAGTTTTATTATTTTATAAAAAATAGATAAATATTTGAGATTGTATATTTTTATATTAATATATTTATATGAAATTGGGTATAAAACCTGCAGAGGCTGTGCATTGTACTAATGTATTTCTGCCTAGGGATCAAGATTACTACTTCTATTATCTAATATCTGATCTATCATCTATTCCTCTATCGATAGGAAGAACTCTGTTCCCAATGAGAAAATAACTGTAAATCTCTTTTCTATCGGTAAGAAAAGGTTCTATTTATAGACGACCCACCCTATTTGTATTTTAATGAGAATCATCGTAAAAAAAATTGAATAAAAATTAGTATATTTGGATGTTTTAATATATATACTAATTTGAGAATTGTACCCAAGATTACGAGTGACAAAAATAGTAAGAACATTCTTTATCTTTGGGAGATAGAGTACATAAATAGCCATACCTACGAGTCTAAATAATGGTTGATCTGATTTAATATTATTGAAAATACGTGTAACCCTTTAACAATTTAAAATCTTGGTATTTGATTCTCCGATTTTGTATATACTTGATATTTTTTGTATGGATTTATTTTTAAATTTTGATTTGAGATTCGCAAGTTTGCCCATACGTGGGATTTCATTAGTCTTGGGTATTTGATATGTGATTTGTTTCAAAACCTATTTAATTCTTATGTAATTTTGTTTTGAACCGTGATTTGATTTATATAACCTTAATCTAGACTCTATTTCAGTTAGCCTCTGTTTTAGTATGGATTATGTTATAATTTGAATTATCTAATTTCACTCTGAATCACTTATGTTTAGTATATGTCTTGATGGGACTATGTTTGGTATGAATTATGATTGAGTACAAGATTACCTTCAAATTTTTGATATTGGATTTTTTAATTTGTATCTTTTACCTATTTTAAATGTGTTTGTGGATTCTTCTTCTGATTTCAAACTATACTATTTATTATGTACATAATGTTGATACTTGTTACATTTTAGGCTCACGTGTTTACTTCTTATCAATTTAAATTAGTGGGTTTGGATATTGTGTAGAAATTGAACGTGATCTAACCATAACATCATTTATTTTGGTAAGTTTAGTTTTATTTTTGATCTGGATTGTATGGATTGTATTTTGGACTTTGAGTTCGACCGGTTGTATGCATTTGAATATGTATGAAACAATTTGGTCAGTATGTAAAAAAAAAATTTATGTATTTGATTTGTCCATCCCTTATAACTGTTGGAGTAGATTATATTTATTATTATCTGAATGAGTATCTGATGAAGTCCTATGATAGGTTTTGAGTTCTATTATTTGTTATTATTTGGATGATGAAATTATATGGTTCAACTGTTTATCACGCCAAGGTCGTTTGTTGTCATATTATTTTGGAATTTATTAATTATTAATTAGACTTATGATACTTAACTTTCTATTTCGGTTATTTTAGTCTATATTATATTAGGTCACTTATGAAATTGTATTGGTTAATTGAGAATTTTGGATATAGTTATGCTTTTGATATTCTTATATTAGGTAAGATACTTTTTCCTAACGCATAATTTGATGTGAAATAACTGTCGATATTTGGCATCACTTTTGAATATGATATTTTAAGATATGGATCCAAAAATATTATTTTAACGATAGTTAATTTAATTATATTAAAAGTTTTTAGATCAATTGAGATTTTTGACCTAAAAATTAAATTTCAAATCAAAGTATGTTAGACCAAACGGCACTTGACCTATACCTGATCTTAGGACACTTCTAGGGGTTTATGCGCGTTTTTGGCCAAATATCCATGCCTAATGTACACCCAATCAATGCATTTAAATATTTTAGATAAAATATTAACAGTTAATGCACATCTGAAGAATGTTTATGCACTATATGGATTGTGCCACGGTGCATGATTCATGCCTTATCATCGCATATGTAATGTACCAGTTTTCGAATATCATATTTGCGTATAACTAAATTAATATGATCAAAATCGTGCTTAATTAATGTGAAAAATTAAATTTTGGAATCAAGGGACAATTCAACGAAGTAGGCCCACCCGGCGCCTCAAGCAACACAGTAGGAGCCCGAGGCAGTGGGCCAGCGCCCGCCGGGCGTTGGAAGTAGCGCATGGCGATTTATAAGGCAGCCGTGAGGGTTCTCGGCCATTTTTCGGCTTCCACACATGTAAGAGAGAGAGCGCGCAAGGAGAAGAGAGAGGAAGAAAAAACCTGAAGTCCTGGGCTCCGATTCCGATCTAGAGCCAGTTAGAAAAGTAATAAATCGGGTTGTGGTAAGTGCACACATACTCTCCTCTTTCATTTCTTCACACTTTTATTATGTTTTTTTTGAGTATCATCATTCTAATACCCGATTAAGTTTGTATTTTGTATTACCCATAACCTAAGCATTGAAATACGTCGATTTCATGTCTGATTTGCGAAATTTGAGCGGTTTTTCGCACCCGGAGACCCTAACCCATGCTCAAACCAATTTTACCGTTTATTTCGAATTTTATACATGATTCAGTTTTAGATAATTGTTACCCATGACTTGAGCACGCAAATGTTTGAATTTCATGCCCGATTTCGTTGTTTTGACCGGTTTTCAGATATGGAACCCTAACCTCGCATCCCGAATGATTTCACCAATTATTTTAAAACTTTTACATAAATTGGCTTTAGAATATTGTTATCCGTGCCTTGAATATGTTAATTTATCAATTGGGTGCCCGAATTTGTAGTTTTGTGCGGTTTTATGCTCACCGGAACTTAACCTGCGCCCCCTTTTGGGTTTTACCTAAATTAAATGCAAATTATGCATGATTACGCATTGAAAATTCATAATCCTAGTTTTATGGATATGCGCACCCTATATATTTGGCATTTATATCCTCTAATTTATATATGTAAATTCTATGTATTTTAAAAATATTATCGGACGCAAATAGGGATGTTTAACTGCATTTAAGTTAAATATGTCGTCTTGTATATCTACTGAAAATCATGATGCATGCAATTATGAAAGAATTTATCATCCGAAAACTCTAAAGATATGTTTAGCTCATTATGTTAAGAATTTCTTACATGTTCTAAATTTTATGAGGATTTATACACGTATCATAAACATATTAGCTTGAAATGTTTTAAGAATTAAGTTATGATCCATTTGTCAAGAATTATCAATTCGAAACTTTAAGGTTCTATTTGGCTTAATGTAAAAAGGATTGTCTAAATTATTTAAGTTTCAAAGAAAATTATGCATGTAATTAAGAACACGTGAGGATTTAAACTCACGAGAAATATGAAATTATGAATTTGAATAAGCTTAAAGGAAAAGAACCAAAAATGGATATTCTGCGATTAAATAATGAATTGACGAACCGTTCTTTGGAATGAATAACTGATTTACTTATGAACTGTTCTCCGGAACAAAGAACTGATTTACTTATGAACTGTTCTCTAACAGAGTGGGAACGAAAAATTTTCTACTTAAGAGTAGGATTCGCTAAAGAAATAATAAACTAAAAACTTGGACTAATGATCATTCAACAGATAGTATATTTTGACATGCCATAGATATTACGGTAAAAATTTAAGAATTATTTCGGCTGTGTTTTATTACGGATGATATTCCTTGACTAGCCTTAGTATATTATAGTGGAATGTCGTTGTCTGATTTGGTACCACTTGCGACTATTGGTTCCATCTATAGAGTTTGTATGTAGAATACCCGACTTTGGGTCTTGAATAGGAAAAGATGGCTTTTAATTATGTAGAAGTAAATATAATCCAGGTTATGATGACCGCTCCTTTAGTCAGTAAAGCCTACTGGCCCCTGATCTCCAAACGAAATAATTTTTCAACACGATTTGGTAATTAAGAAAAGATAAAGAAAATGAACTCGGTAATTCAAAATGAATCATGAAAGCATTCTTTTCTGAATTATGATTTATAATCTCACATGCATCTCTATTCCCTCTTATATATATTATTATGTTTTTGAATATAAAATTTTACATGTCTTTTGAAATATATATATCTTGTTCAACTTTTGGTTCACCCTTACTATTTTTCTCCTCCAGATGAGTATGAATTACACCTGATAAAGTAGGGTAGAGAATTTGAGTCGGCTAAGCTCGAAAACGATGACGATGACTTTATGAATTTAGTTATTTAGTCTTGTACCTTCTGATGAGATATTTTGTATTTGTGATGGATTTTATATATGAATGTATGCATATGATAATTGAAAAAGTACTTTTTGTGCTAACGTGAACAATCAAGTTTCGACCCTGAAAAATTATAGCGGAAGTAACAATAAATAAATATCAAATACACGTAAAGGATATTTAATATTAGATGCTAACGAGATAACAATCATGCACAATATATATAACGATGAGCAATAAAGATAAAGACACGATTTTTGGTGACGAAGTGAAAACTCGATACCCATGGTAATCGAGAAAAACACTCCGGGCTTCAACGGCTAGGGAAGCAATGCACTATGAAAATCAACTTACAGACCGGGTGGTAACGACACGCTAACCTAGCCGACTTACTCCCGTCACGTGATCCCTACCAAGGAACTCCTTGGATTTGCCCGCGGCAACGGAACCGGACACCTTCCGGTCTTCACGTCAATCTTCCCTCGAACCACTTGAATTGCCGATCACGATCGAGTCTCCTTCTTCAACGCACCTACGTCTCCAACGAAGGTAGAAGGATGCAAAAGTTTGAATGGAAAAGAAAAAGTGATGAGAAAACTCTTTAGAACATGAAGTTCAAAGGTGTAACTTTTGGTTTTCTCAAGAGAAAGTTTAACGGCTCCACAAGATATCAACAGAGGCTCTGGTGTGCTTAGGGTTTCAAAAACATAAGGTATGTATTTATAGAGGGCTCCAACTTTTCGTTTAAAAAAATTGCCTGTTGGACGGGCGCTTGAGCGTAGCTCGAGCACACGGCGGGCCCACGAAGGGTTTCCAGAGAAACCCTACGTGCGCTCGAGCGGGTCTCGAGCGCTCAGTGAGCGGGATGCCTTTTGGTTTTTCGGCTCGAGCGGATTTCGAGCGCCAGGCGGCCGCTGGACATTCTGGAATTTAAGCTCGAGCGGGTAGCGAGAGCCAGGCCGGGCGCGGAGGCTTCGAATGACTCGAGCGACTAGACGACAAAACGGACAAAACGGACTTTAACCTGACAACCCACAGCCCGACATTGATACAATAATACATATGGTCACGGAATATGCCAATTAGACAAATGTCTCTAACAATCTCCCCCTTTGGCAATTCCGTGACAAAACTCAGAAAATAAATAAATAAATACAAGAGAATCACGGGTTCAGACACCACCGAGATAGAGCCCGTGTACATGAAAACCTACGCCTAATGATACATAAGAGAAACAAAAAAATGTAAATAGCTATACTAGAACTGCTGAGGCGATGTGATGAAAACTTACGTTGACTGCCTATGTAACTTCAATTTCCTGGTCAAGCAATGTTAGTACCAACAAGGCAAAAGATAATAACAACATAACAGCATGCATGGTATATAAGCATGAGAGACAAGCATTACTGAGATGTAGCATACAACAATTCTCCCCCTAACGAAAATAACAAGACTCCCCCTAACAGTAATAATAACATCTCTCCCTAACAGAAAAATAGCAAAAACTCCCCCAAAATAAGCAGGCTTCGCTCCATCTCCCCTAAGCTCCCCCTATCAAAGTGAATCAAATCTCCCCCTTTTTGTCACGAATGGCTAAGGGGTAATGTAGCTCACTTTTATTAACCCAGACTTGTCTCACGGAATACACTTTTGCATTCAACCTTTTAACTTGTGTATCAAATGTTGAAGGTGATCAACAAGTTTATTCATTTTTAACCCTGGTCTTTGGTTGTGCAAAAGATTCATGGTGTAGCACCGTGGACGAATGTGACCAACTTTTCCACACGCATGACAGGTAGGCACAAACTGAGGTATGAAAGAATTAGTCATAGCCTTTTGATTACGAAGATTAGGCAAATACGTGGAGCCAAATCTTTTCTCCACATGTTTAGGCACGGTCTTAATGACTTTGGGTGTGGTGACGTGTTGGTGTGGAATGTTCGTGGCGGGAATGAAAATAGTTTTAGAGTTCAAGTCATTTTAGACAAAATTCGCAGCATACCCCAACCCCTGTTTATTTCCCACCACTTTTTTCCAACCCGAGCATATGATCTAATTTTGTTGACCCATTTAAGAACAGTTTCAAATCTTTTCGAGAAGACACAAGTTCAGATTCTAAAGTTGTGAGTTGCTTAGTAAATGAGACTTTCAGATTCTCAATTTCTTGGATTTTAGAATCTAACTCAGATTGTTAAACTAATTTTTCTTGTTCCAATTCAATGACCCTATTGTTTAAGGTTTTATTTTGTTTCTTTACTTTCAAGCATACCCTAAACAGTTTGTCATATGCTTCTTGAAGGCCATCAGATTCAGCTTCTGACTCATCCACAGAGTCATCAGAGTGATTAAAGTTTTCTACTGAATGGTCACACATAGAGGTCACAAAAGCCATGTACTTGACAGGGCCATTTTCAGAACATGTTTCACCCTCTTCTTCTTCATCATCACTTAAGGTCACATCAGCTTTAAAAACATGACCTTGTTGGCGTTTAAGGTTAGGGCATTCAGCCCGATAGTGACTAAAGCCTTTATATTCATGACATTGAACTCCTTGAGTCGATTTTGATTTGTAATCCTTGAGTTCACGTCGGTCTTTCTTCTCAAATTTTGGTGAGTGTTTTAAGTCCACATTCTGTTTGTTTGATGAAGATTTATTTTTCCTTAAAAACTTTTTAAAATTTTTAACAAATAAGAAAAAATCATCATCGCTACACGATTCTCCGTCGGAATCCCGGTTGTGCTCTTCCCTACTTGATTTTAGAGCAAGTGATTTATTTTTTCTTGACTGTGGCAATGTGTGCTCATAGGTTTGTAGGGACCCTACAAGTTCTTCGATTTTTAATTTATCTAAGTCTTTGCTTTCTTCAATCGCAGTAACTTTGGGTCTAAATCGTTCAGCCAAATATCGTATAACTTTTCTAACAATTCTATTTTTCGGGATTCGTTCACCTAAATTAAACGTGAAATTTACAATATCATTTAATTGGGTATAGAATTAATCAAATGTCTCATCATCTTTCATTCTTATTTCTTCGAATCTAGTGGTGAGCATTTGCAATTTTGAATTTTTAACTAGTTTCGTGCATTCGTGAGTAATTTCTAAAATGTCCTACGTATCTTTAGAAGTCTCACACATTGAAATTCGTTTAAACTGATCGGGAGATACAGCCATAAAAATAGTATGGAGCCCTTTACTGTTCCAATTACATATATCAAGTTCCTCTTTGGTCCATGAAGATAAGACTTTTGGTTCGTTACCAATGGAACTAGTGGGTGGAGTCCACCCAACTTGGGTATTTGCCCAAACACGCTCATTCAGAGATTTTAGGAAGGCTCTCATCCGGACCTTCCAATAGGCATAATTACTCCCATCAAAAAAGGGAGGAACAGAGAGTGATCTACTCGTATACATCTAGATCGGGGGTCGCGGATCGGGGTAAGTCTCTGATACCAATTGAAAAAGCACTTTTTGTGCTAACGTGAACAATCGAGTTTCGACCCCGAAAAATTATAGCGGAAGTAACAATAAATAAATATCCAATACACGTAAAGGATATTTAATATTAGATGCTAACGAGATAACAAGCATGCACAATATATATAACGATGAGCAATAAAGATAAAGACACGATTTTTGGTGACGAAGTGAGAACTCGATACCCAAGGTAATCGAGAAAAACACCCCGGGCTTCAACGGCTAGGGAAGCAATGCACTATGAAAATCAACTTACAGACCGGATGGTAACGACACGCTAACCTAGCCGACTTACTCCCGTCACGTGATCCCTATCAAGGAACTCCTTGAATTTGCCCGCGGCAACGGAACCGGACACCTTCCGGTCTTCACGTCAATCTTCCCTCGAACCACTTGAATTGCCGATCACGATCGAGTCTCCTTCTTCAACGCACCTACGTCTCCAACGAAGGTAGAAGGATGCAAAAGTTTGAATGAAAAAGGAAAAGTGATGAGAAAACTCTTTAGAACATGAAGTTCAAAGGTGTAACTTTTGGTTTTCTCAAGATAAGCTAAATCAATGAAGTATAAAAGGCTTTCTTCTCAAGTTTAACGGCTCCATAAGATATCAACAGAGGCTCTGGCGTGCTTACGGTTTCAAAAATATAAAGTATGTATTTATTTCAATTAATGTTTATTTTTGGCCTCCGACCAATGATGACGTTTGGATGGTTTTGTTTAAACTTAGTTTTGGTGTTTTTAAAAGTTTAGTTTTTTATACTTTAATTCATAGTTGAAATATTTTTTCATACGAATAGATTAAAGCCATGTAATTATCGATGTTCTACCACTTTCGGGTACTTTTGGGTCCCATGATGTAATTTTTAAACGTTATATGAGCCGTTTAATAATTTTTAGTTTAAGTAGGTCTTGATATCAATTTGAGTTTAAATTAATAAAATAAAAAAAATTAAAATTTTGAATCTTGAGGATAAAAAGAAGATTAAACTTAGTTATGGATTAAGGAGTTATAAATTTGATTTTGCAATTGAGGACTTAACACCTGTAGTTTATTTTTATATTATTCAAGTCATTTATCGGTATTTTATTTGTAAGTTTACATCCCAGTATTTATTTTAATTTTTTAGGTACATGGGATAAATAATTAAAATTTTAAATTTTAAAAATAATAAAAAAATTAATTTAAATCAATTGAAGATTATGGAATTAATAAATTGGACTAATAGGACTGGGGATATAGCAAGAGGTGCAACTATAGTCTATATATTTTTAAATTGTCCAAAATAAATATAGGTTTTGTTTATTTTTTTTAATCTTTTCTCTCATCCATCTTTCTCTATGTCAATTTTGACAATTTTAATACAGATAAATATATAGTTGGCTGTATGAATATTATTTTTCAATAATTACACGAATACAGTGTGCCCAATTTCGACACTCACCAAAACTATCCGAATAACTCCTTGCATCTACTTCGCATCGGTGATCTCGAGACTTCTTGATTTCTCTTCGTAGACCTTCCTTCATGGCCGAATCATTTTTAAGACTGCTTAAACTCCATTATTCAAGAACCAAAATGAAAAGAAGGAAACCCAAAATAATCTAAAAATAATACATATAATTTCTATATGTGGTTTCCATATATAAGTGTAAAAGGAAATTACTAGAATTACTAGTGTTAATTTTTTTTACTAGTTTATACATATTGTTGACTAGATTTGATTAAGATTTGGAATGCCCATTAACAGAGAGAGCGGGATGGCTACGATGCGACTTCGTATGGCACGTGTACGACGCTGTATCGCAACCATTGAATTAAAATCTAACATTTATCATTTTCTATTTTAATTAAAAAATACGTAGAATCAAGTAAGGCAACCCAAAGCGTAAAGCAGAATCACCTGAAAAAAACAACTAACTCTAAAATTTGATATAATTAAAAACAATTTAAAAGACAGACCAAGAGGCTTCGCCCCAGGATGGAAAAGAACATTGAAACGGGAGAGGGGGGGCTTGTGGCGTCATTCCCAAAGGCTCATTATTGATCCTAAAACTTTTTGAAGTAAAAACCTTTCTCTCATTACTAATTGAATAGTTAAGATCAAAAAAATAAGAGTTTTGACCCTTCTAAATATAAAAGATAGTGCCGTAAGGATCAATCATTTATAAATGTGATTAGTAAATTTCGTCTTTTATTTGATAACGGTCCACCAGATCGTGCAAATTACGATCCCATTAATTCATATTTCAAATTTTTTTCACAAATGAAAACGATTTATGAGTTTTCTTGGGTTAATTGGGGAGGCAATTTCACCATTTTTCCAAAGCTTTCTGGGTTGGAAGTCATATTTGGTGTACAAGTCTTGTCATTTTTTCCACATAGTGATCTTGATGGTGACGATCGAGTCGAATTTATGCTTGAGGTTAGCTTGGGGGATAAGAGAATTTAAAATTCTCAGTTAATTCGGTCTATGGACAGCTCTCAATTATTGAGCGTGTTGGGAAATTAGGCACGAGGTGAACAAGCTGCTCTAAATTCTTAATGCATGTAAGTCAATCAAGAATTTATAATTATCACATAAGATAAACTATTCAACGGTGTAGCACAGTTGACGAAGTCGACGATGGAGCCGTAGAGTGGGCAAATGAAAAAAAAAATTATTACTGAAAGATTATAAAAATTCTATATTCTAACGGCCATCTGACTGACTACGGTACAACACAGCTAAACACACTTATATCATTACGCTCACGTGCTTAGAAAAATATATTTCTTTATTGGGTGCGAGATAATATTCAAAATATTGAAGTCGGGATGGGATTCAATGTTTTCAGGTCTCACCGTAATTTGCAGTTGTCGTGATTCCCGATTGTTTATATATATAAGAGACATTAGACTTATAAATGAGTTATCGATCCTAATATTTTTAATCTTTTATTTATTAGTAAGTAAGTCTTAATTCCTTTAATCTATGCCTATTATTTAGAATTGATGGGGATGATTGCAGTAGGCCGTCCCAAAGGGATAAACGGGTGAGGATGTATCGCGGCCCACTTGCCCAAATGGCAGTCAATGTTCCAGTTGATCAGAAAAGGTTCCCAAGCGGGTCGAATGCAACCCAAAACAGATACAATCCAAACCAAAATGGGCCCATGCACCTTTTCTTATGCGTAATGGTCGTCTGCCCTAATTCTCCGCGACACTAAAGATGGTAATCCCCTCTGTAACGAAAATCCTTCAAAATCAAAGTATATCTTAGAAGGAAAGCCCTCATATCAACATATGACTAGCAACGACAACCTCAACGGTCGCTGCGTGCGACATCTCCACAAAATGAGAAAATCTTCATTCCCGACCGTTACAACCTAGAATGACGTCCGCATTCACCCAAGAAATCGAAAAAATTATCTCAAAAAGCGGACATTTCGCCTCGCCACCTAAAGAAGATGGCAAAGGTCCATGACCATAAAAGGCCCTAGGGTTGCACTCCATAGAGACACTCTCTGTCATACTCAAACTCGCATAAATTTTTCTTCTCTCAAGTGTTCCATCACACTTTCCTCTATTCTACTACTAGTCCCCAGTGGACTCAACAAATAGAGAAACTGCTCTCAACGAGTATTCTCCGACCAAAGCCACTCCTCAACAAGTACACCCTTGACTCATACTCTCAAATCCCTCTCATTGCATTCATTTTAACATAATATGTTTTTTTTTTACCTTCTTTTTTTTAGAAGGCAAATTCCTGATTTGAACGTCAGAGGATAAATCGGTGAGTGAGTCCCATCATTTTCTTCTTATTACTCGTCTTGTATTGTAGTGTACAGGATTTCAAGCACACAAGACAGTGACAGGACCTGAGGGAGCAACCGAGCGCGAATCTATCCAAGACTCGAATCCAAAACCCATCAACAATGATACTTAAACTTATCACATATACAAAAAGTTTAAATAATTATATCTGACGAATCGCACTCTTTGTGTATAGTATTATAGCTATTTTTTTTTGTAAATATTTTATATTTTTATATATTGATTACTTAATAAAAAAATTACACTTCCTGTGTCAAGGGCAACCATTATCATAGCAATGGCTTGTGAAGGAGGCGCAGTGTAGCACAGTTAACGAAGTCGACGAGGGAGCCGTAGAGTGGGCAAAAGAAAGAAAAAATACGTGTGAATTTTTTTTTTTAGTTATTTAAAATAAAAAATAATTGAGTGAGGGAAAATAATTATTTTTCTAATTTAAAATTATACCATAAGATTAAAACTAGTCGTTTCATGTAATTTTAATATAGTATTGGTAATAAATAGTTTAACTTTAATCATTGTTATATTTTTTATACTGAAAATTATTTTTATATCTTCTGTAAAGTAATTTTTTTGTGCATTAATGAATATTTATTTGAATTATATTAATTGAGCTTCGTGTTAATTTGCATAAATAGGATTTTTTATTTTATTATAAGAAATAGATCTTAATTTTTTTTAAAATATTGTATCAAAATCTAATTATCAATATTTAAAATAAAAGATTATTATTTTTAAAAAAAAATTTGTAACATTTATATTTGTTAAATATAAATTTTAATTTTTTAAAAATTAATAAAAATAATTATTTATAATATATCATTTAATAATTAAATTTTAGTTTTTAAATTTAATAAATTTAAACGCTGACGTGACTTTCTCGAGTGTTTTATATTTAGTTATTATTTAATAGCAACTAAATAATATATTATTTAGTTTTTAAATAATTATTTAACAAATTATTTATAATATATTATTTCTTATAAATTAAATTTTATAATAAATTTATTATAAGAAAAAAAATATTTTTTCTCCTCTTTAGCTTATATAATATACAACACAAAAAAATAAAAAAATAAAAAATAATCTATAGTGAAAAAAATTACAATCCCATTAACTTAAATTTTCAATTTCTTGTAAAAAAAAAAAGAACTATGAGTTTTATTGTGTGAATTGAGAAGACAATTTCACCATTTTTCAAAGACTTTGTGAGATGGAAGTCAAATTTGATGTACAAGCCAAGTCATTTTTTCCACGCAGTGATCGTGTTGAAATTTATGCTTGACGTGAGCTTGGGGGATAAGAGAACTTAAAATTCTCATTCCACAATATTTAATCGGCATATCTTCTTTCTACTAGAAAGTTGCCTCCCTTAATGCAGCCTATAGATGACTCTTAATTATTGGGCGTGTTGAGAGATTAGGCAGCAGTTGAAATAGCTATTCTAAAATCTTAATATATTAAGTCAGTTAAAAATTAATAATTTTCTTATAAGATAAATTATTTAGAAATATTAGTTTAGATTCTGATAAAAATCTCCGTTTTGTCGATTATTCAATGCTTTTAAGATAGCGTTGTTATGAGGAGTGTTTCGGTCTCCAAAAATTAATCGACAACCAATAAAGAACTATTAATTTGAAAAAAAATTTAAACAAAAATAGTGTGTATGTTCGCAGTATGCTAGAAGGTCACATTTTGGGATCCTTTTTTGAGAAGGTTATTACCGAGAGATTATAAAATTTTTGTATTCTAATGTTATTTGACTGACTACGTTACAATACTGTGATGTATCGTATTTTTAATCGAAAATTTGGTAAAATTTTAACTGTAATACGGTTGTCGGTCTAGTACAAAACCTGTACAAATTCTTTTACAACAACCAAATAATCCACAATGCACAAAACACAGGATCCAAAAGTCACAAAATCACACACAGCACCATCATAACTCCGGTATAATGTTAGCTCAGAATAGATACCACTAAATATAAATATTTTTATATTTTTTCACATCAAAAAAATATTCTTATCATCAAAATTTATGTAAAATTTTTATCCATATTTCTTCAAATATCTTACATGCAATACAAGATGAACATGCACTCTCAATTTGCGTCAACCACATACAAGTGTTGAATCAGATACAATTCAGTCTCCAATATTATTGTCCAAATTATACATGAGAGTTACATAAACGCACATTAGGTACCATTCATTCCGTACAAAATACGTATAATTGATCCATATGTGCCCATTAAGCATTAAGCTTAATTCCTCAAATTTAATTTTTTTTAAGTTTTTATTCTATAATTATTTTTAAATTAGATCAAAATTATATTAATAATATCATAAAACATATATAAAATATGAAACGTTATAATATACACATATATACATAACTATATACATATATATTTATATATTTGTCATTTTAATTTACTTGGTTGGTTATAAATTTTTAAATGATAAATAAATGAAAAATATAATATAAACAAAGAGTTAAAGCATAATTAAACATCATATAAGTCAAATCGTGATCTATAATTTGAGTTAGTTTGATTTAAATAATATAAACAAGAAAATTTGATCAGGTCAACATGTCAATCAATTACCAAATTGCCCTATCAACCTGTTTTATATCTATGAGATTAATTAAAACACCGTTTAAGTCAAGACCTGGACCTTTCTTTTATGAGGAATTTGTTACACCAATTAAGCTTTTTATATTTGTCAAAAAAAATATTATTCATATATTAATTTGTACACTAAATTTTATCGAACTCATTAAAAATAGATATGAATTTTATTATATTTTAATTTTTTACTTTCTTTCATCTCTATCTTTTTACAATAAATTGATAATTTTGATACAATAAGATATATATATATGAACAGTATGTCTTCTTTGTCAATGCCAACCAAATTTCATCCTTTCCCATTTTATCTAAATTGAATCGGTGCTTAATCTCCGTAGATTTGTACTTAATGCAAGCATAAGATTTATTTGTCTTCATTTGTTGTTTATTAGCATCATAAATTAATAGAATTCTTCATTGAAATTATGCCGACAGATATGTTACCATATTGTGGTTCCTTGAAGTAGTAAAACCTAGTTCTTAGAAGATGTTTTCTAAGGCACTTCCATGTGTTTACATTTTTTTTCATGTGTACTATGAATTAGGATTTTACTTAAGAGAATTTAAAACAAGATCTTAGGTTTTTTTAACTCTAATCCTGTATACCATTATAATACCCAGATTTGTTTTGGTTGTCTTTGTTATTTTTGGTTTATTGAATGTATCAGATTAGTGGTACTTTGTAAAATTTTTTGAAGTTCGGTTCGGTGATTGGTGCCAAAAGCGTGCTCAAAGGGGGGTGCCCCAAAGGCCGCGCCGAGTGCAAAAATCTGAGGTCGGGCACTAGAGCTATGCTTGACGTGGCACTCGAGCACCAGCTGCACTATATATAAGGCATGAAGAAGTAGAGAGGAGGAGGAGAGAGTGAGAGAAAGAGCATGGCAGAGAGAAGAGAGAAAGGATAGAGGGAGAGGAGTTCGACTAGATCAGAGTATCCTCTCGTGTGATCTACTTGGTATGAAATTAAGGCAAATATCTTCTAACTCTATCATTTATTTGATTTTATGTCTGATAATGTTTGTTTCCAATTTAAAGGTTTAAAATTCATTCATATAAAGTTTTACTTAACCCGCTCGTTTCTCTCTGTGCATGCGTGAGTTTTACAGATTGTTTGGGGTCTTTTTATGAAATTTCTGTATATTTGAGGGTTTTATTATTTTCAAAAAAATGGATAAATATTTGTTATGATATATTTATATATCAATATATCTGTACAGAGATGAGTATAAAACTTGTATTGAGTCATACATTTTCATATGCATATTGTCAGAGATTGTGGTCACTACCTCTATTATCTGTTACTTGTTATCTAGCCAACTCTCGACAGAGAGATATCTCTTATCTGAAATCCTTTTTCCGTCAGCAGAAAAATGCTCTATTTGTAGTTGATCTACCCCATCTGTCTAGTATTTAAATAAAATTTAATATATATTTAGATGTCTAAATATATCTGATAAATTTAAAAATTGCACCCAAAAGTATGAATAATAAAATATAGTGAACAAGTTCCTTATCTATGAGAGACAAAATATATAGATGGTCATATCCGTGGGTTTAAATAACGAATAATCTGATTTAAAGTTATCATAAGTATGTGTAACCATTCTTCAAGTTAGTATTTAAAACCTTCGCTACTCTAATTTCATACATATTTTATATTTCTATGTGGATTTATAGTTAAATTTTGATTTAAGGTTCGTCGATTTTATCCACAGATGGAATTTGGTATATCTTACATATTTGATATATGATTTTATTTCGAAACCTATTTGATTCTGTTTATGTGGTTTTCATTTCGAATTCTGATTTTGATTATCTGATTTCAATTCAGATTCTGTTATCTATTTATATAATTCTAATACGATTATAATATGATATGATTATCTAATTCTGATTATCTGATTATACTTTGAATCACCTCTGTTCTATATACGTCTTGAGATAACTATTTTCTGATCTGATATTTGTTTTTATTTGATATACGACTTAAATACAAGGTTGCCATTAACTTTCTCATTTTAGATTATGATTCATATTTGTGATTCAACTTTTGATACCCACCATTTGGATTTGTATCTGTCATCTATGTTTTGATTTGAACTCATGTCTACTATCTATTTTCTAGTATCAAATTTGTATCTGTTATTCAATTTTAAAAGATATTTATGGACCCTTTCTTTAATTTATCAAACATAATTATTTATTATATGTATCTGATGCTTATTAAATTTTAGACTTATATTTTCTATTTTATCCATTCAGAGTAAAAGATTTTTAATATTTTATAAGAATTGAATGTGATCTAATATGACATCATATATTCTGATGAATATGATATCTATTTAATTATTGATGCTGTCAGTTGTATTTCGATTCTTTTGGAGTGGA
The DNA here is from genome assembly GCA_033239525.1 of Nepenthes gracilis. Lineage (NCBI taxonomy): Eukaryota > Viridiplantae > Streptophyta > Magnoliopsida > Caryophyllales > Nepenthaceae > Nepenthes > Nepenthes gracilis. The sequence goes on from BSYO01000037.1 coordinate 2,057,770, forward strand.
TCTATATTAGGCTATATTTTGGAGTTTGGGTTGGCCAAATAGAGGCTATTGGATAGTATATTAAGAATTATTAAAATTATTACATTATATAGATGAGTTATTGTCATTAATTAGGTATCTTTCTTATGACTGTTTAGAGTAAGTCATACTTTTATTATATTGACAGTTGCCCGATAAGATCCTATTATGAATTTTTAGGTTTGTATTTTTATGATTATTAGATGTCAAATTTTATAATTTGTCTGGTTATATCACACCCGATTTAAAATTCTGTATTAGAGTTTTAAAATGTTTTTCAATAGATATTTAGATCGTATTCAACAAATATATTCATGGATGTTGAATAACAAGGAATAACATTAATATATTCACCAATCATACCATCTATAACAATAGCATAGGCATGTAGGAGACCTCCAATATAAGCAGTATATCGGATTTTTCAGATCCAATGGTTCATATTTATCTTTTTTTTTAATATAAAATAAGTTTTTTTTTAATTTTTTTTAAACATGTTAAAATGTCAAAATTCTCATATAATAGAAAAGTAAAAAGAACTAAAAATGCTATTACATGTAAATACTTTTTATATTTTTTTAAAAAAAAATTAAATATAGATTGTTGGATCAGGAATTATGATAAACATCCTTGCATTGGAGAGAGCCATGGGATATGCATGGATGAGAGTCATAATAGATATCATCTCTTGCTAAAACCATGCAACGGAAACTAGCACGAGAGGAATGGGATAGCACGCAAAGGTAAAGCCTTCATGACTGTGAAGCCAAATTTGTCATCCATGTTCATATGCACAATCCCATCTTCAAGCTTCCAATTAAATGAATGTATCAGGGAACCGAGCATGTAAGGAACCATCCGATTTGCCAATGGCATTCCCGGACAAATCCGACGACCTGCACCGAATGGTAGCAACTCAAAATTGCTGCCTTTAACGTCAATATTCGACTCCATAAACCTCTCAGGATAAACGAATTCGCCAGCTTCCCACACGCTTTCCTCCCTTCCCATGGCCCAGACGTTCACAAGCACTTGTGCGCCTTTAGGCACAGTGTAACCGGAAATATGAACATCCATAGCAACTTTTCTCGGAATCAGAAATGCCACTGCTGGATGAAGCCTGAGAGTTTCCTTCACTACTGCTTGCAAGTAGGGGAGCCGAGCTATGTCTTTCTCTTCGACTAGGTTACCGTTACCAATGACATGCCTGAGTTCAGCTCGAGCTTTCTCCAACTTTTCAGGGTTTCCAATCAGCTCTGTCATTGCCCATTCAAACGTCGTTGAGGTTGTATCTGTTCCTGCTACGAATAGATCCTGCGATATGTTTTTCATTACTTATAAAAAAAATAAATATATCCAAAAGTTAAATTGTTTTGCTAATATCCAATGATTCTCTTGTAATCTATGGCACATATTTATGTGAATATCCTTTCAAAAGTTTAGCGTATATAGACACTATGTGACTCTATACCATGTGTTAAAAGCTAAGTACAAGAAAACGGGAAGACTATTTTAGAAATTCAACTTATGTTTACTTATCCATCAAGCATCGACACCCTGTCGATAGGCCAATTGTCTCATAAAGTTAACCAATTATTTAAATGTCTTAAAGTAATTATATAGTATAACAAATATTAATTATTTTATAATTATTAGATATAAATTTAATAATTAATGAATTTTTTATTTAAAAAAATAAAATATGTGGGCCGTTAAATTGGTATCAAAATCGGATAGAAAAAAGTCAACAATGTAGCACCTACATTGCAGCCCCCAACCGTTAGATTATTTGTACTTCTACGGTTAATATTTAATATATTAAAATAATATAGTACGTATATATTTTTGTTTAATTTTTTTTAAAAGATATTAAAATATTTAAATATGATAAAAATAACAGCAAAAAATATATTATTTTTATATTTTAAAAATATTTTTTTAATATTAATTATCACTTATTGGATCTCAATCCAATGAATGAAAGAGAGTCGCAGAAGCTCAGGTGCCGTGCGGTGTCGCGGCCCCCCTTTGCCTCACAAAAAGAGAGTTTATCTACCAGTAATAAATGTGGGATATCTGATATATCAAACTCTTTGTCTTTGCCTCGGCTGATGCTTAAAATGGCGTCCAATACATCATCGTTCTTCTCCGAAGAAACTGAATTTTTTCTTGACATCAGCCGTTCATCTATGATGGAATTAAACAGCGAAAAAATCTTTCGCATGATGATTGTCGAGCGACGCCTGATGCCTTGTGGGTCGAACGCTCCGATCATGGGGAAAAAATCAGCGCCGCTTAGGGTTCCAGCTTCAGCCACCATAGCCGAAACCAGCTCCTTGAGCTGATTTTCAGAGCCGCCATAGTTGGCCAGGTCGAAGGAGAAGAAGGTGTTTGATATCAAATTCAGCAACGCAGTTAACACTGCATCACGAATCTCCACCGCCGAGCCAGCGGCGCAGTGATTCTGTACGTGCGATATCAGCTGTTGCACCACCTTCCTCCGGAGGCCGCCGCTGGCGTCCAGCCTACTGTTTGAGAAAATGAACGACTTGCATATTTTCCGCAGGTTTGTCCATTGATGATTAGGAGGAAGAAACGCAATCGATGATTCATGGTGGTCGAGAACGGAGACTGCCGACCACGGGTTTCGGGTTGAGAAGGAGAGGTCTTGCTTCTGAAGGACCTGTCTAGCCATGGTGGCCGAGGATATCACCACCGTCGTCAAATAGCCGAGTTGTACCGTCATCACCGGCCCGTATACTTTGGAGATCTCTGCGAACGATCTGTGCGGGTTGGTTATATGGTTTAAGACGTTTCCGATCACCGGTAAAGGAAAGGGTCCCGGCGGCAGTTGCTTCTGACTGAATCTGGTTCGTTTCAGAAGGAAAAGAAGATACTGAGTCGAAAGGAATAGCAGAAGAAGACAGAAGACATAGCTAAAAAGATTCATATCCATGGAGAAAGCTATCTCTGATTGAGAGCTATCGTAGAAGATGTGCTACGTATATGAAAATGGAAGATTGAATATTAGTGGACAACCAAGCTAACTAAGCTCCCCGCGCTTGAGTATTTTCACTGGTGGTTTGTTTGTCTCTGTGGTTGGGAGATTTTGAGATGAGCGCCATGGATGAAGGCCTTATATACTAGAGGAATCTGTTTAACTAGGGAAGAAAGGGGATTTGAGGAACCTGCTTCTGCTCTATTCTACACTTATAGCCATTGGATTTTAATCCTATGGCTAATATTAAAAAATATATAAAATATAAAATATAATTATATTTTTTGAATTTTTTATAATATTAATATTTATTAAATATTAAATTAAAAATTAAAATTATTTTTTAAAAAAATAATTATTTAAATATTATTATATAAAATTTAAATTTTAACAATTGAATTATTTTCAATCCAATGGTTAAAAATGGAGAAGCAGGGTTTTACTTTTTTCAAGGAGAAGCAGGATCCCCTGTTTCGGAAGTAAGGAGGCTACGGAACAGCGCGGGGCATTGCAACGCATCTGAAAATGGTAGCACCTCCAACATTAGCGGCATCATTTAAATTGAAATCCAACGGTCCGTATTTTTGTATTAAAAAATATAAATATATTATTGTTATTAATTTTTTATAAAAAATACACATCGTTGAATTTAAAATTTAATGGCTCTCATGACATCCGTATGATATTGCAGCCCTCTTCTTCTCAACAATGGAGGCCCCCGAATCCAGAAAGACAATGGCCATTGTGACAGGTATTACAGGGGCCGCTTCACAAATCGCAGTTGTTAAACAATCTAATAGTCTAAATAGTTTTTTATATAAAAAATAAAAAATGTGTATGTTGTTATATTTTATATAAAATTTTATTTATGATAAAATTATTTTAATATTTTAATTGTGGGTTGGATTTATCTAAATTTGGATGCTTTTTTATATATATATAAAAACAAACATATAATCTTTTATTTTTATCCAATAATTATGGATGCATGATAGAGGGAGTGGGGTCAATTTAAAAATATTATATGAAAAAAATAAAATTATATATTAATTCCTTAAATGAAATTTTTTATTGATTGAACTAAAAATTTTTGATTAAATATTTATTTATTTATTTATTAGTCAATATAGCTGACTTCCAACCTGTTTAAGATAGAAATTTTAAGTTATTTTTCATCTTTCAAAAATAAAAAATTCAGAAAATCTGTTAAATTTTGTTTTTTTATTTAAAAGAGCACAAAATAATTTTTTTTTAAATTTACTAATTTTAAATTAAAATTTGAAGAACTTATAAAATAGTAAAAATATATTTGTTTTTATAATTTTTACTAACTATAATATAAAATTTCTTACCATTTTTAAATACTATATATATAATATTATTTTTAAAAATATATAATTATAAAAATATTATTTATAACTTTATTAAGTATAAATATGTGTATCGGTAAATCATGAAATTTTAATTCAATTTATAACCGAATTTATTTACATTTTTTTGAGTTAATATTTAAATAATAATTATTAAATAGGAATTATATTACTCGTTCATAAATATAACTATAAATATAAAAAATGAAAACAATTATTGTTAAATCAGCATTTAAGTTATTTAATAATATCGATATCTATATTATCATTCACACATATTCTATAACTTAATAAAATATTATATATGATGGAAAATTTTCATTACGAAACACAATAAAAGTTTTGACCCCTTAAAAGATTAGCGAAAATAGTACAAAAAATAAATATTTAATACATGTAAAAAAATTTTAAATCTAGATGATATAAATAATAGTAAGTATAAAAAGTAAGGTAATAAATAATAATAAACAAGATGCAATTTTTTGTGATGAAGAAAAAATTTGATACTCACGACAATCAAGAAAATCTTTCGAGTTTCAACAATTAGAGAAAATATCCATTATAAAAATTAACTTACAGATTAGGTGGTATAAATGCGCTAATTTAGTCGACTTACTCCAATTTTATGATCCCTACCAAGAAATTTCTTAAATTTGTTCACAGTAACGGAATCGGACGCATTCTGATTTTCACGTTAATCTTTCCTCACGAACCATTTGAAGAACCAAACACCACCGAAAATCCTTCTTCACACTACTAACATCATCAATAAAGGTAAATGGGTAAGAAGTGTTATATCAGTAAAGTAAAAGTGGTAAGAAAATCGTTATCACAAGAACACGCAAATGTCTTTGAGGTTTTCTCAAACGGAGCAATGATGGGGCATGGGGATTTAGTTTTCTCTCCAAGTGGGCACTCCAGATTGCATAAGGAAGAAGTGGGGCAACTGAAGGAATGAAGAAAATATATAGGGAGGCTTGAAAAATACAATTAGAAAAATGACTATTACCACGGCATTCAAGCGCGTCTAGGGTTTCAAAAGGAAAATGCATGGGCACTTAAGCGAGAAGGCAGCGAGTTTTGGGCGCAAGGTTTCTAGCTTTAGAGCTTGAGCGCACGACAGGCGCGAGGCTACTGGAATTGGGGTTCAAGTGAATGGCGAGCGCACAGCAGGCGCGATGCAACTGAAAATTGAGCTCGAGTGTAGATCAGGCGGATAGAAGGCACAAAACATTGGGAACGGATAGCCATGAAAATGAGTTTAGCTCAAATAAGTTAAACTCATATTTCTAAAATAATAATAATTAATGATTAAATATTAAATATGTATATTACATGCATTAATATATAAACATATGTCATTTATATAATAATTCATAATTAAGAATCACATTCTGTATATAGTTTATTATTATACGATATATAGTTTTTTTACAATTTTTAGTAATTTAAAAACAAAATATCATAAAATAAATTTTAATTAGTTAAGTTTTTATAAATTAATATATTTAGTATATTTATCAAGTGATTTAATAATAATAATTTTTATTATTTAGTATAATAATTTTTAGTATATAAACATTTTTATTATTTAGTCTAATAATTATCAAGTGACTATATTTAATACAATAATTTTTATTATATATTAAATGACTGAAAGTTTTTAAATCACAATTGATAAATATTGACCTATTAAAATATTTGTATTTATATTAAAAGAAAATAAATACATTTTTCATAAAAATACAAAAAATAATAAATTATAAATTATAATAAATTATTTTTTTCAAATAAATAAGGTCTTAAAATTTCAAGTTGATCAAAAATTTTCTTTAAGCGATTATGATCTCACCTAAAATAAATTATGACAAGAGTTTAAAAATATGGTTCTTCCTATCTTACATTATCATTAATGTCGAATTTAATTAAGCCTTTTTATTTATTATTGGTGGGTATTTGACATTGACATCAGATTTGGAAAAAAAAAAAAATTCAGTGACTAAGTCAATGATATTTTCAAGATTTACAATTTTTGTTCTACTATATAAGAGGAATTGATTCAATCCTTCTTAATTATAATTATTTAATTAATACTGAATAGATAAAATTAATATTTTTTAATAATAAATAAAAATTAAATAATATTTTTATAAGTAAATAATACAGACGGATGGGCTCTCTAAATCCATATTTTAGTTAGAAAAATAATATTTTATAAATTTATTTATATACTTTTTTATATTAAGAGTATTAAAATAAGTATGAAGAGACAAATAAAAACAATTAAAATAAAATAAAATATATACCAATTTTTGATAATTTTAATATAAATAATATTACTCTTTTGGTCATAATAAAAATTAGATTTTAGTCAAAATTTCTTTTTGTTAAAAAGTGGCCAAAATAGAATTTTAAAGGACGTGAGGTGGACATATTTTTATAAAATTTAGATTTTTAATTGAAAAATTTTTTTAAAACTTTTTTAGCTGCCGCCACTGTCCGACACCACCATCCATATCAACCAACACTCCGCCACATCGCCCACCACCTCCATTGCAGATAATCTCATTAATTTAAATATTTACTATCAAATAAATTATTATAAAGTTTAAAAATATAACTCTTTTTAACTTATAAAATTATTTAATATAGATTTTCTTAGGTCTTATAAATTCTCATTAGTGAAGGATTTAATTTAGCTTTTATAAAAATTACGTAGGTATTTGATGTTGGAATGCCAATACTGCAAGCCGCTACCTCCCACCACGGCCACCCCACGGCTATATATACTATGTAATTTATGAGAAGCAACCATTAAGATCTATCTTGCCCAAAAATAGACTTAAAATCCCTAGAAATGACTTTAAAAAGGATGTGATAATTCATTGGATCAATATTAAGGATAGTGGTACCTAAAAGGTAAAGACAGCTCAAATCCCCAACCATCAACTTCATACCAACCACCCCTTCATATTGGCTTGCCCTAAAGTTATAGGCCCATAGCACATCCCCATTTAGGATAACTCAATTTCCAGTTAAATATTAAGAATATTTTTAATAGACTGTTTATAGAATAATAAAAATTTAAATAAAAATCTTAGATAAAAAATTACTACATTTGACAGTTTGTATTTGTAATTAAATTTTAAAATTTTAAATATATATAAAAAAAGTACTCAATTTAGACAATTGCAGAAGATATATTCCCGCACAAGAGCCCATGTTTTTCTTATCATTATTGCTTCTCTTCTCTTCTCTTCCTTCTTCTTGTATGGTTTATTGCTGCTACTGCCACCAACTGTCCCTTTTTTCTGTAATGCTGTTATGCTGATTTTGATTTCTAAACTGAACCTCTAATTATTATAACTAGATTTTTAGAATAATACATTGTTGTTATGAGTTGTTATCTTTTTTAAAGGAAAGTTACAGTTTCAGTATACAATCAATAATAATTAAGTTAAAAAATATATTGAAAATATTTTTAAAAGAAACTATTTAAAAAAATTATTTAAAAATTTTATTTAATCAGTATAAGCAGTCAATTTACATGGTCCAAATATCACATGTTGCTATAGTAAATGTTTAAATTTAAAATAATAATATATATAATCCAGTATAAACAATATAGATAGATAGCTTAATAAAAATGTCTTAATGACTTTCAAAGCCATGAAAAGAGTATCCAAAACTACTTCCAAAGAGGGCTGGAGCACACCCTGAGAAGACCACCAAATGTGTCAGCTAACCTTTTCCCAAGAAAACCACCACCACCACTACCACTACCACTACCACTACCACTGGGTTATACAAAGTAAACAAGAGTAGGGACCAAAACGGATTATTTTTTATCAAGTCACTTTTCTCTCTCTGTCTCTACATATATAACACTCACAGCAAACTGCTCTTTACACATGTAGCCATTAAATCCTGAGAAAGAGCAGGGACCAAAAAGGATTATCTCTATCACTACAAATATAGAACTTACAATAAATTACTCTTTACACATGCAGCTATTAAGTCTTAAGAAAGTGTACATAAATAAGTTCAACTACTCCAATACCTCCTAAAATTGATCACTTGAGCACACGAACATATTTTAGGTGCTATACCTAAACTAGTAACTAAATACTTTCAACACCTGCACCCCTTATTTCTAGAATAATAACAACAACAATAACCCAAACTCATGAGACTCACAAATACTTTTATTGATACCATATCAACACGCAAAGATAAGGCCACACTGTCTTCATAAAAACTAAGAATTGCTACAGTGAGAATGAATTAGAAAGATTCAATTCTAAAAGGATTGTGGACTTTCAAATTCAAAAGTAGCACATATATTTAGAGAGGACTTTAGAATGCTAAATAATTTTAATTGAGAGATCATTATTAAACCTCTCAAGAAAAGGCTTCTAGAATCACTCAATCTTCATTTACGAGGTTAAATATTATCTATGTCATCAAGGTACACCCCATCTTACAATATATGGTTCTTCACATCTTACAATATCATTAATGTCAAATTTAATTAAGCCTTTTTATTTATTATTGGTGGGTATTTGACATTGATGTTGGATTTGGAAAAAGAAAAGAAAATTTAATGACTAATTCAATGGTATTTTCGAGATTTATAATTTTTATTTTATTATATAAAAAAAATTAATTCAATCATTCTCAATTATAATTATTTAATTAATATTAAATAGAAAAGATTAATATTATTAATAATAAATAAAAATTAAATAATATTTTTGAAAGTAAATAATACAAACGTGATGAGTCCTGGCACCTTAGGCTCAGAAAGGAAGGCCCAAAGAGTCAAGTCCACGAACCAAGGGACTTACAATAACAATTTGGCATAAAAGGCCCAAAAATAGTCACTCGCATCCCAGGAGGCCCAAAAAGTCTAACTTAGTCCAAGAGATTAAGTTGCCATTAGAAGCCCGAGGATCTAGGCCAGCGTCCCGAGAAGCCGAAATGGCGACAATGGTCCGAGGGACCAATTTGACCCAAGAGGCCCGAGAATGCCACAAGAGACAAATATCACCAATGAAATCCGAGGATATGAAGCCAAGAATATAACACTGAAATCCCAATGGCCTTTAGCAAGCGAAACATCCGAGAACTTAACTTAATAAGCCCGAGGATTGTGAAAGACCCGGAGAAGGCTTTCTAGGTACGGGGACAATCTTTTATCTCGAATCATCAGATCAGGGAAAAAGGGCGCTCAAGATAACTGAACACGCCAGCTCAGACGATTCACTTTTACAAAGGAGCACGCGTTCTCTACAACATGCCACCTTCGCAGAAAATTACGGCGCTCAAAGCACGCGCAATCATTATGGGGCTAACGGCACCTGACACGTCGAATCAGTAGAGTTGGTGGCAGGCTTCCCTGACACACCGAATTAGCAGAGTTGGTAGCAGGCGTCCTATTACACGCCAACGCCACGTGTCCCCTTTTCAACGGCATGATTCCCCACTATAAATACCTCATTCAAGCAACAGAAGAGGGGATTCGAAGAGTTAGCATTTGCATATACACTGTGAACAGCAACCAAGTGAAACAAAGTTAGAGAAGAAAAGAGAGAACGAGATCTCTTATCTTGTAACTTTATGTGGCAATCCAAAGTGTCACTGCACTCAGTTGTATTCCATTCTAAAAGTAGTGGATCATTTTGGACCCAGAGTCCATCACCGTGGTTTTTTCCATTCATTAAAGAAGGGGTTTTCTACGTAAAGTTCTCGTGCATTGTGCCCTCGTCCTATTTTCCTTCTCGAAACGTCATTTTCGTCGAACTTAACATTTACTATTGTGTTGTACGATTCCGTCCGTTCGAGGGCTTTGAAAGAGCGCAAAGAGCGAACTCGGACTCTCGTTGTACGACAGTCAAAACTCGAGGACACAACAAGACGTTTAATCATTATGAAACGATTGTAATTATAAGAAGTTAAGTCAACCCATCTTTTAATGGAATAGGCTCTCTAAATCCATATTTTAGTTAGAAAAATGATATTTTATAAATTTATTTGTATATTTTTTTATATTAAAATTATTAAAATAAGTATGGAGAGATAAATAAAAACAATTAAAATAAAATAAAACATATACCTATTTCTGATAATTTTAATATAAATAATATTACTCTTTTGGTCATAATAGAAAATTGATTTTAGTCAATATTTCTTTTTGTTAAAAAGTGGCCAAAATAGAATTTTAAAAGTCGTGACGTGGACATATTTTTATGAAATTTAGATTTTTAATTGAAAAAGAAAAGATTTTTAATTTTTTCAGCCGCCACCACTGTCCGACACCACCACCCATATCAACCAACACTCTACCACATCGCCCACCACCTCAGCTGCAAATAATCTCATTAATTTAAATATTTACTATCAGATAAATTATTATAAAGTTTTAAAATAAAATTCTTTTTAACTTATAAAATCATTTAATATAGATTTTTTTAGGTCTTATAAATTCTCATTAGTGACGGATTTAATTTAGCTTTTATAAAAACTACGTAGGTTTTGATGTTGGAATGCCATTACTGCAAGCCGCTACCTCCCACCACGGCCACCCCACGGCCATATATACTATATAATTTATGAGAAGCAACCATTAAAAAGATCTATTTTACCCAAAAAAGACTTAAAAACCCTAAAAATGACTTTGAAAAGGGATGTGATAATTCATTGGATCAATATTAATGATAGTGGTACCTAAAAAGTGAAGACAGCTCAAATCCCCAACCTTCAACTTCACACCAACCACCCCTTCATATTGGCTTGCCCTAAAGTTATAGGCCCATAGCACATCCCCATTTAGGATAACTCAATTTCCAGTTAAATATTAAGAATATTTTTAACAGACTATTTATAGAAGAATTTAAATTTAAATATAAAATCTTAGATAAAAAATTACTATATTTGACAGTTTGTATTTGTAATTAAATTTTAAAATTTTAATTATATATAAAAAAAGTACTCAATTTAGACAATTGCAGAAGATATATTCCCGCACAAGAGCCCATGTTTTTCTTATCATTATTGCTTCTCTTCTCTTCTCTTCCTTCTTCTTGTATGGTTTATTGCTGCTACTGTCACTAACTGTCCATTTTTTCTGTAATGCTGTTATGCTGATTTTGATTTCTAAACCGAACCTCTAATTATTATAACTAGATTTTTAGTAATAATACATTGTTGTTACGAGTTGTTATCTTTTTTAAAGGAAAGTTACAGTTTCAGTATACAATCAATGATAAATAAGTTAAAAAATATATTGAAAACATTTTTAAAAGAAACTATTTAAAAATTTTATTTAATCAGTATAAGCAGTCAATTTACACGGTCCAAAGTATCACATGTTGCTATAGTAAATGTTTAAATTTAAAATAATAATATATATAATCCAGTATAAACAATATAGAAAAATAGCTTAATAAAAATGTCTTAATGACTTTCAAAGCCATGAAAAGAGTATCCAAAACTACTTCCAAAGAGGGCTGTAGCACACCCAGAGAAGACCACCAAATGTGTCGGCTAACCTTTTCACAAGAAAACCACCACCACCACCACCACCACCACCACCACTACCACTACCACTACCACTACCACTACCACTGGGTTATACAAAGTAAACAAGAGTAGGGACCAAAACGGATTATTTTTTACCAAGTCACTTTTCTCTCTCTGTCTCTACATATATAACACTCACAGCAAAATGCTATTTACACATGTAGCCATTAAATCCTGAGAAAGAGCAGGGACCAAAAAGGATTATCTCTATCCCTACAAATATAAAACTTACAATAAATTACTCTTTACACATGCAGCTATTAAGTCTTAAGAAAGTGTACATAAATAAGTTCAACTACTCCAATACCTCCTAAAATTGATCACTTGAGCACACAAACAACTTTTAGGTGCTATACCTAAACTAGTAACTAAATACTTTCAACACCCGCACCCCTTATTTCTAGAATAATAACAACAACAATAACCCAAACTCATGAGACTCACAAATACTTTTATTGATACCATATCAACACGCAAAGATAAGGCCACACTGCCTTCATAAAAACTAAGAATTGCTACATTGAGAATGAATTAGAAAGATTCAATTCTAAAAGGATTGTGGACTTTCAAATTCAAAAGTAGCACATATATTTAGAGAGGACTTTAGAATGCTAAATAATTTTAATTGAGAGATCATTATTAAACCTCTTGAGAAAAGGCTTCTAGAATCACTCAATCTTCATTTACGAGGTTAAATATTATCTATGTCATCAAGGTACACCCCATCTTACAATATATGGTTCTTCCCATCTTACAATATCATTAATGTCAAATTTAATTAAGCCTTTTTATTTATTATTGGTGGGTATTTGACATTGACGTTGGATTTGGAAAAAGAAAAGAAAATTTAGTGACTAAGTCAATGGTATTTTCGAGATTTATAATTTTTATTTTATTATATAAAAAAATTAATTCAATCATTCTTAATTATAATTATTTAATTAATATTAAATAGAAAAGATTAATATTATTAATAATAAATAAAAATTAAATAATATTTTTGAAAGTAAATAATACAAACGTGATGAGTCCTGGCACCTTAGGCTCAGAAAGGAAGGCCCAAAGAGTCAAGTCCAGGAACCAATGGACTTACAATAACAATTTGGCGTAAAAGGCCCAAAAATAGTCACTCGCATCCCAGGAGGCCCAAAAAGTCTAACTTAGTCCAAGAGATTAAGTTGCCATTAGAAGCCCGAGGATCTAGGCCAGCGTCCCGAGAAGCCGCAATGGCGACAATGGTCCGAGAGACCAATTTGACCCAAGAGGCCCGAGAATGCCACAAGAGACAAATATCACCAATGAAATCCCGAGGATATGAAGCCAAGAATATAACACTGAAATCCCAATGGCCTTTAGCAAGCGAAACATCCGAGAACTTAACTTAATAAGCCCGAGGATTCGGCAAAGACCCAGAAGGCTTTCTAGGTACGAGGACAATCTTTTTATCTCTGAATCATCAGATCAGGGAAAAAGGGCGCTCAAGATGACCGAACACGCCAGCTCAGACGATTCACTCTTACCAAGGAGCACGCGTTCTCTACAACACGCCACCTTCGCAGAAAATTACGGCGCTCAGAGCACACGCAATCATTATGGGGCTAACGGCATCTGACACGCCGAATCAGTAGAGTTGGTGGCAGGCCTCCCTGACACACCGAATTAGCAGAGTTGGTAGCAGGCGTCCAAGCATACGCTAACGCCACGTGTCCCCATTTCAACGGCATGATCCCCCTCTATAAATAGCTCATTCAAGCAACAGAAGAGGGGATTCGAAGAGTTAGCATTTGCATATACACTGTGAACAGCAACCAAGTGAAACAAAGTTAGAGAAGAAAAGAGAGAACGAGATCTCTTATCTTATAACTTTATGTGGCAGTCCAAAGTGTCACTGCACTCAATTGTATTCCATTCTAAAAGTAGTGGATCATTTCGGACCCAGAGTCCATCACCGTGGTTTTTTCCCATTCATTAAAGAAGGGATTTTCCACGTAAAGTCCTCGTGCATTGTGCCCTCGTCCCATTTTCCTTCTCGAAACGTCATTCTCGTCAAACTTAACATTTACTATTGTGTTGCACGATTCCGTCCGTTCGAGGGCTTTGAAAGAGCGCAAAGAGCGAACTCGGACTCTCGTTGTACGACAGTCGAAACTCGAGGACACAACAAGACGTTTAATCATTATGAAACGATTGTAATTATAAGAAGTTAAGTCAACCCATCTTTTAATGGAACAGGCTCTCGAAATCCATATTTTAGTTAGAAAAATGATATTTTATAAATTTATTTGTATATTTTTTTATATTAAGATTATTAAAATAAGTATGGAGAGACAAATAAAAACAATTAAAATAAAATAAAACATATACCTATTTCTGATAATTTTAATATAAATAATATTACTCTTTTGGTCATAATAGAAAATTGATTTTAGTCAATATTTCTTTTTGTTAAAAAGTGGCCAAAATAGAATTTTAAAAGTCGTGACGTGGACAAATTTTTATGAAATTTAGATTTTTAATTAAAAAAGAAAAGATTTTAAATTTTTTCAGCCGCCGCCACTGTCCGACACCACCACCCATATCAACCAACACTCTACCACATCGCCCACCACCTCAGCTGCAAATAATCTCATTAATTTAAATATTTACTATCAGATAAATTATTATAAAGTTTTAAAATAAAACTCTTTTTAACTTATAAAATCATTTAATATAGATTTTTTTAGGTCTTATAAATTCTCATTAGTGACGGATTTAATTTAGCTTTTATAAAAACTACGTAGGTTTTGATGTTGGAATGCCATTACTGCAAGCCGCTACCTCCCACGACGGCCACCCCACGGCCATATATACTATATAATTTATGAGAAGCAACAATTAAAAAGATCTATCTTACCCAAAAATAGACTTAAAAACCCTAGAAATGACTTTGAAAAGGGATGTGATAATTCATTGGATCAATATTAATGATAGTGGTACCTAAAAAGTGAAGACAGCTCAAATCCCCAACCTTCAACTTCACACCAACCACCCCTTCATATTGGCTTGCCCTAAAGTTATAGGCCCATAGCACATCCCCATTTAGGATAACTCAATTTCCAGCTAAATGTTAAGAATATTTTTAATAGACCATTTATAGAAAAAATTAAATCTAAATATAAAATCTTATATAAAAAATACTACATTTGATAGTTTGTATTTGCAATTAAAATTTAAAATTTTAAATATACATAAAAAAGTACTCAATTTAGACAATTGTAGAAGATGTATTTTCGCACAAGAGCCTATGTTTTTCTTATTATTATTGCTTCTCTTCTCTTCTCTTCCTTCTTGTATGGTTTATTGTCGCTACCGCTACCAACTACCCCTTTTTTCTGTAATGCTGTTATGCTAATTTTGATTTCTAAACTGAACCTCTAATTATTATCACTAGATTTTTAGTAATAATGCATTATTGTTATGAGTTGTTATCTTTTTTAAAGGAAAGTTACAGTTTCAGTATACGATCAATGATAAATAAGTTAAAACATATATTGAAAATATTTTTAAAAGAAACTATATTTTAAAAAAATTATTTAAAAATTTTATTTAATCAGTATAAGCAGTCAATTTACACGGTCCAAAGTATCACATGTTGCTATAGTAAATGTCTAATTTAAAATAATAATATATACAATCTAGATAGATAGCTTAATAAAAATGTCTTAATGGCTTCCAAAGCTGTGGAAAGAGTATCCAAAACTACTTCCAAAGAGGGCTGCAACACACCCTAAGAAGACCACCAAATGTGCCGGGTAACCTTTTCCCAAGAAAACCACCACCACCACCACCACCACTACCACTGGGTTATACAAAGCAAAACAAGAGCAGGGATGAAAACGGATTATTTTTTACCAAGTCACTTTTCTCTCTCCGTCTCTACATATATAACACTCATAGCAAACTGCTTTTTACACATGCAGCTATTAAATCCTAAGGAAGAGTAGGGACCAAAAAGGATTATCTCTATTTCTACGTATATAAAACATACAATAAATTACTCTTTACACATGCAGCCATTAAGTCTTAAGAAAGTGTACATAGATAAATTCAACTACTCCAATACCTGCTAAAATGGACCCCTTGAGCACTCGAACAACTTTTAGGTGCTATACCTAAACTAGTAAGTAAATACTTTCAACACCCCCACCCCTTATTTCTAGAATAATAATAATAATAACCCAAACTCATGAGACTTACAAATACTCTTATTGATACCATATCAACATGCAAAGATAAGGTCACATTGCCTTGATAAAAACTGAGAATTGCAACATTGAGAATGAATCAGAAAGATTCAATTCTAAATGGTTTGTGAACTTTCGAATTCAAAAGTAGCACATACATCTAGACTGTACTTTAGAATGCTAAAGAATTTTAATTGAGAGATCATTATTAAACCTCTCGAGAAAAGGCTTCTAGGATCACTCATTCTTCATTTACGAGGTTAAATATTATCTATATCATTAAGGTACACCCCATCTTATAAAAGGATCATCTTAGTCGTGGAGCTAGTCTTCCTAAAACCCAATTTGAAGAAGTATCCCGACACGAATCCAACAGAGCCGGTGGCAGGCCTCCCTGACACACCGAATCAACAGAGTTGGTGGCAGGCATCCCAACACACGCCAACACCACGTGTCCCCATTTCAACGGCATGATTCCCCTCTATAAATACTTTATTCAAGCAACAGAAGAAGGGATTCAAAGAGTTGGCATTTGTAAACACACTGTGAACAGCAACTAAGTGAAAGAAAGTTAGAAAAGAAAAGAAAGAACGAGATCTCTTACCTTGTAACTTTGTGTGGCAACCCCAAGTGCCACTGCAATCAGTTGTATTCCATTCTAACAGTAGTGGATGATTTCGGACCCAGAGTCCATCACCGTCGTTTTTCCCCCTTCATTAAAGAAGGGGTTTTCCACGTAAAATCCTCGTGCATTGTGCCCTCGTCCCATTTCCTTCTCGAAACATCATTCTCATTGAACTTAACATTTACTATTGTATTGCACGATTTCTTCCATCCGAGGGCTTCGAAAGAGCGCAAAGAGCAAACTCGGACTATTGTTGTACGGCAGCCGAAACTCGAGGATGCAACATTGGCGCCGTTTGTGGGAAGCGACAAAAAGTTTGCTTTTCAGATTTTCACGAAACGCATGGAAACACTACGACGACTCCAACTCCAAAGTGTAAAATGGTGAACACTAGGGCACAAGTGAGTTGTCAGAGAGGTGGCCTCGCATAACGACAGCCTCGACCCCTGGGTAGAAAACCACCTTGATCCAGTGGTCAGGGCCTTGGCGGCCAAAATAGAAGGCATGTCCAAGGCCTTCGAAACACTCTACTCCAAGATCGATGAGCGGGTGAGAGGATCCCCTTCCAAGGCCTCCCAGGCCGGAACGTCCCAAACCGGGGGCAGGGAGAGAGATCGCCCAGAGAAGTGACCCAGCCAGCATGAAAACCCGATGACCCAAGTCGCCTTTAGCAGCAGGGCCCCGCGTGGGCTAGAGGGCCGCTTTAGTCCTCAAATCCAAGAAGAAAGCCCAGAGAGGCGCAACTCTGGGACCCTACAGAGTCGCCACAAACGTAGCGCTCAAGAGGCGGTCCCGCGGGATGTCCCCCCAAGGTGCCAGTGCGGCCTCCAAGCGCCGTGCGGACCAAGAACCTTATGATTTGAGGCATTATCTTAATGAGAAGAAGGCAACTGCTCCACTCCGAGTGGAGGAGAGGTTAGAAAGAGGATGGAACCAAGTCATCGGCGAAAGCAGCGGGGGAGGAGCTAATGCGCTCCAATCCCCATTCTCAATAGAAATCAGAACGAGGGCGCTCCTCCCAAAGTTCAAAATGCCAAACCTGGAGGTCTACGATGGCAACGCTGACCCGATGGATCACCTCAACCACTTCCGGGAGCACTTGAGCCTGTAGGGTTTGGATGAGACAACCATGTGCGAATGCTTCCCCTTAACCTTAAAGGGGGATGCAAGGATGTGGTTTTACGGGATGTCGACGGACTCCATCTGCACCTTCAGCAACTTGGCAACGACCTTCCTCTCGTAATTCGCCTCTAGCAGGAGAGTGGAGAAGTAGCCTTGGCGATGTGGTTTTACGGGATGTCGACGGACTCCATCTGCACCTTTAGCAACTTGGCAACAACCTTCCTCTCGCAATTCGCCTCCAGCAAGAGAGTGGAGAAGCAGCCTCGGCACCTTACCCTGGTCAAGCAAGGTGCCAGAGAGAGCCTGAGGGGATTCTTGGCCCGATTCGTAACCGAGGCCAGGCAAATCCTTGACCGACTAGGTAAAGTTAAATGCTTTCCTCTTCAAGCACCTCATCCATAAGGGTCCCCAATCATTTGCAGAGGCCGAGGCTGTGGCTAGGGCATACATCATGGCCGAAGAGGCCAACGATGCCAAACGGCCAGAGAGGGACGAGCACCCCCATCCAAAGGCAGTGGAAAGCAAGAGGAAGGCCGGGGACTATTAGAGTCCCCAGACGACGAAGAAGCAGCACAAGAATGAATAGAACACCCGGAGAGAGCCGAGGCCTATGCACTTCACGCCACTAAACGACACTTGCACCAACATGCTGATGCAGATCCGGGAGGAAAAGTTTCTTAAGTGGCCCAATCCGCTGAAGAACCCGGGGGGTGGGGACAAGGCAAAATATTGTGACTACCACTGCTCTAGGAGCCACAGCACGGAGGACTATAGGACTCTGCAGAAGGAGATAGAGGATCTGATCAGGAGGGGACACCTCAACCGCTTTCTGCAAAGACCCGGATAAGCTTCCGAAACAGCGGGTGACGGCGAAGCTGAGCCCCCAGGAACAGAGTGGCTGTGGGGGTCGTAAACATAATATCGAGCCAGCCGGTCAGAGGGAACGAGCAGGAGCTCACAGCAGCTAAGAGGCCAAGGACGGGACCCAGAGGCGAAGACGATGTTATCTGCTTTAGTAATAAGGACATGGCTCATGTAACTTCTGCTCACTCTAATCCTTTGGTTATAACTGCACTCGTTTCAGACGGAGCAAATGACTACCAGATGAAACGAGTTTTTATTAATAATGGATGCTCCAGGAACTTGCTCTACCTCGATACCTATTTCAAGTTAGGACTTAAGAAGAGTCAACTGAGAGCGCCAGAAGGGCCACTCTATGGGCTGGACAATGAGCCAGTACCTGTTTAAGGTATCATCCAGTTGGAAGTAACCTTGGGGACATACCCGAGGATAGCGTCCAAAGTCCTCACCTTTCTGGTCGTGGACCTGCCATCGGTCTATAATGCAATACTCGGACGCCCATGCTTGGCCGCGTTTGGAGCGGTGACTTCCATCCCACACTTAAAAATAAAGTTTCCAACCCCGTATGGTGTGGGGGAAGTCCTCGGGGACCAATCCATGGGGCGGATGTGTTACTTAGCACAGACCACGCAAGCAACCCTTCCACAACCAATGGAGGACCTCGACCTGAGGGACGAGACCACGCTGCAACATGCACAGCCTGGGGAGCCAACCGTCCAAGTCTCGTTTGATCCTGGGGACCCGGAGAAGTATGTTCTTATAGGAAGCTCGCTGCCAGAGTCCGTTCGAGACCAACTCACTATCTTCCTACGGGAGAACTCGGACGTGTTTGCCTGGTCACCCAGTGACATGCCGAGAATCTCCTCCGAGGTCATAGTCCACAAGCTGGGCATCGATCCTCGTCATAAGCCCGTCAGGCAAAAGCGCAAGAATTATTTCACAGAGAAGCTGGTGGCCATAATTGAGGAAGTCAAGAAGCTCCTAGACGTCGGGTTCATCCGAGAAGTGCAGTACCCTGACTGGTTCGCCAACGTGGTGATGGTAAAGAAGAACAGTGGGAAATGGAGGATGTGCGTGGACTTTACCGATCTCAACAAAGCATGCCCCAATGACAGTTTCCCACTACCCAGGACTGACCAACTTGTAGATTCGACGTCCGGCCACAAGCTCTTAAGCTTCATGGATGCGTACTTGGGCTACAATCAGATCAAGATAAGTCCCAAGGATGAGGAGCACACATCGTTCATGACGGACCAAGGGACGTACTGTTACAAAGTCATGCCCTTTGGTCTCAAGAATGCGGGTGCGACTTATCAGTGACTCGTGAACAAAATGTTCGAGGACCAGATAGGCAGAAACATGAAAGTCTACGTTGACGACATGCTTGTCAAGAGCAGGGCCAGTGGTGATCACATAAAGGACCTGGACGAGGCCTTCCATGTGCTCAGGACCCACGGGATGAAGCTCAATCCGAACAAGTGCACATTCGGCGTAGCTTCGGGGAAGTTCCTGGGTTATATCATGTCGCATCGTGGGATCGAGGCTAACTCCAGAAAAGATAAAGGCCATCCTCGACATGTGATCTCCGTGGATGATGAAGGAGGTCCAGAAGCTTACCGGGCGGGTGGCGGCCCTCTCTCGTTTCCTAACAAAATCGGCCGAGAAGCACCTGCAGTTCTTCAAAGCCCTGAGAGGAACAAAGACTCGAGACTTTTGGTGGAGTGATGACTGCGAGGAGGCATTCCAAGGGCTCAAAAGCTACCTCTGAGCCCACCTCTTTTAGCTTCTTCCCAACTCAGTGAGGAACTATACTTGTATCTCTCCGTGTCCGACACAGCCTTAAGCTCAGCCCTGATAGGGGAACAACACGGGAAACAACAGCCCTGTATTACGTAAGCAAGACTCTCGCGGACGCCGAGACTAGATATCCGCTCTCGGAGAAGGTTGCCTTAGCATTGGTTTACTCCGCGCGAAAGCTTAGGCCGTATTTCCAGGCGCACAGGATAGTGGTCTTAACCGACCAGCCACTGAGGGCCATCTTGCAGAAGCCCGAGATGTCTGGACAGCTGATCAAGTGGGCCATCAAATTAGGAGAATTCAATATTGAGTTCCATCCAAGGCCAGCTTTGAAGGGACAGGCCCTCGCGGACTTCCTTGTTGAGACAACAGCACTGACCAACGGCGATGGAAGCCAGCCTGCTGCAGATGAGTTCATCAAGGCATCGACGTGGACCCTACACGTGGACGGCTCCTCGATGAAGGATGGCTGCGGAGCTGGTACTGTTCTGCACACGCCCGAGGGGTTGGGGATAAAATATTCACTAACCCTAGGGTTCTCGGCCACTAATAACGTTGCAGAGTATGAAGCCTTGCTAGCTGGGCTTCGGTTAATCAAGGAGTGCTCGGCCAAAAATCTAATCGTTTATAGTGACTCCGAATTGGTCCTCAACCAAGTCCGCAGACACTTCAACGTCAACAGCCCACGGCTCTCCAAGTACCTCTCCAAAGTCAGAAGTGCGACCTCAGACTTCGAGGTAGTCAAGTTTGTCCACATCTTGAGGGAAGAAAACGCCAAGGCCGACACGCTGGCAAGGGCAGTGGCTTCGGGAGATCCGGAACAGTATGCTCGAGGAATACGTGAAGTTCTAAACAGATTCAGTATCGAAGACCTCGAGCCAAAAGTGATGCAAGTGTCTAACAGCAACACCTGGATGACTCCCTACCTAAGGTACCTATCCGATGGCACATTGCCTGAGGATCCAAATGAGGCCAAGAAAGTAAAGAAGACAGTGGGATGGTACACGTTTATGGACGGCCAGTTGTATCGGCGAGGTTTCTCAACCCCTTACTTAAGGTGCCTCACCCTCGAGGAGGCTGAGTACGCCCTCCAGGAGGTGCACCTTGGGATATGCGGTTCCCACATCGGAGGGAAGAACCTGGCCTCCAAACTCATGAGGCAGGGATACTAATAGCCAATGATGAACTACTATGCCATGGACTTTGTGCGCAAATGCGAGAACTGCCAACTCCATAGCAACGTGACTCATCACCCCCACACAGGTCTCCAGGCACTCCAATCGCCGTGGCCGCTTTCCTAGTGGGGGCTTGACATCCTCGAACTGCTCCTGCTTATGCCCAGACAGAGGAAGTTCCTAATCGTAGGGATAAATTACTTCACCAAATGGGTGGAGGCAGTACCACTCGCAAGGATAACGGAACAAAATGCCACTGAGTTCCTCCGGCAGAACATCGTGTGCAGATTTGGGATCCAAGAGTGCATCGTGACCGACAACGGGACGCAGTTCATCGAAAAATGGTTCACTAAGTACTGTGCCAGTCTGAAGATTAACTTGGTCCACACGTCAGTAGTGTACCCCCAGGCCAACGGGCAAGTGGAGGTCACGAACCGTACTATCTTGCATGGACTCAAGACTAAGCTGGAGAGCTCCAAGGGCTCATGGGTCCACGAGCTACCGTCCGTTCTCTGGTCATACAGGACGACGCCTAGAGAGCCCATGAGGGAGACTCCCTTTAGTCTCTGCTACGGGGTTGGAGCTGTCATCCCAATAGAAATAGGCCTCACAAGTCCGCGGGTTGGATGCTTCAGTTTAACCGACAACAGCCAAAGGCTCTAGGAAAACCTCGACATGCTTGAGGAAGTCTGCGACCAAGCTAGGCTAAGGGTAGTGACGTACTAGTAGCGGGTTGCCCACTATTACAATAAAAAGATAAAGGCGCGGCAATTTGAGGTTGGGATCTAGTGCTGAGAAGCGTGGAGGCCATGGGGAAAAACATCGGCAGAAACAAACTCTCCTCGAATTGGGAGGAACCATTTTTGGTCTCTGCCATCCTTCGGGGAAGGGCCTACAAGTTTCGCATCCAAGAGGGCAAGTTGGTACCCCAACCTTGGAATGCCACACACCTTAGAAGATACTACTAGTGATAAACGAATTGCCTGCTATCCAGGTAACCTGCCAAACTTAGGCTGTCCTTAAATGAAACAACCCCTTATATGTATATATAAACAAAAAACAAGAGGGGGGATTCAAAAACTCGGATTCCTCCGAGCGGCCCAAGAGGTCGTATTTTAAAAACTCAGATTCGTCCGAGTGGCCCAAGAGGTCGTATTTTGAAAACTTGGATTCGTTCAAGCGGCCTAAGAGGTCGTATTTCGAAAACTCAGATTCATTCGAGCGGCCCAAGATGTCGTATTTCAAAAACTCGGATTCATCCGAGCGGCCCAAGAGGTCGTATTTTAAAACTCGGTTTCATCCGAGTGGCCCAGGAGGTCGTATTCAAAACTCGATTTCGTCCTGAGCAGCCCAGAGGTCGTATATCAAAACTTGTATTTGTCCAAGTGGCCCAGCGCAAGGCTAACTTGTTTGGCGTCATGACAAAAAGCACTCAGAAATCAAGGAGGAGGAATCAAACACTTGAGCTAAAATTGAATATCCATTTTATTCAAGTGTACAATATGTGAACAACAACAAAAAAATAAAAATAAAAAAAGAAGAAGAGAAGCTAGCTCTTAAAAGGACCCCACGGAGGAGTGGTCCCATGCTGCCCTTCTTCTTGAGATTGGGAAGCCTCTGCATGGCTCGAGCTCCCTGGCTAATCTAAAGGACAAGGACCCCCGGAAGGATTCGGATGTGGGGACCCAGGAAATGGCTTCCCTGCAATTCCATACACGTCCCCGGGGCATGTGGCGCTTGCGTTCCAAGGATCCAGCACGGCAGTGGGAAACCGCCGATATAGCAACCGCATCAGCCGACAACACAAATGAATGCCATCCCCAGGGCCGCTATATCCAAGGCTCTCACCGACACCCTTAGCGCTTCCTCCAGTTGGAGGTTCCTCTCTCGGAGGAGTCCGTACTGAATTTGCTGAAGCCTTAGGGTTTCCTCAAAAGAGGCGTTCTTCACAGTGGCCTCAGCAAGCTCCACTTGCAGCCACTGGTTGCCCTCTCTAATAGCCCTTAAAGACTCCATCTCCGAGCAGGCTTGGGCAACCTCACCAATCAGTTGATTGAGGCTCCGGCCAGATCCTGGAACTGCAAGGAGAGACAAGTTCATTAAGACACAAACAACAGAAAGCAAGGCAGGTGGAAAAACGATGAAGTACCTTAGAGACAAGTGAGTCATGGCTTTGGCCATGCTCTCTTGTGACCTCAGGCTCTTGTGGCTCATCTGCAGGTGCCGCAGGAATATAAAAAATGGCCTCGGATGAAGGACCTTCAGAAATAGGGGGCTCAACAGCTTCCGCGGGCTCAACAACTTCCGAGAGCTCAGCAACCTCAGGGGGCTCCGAGACTGAGACCTCAACCTCATCACTGCTAAGAATCTCGACAGTATCCTCGGCAGGAGCAACGACGATTGGCTCTACTCCACAAGGCTCCCCAACCTCAGTAGCCTCCAGGGCGTGAACAGTCACAATCATAGCCGCCTCCTCGCCCTGATTGTCTCCAGCCTCCTCCGCGGTCTCAAAAACGTTAAGGTCCTCGGATGGACCAATAGGAAAGTCTGAGACCTCACCTTGGATCTCAGTAGCAGAAGAAGGGCCTGTGACCTCAGGCTCCGCAGTAGGTCCGACAACCAAACCCATGGCCCCCCTGACAAGAGGCGCAATCACGGCGTCGTCATCATCGGATGAGGAGTACTCGACAATTAACACTGGATCCTCCGAAGCCTCAGTCTGATGACTCTTTCGTGGCCTCTCGGACGGCTCCTCAATAGTAAGGGAACTCTCTTGTTTCCTTAATCTCTTCTTCTTCTTCTTTGCAGCTGTAGTAGCGGTGGAGTCCTCGGATGCTGTCACCTATTTGGCCTTCGCCATGCTCTCGGGCAATAACCAGGTGTTTCTCTTTCCTATATTAAAGCTGCCAAGGTTGGCCATCACCAAGTCCGTGACCACCTTGGCAACCTCCCTCTCCTCCACAGTGGTGTCCGAGCAGTGTTTGCTTGCTACATTTTCCCATGTAAAGGAGAGCTCCTAGTTCTCCCGGACTCCCAAAAAGAAGAATTTATCCTTCCACCTTTTGGTGGAATTTGGGTTTCCTCCACTCATCACAGTGAACTCCGGACGAGGAGTCATGGTGATCCAGTCTAGATTATAAGTGAAGCAAAACATGACCTTCAACATGGCTACCTCGAGAACTTTATGGTGGTAACGCGCAAACACACAAAGGAAAACTAAGTACCTGATGGCGTTCGGCTGAAGCTTGGCAAACGGCCCACCCAACTCCCTCAAAGATGGTACAGCTCCAAAGGGACAGGGAAGCGAAGCCCACCTTTGAGATGGACTTCGTAAACGGCGATGAAGCCATTAGGAGGGATGCAAGCTCTCACAATAGCTCCAGGGACCACCATCGCCACCGAGTTTGGAATATTGTACTGCACGAATCTACTCAAGGTCTTTAAGGGAGAGAGAGGAAGCAATTTCTTTAACCCTAGGAGCCATAGAAACGGAAGAAGAGTCATGCGACAACAAGAGAAAAGAAACGACGGCGAAGGGTTTTGGAAAGTGAGAGAAATGCTAAGGATGCGCAGAAATGAAGGAGGAAGAAAGCGAAAACGAAAAGGCAACTTAAGAGGAATTTGAAAATGCAAAACAGTGCCTTCATCATAACCCTTTCCACGCGTCAGTAGCCCATATACAGGAAGAGATCGTGGGCTTTGGCTTCCCGAGGTGACGTCATCTCAATCAATGACACATTTAATGCCTCGCAGAAACCCAAACGGTGGCGCCAGATTGGTCTCGGACTGGTAAGAACGCCTCAGACGGATGAGAGACAACTCCTACCAGCCAGGCACGGCATCCGTGGACTGCCACTATAAAAGGACGCTTTCCAGATATGTCAAACGATTGAAGTTCTCAAACCCTTTCACATGGGGGCTAATGATGGGTCCCGGCACCCGAGGCCCAGAAAGGAAGGCCCAAAGAGTCAAGTCCACGAACCAAGGGACTTACGAGGACAATTTGGCCCAAAAGGCCCAAAGACAGTCACTCACATCCCAGAAGGCCCAAGAAGCCTAACTTAGCCCAAGAGGTTAAGTTGGCCTTAGAAGTCCGAGGACCTGGGCCAGCGTCCCGAGAAGCCCAAATGGCAACAATGGTCCGAGAGACCAATTTAACCCAAGAGCCCCGAGGACGCCACAAGAGACTAACGTCACCAATGAAATCCTGAGGACATGAAGCCAAGAATATAACACTGAAATCCCAAGGGCCTTTAGCAAGTGAAACGTCCGAGAACCTAACTCAATAAGCCCGAGAATTTGACAAAGACCCAGAAGGCTTTCTAGGTACGAGGACAATCTCTTCATCTCTGAATCATCAGATCAGGGGAAAAGGAGGCCCAAGATTACCGAGCACGCCAGCTTAGACGATTCATTGTTACCAAGGAGCACGCGTTCTCTGCAACACTCCACATCCGCAAAAAATCACGGCGCTTAGAGTACAAGCAATCATTATGGGGCTAACGACACCTGACACGCCGAATCAGTAGAGTTGGTGGTAGGCCTCCCTGACTCACCGAATCAGCAGAGTTGGTGGTAGGCATCCCAGCACACGCCAACGCCACGTGTCCCCATTTCAACGACAAGATCCCCCTCTATAAATACCTCATTCAAGCAACAGAAGAGGGGATTCGAAGAGCTGGCATTTGCATATACTTTGTGAACAGCAACCAAGTGAAAGAAAGTTAAAAAAAAAAAAGCAGAAAATGAGATCTCTTGCCTTGTAACTTTGTATGGCAATCTAAAGTGCCACTGCAATCAGTTGTATTCCATTCTAAAAGTAGTGGATCATTTCGGACCTAGAGTCCATCACCATGGTTTTTACCCCTTCATTAAAGAAGGGGTTTTCCACGTAAAGTCATCGTGCATTGTGCCCTCATCCCATTTTTCTTCTCTAAATGTCATTCTCGTCGAACTTAACATTTACTATTGTGTTGCACGATTCCGTCCGTGGGCTTTGAAAGAGCGCAAAGAGGAACTCGGACTCTCATTGTATAGCAACCGGAACTCGAGAACACAACAAGACGTTTAATCATTATGAAACGATTGTAATTATAAGTTAAGTCAACCCATCTTTTAATGGGATAGGCTCTCTAAATCCATATTTTAGTTAGAAAAATAATATTTTATAAATTTATTTGTATATTTTTTTATATTAAAATTATTAAAATAAGTATGGAGAGACAAATAAAAACAATTAAAATAAAACATATACCTATTTGTGATAATTTTAATATAAATAATATTACTCTTTTGGTCATAATAGAAATTTAATTTTAGTCAATATTTCTTTTTGTTAAAAAGTGGCCAAAATAGAATTTTAAAAGTCCTGATATGGACATATTTTTATGAAATTTAGATTTTTAATTGAAAAAAAAAGATCTTTAATTTTTTCAGCCACCGCCACTATCCGACACCACCACCCATATCAACCAACACTCTGCCACATCGCCCACCACCTCCACTGCAAATAATCACATTAATTTAAATATTTACTATCAGATAAATTATTATAAAGTTTTAAAATATAACTCCTTTTAACTTATATAATCATTTACTATAGATTTTCGTTAGTCACAGATTTAATTTAGCTTTTATAAAAACTATGAATGTATTTGATGTTGGAATGCCATTACTGCAAGCCGCCACCTCCCACCACGGCCACCCCATGGCCATATATACTATGTAATTTATGAGAAGAAACCATTAAAAAGATCTATCTTACCCAAAAATAGACTTAAAAACCCTAAAAATGACTTTGAAAAGGATGTGATAATTCATTGGATCAATATTAATGATAGTGGTACCTAAAAAGTGAAGACAACTCAAATCCCCAACCTTCAACTTCATACCAACCATCCCTTCATATTGGCTTGCCCTAAAGTTATAGGCCCATAGCACATCCCCATTTAGGATAACTCAATTTTCAATTAAATATTAAGAATATTTTTAATAAACCATTTATAGAAAAATTTAAATCTAAATATAAAATCTTATATAAAAAATACTACATTTGACAGTTTGTATTTGCAATTGAATTTTAAAATTTTAAATATACATAAAAAAAGTACTCAATTTAGACAATTGTAGAAGATGTATTCTCGCACAAGAGCCCATGTTTTTCTTATCATTATTGCTTCTCTTTTCTTGTCTTCCTTCTTCTTGTATGGTTTATTGTCGCTACCGCCGCCAACTACCCCTTTTTTCTATAATGCTGTTATGCTGATTCTAATTTCTAAACTGAACCTCTAATTATTATCACTAGATTTTTAGTAATAATACATTGTTGTTATGAGTTGTTATCTTTTTTAAAGAAAGTTACAGTTTCAGTATACGATCAATGATAAATAAGTTAAAACATATATTGAAAATATTTTTAAAAGAAACTATATTTAAAAAATTTTATTTAAAAATTTTATTTAATCAGTATAAGCAGTCGATTTACATGGTCCAAAGTATCACATGTTGCTATAGTATATGTTTAAATTTAAAATAATAATATATACAATCTAGTATAAACAATCTAGATAGATAGCTTAATAAAAATGTCTTAATGGCTTCCAAAGTTGTGGAAAGAGTATCCAAAACTACTTCCAAAGAGGGTTGCAACACACCCCAAGAAGACCACCAAATGTGCCGGGCAACCTTTTCCCAAGAAAACCACCACCACCACCGCTACCACTGGGTTATACAAAGTAAACAAGGGTAGGGACCAAAACGGATTATTTTTTACCAAGTCACTTTTCTCTCTCCGTCTCTATATATATAACACTCATAGCAAACTGCTTTTTACACATGTAGCCGTTAAATCCTAAGGAAGAGTAGGGACCAAAAAGGATTATCTCTATTTCTACGTATATAAAACTTACAATAAATTATTCGTTATATATGCAGCCATTAAGTCTTAAGAAAGTGTACATAGATAAATTCAACTACTCCAATACCTGCTAAAATGGACCCCTTGAGCACTTGAACAACTTTTAGGTGCCATACCTAACTAGTAAGTAAATACTTTCAACACCCCCACCCCTTATTTCTAGAATAATAATAATAATAATAACCCAAACTCATGAGACTCACAAATACTCTTATTGATACCATATCGACATGCAAAGATAAGGTCACCTGCCTTGATAAAAACTGAGAATTGCAACATTGAGAATGAATCAGAAAGATTCAATTCTAAATGGATTGTTGACTTTCGAATTCAAAAGTAGCACATACATCTAGATAAGACTTTAGAATGCTAAAGAATTTTAATTGAGAGATCATTATTAAACCTCTCGAGAAAAGGCTTCTAGGATCACTCATTCTTCATTTACGAGGTTAAATATTATCTATATCATTTAGGTACACCCCATCTTATAACAGGATCATCTTAGTCGTGGAGCTAGTCTTCCTAAAACCCAATTTGAAGAAGTATCCCACATATTCATCATAGTCGACTCTATTAAAAAAAAAGTATAATTCTTTCAACAAATGCATACTAGTTTGTTTCTTGTGTTACTAATTTCAGTGTCGGGGAGAACTTTGGTAGATATCCCAACCCTATGACATCCAGTTCGTGCATACCCGAGCCAACATTATTCATAATAAGGATGCCTTTATAGCTATGAATGTGGTGAAGAATTTGACTGATAAACTAAATGAGAAAGCTCCAGTAGAGATAATGATGTATACAACTTATGATTCATTGGTCCAAAGCCTACTCCACTTCTTTTTAGAGCAAACTATTTTCTAGGTACTCATCTTAAGGTTTATTCTAATCATATAATATTTTTATCATCTAACATCTACAGAATATAAGAATATGATTACATATATTTGACTCTTAAGACTTATAGAGCCAAACATAACCAATGCAAAATAGGTACCAAAGAGAGTAATCTTGACTTACTTTCATGGATCTTCTTATGAAAAATATATATATTTTCTATTATATATATATATATTTAAATAAAACTTCAATACTTTCACATGACCTACTCAGTCGTGGAAGCTTTGTATCATAGGCCACCCCTTTAAATATAGAGTAATTAATGAAAGAGATTGAAGCATATTACCAAAGCTTTCTTTTGATAGGACAATAATTAAGCAGGAATGAGTAATTGGCTACATGAAATCTTCATTATGTACGGGCATAGAAAATAACCAATTTATATTAGATTTATTATTTATGATTTTATCTTATATTATAAAAAAATTAATTTTTATGAACTAAACTTATAACAATTAGATTATATAATGATATTATCTATGTAATGTCGAGACTTTCCCTTCTAATGTTGGAATTGAGTAGGAATAAGTATTTGACATATGGAGAACATCTCACAATAAAAGTGATAAACCTTTTGATGTTTGGGTTAAAGAATTGAGCTCCCAAAATTAAAAGTAGAAATAAAAATATTTCATCATAATTTCAATTTTATTATTTGACATTACATAATATTAAATTTTAATTGTAATTTTTTTTACAGTTTTAATCATTAGATTACTGAATTATAATTTAATAGGTACTTGATGCGTCCTATAACCAAACTTCAAACAAGTTCGGGTTATGTTGATCGTTGAATCCAACTTCGTCCACCAAGTTTGGATCCTGCCCATCACTAAAACAAACAAGATGTCAGGTACTGGTGGAATGTTGCCCCACCGAAAATACTCCAACGCTTAAGTCAGTAATGCAGCCTTTCGAGAATTGAGAAGATAAGGGAAAGAGAAAGAATGAGGAAAAAGACAAAGAGTGTTTGTGGTGACAATTTGGCTATCGCTAAGAAAGGTTAATGTTACTCGTGAGGAACGTTGATTCATATTCCAGGTTTCCTGGGAATTATGGCAACATGGGTGAAGGAGAGCACGGGCGTCCTGTAAGTGTGAGAGCTTGTGAGGACGCTGTGTGAGCTCTAAGGGATTTCTCAGAGAAAAAAGAATGTAAGCGTCAAAGTGATTAAAGTAGATATGAGAGCGTTTTATTTTCTAAAAGAAGGCGTGCCCTGGAATGTGGACTCCATGGCCTTCTTATAAGAGAGAGGCTGGGCATCCTTCATTAGGTGGGAGTGCTTGATTCCAGTACTCTGCTGGACTGACTTCCTTTTTTTGCGTTGGCATTAATGGTAATAACGACTCCTTGAGAGGATTGCCTTTCTTCTGTACTTTGTAACTATTAGGATTTACAGCAGACAGGGGAGAGAATCCAACGCCTTCCTCACGAGGTGTGCGCTGAATCTACTAGAGATTGTTACCATGTAGGTTGCCTTTTTGGGGGAGCGCGAGATTAGGGGAGAAGATCGTTGTTGGTCGTGTGGGCCAAGTTGGGCTTGGGCCGCGTTGAGCTTGGTCTTCAAGTGGTCAACATTTCAATCAATAGACTTGTTGACCGTTGTGGAAGTTGACCGATCAAGTTGTCCGTCTTGACTTTTTCATCTTTTTTGGTTTTCAATCGGTCAACACAAGGCGTTGACCGTCCTGGAGTAAAATGGGCCTTGGTGGCCTTAGGCCATCACTCTTTTCTGGGTCAACCCATTCTTGGCGTACCTATCACTAGCTTCCCATACCGTTGGTCAGAATTCTAACCTCCAGTTTGTTTGTGGTGGGTCACATGACTTGATGTCCGCCAAGATCTGCTGCTTCTAGGGTAGGAAGCGCTGGCCGGAACCCTCAATCATCTAGGATTAAATTTGAAGGACTTACGAAGGAGTTGACCGGATTGATTAACTGTCTAGGATGAAATCGAAGAACTTATGAAGGAGGAGTTGACCGGATTCATTGACCGTCTAGGATGAAATTCGGAGAACTTACGAAGGAGGAGTTGATCGGATTCATTGACCATCTAGGATGAGACCAAAACTGTGGGAGTTTGAAGAGACGCACCATCACGCTGCCAGATTGCCAATTCAAAAGTAGGCCACGTGTCCGCACATAGGGGGTTTGCTATACCGGCAATTAATGCGCCATGGGATCGAAATCGCCAGTGCCATTTTAGGGAGTGACACGTGCCAATAATGATGGGCGTACCTTTAAGAGATGATTTTTTTCCTTTTTTTTCTGTTGTTCGCATGCCATTAGGCATTCCGTTCGTTGCATTTCAAATTTCCCACACTTGCCTTCATTTTCTCCTTCCTAAAAAATTCTAAGTGTTTCCTTTTTCTCCTTCGCTTCTATGGCTTCTCAGTTTGCCTCCATTCTTAGCGCGAGTAATGTGAAGGAGTTGTATGTTGAGTATAACATCCCCAATAAGATTGCTTTTAGGGTCCCTGATAAGGAGGATAGAGCCTATTCCCCTCCTAAGAGTTACATTGCAGTATACGAGGCCCATATGAGCAGTGGGCTCCGTCTTTTAGTCCCTCAGGAGTTGCTTGATATTCTTGTTGCTCTCCAGGTACCCATTGCATGGTTTCATGCCAACGCCGTGCGATATCTCTATTCAATGTGCATTTTTATGCACCATCACACTCAGATCTTGATGGCCGGTGCCATGAGAGTGATGTTTCGATTTACTCAGAGTGCTGATTGGATTTCTCTAGCTCCAAGGGACCTTCCCATCAATAGCACCATTTATGATTCACTGAAAAATTGGAAGGATTGCTTCTTCTTTGTCCATGTTGCGTAGTCGTGGCCCTTGTCCAAGGAATGGGGCAAGGTTCCAAAGGAGTTTACTGGAACGCCAGAGAAGACGGAGATCGACGCCATGAAAAAGGCGTTGAAACTTGTGAGAAAGCATTCTGGAGAATTTAGGAGAGACAATCTGGTTTTTTGAGAGGAGACCAACAAAGTCAATTGGGGTTCTCCGTTTCCCGCTCAGAAGTTCAGGCCGCTGTTATCGGAGGCTTCTGGGGGAAAGAGGAAAGCCGGAGTTTTGATTTTTAGCGCGTCCTCCCCTGTTACCACTCCCCTCAGTCCAAGGCAAAAGAGGACTACAGTTTTGGAGCCTTCTTCGTCATCCTCTGGGCCAGATTATATAGCCACTAGCCGTTTCTCTGGAGTGGGTGACCGCTTAGCAGAGGAGATGGCTTCTGAGGGATTTGAGGCCATTTGGCGTAGTGGAGTGGGAAGCTCTGTGATTTTGGCACAAACAGCGCCAACGTTGGTGCCGCAACTTGAGCTAAGAGAGCAAGCTCCTAAGCCACAGCCTGAGACGCTGGAGCTAGTTATTGAGCTGCATCCAGAGCTAGATATTGAGCTATCATCTGAAACGGAGGAGGCGGCCGTTGAGTTGTTGGCGGAGTCCATGGAGCCGGCTAGTGAGACGCAAGTGGAGGCAATAGAGTCAGCCTATGGGCCGCAAGCGGAGCCAACTGATGAGCTGCATGCATGCCCACCGGAGTCGCTTACGAGTCTAGTGGTGACCCGCCACTAGGGCCAATGATCTTGCCATCCTTGTCCATTGTTGAGCCGCCAGCTAAGCTTTCTAAGTCAATTTTTGAGCAACCTATGGTGGCAGAGGAGCTAGTTGGTGGAGAGCTTGGTGAGTGAGAAGACTCGATGGCTGAGCTTCTGGAGAAGTGTGCGATGGAGGCTGCTGCTAGTCCCGATCAGGAGGCTGCTGGGTTTAATCTTCCATCCTCAAAGTCCAAGTCTTGCGACAAGCCTGCGAGGCCAGGGCGTAGATTCTAGCCGGTAAGCTTTCGTAGCTCTCCCTCTCCCATTTTTTCTCCGTTGTTGTCATTTGACACGTGGGGTCCTTTGCAGGAGGAGAAGATTGGCAAGGCAGTTACCAAGGCACTGTGCCAATGGGACTTAGCCCTCTCCGACCGAGACAAGGAGATAGCCTGGTTCAAGAGGGAGTTAGAGTTATAGAGAGTTGGGCACCAGGAGGAGCCAACCACCCCGCAGTATGTGATTTTAGGCCTAAAGGTGGAGAACGTGAGAATGAAAGACGAGAACACTCTACTTATAGGAGCTGTAGTGGCTAGTCTGGAGGATAAGGTCACCAGATTGAGGGAGAAGAATGTCCCACTGATGGAGGAGAGGGACTGTGCTATGAGACGTATTGACCAACTTGCGGAGTAGATGTCATCCTTAGAAAATGAGTTTTTCGGTCGCATATGCCCCCGTGAGGTTTCCGAGATGTTGTCGGCGTGGTTGTGGAACGAGGTCTACCTTTGCCGGCGTATAGCACGGCTAGTTGACCCTAGCTTTCCTGTGGAACTCCTGGACCTTGCAAACCGTTCCGTCTAGCGTCGAGAGAGTCTCGTGGGACAGCAGCCTTCCGCTCCTAGGGGCCCTTCTTCTCTGTAGGTTTTTTTTACTCCTTGTAATTGTATAGATTTTTATCAATGAAATGAATGTTTTACTAATATTCTCCGTTCTCGCATTAGTCGTTTCCTTTTCCGGCCAACTTAGTGAGTCATGAGCAAGTTAGTCTTTTGTCCCTCTTGGGTCATTCTTGCAAATGAGACTAAGCCTTGCTATAGTTATCAGAGAGAATCCCATCGCCAAAAAGGACTCGCTCTCCATCTGTGATTATGATCTTGATGGAGCTGCCGAAACACGGGCTCGAGAGGCCAACTATTGGCTCTGTCATTCTGGCGGCGAGCCTTTTTGGTGGCCAGCTTGCCCATGGGATGCCGTCTGCCATTACCTAAGTCTTCACCGTGTCCTTTACTCTTTCACGGGTTAAGGGTTGCTGCTGTGACGTTCAAATTGTCATCATAAATGCGTGATACAAGTGTCGTTGGGTTCCAAGATGACGTGATTTGAAACGACGTGACCCTTTGATTCGCACGTTGCTCGTTTTAGGTGAGGAGTCTGGTTTATAAATTGGCCAGGGTTCTGAAGGTTTTTCCTAACAGTCCTCCCCTTTGAGTCTTGTTCCATAGCCATTGCCCTCTTCTTACTTTTCCATGGCTGATGAGAATATGATTAGTATTCATACTCTCCTCAACCGGGGCTAGACAACACGCCTGCCCCTTCCTATGGTTCCTCCTTTGGGTGGTCATCCTTTGAGAGCTCTTCGCAGCCCTCCTATGCCATTTGCACCGATCGTCCTGGGCCTTCTCACTAGGTATTTCCTTTGTCATTTGCCCTTAGGGTTTTCATCATGACGGTTTGTATTTCCCTTTTGTTTGTCCGCCTTACGGGGTGCAGGGCGACGTGGTTGAGATTTTTTCCTCGGAGGAGGATGGGTGACTCAGGAGAAGGAACACTCCATTCGTCTAGGCCTGATCTTTAACGAGGACGGGCGAGAAGATGGAAGTGCACCAACGGGCCTTGGAGCGAATCGCAGTGCTTGAGGATGAGCTGAGGATGAGGCTTCGCCTTGAAGTGGTGGCGCTTGTTCTGGATGAGCGATTTCAGGAGGGAATCCGCCTCAGCCGGAGGCTTGCCTCTCTTGTGGATCCTTGTTTTCCAATTGGGTTCCTAGATTCGCGAAATGCTAGTGTCACACAAGAGATATGACTTAGCATGGTACTCCAATGCTCGCGGTCGGAGGTCCCGACATAACTCACGGGGAGGTTCATCAGCCTTGAGGAGCCTTCATGTTCTATCATGATATCTCGGCATCGTTTGGAGTCTCTTGGCTCCCTTTTTCTTTTTGTGAGACATTATGAAAAACGTTGTACACACTTTGTTGGATGATGACATATTAATGGATAGTGCTCTGATGCACCGTTTTGTCTCGATAGTTTGCATTTTCTTTATTGCACTATTGTTCCTATTTTTCATTTCTCGACCTGCATGTCGTTTCATGGGCCGGCTGACTTGGGATATTGTACCCAAGTTGGCCGGTCAGTGCCGCTTTAGAGGTTTGTTATATCCTCTGGAGCAGACACAGAGTATACCCTAACGTTGGGTCAAGCCCGTTCTACGTTCCTGCATGAGTAGTGGCTTGGTAGCATCGCCCCTAGCACAACTGGGGCGGCTGACTTTTGCGTGGAGAGCCTTTGCTCCTAACAACCATCGTTGACTGATCACGCTCGCTCCTAGCAAAGGAGGTTGTGATGTGTGCTAGTTGAGCCCCCTAAGATTTTCATCGCGAATAGGACACTTAAATGACTAAGGTTTAGTTCGACCGTTAGTTGGCCGCCTGGATAACTAGGGCTTTATTATGACCGCTCATGGTGCGCCTGAATGATCAGGATTTTATTACGACTGCATGTGGACCCCCTGGATGACCAGTGTTTTATTACTACCGCTCATGGGCTGCCTAGATGACCAGGGTTTTAGTTAATAGATGGTGAAAATCCTTCCGACTTAGGAGCAGTTTAGGTCATATAAACCTATAAACAAACATAGACATGCATATGGAAAAGGAATCTCACAGTGAAGTGATATAAGAAATATAACGTGCCCAGTATTCCTACATGTATGCATATGGTTGACTTACCTGTGCCTCTACTGAAAGTAACGCTTGAGGTGGATTGCGTTCCACATCCGAGGAATCAACTTGCTGTTCTAGGTTCAGAGTTTGTACGCTCCATTCTGCAAGTTGGCAAAGACTAGGAAGGGACCCTCCCAATTTGGGGAGAGTTTATTCCGATTGATGATCTTGCCTATAGCCTTAATGCTTCGTAGGACCAAGTCTTCAACCTCGAAGTGTCATGCTTTTACCTTCTTGTTGTAATAGTATGCAACCCATTATTGGTAGGCCGCCGTCCGCATTCTAGCAATATCATGGGCTTCTTCCAACAAGTTTAAGTGTTTTTAAATTTTTTGGAGTTATCCTACCAGTCAAAAGACTCAACCCTGAGACTCGGGAGCCCTATTTTGATCTGAAATTACCACCTAAGTCCTATAGCAAAAGCTGAAAGGCATCTCGCGAGTTAATTCCTTAGGAGTTGTTCGGTAAGACCACAGGACGGAGGGCAATTTGTTGACCTAGGAGCTCCCTGCGTCCTCCATCTTGGTCTTCAGTCCGTGAGATCGCGTACGGTTTGTGACCACCACCTATCCGTTGGCTTGCGGATACACCATCGAAGTGTTGACCAATCTAATTCCTAGATTGGTGCAGTACTTGGTGAAATATTTTTCGGAGAATTGGGTTCCGTTGTCAGTCATGATGACCTCATGAATGCCAAATCTGCTAACTATACTTTAGCCGATGAACTCCAGAGCGTTATGCTCTGTGATCTTGGCTAGCGGGGCAGCTTCGACCCACTTAGTGAAGTAGCCGATGCTGACATAATAAACTTCCTTTGCCTGGAAGAAATGAAAAATGGGTTGAGAATATCGAGCCCCCATTGTATGAAGGGCCAAGGAGCTTAAAAATCCCTCAATTCAACGGAAGACTGGTGATGAAGATTGTCGTGGAGCTGGCAATTTTTACACTTCTTTACGAAGTCGAGGGCGTCCTTCTTCATTAGTGGCCAATAATATCCCTGGCGCATGATTTTAAATACAGGTTCTTCCTGCCGATATGCGACATGCAGATCCCAAGGTGGACTTCGCTCAGAGCGTAGTCTGCCTCCTGGGGGGTCAAGCACCTGAGGTAAGAGATTGAGTAGCCATGGCGATATAACCTTCCATCGACCATGGTATACTAGCTGGCTGTCTTCTTGATCCACTTTGCCTCGTCCACATCGTCCGAAAGTGCTCCGTCTACCAGGTAACTCAGATAGTGTGTCATCCAGCTTTTAGTGTCAGATATTTGCATCACATCTTGCTCCTCCGTGCTGGGAGTGCTAAGAATTTTTCGCATGTCCCTTGAGTAATGTTTTGAATTTTCGGTCGCTGTTGCCCTGAAAAGTTGGTCGGCCTTCCAGTTCTCAACTCTGGAGACATGGACAAGGGTCACCTTACCAAATCTCCTGTTGAACTCCTTCACCTTGGCCAAGTATTTAGCCAGGTGAGGGTTAGATGCCTCGAAACTCCCATTAACCTGGTTGATGACCAGTTCAGAGTCACTGTAAACGGTCAATCGTCTAGTCGGGCATTCTTTAGCCAGCCTTAACCTAACCAACAGGACTTCGTATTCGGCAACATTGTTGGTCGCCGAGAAGTCGAGCCAGAGCGAGTACTTTACCACAAACCTATCCGGGGTTTTTAGGACTACTCCTACTCCACTTTCCGAGTCCATAGACGATCCGTCCCGTTAAGGACCCATTTTGGCTCCTCGTGCTACTTTGTGTCCTCAACGGGCTATTCCTCGTGAATTAGTGTTATGGTCTTGATGATGAAGTCAGCCAGAGCTTGCCTCTTAATGGCGGGATGGGGCCAAAATTTAATGTCGAACTCTCCCAGTTCAATGACCCACTTTACTAGCCACCCAGAAACGTCGGGTTTTGGAGAATACTCTTCAGGGGCTGGTCGGTGAGAATAATCATGCGATGAGCTTGGAAGTAAGTTCTGAGCTTTCGGGTGGAGAAGATAAGTGCCATGGCTAACTTTTCCGTGCATGG
Organism: Nepenthes gracilis; assembly: GCA_033239525.1. NCBI lineage: Eukaryota > Viridiplantae > Streptophyta > Magnoliopsida > Caryophyllales > Nepenthaceae > Nepenthes > Nepenthes gracilis. The sequence goes on from BSYO01000037.1 coordinate 2,095,916, forward strand.
ATAGCGTGTCTCTGGGCCGGTTAATGTTTTGCTTACATAGTAGACCGACTGGTATCAAAATCCTAGCGTACGAGGACAGATTTGAGGGCCATCTCTAACACTGCCAGGTAGAGGTACAGCTCCTATCCGTCCCTAGGTGACGTCAACAACGGTGGGCTGCCAGATACCATTTCTATTCATCGAAGGCTGTCTGGCACTCCGTTGTCCATTGGAACCCGTTCGATTTTATTCCCCTCAATGCCTTAAAGAAAGCCTGATACTTATTTTCTAACTTTGCTAAGAAGCGGGACAAGGCCGCCAGTCGTCCGACTAGCCGTTGGACATCCTTAAAGTTCTGCGGAGGGGTCAAATCTGTGGAGCCTTAATCTTCTATGGGTTTGACTCGATCTCTCACCGAAAAATGATAAATCCCAAGAATTTTTCTAAGGATACTCCGAAGACACACTTGGTCAAATTTAGCTTTATAATATGCATGCGGAGTACCTCAAAAGATTCAACCAAATCGCGAATATGGTCATTGGTGTCTTTGCTCTTGACAAACCTACCATCGACGTATACCTTCATATTGCAGCAAATATGTTTTTCAAACATCTTGTTCACGAGCCATTGGTGAGTGGCGCCAGCATTCCTTAGAGCAAATGGCTTGACCTTGTAACACTTGGTGCCTTTGTCCGTCATGAACGATGTGTGCTCCTCGTTCTCTGGGCTCATTCGGATCTGGTTATAACTCAAGTACACGTCCATGAAACTCAATAGCTCATGTCCAGATGTCAAATCTACTAAAAGGTCGATCTGAGGCAAGGAAAAGTTGTCTTTTGGGTAGGCCCTATTAACGTCGATGAAGTCGACACACATTCTCTATTTCCTATTGCTTTTCTTTACCAGGATGACGTTAGAAAGCCAATCCGGGTACTGGATTTCCCTGATAAAGCTAGCGTCCGGTGGTTTTTTACTTATTCTTGGATGGCGATTAATTTTTCCACCGAGTAGTTTCTCCGCTTCTGCCTAATTGGCTTACGGTTAGGATTGAGGCCCAACTTGTAGACTATTACTCCAGTTGGAATCCCAGGCATGTCCAGAGAGTCCATGAAAAGATGTCGGTGTTTTGCCATAAAAACGCGATCAACTCATTTCGTAGTGTCCCAACGAGTGAGCCATCGATCTTTACACACCTTTTGGATCCTCCAAGTTTAGTGGGATTAGATCGGTTGCCTCTCTGGACTGCGCTTGCTGTAAAGTTATTTTGTCTCGATAGTTGAGTTCTCTTGCTGATCTGGCGCTACCACTCGGGACGATCTAGGACATGTAACATGTCCGCCCAGTGACTTGGTCACCCAATACTTCACCTACACTACAAGATGTTGAGAATTTTATTTTAAGATGCGGTATCAAAGTAATGGCTCGAACGCTATTAGGCGCGGGCGGCCTAGTATAGCGTTGTAAACGGAGGGCAAAACAACCACTAAGAAGGTGAGTGTTTGACTCGCCATTCTTGGATATGTACCCAAGGTTACTTCTAACTGAATTGTCCCTTAAATAGGTGCTGGTTCATTGTCAAGGCCGTATAACGGGCATTTAAGGCTTTAACTAACTCTTTTTTAAACCAAGTTTAAAAAACGTATCAAGGTAAAGCAAATCACGCGAACTTCCATTATCAACGAATATTCGTTTTAGCTAGTAGTCGACGCTACCATCTGAAACAAGGGCGGATACATTTAGGGGGTCTGTATGCGGAAAAACTACATGCTTAAAGTTGTTATTACTAAAACTAATGAAGTTCTCGGTGCGCCGCTTCTTCCTCCCGACATCCTGCTCCCTATGATCCGCCGAAGTCTTGGTAGGCTAATTTGTAATTATGTTGACAATTCCTGCCGTAACTCAATTCCGTGGAGGAGACGGTTCTCGGCCTTCACCACCTACTGTACCGAAGCTTTGGCCAGGGTTCTTGATGAACCTGATAAGGTGGCCTTTACGAATCAGCTCTTTTATCTCCCGTTGGAGTGTCTTGCAGTCTTCGGTGGAGTGTCCAGGAGACCGATACAAATCACAGTACTTGGCTGGATTCTCTCCTTCCGCTTTTTTAAGTGGTTTTGGCCACTTAAGGAACTTCTCACCCTAGATCTACATGAGGACATTTGCATGCGTGTCTATTAAGGGTGTTAGGTTGATTGGCCCGTAGTCCATGCGCTCTGGCGGTCCGGTCTTGTGGTTCTTCTGGCGAGAGTGATCGCCACCGCTATACTTCCTCTTTTCCTCAGCCAACAAAGGGCGAGGATGTTCGGTTTGCTCGGGACGCTTAGCCTCGTTGGCTTCTTCTGCAGTTGCGTAGGCCCTAGTGATAGATTCCGCTTTCCAAAAGGTCGCAGATTCTTATGTGCCAGGTGCCTAAAGAAATCTCTATGCATCAGCGCAAAGATAAAACTGTCCAGTTTTATCTCTTTCGTGAGTCTGGGGATCCGCCTAACTTCTCCCATGAAATGATCAGAAACTTTCACAGATTCTCCACGTGCTTTTGCTTGATATGCGATAGGTGCCAAGGCTGCTTCTTCTCTCGGCGGCTAGAGGCATACTGCGATAGAAAGAGTTCGGCCAGCTCTCGAAAGCTTTGGATTGAATCCGAGGGGAGATGATGGAACTAGATGCCTGCGCCTCTTTTATGGTAAGCGGGAAGCAGCGACACATGATTGCGTCTGTCAACCCTTTAGACCTAGATGGATGTGGAAGTGGGCAAGGTGGTCGACGGGATCAGTGCTCACATCGTATGAGTCAAGGGTTGGCATTTTAAACTTTTCAGGCATGGGACAGCTCAAGATCTCCTCCATGAAAGGAGATCTGTCCAAATCTGTCGCATGCTCATCATGACTCCAGATTTTCTCTCATCTTGGATTTGCTCGAGTTATGCCTGCTGATCTTTTGGAGTTAAGGAATATTCTCAACTTTGTCCTTCCTCTGGTGTGGCCAGTAGCCGGTCGGCTACTACCCCCAGTGGATTTGACAGCCCGGGAGGCTCCTTCTTCCACCCGGGTCCTTGATTCCGCTTGAGTATATCAGGGGTTCCTTCACTCTAGACTTTCATCTGGAGTCATGCTGCCTGAATGCTCCCTAGGCCTTTGCTGGCTTTGGGCCTGTGAGGGCTCTGGCGTCTGAATGTTGGCTAGCCATCTGGATTTCTTGGCCGATTTCTTCTTCCTTTGGCCTCCACTCTTGGAGGCCGGCGCGGGGGCTGCTATTGATGGAGCCCCCTACTGTGAGGGCTCCTGGCGGGAGCAGAGTATTTGGAGTATCTTGTTCGTACTCTACATGTGCTCCACTAGATTTTGGACGAAAAGTGCGGGCACCCCGTTGACTGTCCCGTTGACCAGAGTACTAGCAACGTGATCTTGGTCGGATGAGGTCACGTCCCTAACGGGCTCGCTGGCTTGTGTCCTCGTGTTCACCATCTCAAATGATGACATGGATTCTGAAGGTGTGGCTGAAGAAAGTATCTGAGCGAAAGGTGGTAGGCTTTTTGTAAGCATTTCCCACAGACAGTGCCAATGATGCATCCTGGAACAAAACTTTGAACGGGTTCGGGTTACGTTGATCGTTGAATTCAGCTCCTTTTACCGAGTCTGGTTCCTGCACACCACTAAAACAAACGTGAGGTCAGGTGACTATGGGATCTTGTCCCATAAAAAATACTCCGACGCTCAAGTCAGTAATGCAGCATTCCGAGAATCAAGAAGGTAAGGAAAAGAGAAAGAATGAAGAAAAAGACAGAGAGTATTTATGGTGACGATTTGGCTCTCATTGAGAAAGGTTAATGTTGCTTGTGAGGAATGTTGTTCTCTATTTCAGGTTTCCTGGGAATCGTGGCAACAGGGGTGAAGGAGGTGTGGGCATCCTATAACCGTGAGAGCTTGTGAGGACATTGTGTGAGCTGTAAGGGATTCCTCAAAGAAAAAAGAACGTAAGCGTCAAAACAATTGAAGTAGATATGAGAACGTTTTGTTTGCTGAAAAAAAGCATGCCCTGGAGTGTGGACTCCATGGCTTTCTTATAGTTGAGAGGTTGGGCATCCTTCCTTAGGCATGAGTGCTTGATTCCAATACTCTGCTGGACCGGCTTCCTTTGTTGGCGTTGACATTAATGGTGATAATGACTTCTTGGGATAATTGCCTTCCTTCTGTACTTTGTAACTGCTAGGATTTAAAGCAGACAGGGAAGATAATCCGACGCTTTCCTCATGGGGTGTGCGCTAAATCTACTGATGATCATTACCATGGAGGTTGCCTTTTGGGGAGCGCAAAATTAGGAGAGAAGATCATTACTGGTCCTGTGAACCAAATTGGGCTTGGGTCGCGTTGAGTTTGGTCATCAAGTGGTCAAGATTTTGGTCAACATATTCGTTGACCATCTAGAAAGTCGACCGTTCAAATTGTCCATCCTAACTTTTTCATCTTTTTAAACTTTCAACCAGTCAACGCACGGCATTGACCGTCCTGGCATAAAATGGGCCATGGTGGCCCAAGGCCATTACTCTTTTCTGAGTCAACCCATTCCTGGCATACCCATCAGTATCAATAATTGTTTTTTCAAATACATACTAAAGCTGATTAGTTATTAAAATATGTGATAATTAGACATATTTTTAATAATTAATTGGTATTATAAATTAAATGATGATATAATTTGCAATTTTTTCTTAAAACTAATTTTGTAAACCAATAATCAAAACCCTAAATTTTACATTTTTATTGATATTTTTAAACCAATAATAAAAACTTGTATATTCTATCGATATAGCCACTCAGTCGATATCTAATGTATATAACATACACATATTTGATTATATGTATAATATAGCATTACCACAAACATCAATTTTTCTTTAATTGAGCTTTTCTATAGTTACAATCCATTTATAACCAATTTTTTTATTTAAAAACTTGTTTTTATTACTAATATGAAATTTTGATGGGTCATCAATGCAGTTCGGCAGTGGGATCGGAGTGGTCATGAGGACTCCTGATGGAAAAAAAATCAGCTATTCTTTGAGGCTTGAATTCCTGACGACTAATAACGTCGCTGAGTATAAAGCCTTACTAGCTGGACTTAGGCTGGCCAAAGAGTGTTCAACAAAGCATGTCATTGTGTACAGTGAATCTGAACTAATCGTTAACCAAATTCAGGGAAGCTTTGAGGTAACTAGTCCTTTACTAAAGAACTACCTTACAAAGGTGAAAAACATGGTGCAAAGCTTTAACAAAATGAAGATAGTTCATCTAATGTGAGCGGACAATGGAAAGGCATACCAACTTGCAAAGGCTGCAGCCCTCAAAAATCCTAAACAATATTTGAGATGCCCATGGGAAATTGTATAGACTCCAAGTATTAAGAAGCCAGTGTAAGAAGTTCTGCAAGTCATCGATTAGGAAAATTAAATGTTGCCATATTGGAGATATGTAACTGATGAAATATTATCGGAGTGCCTAGATGATGCTAAACATGTGAAAAGGACAGTAGGTTAGTGTGCTATAGTGGACGAAAAAAATATACCACCGAGATACTCAACCCTATACCTCAGGTGCCTCACTCCGGAAGAGGCAGATTATGTCCTAAGTGAAGTTAATCTTAGCATACGCGGATCTCATATAGGAGGTAAAAATTTAGCTTTTAAAATTATGAGACAAGGTTATTACTGGCCGACAAAGAAGAAAGATATAATGGATTTTGTCAAAAGATGCAAAAACTATTAGCTGCACAGGAATATGCTTCACCAACTGCCAACTGAGTTGAGGACTTTGTAGACGCCATGACCCTTTGCATAGTAGGGGCTTGATATTCTTAGCCTATTTTTAATCACATTCAATCAAAGAAAATTCGTTATTGTGGAAATTTATTACTTCACAAAGTGAGTGGGGCCACTCTCTTGGCAAATATTACTAAGCATAATATCATGAGGTTTGTGCGATAAAATATCATCTGTCGGTTTGGGATCCCAAAGGTTCTAATAACTGACAGCAAGACCCAATTTATGGGAAAGCGTTTTACCAAATATTGCACAAGTTTAGGTGTTAGGCTAGTCCATACTTCAATGGCTTACCCGCAGGCTAATGGACAAGTTGAAATAATTAATAGAACTCTGTTGCATGGGTTGAAGACAAAACTGGAGGACGTTGGGGGCTCCTGGGCAAACGAATTGCCTTCGATACTGTGATCTTATCATACTATGCCCGAGGAACCAACTCGGGAAACTCCATTTAGTCTATGTTTTGGGACGGAGCCAGTAATCCCTATGGAGATTTGGCTACCCGGTCTCAAAGTTGAGAACTTTGATCCCCTTAGCAATACACAAAGACTCAAGCAACATCTTGACCTGCTCTACAAAGTCTGGGAAATAGCCAAGGTGTGTATGGCTGCATATCAACAATGAGTCGCACAATATTATAATAAAAGGGTGAAGACCCAAAAGTTTGATGTCGGAGACTTGGTTCTACGCAGCATAAAGGCCACGGGAAAAATTAAGAACAGAAATAAACTGTCCCCGAATTGGGAGAGACCATTTATTGTGTCAGCTATCCTCCGGGATGGTACATACAAATTGCATAGCAAGAACGGTAAATTAATACTGAGAACATGGAATGTAGTTCATTTAAAAAAGTTTTATCAATAGTTGCATTCAAAATTCAGGTAGGTAATGCATGCATATTCATGTGCCTGTATCATGTTTCATCTTTAATAAAATTATTTTCCTTTTTATTTATTTCTTTTTCTGATTGTTTAATTTGAATATATATGTGTACTCATGTAACAATATATCGAACTCAACCAGCCTAGATTGCCCCTAAGTCAGGTGATTTTTTCACCTCGCCTGTTCTGTGACCCATAAGTGGTCAAAAGAACCTCGATCCAATTATCAAGCGGTTCACTAGCGATCAAAAATTTAAATTACGGATCCATTCCAACCGACCAAGCGTGGTCAGACAATTAAACCTTAGGGGGTTGTTTAGCATGCGTGCTTCGATTCCCTCCCTCGAGGATGAGCACCTTCAATCAACCATGGCCTGCAAATTAGGATCAGAATTATTAACGATCCTAATTTCGCTAAAGCACCAATAAGCATAGCCAAAGCACTTGGCCGGTAAACAATTAGTTACATAATAAACTAGATAACCAAAAATTGATATATTAATAAGCCAACGTATTCTTTACAATATCAAGATTAAACAAGTAAAACAAGCTATCACTGGGAGCTCCTCGGCTGATGAGAGGTTGGCTCTCTAGAGTCAGAAAAATCCCGCAGGTCAGATGAGCGACGAACAGCTCTATTTCTCTCAACGAAAAAGTTGACTGAAAATTACGGGTCAACTAGCCATGCGAACTGCTCGCAAAGTTTGATACCCTTCATAAATCGGGCATTCAACTCAGATCCAACTTCCTCTGGTTTGAAGCACGCCCTCAACTCAGAGTGTAAGCGGGCATTTTCACTCCTGAGTTCAACATTCTGCTGATTGGATAATCCGAGAGCATCCCTGGTGCCCTGCAACTCAGCTTAAAGATTGGAGATTTGGTTCTGGCATTGTCACAGGGCACTTGGATCAACTTGATTTCCTCTCAAATGGTTGATCTCATCTTGCAATTGACGAATCCAAAGTTTCCTTTGATAAAAGCCGATCTTCAAGGTATCGAACATTTTGTCATCCTGAGAGCACACAAAGTAAGCACATGGTATCAAAACTTATCCAACTTAATTGGAAGGATTAACTAAATACTTACCGTAGGAAATGACACTCTGAGAGCTTCCTTAGTCAAGGGAACCCTTGCACCTGGAGTAGAATCTGGCCGTCTTCTAACAAGGATTGGGCGAGGCGATAAGCTGTCGAGCTAGAAATGAACGGACACACAGGTTGGTGCTCACCAACTTCTGGTTGGGTTGAGGATACTGCTGGATATAACGCTAGAGACTCCTGATGAGAAGTCTCCTCAACTCCTTCCACTCCTGCAACTTCCTCTGCAACAATCAGGCGAGCGGATGGCTCTGCTTGGGCATGCGAAGAAGAAGGCAGCAACACATATTCAGTCTGGACATCTACAGCCTCTATAAAAGTACCACACGTAATTGTTTGCCCAACAACAACTAGCTGGCTCGCAATTTTATATATGCACGGGGCCTCAGAAGAAATTACTGGAGGATCCTCACCACCAATGAGCTCAGGACCCGAACCTTTCTCAAACTCGAGCTCCAGACCCGTTTGGATAGTAGGGCCTGAAGTTGGGCTTTCGGGTTGTGCAATTTCAAACTCAGAATGGTTTGCCTCAAGGGAGAGAGAAGAGGTAACTCGACGCCATGATGAAATGGCTTTAGCCTTGGTGGCACACATTTTTCTTTTACGCACTTTTGGTGGTGACGCAACAGCAGCCACTATTTCTTTGCGCCGATCACCCACTCAGTAAAGACCAGGAGCTCCAGTGAGAGAAGTCGGTCTTTATTTTTATCATTAAAAGAATTCGCCTTCTTCCGAAGAATCTTAACAAACAATTTCGCAGACTCTTCCTTTTGAGGAGTAACCCTACCGGTGAATGAGTTGACGACTCTTCCCCAACCACATGGAATGCCAACAGATAACTTCATAAAGAAAAATCTATCTTTCTAGTCTTTCACGGACTCGTAGATCAGTTTGAAAATGTTTATTTTCCTAGGAGACAACGAAATCCAATTGCCACTTTGAACAAATCAGAATGTGACTTTGACGGTGGTGGAGTTAAATTGTAATTCACGAAGACGAAAAAAATACAAAGATTGCAAAGATATCTTATAGTATTAACGTGAAACCTAGCAATAGGAATGCCAAAATCTTTGAATATCTGTAGCAAGTCGTGCGCAATGGGAACACGAAGGCCATTTCTAAGGTGAATCTCGTATACGGTCATGGACTCAGCAGGGGGAGCACAATTCTTGTCATTCTCACCAAGCATCACAAATGAAACCTCCCTAGGAATGTTGAACCGGGAGTACAACCTCTCAACGTTGTTGACAAAAAGCACTGACCGAGTATCAGCAACTCGAAGGGCCATGAGAGCAAAACTCTAAAGAGTGAGGAAGAGATGGCCAAAAGGGGGGAAGAGAATCGAAGACGTTAGGGTTTGTAGTTTGAAGATGGTGAAGGAGAAGTGAACTCACCAAGAAAATAGTGCCGATGTAAAGGCAGATTTTTCGGAGTTGAAACGACACCACTTTTGAATCGAAAGGAGAAGTTTCACATGGCTTTGAGGTATTATGATTGCAGCTCATTTAAGACGATGTACGAGTCATTTCAAAAATCATTCTTGTCATTAATGATGCGGAGAAGCACCCAAGGTGAACCACAAAACTACAAACCGATTACTTGCTGCTAATGGTCTTCGAAAACTTCATTTACTCCGGAAGTTGCCCACTCCGGAAACCGTCATCCACTTTGGAGATTTTGTCACTCTAGAGATTTTCATCCTCTCTGAAAATTGTCACCCCGGAGATTTTCATCCACTTCGGAGACTTTGTCACTCCGAAAATTTTTTCAATCCAGAGATTCATCATCTTCGGAATCTTTGTCACTCTAGAGACCTTCATCCACTTTGGAGACTTTGTCAATTCGAAAATTTTATCACTCTTGTGATTTCATCCTCTCCGGAAGGATTGTCACTCTGGAGACCATCTACTCCAGAGACTTTGTCACTCCGAAAATTTTATCACTCCGGAAGCTTTGTTGCTCTGGAGACTTTCATCTACTCCAAAGACTTTGTCACCCTGAAAATTTTGTCACTCTAGAAGCTTTGTCACTCCGGAAACCTTCATCCACTTCGAAGACTTTGTCACTCTGAAAATTTTATCACTCCAGAGATTTCATCATCTCCGAAAGTTTTGTCACTCTAGAGACCTTCATCCACTCCAGAGATATTGTCACTCTGAAAATTTTATCACTCCGGAGATTTCATCCTCTCTAGAAGCTTTGTCACTCCAGAGACTTTCATCCACTATGGAGACTTTGTCACTCCGAAAATTTTATCACTCCGAAGATTTCATCCTTTCTAGAAGTTTGTTATTCCGGAGACCTTCATCTACTTTGGAGACTTCATCATTCCAAAAATTTTATCACTCCAGAGATTTCATCCTCTCCGGAAAGCTGTCTCTCTAGAGACTTTCAATCCACTCGAAGACTTTGTCATTATAGAGATTTCATCATCTCCGAAAATCTTATTACTCCGGAGACTTTCATCCTCTTCGAAAATTTTGTCACTCCAGAGACTTTCATTCGACTCTGAAGACTTTATCACTTTGGAGATTTCATCCTTTCTGAAAGCTTTGTCACTTCGGAGACCTTCACCCACTCCGAAGACTTTGTCACTCCGAAAATTTTATCACTGTGGAGATTTCATCCTCTCCGAATGTTCCATCATCTCCAAAATTTTATCTCACTCTTGACTTTATCTATTCCTAGAGTTTGATCACTCCCGCTCAATTCCATTCCTGATTGACTTCAAGAAAATCAGCTATAAGGTGATTTTGCCAAAATAACAACAAAAAATAGATAGGAAAGGAGGAGTACACCATCAATGAACATACAAGAGGTTTAAAATTAAAAACCTCTAGTATGGGGGCTAGTGATGGATACGGTTACAAATGGACCCACCTGATGAAATGTCGCATAGACCATGATGCTAAATGGACTAGACTAACATCGACGCCCATGAAAGTAACCCAACAAAATCCCATTCTGTAAACTACTAGATCGTGTATATCGTGCACACGATCCTACGACCAAAAGCCTTAACTGATTGTCTCTATCCAGCATGACCGGAAGCCTTAACTGATTGTCTCTATCCAATATAACGTCACAAGTCATGAGAAAACGGACAAGCAAAGAACTGTCGGAGTATCATATAAAAGGAAAAGGCACCGAGTGATGAAGAGTAATAAAAAAAAAAACAGATTCAGACATCTCAAGTATACATCTCATTACTTGGATTGTTACTTGGACAAAATACTGGACTAACTACTTGGACTAAGATTCCCTATCATTTTTACCTTTAAAAAATTTATTCTCTATTTCAAAAGGAAACTGACTTGAACGTCGGAGTGCATGTCAAAAAGCAAGCCCCAATTATACTTTAATAATTGGTTTTAGTTGTAGTGCACAGGTCTTGGATTATCAAAAATAGAGTGGAGATCCAGCTTACAAAGAAGGCATTCTCGAGACCCATCACGAATCAAGGTCCCTAAAATGCATCAAATATAATTTTGATTTAATTTAAAAATAATTATATAATAAAAAGTGTAGAAAAAATGTGAATTTGAGGAATTAGGCTAAACACTTAATGAACACCTATGGAACAATTATACATATTTTAAACGGAATGAATGGTGCCTAATGTACGTTTATGTAGCGCTCATGTACAATTTGAAAAATAATATTGGAGATTGAATTGTATCTGATTCAACAGTTGTGTATGGTTGATGCAAATTGAGAGTGCATGTTCATCTTGTATTGCATGTCATATATTTGAAGAAATATGAATAAAAATTCTACATAAATTTTGATGATAAGAATATTTTTTAGTGTGAAAAAATCTAAAAAATATTTATATTTGAGTAAAAATTTTATATTTAATTAAGTATGAACCATTGTAAATGATTGAGAAAATATATTTAAATATATCATAATATATTATTAGAAAAATAAAAATTAAACCTATCATTCACGGATTATTAAAAGTGATATTCAGTCTTATTTATAGAATTATATGTAAACGATTTACCTATGAATCTTGGATAACAGTCTTATAACATTTGGTTATATAAAAATAACGTAACCTGTGTTTTAATATTTACCATTTGTTAGAAAACTTATCACCGGTCCTTGATCCCTTTTTTATATGTGAGCATGATTTGAATATATCTTATATAATTTCACATTTTTGCCTAAGTTATAATATTTAGTTACTAGAAATTAGTTTTAGCACAAATTATTGAAAAATGATGATATCAGTATTTTTGAACTTCTGATCAAGATATAATTCCAGCATGCTTATTTGTTATATATTTACGTATGAAATTATATATATATTATTAAGAATCTAATGATAATACAAATTTCAAGTATGGCTCGGGCTACTCACGTTGAAAAATCTCAAAACTTAAAATCATTTATAATTTTTCATAATGATAATACAAATCAATTAAGTTACTATCAAATTTATCAATACATCATATAAGTATCTGAAAAAAAAAAACTACTAAGGATCACGGGTTGCACCACGGAGAAAAACTACTCAATTTCTATCAATAGCATATCTAGATTGTCTCCCACTGAGAGATAGTATCTAACCCCCACAAATCACTCTACTTAAAAGTCCTATAACAAAAGTAGAATTTTACAATCCGCATTATGCAATCAACTCAATTTGGGGCTAAGAAAATACATGAGTGTGCCAAAACCCGACAAGTGATAATAGTAAAAAATGTTAAACAATAACAATCTCGGATATCAAAATATAAAAGTCTCAACATTATTCTAACCATCTACTATATCCGAAAAAACCACAACATGTTGTAAATACAACTCTAAGTAAGACAGGTTACATTTGACCCGTATATCATAAAAATAACAAGAGTGCCAATAACTAATGGTAATCCCCTGAAATCCGATGTCAAGGATGAATGGGGATTCCCTGGTCCATATGTCAGCAAGAACGACCGGTATAATAATAATGATAACCAATATAGATTCCACTAAACCCGGATATCATAGGATCCAACACAAGGATACCATCAATACAACTCATGAGGTACTCACAATCATAAAATATCACAAGGAAATTCTTGGATCTTATTCCGTCACTGTGAACCAAAGGCTATGTATATCCTTCGACAGTTGAATACTTGCACGGGTTACCCGATACTCGAAGTTTGACCTCCGATCAAAATCCATAGTCCGCAGAGACTCTGCCCAACAAAATACATTTGTCTCTCGAGCATGCTCATCATCCAACTCAACCAGTTATGGATGATATCTCATACGTCAAACCCAGCATCTAACGTCACGATATCCTTGATATCATGAACTACGATGGTTACATGGCCATAAGAATCCCGCCAATCCAGGCAATGTACCTCAACACCACCATGACACGGAATTCAGTATCGGATAAACGTAGACCACATTAAGGTACTATAGCCTTTCATTCGACCAAATACCTTAATATTTTTATACACTCTCCTCAACCTTAATCGTAAAAGGCCAATAATCCAAATACTCACGCGGTCAAATATAACGGAAAGAAGGATTTACAACTACAATGTGGAACTATCATTTGATACCGACAAAGACCATACTCACGCAGTAAATCTAACACGAAGAAATTTATCATAGAACAAAGAATAGATAAACTCAAACCAATATATAATTTATTTTTTTAATTCCACTATTAACTATTCTTTCATACTGTTCCAATGCGATGCCTACAATTAAGGCCAACAATATCTACTTTCGTCAAATTTCATTTAAATAATCGGCACTATCAATTTCTTCATAAGATCAGCATACAATATACATACAAAATTCGAACAAAGGCCAATATATATTTCTAAATACAACATATACGAACTGTAAATGCTTTCAATGCATCTTTTCATCTTTATTCTTATGCATACACATATATCCATACATGAACACATATATATATATATATCCATATGCATACATACATATATACATACATACATATACATACATACATATATATACATATATACATACATACATATATATATATATATATATATATATATATATATACCCCTACACATATGGCCACTCACACCTATGCTGCCAATATACCCACACCCTGTACTCACAATGGTCACACACACACACTGCTACAGACACACCCAGATACACACGTTGCACACACCCCCATTACACCCACACACACATACGACCGCACACACGGCAGTAGCTCTGCCACAACTCACACTGCACACCAACACCCACACACCTTGCACAAAGCACTCTACACTTACACCACCGCACACCCACACCGTATTCACGCCTGCACACACAAATACAGACATTACACATATTACGCACACCTGCACACAACGACCGCAATATAATTGTTTGGGCTTTGATTTATGCCTGGTTCTTTGTAAACTTTTGATGTGTTGTTTTATCTCTTACGAAGATTGTTTTATCGGTTGTTTTACCTCCTTTGATATCATATTGATCATTGTTTGTGTTTGTACCTGTATATTATACTGTATGACTAAGGTATCTGAGATTATTAGTAGTCAGTGTTGTTTTTTTTTTTTTTTAGTATTAAAAAGATCAATTGAAGTGGCTCTTGTTTTTTTGATTTTGGGATAACCTCTCACCCACTTCCTTTTACATGGTAACCACTCTAAACATTTTAATGAAAATATTTTATATATGTACGGTGCTTGATTTGAATTTCTAAATCTAATACTTTAATTGTACACCATCACTAATTTGACCTGTTACAGTTAACATCAATGGTAGGAGATTGATTTTTTGATCCTTAATTTTTTTTTCGCATTCGGTCTTCATGTGATGGATCATCCAGTGGCTCGTTATATAAAATACAACATCAATAGCTCATTCAATTCCTATGAGTGACTATATATTTTTAATTTGTCGTCACAAACTCATACCTCGGATAAACCGGTTGAACTGTGGTGTCGATTGGAAGGTAAAATTTTAAAAATATTATATTTAAGAAAGAGTGCTAATTTAAAATCCTTTTAGTTCAATTTTATTTATTTTTTTACATAATGGAATTTATAATAAAATAAATTAAAAATAAAAATAAGTAAACCAACCACAGAAAATGAATTCAAAATTTTTAATTGTTTCACCTTTTTAACCTTCTGATTTTGATGCATTTATAAAAAAAAAATTTAAAATCTTGATCGGATTGCAAATAAACAATCAGGATTCTATAATATCCAAACCCGGTGGAATAGCCGGAGTCGATGGGGCCAACCCTACGGGAACCCTACGGCTCAGTATCCTCAAATTTTTAAGATCTAATGATATTTATTTTATATAATGAAAAAGTTATATAATGGGTTAATTTTATTAAAAAAAATTACAAAATTTAAAATATTAAAATGTCAATATTATAATACAATCACTTAAAAATATAATTGCTAGGATATTTAACATTTAAAAGTTTATATAATTGCACCTTTTTGAACCTGTTGCGTCCCAGGTCCGCGGTTCTTGTACGGATTAAAGAGCCTCCAGGTTTCCAACCACGTTGTAGCGTCAAAATGATGGTTCGGTCTCCGTATCTCTTAACCTGACCTGTACAACACAATCAACAAACGAGAGGTCAGAGGTCCGGCGGGATTTCTCCCACCACGGCCACTCCGACGTTCAAGTCAGCAAGTTCCCGTAATAAATAGAATTGACTCACGCGCTAGGCGGTGTGCAGATGTGCGTTGATGATACGTGAGTGATGCGTATGTATCAGAGTGGGAAATGCAATGAGCAGGTAGCGGAAGGCCCAGCTTCATTGACGCACCGCAGTGGTTGGCTAACTTTTCGTTGCCTGAACAGGCTTGGGGATCAAGATCTTAAGAGAAGCGGGCTCATTTGTGGCCTCAAGACTTGAATCTCGTCTCAATTTGGTTGCTTTCTCTCTTTGTTATCTGGGAAAAGGAAGAAGGAGCCTCCCCTTTCTCTGCGGAGGAACAGAGCTCTTATAGGCTCCACCCGAGTGGACTCTGGGCACAAGAACTCCCGTTGCCAGGGTTCCTTGGCCACTGGTCACTGTTGTTGACTGCCAATTATGTCGGTTGTCGCTTTGCGGTGGCAGGTAGACTCCTGAGCGCTGCCGACCACGCCTGGTCTCCCTTCGAGTTGGGATTGGCTGGTTGCCTGGGGGCGGCCGCCTAAGCCGTTATCGCAGTGTTGGCCGCTTCTCCGTTGGCTGGTTTTTTCTCTCTCATGCCTATTTCCGGCAGCTCATTAATGCGCTGCAGGACGCCCTTCGCAATCCACCAGCTGGGCGTCATATAGATTCCCTGCACAGTTGGATTGGGATTGAGATGCTCGTGGGCCTTAGCAC
Organism: Nepenthes gracilis; assembly: GCA_033239525.1. NCBI lineage: Eukaryota > Viridiplantae > Streptophyta > Magnoliopsida > Caryophyllales > Nepenthaceae > Nepenthes > Nepenthes gracilis. Next base: position 2,112,023 of record BSYO01000037.1, read on the forward strand.
AGGACCCAACACTAGCCCCCCATGCCTGGGCCGGTCAATGGCCGAGCCTGGCATGTCCTTTGGGTCCATTCTGCGGCCCGACAGTCTTCCTTGAGACGCGCCACCATTCGTCATTTTCTGGACTCGCTCCTTCCCTAGGTGATTGCGCAAGCTTTTCTGAAGTTGTCGTGATTCAATGCTCTGATCGGTAGGATTCACGCGCTCAGGGTTGTGTCTGGTTAGGGGACTTTTCCTATTTCGTGAAAGACGTCCGCCGGGAAATGTGTCGCGCTGGACAAGAGAATGGCTCCCATCTTGCCCAAAAATGGGAGGGCTCCTCAGCCAGTGGAGCACATTCCTTGGCCGCCTTTGGAGGAGCAATGAGGAGATTCATGCTTATCCCGCCCTTAGTGGTGGTCCAAGAAGGAGTTGGATGGATTAGCTGGATGCCCGAAGTTCTTGATGAAGGCCACTCTAACTCCCGCGCTGCGGTTCACTCCTCATGCTAATGAAGGTGGTTTAGCCACTCTGCTGTCGTCATGTGCCCTCCCTCTGTGGTGTGACTCGTCCGAAGTGCGGTGGGACCATGGCGGAACCTCCTCGGGGATGTTTCCTGCTGGCGGGATGCACCGTTCATGGTCTCCACTTCACTGAGTTCGAGCGCGGACCGTGGGGGGCAGAGGCTGGAGCCCCGGTGAGGGAATTGCAGGGTTATTACCTTTAATTCCCTCTGTGGCTTCGGTATTGGTGCGGATCCTGCCCCAGTGGATCGCGCTGCAGCTGCCTCCACTCGCTTGTTGAGTTACCAGCGGCTCCCGGTCATGGTGATCTCATGTAGATCACATTCTCCAAGCTTGTCTGGGGCAATCACTGGGGGCCTTGGGCCTCGCAAGGTCATCTTTCTCGTACTTTTTGTCACTGTAGACATTGATTATTGAAAGAAGTAGCCCTTTTGTCCTCATTTTCCCTTCTCACTACGCATGCCCCTTTTTTTTTTATCGAATGTTTTCTCCCTACTAGTTGCATCCTGTCCCGTGGGAGCGGAGAGGCCACTGTTGGCGGTCATGTCCCTTGGCTTATCTGGTGCATTAAATGCGCTGGGGTCAAGAGGCGCCGTGCCATAATGACCTACCTCGGAAATGCGCGAGGCCTCAAGGATTCTCCACATGGAGGGCACCCATTGGCTAAGCTCTGGCGCCTTTTGTCTTCATAGCGCAGCCATTTTTAGGAGAAAAATCTCGCCTATTTAAACGCGCCAATCCTCCCTGTGACTTTGCACTTTCCTGTGTTTGCGTACTCGACAGCCGTTTGTTCTTCCTGTTTTTGCTCTCGCCGCAACTTTGATGGAGTCGTCATATGAATCGGAATGTTCTTCCAACGAGTCAGAGACTGGCTCTCACATTCCCAGTGCTTCGGGCGCCAGTGCATCAGGTGGGGTCCACTCCGAAGCCACTGTCGTGGGCCCTGCTTGATTCCCGTGGGTGCCTCTAGGCTTTGAGAGGGTGGTGGGCTCTGCCTTTTCCCGGGAGCATGCTCTAGGGAGGGGGGGACCTCTCGTTCCAACAGATCACCAGGAGGCTCGAGAGCGCTGAGGCATGCGTGCAAGTCACAGTGGCCGAGATGGAGCTGCTGAGGGCCCGAGCGGCGCACTTTGAGGACCCGTGGACTGAATCGAAAGCCAGGGCTTCCCGACTCGTCAATGCCAATGTGGCGGCTCAGGCCCACATACAGGTTCTCAAAGAAGAGAACGAGTAGCTGCTGCTACACCTTAGGTCAGAGGTCCCGCGGATGGGGACGGAGCTGAGGTCAAGGTTCCTGCCAGAGGAAGTCCGTCCTGCACTGGAGAGGAATTATTAGGATGGCATCCGTCTCAACTGGAGGCTAGCCTAGCTGGAGAATCCAAACTTCCGCGTTGGCGTCCTGGACTCTCGCAACGCCAGCGCCAGGACACGCGCCAGCTGGTTGATTACCCGGGTCCGAGTTCCTCCACGAATCATGCGGGGCATTAGTTGATAGCCACCGTGGCAAGCCACTGTAATTAATTTTTGACAGTTGTTGTAACAAAATTCGTCGTTGTAATAAAATTTGTCATTTTGTCGCGCTGCTTTGTCTCCCGTAGTTGGCGTTTCTGGATTTTCATTTTTTATGCCCGCGTGCCCCTTTGCTGAGCTTCGCTATCGTAAGCCTGCATTAAATGCGGAGGTACTAGCGTGGACTTTCGTCAGGTGGCTGAGGTGACCCGCTCATCAGACTGGCGCATGGCCGTGATTGCGGGTGACTTCAAGGCCCGCGATGCTCCATGGGGCAGGCACGTATCCCAGTTACTCGTGGTGAGTGCCGTTTAGGTTTCCCGCCTACTGGCCTCCCATTGTCTATTTAAACTAACCGGGACGGTTTTTCACCGTGCTGAGATTTTTTCCGTTCTTGACCTGTATCGTGGGAGAGGTATGGAAAAAAAGAGAGAGAGTTTTTCTTCTTCTCAGGCTCCTAGGGCGAGTCACCGGGGAGTTCATAATACAAAGTCTGTCTTGACGGCCAACGCCATCGCCACCTTGTGGTAGATTACGGGCATCCCCAACGATTGGGGCTATCACGCTCCTGGTTCCATAGATAGAGCCAGGGCCCCCTTGGGGGCTATGTCACGGTCTACGAGCACCACCTGAGAGGAGGGCTTCATTATCCCATGCCGTGCATGTTGTATGTGCTGGTGGAAGCGTTGGGGGTTCCGGTGGTGAGACTTCACCCCAACGCTTTGCGTTATATGGTGTCTCTGTGTATCTTCACTGGCCTTCACGGCGGTTCCTTTGACACCAAGGCGGCTAGACTGATCTTTCGCTTTACGGAGTCTGAGGAATGGGTGTCTATGTCGCCCAAGACGGGCTTCCATTTTTGAGGGACCAATCCAGATTCGGTCAAGAACTGGAAAGACCGATACTTTTTCCTGTAAGAGCCCTCTGATTTTGAGCTTTCACTCATGTGGGGCCCGATTTTGGGATTCTTCCTCGAGAAACTGTCGGTGGAGGACGCTGTAGAGACAGCAGAGTTGGTTACTGCCATCCAGTCCTAGCTGGAAAAGTTCTCCGTCCAGGGCTATTTTTTGACGTCCATCACATTCGAGGCCGCCAAGTGGGGGCCTTCGTAGGGATGGAGCATTTCCGGACCTGGTAAGAGAGAGCCTGGGGGAGTTGTCGCTCCCTGATCGTCCAGAGGGGACGAGGAGGAAAGTTGCTCACTGCTGGAGTCATCCTCAGATGAAGAAGGGGTTGAGGCTCCCCTGAAGAGGTTGAGGGAAGCTGGAGGCACTTCGACACGGAGGTCCCAGAGGCAAGCTGTTAGTTCTGCTGTTAAGACTCAAGATCTGGTCCTCAAGGTGGCTACGAGCGCAGGGCATCAGGGGGAGGCCGCTGGACCACCGCCGACTCCGGCCGCGGGGCTAGCCTTGCTCGAAGTAGACGAGGCGGAGCCTCAACCCACAGAGGGGCCCTCCGCGCATTCCATCGCCAATGTATTCATGGATGTAGCTTTGAAAATGGCGGGCGGCGTCTTGGACCTTGATGACCCTGAGGGATCACGCTCGGCAACGCCCGCGCCAACGTCGGAGTTAGGGGGATCCCTAGAGCCAACTATTATTTCTGTGGAGCCCATTCGGAGGGCAGGATCCTCAAAGACATCCCTGTAGCATCGGAGGCCGGAGTTGTACTGGTTGCCAGCGCTCTGGGAGCTGAAGCGAAGGCAGTCGGGACGTCTTCGGGGTCATAGCCCCCAAGCGATCCTACGTCTACCGCCCTTCCGGCTAGCCTGGCCCCCGTGGCCGAACAGGAGGAGCCCTGGGAAGGGCCCTTGCCAGGTGGGTTCAACATCCCTCGAGTGCCGCTCCCACTCAGGTATGGTCGTCCCGATATGGCAATCCCCTACTGCCGCATATTTCGGGGATTCTTCTAATGTCTTCCTCTTCTCCTGCAGATTCCTCGGGATGTTGACCCTTTCGAAGGACTGGTCGCCCTCCTCCACGAGGGCTTCCATCGTGGGCTGCAAGCCATTCATCGCATCAGAGCCCAGGTCGCCTCCCTTCGAGGGAACAGCGAACGGGCACAAGAGGAGGTCAGGCACTTGCAGTAGAAAGTGGCACACCTGGAAGCTTCGCTCGTCGCTCTGGAGGATGACCATGCACACTGTCTAGGGATATGATTGGCCGGATCACCCCGTCGGAGGCGGAGCGCATGCTGGAGGCTCGATTTTAGGATGGCATTCTTCTGTGCCGTAGGATCGCTTCCTTGGTAGCTCCTGATGTACCCGAAGGAGTTTTTCATCCTGGAAACACTGGGATCAGGGAAGTATCCTACTTGAGGAACTTCCTCGATGAAGCTAGTCCGTTCTGTCCCCCAAAGTAGTCTTTCCCTGTATAGGTTGCTCGGTCACCCCTATTATTATTTTTTCTGCTTCTATATTTCACTTGTTTTTGGCAAATGAATAAAGGGTGATTTTCTTCTCTTTTGTATACATTGTCTTCCGATGCAGTATATTAGACCGAACCTTTCGTTCAATGTGGTCTGTGGGTCACGCCCCGTATTTGAATGCTAAGCACGCAAAGCTATTGTCGCCAAGGCCATAGTCAGGTGCCTTCTTGCGCTGTGCTCATCCTTCATCAGAGGATGTCACCGCATCTCACGCGTTTGGTGGAAAGCTCCATCCGGTAAAGTGGATGTCGTTGCAAATCCCATGGAACCACACCAAGGTCGTCCGGGTTTTCAAGCCACGGCAATCGTGCTCCGGGTCTAGGCCTTAGTCGCGTGGTATCCACGGGAGGTGTGTGGCCCCTGCTCAAGGCGTCATAATCACCGTATTTAAGGTCCTAGCCCTCGACCATCGTAGACTGAGGGTGCTATCTTCAACGTGAGAAGGTTGCCGCATGTGATTCTTGCCCCCTAAGGTTTTTGTTGGCCAAGAATTGGGAATCTTCCAAAGCCCCCAGGCCTAATATTTTGACCGCCTGGGTCAACTGGCATAAAGCCATGATAGATGTGTCCCCTTTTAGACTTACCCGTTGTGCAGGCGAGGCTTTTAGTGGCCGATTACGGGCTGCTTGGCGCATGGCCAAGGGTTCCCTTTACGGATGAATGATGGTCCTGTCGACTTAGGGGCAGTCTAGGTCGTTTTGGTTTAAGAATGCTATGCATGCTAACACTTCACACAAATGGAGATGCAAATTAACAGGGAAACTAATTTTATTAACAAAAGGAACAACGCATGTACAAGCATTCAACATGGTGTGCGTGCGTGTCTTACCTGGGCTGGCATGGCGTTACTGGTAATACTTCCTTAAGTTGGCAGCGTTCTAGGTCCGGGGGACCAGTTTGCCGCTCTGGAAGTGCATCTTTTACGCTCTGTTCTGGAGGATTGTGGAGACGAGGAATGGACTCTCCCACCCAGGGGAGAGCTTATTCCTGTTCGCGGTCTCTCCCGCCGCCTCTATGCTCCGGAGGACCAGATCTCCAACTTCGAGAGGGTGTGCTTTCACCCTCTTGTTGTAGTATCGTGCGACGCGCTGTTGATAGGCGGCGGTCCACAGTTGTGCTGTGTTCCGAACCTCTAACAGCAGGTCTAGGCTTTCCCGGAGCCTTTGCAAGTTGGTGGCTGGATCGAATCATTTGACCTGCAGGCTCGGCATCCCCACCTCCACGGGGACTACAGCCTCAGCCCCAAAGTAGAGGTTGAAGGATGTCTCTCTCGTCGGCTCCCACGGGGTCGTCCGATACAACCAGAGTACGAACAGCAACTCTTCGACCCAGGAGCCCCCTACGTCTTCCGGCTTGGTCTTCAATCCGTGCAATAACGTGCGGTTGGTGACTTCAACCTGTTCGTTGGCCTAGGGATGGGCCACAGACGTGTGGATTAGCTTGATGCGGAGGTCACAGCAGTACCTCGTGAATTGCTTGCCGGTGAACTGGGTTCCGTTGTCGGTCACTATGACCTCAAGAATCCCGAAGCGGCAAATGATACTCTGACGGAGGAATTCCGTTGCGTTCTGCTCAGTGATCTTGGCCAGAGAAACAGCTTCTACCCACTTGGTGAAGTAATCGATACCCACAATCAAGAATTTCCTTTGCCCGGAAGCCAAAGGTAACGGTTTGAGGATATCAAGTCCCCACTGCGCGAATGGCCATGGGGACTGGAGGCAGTGCAACTTTGTGTGCGGCTGATGCGTCATGGGGCCGTGGACCTGGCAACTCTCACACTTTCTGACGAACTCCATAGCATCTTGCTTCATCGTCAGCCAATAAAATCCTTGCCGCATACCTTGAACACGAGGTTCTTGCCTCCGATGTGCGAGCCGCATAATCCCAGGTGTACCTCGCTCAAGGTGTACTCGGCTTCTTCTGGAGTAAGGCATTTTAGGAGAGGAGTGGAGTATCCCCGTCTATATAGCCTTCTGCTGAGGAGCGTGTACCAACTTGCTGTCTTCTTAACCCGCTTGGCCTCGTTGGCATCATTGGGGAGGGTTCCCTCGGTCATGTACTTCATGTACGGTGTCATCCGATGGCCTCCTGCGCCGACCCATAGTGTTTCTTGGTATGCGGTGTCAATACTGGGCACAGTTAGGACTTCCCTTGTCTCCCTAGCGTACTGTTTCGGGGATCCGATGGCCGCGTCCCAGGCCAATCGGTCATCCTTCTCGTTGTCAAACCTGGGGATGTGCTTGATCACGAATCGGTCGAATTCCAGGATCAGGGTCTTTGCTTTCACCAAGTACTTCATGAGTTGTGGGTTTGACACGTCGAAGTTCCCCTGTACCTGGTTGACCACAAGCTTGGAGTCACTGTGCACGACCAATGACTTTGCAGAACATTCATTGGCCAAGCGCAGGCCTGCGAGGAGGGCCTTATACTCTACCACGTTATTGGTGGCTGGGAAGGTTAGCATAATGGAGTATGTAATCTCTGTACCCTCTGATGTCTTTACCACGACTCCGGCTCTGCTTCCTGCCTGGGTGGATGACCCATCCATGTTCAGGGTCCACACTAGAGGGCCGCGGTCTTCCACATTTCGTTTCTCGTAGAGTCGGCATCATCTTTGGAGCTAGGGTCGTTGTGACAATGAAACGGACCCTGCAGCGGCTGCCCTTCATGGTTTGATGGGCCGTGAACTCCACATCGAACTCTCCTAGCTCAACGGCCCACTCGACCAACCGCCCAAATGTTTCGGTTTTTCTCGGATTGACTTCAAGGTTGATCATCGAATTTACGATACCTGGTCCGGCATTCCCATCAGTCTGCGATCGTGGGCCTCCCCTGGAAGTAGGGGCCGCGGCTCTGCGCCGAATAGATGAGGGCCAGCACCATCTTTTCGGTGTGCGGATAGCGAGCGTCCACATCCGTCAGCACCCGACTTACGTAGTACACTGGCCGTTGTGCTCCCTTGTGCTCCCCGACTAGTACGGAGCTGAGAGCAGCTGCTGACGTAGCCAAGTAGAGGTAAAGGTCCTCGCCCTCACCCGGTGAGCTTAGGAGAGGTGGGCTAGTGAGGTACGTCTTCAACTCTTTGAAGGATTCATTGCACTCCTCGGTCCACCGGAACCACAGCGATTTAGTGCCCCTCAGTGACTTGAAAAAGGGCAGATACTTCTCTGCTGACTGACGAGGAATCATGAAAGGGCCGCTATTCGCCCGGCGAGTTTCTGCACTTCTTTTATCGTTCGCGGGGAGTTCAGGTCGAGGATGGCCTTCATCTTCTCTGGGTTGGCTTCAATGCCGCGCTGGGACACAATAAAGCCCAGAAACTTTCCTGAGGTCACTCCGAAGGCGCACTTGGTGGGATTGAGCTTCATCGTGTGCCGTCGGAGGACCTGAAATGTCTCATCTAGGTCACTGATGTGGTCGTGGGGGACTTTGCTCTTTACGAGCATATCGTCGACGTACACTTTCATGTTTTTTCCAATTTGGGCTCGAACATCTTGTTTACTAGGCACTGATAGGTCGTGCCGGCATTCTTGAGGCCAAAGGGCATCACCTTGTAGCAGTACGTCCCTTGGTCAGTCATAAAAGAGATGTGTTCCTTATCCTCAGGGTGCATATAAATTGGTTATAGCCGGAATACGCATCCATGAAGCTTAGGAGTTCATGTCCGGACGTGGAGTCCACGAGTTGATCAATCCTAGAGAGAGGGAAACTGTCTTTGGGGCAAGCCTTATTTACGTCAGTGAAGTCGACACACATTCGCCACTTGCCATTGTTCTTCTTTACTAGCATGACGTTGGATAACCACTCCGGATATTGGACCTCTCGGATGAACCCGACGTCCAGGAGTCTCCTCACCTCTTCTCTTATGGCGATCAACTTCTCGACAGAGTGATTCCTACACTTCTGCCGAACGGGATTTCGGCCCGAGTCAAGGCCCAACTTGTGGACGATTACTTTGGCCAGTATCCCGAGCATGTCAGTGGGAACCCAGGCAAACACGTCGAAGTTGGCCCTAATGAAGGTAATTAGCCGGTCGCGTTTTGCGGGTTGGAGGGATTTGCCACGTGGACACACCTTTCTGGCTCGGAGAGATTCAAAGGGACCGCTTCGGTAGCCTCTCCCGATTGGGCTTGCTGTAGCAGGGTTTCGTCGCAGAGGTCAAGATCTTCATCCGGGCGATATGGTGTCATGGGACTAATCTGGGACAGGTAGCATGTTCGTCCCATCTCCTAGTCCCCGAGCACTTCCCCCACTCCCCACGGGGTGGAGAACTTCACCTTTAGGTGCGGGATCGGCGTCACGGCTCCAAAGGTCGTGAGAAAAGGTCTGCCCAATATGGCGTTGTAGACAGATGGTAGGTCAACAATCAAATGGCCAAGAATGCCATTTTATAATCTTTCAAAGAATAATTTTTTTCCATTTGCCGGCTCCGCGTTACGGGCGGGTGGGTTCCTCATTGTGACCTCGGTGGATTATCCCTTGTATGCTCGGGGACCGGTTTATTGTCAAGGGCCGTACAAGGGTCCACCGCCAAGCTCACTTTGGAAAATGACAAGAGCCGACTCAATCCAAGCTTAAAGAAAGCGTTGATTCCGAGATCATTTTCGAAATTCTATGAACTTTCATTATCAATGAAGACTCGTTTCAGTTGGTAGTCAACCTTACCATCTGAAAAGAGGGCGGATAAATTGAGGGATCGAGTATGGGGAAGGTTACATGAGCCATATCGTCGCTACTAAAGCTAATGACATCAATCCTATCTCCTATCCTTGCTCGCTTATTGCTGGAATTTGGCCTCGACTCCCTTTGCCTGGTGTTCCGGCAGTTGCGGCGGAGATCATCTTGACCATGCCGGCAACCGTGCGGCCTCTCGGCGGCTCACTGGCCTCACCTTCCGAGGTTGCGAGACCCTGCCCCAAACTCTTCACGAACCGTTTAAGGTGTCCGCGGCGGAACAAGTCCTCTATCTCCTGCTGCAGGGTCCGGCAGTTCTCAATCGAGTGCCCTAGACAGTGGTGGTATTGGTAGCATTTGGTCTGATCGCTGTAGCTGGGACCCTTTGGCGTTTTTGGCCACTTGAAGAACTTTTTGTCCTGGATCTGTATCAGGATGTTGGTACGAGTGTCATTCAGAGGATTCAGGGATGTCCGTCCATGGTCCTTCCTAGATCCTAATGGAGGCCTCGGACTGAATACGCTTGCGAACGCTCGATAGGCGGTGGCTATCCATGGCCCCTCTTCCGCCCTTCGGTAGAGTCTAGTGGCCTTGAAGTGGGGCCGGTCACCGATTTTGCCTCATGTTGGCGGTTCGCCTCATTGGCCTCTTGGGCGTGATGTAAGCCTTAGTGATGGCCTCGGCCTCCATAGAAGATTTGAGGCAAGTGCGACAAGTGCATTAAACAAAATTCCGCCGCTCAATAAAGATGATCCGAGGTGATGTGATGACTTCCAAAGACATGGAGTTTGAGCATTGTCGGAGAGTTGGAATCCCTCTGCTGCGCTTCAAGATCACCGGTGATGAAACGGTTGAGAAACCGTTCATGGAAGCTTTCGTCCGATCTCCGCGGAGACGGACTGAGTGCCATGGCTGCCTCTCTTCTCTTGGCGGGGAAGCAAACTGGATCAAGAAGCATGCCGGCTAGTTCATCCAAACGAGTGTTCATCCTCAGATTCGGAGGAGGCCATGGAATCGGACCGGCTGCGCATCCCCCCGGGCCGAGGAAGGGTGACGGAAAGCCTCATGGCACATCAAGGCCTCGCTCGCTCCCTGTAGGGACAAATGGGTACAGAAGCAGTTGAGATGGTCCATTGGATCCTTACTTCGGTCGTACCCTTCTAGGACGGGCATCTTGAATTTATTCAGCAACAGCTGGGTCCGCAGATCCATGGCAAAGGGCGACCTCTGAAGGTCGGCAAAGGATCGCGTGGGCCTCTCCTTGTACAGGATATCCCACAACACCTTAACTTTCTCCTCCATTGACGGGTCGGGAGTGCCTCTTCTCGCGTTGATGACATCAAGGCGAGCTTGAAGAACATCCGTGTGGTCGGAGGTGCGGCAACATCAACAAAGATGAAGTCGGTGGTGTAGGCTCTCCTCTGAGTGGACCAATTCAAGAAGTCGCTCATTGTTGGAGCTCGCCATGCAAATGAGTCAGTCCCAGCGGTCGAAGGCGCGAGTTGCAGTGGATTACGCCACTGTGGGGCTATCCCCCGATTGCTCTGCGATCGGGATGGCTTTCAACCGTAATGAGGTTGATTCTGGTTGGGACCCTTATCATCAAGGGCGCGGCATCGTCGGTCGATTGGATCCACTCTTGTTCCGAGGGCCGCGCGCGCGCGTCTCGTCCTTTTGGAGGAGGACGCTTGAGACTTTGGGGGGGCAGCCCCGACCAAGGAGTTCCCATTTGATCACGCAGGGCATGGAGTACTAGCTTTATATCGCCCACGTCCGTCGCCAAGCGGTTGACGGGCTTTCGGGCTTTCCCCATTTGATGGTGGCGTCTGCGTGACTCCGGTGGAAGTCCTGCGTGAGCGCAATAACGACGACATTCAACAGCTGGAGTATTAACTTGTACTCTGGTGTTTACCATTCTCTTTGCTTCGGAAGGGAGGTAGGAAAAAGACACTAGGCTTCTCGTCGATTTTTCAAAGACGGCGCCAATGTTGCATCGCGAGTCCGCTGTTGTTGTACGGATTAGGGAGCCTCTAGGTTCCCGACCACGTTGTAGCGTCAGGATGATGGTCCGATCTCCGTATCTCTTAACCTGGACCTGGCTTTCCACAACGCAATCAATAAACGAGAGGTCAGAGGTTCGGCGGGATTTCTCCCACCACGGCCACTCCAACGCTCAAGTCAGCAAGTTTCCGCAATAAACGAAAATGACGCATAAGCTAGGTGGTGTGCAGATGTGTGCTGATGATACGTGAGTGATGCGTATGTATCAGAGTGGAAAATGCAATGAGCAAATGAACAGGTGGTAGGAAGGCTTGGCTTCCTTGACGCACTGCAGTGGGTGGCTAACTTCCCGTTGCCTGAATAGGCTTGGGGATCAAGATCTTAAGAGAAGCGGGCTCGTTTGTGGCCTCAAGACTTGAATCTCGTCTCAGTTTGATTGCTTTCTCTCTTTGTTATCTGGGAAAAAGAAGAAGGAGCCTCCCCTTTCTCTGCGGAGGAAAAGAGCTCTTATAGGCTCCTCCCGAGTGGACTAAGCAGTCTTAAATGGGCACGAGAACTCCGTTAAGAAGTTCCTTTACCCATTGGTCAGTTATTCAAGATTTTTGAGTGTCTAAATTGGGCCGTGTCATTCGCCATATTCGCTTTGCCTCTTGTGAGTGTGTGTATTTTTGCCTCCTGTTTTGTAATCTCTATCTCATACATAGTGTAAATTTTACGGACTTAATGTCCCATGATTTTTCCCTTGATTGAGAAGGATTTTCCACGTAAATATCAGTTGTCACAATTCTTCTATCCTTTTCCTTCGATCTTTTTGTCCTTGTGACGGTAAGCCGCCCCATTTCCAGCCAACAGACCCAATAAAAGCCCTGCCGATTGTGCCTCTCTCCTGCACCATTCTCGATATTCACCTGCTATAGAAATCAAATGTAACACCCCAAGTAAAAGCTCCATTATCAGTACAAAATACATCATTTTCAGTCAAAAAAAATTTTAAATAAATCTTACAATATAATTGATGTTATTAGGATTTATGTTCTCAAAAGGATTTATTTGGTTATGCATTACTTCCGGGTGGGTTCACACTAATTTAACGTGCCAAATTGGTGGTATGAACGATAAATGTTTTGCTAAAGTGCCAAATCCAATGGCATTCAAGCGCGCCCAAGGAGCGTCTGACGAGCGTTTCAACATGGCTCACAATATAAAAACATATCAATACGTTTTAGGATAATCACACCTACATTTTAAAGTGCCGTTTGTAGAGAAGAAGAGAATCGAGTTCTATCTCTACCAACATTGGGGATGCTATTATTGAGTTTTAATATTGACGCTGAAAAGACTCGAGAAAGTCACGTCAGCGTCTAAATTTATTAAATTTAAAAACTAAAATTTAATTATTAAATAATATATTATAAATAATTATTTTTATTAATTTTTTAAAAATAATATTTTATATTTAATAAATATAAATGTTATAATTAGATTTTGATATAATATTTTTAAAAAACAAATTAAGATCTATTTCTCATAATAAAATAAAAATCCTATTTTTGCAAATTAACACGAAGCTCAAATAATATAATTTAAATAAAATTTCATTAATGCACAAAAAAATTGCTTTACAGAAGATATAAAAATAATTTTCAGTATAAAAAATACAACAATCATTAAAGTTAAACTATTTATCACCAATACCATATTAAAATTACACGAAACGTCTAGTTTTAATCTTATGGTATAATTTTAAATTAAAAAAATAATTATTTTTCATGATTCAATTATTTTGTGTTTTAAATAATTAAAAAAAAAATCTCACACGTATTTTTTTTTTTTTTTTCATTTGCCCACTCTACGGCTCCCTCGTCGACTGCGTTAACTGTGCTACACTGCGCCTCCTTCACAAGCTATTGCAATGATAATGGTTGCCCTTGACATAGGAAGAGTAATTCTTTTATTAAGTAATCAATATATAAAAATAAAAAATATTTACAGAAAAAAAGAAGCTGTAATACTATACACAAAGAGCGTAATTTCGTCAGATATAATTATTTAAACTCTTTGTATATATGATAAGTTTAAGTATCATTCTTGATATATTCTAGATTTGAGTCTTGGACAAATTCACACTCGATTGCTCATTCGGATCCTATCACCGTCTTGTATGTTTGAGAGATCAAATCTTAAAGACACTCATAATAAAAGACTAGAAATCAAACAAAATCACTTAACATGTAAGAAATTCTTACCATGATGAGCTCCATTCTTGATTTATCTTTAATATTTAGATCAATAATTTACCTTTCAAGAAAAAAAAGGTGAAAAAAAAAGAGCATGTTAAAATGAATATAAGGAGAGGGATTTGAGAGTATGAGTCGGAAGTGCACTCATTGAGAAGTGGTTTTGGTCGAAAAATCCTTGTTGAAAGCAGTTTCTCTGTTTGCTGAGTCAACTGAAAACTAATAGTGAAAGAGAGGAAAGCGTGATGGAACACTTAAGAGATAGAGAGTTTATGCGAGTTCAAGTATGCCAAAGAGCGTCCCTATAGAGTGCGTCCCAAGGGCCTTTTATGGTCGTGGGCCTTTGTCGCCTTCCTTAGGTGCGAGGCGGGATGTCCGCCTTTTGAGGGGATTTTTTCCATTTCTTTTGTGGATGTGGACGTCACTTTGGGTTGCAATGATCGGGAAGAAGGATTTTCTTATTTTGCAGAGACATCACACGTAACGATCGTTAAGGTTGCCATTGCGCGTTGTGCGCTGATCTGAGGGCTTTCCTCCTAGATATACTCTGATTTTGAAAGATTTTGGTTACAGAGGAGATTACCAACCTTAATGTTGCGGAATTAGGTTAATATTTTACCAATATTTAAATGAAAAGGTGCGTGGGCCCATTTTGGTTTGGATTGTGTCTGTTTTGGGTTACATCCGATCTAATATAATTAAGGTCTTTTCGGTCAATTGGGCGTTGATCGACAGCTATTTCACGTCATTTTGGTCAAGTCTTACCACGATACATCCTATCCTCGTTTAGCCCTTTTGGCCTTATATAATATAGACTAAAATAAATTAGAAACCATCCCCATCAATTCTAAATAATAGGCATAGATTAAAGGAATTAAGACTTACTTACTGATAAATAAACAGATAAGAATAAATATGACCTCCTCCAATAGTTATAAGGGAGGGACAAATCAAATACATAAATTTTTGTTTTACATATTGACCAAACTATTTCATACATATTCAAATGCATACAACTGGTCAAACTCAAAGTCCAAAATACAACCCATACAATCCAGTCAAAAAATAAAACTAAACTCACCAAAATAAATGTTGTTGTGGTCAGATCACATTCAATTTCTGCACAATATTCAAACCTACTAGTCTGAATGGATAAAAATCACATACGTGAGTCTAAAGCTCAATAAGTATCAACATTATATATATAATATATAGTACAGTTTGAAATCAGAGGAAGAATCTATAAACACATTCAAAATAGGTAAAAGATATAAATTAAAAAAAATCTAATATCAGAAGTTTGAAGGTAATCTCATACTTAATAATAATTCATATCAATCATAGTTCCATCAGGACATATACTGAACATAAGTGATCTAGAGTGAAATCGAATAATTCAAATTATAACATAATCTATACTGAAATAGAGGCTGACTGAAATAGAGTCTGGATTAAGGTCATATAAATCAAATCAGGGTTCAAAACAAAATTATATAAGAATTAAATAGGTTTTGAAACAAATCACATATCAAATGTACAAGACTAATGAGATCCCATATATGGGCAAACCTGCGAATCTCAAATTAAAATTTAAAAATAAATCCATACAAAAATACAAAGTATACACAAAATTGGAGAATTAAATACTAAAATTCTAATTTGAGAAAAAGTTACACATACTCCTGATAATATTAAATCAGATTAACCATTATTTAGACCCATGGGTATAGCTATCTATATACTCTATCTCCCATAAATAAAGAATGTGCATACCATTTTTGTCACTCGTAATTTTGGGTATAATTCTCAAAGTAGTAGATATATTAAGACATCTAAATATATTAATTTTTATTCAATCCTTTTACGATGATTCTCATTAAAATATAAATGGGGTGGGTCAACTATAAATGAGCATTTTTTACCAGTGGAAAAGAGATTTACAGTTATTTTCTCATCGGGAACAGAGTTATTCCCATCGAAAGAGGAATAGATGACAGACTAGATATTAGATAATAGAAGTAGTGATCTTAATCCCCAGGCAGCAATACATGAGCACTAATGCATGGCATATGCATGTTTCATATCCATTTTTATACAAATATATTGATATAAAAATATACAATTTTAAATATTTATCTATTTTTTTATAAAATAATAAAACTTTTAAATATTTATTAATTCAGAACAAAACCATATACAATTGAAAAAAAGTATCATACATGCACAAAGAAAATAAAATACAAATAAAACTAATATGTTTGAATATTAAACTTTCAAAATATAAATAAAACTTATCAGATATTGTAATAGACTGATGATAGGGCTAATAATACTTGTCTCAACCTTATACCAAACAGATATAATAAAAGGATGCTCTAAACTACTACTTTTCTTCTTCCTTTCTCCTCTCCTTTCTCTCTCATCTTTTCCTTCTCATGCGCGAAATGACGAGTAAGTGCTGCTCTTTTTTTATACACAGATTAGTACTCGAATGCCACACAAGGCAAGTCTCAGCGCCAACTCTCAAAAAACAATGCTCGAGCACATCCCTCGGGCTCGCCTCAAGCATAAGCCCATGGCAATTTGAGCTTAAGGCGTCACCCAAGCGCACTTCAGGCGCTAACCGGTTGATCCGATTTTCTTTAAAAATTTTATAATATACCATTAATTTCAGTGCACCCAAATAATCCAAAATAATAAATGCCATCAAAATAAATCAAATGAAAGTTGGGTATTGCATTAACATTCTGCCATTTAATTATAATAAAATATTAAAATATTCTACATCCTAAAGATAATATTCCAAACAACCATTCTCTTGATCCAATTTTCATGTAAATAATTTAAACCTGCTAATTTGGAGAGTTAACAAAAATTAAGGTATGAGTGAGCCAATCACTTAATAATACATATATAATTTAATATGTGGATATATATTAATAAAATATATTAACATTATACAATGATCAAAATTTTGTGATGTACCGTATTTTTAATTAAAAATTTAAAGAATTTTGACTGTAATATGGTCATCGGCATAATACACCTGTACAATATCTTGTACAACATACATATAAATTCACACAATCACAAAACATAGGATCCAAAAAAATTGCCATAATACATATGCGGCTCCAACATCATAACTTCGAACACTAAGATGGAACAGAGAGATGCCGCTAAGCTTCAAAGTACTCTTCACAAACCTGCGGAAGCATTCCATAATCCAAAATACCATATTCTAACTAAAGTATAAGATCATTGCTATAAAAAAAATTACAAAAGAACAAAACATGTATATATAATCCTCAAATCTCAAAAGAATCATCATCTATACCAAAATACAAAATATAAATTCCCCAAGATACAAAATGCATCATCCCAAGGCCTAAGCTAGGCGCTGATCCTCTACTCTTTCTTGTTGGATATGAATTCGTACTGATCATCTAAAGGGGGTGACAAAATAGTAAGAAGTAAGACAAATACTCAATAAGGCACAATATAATAAGGAATATACAAATTTCATATTCAAAATATAATAATGCATATAGGAAGAAAATAGAGACATATGAGTGATCATGCATCATGAATATAAAAGAATGTTTTCATGATATTTTTAAATTTTCTTTAATTCTTTTCCTTTGCCTTTCTTAATCATCAAATCATGTTGAAAACTTATTTCGTTGGGGATCAGAGTCAGTAGGTCTTACTGACAAAGGAGCAATCATTCGTAACTTGGATTGTATTTACTTCTACACAATTAAAAGCTATCTCCTCCTATTCAAGACTCAGAGGCGGCCCGTCTACGTACAAACGCTATATATGGGGCCATAGCCTCACGTGGCACTAAAGTAGATAACGACCTTCCAGTATAATATACTAAGGCATATCAAAATATACTATATGATGAACATTCCTCGGTTTAAATTCTTATTTTCTTATTTTCTTAAAAAATTCTACTCTTAAGCCCATCAATTCTTCGTTTCCACTCTACTAAAGAATGGTTCATAACTCCATAAAGCTTGTACAGATACATATTTTTATATCTTTGTGAGCTTAAATCCTTAAATGATCTTAATTTCATACATAAATCATTTAGAACTTAAAAGAATTAGAAAATTCTTATCGCAGTAAGCCAAACACAATTTTAGAGTTTTCGGATAATAAATTCCTTCACAAACAATGCATAACATGATTTCGAAATATACAAAATTAACATATACATAATATATGTAATTAAATGCAAATCAATCACGTTCATAAGTCTGAGTTTAATTTTCTAATTCCATTTTATGCATAAGTTTTGAAGGGAATAGTAAGAAAGGTGCAGTGTGTGGGTTTGGGTTCCGATGCACATAAATCGCACAAAATAAGAGAAATCGTACACCAAATTGATAAATTTCATGCTCAAGTTGTGGGTTCAATTATCTAAAGTCAAATCATACATAAAACCCAAAATAAACGGGCAAAAGTGGTCCAGACATGGGTTAGAATTTTTGGGTGCGAAATACTGCGTAAATCTCACAAATCGGACATGAAATCGAAGTATTTACATGTGTAAGTTATGGGTAATACAAAATATAAACTTAATCGGGTATCGAAACGAGGATACTCGAAAAGAACCAATGAAAGTGAGAAGAAATGAGAGAAAATGGTATGAATACACTTATTTCAACCTGATTTATCACCTTTTCAACTAGTTCTAGCTCAGAATCAGACCCCGGAATCTTGGATTCTTCTTCCTCTCTCTTCTCCTTGTGCACTTTCTATTCGCATGCATGGAAGCTGAAAATAAGATGAACGAAACCCTTGTAGCTTTAAATACCACGGGCCGATGCTCAAGCACCAGCCAGCACATAGCGAGCGTGCCTGTGGCGCCACCCGTGTCACCTAGTAGACCCTTCCCTGTCAACACTTTCTACCGTCTTGAAATTTAATTTTTCACATGAATTAAGTCTAATCTTAATTATATTAATTTAATTATCCTTTAATTATGATATTTTAAAATTCGAAACCTCATAATTCTCCCCCCACTTAGAAAATTTCATCCTTAAAATTAATGGGTCCTAAAAATCATTACATGCCTCAAAATAAGCAAGAATATTTCTCCTGCATCTCATCCTCCTTCTCCCAAGTAGCGTCCTCCAGGCCGTGATTCCTCCATAAGATCTTGATTAAAGGAATTATCTTTGTCCGAAGCACTTGGTCCCTACGGTCTAGAATCTACACGGGCTCCTCAACGTATGACAAATTTTCACTAATCGATAGAGGCGGGTAGTTGATGACATGAGTAGGATTATAGACATACTTTTGGAGTATGGATACATGAAAAATGTTGTGCACCTTTGCCAAAATCGGTAGCAAGGTCAAACGATAGGCCACCTCACCCCACTTTCTCTAAAATTTCAAATGGGCCAATAAACCTCAGCTTCAGCTTTCCTTTGAGCCCAAATCTGGATATGCCCTTCGATGGTGATACCTTCAAAAAGACAAAGTCTTTGACTTCAAACTTTAGCTCCGATTTTCTCCGATCGGCATAACTCTTATGTCGTCTTTGGGCCACCTTCAGCTTCTCATGGATCAATTTGATCTTATCGGACGTCTCCATAACAATCTCTGGCCCCATAAGCCATCTATCACCCATCTCTTCCCAATGAATAGATAATCGGCACTTCCTTTCATACAATGCTTCGAAGAGGGTCATCCCAATACTCACCTGATAACTATTATTATATGCTAACTCCGCCAAGACTAAATGATCATCCCAGCTGCCCTTCAACTCCATCACCGCAGCCCTTAATATGTCCTCTAAAATCTTAATGGTCTACTCAGACTGTCTATCCGTCTATGAATGATAAGCCGTACTGGACTTTAAATCCATCCACAACTCATGGTGTAAGCTTTTCTAAAATTTTGAGACAAATCTTGAGTCTCGATCTGACACAATAGTCGTCTGAATCCCATACAACCTTACAACTTCATTAATATACATCCGGGCTAACAAGTCCCTCGAATAAGTCGTCTAAATATCTAGAAAGTGCGTGGATTCGTGAGTCGGTCGACAATCACCCAAATGGCGTCATGGTTCCTAGGAATCCTCGACAATCCTAACACAAAGTCTATGGATATATCTTTCCATTTCCAATTAGGAATAGGCAAAGGCTGTAAAAGACTGGATGGCTTCTTATACTCGGTGTTCAACTGCTGACAAATCAAACATCTACCCACAAAGGCCACAATTTCTCTTCTCATATTCCTTCACCAAAATATATTCCTCAAAACTTGATACATTTTATTAATCCCTACGTGGATCGTGTACCGAGACCAGTGAGCTTTCTTCATAATTTCTTCCTTCAATTCTCCGACATTGGGTACACAGATTTGGTCCCGAAACCTCAAGACTCCGTCGGCTCGAACACTGAAATTGACTCTAGAGTCTTGGTCCAAATTTCCAGCTACGTCGGCAAAGAATAGGTCACTCATCCGCTCTTCCTTGATTCGCTTCAATATCTCCGGCAGGATACTAAAATGTCACAAAATGATCTGATTTGCTTAGGCATATCTCTGGACATTGCAATGCTTCATGCATTCCAATATCTCCATCTCCTTAATCCTCAAATGAACTACATAGTACACTTGATGGCTTAAAGCATCTGCTACCATATTACTCTTACTTGGCTAATATTGGATTTCACAATCAAAATCTTTTAAATAATCCATCAATCTCCTTTGCCTCATATTTAACTCTTTCTGAGAAAAGAGATATTTGAGGCTTTTGTTGTCTAAATACACCAAGAACTTCTCACCATATAAATAATACCTCCAAATCTTCAGAATGAAGATTACCACTGCTAGCTCCAAATCGTGCGTCGGGTAGTTCTTCTCGTGAAACTTTAACTATCTCGATCCATAGCCTATCACCTTTCTGTGCTATATCAGAACATAGCCCAAACCCGTTCTGCTCACATCACAATAAACTTTGAACCCACCGAAACCTTTCAGAATCATCCGGATCGAGGCGGATGTTAGTTGGTCCTTTAGCTCCTGGAAACTTTACTCACAATCCTTCGACTAGACAAACTTAACGTCATTCCTTGTTAGGTCAACGGCATAGGAATTCCGGAGAAATTTTCCACGAACCTCCAGTAATAACCTACCATCCCAAGGAAACTCCAAAACTTGCTCACCGATGATGGTCGGCTCCAATTAACAACAGCCTCAACCTTTTTGGGGTCCACAAAAATGCCTCCATTAGATATAACATGACCCAAAAATGTAACTTTCTCTAGCCAAAATTTACACTTCTTCAACTTGGCATACAATTTCTCCTCCCTATGCTTCTGGAATGCAGTCCTCAAATGTATGGCATACTCATCATAGCTCCTCAAATAAATAAATATATTATCAATGAACACAATCATAAATTTATCCAAGTAGGGTCGAAACACCTCATTCATCAAGTCCACTAAAGCAACAAGGGCATTTGACAACCCAAATAACATAACCAGAAATTTGTAATGACCATACCTCGTTTAAAAGGCTGTGTTTGCTATGTCCTCTTTATTAATTCTTAACTGGTGATATCCTGAGTGAAGATCGATCTTTGAAAATACTTGCACTCCTTGTAGCTAATCAAATAGGTCATCAACCTTTAGCAAAGGATACTTGTTCTTAATGGTGATCTTGTTCAACTTTCGGTAATCGATGCAAAACCGTAACAATCCATCTTTCTTTATGGAAGCAATCCACACTAATATGATAACTCGCCAGCCAATTTATTCCAAGATCACATCAAAATCATACATTTTGAGCAAAATCAGATCCACCACCAACTGCAACCCATTAATCCAGATTTCATACCTCGGATATAAGATATCTGCAACCACCGTCAATCTCAAAGGTGTGGAAACCACCAAAATATGATCCAAGATCCTCAGAGGGGACAACAAATTACTTGTAAAACTTGGGGACACAAAAGAATGGGTTGAGCCCGAATCCAAAGGAACATGCGCAGGAGTATTAAACACGGTGATGGTACCTTCTACAATATTCGGTGATGCCTCCGCATCTTGGGTAGTAACTGCAAAGGCTTTCCCCGAAACGATCGTCTTCTTCTCCACCGGCCTTCTCGGAATAGGGCAATCTTTAACCATATAGCCGGTCTTGTAGCAATTAAAGTAAGCTCCTATCTGCTTGTGGCATGGCTTTCCTCTGTGGAACATCCCACAGTAGTCACAAACATCATCAGTCACCGGCGGACTTGGTGCTACTGTTACTACTGGATGCTCTGCCTTTCTCATTCCTTTGTCTTCGGGCTTCGTCCTCCTCAAAAACCCTCCAGATCTCGAGCCTTGGCCAATTGCCGAGTTTCCTCGATTTTCAAATCTCTTCATGAAATATTGCTGTTACTCAAGTTCCTTCTCAAATATGAGGACTCGGTCCAAAATCTCTCCAATATTACGCAACTTGTGCGTGACAAACTGCCTCGTGATGTCGTCTCTCAACCCTGACTAGAACTTCTTGGCTTTCCTGGTCGGATCATCTACTAAGTGCGGGGCATATTGGCACAACTCCATGAACTTGGCCGCATACTTTACCACGGTCCGATTCCTTTACCATAGCCATGAAAACTCGTCCTCCTTTTGCTCTTGCAGGTTGGTTGAAAAATATTTCTCAACGAATTTCTCCTTGAACATTTTCCAAATGATCTGGTCCTCAGGGACTCCGAGGACTCCTTTCTGCACCGACCACTAGTGGTCAGCCTCGCTCTCCAACTTATATGTCATAAAAGTTACCTTGTCGATTCTTCTAATCCACATCTTTGCTTTAATTGGGTATGGATCTTCAAAAAACTCCAGTGCCCTTTCATTGTTGAACCGATCATACGCCGTAACTCCCGGATTCACTGAAGCTGGAACTGGAGCTGGAGCGGGGACTGGGGCTAGCTCAGGATGGCGATGTCTATGAGCCATCAATTCCATAATGTCGGCCATCCGTCCCATAATATTTAGAGACTCCTCCCGATTTCGACGAGAACCGGATCCAGAGCTTCTTCCTCGACCTGACATTCTGAATCCCTATTATCATACTTTAACAATAGGGTTAGACTTTCACACCAAACTTAACGAAACTACTTAAACAGGGAGTTCAACCTATACTTTGGATCAAATCAAATTAACCTAGCCTTCAACTATGGTCAATCAACTCAAATCCTAAGGCATCTCTCGAACTAACCTTTCTCTGATACCAACTATGACGTATCATATTTTCAACTGAAAATCCGGTAGAGTTTCGATTGTAGTATGGTCGTCATCCAAATACACATGTATACTATTCTGTACAACGTACATATAAATCCAAACAATCACAAAGGACACGATCCAAAAAAATTACTAGAATATATATGCAGCTCCAATATCATAACTCCAAACACCAAGATGGAATAGAGAGATGCCACTAAGGCTCAAAGTACTCTTCACAAACCTACGAAAGCATTCCACAATCCAAAATACTATATTCTAACTAAAGTATAAGATCATTGCTATAATAAAATTACAAAAGAACAAAACGTGTACATACAATCCTCAAATCCCAAAAGAATCATCTTCTATACCAAAAATATAAAATATAAATCCTCCAAGATACAAAATGCATCATCCTAAGCTCTAAGCTAAGCGCTGATCCTCTACTTCTTCTCGTCAGGTATGAATTTGTACTGATCATTTAGGGGGTGATAAAATATTAAGGAGTGAGTAAATACACGGTAAGGTACACGGTAAGGTACACGGTAAGGTACAATATAATAAGGAACATGTAAATTTGATTTTCAAAACACAATAATGTATATAGGAAGAAAATAGAGACATATGAGTGACCATTCATCATGAATATAAAAGAATATTTTCATGATATTTTTCAATTTTCTTTAATTCTTATCCTTTTCCTTTTCCTTTCTTAATCATTAAAATCATGCTAAAAACTTATTTTGTTGGGGACCAGGGTCAATAGGCCTTATTGACTAAAGGAGTAGTCATTCGTAACTTGGATTATATTTACTCCCACACAATCAAAAGCTATCTCCTCATATTCAAGACCCAAAGATAGACCGTCTACATACAAACCCTATAGACGGTGCCATAGCCGCACACAACACCAAAGCAGACAATGATATTTCACTATAATATATTAAAACATGACAAAATATATTATCTGATGAATATTCATTGGTCCAAGTTCTTAGTTTATAATTTCCTTAGAAAATTCTACTCTTAAGCCCATCAACTTTGACTCTACGGAAGAACGGTTCATAAATCCATCACTTAATTGTAGAATATTCCTTATTTGTTCTTTTTTTATAAAGCTTGTACAAATACATATTTTCAAATCTTTGTGAGCTAAAGTCCTCACATGATCTTAATTTTATGCATAAATCATTTAGAACTTAAAAGAATCAGAAAATTCTTACCGCATTAAGCTAAATATAAATTTAGAGATTAGGATGATAAATTCCTTCACAAATAGTTCATAACGTGATTTCGAAACATACAAAATTAATATATCTATAATATATGTAATTAAATGCAAATCGATCATATTTATAAGGCGGGGTTCAATTTTCTAAGTCTATGTTATGCATAAGTTTTGAAGGAAATGGTAGAAAAGGTGCGGTGCATAGGTTTGGATTTCGGTGTGCATAAATTGCACAAAACAACAGAAATTGGACACCAAATCGATAACATTTCATGCTAAAGTCATGGGTTTCAATTATCTAAAGCCAAATCATGCATAAAACCCAAAATAAACTAGTAAAAGTGGTCCAGGCGTGGGTTAGGATTTCTAGGTATAAAATACCATATAAATCTCACAAATTGGACATGAAATTGAAATATTTATATACTTAAGTTATGGTAATACAAAATATAAACTTAATCGGATATCAGAACGATGATACCTGAAGAGAACAAAATGAAAGTGCAAAAAAATAAGAGAAATGGGTATGAGTGCATTTTACCTCGGCACAATCCATCACCTTTCTAACTAACTCTAACTCGAAATCGAACCCGGGAACCTTGGATTCTTCTTCCTCTCTCTTCTCCTTGTGATCTCTCTCTCTCTTCACGTGCATGGAAGCCGAAAATAAGTCGAACGAAACCCTCACAGCTTTAAATACTGTCGGCCAGTGCACAACAAGCGCGCCTGCACTGCTTCCAGCACTTGCCCCAAGTGCTCAAGCGCCCAGCAGGTGCTGACCCACGGGTTATTGGTCCTACGGTACCGCCCGAGGCGCCCGGCAAGCCCTCCCCTGCCGACACTTCCTACAGTACCGAAATTTAATTTTTCATATAAATTAAACCTAATCTTAATTATATTAACTTACTTATTCTTTAATTATTATATTTTAAAATTAGAAACCTCACAATTCTGAAATACCAATACTGATAGTTAATTATATCAAATCTATATTAATACATTAAACATGCTAATATTCATAGCCAAACCTATCAAACTATGTAAATACATAAAATATATTGAAATCTTGCTAAGATATAAAAAAAAAAATCAAAGATCGAAAATAGCCTTATCAATAAATGACGAATATCAAAGCTTGAGTTAGGATTGCTTCTACATAGCCAAAGGCTATACGTTACTATTAAATATCAGTTGGTAAGCTATCTACATTTAACCTTGTAGATATGACCAAATGCCTCTTTTCAAATTTGCAAACGATAGGTTCAACCTTCAATTCACTAGTAATATACTACAACATATTCTAAATTATTTTATTAATTCTCCGCAACGATTCATACTTAGTTAAATTAAAAACTTTACTCATGTTAGAGAAAAATACATTCTTCCATAAAATTTATGCAGAATTTTCATTCATTTCTCTTCAAATGTGTAATATGTAGTGCATATCAATATCTTAGATACAGATTCGGAATGAAAAATTC
The DNA here is from genome assembly GCA_033239525.1 of Nepenthes gracilis. NCBI lineage: Eukaryota > Viridiplantae > Streptophyta > Magnoliopsida > Caryophyllales > Nepenthaceae > Nepenthes > Nepenthes gracilis. The sequence goes on from BSYO01000037.1 coordinate 2,137,322, forward strand.
TTGAAGTGGCCCAAAACATTGAAGAATTCCGAAGGTGGTGACCAGCCTGAATACTGCCACTACCATCGCCGCGAGGGTCACGGTACCGAGGGATTGCGGGCGTTGTAGAGAGAGATCGGAGAGCTGATTAAGAGAGGTCACCTCAACCGTTTTTTACAAAGACCCCAGCAAGCTTCCGAAACAGTAGGAGATAGTGAGGCTGACCATCCGAGGAATCGAGTGGCTGTGAGAATCGTGAACATGATATTGACTCGTCCGGCTCGATGAAGCACTCATGAGGATCCAACGGCACGACAGAAGAAGCCTATGGTAGAATTTAGGGATGAGGTCATTAATTTTTGTAAAAAAGATATGGCCCATATAACATCCCCTTATTCTAACTATTTGGTTGTAATTACACTCGTTTCTGACTGAGTATTAGACTACTAGATGAAATGAGTGTTCATCGATAATGAAAGCTCTCAAAATTTACTTTACCTTGATGTCTTTTTTACATTAGGACTCAAAAGAAGTCAGATGATAACTACCGAAGGACCCCTCTATAAACTGGACAATAAGCCAGTACCAATACCAGTACCAGTACAGGGAGTCATCCAGCTTAAGGTCATATTAGGAACTTATCTGAGGTCAGCAACGAAGACCCTTTTCTTCTTGGTAGTGGACCTCCTGTCGATCTACGACACTATCATCGGACGTCCATGCCTGGCTGCCTTCGGTGCCGTAATCTCGATCCTGTATTTGAAAATGAAGTTTCCCACATCGTACGGGATTGAGGAAGTCCTCGGAGATCAGTGTAGAAATAATAAGATAGAAATTAATGACATTTAGTAACTTAAATATATAATTTATAAAAGTATGGAAACTGTTTTGTAGAAAATATAAGAAACTAGTATAATTTAAGTGATTTTCTTTAATAATAAATATGTAAAGATAATTACGTGATAATTTAAGATATGTAAATGCATATAATTTAGGTGTAAAGACATGTAGGAATATTTAAAAGAGAACTAAATGTATACTTAAATAATATTGCAAAAAATTAACATTTAAATATAACTTTATAGATTCAAGACATGCATTTCACGAAGTTATATAAAAAAAAAGATGGATTTACATGTATGCAAAGTATAATCATTTAAAATATAAAAATAATAATATATAAATATTTAAAATAAAAAAATATACAAGGGGATGACAATTAAACAGTAACAAAGAAAAAATCACTTTAGATTAGTTGCCTTTATTGGGTTTTTTGCAAAAGATCTTTGATTTCACGGTAATTCTTTATTTTCCTTCTTTCTCTTTCTTCCTCTCTTTCTTCCATTTTTCTCTTTCTGTTTCTACTCTCAAACTTTGGTTGAAATGATTCACAATTGAAAAATTGGCTTATTTATAAAAAAAAACAAGCGTATGTACGATGATTTGAAACGGATCAGGTATGAATACATAATCCGTAACAGGTCATAAGTGTCTATCCAGTTCGTATTAGACATCAACATTTTATCCCAACGACACAAATACATTGATTGGGTGCACATTAGATACTAATATTCTATCTAAAATACGTATAATTGCCGTAATGACGTCAATCAAGTGCATACCCACTGTCCAAAATGTGCACCAGTATAAGTCAGGTGCCAGTCAAGCACTAGTTAATTTAACTTATTTCGATTTAAAACTTAATTTTTAATCTAAAAATATCAATTAAGCTTAAAATTTATTAATCTAATTAAATTAATTATTATTAAAATAATATTTTAAAATTTATACCCTACACCTCTGTACAATTCATGGTCTGACACTTTTCAAAATCAAACACTATAATTATATATAATCGCAAGTTAAAGTGTAAAGTAGACTTTATTTATATAAAAGAATATTTATATACCGCTTGTCAATCCTAACTACAGCCTCCCTGTAACCTTACTATCTATATGTAAGACCAATTAAAATTTAAAAGAATAAAAAAAATAGATCATATATATAGCCAATGAGCGATAAATAAGTTATTGGTGGATGATATATTAAACAACACTCTTGGGTTAATATGGGCTGTTGGATCAAAAAATGTGTGTGGGCCGAAGTGCTTTCATTTCACAGAAGGGCCAACAAATAAATAGGCCCATCTTGATTTAACTAATTATTATTATTATTATTATTATTATTTACATAAATAACAAAATTCTTGTAAAAAAAAAGAAATTCCGTTCTCCACGTAACACTATTTTATGGGTGGGATCACACAAATGATCTTATTAGTTCATTAGCCACACAAGATTATAATAAATAAATATTGTTGACAATAAATTAAAAAATAAATATTATAATGCATAATTTATATGAAAGTAAAGTGAGAATGCAAGCACGATGGCCGGAGAAGGGGCTGGCACTGGCGGCAGAGAACGGTGAAGGTTGCCGGAGAAAGCAGGGCCACCAGATGTGCGGTGGCGCCATGGTGTTCAGGTGTGTAACGTAATTGATATTTTCAATAATAAATATAGAAAAATAATATTTATATATTAAATTATATATTTATTTATAATAAAATTATTAAAATTAGAATATAAAGAGAGAAATAAAATAAAAAAATTAAAATAAAGTAGATTTATATTTATTTTTAATAATTTTAATATAAATAATATATAAATAAATATGTAAATAATATTATTTATAGAAAAATTGTCATTTAATCTGTATTATTCAATAATAATAATAATAATAATAATAATAATAAATTAAGAATTAATATCACCAATTATATCAATTCCCACCTCCTTCGTCCGGACCAAACATGACCCTGCAATCGTTAATTTCAGTGCCACTAAAAATCAAAAGTTAAATATTAATTTCATTATTTATTTATAATATATATATAATTCTAATTTTTATTCTTCACATAAAAACTTAAATTTATCAGTCCCGAAATTTATGATAATATTTATAAATGGAAAAGTTTTAAAAAAATATATGTTTTCTTATTGTGTAAATTTTATATTATACCTAACTTGTTATTTATAATGTAAAAAAATAATAATAATAACTTACCTTATATAAATATAATTCAAAATTTCATATTAGTAATAAATACAAGTTTTTAAATAAAAAAATTGGTTATAATTAGAAAAATTCAATTAAAAAAAATTGATGTTTGTGATAATGCTATATTATACATATAATCAAATATGTGTATATTATATACAGTAGATATCGACTGAACATATGTCCAGCCATATTTATTCGACACAGTATAAGGTTAAAATTAAAGATATGTTAGTAAAATAGAAAATGATGTGCTAACCTGTTCACAACCTATCTTTTTTGGCTATATCATAGAATATACAAGTTTTTGTTATTGGTTTAAAAAAATAAATAAAAAATACAAAATTTAGGGTTTTGATTATTGGTTTACAAAATTAGTTTTAAGAAAAATTGCAAGTTATATCATCATTTAATTTATAATACCAATTAATTTTTAAAAATATGTATAATTATCACATATTTTAATAACTAATCAGCTTTAGTATATATTTGAAAAAAAAATATATATATATATATATAGTGTACCTATTAAATTATAATTCAGTAATCTTATGCTAAAAACTGTAAAAAAAATTTCTTATGCTATTTTTAAATTCAAATGAGTTAAGCTTAAAATCAAATTTTAATATTATGTAATGTCAAATAATAAAATTGAAATTAAAAGTAAATATTTTTATTTCTACTCTTAATTTTTCGAGCTCAATTATTTAACCCAAACATCAACAGCTTTATCACTTTTATTGTCAGATGTTCTCCATATGTCAAATACTTCTTCCTACTCAATTCCAACATTAGAAGGGAGAATCTCGACATTACATAGATAATATTATTATATAATCTGATTGTTATAAATTTAACTCATAAAAAAAAAAAACCAGTTGAACTATTGGAATCAACCGCATCTCCTTAGGGCCACGACTTTCCTTCACAGGAACAATTGGAATCCGATGTGAATAATCCCTAGCAGCCCTAACACTCCACTAGAAAAGTAAGAAGGCATCCTAAAAGAAAGAGCCACTGAGATAGGGATCCCAGCTTGGCCATGGTCATGGCATTAGAGCCAGTTGAACTACCCAATCCGGCATCAAGCACAGACTAATTGGCCTACTATCCAATCTGACATCAAGTTGAACTACCTAACAGACAATCTAATCTAGCGCTAAGCCCGTTTGATTGGCCTGCGATTCAAACCAAGGCCTTAGGCGAACCGCTTTAAATCAGAAACTGCCACAACAACAAGAATGCGACGATATCAAGCAACAAAGAATGGCATTCAAAAAATTAAAGAGGCATATGATATAGGCAAACTGCTCAATAGTTTATAATATAAGGAATAAAAATATATGAAACAATGATTCAACTTCGAAAGCCTTGCCTGACAAGGATGGATACCTAAAGGGCAAGCGAACACTTGTTCCTGGGAAGGAGTTTCAGAGGGGAGAGTAGCGCAGCCAAGTGGGCAAGGATCCTGTGCACCACCACCCTCAGCTGCCGAAGTAGGAAGCGTATACCAAAGCCCTCGCCGACAAGAGCGAGGCATGAAGCACCGATGCCATCCTAGGAAGCACTCAACGAAAGTCATCCATTGAGACGGGCCATGGTTGTGCAAGTCCATGCATCAATGCTGGACCTAGCACAATGATGATGACCTAAGCCCCAGCATGAACTCAGAAGGTGCACCTCCACCAACATCCTTCGGAGCAAAACCCCTTGTGAGCAACCCAAGGTCGAATCGGCCGGAGGGGATGAGGTGCCACCCTCTCCCACCAAAGGGTTCGAGTTATCGCTTCTCCAGGGCTACCGCGGTAAGCACCCTCTATCACCAGCTGGCAAAGAAGCCGACCCAAGTCTCACTCAATGTTATACCAAAATGCACCTAGATGAAAAGAGGATAACCAAAGTAGATCTTAGGAGTGCCCCAGGATCCCACTCTCGAGCAGCTGAGGAGAGCCTCCCCTAATCCCTATGATTGGGAGTGTGGACTTCATCATTTCGCATTACCTTCGTTCCATAAGCAATCATGCACAAGGCGCCATGCCCACCTCCATTTATAGCTTGAGGAGGCTGGTAGGACATTAAATGCCATGGATTCCTAACGCCAGTGAAAATTTACAGAGAATCATCGGTAGGGCACTGAATCTTGACTAGCAGAGCATCAATGGAACAGGATGCACGAAAAAGGAATTGACGAGGAAAGAGACAGGGCACATTTCATCAATGGACATGCTGGAATTCGGAATTTCTCGCCTTCTGGCATGGAGGCTAGTGATGGGACTCCTAAGATTGGGCAGACCCAAGATCCAAGCACATGAGACAATTGAAGCCCAACGGAAGAAAGCCCATGACGCAACCCCACCAGAAGTGGCCGACCTGGGCGGGTTGGCCTGAGCCAATTCAATGGCCCAAAGCGGGCAACGGAAGCCTACCCCATGATGATATTTCTCACGCAACTACCAGTAGCACACAACTCAGTAGGGAATCTTTCCAAAGCCACATTGATCTTAGTGGATATCTCCAGTATATTTTCTTGATTTGCCCACCTCGTGGAATGACAACCGGAGCCTATGAGATCCTGCGCAGGATTATTCGCCGCCCCAGATGACAAGAAATATCCGGCGAATCACTACTCGAAGGACGTGATCACACTACGATTCCCACAATACTCTCGAAAAAGGAAACGATCCCCGCGGACAAGCATCAGTTATCATAAGCAGCACCCTTAATCGTCATACTAGTTCAGCCTGCCCAATTGTCACCAACCGCTGAAGACAGCGAAGACTCGACTGCCTTTCCCACTTATAAATACCCCTTCACTACAGTAGAAGAGGAGGGACAGAGAATTTAGAAAGAGGGAGAGCCCTAAAGAGGGCACAATCAGATAAGACCTCACGCCGTCTAAAAAATCACCTCCGGCAAAGAAGAAGAAAAGGGAAAAAGGAGAGGAGGGAGAGAGCTTTGAGAGTCCAATGGTCAAACTCCTTCTAAGTCCAACTGGAGCAATCTCCACCATAATGACGTCAGCCACGCCCAAGCTTCTGGAGAAGCATCCGGACCCACCTCTCCAAGCTAGCGATCTCTCTAGGCAGGCCTAAGGCTGGCCACCGCTCCATCCGACCACCTCTCTAGGACGACCAACTTTCTCCAGTCTAGTGTAGGGTCGAACAACCTTCCATCTAGCAGGAGGCCAGCCCTCCTTCCGACACCGATAGGCCACCCACAATGCAAATCGCCCAGTCACAAAAAGAAACCTCCGCCTTCAGCAGCTCCAACTACTCATCAAGCCAAGTGATGTCCTTGTCTCGATCAAAGATCACCAGGTCTCGTTGGTTAAGCTTATTAATAATCGCACCGAAAACTGTCTCCATGTAAAAACGATAAGTGTCAGCAACGACGAAATTGAGGAAAAAGCAAGTTGTAAGAGTTTACTTGCCAAATCTTATGCACCGGCCGTTTTGGCCTAACGCGAGGCCTTGGCCCTAACGGCGAATGACTAGAAGTGGAACCCTCTTGAACAAGCCTAACAGTGGCCTCCTCCGCAGACTCCCCCGATAACTCCGTCATAAGGTCCTCTGTGCCCATTTCGGAGTATCATTTCTTTTGATCTGAGGAGTATAATATTAAAACAAGTATTCCTAACCCTATCTTTGGTTTGATTTAATATTTGATATATTTTGACTATTATTTGAAGATTTTATAAATATATATGTTATTTTTGTGCACCCTGTTTATTTATTGCTTACATGCATATATATTTTTATCAGTTGTTTGATGATTTTATACTGGTATTCGTAATTTGGAGGATTTTTGAATATCCAAATAGTATATATGTATATTTGAGTATTTGTATACTGTGAAATAATGAATCAGGTCTTGCATTAATACACATGCAAGTTGCCGGGGACAGGATCACTACCGGACCATAGCAGTCCGAGACCCATGGGGGTTGATTGTGATCCGAGGCATGAGATTTTTATAGTACCACTCCCAACGGAGAGGCTTAGTTCCGATGGAAACGTATGTGATAGTAGCTTTCTTCCACCGGTAGGAAGGTTGAGGCGTTTTGTAATTGATCTATCCCACTGTGTATAACTAAACTTGAGGTTACACCCAAAATTATGGGTGGTAAAACATAATAAGTTTCTAATCTATGAGAGACAAAATACATTGATGGCCTTAAACTGCTGGCCTAAATCATAGTTTGGCCTTAAGCTACCAGCCTAAAATGAAGCCAATATAGCCATGGTTACCAGACAAAGTTAACCCTTCCTCAAATTGGTCTAATAACCTTTGGCTCTCCAATTTAATGTATGCTTTACATTTCTACATGTATTTACGTGAACTATAATTTGAAATGAGTGGATTGGCCTACGAATTAGGCAATAGGAATGTATCATTTGTGGATATGTGTAAAGCTCAAAACATGTTTTGATTATATATTTTGGTTTCAGTTTTCCTTGTTTTCTACGTATGAAATTATAGATTTGAATCCGAACGATGGTCTGTGTGTCCACACTGGTGTGGGGACGATTGCGATTATGTGATGTGACCTTGGATCACATGATATGATATATTCTATAAAATTTGATTGAATCACTATTTATTATGATTATCTCCTAAAGGGATTGTTTGATACGGACGATGATTTAGTATGAGATATCTTTTCGATTTTCAAGAATTTTACAGATCTTGTGTTTTGTTTTACACGTTTATGATGTGATATCTCCTCCTTCTGATTTATATATATTGTTTTTATATATAATGATACTAACTGAGCCCTCAGCTTATGTTTTTGTATTTCATCCCTTCAAACTAGTTGTTTGGATACAAGTACAGGTGTTTGGACGAGGTCTAAAGCAGCATCGCTTATTTGGTGAGTACAACTATTTATGCCTGTTAGGCTTTTGAATCTCAGGAGTGTATTTGGCTTCGTGTTAGCCGGTTGTAGGCCGTAGATCATGTGATAAGTTATTATGGGATGTTTATGTTATATTGATAAGCTGTTGTGTTGGATACCTCCCCTGCAACATAGGAACAGTAGGACTTATGTTATGATATTCAGATTTATATCCGATGAGGTCTTGTATGGATTTTGATATATTAGGTCCTGTGTATGTATAGTTTGTCACTCTTGGGTTGGGTTTTATAGTTGTATATTATTTATTAAATTTTATCTTATTGTAAATATTATTTTGACCTGCATCATGACAGGTTCATAACCCAAAATCAAAAAATATATCTATTTATGAAAAAATTCTATACTAGTATGATAAATAACTAATCAGTTCATATCTAAAATGATCAAATGTACTACCAACTTTTTATAAGTTTTCAATTTTAATGTTACAAGTTGCTTTCAAATAGTATCGTTCTCCTTTACAAGAACTTTCTCACTCTTCTTGCCTCATCAAGGACGACATAGGGATCACAGTGGGATAACTCTATGAACTTAGTATAGTATTCAGTCACAGTTTGATTCCCTTATTGCAAACAGCAAATTTATCATTCTTCTATTCCCTTAGACTTGTTGGGAAGTATTTCTCCATAAAGGAATCCAAAGACTCATCATAAGAAATCTACTTAAGCTCGAGCCTCAAAATCCATTTTTTCATGAACTACCAATGATTTGTCTCTCCTTCAAGCTTATAGGAGGGAAAAACAACTTTCTCCTTCTCTAGATAGTGAATAATTTCAAAGACATTCCCGATTCGATGAATCTATATTTTAGCCTTAGTGATATCTGGATCTCCCATAAACTCTTATACCATTTCGTTGGTGAAATGATCATAAGCCGTCATGGTCACTGCTACATTTGCTATTGTTGGCTTCATGTTTTGTAGCCATTGAGCCATCTACTTTATCACGTCCATCATTCTGGCCATAATAATTAGGTACTACATCTCCCCATTGAGGTGAGAAATAATTAATCAAATTAAATCCTCAAATCAAAATAAAACATTATCCTTATGATTTCTCTGATACCATCTCTATCACGTCTCTATCTTGATGTTCAACTAAATTGATTAATTACACAAAATTAATTTATTTATCTACCAAATGAATCCGAAATAAAAATATCAGGTTGCAAACCTAAAAACAACAAATACTGAGAAACGATCCAAATAAAATGGTAAGTCAAATCATAAGACTTGAAATTCACGCCTAAAAGTAACTCTGAATACTAATATATATGACCTTAAAATATATGTAATGAGATACATTCATACAAAAATTTAGAGTAAAAAAATTCATTACTAGATGAACTATTGGATTAAAAACTGAAATCAAAATCGATCACCAACAAATACATATTACAGTATAAATAAGCTTCAACAAAACAACTACATTAAATATATTGGTCTAAAATATAATATATCGTCCAAACTCAAAAACCTAATTCTAATCCTTAAATAGCATTTTTTCTTAAATCCAATCACTTGTATATATACCTTGAGTTCTCTAATCTAAAAGGTTTGTAAAAATTAAAGTAAGAGTAATCCAGTTACTCAGTAAGGCATGTAATTTTATAATTAAAAATATACTCATATCAAAACATTTTGGAACAGAATATGATTAAAACAAAAAAAATTAATATAATTTATAACCATATTATGTATAATTTCTTCTGAAATAGACATTCTTTTGATTTAATCACCTATAAGAATTACTCCAAGTCTTCTAATTTAAAAGGTTAGTGAAAAATTAAAGTAAAAATAAATTAATTACTCAGTAATATATATAATTTTATAGTTAAATATATACTTTATATCAAAATCATACTGGAATGAAATATGATTAAAATAAAAAATAACGATGTAATTCATAAGTGTATTATATGAAATTGAAATCTAATGGCCAAATTTCCTTCTTTAAACTGTGTATCAAAAATAATATTCCAATCATACAAAACTTGTGGATTAAAGATTAGAAGTGGCCTCATTTACAACAGAGCAACTAATCAAAACTTGAGCCATAAATATTTTCATACAAACAAATGTCATATGTTAATATTCAATACTTGTAAGTGGATCATCACAAATAACTGTATAAATTAGGTCGAATGCTACTTTTAATTCACATATGCAAGGTTTGAACCTTAATTATTGTTATAATAAATTAGGACATGTTATAATATATATCACTAGTAATTCTCCACAATAGTCAATACATAATCTAAAGAAAATTTCTATCCAAGTATAAATATAATTGGATAGCATGTAATACATATAGAATTTAAATTCTATCCAAATATGCTATCCAAATATGCATAGCATGTAATACATCATAATTCTTAAAAAAATTTAAATGTATAATTTTAAAACATATAGAAGTGATATTATGAAATTTATAAACATACAAAAATTGTTCATCACAGAAGCTATAGGAAATCGCTATAATCAATATAATTTTATTATTTCATTTCAATTAGAAAGTATGCAGGAGTAATTAAGTGTAAATTCACAGTATATAAAATATATATTTAAGGATTTAACACATGTTAAAATATATATCCAAAAATTAAGAACATGTAAGCGCATTTAAATATAATTTAAGGATATACTTGAGTATTGTTATAGAAGAATTGTTTAAAAATATAATGTGTATGAAATAAGGATATATATTTCATAAAAATTACAGAAAATGAGATTGAGAATATATACATATGATATTTAAATATTTTTTCCAAAAAAAAAAAAAAAGGTTGGCGGCTTCAGTCGCTGTTCTGTGAACTCCATTTTCGGAATGTCTTTTTGTTCGCTGTTTTATTCGGCGCTCTCGTAGAATCTGGAATCCGGAGTGCGCTTTTGTTCAAACTTGGCTGGAGTACTTCCTCTTATCCGGAGCTCATAAATCCGGAGCTGTTTTATCGGGTGTTCAAAAACCCGGAGTGTCCAACTTGCGATCTTTCCGGACTCCCTTTGATTCTCTAATATGAAGGGCGGAGTGGTTTGTGCGCCTTCTGGCCGAAGTGCTTGAAGACCCTCTTGGACGGAGTGGACCTTCAGGGCCAGAGTGACCTCTTTGCGATCATTGCCGAAGATCCAGTGCTTCACCAAAACGTGGACGGAATGGCTTTTGCTCCTTTGCCCTTGCTGATGTGGCTTGGATCGCCTAGTGCTGAAGTAGCGTCCTCCTGTTCGATTCTGCTGGCAGTTTGTGGTTTTGAGTCCCAATGGCTGATTCTATTTGTCTAATATTTTATTTAAGACTCCTGTGTCTTATTTTTTAGGTTTTTTCTCTTTCTATGTTTCCTTTTCCAAGTCGGTAAAACACTTGGTAAAAGACATAGTTGTTTGTACAGTTTATTTTCATTTTAATACAATTAATTGCTTACCAAAAAAAAAGATATTTAAATATTTTATATACAATATTATAGCATGTATTAACATTTGAAACAAAAAATACTATATAGATTAGAAAAGAATAGCAATAAAAAAAATAAGGGTTTATATACACTTGCCTTATACTTAAAATAGCCAAAAATGTCATAAATATCACTGCATTCTCCTTTTCTAGTCTTTTTCTCTCATTCTCTCTCATTCTCTCTTCTCTTTCTCTTTTTTCTCTCCAAAATTGGGCAAAGATAATTAAAAATCAATCAAAAGGATCTTAAATAGAAAACTAGTATGTGACCGCTTAGCAATCGCACATCAAGCGTTAAGATAAAAATCGTATGACGTACAAATGTCCATCAGGTGTACAAGGCACGTGCATTCTGCCACAAACATATAGTGCATCTCTTGGGTGTACACTGGATATTGCCAATCTATATAAAATATGCATGAATACCTTAGAAGTGTTATTCAGGCACATCCTTACGGCTTGAAATATGCATGCGCACACATTTGGAGCTAATTAAATATAGCCTAATTAGAATATTGATTTTAACCAAAAACCTCATTTGAAATAAATATATCTGTTATCTTAATTAATCATCATTAAAAATAAAATTAAGATTCATATCTTATAATAATATATCTCCATCAGTTCTCTATAATTATCTGTGTATAAATAAATAAATAACTCTATTCAAATATAAATATATTATTTATATTTTCTTATATTAAAGAAAAAATTTTAATCATTAATTTATATAGAGTTTTTCTTTATCATTTCTTTATTTTGATGATATGTAGAAATATATGGATATTAAGGAACATTTATGAATATTTTAAGAATATACTGAAAGAGTTAGATGACATTTCAGAGCATGCAGAATTATATACTCAAAAGTTAAGACATGCAAGTATAATATTACAGGATTTACAGAAAATTAATACAATTAATATAAATTTCTAAATTCATTTTAAAGTATAAGACATAGATTAATATATATATATATATCAAGGATATGTAAGAACATTTAAACATAATTTAAAGGTATAGATGTAAATTGTTGCAAAAAAATAGCACTTAAACATAAAGTGAATGAATTAAATGCATATTTTTTATAACAATGATATATAATGAGATTGGGAGTACATGCATTGAGATTTAAACATTTCATATACGAGATTAGGAGGATACTAAATACCCTTATAGAACAAAAAAGAATAGCAATAAAAAATAGAGGGATTTGAATATACTTATCTTTTATTTTGAATCTTCAAAAATCTCTTGAATTTTATATAAAATTTTATTCTTTATTTTTGTAAAAGCTAAGATTTCATTAATCATAATTCGGTAAGTTAAATTAAATTATAAAAAAATTAATATCAATGAATAGTAAAAAATTAAAAGCCAAGAACTCAACCAAAATACGATAAAAATTTATTCGATGAAACTAATTTTACATTCGATTAATAAATAATAGAATGAATGATACGGAAATAATTCGGTTAATAAATTCGTAAATCGATTAACAATCAAATTTATTTCAATTGACGATAAAATAACCCAATTAACAAAATTACACCCAAATAATAACCAAACTTAACCCGATTAATTAAATATAATATGAATTAAATTTATTAAGCAAAATTATATATATTGTGACACCAAATAAGCTGAAATTACTAAAATTTAGCAAGAAAAGATCCTTGCATTAGCAGTAGTCGACAACCCTAAATTCTATGCTAATTTTTAAGAATTTCATAAAGTATTTAATCTATACATGGCCTAAGTTTCTCTTGCACATATAATACTTTCCTAATTTTTTTAAAATAAAATAAGAATAAGTTGCCTACATGCAGTTGCATCAGCAAAACCCATGGCAGCCCACTTTCCATCAAAATTTCCTAAGTATCTACCCATTTAACAAATTAATTAAAAGAGAAAATATGACCTACAAATAGTAAGGGACACGAGGCTAATGAAAAATTAAAGAAATATTAAAAATTAACCTCCAATAAAATACCACCAAGTGGCTAGAGGAAGAAGAGCCACCTTAACGTTTGCATGGCTTGATTTAGCAAGAATTTGTCGCTTCATAGAAGCATGTGACAACTCTGAAATTTTTGGGTGATGACTAAGTATATTGACAAGTAATTAAGTAAAATGAAAATATGAAGAAACCGAGGGGAGGGTGGAGGAAAAATGGGAGCACAACAGAAAGGAAAGCTGAACCATACCAAGAAAATCCGATTGGCTACTCAGTTTCAAAATTTAATTAAAAATATTTTCAGGTAAGAAATCCTCTCCCTCTTTGATTTATTGTTAAATTATTGATCTTTTCTTAAAGTATTGTTGGTCTAAAATTTAAAATTCTCACCGAATCCATGCTAGAATGATCAATGTGACGTACCGTACTTTTAATCGAAAATCCAACAGAGTTCCAGTTGTAATACGGACGTCAGCCTAATACATAACCTATATAATAATACTGTACATCAAATATACAACCTCAACAATAACAAAAATCAATCAATATCAAACTCCAACATCCGAAGACATACAACAATTCACAAACCATACAGCACAACAACAACTCCCCACAGGATCTATCCGCCACATATTATCCATAGTTTCAACGCTGTATATCTAAACACAACATTGGCCAAAGAGAGATGCCATTATGTACTTGTTATAAACTATAATAACCTGCATAAACATAATAAATCCACACAAGGAAAACTAAGTTATCTAGTCATCAGTTATATGTACAATATATATTAATATTTTCAAAAGAAATATAAATATATACAATTTTTCCATGACATAAATAAAGTTATAAATTAAAGGTCTTCGATATGGTCTTCCAAGCCCTGAGCCTAGACCACTTCGAATATTTACGCTGTCCCATTGAGTATAACGGACCTATACTAACTGGAGATAAGGAGGAGCAATTGTGAGCCAAAAACTCAATAAGTGCAATATAATCAAGACAGTAAGTAATATAAACAAAGTAAAGTAGGAGGAGGATATACGAGTATAATGAGGATGCGTAAACATACGACGTGATCGATTATACTTTTAGAAAAGCATTAACTTTTCACATTTTATCCTTCTTCTCTTTGGGATGTAAATTATATATAATTATTTATATTTACGGATCAGGACCAGTAAACATTACTAGCTAAAGGTGCAGGAGATCATCCACATGATCTAAGGGTATGAGCTCCTATTATCAACTCAGAGGCGGGCCATCTATATATCATGCCCGTAGACAGGCCATCGCCATATGCCCCCATGTCCCTTGGGACCCAGAGGCAATGATCATCTTTTCACAGTAATATCCTAAGGCTTTGTCAAGAATATCACCCACTAAATACGCGGCGTGGATAATCCTTGAATCTCCACTGTAATACAAATGGCATGCTAAAGGATATTACCCTATGTAACATAAATCCATGAATCTAATTTCATGGTTTCATATTCTTTAAGGGAATGTTCACCATACTTTCACATGGTTTTCACTCCAGGAGAACGAATAATATATCATATCAATTTATGGCATTTCCTCCGTATACTTGCATAACTTTTATTTTTCTTTTCGATTTAAGTCTTCTCATAACTCATTTTACATATACGGATATCATAAATATAATGAATAATAGATATTCTTGCCACCGAGAGGCAATTATAACTTTAAAGGCCTCCGGATCACATTTCCTTCACAATTGATTAATGAACATGATTTCAAAATAATAATTAAATATGTACAAATGTGCATGCAGCTTAATTAACAATTAAACAATACAGAATTTATGCCAAATTTACCAATTGGGCTCCAATAAATAGTAACCATGCATGAATAATGCCCGGTTGTGTATATCGGACGATTTTTAAAAATTCGGACATCCAACGAGTAAATTATCAAATTCAAATCATGGGTAATCATAATCTCAATTCAATTTATACATAAAACTCGAAGTATATGCTTAAATGAGGTTTTGGCGTGGGTCTAAGGTTTCGCAAACAAAAATCCACATCAATCAACCAAATCGAATATCCAATCGATAAATTAACTTATATAGAATATAAGTAATTATATTCTAGTTTCAATTTATGCAAAAGCTTCAAAAATTCATGAGTAAAAGGGACTGGGCGCAGATGAACAGTAACAATCGAGTTAGGGTTTTGGAAATTTCTCCAAACACTGCGCAAAACTCACAAATTGGATATGAAATTAATATATATATAGATATGAAATTAATATATATATATATATATATATATATATACATGCATATATCATGGGTAATATGAAGTATAAATTTAATTAGGTATCGAAACGATGATACCCGATAAAAATGAAACGAAAGTGTAAGAAAATGAAAGATGATGGTATGGATACACTTGTCTCAACCCGATCTACCACTTCTCCAACTAGCTTGAGCTCGAAATTAAACCCAAGGACCTCAATTTCCTTCTCTACGGACATTGTAAATCCTCAAAGGGCACCTAACGGATATCTCATCGGATTAAGCCATGACCAAAAAAACTACGTACCCAAGCGACATCGATCAGCCTCTCCTAATTTAGCCGTCTCTAAGATCTCCACAAGACCATCCCATGCAATCAAAGGATTCGCATGCCCAAAACAACATCTTCCCTTACTGAGCCTCTTGCTCTAACCATAATTAGACACATGGCTAACAGCCTTTCTAGACCATGACACAGTCCCAAACAAAGTTTGCACTTCCTATGATTCCTTGCATTTAATGATAAGGCTATCACAATAATGGCCCGAACATGGCCAAAAGAGTCAACCATAAAATTCACATATACACTAAGGACTATACAAACCCAAACGGCATTATCCGGACTTGAAACGACCGTGTCTTAATTCCTAAATGCTGCTACTAGCACACCCTTATTCATCACCGATCGATAAAAATCTGGCTATAAACCCGCCCTTGCCCGCTTATCATCTATAATCTTTCAAACACCCAAATTTTCAAAAATCCACAAACAACCTTCACGGTCCATCTTACAAACCAAAGATGTCCTATGCATTCTCAAGTAGCACCTAATCAATGCTTCCTTGATTCTATTCAAAATCTTCAAGAATATCGATACTGTCTTTAGCACAACCTCGAATCACTGATCTGAGACAAATCAGGCACATCTTCTCCTCTAAGAAACATCCTCAATTGTTAACACGGTCAAAACTTTTTAGTGACCACAAAACAATTCCAATCAACCCAACCAATCCTACCTACGGACACAAGAATGCATCATAGGCACCGGTATGACTAGTACCAAGCCTAAATTCTCCAATAAATAAACTTAGGAAACATAAGAAAAATATATTCATAATCCAAAATAATACATTTATTAAAATGTCAAGATTTGGGAATCTTTCCTCCTACCATGGTAGACGACACCTCAACACTAGTGCCATCATCGCAAAACCTTGATCCAATGCACTAGACTACTTCTTCGTCCGACCCGAGGAATTCGGACGTTCCCTAATCATATAGTCAAATTGTCTACAATTAAAACATACTCCCAAAAATTTCATCGGAATAAAATATTCATCTATAAAGCATCCACAATATATCCTACGGTATCTCTTATTCTTGAGACCCATGACTCTTTGCACGTCAACCACTCAAGTTTGACTTCACCGTCTAACTTATACGAGGTAATATCACCCTATTTTCTTCTGAAAACTAGATCCCCACTGATGCTATCTCAATCTTCAGGATTCATGTATCAACTTCTATAGGATCCAAACTACCCAAAAGTTTAGGTACTGAAGCATCACTAAATTGATTATAAGTCGACATTCCAGGACTCGTTACACTAGAATTAACTCTAAGTTACCATGTCTTCAAGCCATCGATTTCACCCAATCTATAATAGTTGATCATTTTATTGAAACATCCTTTCTTAGCAAATTACTACCCTGAGGACCTCAATCTAGACCCAATCAAACCAAAACTTCAAATCAAAACCAATTAAGCTAGACCTCGAATCAACACCGATCAATTCAAGCACTAAGTCGGCACTAATCAAATTAAAACCTCAAGATGCATCCCTACAGCTCCTCCCGACCTCACGGTCGACCACTACCACAAGTAAACTCTTATCTAGTAGCCGTTGTAGTTACTTATACCCTATCTGGAGGCAACGCAATACTGGTTAGGTCACGCTTCAGACACTAACTAGGACCTTATAAGCTAGACAACCGAACTCGTTTTTCTATCTCTAATTTAGTTCAAACCTAAGTTAGCCAACTAAGATAACTAGAACTATCTAATTTAACTTAATTTATCATACACCTACGTCCATTTATTTGATCAATCTTAATATATTCTAAGTTTTCGCATATGATTCAGTTTAAATTTAAGACATCTCTTTTCTCTGATACCAACTATAACGTACCGTATTGTTAACCGAAAATCCAATAGAGTTCTGGCTGTAATATGGACGTCAGCCAAATACAGAACCTGTACAATAATCTTGTACATCAAATATACAACCTAAAAAATAATAAAAATCCATCAATATCAAACTCTAACATCCGAATACATACAACAACTCACAAACCATATAGCACAACAACTCCTCCCAGAATCCATCTGCCACATATTATCCATGGTTCCAACGATGTGTATCTAAATACAACATTGGCCAAAGAGAGATGCCACTAGATATCTGTTACAAACCACAATAACCTGCAAAAATATAATAAATTCACACAGTGGATACTAAACTATTAAATTATCGGTTATATGTACAATATACATTAAGATTTTTAAAAGAAATGTAAATATATATAATTTTTTCATGACATAAATAAAGCTACAAATAAAAGGTCTTCGAGATGGTCTTCCAAACCTTGAGTCTAGACCATTTCAAATCTCTACGCTGTCCCATCAGGTATAACAGACTTGTGCTAATCTGAAAATAAGGAGGAGTAAGGGTGAGCTAAAAGTTTAGTAAGTGTAACATAATCAAGATAGTAAGTAATATAAGCAAAGTAAAGTAGAAGGGGGATGTACAAGTATAATGAGGATTCATAAACCTACGATATGATTGATTATACTTTTAAAATATCATTAAATTTTCACATTTTATCCTTCTTCTCTTTAGTATGTAAATTATGTAAAATTACTTATATTTGTGGATTACGTTCAATAAATCTTACTAGCTAAAGGTGCAGGAGAATGAGAAAAGGATCATGTTATCCATATGATCTAAGGGCGTAAGCTCCTATTATCAACCTAGAGGCAGGCCATCTACATATCTTACCTGTAGATAGACCATAATCATATGCCCTCATATCTCCTAGGGCTCAGAGGTAGTCCTCGTCTTTCCATGGTAATATTCTAAAGCTTGCTAAGAGTATTACCAGCTAAATACACGGCCAAAATAATCATTGAATCTCCACTGTAATACCAATGGCATGCCATCAGATATTACCCTCTGTCACATAAATCCATGGCCCTAATTTCATGATTTTAAATTCTTTGAGGAAAGATCCACCATACTTCTTTTGTATAGTTCTCACTCCAAGAGAACGAATTATATATCATATCAATTTGTGGCATTCCCTCCGTATACTTGGATAACTTTTATTTTTTTTTAAATTTAAATCTTCTCATGACTCATTTTGCATATACGAATATCATAAATATAATAAAAAATAGAGATTCTTACTACTGAGATATAATTATAACTTTAGATGCCTTCGGATCACATTTTCTTCACAATTGATTAATGAACATGATTCCAAAATAATAATTAAATATGTGCAAATGTACATACAGCTTAATTAACAATTAGACAATACAAAATTTATGCCAAATTTACCAATTGGGCTCCGATGAAGAGTAACCGCTCATATATAGTACCCAGTTGTGCATATCGAATGATTCTCAGAAATTTGGGCATCCAACGGATAAATTATCAAATTCAAGTCATGAGTAATCATAATCTCAATTCAATTTATGCATAAAACACGAAATATGTGCTTAAATGAGGTCCGGGCACTAGTCTAGGGTTTCACGAACGAAAATCCACATAAATCCACCAAATCGGGTATCCAATCGATAAATTAACTTATATAAGATATGAGTAATGATATTCTTGTATCAATTTATATAAAAGCCCCAAAAATTCTTGGGTAAAAGGGATTGGGCGCGGATGAACAGTAACAATTGGGTTATGATTTTGAAAATTTCTCCGAACGCCGTGCAAAACTCACAAATTGAACATAAAATTAGTATATATGAATGCATATATCATAGGTAATATGAAATATAAATT
This sequence comes from Nepenthes gracilis, assembly GCA_033239525.1. Taxonomy (NCBI): domain Eukaryota; kingdom Viridiplantae; phylum Streptophyta; class Magnoliopsida; order Caryophyllales; family Nepenthaceae; genus Nepenthes; species Nepenthes gracilis. The sequence continues at coordinate 2,157,017 of BSYO01000037.1, forward strand.
TAATCGGGTATTGGAATAAAATTATAATACCCCCAAGATTTTAACTCGAATTATCGAATTAATTTAATAATAAATAATAAATGGCAATGTAATAATAACAATAACAATGTTATAAATGATATAATAATATTATTAAAATATTAAATATAATTATATTAAATAATAATAAGTAAATAAACAAAACGTATAACGTTCAAATAATAATAATAATAATAATGTTATAACGTATAACATTAATAATATAATAAAACGTTTATATAATTAAATATAAATATAAACGTTTAAATAATTAATATAATAAATTATTATTATTATTCTTAGTTAATGATAATAAAGGCTACCTCACTCTTCTTCTGGACCCTTCTTTTCACTGATTGCCGTTTCCCTCTTCTGCCATTTTCGTCCCTCTCATCTCTCTCTCTCAGTTTCTCTCTCGCTTCTTCGTCTCTCTCTCTCTCCCTTCTGTTTCCGTTTCCCTCATTTAATCAGTGGGCCGTTGAGGAGGGTTATAAATAGAGTAGTGTGGGAGTCGGTGAAGGTCGTCCGAATCGCCGTCGTCTGGAGCCGTGGTCGCCGTTGCAAAGCTTGAGCCGAGGAGGTGTCGCCGTCGTCAATCAGTGCCGGAGCCATCATCGCAACCCTAGCTGATTGCTGTTGAGTCGAAGCCGCCGCCGCCGTCGCCGTTGCTGTTGTGTCGTTGCGGTTGCCATTGCCGTCGTCAGTTGTGCCGCCGCAGTCGCAACCCTCGCTGCCGTTAAACCCTAGCCCTCGCCGCCGTTAATCCTAGCCGTGCTACCCCTCTGTCCAGATCAGGCAAGTAACAATTCTATGTTCTACAAGTAAAACTCCTCTCTCGTTTGCAAGTAACTCTCCTGTGTTTTGCTACCGGTCCGTTCTCCTCTCTCTATTTAATTAGTGATGTATGTAGAAACTGTTATAAAAGACTGAATCTGGAAGAACAGAGCTTGGTGCTCTGTTGGTTGTTGTCGCTGTAATTGAGGGTTTGGGACTCGGTTATATAAATGAGAAGTGTGGGAGACCTCGGTGGGTAATAACCAGTGCACGGTACTTGGGTGTATATGTGCGTGTATATTCATGTGTATAGATACATGGTATGCTGTGTGTGTACGTGGCTAAGTGCAAGTGTGCACTATGCACTGTGTGTGTACTACGGTATGGCGGTGTGTGTATATATATATATACTTATAGCAGAATGTTTATAATAAATTTATGCATGTACGTTGGTATGCTTGGAAATAATAGTCGGTGAAGTGATTATTCCTGTATCTCATTGATGAATTCCTGTAAATTATCCTTTGTATTAACTTCGTTGGCGTGCGTATATTTTATTGGCACTCTATAGCTAAATTGAGGATGGCATGTGAAAACACAAGGTATCGAGTCGAATGGGAAGCTACGGAACTTTAGTGTAGTCTACACTTTTTCAATATTAAATCCATATTCCGGAGGTTGATGTCATTTTGACGGACGTTTATAATCCTGTGAACCGATCGGTTAGATATTAGTGGATATCATACCAAGGTGATGTTGGGCTTAACTTGTTAATGATATGAGTATTCTATTTCCAAATAGGTGTGGATCAGAAGATCACAGAATACGTGTAGATTACCTAATGGGGTGACGAGAATATTGTGTGTGTGGATTGGATACAGTACTTGTATAATACGACTCATAAGTATTATGAGACCATAGGGTCGCTTGTTAAACTTGCGAGCACCGAAATCTCGAGAGTTACCCAACCGTGAGCAGGTGTGTGGATCGAGGGTTCACAGTAAAGTATAAGGTCCGATGAGATTTTTGTGATATCTCGTATAATTGAGACCTCATCTGTGAAAGGTTCAATGGACCCTATGCCGTGATTGACACTGAGATTTAGTGGAATCCAATTTGCATATCTAATAATTTGTTATCGTATGGCCATTGAATTTTGAATAATTATTAATTTATCTAACGTACTTATTATGCTATTAATATCCGAGACATTTTATTAAATTTTCTTATTTTATTGTTTATTTACTTACAGAAAATGGAATAATACTTGCAGAACAAGGATTATTACTTGCCTGATCTGGACAAAGAGGTAGCATGGCCAGGATTAACCGTGGCGAGGGCTGGGGTTTAACGGCATTCAGGGTTGCGATGGCGGCAGCACAACTGACGACGGCACAACTGACGACGGCAATGGCAACCGCAACGACACAACAGCAACATTCAACTCAACAGCAACTGGCTAGGGTTGCGATGATGGCTCCGGCACCGATTGACGACGGTGACACCTGCTCGGCTCAAGCTTTGCAATGGCGACCACGCCTCCAGACTACAGTGATTCGGACGACCTTCACCCACTCCCACACTACTCTATTTATAACCCTCCTCAACGGCACGCTGATTAAATGAGGGAAACGGAAACGGAAGGGAGAGAGAGAGAGACGAAGAGAGCGAGAGAGAAACTGAGAGTGAGAGACGAGAGAGAGAGAGAGACTGAGAGAGATGAGAGGGAGGAAAATGGCTGAAGAGGGAAACGGCAATCAGGGAAAAAGGGTCGAGAAGAAGACTGAGGTAGCCTTTATTATCATTAACTATTATTAATTAATTAATTTATTATTATTATTATTATTATTATTATATTAATTCTTTAAACGTATGTATTTATATTTAATTATATAAATATTTTATACGAAAAAGGAGGGCATGAATGCACCCGATCTATCACTTCTTTAATTAGCTTGAACTCGAATCGGACCTTATTGATATCCGAATTTTCTCATGTCTCATTTGATCGATTCATACCATGAAATTTTTACTGGAAATACTTTACATTAGCTAAATCACCATATTTTTATTCTGAAATAATCCTTATCGTTACAATGCTAAAATAAGTAAAGTTCAACAATATGTCAAATGGGACTCTATTGCTGAACTCTACTGCACCTTACTGATGTCCGAATTTTTTCATACCTCATCGGATCAATTCATGCCATGAAATTTTTACTGAAAATACTTTAAAATTTAAGCTAAATTACCATATTTTAATTCAGGAATAATTCTTATCGTTACTATGCTAGAATAGTCAAAGTTTAGAAACATGTATTATGAAGTTGGTTCTACAATCTGCTGTTATACTTACTGATATGTTAATTTTTACATACTATTAATGGCCGATTTATCCTATAAAAATTTTGTTAAAGAAATTTTAATATGTTGACTAAATCACCATATTTTTATTTTGAAATAATTCTCATGAATTAAGCCGGTTTAAGGTGTTTAAAGTAGACTGGCAGTTTGAACCGAGAAATCAAGAACTTGCTGTTGGTGATGATTTTTCTCCATGATTTTGTTTGGTTTAAGCTCTATAAAAATTAGTGTAGATATTTTAATGAACTGGCTAAGATGTCATAAAGTTGGTGTAAAAATATTTTTTAAAAATTCGACCAGTTTAGCCTCAAGAAGATTGAGTAAAATGAACCGCTAGCTTGCACCATAATACAGAATTTAGCACACAAATTAATATATAACTTTGAACCAAGTAATAACAAAAGTAGAAAATTCATATGAATCAGTCCAAAATTATGTGTTGATTCTGAAAATATAAGTGAAATAATTTTATGTGATGATTTAACCACTAAATCGAGCTTCATTTTAGCAATATACCTAACTGGTAGCATTAGGCTGATGCTGAAACAGAATTAACAGTCAACTGTGAGATAAACGGGGAGTCATAAGTTACATGCCATACAGTTTTTTGTACGTAAACTCTGAGCGAGTCGAAGCCACAAAAAAGGATCCACGGGTTTGCCACGTAAAAGACTGCTGAATCAGCCAATTAGATGATTTTGTTGAATATTTCTCCTAATTTTTTATTTGTGTGTTCTAATTGGATGAATTTCTTATTTGAGTTGTTGAGTTTTTTACATTGATTTTTATTTATTTGTATGATATAAAATATAGTCTTATGTATAATAAATTTGTTAAATTATGATTATAAGAATATTCAAAAAAATATATATCACGTTATTATATGAGGTTTCCAATGATAGAGTTATAGAAGTCGAAGTCAAGATATGATGTGGTGGGGAATAAAGATACGGCAGCTGTCACTAGGGACTAAGGGCGCTTCCTCGCATTGAACGTGATGGGTTGGATTATATAAAATAATATAATATATCATAACAGTTATATTTTTAAATAATTTTATTACGATATAAATATTTTAATATTTAATAATTATTTAAAAAATTAACCTAATATATAATTTTTTAAATATATAAAATAAGAATAATTAGATTTTAAAATTTTAAAGATGAAGACCTGTAGGGTTTCCACAGCCCCACGAACTCCAAATTGGGGGGGCTATAACGTGGGAGGGCATTGTAGCCCCTTGGTGCCCTTGGGAATAATAATAATAATAATAAATAAAATAAAAAATATTTTTTTTTAATTTTTATAAAAAATAATAATAATAATAATAAATATATAAAAAATATTTTTTATAATATAAAAAATAGGGGTCATCCGATTTTTGATCGGACGGCCCCCGATGGCATCGGAGGGGCTGCGACGTCCTCCCGCGTCGCAGCCCCCTTTCTCCCACAAGTTATTCTTTTTAAATATTTTTTAAATTAATTTTTCTCTATTAAATCTCAATTTATCAAATGAAAGATATTTGGGTAATTTTTATAATTGGCATATTCCGTGACCCTATGTAATCTTGTATTGATGTCGGATTGTATTTCGTCGAAATGCTGTAACAACATAGTTCTGTACTTGTCTGTTTCGGTTTCCAAGAGTATCGCGCATGCCGTGAGCTCGCCACGAGTTCGAGCCCAAAATCTTGAACTGCGCTCGCCGTGAGCTCGAGTACAAAATCCCGAAACCCTACGCTCGCCCTGAGCTCACCACGAGCTCAAGCGCAAATTTCAGAAACCCCCCACTCGCTACTCGCCTGATTCCCGCTCGAGTACCGCGGCAACGAGTAATTTTTTTGAATGCGTTTTTCAAGCCTTCTATAAATATACACCTATAATCAGTTACCCTAACTCTTGATTGATACATTTGGAGCCGTCCTATTTGAGAGAAACTTATTTCCCACTATTTAATCTTGCTCAAAATTAAGAAAACTGAAACTACTACGTTGTGCCTCTTGCTCTAACGGATTTTCTCACCACTTTCTCTTTATCAATCCATCACCTTTACCTTCTACCTTCATTGGTGATGACGACACATTGAAGAAGGAGATCCGATCGTATTTGGCAAATTCAAATGGTACGAGAGGGAAGATTGACGTGAAGACCGTAAAGCATTTAGTTCCGTTGCCGCGGATAATCTAAGGAGTTCCTTGGTAGAGATCATAAGAAGGGGTAAGGTCAGTTAGGTTAGTGCGTCGTTACCACCCAATCTATAAGTTGATTTTTATAGTGCATTTCTTTCCTAACTGTTGAAGCTCGGAGGATTTTTCTCGATTACCGTGGGTATCGAGTTTTGTCTTTATCACCAAAAATATTATCTTTTTATTATTACTATTATTTTATTTTTATACTCATATTACTCGTATTATTTAGACACAAATATTCTTTACATGTATTAAATATTTGATTTTGCATTGCTTTTGCTAATTTATTACGGGGTCGAAACCTTATCTTGCTATTTGTGACGAAAAGTCTTCTTTCAATTTGTATCAGAGACTTACCACGATCAACGACCCCCGATATGGATGTATACGAGTGGATCGTTTTCCATGACTCCGATGAGGAGTCAAATAGCAATGAAGATTTTACCATATTTGTTAAAAATTTTTAAAAAAATATTTTTAAAAATAAATCTTCATCTGACTTACAAAATTTGGATTTAAAACGAACTCTAAAATTTGATAAGAAAGGCCAACGTGAATTTAAAGAATCCAAATGTAAAAATACCCAAAGTATTTAATGCCACAAGTGTAAAAATTTTGGTCATTATTATGTCGAATGCCCAAACATTAAACGCCAACAAGGCCAAGCCTATAAAACTAATGTGACATTGAGCGGTGACAAAGAAGAAGAAGCTGAAAAATACTCTGAAGATGGCACTGTCAAGTATATGGTCTTCATAACCTTAATGTGTGAAAATAATAATCACGTAAAGGCAAGTCTTAAGCCATTCAATGATTCTGAGAACGAGTCAGAATCTGATCTACATGACCTTAAGAATTCTTATGACAAATTATTTAAAGAACGCCTTCAAGTTAAGAAAATGAATGAATTACTCAAGTACAAACTGAACAAAATAGAAAAAAAATTATCTCTAAAATCCGAATTAGACACAAAAGATCAAGAAGTTAAGAATCTAAAAAATTCTTTTACTGAAAAAATTACAACTCTTGAATCTGATCTACAGGCTACGCGAAATGATTTGAAATAATTTTTAAATGGTTACAAAAAATTAGACAATATGCTCAGTTTACGAAAAATAAAAGAAAATAAAATTGAGTTGAGTTACTCTGAAAATGACTTGAAAGCTAATGGTAATTCTAAAACTATATTTGTCCAACCCATGTTCCTCCCAAGGCAAAACAGTCCCTCTTTTGCTCATATTAACAAATTGTCCAAAGGCTCTCCAAAGAAGAGTGTTAATACATAAGAACCTCAAAACATCACAGGTATGAAACAGTTTGGTCTTAAATGCACTAGGAAGCCAATATGCACTTCTAACAACGATGCTAAATTCATTATAATATGTCATGGATGTGAAATTATTGGCCATATTCGTCCCACTACCCCGTATCATTACGACAAAATAAGTTTTGACAAAACTCTAAGATAGAGCATCTCATTCTCCACATCCAACACCTAAATAATCAAGTGATAAACTTAAACAATACCATAAAATATGGTAAAAAATTATGAATTAAGAGGAGTGAGCTTTATTACTCTTTGATAATTCCCGACAAAAAAGCGGAGTAGATTGCTTCCTTATGGGAGATTGATCTTGATAGGGGAAGATTGTCTTGATAGGGGGAGATGTTATTTTTGTTAGGGGGCGATATTATTATTTTTGTTAAGGGGAGATACTATTATATTTGTTAGGGGCACTTCTTCTGGAATTTCTGTGATACTTGATTTTATACTATTTTTGTGACTTTATACTATTCTTGTCGTCATATTATATCATCCTGTATTATATCTGTTTGTACTAACCATATTTGACCAGGCAATATCGCTATAGTATTAGGCACGACAGTAATAGTATTGACACAGCAACTCTCATACCAAAGTGTTATGGTTACTTGTATTTTTTTTCTTTTCTCACTAGGAGTAGATTTTCATGTATACGGATTCTATCTCTGTAGTGTCTGAACCCGTGCTTCATTTATATTTTTTTTATTTTACGTGTTTTGCCACAAAATCACCAAAGGGGGACATTGTTAGGATAATTTTTATGATTGACATATTCCCTGACCCCATGTAATCTTGTGTCGATGTCGGGTTGTATTTCGTCGAAGTGCTACATCAATATATTTCTATACCTATCTGTTCCGACTTTCAGGAATACCGCGCCTGCCAAGAGCTCACCACGAGCTTGAGCTCGAGCCCAAAATCCCAAAGCCCTGCGCTCGTCACGAGCTCTAGCCGAAAATCCCAAAACCTTGCGCTTGTCGTGAGCTTGCCACGAGCTCGAGTGAAAATTCCAGAAACCTCCCGCTCACTACTTGCCTCCTTTCCGCTCAAGCGCCGTGCCAACGAGTAACTTTTTTGAATGTGTTTTTCGAGCCCTCTATAAATATACACCTATAATCAATTGCCCTAACTTTTGATTGATGCATTTGGAGTCGTCCCACTTGAGAAAAACTTATTTCCCACTCTTTAATCTTCCTCCAAATTGAGAAAATTGAAACTACTACGTTGTCCTCATGCTCTAATGGATTTTCTCACTACTTTCTCTTTATCAATCCATCATCTCTACCATTTTACCTTCGTTGGTGATGGCGGCACGTTGAAGAAGGAAATCCGGTCGTGTTTGGAAAATTCAAATGGTATGAGAGGAAGGATTGGAGTGAAGATCAAAAGACGTCCAGTTCCATTGCCGCCGGCAAATCTAAGGAGTCCCTTGGTAGGGATCACAAGATGGGAATAAATCGGCTAGGCTAGCACGTTATTACCACTCGATCTGTAAGTTGATTTTTATAGTGCATTTCTTCCCTAACCGTTGAAACCCGGAGGGTTTTTCTCAATTACCGTGGGTATCGAATTTTTTCTTCGTCACCAAAAAAATTATTTTTATTATTACTATTATTTTATTTTTACACTCGTATTACTCGTATCATCTAGATACAGATATTCTTTACGTGTATTGAATATTTAATTTAGCACTATTTTTACTAATTTATTACGAGATTAAAACCTTATTGTCCTATTTGGGATGAAAAATCCTCTTTGAAAAGAGAAGCCACAGGAATTGCGATGCCCTACAACTTATGTCCATCTTCTCGTATGTTTGGACACACTGTTATCAATTCAGCCTAACTTTTTCATTTATTATAAAGCTATTAATTAAGTTAAAATTTAAGTACAAAATCCATATGTATATAATTAAAAAAGAAAAGTCAAAAAATCTTTACAATATTATTCATCAATGTTTCAATAGTAAGGAAAAACAATATTACAATGACTAATCATGTCTTCCATGAAAACATAAAACAAAAAACAAAATAAAAAATGTAAAATTGTGAAAACCTTAATAATAATATTAATGTCATTAATTAATAATAACATTAATATATAATACCTATAAAAAAATCTTAATAATTAAAATTAAACAGAACAGATAAATTGTGAATTATTATGGTCCATAAATATTGGAGATGTAATATCATCTCCGGCCAAAATCATAGGATAGAAAATTAGCACTAGTGGAATGGGATAGCATGTAGAGGCAAAGCTTTTGTGACCGTGAAGCCAAACTTCTCATCCATGTTCAGATTTTCCGGCTTAATCCCATCTCCGGGTTGTTGGCGCAAACACTCGGACTGCACGGTGACCAAGCGGACAGAGTTCTCGGACAGCACACAGAGCAGAGCTCTCGGACGGCAAGGAAAGTAAGGATAGAGAACAAAAGATAACACACAAGTTTTAACGTGGAAAGCCCTTCTAAAGCCAAGGGAAAAACCACGAAGAAATGTACTATAAGAGAATTGTTTACAAGTGTTGGCTACTCAAACTCTAACGAAAGAAAAAAATCTCAAGTGTACAACCTTCATCTCTCAAAGTGTATCTCACTCTATCCTTACAACAAAGCTTGCCCACAGCTCTCTCAAGGCTCTTAGAACTCAAAAAGTCCCAGCTCTAGCACACACCAACAAGGGCAACAAGTTTCTGTATATATACACAAAAGGTGGCGTGTCCGCCCACCCTACTGGACGTAGGTGTCCAGACCTACGTCCTAGGCCTGCCATGGCAGGCGCGTGCTTGGCGTGTCAGATGGCAGGCCTGTCATCGGGAAGTTGCAGCCGCTACAACATCCAATCAGAGTTGGTGACCAACCCATCTGCAAAAACGGCCTCTTGCAGGCCTACGTTGATAGAGTCAACGCCTACGATTCTAGGCTCCTCGTCCTCGTCCTCAGCAACCGCTCGGACATGACGCTTCAAAGGAGTCCTCGTCCGTTATTCCCAATGGAGTCCGTGGACAACATGCCACTCGGGAGTGACCCCAACAAACTTCCCCTCACGACCGAGTGGGAGTGAAGTTAGTTAAACCGGCAATGTCACAACAAGCTTCCAACTTTCCCTTTGGCAAAACCTTAGTCAGCATATCTGACCCATTATCGTCCGAGCGGACATTTTCAATTGATAGCTGCCCATCATCAAAAACATCTCTCACCCAATGATATCGCACGTCAATATGTTTTGACCGAGAATGGAATGAGGAGTTTTTACACAAGTGAATGGCACTTTGACTATCACAAAGGACCTCATACGTCTCATGCCTTAGACCCAACTCTTGGATGTAAATTAAGCGCTCTAGGCGTGAGCACTTTCACCGGTGATGTAAATGTCTTCGTATTTAGGAGGGTTATGAGATGATCGCCATGGATGAAGGCCTTTATATACTTGAAGGAATCCGTATATCTGAGGAACTGGGTAGGAACCCTCCTACGCCGGTCATATTTAAGTCTGTCTAATATATTAAATAAAATTTTTAAATTTTTCACAGGGTTAAATATTAAAATATTACTATGAAAAATAAAAAACTACCATTATGTTTTTTTTTTCCTCTAAAATTTGTAATATTGGCCATCCGATAAGAATTTGAAGATTTTACGATTTTCATGCATTAGACGTGCTCTTACGTATTTTTGTATAAGTGTTTACGATTCATTTACTTTATTCAGAAAGTCCAAATTATAAAAGTCTATTTTTCATCTGATAACAATAATTATTCTCATTTTGAAAAAAAAAAAACTATTCTTATAATTTATTATCTTGAAGTGTAGTTATTAAATATAATATAATTTTAAATGAATATTTGATATTTGAAAAATCAGTGCTCCCGGATTACCCATATTTGTTAGAGGCTGTTGGATTCAATAAAAATATTATACAAATATATAAATTATTATATGAAAATCTTTTATTCATAATTATTAAATCAATTTATTTATCATTGTAACTTACTTATGTATCCAAAATTCATTAAATTTTATTATTTTATGATAAATAATGGCATAATTAATCGCAAATCATCCTATTATAACACTATTACAAGAATCATTCGTAGAAAAAACAAAATTTGAATCCGTAGTGCTTTCGTGTATCATTCAAATTATTAAAAGTTGTCGAAATTATTATAATGCGATATGAACAGTACGGACTTTGTCTTCTGATCGATCGAGCCGAATACGTTGAAGCCACCGCCGCCTGGGTTATGCTTTAGGCCATCTCATTGGCAGTCCATTCAGGAGGACTCCTTGACTTTGTCAATAATTTCTGCTGGGTTGAGGCCTCAAGTATAAGAAACTTTGGATAAATATCCTCCTGGGAAGTCAGTGTATAGGAATGGGATCAATAAGCATAGAATTAGTAGTAAATTCGATCATGCTGTATTAAAACAGTGGCAATATTCTAAGAAAAACGTAATCAAAAGACGACGGCCGCATGGGAGATGTGTCATTTATTGTGAGATAGAATTTAGCGAGCAGTTATATATATTATTATGGTCCTAAGTTTCCCGTGGAGAAAATCAATGTGCTAATAATATAATACCCATATCCTCATTTGATTTAAATTGAATGTATTTAATTTTAAAAAATCTAGATATGATAAAATTAGTTAAATATTATGAAAATTTGAAGAAAATTGAGTCGGTCGGTTGTCGCTCGAGGCGGACTGATTGGATATTAAGGTAAAAAGAAAAAGAGATATATAATGTAATATAATATAATAATAATATATTAAATGGGGGAGAATAGGTGATCGGTACGGAAAAAGAAAAAGAAAGAGAATCAAGGAGGATAGGAGAAGCGAGAAGGTGACGCAACACGGGTGAAGGCGGCGACACGAGGAGAGAGAGAAGCGGTGGCAGCGCACGCAGCAAAGAGAGAGAGAGCTCGCCGGTGAAGGTTGGCGGCTGCGAAGGGAGGCAGAGGCGATGGCGGCTCACCGGCGAGGCAGCGCAACGCAGTAGGAGAGAGAAAGCATGCAGGTAGAGAGAGAAATGCATAATTCAAGTGTTTTGGAGCATCACTTTTTTCAATCTGTGGTGTATAAGGTTACCGCATATATCATCTAACCCTATCCTTGGTTTGATTTAATTTCTGATACGTTTTAACTACTGTTTAGAGATTTTACTAATATTCATATATTTTTATATACACTCAATTTCTTTATTATGTACATGGATATATGTTTTACTGGCTGTTTGGTATTTTTTACGGGTATTTGTGATTTTGGAGGGTTTTATGAATTTTGGATACCTGGATGATATATGTATATATATTGGTGTATCTATATATTATGGAACCATGAATCAGGCCTTCCATCAGTTCACATGCATGCTGCCGAAAATAGGGTCACTATGGGACCATGGAGGTCTAAGACCCAAGGGATTGATATTTGTGATTCGAGGCATGAGATTTGATGGTATCGCTCCCAACGGGGACGTATGTAATATGTTGTCTCACTTCCGCCGACAGGAAGGTTGAGACGTATTGTAACTGACCCATCCCACTGTATATTTAAATGATAACCATTGTAAGGAATTTACGAAAAATTAATATATTCTCATTTAGAAAGACGTCTTAATATATAACTAAATTTGATGTTACATCCAAAATTACAGATGGTATAATATAACGAGTAAATTTTTAGTCTATCAGAGACAAAATACATGGATTGTCTTGAGCTGTTGGTCTAAAATGCAGTCAGACCTTGAGCTGTTAGTTTAAAATACAGCCGATATAACCATGGTTACCGGATAAGAGTAACTCTTTCTCAAGTTGGTCTAATAATTTTCGGTTCTCTAATTTCGTGCATACTTTTTATTTGTACATGTATTTGCGTGGGTTATAATTTGAGATGTAATGATTGGCCCACGAATTGAGCGATAAGAATGTCTCGTACATATGGATATGTGTAAAATTCAGAATACGTTTTAATTGTATGATTTGGTTTTGGTGTTCCTTTGATTTTAGCATATATTATTATGAGTTTGGATCCGGACAATGGTATGTATCCCACGTGGATACGGTGATGGTTACAATTATATGATATGACCTCGGATCGTATGATATGATATCGTTTATAAGATTTGACCGAATTGTTATTTGTTATGATTATGTCCCGGGGACTATTTGATATGGACTATAATCTAGTACGAGATTGTGTGTTATCCTCAAAGTTTAGGGATTTCACGGACCTTGTGTGTTGTTTTTACATGGTTGTGATATGTTATCCCTTTCATCTGATTAATATGCACTATTTATATATATCATACTTGTTGAACCATTAGTTCACGTTTTCATATTTTATCACTTCAAACCAGTTCTCCAAATTCTAACGTCACAGTCAACGAATTTGGTCAACGACATTTTGGCTCAATTCTCTAGATTCTGACGGCGAAGTCAACGAATCCGGTCAATTCATGTTCAGCTCAGTTCTCTGGATCCTAATCAGCAGTCAACGAATACAGTCAACATATCTTTTTGCTCCAGATTCAAGTGCAACGGCCAACAGACCCATTCGAAACTTTGGGTCTAGAACATGGCCCAATGCGTCTCATCGTGAACATGTCGAAGGCTAGAGCCCCAGGCCACCAGCATAGGAGGCTAGTGATAGGGACGTTAGAAGTGGGTCAGCCCAAAAGGAGCAAATGGCCCAAGATTAGCGAAGGCCCACCTATACCTAGGACGATCAACGAAGCTGTTGACTAAAAAGATGGCAAGTAGGTCAGTTGTGGCCCAGGATAAGTGCAGTCCAAGTAAAAATTAGCCCACACACCTTCCCAACCTCAATGGTCATCTACCCTGATTATCTACCCCTCCAAAGAAGGCAACCTTCATTACAACAGATATTTTTTAGAATCAGGGCGTCTCTCGGGAGAAAGGCGTATAAATCGGCACCCAATCCACTGAGTAAACCCTAACGGTTACCTTAGACAAAAGGAAAGGGATCCGCCTTCTTGACCGTTGCAACCAAGAATAGCGCCCGCATCCTTGCAGAGAAGGCAACAATCCTCATAGAAGGTATACATCCCACCTCACTATATAAGGAAAGAAATTGATGACCGTGACTATAAAAGGTCATGGAGATTCACTCCACAGGAACGCTTTCTTTTATCTACCAAACACCTTGTAGCAAGCTAAAGTTGACAGAAACTCTCAATGCTCTCAAGCTTTCCGAAGCTTTCTCCCTTGTTCTCTCTACACTTGGTCCATTGTGAATTGAGTATAGAGAGAAAATTGCTCTATACAAGCAACCTCCAACCAAGTTACTCTCTCCGCGAGTGCAGCTCCCGTCTACATTTCCAAATACACTCGAAAATATTCGTCTTTGGATCCTTTGCATTTACTTTCTCATCCTTTGAAGGTTATATACTAACTTGAGCGTTGGAGTATTTTCGATGGAATTAAATTTTACCGTTAATTGACCTCTTGTTTTAAGTTATGGTGTTTTAAGTTATGGTGTATAGGATCTCAAACTTGACGAATGGAGACTAAAATCCGATGGACAACTCGATTCGAACCAATTTAAAGTTTTGAATTCAGGACGCATCAAGATCTATTTATAAAAAATTAGAACATATATACCGATCAGACACAAATTAAATACTAAGGTATAGTCCATACTATAGGCGCCCTAGAAGCACATATCAAGTACTAACATTCTATTTAAACGCTCACATGTATCGATCATATTCACATTAGGTATGATCAATTTATTTAAAATCTGTATAAGCACCCTAGAAATGTCTCTTATTGCATCCTTATGGTTGGGCACTAATCAACCGTTACTCGATTTTAATTTATTTCGATTGAAAATTTAATTTGATCCAAAATCTTAATTAACCTCAATAATTTATCAATTTAATTTAATTAACTATTATTAAAAGGATAAATTAAAAATCATACTTTACATTTCTTCCCTTCATATAACAAATTTGTCCTTAAAATTACACGTCTCCTAACGTAGAAACAAATATAGATATTTTTCTCAGATTTTGTCTCTCCTATCTCAGGTGGCTTCTTCAAAGGAATATTTTTCGATAAAACTTTCACTAGTGGAATCTACTTGGTACGAAGTACTAAATCCCTAAACTGATTTCCCGATTTATCACAAATCTTCATTAATCATAAACAGTTCATATTGAATGGTCTGCGATGGGTCGTGGATATATTTTTAGAGTATCAATACATGAACAATATTATGAACATCCTCTAAAATCCCAAAAAGGTCAAATGAATCACAATTTTAATTTTTTCTTAAGTCTAAAATGAAGGACTCCATTCATGGAAAATATCTTCAAAAACAGGCGATCCCCAACATCAAAACTCAACTCTAATCTTTTACTATTAACATAATTCTTTTGTTCATTTAAAGTAACTTTCAGTTAATCTCAGATCATCCAAATCTTATTAAATACTTCTTGAATAACTTTTCTTCTCAAGAATCTTCTATCTCTAATTTTCTCTTAATAAATTATGGAACCACACTTTCTTCTACTTTTAAAATCGAAACCCACAGCATATCCTCTAGAATTTGGATCATTTTCTCTTATTTTTCATTCCTTTTGAGATGCTATACTATACTAAATTTTAAATTCGTATCTAACTCTTAATGTAAACTTTTTTACAATTTTAAGAAAAACCTCACGTCTTGATTTAACACGATTGAAGTTAGTATTTCATAAAATCTCACTACCTCGTTAATGTTAAACATGCCAAAAAAAAATTTTATTTGGGTAAGTAAAGTGTATTTTTTAAATTGAAAAGTACGTAGAATCGAATAAGACCACTCAAATGTAACACAGAATTGCCTAAAAAAGCTAACAACAAAATTTGTTATAATTAAAGATAATTCAAAAAAGAGGCCAACAGACTATGCCACCTAAAGGAAAGGAATACCAAAATAGGGGAGTTGGGACCTTGTGGCATGTTTCCCGAAGGCTTATCATCGATCCTAAAACACTTTAAAGTCAGAAAGTTTTAGATAATAATAATCTTTCTCTTATTGTTAATTAAATAGCTCGGATCAAAGACACAAGAGCTTTAGTCCTTCTAAATATAACAGATAGTGGCTATATGGGTCAACCGTACTTAGATGTGTGTGAAAATTTTCATCTTTTATTTGATCTTTGTGCTCCAATTCAACATCTATCAGTCCTCTAACGTCTATAAATACCAAATACTACTGTGGATAATACTTTAAGTCTGTCCAATAACAACACACTGGACAAATAAATATTACATAAATTTGTACTCACTCTTACACAATAGTCAATACAAATCTAAATTTTTGAAACCATCTCCCACAGCCAATCAAAAATTTCCAATTTATTCCAAAGAAAAAAAATATATTATTATTATTTTTTTTTTTGGGGGTTCAATTAGGGTGACAATTTCACCATTTTTCAAAACTTTCTGGGGATGGAAGTCGCATTTGATGTACAAGTCTTGTCATTTTCTCCACGTAGTGATCTTAGCACTGACGATCAAGTTGAATTTCTGACGCTTGATGGGTAAGAGAATTCTGCAGATGATGACTCATTCTCCTTCCACAATGTTTGACCCGCATATCTTCTTTTATCATTAGTAAACTGGCTCCTTTACTTCCATCCATGCACGATGCTCAGTTATTAAGCATGTTGGAAGATTACACAGCATTTTGAGAAAGCTGCCTTAAAATCTTAATGCAGGTAAGTCAGTTAATAATTAGCACTGATCTTATAAGATAAACTATTTAAAAATTCTATCTAAACTCTGGTAAAAACTTCTATACTGTCGATCATTCCACCCTTTTAAGCTAGCATTCTCATGGAAAGCATTTCGGGCTTCAACAATTCACCGAAAACCAATAAATAACCATTAATTTTAAAAAAATTAATAAAAATAAGAATACATTATCATTGATTATAAAAATATATTATCATTAAAAAAATTTAAAAAAAATTATAAATTATTTATTAAATTATTAAAAACTTATTTCTTTCAATGTCAATACCTTCACAGTTCATTAGAAGGTTACCTTTAGCGGTCTCTTTTCATAAGATTATTACTAATAGCATATTTAGTTAGAGGGAATAGAATTTCTATTCCTTGTGAATAGATATTCTTTCATTTGATTAAAAATTTAATAAAAAATAAATATTTTTTGAGAATTATTATTCCCACATTTGTGGGAATAGCAATTATTATTATTATTATTATTATTATTATTATTATTATTATTATTATTATTTTGTTATTTTATAATTGTTATTACTATTATCTTTATTATTGTTATTATTATTATTATTACTATTATTATTATTATCACTATTTTTACCTTATTCCTCATATTATTTTACAAACTAAATAATGGAATATTAATTCCCACCTTATTCTATTCTAACAACCAAATATAGAAATAATAATTTTAACTTTATTCTCATCCTAATTTATTCCTTAGAATAACTATTCTATTCCCACCTTATTCTATTCCAATAACCAAACGTACCATAAAAGATTATAAAAATTCTATATTTTAATTTTTATTTGACTAACTGCCGTACGACATAGTCAAATGTAGTTAGACTATTACGCATACGCGTTTAGAAAAATGTATTTCTTTATCGGGTTTGGACCATATCTCCTGAAAAATATCAATACAGATGACACGAGACAATATTTAACATATCGTGGTCAGAATATTTGGACAATATTCAACAATAAATGAGCTATGATTCTAATATTTTTAATATCCTGTTCATCGTTAGGTAAATTTCAATTCCTCTAATCTATACCCATTATTAATAGATAACGCTTAAATTTATTACAGATACAGGGAGCTAAGATAATTATACGTGACGAATTACACCCTTTGTATATAGTATTGCTCCTATTGTGTTTTTTTATATGTAAATATTTATATTTTTATATATTAATTACTTTTATTAAAAAAAAAATTGCCGTTGCTGTGTTAAAGGCAGCCATAATCACAGCAGTGGCTGGTGAAGAAGGCGCAGTGTAGCACAGGTGACGAAGTCGACGAGAGGGCTGTAGAGTGGGCAAAAGAAAGAAAAAATACGTGTGAGATTTTTTTTTTTTAATTATGTAAAATATAAAATAATTGAATTATGGAGAATAATTATTTGTAATTTATAATTATACCCTAAAATTGAAACTAGTTGTTACGTGTATATTTAATATAGCTTTGGTAATAGATAGTTTAACTTTAATCATTGTAGTATTTTGTATACTGGAGATTATTTTTATATTTTTTGTAAAGCAATTTTTTATGTAAATTATATTAATTGAGCTTTGTTTTAATTTTCAAAAATAGGGATTTTTATTTTACTACGAGAAATAGAATCTTAATTTTTTTTTAAAAAAAAATATTATATCAAAATCTAATTATCAGTATTTATAAATAAAAGATTATTATATTTTTAAAAAAATTTATCATTAATATTTAATAAAGATAAAATATAAGGTTTAAAAAATTAATAAAAATAATTATTTATTACATGTTATTTAATATTTAAATTTTAGCTTTTGAATTCAATCACTAGGGACTAGGGGGGCTTCCTCTTGTTCAACGTGATGGGTTAGATTATATAAAATAATATAATATATGATAACAGTTATATTTTTAAATAATTTTATTATAATATTTTAATATTTAATAATTATTTAAAAAATTGACCTATTATATTATTTTTTCAATGCCATCAAGTCTTGGTTTACGCGTGGAAGAATTTGTTGGAATGAGGGCATTTTGTTGGTGATTTATTTTGTTGGGTATTTTTACTTATTTTTTATTGATGTGTTCTGATTGAATGAATTTTTTTATTTGGATTCTTAAATTTTTAAGATTAAGTTTTATTTATTTGTATGATATAAAATATAGTTTTATGTATAATAATTTTGTTAATTTAGAATTATAAGAATATTAAAAAAAATATGTCGTTATTATATAGGGTTTGCAAGGATAGGGTTATAGCAGTCAAAGTCAAGATATGATGTGGTGGGGAATAAAGACATGGCTGCTGTCACTAGCAACTAAGGGCGCTTCCTCGCGTTCAACGTGATGGGTTGAATTATAGAAAATAATATAATATATGATAATAGCTATATTTTAAAATAGTTTTATTATAATATAGATATTTTAATAATTAATAATTATTTAAAAAATTAACCTTGATGTGTCCTAAATTTCAATTTTAAATAAATTTGAATAGAACTAGCTCGTCGGATTCTGGTCACCGTCCTCTGAATTTGGGATTCTACACACCACAATTTCAAATAAGAGATTAGATAATAGCGAAATTTTATCCTATAAAAAATATTCCGACGTTCAAGTTAATAAATGACCTTCTGAGAATAAGAAGGTAAATATAGAGAATACAAAGATGAATGTCGGACGTGGGATTTGA
This sequence comes from Nepenthes gracilis, assembly GCA_033239525.1. Lineage (NCBI taxonomy): Eukaryota > Viridiplantae > Streptophyta > Magnoliopsida > Caryophyllales > Nepenthaceae > Nepenthes > Nepenthes gracilis. The sequence continues at coordinate 2,176,138 of BSYO01000037.1, forward strand.
GAATGATGGTAGGAGGTGCATTTGTGGAAAGAGTGATTTTGGTTATCGATGCTTGTGAAAAGCGATTTTTTTAAGTATTGGGCTCGCAAGGAACTAGTAGTAGAGAGAGAGAGCGTCGAGATGCTTAAGAGCTTAGAGAGTTTCTATTAGCTTGAATATACAAGAGAGCATGCATGCCTATGGAATGGATTTCTATGGCCTCTTATAGTCGTGAGCTCTCACTACCTTCCTTATGTGGTAAGGTAGGATGCCCACCTTCTGTGAAAATCATTGTCTTCCCAATTATGGACACGAGCGTCATTTTGGGTTGTAACGGTCAGGATTGAGGATTCATTTCCTTCCGTAGAGATATCATATGCAGTGACTGTTGGGGGCGCCTTCTGTGGATCGCACATTAATTTGTTCGACTTCTTTCGGGATGTACTCTGATTTTGGGAGATTGACGTTACAAATGATATTGTCTTTCTTTGAAGAGTGGAGAATTGGAGCAGGTGACCATTGAGGCTTGAGAAGGTACGCGTGGGCCGATTTCGATCTGGGCCATTTTTATCTTAGGCCTTGTCAGGCCTACTTGCTGCGGCCCTCCAGTCAATGGCAGCGTTGAACGTCCCAGGTATAAATTGACCGCTATCAATTTTGAGCGACTTATCTCTTTTGGGCTGGTCCACTAGCGTCCCTATCAAGTATATTCTTATTGGATGAATTTCTTATTTTGGTTGCTGAATTTTTTATATTGATTTTTATTCACTTGTATTATATAAAATATAGTCTTATGTATAATAATTTTGTTAATTTATAATTATAAGATTATTATAAAAAAATATCTTGTTATTATATGAGGTTTCCAATGATAGAGTTCTAGAAGTCATAGTCAAGATAGCAGCTATCATTAGGGATTAAGGACGCTTCGGCGCATTCAACGTGATGGGGCAGTGGTGGTTTTTAAATTTTTTAATCAAGGCCATAAATTTAAATATTAAAAAAATAGATAAATAATTATATTTTTGTGTTATTTTTTAGAATATAAATATTTTAATATTTTTAAAAAATAATAAAAAATTATTTATATGTGATGGGTTTAGTCCAATTTAAAGATTAAAATTCATCTTATTTTATCGGATGTAGATTGCGGCCCAATACATTAATATGACCCAAATGCGGTAACGAATTTGGCAGTCCAATTTCATTATTGACTGACAAACTGCTTAATTGATCGGAATTACTGTCAACTTTTTATCTTGATCCAATAATTTTATAAAATGTTCTCAATGGATAAGGATAATCAACCATTTTCTAAAATATATAAAAAATCTCCTTTTCAATAAAAAAAGAAAGGTCAGTTAGAGGAAAGAAGAAAAATGCTTTAAGCGCATTCCATGAAATTTAAATTGTACTATTATTTTTTCTTTAACAAAATAAATCCCAGTATAAATAGATACTCTCTCCCTTTCTTCATTTTAAGAAAAGGCTACTAACTTAAGTATCTGATAGTATATCGGGGTTGAACCCATGTATACTTTTTAGCTCATGTTTATTTGTATTGTACAGATTTCAGATTAAAAATATAAAGATTAAGTCTTATTATTTTTAATCTGATAAAAATTTAGAGTTAATTCACAATAATAATATTTTTGTAAAATTATTTTAAATATAAAATATAAAACCTTGAATCTGAAAGATCCAAAGACTATGACGAAAGTGATGGACGCATGACACAGTGTACCATTGTATTTGAAAGATCGGGACTACTCTGCTTGTTTATGGCTCAGTTGTTTCACCCGAGGCGCCAATTTTGCTGAACCAGATAGCCGACCTCATGGTCTTTAGATCATTTGATGAAAATCTAGCGATCCTTATTTTGTGTATTTTTTAAAAATTAAGTATGATAATAGTTATATTTTTAAATAATTTTATAATAATATAAATATTTTAATATTTTAACATTCAGTAAATTTTTAAAAAAATTAGCATATTATATAATTTTTAATTATATAAAATATGGGCGATTTGATTTTAAAAATTTAAGGATCCAGAGCCATAGGGTTCCCACAAGTTAGCCCCACCGACTCCGGCTCCTTCACCGGGCTTGGATTTAACCAAATCCTGACGGTTCATTTGCAATTCAAACAAGATCTTAAAATTTTATAAATCCGTCAAAATCAAAAGGCTAAAAAGGTGAAAGAAATAAAATTTTTAAATTCATTTTCCATTGTTAGTTTACTTCCCGTCGATAACTTCGGGACCTCAAGATTCCTGTTCTTAGACCTCCTTCACGACCGAACCATTTTTAATAGTGCTTAAACTCCATTATTCAAGAACTTTGATTAGATTGTAAACTATAAAAGAACAAAAATGAAAAGAAGGTAACCGAAAATAATCTAAAAATAATACGTATAATTTCTACACGTAGTTTCCATAGATAAGTGTCAAAGTAAATTATTAGAATTACTAGTGTTAATTGTTTTTACTAGTTTATACTTATTGTTGATTAGATTTGATTAAAATCTGGGATCCCCATTAATAGTGAGAGCAGGGGGCGCTGCAACGCAGCTTCATACGGCGCATGTACAACGATGCGTCGTTGTACATGCGCCGTAGCCATTGGATAGAAATCCAATACCAATATTTTTTATTATTAAAAAACAAAAAAAATATATATATTTTTTAAAATAAAAAGCCTAATGAGGGTGGTTGGATTTTCATCCGACCACTGTGACACCATGTCGTACGGGCGGCGTACTAGATGCGCACTGCAGTGCCCCTCGCACCATTATCAGTTAGACACCATCTAATCTTTCAAGATGGACAATTACAGACAACGATTTCAATGAGATACAGAGGGTCTAGACTGTCCCAATATTTCAAAATATTTTTGGCATGCAGCCGAGCCATGTCTAGCCTGTGTTTGACTTTGATCAGATTTATTATTAATGCTACAGTGAATTACGTAATTAAGTATAAATTAGCTAATGTATAATTTAAAACTACTATTTCTTTTACTTCATAAAGAGCCACTTTTCGAACTTAATTATAATATCCACGGGAAAAATATAAATATGATTTCGTTTTACTTTATCAAAATTCACCTCAGCTTTCGATCAAAAGCCGAAAATAAGATCTATTAAAAACTATATATTTATATAAAAACTTTAGACTCGGTCTAGAGACCGGCCAAGTTACCGGGGTGATTTATTCTAAAACCTTAAATAAAGTTGCTGAAACCATTTGACAAATGATAATAATACCACCTTTTAATTTGGTCCGTCGTAAAGACAAATTTGTAAATATTAATATGATAAAAAATAATATCAAAATATATATTATTTATATATTTTTTTTAAAAAAATTAATATTAAATTTTATTTATTAGATATCAATATAATAAATATATAAGAGTCACAGAGACAACAATACGTCTAGTCGTCGGGCTAAGCAATTGAATGGGTGATCCTTTCAATGAGGTTATAATAACACCAAGGGCCACAAAATTTCCAACTCTCCTTGATTGGCTTATCGGTTGCACATCAAATCCAATCAAATGAATTATAAAATATAAAGTTCCTTGTATACCCTTTTTTTTTAAACTTTATTTTAAAAACTTTTTTAAGGTTAATAACCAATAAATAAATAAATAATAGATAGGCTTAAATTCAAATTAAGCACAGATATATGGAGAGTAATCGAGAAAAGGCGCATCAATTTTGTAAAACTGTGATTATCAATCAAAGTTGATGATTTTGTCCAATTTTGGGTATATAATGGTGTATCATTGATATTTTCTCATATTAAAGAAAGTATTCTTATTATTAATTTATATAAAAAAAAAATTTTATTTTTTCTTAATTTTGATAATATGTAAAAATATATAGATATGAAGAAATATTTATAAACATTTTAAGAATATGCTGAAAGAGTTAAATAAGGTTTCAGAGCATGCAGAATTATATACTCAAAAGTTAAGACTTGCAAGTATTATATTGTAGAATTTATTAAAAATTAATACAATTAATATAATTTTTTAAATTTATTTCAAAGTATAAGACATATATATATATATATATATATATAAATCAAGGATATGTAAGAACATTTAAATATAATTTAAAGGTGTATAAGTCAATTGTTGCAAAAAATCAGCTTTTAAATATAATGTGTATGAATTGAATGCATATTTTTTATAACAATGGTATAAAATGAGAATGGGAGTACATGTATTAATATTTAAACATTTCATATACAAGGTTAGGAGGATGCATGAATATTTAAAATAATAAATACCCTTATAGATAAAAAAGAATAGTAATAAAAAACAGTGAGATTTAGATACACTTATCTTATATTTAAAATCGTCAAAAATCTCTTAGAATTTTATGTAAAATTTCATTCTCTATTCTTCTTCCTCTTCTTCTTTGTCTTCATTTATTCTCTTTCTTTCTTCTCTTTTAAAATTTTAAAGAAAAATGATTAAAATCCATTGAAAGAGGCCTTATATAAAAAATAGATACAAATATGCCTGTTAGGCGTGCATTAGATATTAAGATATAAACTGTATGTCATAAAAATGTTTATTAGGTGTGTGCATTCTACCTTAAATATACATGTGTGCCTCTAAGATACAAATCGAACATGGCTATTGTACCCAAAATACGTATGAGTATCCTACGAGTGTTATTTATGCGTGTCATTACTGTATAAAATCTGCATATGCGTGCATTAGAGGCCGATCAGACATTACTCAATTTAATCTAATCCAGTCATAACATTAATTTTGACCCAAAATTTTATTTGACATTAATATAATTATTAACTTAAATTAATTAATCATCATTAGATATTAATTTACAATCTATACCATATGAATAAACTTTAAGCAGAGGTGATTCATTCTAATAGTAATACTTATTCTTGGTTTTTATTTTTTGTGGAAAAGAACAACTCTAAATAAAGTTCATGAAGCAATTAGACTAATGATAATAATACGAGCTTTCGAGTAGGTCCACACTGAGCTCAGGAGCCCTATACCACAATTATAACTGTTCAACCGTAAATCTAATCGTTAGACAACTTTTTTATTTTTAAATAAAATAAAAAAATTTTATAAATTATAATTACCTAATTTTAACCGAATAATTACGGCTTACAACACATAACCTCCGGGCTATCTAAAGACTGAGCAATAGAATGGGTGACCCTTTCAATTGGGTTATAAATATTGAGTAATCGATTGCACGTCAAATCCAATCAAAGGAATTATAAAATATAAAGTTCTTTGTACACCTTTTTTTTTAAAAAAAAAAATTTAATTCTTTTATATGGTTAACAATAAAAAAAAAATAAAATATTAGATTTAAATTAATGTTAAGCACAAATATATAGAAAATAATTACTAACTGCTCTATTATTATGTATTGTAATTTTTTTATTTGGATAAATAAGTATATATTTTAATTAAAAAATATTTATAATTAAATAAAACTGCTTAAAATACAAAATATTTATAATTAAGCTGGTCCACATTTCGGTGGCATATGCCCAGGCTAACGGGTAGGTGGAGATTACGAACCGTACGCTTCTCCACGGGTTAAAGACTAAGCTAGAGGACGCCGGGGGCTCTTGGGCTGACGAACTCCCATCCGTCCTCTGGTCTTATCGGACAACCCAAAAGGAACCAACGCGCGAGACACCCTTTAGCCTCTGTTACGGGACTGAGGCGATAATCCCAATCGAAATCGGGCTTCCAAATCTCAGGGTGGAGTCCTTCGACCCACAGACTAACTCCCAGAAAATCAGGGAGCACTTAGACTTGTTAGAGGAGGCCCGCGACGCCGCCACAATACTGACAGCAGCCTACCAACACCGAGTTTCCCGATACTACAATAAAAAGGTGAAAGCCCGACAATTCGATGTTGGAGACTTGGTCCTACTAGGCGTTGAAGCCACAGGTAAGCTGGCCGGCCGCAACAAGCTCTCCCCTAACTAGGAAGGACCTTTTTTGGTCTCCGCCGTCCTGCGAAACGGGGCATACAAACTCCGAAACCGGGGTGGAAAGTTGGTCCCGCGAACGTGAAACGCGATCCACCTCAAACGCTACTTTCAATAGGGAACCCAAGTACGTACTCGCCCATTTGTGTGCATTCATTCGCGTGTTTGTTTTAATTTGGTAAAATGATAAGTTTACTTAGCATATAGAATTCTAGTCTTTGTGTGCATACATGTATGCTGTGCTTTATTTACAAGGTTATCCGACCTAGACTGCCCCTAAGTCGGGAGGGTCTTCACCCTCTCGTTAAACCCTCGTCATCCAGGAGGCCAAAAGCGGTCGAATTTGAACCTCGGTCATTCGAGCGGCCCATTTGCGGTTGTATTTAAACCCTGGTCATCCAGGTGGCCCATGAGCGATATATTTTAAACCCTGGTCATCCAAGTGGTCCACAAGCAGCCTAATTAGAACATCGGTCATCTGAGCGGCCCGTCAACGGTCGTACTAAACCTTAGTCATCCAAGTGGCCCGATAGCGGTCAAAAACCTTAGGGGGCTAGCGCAGCACAGGCGACGACCTCCCTCACGGGGAGTAGCAACGTCAGTCAACGACGGTCAAAGGGAGAAGCATTTCTTCTCCAACATTGGCTGCCCAAATCATCACTTGTACTGCGCCACCGGGCTGGTTAACACAACCGCCTGCCGAGCTTAAAGACTTGGCTCCTTAGGTCGCCAGCCAACCAGGTTGGCCGTCCCACGTAACAACCCTCTCTACGAGGAGCTAGCGTGATTATGCAGCAACGAGAAGCGTTCCTTCTCTGCACTGGCTGTCCGATTCGCCACTTGGGCAGCACTGCCGAGCTGGTTAACACAACCACCTGCCGAGCCCAAGAACCTAGTTCCTTAGGCAACCAAGCAACGGTCGCCGGCCAACCAGGTTGGCCGCCTAATGCAACAATACGCACAAACACAAAAAGTAATAAAAATCAATGGACACCAATTGGAAAAAATTCCCGTTTTATTGCATTTAATTGTATTATGCGGTTACATCAGTACAAGAACAAAGAGGAAAACACAGCGGTCGTCTCTGGCTGTCATGGGAGATCACTCACAAGGTCTTCTTTGCGCTGTGCCACTCTGTTGGATTGATTGATGAGTTCGGCTAGAAAATTGGGATCAATCAACTGCGCAATGCGTCGGCCAACGTTGATCCCCTCCAACAGCCGCGCATGCAGCATGCCTTCAAGCTCGATGGGACGGATGCGGAGGGCCAGTCATTCTCCAGGTCTGTGATTCGGCCAGCAAGCCGCTTCTTGATTTTATTATATCAATCTTCCTCCTCTTTCAAACGAGTAACCTCAGCCTTCAGCTCAGCGTTCTCCGTCTCCATACCCGCTAGGACAGCCTTAAGGGTAGCAGTCTGCTCGCGGAGCTCCCCTCCTGAAGTAGTCAGCTTGGCATCCAGCCAAGCAATCTCAGCATCCCTGTCTGTAATAATACGATCGCGTTGCTTCACCTCCCGGGAAAAGGCTGAGATCAACCTCCTTGACTGCACGAGACAAAATCAAAGTGTAAGTTATAAATACAAGGAAGAAAGAAGTGCAAAAGGCCATTACAGGAATCATACCTCGTAAATCTTCCTCGAGGGCCTCTCAGGCCTGGACTCTAGTCCTAGCCCAGTTGGCGGTGGACCAGGAGCGTCCTCTCACGCCAAGCTCGCCTCTACCTCATCCAGAATGCGATCCAGGAACGCATCGGTATCACTCAAGGCAGCCGTAGGCTCCTCTCTTGTAGCCTCTGGAGTAGCTGCCACAAGCTCCTCTCTGGGGGCCTTTGGAGCAGCTGCTGAAGAGTCGAGCGCCGCTATTGCCTCCACAGCAGAAGTCCGCGTAGCCATCACCAACTCATAAGCAAGCTCCTCAAAATATCCCATCGATTCAGCACCACGAACCGCTTCGGCGTAAGGCTGCGCTAAGATGACTCCTGAGTCAGTCGGCCAATCCTCGTAGGTCTTTTCCAGGCCTGCGGTTCTGCCAGCCCCGCCGCAGATCCCGGTTGCCACGTAGTCGATAAAGGACGGCGAGGACGAAGGTGTCTCTAGCACCTTCTCTGGCAGCAGACCAATGAAACATTCATCTGTGGGCCACATACGGATGAGGATGCCCTTGGAATCCTCCGAGTTCATCATCCTCACAGGCGGCATAGGTTTTCTAACTGGGGAAGGTGGACCCCAGTTCGCTTTCCTCGTTTCCTCTCGAGAAATCAAAAAATCCCTATTAAAATCGTCGAGGTTCTCCTTTATTGCCTTCAGCAGCCAATCATAAGCCGCCCACTCCGCCGTGGATGGCGTCCCAGAATACGCTTTCGGAATCTAGCCCCACTCCTTTGCGATGGGTCATTTGGCCCCGACGCTCACGAAAAAGATCTGGTTCTTCCAGTTCTTCAACGAGTCGTGAATGGCTTTATTAATTTTTATTCCGATACGGGGGGAGAGCGATATCCACTCTCCCCCCTGGTTTACTTTGAACAAAACCCTAACGCCGGACATCTTAAACTTCTGGCCAAGTTTTCGAGCAAAAATGCACATGGTACAGAGGTACCTCACGGCATTTGCGTGAAGCTGGGCAATGGGTACTGGCAGAGCCTTCATGATCGACTCTAGTTCTTCTGGCAACGGTAGGCGGAGGCCGCTCCTCAGATGGGCCTCGTAAACGGTAATATGCCCCTCCGGTGGAGCATAGGCCCTGTCGTTTTTTGGGAACTCTCTAGGCAATCTCCTTCGGAATATTAAATTCGATGCACAGAGCTTTGACGTCGTTTTCTCTCAGAACGGAGGCAAAATCGATGACGGAAGCCATGGCACTCAGAGGACTAGGGTTTTGGAATGTCACTGAAAAACGGGAACGAAGAAGACAAAGGATTGAAGGCGTAAGTGACTTCAAAATACGGAAGGAAAACTTAAGCGCCAAGCACGAAACCCCTCATTAAGGACACTGTTGGCCTTGCCACGTGTCGCCTCCCTACTTGGCCCTGCAAAAGGCAGATCTTTGACGCATTAATGGCTAGGATATCCACCCAACCAAAGGAAGACATGTATCGCTTTCTGCCCTGTAAACCGGCTAAATACTGGCAGAAAACGCTTCCAGAATTGACCAAGACGGTCAACAATTTTGATGCTCTGGAATTGATCAGGACGGTCAACAATTCTGGTGCTCCGAAATTGATAAGGAAGTCAACAATTCTGGTATTCCGGAATTGACCAGGACGGTCAACAATTCTGTTCTCCGGAATTGACCAGGACGGTCAACAATTCTGGTCCTTCGGAATTAACCAGGACGGTCAACGATTCTGGTCAAACTCTCCTCCACGCCTTTCATGAAGCTCCACGGGATCCCCAGGGCAATAAGGGGCATCCCATCATGAACATACTGGAGGCTAGACTTTTGGCTATCAGCATAGGAGGCTAGTGATGAGTATACCAGAAATGGGCTAGCCCCAAAAAGTCAACAAAGGCCCAAGAGGGACGGTCAACGTTTCTTGCGGCCTAGAATTGAATGGCCCAGGACGGTCAACGCTGGTGTTGACCGTCGAGGCGGCCAACGCACACGCAGACGGTCAACTCTAATGTTGACCGTCCGCGTGCTGCACTTTAGGCCCAAAGGAGGCTTTTCTACAGTAATGAGCCTGATCCATTCGAGCCCGTGATCCATTAGGCGGCCAGCAACGGCTCTTCAAGCATCTCTCACGGTCTCAGCTGGCACCAAAAAGGATATTGGTAATATTGGCGCCTTTCACATAAGGAAGGCGCCAGATTTATCCAAATCCTTGCAAACTAAGACTCTCCAACGGTAACATGCACAGAAGAAAAGCGTCCGATTTGAAAAGCTGTTGGCCGCCTCAGAAGGAAACTATCCTTCACAACTTGGCAGCTGACGCCTGCTCCCAATGGCAAACCATCCAGCATATCACGGAGACAATCACTCCTAAAGAAGGAGGATCGTCCTCTCAACCATAAAAGAAACCCTTGATTCACCATGGAGGGCACGCTTTCATTGACGCCTTTGAACTATGCTTTCAATTACTCTCTCAGACATTAAACTCTCAGAACTGCCCAAACTCTCTGCTACGCAAACACATACCCGAGCAACCCTAAGGCAAACAAGTGCGCCTCTCATAGCCATTTAATGCCTCCCACCTTCCAGATCCAAGAAGACCTCACGTGTCTCTTACATCTGGAAAAAACTACTTATTTTGTCTCTCTCGTTCTCTCAATTTTAATTTCTTTCTTTCGAAGACTGTTTGGCTGACTTGAGCGTCGGAACGTTTTCGGTGGGACAACTTTCCGCCGTCACACTGACCTCCTGTTCTGTTTAGTGGTGTGCAGGATCCAACTCAAGGAACGGAGTCGGGGCCACATCAAGAGGATCATCCGAATCTGTTTGAAGTTCGGATCCCAGAGACGTATCAAAACCAATTGATGCATGACCTGTGTTGGACCCATGGTTATAAGTAGGCATGCACCTAATGAACGCTTTTAGGGGTTCATGCGCATAGGCCAAATATCCATACTTAATGTTCACCTCACCAATACATTTAAATATTTTAAATAAAATATTGATATTTGATACGCGTCTGAAAAATATTTATACACTATACAGATTGTGCCTCGGCGCATGATTCGTGCCTGATCATCGCATATGTACTAATTTTATATAAATAGACCCATTGGCCAATTTTTGATCATTTCAGCTGTTATCAAGTAAATATAAGTGTATCTAAATTCATTCTTTCTTTGTTGGTATTTTTTTTCTCTATTGAGTATTTCCTATTTTAAATACCTATACATGTGTTATTTTGGTACTTAAATAATTATATTTTGTATGCAAGTGAATCTTCTCTCATTTCATATAATTTTATAAAAAGCATGCCTTCAATATAAATAAATCACATTTAAGTGCTAAATTTTTACGATATTATTATTGCATGTCTTTAATTATATACTTATGTATATCTTAAATTATCGCATAATTATCTCTGTATATTTATAATCAATAAAATTTATTTGAACTATGCTAATTTCTTGCATTTTCTATGAATTAATTTCTATAATTTTATAAAATACAATTTAGCTACTAATTATCTTCAATTTCTACATACTATTTCTGTAAATATCTAATTTTATTGCATGTCACATATTTGAAGATATATAGAAAGAAATTTGCATAAACTTTAAAGAAGAAAATATTTTTCTTTGGTATTTAAAAATTAAGAAATATTTGTATTTGAGTAGAATTTTTAATTTGACTAAATTGAATCATCATAGAGAATTAATAGAATATATTTAAAAATATATTAATATATTACTAGTAAATTGAAGGTTGAATTATTTGTGAGTCAGAAAAGCATCAATAAGTCAGAAAAATATATTAATATTTTTAAACATTGTATGAGCTGATTAACGATTTTTAAAATAAGTTCACGTCTTAATATCAATTTGAGTTTAAATCAAATGAATTAAAAAATTAAAATTTTGACTCTTGAGGATAAAAATAAGATTTAACTTAGTTGTGGATTAAGGAGTTATAAATTTGATTTTGCAATCAAGGATATGACAACTGTAGTTTATTTTTATATTATTTAAGCCATTTATGGCTATTTTATTTGTAGATTCACGGCACAATATTTATTTTAATTTTTTAAGTACATGGGATAAATTTTTAAAATTTTAAAATAATAAAAAATTTTAATTTAAATAAATTGAGGATTATGGAATCAATAAATTGGACTAACAGGATTGGAGATATAGCAAGAGGTGCAACTATAGTCGATATGTTTTGGAATTGTCAAAAGTAAATATAGGTTTTGCTCATTTTTTTTAATCTTTTATCTCTTCCATCTTTCTCTGTATCAATTTTGATAATTTTAATACAGATAAACATATAATTTGGTATATGAATATTAGTTTTTAATAATTATACAAATACAGTGTGCCCAATTTCGGCACTCACCAAAACTATCTGAATAACTCCTTGTATCTGCTTCGCATTGATAATTTTGGGACTTCTTGATTTCTCTTTGTAGACCTTCCTTTACGGCCGAATCATTTTCAAGACTGCTTAAACTCTATTATTCAAGAACTTTGATTCGATTATAAATCATAAAAGAACTAAAATGAAAGGAGGGTGGTGGGGCCTTGTGGCGTAATTCCTGAAGAAACTTTTTGAAGTTAAAAAAATTTAGATAATAATAATTATTCTCTCACTATTAATTGAATAGTTCGGATTAAAAAAAATAGGAGTTCTGATCCATCTAAATATAAAAGATAGCGGCCGTAAAGGTCAATTATTCCTAAATGTGCTTAGAAAATTTTGTCTTTTATTTGATAACGGTCCACCGAATTGTGCAAATTACTGTCCCATTAACTCATATTTCAAATTTTTTTCACAAATGAAAACGATTTATGAGTTTTTTTGGGTCAATTGTAGAGGCAATTTCACCATTTTTTCAAAGCTTTCTAGGTTAGAAGTCATATTTGATATATAAGTCTTGTCATTTTTTCCACATAGTGATCTTAGCGGTGATGATCGAGTCGAATTTATGCATGAGGTTAGCTTGGGGGATGAGAGAACTTAAAATTCTCGCTTAGTTCGGTCTATGGACAGCTCTCAATTATTGAGCATGTTACTAAATTATGCACGAGTTGAACAAGCTACTCTAAATTCTTAATGCATCGTATAAGATGAAGTATTCAAAAATTTCAGTCAAAGTTCTAATAAAAACTTTTCTACTATAGATTATTCTATATTTTAACTCTTTAGAAGATTATTACTGAGAGATTATAAAAATTCTATACTCTAATGGTTGTCTGATTGACTACGGTGCAACACAGTTAAGCACACTTATATCATTAGGCTCACATACTTAGAAAAATGTATTTCTTTACTAGTTGCAAGATAATATTCAAAAAAATCGAAATCAGGATAGGATTGAGTGTTTTCGCGTCTCACCGTAGTATACAAATGTCGCGATTCCTGATTGTTTATATATATAAGAGACATGAGACTTATAAGTGAGTTACTGGTTCTAATATTTTTTTAATTTTTTTTTTATCAGTAAGTTTTAATTCTTTTAATATATGCCTATTATTTAGAATGATATTTAAACTTATCATATATATAGAGAATTTAAATAATTATACCTGACAAATTACATTACAACCATTGCTTTTTTTTTATAAATATTTTATATTTTTATATACTGATTACTTAATAAAAAAAAATTACACTTCCTACGTCAAGGGCAACCATTATCATAGAAATGGCTTAATTATCATAGAGAAATATATCTTAATTTTTTTAAAAAAAATATTATATCAAAATCTAATTATAACATTTATATTTATTAAATATAAATTTTAATTATTAAAAAATTAATAAAAATAATTATTTATAAGATATTATTTAATGTTTAAATCTTAGTTTTTAAATTTAATCAATTTAAACGCTGACGTGACTTTCTCGAGTCTTTGTCAAGGCCATCAAGTCTCGCTTTACGCGTGGAGGAATTTGTTGCAATTTAATTTTTTTAAAAAAATAATATTTATTTATTTATTTATTTATTTATTAAGATTTGTCATTACTTAATTATATCAAACAAATATTTTGTCTCCTCTTTAGCTTATATTTATATCCGTTTCACTTGTAATTACAGATTAGTTTGAGACTACAAATCAACAATAATTCCTGTAATTCCCATCTCATTGTTTTTTTTTTTTGTAAGAAAATAAAAAAATTTGCCAGTGATATTTATTGAGTCTGAATAGTCTATTTTAATCATAAGAAAATAATCAACAACGTAAAATAAGTACATAATAATTATAAATAATAAAATAAGATACGATTTTTATGTGTAAAATTTCATTTAAAATAAAAAAAACTCACGAGACTAAAAGTCTAAAAATATTTTCACAATATAATATTTTCGTTATACAAATTATAAATATAAGATCACAATATCATATCTTAAAATAAGCTTGAATAGCAGGGAATACAAAATAAAAAAAATAAAAATCGATAAATATTCTTCTTAACGTTAATAATAGCATATCCAAAGTCGACGGACATAGAATTCAATTCTCTTCTATTTTTCTCATAAATGGCACTTCTACTGATTTTTTTTATTTATTTGTGTTCTAATTGGATGAATTTCTTATTTGGGTCATTAAATTTTTTATATGGATTGGCTTTTACTTATACAATATAAAATATAGTATTTTATATAATAAATTTGTTAGTTTATAATTATAAAAAAAATATTTTAAAAATATCAAGCAATGCCACGTTTTTATAAGAGGGTTCCAACGACTGAGTTATGGAAGTCAAAGTCAAGATTTGATGTCGTGGGGAATGAAAATTCGGGCAGCTGTCTGGTGGTCTTTTAGGTTTTTAAGCAATAGCTATAAATTTATATTTTTTAAAAAAATATAAAAATTTAAATAATTATATTTTTGTGTTATTTTTTATAATATAAATATTTTGATATTTAAATATTATTTACAAACAATAAAAAAACTATTTATATTATTTTTTAAGAGATTTTTTTGAATATAAAACATAAAATTTTGAATTTAAAAGATTTAAAGAATACCGCAGAAGTAATAGATGCATAATAGAATGTCCCTGTATATGTTATTATTACGTATAAAATTTCTCTGTATGTAATTTGAATGATCGAGGCTGCCCTGCTTGCTTGAAACTCGGTTGTTTCATTTCAGACCCCAATTTTGTTGAACTAGGCAGTCAATTCTGTGGTTTTTGAATCGTTAAATGAAAATATAACAATCTTTATTTTATAATCTTTTAAATATTAAATATAATAGCAATTATATTTTTAAGTGATTGTATTATAATATAAACATTTTAATATTTTAAATTCTATAATTTTTTTTTTTAAATTAACACATTATATAACTTCTTAATTTTATAAAATAAATATCATTAGATCTTAAAAATTTGATGATGCAGAGCAATGGGGTTCCCATAGGGTTAGCCCCATTGACTCCTACTCTTCCACGGGGTTTGGATATTACTAAGTCCTGATTGTTCATTTGTAATCTGATCAAGATTTTAAAATTTTTATAATTTTAAATTTTCCAAGCAAATAATTTTTCAAGCAATTTAGCTATGCAACACGCTACAAATATCAGACTTGACTATTAGCTTAAAATCGATCTTTTATATTAAAGATTTATCACATAAAGACCGAATACAAAAATAAAATTAAGGATTCAGAAATCAACCTCCAACAATTGATATTAACCATAACAGGTCAAATCTTAAAAAAATTCTCACTTATTTGAGTCTTCCAAACCATAATACCTATCAACAATGGTGTATGATTATAGTATCAGATTTAGAAATTCAAATCAAGTACCATACTTATATAAAATATTTTCATTAAAATTTCTAGGGCAATTATCATATAAGAAGAAGTGGGTGAGAGGTTATCCCAAAATCAAAAAATTATGAGCCACTTCAGTTGATTTTTTTTTATACTAAAAAATAAAAAATCAACACTAACTACTAATAATCTCAAATACTTTAGTCATACAATATAATATACAGGTACAAACACAAGCAATTATTAATATGAGATCAAAAGAGATAAAACAACCAATAAAACGATCTTCGTAAGAGCTAAAAGAACACATCAAAAGTTTACGAAGAACCGGCAATAAATCAAAGCCCAAACAATTAATAAAGTCGTCTCTTTATTCTTTTCTCTCATTTTTGCTTCGATGCTTTCAAATGTTTAAAAATTATTTAAGCCCCTCACTTACGAATTAGTTACTTTTTACAATACGTCTGTCATTTGAATATCTGTTTAAAATATCAGATGCATCATCCAAACTCTAGTAAAAATTAGTAAAGTCATTTTAAAATATTAGCGATAGATATATCTCTGCCAGCTTGAATAACATATCCCTGCTAGAAATACACATTATTTTTTATAGCAATAAAAGAACAACTCTAAATAAAGTTATTCAAGGCATTAGAAAAATGATAATAATATATGAGATTTCGAGTAGGTCCATCGTAAAGACTAAGCAATTCAATGGGTGACCCTTTCAATTAGGTTATGATAACTGCAAGGGCCACAAAATTTCCAAGTCTCCTTGATTATCTTCTCGGTCGGACATCAAATCGAATGAAATGAATTATGAAATATGAAGTTCCTTGTATACCCCTCCTTTTTTAAAAAAAAAATGTTAATTTTTTTATTTTTTTATAAGATTAATAACCAATTATAATAATAATAAAAGATTAGGTTTAAATTCATGTTAAGCACATAAACATGTATGATAAACTCTTCTTTTTTTTTTTTTTTTATTTGGGTAAGTAAAGCGTATATTTTTGTTGGAGAACTTCATCTTGAGATGTGGGATGGAGGTTACTGCATTGAACGCGGTCAAGCACGGCTGTCCGAGTATTGCATTGTATACCGCGGGCAGGTCCACAACGAGGAAGGTGAGGACCTTGGACGCCGTCCTCGGATAGGTTCCCAGGGTTACCTCCAACTGGATGATAACCTGGACGGGCACTGGCTCATTGTCCAGTCCGTAGAGTGGCCATTCTGGTGCCTTCATTCGATTTTTCTTAAGCCCTAATTTGAAGTAAGCATCAAGATACAGCAAATTATGGGAGTTTCCATTATCAACAAACACCCATTTCATCTGATAGTCATTCGCTCTATCAGAAACGAGTGCGGTTACAACCAGGGGATCGGAGTGGGGAGAAGTTACATGATCTAAGTCTCTATTGCTAAAACAGATAACATCATCTTCACTCTCAGGCTCCGTCCTTGGCCTCTTTGCTGCCGCAAGCTCACGTCCATCTCCTCCCGCCGGCCGACTGGAAACCATGTTCACGACCCCCGCAGCCACTCGGTTTCTGGGGGGTTCAGCATCTCCACCGTCCTTGGGCCCTGAGGTTTGTCCGGGTCTTTGGAGGAAGTGGTTGAGGTGACCCCTTCTGATGAGCTCTTCAATCTCCCTCTGCAGAGTCCTGCAATCCTCCGTGCTGTGGCCCCCGGAGCGGTGAAAGTCGCAATATTTTAATTGGTCCCCACCGTCCGGGTTCTTCAGTGCCTTGGGCCACTTTAGGAACTTTTTTTCCCGGATCTGCATGAGGACATTAGTACGGGAGTCGTTCAGCGGCGTGAGATGTATAGGTCGCGGCTCTCTTTGGGAGCTCTGCCCGACCTTGTGCTTGCTTTTTGACGTCTGGGGACTTTGATAGTCCCCAGCTTTCCTTTTTCCTCCACGGCCTTTGGTTGAGGGAGCTCGTCCCTCTCCGGCCTTTTGGCGTCATTGGCCTCTTCAGCCGCGATGTACGCTCTGGCCACAGACTCAGCCTCCATGAAAGTCTGCGGACCTTTGTGAATGAGGTGCTTGAAGAAAGCACCTCCTTCAAAGTCCGAGAGGAAGGTGTTTAGCTTGACCTCATCGGTCAGTCTTGGGATCTGCCTGGCCTCCGCTACGAACTGTGTCAGGAATCCTCGTAGGCTCTCCCTGGCCCCTTGTTTGATTCGAGTGAGGCACCAGGGCTGCTTTTCCACCCTCTGCTGGAGGTAAATTGGGACAGGAAGGCCGTCGCCAGTTTTCCAAAATCGCGGATGGAGTCCGCAGGCATCCCATAAAACCATATCTGAGTGTCCCCCTTCAAAGTCAGAGGGAAACACTAGCACATGGTTGTCTCGCCGAGGCCCTGGAGGTTCAGGTGCTCCCTGAAATGGTTAAGGTGGTCCATGGGATCACCACTGCCATCGTACAGCTCCAGACTAGGCATCTTGAACTTTGGGGGGAGCGTCCTCATCCTAATCTCCGTGGAGAACGGAGATTGGAGCGCGTTATCTCCTCCTCCGCTGCTCTCTCGTAGCATCAGGTTCCACCCTCTTTCTGGTTTGGCCTCCACTCGGGGTGGGGCAGCCATCCTTCTTTCGTTCAGGTAGTGCCTTAACTCATAAGGCTCCTGAACTGCGCGACGCTGAGGGGTCGTGCAGGCTCCTCTCAGGGGAGCATCTCGTGGAACCGCCTCCTGGCCGTCGTGCTCACGGTGATTCCGTTGGGCTTCAGAGTGGCGCCTCTCAGGGCTCTCGTCTCGGACCCGAGGACCTGGTTGGTCCTCAACTCTCCGCGACGCTTTGCTACTGGAGGCCACCTGGGTCCTCGAGTTATCATGCCAGTTGGGAGGCCTTTCGCGGCGACTGCCGCCTCTGTTTCCTCCCTGCGATGCCTCAGCCTGGGAGGCTCTGTGAGGAACTCCCGGCTTGAGCTGGTCGATTTTGGAACAAAGGGCAACGAAGGCCTGCGACATTCCGTTTACCTTGGCCGCCAAGCCCCTCACCACTGGGTCAGGGTGATCCTCAACCCCAGCACAGGGATTAGCGTTGCCCCTGTGAGGCCACCTCTTTGGGAGCTGCGCTTGCTTGCGCCCTTGTGTTCACCATTTCGGGATTTGAAGCTTGTGTTATTGTGTACTTCTGAAAAGTGTGAAAAGCAGACTTTCAGTCACTTTCTACAGACGGCGCCAATGTTGCGTCCGGTGAATCTGGCCGTACGTCAGATAGAGTGCGAGTAGCTTTTTAAGCGTGCGGACGGACAAATTGGAGCAACACAAAATGAGCAGAACTCGAACGGAGAAAGAAAAGTACGGGGACAATGGGAGAACGCGTTAGTTTACGTGAAAAACCCCTTTATCTGACAAGTGGTGAAAAGCCACGGCAACGGATGAGCAGTCCGAGAAATCTCACTATAGTGATGAAAAAGGAACAAAGGATGCCTCGGAAGCTGTTCGCCTTCTCAGGGTATTACAATGTAAGGAAAACAGATTTCTCTCCTCTCTCTTTTCTCTTTGCCTTAGTTTTTCTCTTGAGGATTCTTGTTCGAGTGTGAGTAGATGGATTCAGAATCAGGATCCTTTTTCAGTTCCTGAAATGAGGTATTTATAAGGGACGTGATGCCGTAAGGGAGGCGACACGTGGCGCTGGCGTGTCAGGGCTGCCTGCCACCATTGCCACTATTGTAGGTGCGGTTGTGACAAGGACACCTGTCACAGTCTGCAGATACTGTGCTCAGAAACGCATGGCCTGCAAGTACGGCGCGTCAGAAGTCGTTGGTCGCTTGTGGCAGTATGCGCCGTGCAAGTCATCTGAGCTGGCATCCTGGCTATTTTGGCTTTTCTGGCGGTCCTCGTCCTTTAATGGGCTATAGCGTCCTCTCGGACTGCCAGCGTCTTTGTCGTTTAACCCTGATTCTTCAGGTGCTCGAAAATGGGCTAATTAATTGGGCCTGATTTGGTTTGTGGACCTCTTGGGCCTGCGATTGCCATCTGGGCCTTGGGTTCTAGGACTCATCATAATTATACCCTAAAATTAAAACTAGTTGTTACGTGTATTTTTAATATAGGTTTGGTAATAGATAGTTTAACTTTAATCATTGTAGTATTTTTTATACTGAAAATTATTTTTATTTTCTTCGTAAAGCAATTTTTAAAGATTTTTTTACGTAAATTATATTAATTGAGCTTTGTATTTGTATTAATTTGCGATAATAGGGATTTTATATTTCACTGTAAAAAATAGGATCTTAATTTTTTTAATAAAAAATTATTAGGTTGAAATTTAATGACGAATATTTAAAAATAAAAGGTAATTATATTGTTTTAAAAATTTTTTATAATATTAATATTTATTAAATATAAAATTTAATATTCAAAAAATCATCAAAAATAATTATTTAAAATATACTATTTAATATTTAAATTTCAATCTTTAAATTTAATCAATTTTAAACGCCATCGTGACTCTCTCGAGTCTTTGTCAAAGTCATCAAGATGTCAGTCAACGATTCACTCAAAAAATACACGGACAGGTGTCCCCATTTAATTTTTTTAATAATTAATTATTTAATTATTTTTATATTTAATTAACAAAATTTCTCATTACTTAAATATATCAAAAAATATATATTTTTTCCCCATTTTTTTTTATATTTATATCATTTAACTTATAATTATGGATCACTTCGTATCCCAGATTTGTTGCATCATTCATCAGAGAATAGGGTACCCTTTGAGAATGTATGCATTGAGAGAAGATGATTGTTAAAAGAAAATACAGTACATGCTCCACGTAAAAACTTGCTCTAATTCTAACAAATATATTATATTTAGATTATACAAAATAAATATCTTTTTGATAATACAAATCCTAATAGCACCAATCATATTATAAGATTTATTTAAAACTTTTTTAACCGAAAATGATGCAATTTGTACTGATAATGGAGCTTAGTTGGGGTGTTACATTTGCTTCCTACTGCAACTGAATATCAAGAAAGAGGCGGGAGGGAGCGAAAGCGGGAGTGTTGCAATACTGTATGGACGTCGTAGCACCCACAGTGTCATTTTGGCCGTTTGATTTCAAAATCAACGGCCCACATGGTGCCGCAACCGCTACAACGCCCGTACGCATTATAGCAGCCCTAATTTTGGGAGAGAGGCACGATCTACAAGGCTTTTAGCAAGTCAATCGTGAGACAAACGAGAGCCATAGGTTACATGTCATATAGTTTTTTGCACATAAACCATGAACGAGTTGAAGTCACAAAAAAGAGATCCACAGGTTTGCCGCGTAAAAGAGTACTGAATTAGCTAGTTCGATGATTTTATTGAAAGTTTCTACTAATTTTTTATTTGTCTATTTTGATTAGATAAATTTTTTATTTGGGTTGTTAATATTTTTATATTTATTTTTATTTATTTGTATGATATAAAATATAGTCTTATGTGTGATAATTTTGTTAATTTATAATTATAAAAATATTCAAAAAAAAAAATAACGCGTTATTATATGAGGTTTTCTGATGGAGTTAGAGAAGTCAAAGTCAAGATATGATTGGTGGGGAATAAAGATACGGCAGCTGTCATTGGGGGACTAAGGGCGCATCCTTGCATTCAACGTGATGCGACGTTGGTGGTCTTTAAAATTTTTAATTAAGTCCATAAATTTATATATTTAAAAATAAAATATATAATTATTATATTTTTGTATTATTTATTTATAATATAAATATTTTAATATTAATTAAAAACAATAAAAAACTATTTATATAATTTTTTTTAAAATTTTTTTAAATATAAAATGTAAAACTTTGAAAGATGTCACATCGTGGATCTCACATAATCTGAAAGATCGGGACTGCTCCGTTTGTTTGGGGCTCGGTTGTTTCATCTGAGATGCCAACTTTTCTTAACCACGCAGCCAACCCTGCGGTATCTGGATTGTTAGATGAAAATCTAACTATCCTTATTTTATAATTTTTTAAAATAATAAGTACAATAATTATTATATTTTAAAGTGATTTTATTATACTATATATGTTTTAATACTTTAATATTTTATATATTTTTTAAAAAAAGTTAACATATTATATAAACTTTTAATTGTATAAAATAAAGACCATTAAATTTAAAAAATTTGAGGATGTAGAGTCGTATGATTTTGATAGGTTAACCCCACGGACTCCAACTCTTCCACCGGGCTGATGAGTATCGATACCCAAGATCAACTGTTAAGGTCCATTCCCCTTGAAATTGAGTCTTGATGAGAATAAAACCCAATGGGCCCAAGAGGCCTAAGAGGTCCGAGCACCAAAGTCCACCAATGTAGTATAGTGGACTCAAAGTCCATTAAAATCTGTGGACTCAAGATGAGCCTTAAACGTTACCCCATCTACAAAATTGACGTGTTAGAGATTTGATAGCTGACCCTGTTAGATTGCAAAAAGATTGATGACTAGTGGAGCACATGATTGTGAAGAGAAAATATCACACCAAGTCCGCGTGCACGCAATCTTCCTGACACGGTAAAGGGATTTACAGAGTGGGTGGTAAGATCCCCTACACACGCCAACCCCACGTAAACTCCTCCCAAAGAAAAGTTTAACTACTATAAATATAATAACTATTTACTAAATAAAGAATCTAAGTATTTACTATTATTGGCCATAATAGAGAAAAAAAAAAGGGAGAAAAATTTGAGCACATTTTGTAATCTCTTTGTAACCAAACACACCACACTGAAATAAGTTCTTGGATCAAAATCCCATGATTTTTTCTCCTTATTTAAGGGAAGATTTTTTATGTAAAAATCTTATGTGCCATAGTCCTCATACTTTCTTCTTACTTATTTCATCCTTTGTATTACACGGGTCTTACGCGAGTATTCAAAAAGAGTATGCGATTTTAGCCGGATTCTCTTCCGTACAAGTACGCAAGATCCGAGGATTCAACATAACTAAATCCCGACCATTCATTTGCAATCTAGACAATATTTTAAAATTTTGTAAATCCATTAAAATCAAAAGGCTAAAAAGGTGAACCAATTAAAATTTTTAAATTCATTTTCTGTTGTTAGTTTACTTATTTTTATTTTTAATTTATATTACTATGAATTCTATTCTATGAAAAAAAAAAACAAATAAAATTGAACTAAAAGAATTTTAAATTAACACTCATTTTTAAATATATTAATTTTAAAATTTCACCATTCAGCATATATTTCCAAGTTGAGGTGGGCCTTGATATCATTAAAAAAATATACTATTTTAAATTATTTTTAAATATTTTTTAAATTAATTTTTATCTATTAAATCTCAACTGACCAAGTATTAAAATAAAAGAGCCACAAGGATTGCGACACCCTACGTGTTGTATTTTTGACAAACTGTTATTAGTTTGACCTAACTTTTTCATTTATTACTAGGCTATTAATTAAAATAAAAATAGAAGTGTATTATATAATAAAAAACAAAAAGTAAAAAAATCATTATAATATATTCATCGATGTACAATATCAAGGAATAACAAAATTACAATGATCAATCATGTCTTCCACAAAAAAAGATAGAAAGGAAAACTAAAAATATATAAAATTGTGAAAACCTTCTATCATGATGGCTTTCATATGTTAATAATAATAATAATAATAATAATAAATTTTATTATATCACCTATAAAAAAAAATTTCATAACAAAAATTAAACTAAACGGATGAATTATCAACTATTATGATCTATGAACATAGGAGCCGTAATATCATCCAGAAGAGGGGGAGCTGCAACGCTGTACAGACATTACAGTCCCTCGACGTTCTCGGGAATAGTTAAAATTTAAATTCAACGGTTTGCATTTTTTTAAAAAAATAATAAAAATAAACAAAAAGAGAAATATTTTTTAAATATATAAAAGTACGGGCCGTTGAATTTTAAGTCCAATAGCGCCACCGGTGTCGGAGGGGTCATGATGTGTACGGGCGTTGTAGCGCCCCACCCCTTTAATATCATCTCTAGCTAAAATTATAGTAGAGAAAATTAGCACGAGTGGAATGGGATAGCATGTAGAGGCAAAGCTTTTGTGACCGTGAAGCCAAACTTCTCATCCATGTTCATATTTTCCGGCTTGATCCCATCTCCAAGTTTCCAATTGAAAGAATGTATCAAGGAACCTAACATGTAAGGAACCATTCGATTCGCCAATGACATCCCTGGACAGATCCGACGGCCTGCACCAAACGGAATCAACTCAAAATCACCACCCTTAACATCGATCTTTGACTCTAAAAACCTCTCCGGCATAAATGAATTAGCATCTTCCCACACGCTTTCCTCTCTTCCCATGGCCCAGACGTTCACGAGGACCTGTGCACCCTTAGGTACAGTGTAGCCGGAAATATGAACATCCATAGCAACTTTTCTTGGAATCAAGAACGCCACCGCCGGATGAAGCCTGAGGGTTTCCTTCACTACTGCTTGCAAGTATGGGAGCCGAGCTATGTCTTCCTCTTCAATTGGGTTACCGGTGCCAATGACACGCTCGAGCTCAGCTCGAGATTTTTCTAATTTTTCAGGGTTTTTTATCAGCTCGGCCATTGCCCATTCAAACGTCGTTGAGGTCGTGTCTGTTCCGGCTACGAAGAGATCCTGTGATATATTTTCTCATCAGTTATATCAAATATATGATGTTACCCAAAAATTTAACCTATTACACTGCTACGAATGTCCTTTTAAGCTTCCAGATCATTCACTCACTCTATATTATTAATTATGGAGTGAGAAAAGAGCTTATTTACCAGTAATAGATGTGGGATAGCTGATAGATCGAACTCCTTGTTGTTGCCTTGGCTGATGTTTAAAATGGAATCTAATACATCTTCGTTCTTCTCCGACGAAACTGAAGCTTTTCTTGATGTCAGACGTTCATTTATGATGGAATTAAAAATCGAAAAAATCTTTTTCATAATGATTGTCGAGCGCCGCCTGATGCCTTGTGGATCGAACGGTTTAAGCATCGGGAAAAAATCGCTGCCGCTAAGGGTTCCAGCTTCGGCCACCATGGCCGAAATCAGGTCCTTGAGCTGATTTTCAGAGCCGCCATAGTCGGCCAGACCGGAGGAGAAGAAGGTGTTTGATATCAAATTCAGCGACGTAGTAAACGCTGCTTCACGAATATTCACCGCCGAACCAGCGGCGCAGCGATTCTGGACATGGGATATCAGCTGCTGCACCACCTTCCTCCGGAGGGCGCCGCTGGCGTCGATCCTACTGTTCGAAAAAATGAAAGATTTGCATATTTTCCGTAGATTTCTCCATTCAGAATCAGGAGGAAGAAACGCAACCGATGATTCGTGGTGGTCGAGAACCGAGACGGCGGCCCAAGGGTTTCGCGTTGAGAAGGAGAGGTCTTGCTTTTGGAGAACTTGTCTAGCCATGGCTGCCGACGATATGACCACCGTCGTCAAATACCCGAGTTGCACGGTCATCACCGGCCCGTATACCTTTGCGATCTCCCCAAACGATCTCTGCGGGTTGACGATATGATTTAACACGTTTCCGATCACCGGTAAAGGAAAGGGTCCCGGCGGCAACTGCTTCTGACTGTATTTGGTTCGTTTCAGAAGCAAAAGAAGATAATGAGTCGAAAGCCATATCAGCAAAAGACAGACCACACAGCTAAAAAGATTCATATCCAAGGAGATATATATATATATACACTTCTGGTACAGATCTCTGATATAAATCTATCGGAGAAGATGAGCTGAGTAAATGAAAATGTAGTATTGAATAATTAGCAGACAAGAAGCTAATTAAGCGCTCCAGGCGTGAGCACTTTCACCGGTGATGTATATGTCTTTGCGGTTAGGAGGGTTTGAGATGAACGCCATGGATGCAGGCCTTTATATACTTGAAGGAATCCGTGTATCTGTGGAACTGTGTAGGAACCCTCCTACACAGGTCATATTTAATTCTGTTTAATATATTGAATAAGATTTTGAAGATTTGACGATTTTCATGCATTAGACGGGCGTTAACGTATTTTTGTGTAATTTAATACGATTCATTGACTTTATTCAGAGAGTTCAAGTATAATATTCTGTTTTTAATCGAATAATAATTAATAATAATTATTCTCATTTTGAAAAAAAACAAAAAAATGAAAAGCCATTCTTATTATCTTGAATTATTCTCATTCTTATAATTTATTATCTTGAATTGTAGTTGTTAAATATAATATATTTTTAAATAGAGACCTTTGATTAGAAAAATCAATGGCCCCCGGATTACCGACGGCTGTTAGAGCCGTTGGATTAAATTTAAACATTACAAAAATATATAAACTATTAAATAAAAACCTTTTATTCACTACTAATAAACTATTTTATTAGTTATTCAAAATTCATGAAATTTTATTATTCTATTAAAAATAACAGCATAATTAATTTAAAATTATTCTATTATAATACTATTTTAAGAATTACTGGTCTAAATTAAAAAAAAATAAAATCTGATCCGTGTAGCAATCAAATTATTGAAAGTTGTCGAAATTATTATAATGTGATTTGTGCAGTGTGGACTTTGTCTGCCCATCGTTCGAGCTGAAAATATTGAAGTCACCGCAGCCTGGTTTATGTTGTTAGGCCATCTCTTGAACAGTCCATTCATGGCGACTCCTTGACTTTGTCAATAATTTCTGCTGGGTTAAAGCCATAAGTATAAGAAATTTTGGATAAATATCCTCCTCAAAAGACAATAAATGGGAATCGGATCGATAAAAATCTAATCAATAATGGACTCGATCATACTGTATTAAAATAGTGGCAGTGATAAAACTATAATATAGCAAGTTGTTCTCAATAGATTCAGATAAGTTCTTGATATTCAACGGTTAAATATTTTTTTATGATATAGTTGCTCAATTATTTTTTTAATTCCTTTAATTCGAAAGAGAACTCTATACTTTCAAGCTTTCAAATACACTCCATTTATACAAAGAACTACGATGGCAAATAATTTCAATTGAGATACTCTTATTGTACCTCTCAGGAAGATGTTCTCATTATTACCCATTCTCCAACTAAGCGACCACGGAATATATATTTTAGTCAACAAGGTAAATTTGTCTTGAATATGACTATAATATGTACAATGTCAGTTTTTATAAGACACATATTCCTTCTCTTTTTAAATAAGGCTCCCACACCTTTAGCCAGTAATCTCCGTCCTAAAATTCAACCCTAAAATTGAAGGTTGAGGATTCAATTTCGTTAGACGGACTCTTATAGAGGTTACGGTCAAACAAGACTAACCTGGTAGTTTAGGTAGGTTGACGAATGTCATAACATGGCTAAAAATTTCAAATCAGAAGAGTATAATAAGTTGCGGATTTGATCACATTTGTATTAGAGATATGATGTAATCAAGGAAAAAAAAGTGACAAATATAGTCACATTTGTATCTGAGCTATAACAATAATTAAGGAAAATATAATCAATAAGCGACCATTTACAAAACACATTAGCAGTCTGGTCGAAATTAGGGAGCTGTTGTGAGTTCAGATAACATTCTTGGACGACAAATGCCATAACAGCGCTTCAGGTAAAGCCTTAACACATCTGATAAAGTCTTCAATTTTCACACAAAGAAAGATTCCAATGTGATCTTAAAAACTATAGTCTTGATAATATTATTATAATCTGTACTTAATGGACTCAGCTATATTCTCACTGTTTACCAGTCGAATAATTTCATGACATGGTCTTAATTCCAAGCAAACTCTTAAACTTTCAAACTCCCAATTCTAAACTTTAGAAAGTACGAAAATCTAGAAAATTTATGTAGTATCGCTTTAGGTTACTGTAGAAAGCAGAATAATGTTGTCTTATGCCGTACGTTATAGTGTGATTTTTTTTTTCTTCATTTTTTGGGTAACAATGACGTAATGTCAAATTTATTAATGCGTTACACCTAACCCAAAAAGAAGTGCTTACGTATTTATGCACCATGAGTAGATTTCTTAATATTATCAACAATTGAAATTTATTTTGGTAATATGAAGGGTTATGTAAAATATCAACTCTAAAAATTATTTTAATAATACCATGTTTAAATGAATTAATAAATTTTTAAAGTTAATTATGGGTTTAAATAAGAAATTAAATACTAGACCTAATGGAATTAGAATAGTGCTATTTAATACAAACTTAACCCAAATATGAGAATGTTTTAAACAGAATAGTTATGCTAGAGATGTGGATGAGCAATGCTTATTCATTTTAGACCAAAATATTAGCACCTAATGCATACTTATTAGGTGTTTATGTGTAGGTTAGATTTTATCTTAATACATGAATCAAGCCTAACCAGCATATGTGTGCTAGTTTATTACAAATAGACCTTTTAACTGATTTCATCTTTTTTTTTTTTTTTTTTTTGAGTTTTGAGAGAAAGAGAAGAGAAAAATAGAGTGAATGAAGAGAGAGAGTAAAAAAGAATGTGAATTTGAAAAGATTTCAAACTAGTTTTTTCTTTATCGTTATTCTTTTTTGAAATCTTTGAACATTTCTTATTTAAATACTTATATATGATTTTTCTTTGCCTATATGTCAATTAATTTTTATCTCATGGAAATTTTAAAAAGTTCATATCTTAAAATCATGGAATCCATGTTGAATTTCTAAAATTTTGGCATATATATTTCTACATGTTATTAATTTTCATTCCTATTGTTTTACATGCTATCAATTTTTATATATATATATGTTCCTGCATGGCAATTATTTATAAGAAAATGTGATGAAAACTGTTTTTCTTTTTTTTTATAAGTAATTTGTTTCACTAATTTGAGAAAATGTATGCATACTTGTATTTTGATACAGTGCTTTAAATTTTAATTAAATAAGAATTATTATAGAAAATTATTTGAATATATTATAATATATTATTTACTAATTAAAAATCAAATCTAATATTCGTGATTAAAAAATGTAGCATTTTTGTTTTTACTATAGGGGATAATATATATTTAGCTCACTCACTAGTTGTAAATAGTAGCATATAGTTTTTTATTATGTAAAAATAATTATAACCTAAACGTTGATATTTGACTTTTATTGGTGATATTATCATCAATTATTGATTCTTTTATATTTCAACAACTTTTGTATACTTCATATTTTAAAATGTTTTAATCGATTTTTGCTTGTATGATTTTAAATGAGTAATGATTTTTGCACATTCAATATTCTAATATTTGCATACTGTTTTTAAATGCTTTGTCAAAAATTTCATATTATCAATATTTTATATTTTTATCATGGCTATCATCTCATACACGTTGATTTAATATTTCTATATATTTAAAATTTATACATATTGTCACGTTCTAAATCTCAATTTCAAATTAACATTTAACCAATTGCATCCTCTTATGAAAATTAAATTTCGAATTAACATTTAACTAGTATGATAACTTGTTAACCAATCAATGCCTAAGTTTACATCAAAGTTGTACATATCTAACAAAATTAAATTTACTACCAAATCTTACCCATTAACTCAAACAACACACCTTGGGTATATTACATCTATGACAAAAGACGATCACGTAGGTGTAGACACAACTAATACAAAATCCATGATCCTTGGGATGATAACAAATAACGAACAAACTTTGGCAATATAAATGAATGTGTAGACCCCGAATTTAAAAGTACATGTGCTGAAGTGTCAAAAATAATAAGATTACCTTTCACCATGGTAGGCGACGCATCCGCATCTTGCACTGTGTAGCAAAAGCTCATACCAAAACATTGGGCTTCTTTACCGTTTGCCTCATAGGATGAGGAAAATTTTTAATCATGTGGCTGGGCTGACCACAATTAAAACAAACTCTCAAAATTTTGTAGCATAGCCTCTCTCCATGCAATTTGCCACAATGTGGGCATACAGGCGTTGTTGATTACGGGCCCAACACTCCCTAGATTTCAGTTATTTTTCTTTCCTTTCTCTACTAACTTTGCCTTTTTAAAGGATTCTCCTGATCCCGAATTTCCTCAGAACTTTGCCCTCCTCGATGGACTGTTTTCTTCTCGAATAACTTTTCCCTTTCTAGCTTCTTCTCAAATAGAAGAGTTTGATCCAACACATCTCCATATGTCCTCAATTTAAATATCACAAGCTGCCTCTGGATAGCGCCATTAAGACATTACAAGAATTTCCTTACTTTCCTTGCCTTGTCATAAACTATATGCAGGATATAGCGTGACAATTTCGTAAATTTGGCATCGTATTCAGCCACGGTCCGGTTACCTTATCGCAAATAGGCAAACTTGTCCTCATTTTACTCCCGTAGGCTTGTCGGGAAGTATTTGTCCATAAAAGCCCCACGAACATGTCCCACGTTATCTCATCATCTCCCAAACCCATGGCTCTCTTTTTTATGGAACACCAATAGTTTGCCTCACCCTCTAGATTGTATGTGGAGAACGTCACCTTGTCCTCTTCCAAGCATCTAATCACCATAAACACATTCCCGATCCTTCGGATCCAAATCTTCGCCTTGATTTGATTTTGTTCACCCATAAATTCTAACACATATTCATTAGTGAATTGGTCATACGCCGTGGTTCCTGGATTTGTTTGTGCCAAAATTCGCTCCGGGTTAGGCTGACCTCGAACCATCAATTCCTTTACATTCGTCATTCTTGCCATGATGTTGGGGCACAATTGAGGCATAAGGTCCAATATTTCCTCCTTGGCCTGCAATCTCTTAATCCTATTACAAAATATTAAACAAATTATAACCTCAAATAGAATTTAATCAAACTCAATCCTTAAGGCATCTCCCTACAATTTCTCTGATATCACATTAACCTATCATGTCTCAAATCTTGATCCCAAATTAATATCTAACAAATTATTATTGATTAATAAATTATCATTCAATATCATTTATATCATTCAGATGTGAACTTCACTTCAATACATCAACCGATCATAATGAATTAACACGACATCATATATAGGACCCAAAATAATTGTCATGTCTCATGTAACTCTGATATCAACCCAAACGTGATGTCGGATCTTACCTAAGAAGTGATGCCTATTCAAAATAAATATCAAAGTATACAAATTACGAAATTAAATCATAAACCATAATCTAATAGCCAACTATCAATTATCGAACAACTCAAAATAATTATAAGACCACAAAAATATTAATCCGTAACCTACTGTCTAACATTCAATATTTTATCATTTTAGATATTTTAAAAATTGCCTTGAAAATTAATACGACATACTAGACATTCTAAAGCTATCAAGGAACTAGAATACAACAAATTTGAATAACATAATATCATCCGAAACTGAATAATAAACTAAAATACAGCACTAAACACATTAACCATTGTCCAAAATCATTAAACAATATTTAACATGATTAAAATCTAATCTAATCTCCCCATGTCATCTCGATCCTTTATTACTATTCTTCAAATAAGAACTCATATATCTCATCTGAGAGGATTAGCAAAAATAGTAATAAGTAAATCAAAAACTCAACAAGATACTATAATGCATCAATGATCATATATATTGTGTATTAAAAATATATTGGAATGATTATAGATCATAATTAGATGCAATGATATAAAATTTTCATAAGACATGTATAAAAAAATTCAGTTTATACATTCCTAAAATTTTTAACATGTTCTTTGTCAATTTAAACATCAAATATGTTTGATTCTGATTTTTCTTAGGGATCAAAACTAGTAGGCCCTATTGACTAAATGAGCGGATATTTAAAAATAACACGATATTACATGAATAAAGAAACATGTTGGGTTAATATAATTATAAACTTCTATGGATAAAATCATTTATCTATGCAGATTCTGTTCTATAAACATTTAATAAATTATATATTATAGATGTGTCTTATCATATTGTACTAATGTATCATATATGTCTTGATATGTTATATTAATGCAATCTAGTTATTGAACGGGTTATTTGTGTGGTGTAATGTCATTTATTGATTTAAAAGGCCATGCTTATATTTGGTCTATTGACACAATTGTTAGTTGTGTCATGCTTGATTTTGAATATACTTTGTCATATCAATATCTTGTCAAAGAAGATGCACAACGCATCAACATAAATTGATGCCCTTCATATGATCAAACAAGTACAATTCAACACATTAAGAAGACCAAACAACTCAAATAGATAAAATATATGTAATCCCTAGGTTTTCATTATTGAATTATGATGTTACTAATACAATTTGGATTGATTTGAAAATAATTAAGCAATGAAAAATTGAGGAGCTATTTGATTATGGAAATTAGGCCAGTACATAAATGATGTTTGACTCGTGCTCGTTTGTATAAGAAAGAAGTCACAAACCTAATGTGTGCCTTTGTGGTATTCATTTGTGTTAGTGGTAGATTGGTAGCACCTAATGTGCTTCTATGTAATACTCATGTATGTTTTGGATAGATTGAGTAGTTCCTAATATGTACCTAAGTAGTACTCATACACAATTTAAATAGATTATTGGTGCATAAGTTGCATTTGATATAGTACTTATGTGCAGTTCAAGCTAAGTAGGAGCACTCGTGCATTGATTGAGTTATGAAAATAAGCTTGCACATTGTTTGGGTCATTTCTATGAGAGAAAAAGGAGATGAGAGAGAAAGAGAAAAGGAAGAATAAAGATGAAGAGAAGGAAGAGAATTTTAAAATTTTATTTTGTCAAATCTGCATATCTAAGGTTTATACAAGTGTTTTTGTCATGTCCCAAATCCCAATCCCATAATTAACTCTTAACTAAATAATTATTAATTATCTAAATTACCATCTAATTAATATTCAAACATGAATTTTACGTTGATACCTTGACTGACCATAATAAATTAATACAATATCATACATAGGATCTAACATGTGTCGCATCTCATGTAACTCTGCCATTGACCAAACGTGACGTTGAATATTACGTAAGGAGTGATACATGTTTAATACATAATCAGAATATACAAATTGTGGAAAAAATAACCAAGACATCTCACATACAATGTAAACATAATTTAAGTAACTTAGAATATCAACTACAGTCATCCGAAATATTGAAACAACATATTAAGCTGTCTGAAAACACATCATAAAATATATTAACCATTGTCTGAAAGATCACACACAGCATAAAGCAATCTAAGGCTGTCTGAAAACTAAACTTAATACATCAACTATTGTCCGAAAGCTACATAATAACATTGAACACATTAACAATTGTCCGAAACCATTAAACATTATCAAAATCCTTAAAATTATAATCTAAACTCTTTATAACGCTCAATCCCTCATTCATGATCATTTGACAAGAATTTGTACATCTCATCTGAAAAGGGTTAGTAAAATATAGTATGCAGTAAGCCAAAAACTCAGCAAGACATAATTCATAACAAATGATCATTTATTCTTTGTATTTAAAACACATTGGAAGGATCAATGTATCAGAATTTAATGATATGCCATAAAATTTTATAACAATTACATGATCAACTTATATAAAATTTTCAGGTTTATCTTATTATATTCTTACTCAATTTAAATTATTAAATTATATTCAAATCTGATTTTTCTTAAAGACCAGGGTTAGTAAGCTTTATCGACTAAAGGAGCGGAAAATCAAAACCTGTGTTATATTTATTTTCACACAATCAAATATCATATACTACTATTCATGATTCATAAATTGACCGTTATACATAAAACCCCATAGACAGGTCGAACTTTTCTTCTCACTCACAAATAACATATTTAAATATCGATATACTATTATAATATACTAAGGTATTCCATAACATACTACCCGCTGAATTATAACCATGGTCAAATATTTATTCTTAGAAAAGTTTTACACTTTTCTTCTTAATTCATAATTTTCTCACTCTTAAAAAATATTCATAATTTTTGACATAATTATAAAATTTTTCACATAATTTTATAATTCTTGAACATACAATACCTAAATTCTATGCAAGAACTTAGCTGTGATAAACTTTAAAGTATGAAATGTAAATTTAGTATAATATTTCAGAAAAACTCAGCAAAATATAAAATTAAGCAAACATATAGAATATCCCATTGAATTTCAAAACATATAATGTATAATTTAACATGTTAGAATTTATATTCAACACTTTATATTCATGTAACATGTTGAGTACGAATCTCAGATATGCAAAGCATAATATGAAGTTTTTAGACATGTATGAAAGAGTGATTGAAGAAAACAATAAAGTAATATAACATATTTGAATTTAGACATGAATTTTATGTATTTTTACCATTAAACAAAGAAAATTATACTTGCATGTTAAACTATATCGCCATGGTTTCAAAAATTATGACATGCATAATAATAGAATAAAATTACTCATGAAATTTTACAAAGAATAACAATAAGAGAAGAAAGTTCAAAATATACTTGCCTTAACTTCAATTTATCAAAATTTAAACTTTAATCAACTTAATTTAGACTTCTTTGGTCTTCTCTCTCTTCATCTCTTTCTTCTCCTCACTTGCTTTTCTCTCCTCTCTCAAAAATCTTATAAAAAAGACAGAAATCAACCTATTGTATCTATTTATATAGAGTGGCACTTGAGCCTCACTTAAATACGCATCTGGCGCCAAGGCTACTAGATTATAGCGTTCAAGCGCTGTTAGGGCATGCCTCAAGCGTATAGTTACTATCAATGAGAATTTGTGCGCTGATTAGGCATCCCTCAAGTGTTGACCTTACAGGTTTTGATACTCAAGCGCGAGTCAAGCTTCCATCAAGCACTGGGACAAACCTATCTAACTTTGACTTTTAATTTAATTTTTCACATCTTTTAATCTTAATTTTAATTATATTATCTTAATTAATTATAATTATCATAAATTAAGAATTTGAGCCTTACAATTTTAAGTCTAGTCCTTGGTCAATTTGAGATTCTTTTTGAGTTTTATTTATATTTCTTGTTTACTCTACATACATGTCACCTTTCACCTCACTATCTTAAGTATTATTATATTGATGTAATTTTATTGAAAGTTTGAAAGTTTTATTTGATGTTTAAAGATCATTTGAAAGTTTTGTTTGATTTGCACACAATAAATAAATACTTAGAAGTATTATATTAGTATACATGTACATTTGTGAAATAAAAATTCATGTAACTAGTGTATTTGGCTTTGTGTGTGATGATTCATGCAAGTGTTTCAATTTAAACTCCATTTTAAATTTATGATGTGTTTTGCTTCCCATTAGGTGGAGAGTTTTTTGTTTGTGGTGATTTGTATTTGTACTTCCCCCTTAGTGTATAGCATTTTGTGTGGAGTCTTATTTTGTGCTTTCCCAAGGCAAAAGACCTTATATTTATGCACTATTTGATATTTATATTTTTTTTGAGTAAAATATTTTATACTTTTCTACAAAATAAAAAAAATTATGATTTGAAATAGAGTATGTCATTTTTTTAGAATTATTATATAAAATTGATGGGATATTATTGTTGGATGTCCACAGAGTTAGACTTTAGAATAATCAATATGTAAGTTAGCGGTCATTGGTTATCAATTTTAATAATTTTTAAATTTTTTTAATGTTTTAAATGTATAATAATTAATATTTAACATGATTTAACCATATAAAATTTACAGATTTTAATATAATTGTCAAATCTATTTGATTTCAAACTTTAGACTTTTAAGCCTTTTAGATTTGAGATATTTAAATGATTTCATACATTTGGATTATCTAATATTCATACATGGGTTAGAATTTGATAAACGAAATCAAATTGACATTTGACATATTGAATTTTACGTATGGTCTTTGTTTCTCATTTTACTCTTTTTTTTTAGACACTTTTTGCTGTCATGAGTGTGTTTGGGTATATATATGTGTGTGTATGTATGTATATGTATGTATGTATATATAACTTTTTAAGCATTATATTCATAATTTTATCTGTTTTTTAACCTTTTAAATTAGAAGAGTTAGATAATTATTTGTATAAACTTGGACTGTATAGAGGACTGAAAATGTATGTTATTATTATTATTTTCTTATTAGATATGTTTTTAGGCTCTTTTAAGTTTTGTTGGGAAGTTACAGTTATCTAAATTATAAGTTGTAAAGTTGACAATTATATTTATCAACGCATATGGATGTACAGGTTCTAAATTATTTGTATTAGATATTTGGTTAATAATTTTTTCAAAGATTGATTGGTATGAGTATGTTGATATATATTATTAATGTAGTGACTAGACAGGGTCAGTTTAGACAAGTCATATGGTCACGGGTTTGCTTTTTAGTCTTGGATGTTGTGTCTATTTTGAATTTGTTGGTTTATTTGGTCTAAACCGGTATTTATCCATTTTTGGTTACAAAAAAGGAAGAAAAAAAAATAATTTGATATATTTGATTATTTCATTAATTACCTGCTCGAATTAGAGTCGTGACAAGAAATTATATCAAAGAGGTCATAAGGAAAATATCTTATGTGCATTTGAGAAACTAGACATTTAAATTTTTATTGCATGGTAAGTATTAAAAATATCTGAAAATAGAGGATTAGGTTCAACTGAGAGTATGATTATTTGGCTATGATAGCTCAAATGAGCAATATCATGGATGTAATAACTCAACGCCAAGATGCAGAATTGGCAAAGAGGCGAGCAGCGGCTAATCAAGGGCAAGAAATGACATCTTTTGATAGCTTTACAAATGAATGAGTTTTAAAATTCTTGCGAAAGTGGGATCTTGTAAAGGTTGAGTTTTTTTTTTAAGAATGGCTAATCAATGTGCTAACAACAAGGCAAAATAAGGCCTCGACACGACTATAAAAGTCTTCAATTTCTACATAAAGAAAGACTTGAAAGATCTTGGTGATTATAGCATTAATAATAAAACTGTAGTATGGCAAGCTATTCTCAATGGACTTAACTATGTTCTTGCTATTCAACTGTAAAATGATTTTATGATATAGCTAATCAGTTATTTTTTCATACCTTTAATTCCAAAAAGAACCCTATACTATTAGGCTCCCATATACACTCCATGTACAGAAAGAATACCAAACACTGATAATTTCAATTGAGTTATACTTATTGTACATCTTAGGAAGACATTCTCATAGTTGCTCATTTTCCAACTAAGCGATCATAGAATATATATCTAAGTAGACAAGGTCAATTTACAAGATTATTTTACGTATGAAATCAGTCTTCTATAAGAAACATATTCCTTCTCATTTTAACTAAGGCTTCCACAACTTTATCCATTCTTCTTCTTCCTAAAATTGAAGGTAGAGGATTTGATTTTACTAGACCGACTTCTATAGAGGTTATGATTAAACAAGACTAACCCCAGTAGTTTGGATAGGCGGGTGTATAAGGTAGTATGGCTAGAATCCTCAAATCAGATAAGTATAATAAGTGGCTGATTTGGTCATATTTGTATTAGAAATATGACAGTAATAAAGGAAAATGCAACCAGTAGAGGACCATCTGGGAGACATATTAATAGTGTAGTGGAAATAAGGTCTATCCAATTCTGAAACAAGATTATCATAAAGGAGTCAGTCCTCTGTAATACCCATTCTTCTTCCTCTTAAAGAAGGCGTTGACACCTTCATCTAGTCAACTGCACCCCAAAAATAGGTATTCAATCATCCTACTTATGCATGTCACATATCTTTTGTTCAGTAGGTTGAGCAGGTGAGATTATTTCAAACAGAGACCATAATATTTATTTTGAGCATTGTTTTAAGATACTATATAAAGTATAAAAATGTAGTCTTGTGGCTTACGCTATAGGGTGTGTGGTTTTATGATTGTTTTTTTTTTTTTTTTTTTTTTTTTTTGGGGGGGTAACAGCGATGCAATGTCAAATTTATTAAAGCATTGCACCTAACAGTGATGCAGTGTCAAAGATACTATAGACTTATTCAAGTCTATGTACCTTGAGTAGATTTCTTAATATTATCAATGATTGAAATTTATTCTCATAATATAAAAGGTCATGTAAAGTACAAACATTAAGAACTTCTTCAATAATGCTAAACTTAAATAAATTGATGAATTTCTTTATATTAGTTGCATGTTCAAATAAAAAATGAAGTACTAAATCGAAGGAAGTTAAACCGAGTAACACTTGATATGCATCAGATATATGCATGAACGTGTTTTAGATAGAATAACTGCACTTGAAATACACATGAGTGGTGCTCGTGCATATTTAGATCACAATACTAGCATCTAATACATACCTATTAAATGCTCATGTACAGGTTGAATTTTTCCTTATCACCTGAGTCTCACTTGGTCAATGTACATGGGCCAATTTATTATAAATAAGTCTTCTAGCCAATTTCTGCCCATTTTTTTTGCATTTTGAGAGAAGTGAGAGAAAGAAAAAAGAGGGAATAAGAAATAGAATGAAGGAGAATATGAATTCGAAGTGTAATATTTCGGATCCCGTCCGAATTATTTATTATTTATTATCATTTTAGGCTTTTCGTAGGTAGAGAATGATGAGAAGAGAGAAGAGAAAGGGATTGATGGCGACGATGGAGGTCGTGGGTGAGGCTACTGTGGTCACCGGCTAAGGTGGTGGCGGCGGCGTGGTGGCCGTGCGTAAATGAGAGAGGAAGGGCAGCGCGCAAGCGCACGTGAGACAGGAGAAAGAAAGGTCCAATTGGGTGCTTCAAGATATTCTTTTTTCAAATCTGTGGAGTATAAAGTCGAGATAAGTATCCTCTAACCTTATTCTTGGTCTGATTTAATTTATGATGCATTTCATGCATATATTTTTATATAGCCCAAATTTATCAATTATATAAATGCATATATATTTTATCGGTTGTACGGTGATTTTATATTGGTATTTATGATTTGGAGGATTTTCGAATATCCGGACGATATATATATATTTGTGTATCCATATGTTGTGGAACTATAAACCAAGCCGTGCGTTGGTCCACACACATGCTGTCGGCGGTGGGGTCACTACGGGACCATGGTGGTCCGAGACCCGATGGGTCATTATATGTGATCCGAGGCATGAGTTTTGGTACTGCTCCTGACGGGGAAGCTTATTCCTGACGGGAACGTATATGATGTGTCTCCCTTCTGTTGGCAGAAAGGTTGAAGCGTTTAGTAACTGACTTGATTCACTGTATATTTAAATGAGAACTATCGTAAGGAATTGACGAAAAACTAATATTTTCGAACGTCCTAATATATAATTAAAATTTGATATTACACCCAAAATCACAGGTGGTTAAACATAGTGAGCAATTTTCTAATCTATGGAAAATAGAGTATATAGATGGCCTTGAGCTACTGACCTAAATCGTAGTCGAGCCTTGAGCTACTTGCTTAAATTGTAACTAATATAGCCGTAATTATCGAACGATGGTAACCCTTCCTCAAATTGGTATTATTTTTCTTTAGTTCTCCGATTTCGTGCATACTTTATATTTTTGCATGTATTTATGCGAACTGTGATTCGAGATACGTGAATTGGCTCACGGATGGACAATAGGAATGTCTTATACGTATAAATATGTGATAAACCTGAAACGTGTTTTGATTTATATTTTAGTTCTGACAGTCTTCTCTCGATTTCTATATTATGAGTTTTAGATCCAAACGATGGTATGTGTCCCACACAGATGCAATGACTTTCGCGATTATGTAATATGACATCGAATCATATGATATGATATCGTCTATGATATTTGATCAAATCGTTATTTTTTACGATTATGTTCTGGAGGGACTGTTTGATATGGATGACGATTTAGTACGAGATATCTCCTCGATTTTTAGGGATTTCATGGATATTATGTTTTATTTTACGTGATTACTATGTGATATCCATACTTTTGATTTATATGTATTGTTTTATACGATAATGGTACTTGCTGAACTCTAAACTCACATTTTCATATTTTATCCTTTCAGACTAGTGGTATGGATATGCTCACAGGAGTTTGGACGTGATTTGGTTCGAATATCTCTATCGGTGAGTGAAGATATTATGTTGGGTATATTTTATGATTATTATTTATGGCCGGATAAGTACATTGGCATATGTATGAGAAATATTTGAGTTATTAAGTTATATTGATGAGTTGTTGTATATTTGGATACCTCATATATTATGTTTGTTATGGATAGCAAGTTGTGCGGATTTTATTATATTGAGTTCTATTTGTGTATGACTGTCACGCCCTAGTTAAGTTTTTATAATTGATGAAAATATTATTATGGATTTTATTTTTAATGAGATATTAAGTCATAACACGAAGATATTTTACTTATAATGTGATATTTGTTCTATTTGTGTCGGATCCGAGTCATCATTAGCGGTTAGTCTCTCCCTGAGTTAAATTAAAAGTTTTTATAATTG
This sequence comes from Nepenthes gracilis, assembly GCA_033239525.1. Taxonomy (NCBI): domain Eukaryota; kingdom Viridiplantae; phylum Streptophyta; class Magnoliopsida; order Caryophyllales; family Nepenthaceae; genus Nepenthes; species Nepenthes gracilis. The sequence continues at coordinate 2,215,992 of BSYO01000037.1, forward strand.
ATGGAAATATTATTATGGCATTTTTAGTTTTTTGAGTTAGAGGGACAACCGTTGGGGTGGTGCATATTCCCCTTTTTGTATTCTTAAGTCGTGACAAATTGCCCTCTAGAAGATAATCTAAGCCCTCTATCTTTTTTTTATTCAAATACTTATAATGTGATACCCATTTGTCAATTTATTCCTCTATAAAGTTTTAAAACTCATATCTTAAAATCATATAAATAAGATTAAATTTCTTAAATTTTAATATATATATTCATGCATTTCACTAATTTTATTACCTTTAGTTCTGCAGTTATCCTTTTTATATATTTGTCCTCCAGAACTTCCTACATATCAATTATTTACAAGAAAATTTGATAAAAATTTCACTTTAACTTTGACGTAATTTGAGACTCCAACCTGCAAATATATATATTTTATATATTTATTTTTTTTATTTTAAAATTTTTAATTTTCTAAATAAGAACTATTTAAAGAGTTAACAAAATATATTTTTTTCTAATATAATTTGGAGATAAAGATTAAAAAAATGATTAAAATTAGTATTTGATCCCAATTATAGAAAATAAATATAGTTAATATATCCATTAGTTGTGAAAGTGTTAGAGAAACTATTATAAAATAAGTTTTTATATTCTACTATTATTCTAAGATTTTGAGAGGTGCGTACTTTAATTGGGAGTATTTTTATTGATTTGGTGCGATTTTAGTAAGGGCATGATTTTGTGTACAAAGTTTGATATTTGTATGTAATTTTATATATAATTTGAGGATTGGTAGTTTACTAACCTTTCTCGTTAACGGGCTCAAATTTCCCCTCCTCATGGTAGAAAAAGAGCTATCGGAATAATTAGTTTAGGTGTTTTAGTTGTATTCTAATTATTTTATTGGTGACAATGAATTTGATTTGGATCAATTGTAAACTACAGTCAAAAGTGGTTAAATTTAAACACAACGGATATTTATTTGATGGATGTACTGATTTTATGAAAATTTTTTTATTATTTTATAGTCTAAATCACAGGAGGCGTAAAAATTTAAAGTCAGTTGTCTCATGTTGCGTTTAAATCTTGTGCTTAGATAATTATTTATATTCAAATATTGCGCGATCACGTTTGTTAGTTATCAAGCCCCCATTACATGAGTAAATTTAAGTTGGTTAATTAAATCTTAATTTGAAAGTTTAATTTAGAGTCTAAGTTATATTAATAAAATTGTATTTTGGTGCATATTAAATTTCCCCTTTTTTTATTTCTGGCTGAAACATGAAAGGTTAAGTCGATCCATTTTGATATTATCTAAATTGCCTTTAGATCTTTGGGATAAGGAGTCTTCCTACTAGGCCTCTATCTTTTGAGCCTTTTTTCCCTTTATGGGTTGGGTTTTTGGGCCGACCCATAAGTGCTATACCCATCAATGTCAATTTATTCTATCTTATAAACTTTTAAAAAACTCATATCTTAAAATCATTTAAGTAAGATTAAATTTCTTAAATTTTAATATATATATATATATATATATATATATATATATTCATGCATTTCACTAATTTTATTACCTTTAGTTCTGCATGTTATCAATTTTTATATATTTGTTCCTACATATCAATTATTTACAAGAAAATTTGATAAAAATTTCACTTTAACTTTGATTAGTAATTTATTTCTCCAACTTGCAAAAATATATATTATTTAAATATACTCAAATATATTATTTATAAATTAAAAGTCAAACTTAACATCCATGGATTAAAATTAGTATTTGATCCTAATTATAGAAAATAATATATAGTTGATATATCCATTAGTTGTGAATAGTGGTATATGGTATTTAACTAAATGGAAACTATTATAAAATAAATTTTTATATTCAACCATTATTGGTAAGATTATTACCGATCCTTAGTTTTTATATATTTGGGACGATTTTCGTGTACTTCATATTTGTATATATTTTGATTGATTTTCACTTATACGATTTTAAGTAATTGCATGATTTTGGCATGTTCAATAGTTTGATATTTGTATGTAATTTTATATATAATCGCTGTTACCACATATTTACTAACCTTTCTAGTTAACGGGCTCAAATTTAATTTCTGGGACTCTGGACGATGAAAAAGAGCTCTCGGAATAATTAGTTTAGGGTGTTTTAGTTGTATTCTAATTATTTTATTAAGAAATATGAATTTGATTTGGATACTATTGTAAGACGGCCACAGTCCAAAAGTGGTTAAATTTAAACACAATGTCGGATATTTATTTGATGGATGTACTGATTTCAATATGAAATATTTTTTTTATTATTTTATAGTCTAAATCGAACAGTTGGTAAAAATTTAAAGTCACTTTCAAGTGTTGCGTTTAAATCTTGTGCTTAGATAATTATTTATATTCAAATATTTAATGACGTTTGTTATATGATCACGCCCCAACACCTGAGTAAATTTAAGTTGGTTAATTAAATCTTAATTTATGGGTTTAATTTAGAGTCTAATTTTATATTAATAAAATTATATTTTGAGATTGGGACATATTAAATTAAAGTCTGTATTTTGACAATATTTAAGATTTCTGGCCTGAAACATGAAAGGTTAAGATTTGACTACTATATTAAAATATTATCTAAATCTTAATCCTTTATAATATTTAAAATAATATCGACTAATTAAAAAATAAAAAATTATAATATGTGAAAGATCATAACATAATTCAATTTTCACATTTATATTGCATATTAAAGGGTTCAAAAAGGGCAAATTGCGTGAATAAATGAAGGATATTTTAGGACATGTCTATTTAAAAAATATAATTTTTTTTTATTTTTATTTAACTTTTTTTCTTTTTGACTTTTTGCTAATAATTTTTTGTATAAGAACCATGTTCATCTATTTCTATATAAAATGTGGAGTGTTTTACAAGCTAATGTTTACAAACATTTATTGATAATGTGTCAATATTCAACATGAAATTAAAATTATTAATTAAATAAATTATTTGATAAATTTAGTTAATATGTTCATATACAACAATTAAACAATCCAACTCTATTTATAATATTTCGACTCTTAATTATTAAAGTCATAAAAATATCATGTATATCATATTTCCTTTTACCATGCATTAAATTTAATTCTTCGTAATAATTTATCATATAAAAAGATACCTAGATTGTTTAAAAGACACATTTGCTAAATTATATCCCTCAAATTAAGGAAAAACAAAAAGGTAAATGTATTAATTATGCGGCCAGATCAATTGATTAATCTAAAATTTATAATACTATTATACAAGAGTTGGGGGATCCTACTCCGCAGAGCAGGATCTTTACCCCCAAAAAGAAAAATATTTTTTTATTTTTATTTTTTTATTTTGTGAAATTTGAAAACAAAAAAAAAAAAACTTTTTTTGGAATGAAGTCTTGCGACGCATAGCAGAATCCCCCATTTATGTTATATAATGGTAAAAATGCAACTTCGATGCAATAATTGAAGTGTTACCGCCTAATAGATAAATTAATTACATCGATAAATAGTTAAATTTTTTAATCAATAGGACTATTAATCAACAAAGAGGAATGAAGTGAGATTTGAGCACATATCAAGCACAAATTTATAGATATTTAACCCACAAATTTAAGGAGAGCATGAGTATAACAACCCTCTTTTTATAAGCAAAAGAATTTCCATCATTCTTGCATCCCAAATTAACTATACACAAATTAAATATTGCCCACCAAAAAATCGAAACTAATAAGCTTTGAAAACTTATAATCTTGCGGTGATCGGGATATTTTCTTCACTTCTCACATCTGTGGAGATCAGGGAACCGCCAAGTCCCTGGGAACAGAGATAGGATAGCGACGTTAGCCATGAAACTAATGCTGGCTTCCTAGTTACGTCGTCCAATTCTGCAACCAAAGCATATAAATCGTCGAGAACAATGTTCTGCCCGTCTTTGGGTAATCGAATTGTCAGCCCCGCCAATAGCTTCATTAGCTCGGATAGGACCTGATTATCACAATCAATGCAACAGTAATATCATATATGACCCAAAACAAGAGGGCTTGGATGTGTATTAAATGAATTCATATTATCAACAGGTCGACACATTAACATAAGATAATTGCGTTGTGTTTTGTGTTGACATGTTAATTTGAAAATAATATGATATGACATGGTCAAAGAAGTGTGCCGAGTTAACACGATTATAAACTACCACGATTGAAACCTATTGATCCATCCAGATTTTGTTCAGTAAACGTTTAATGGGCTGTGTATTATAAATGTGCCTTTACTGTATTGTGCTAATGTGTCATATATGTGCTGTGATGTTACATGAATACAACCTAGTTATTAAACGGGTTATTCGTATCGTGTTATCTCATTTGCTAATTTAAAAGTCCATGCTAGTATTTGGTCTATTGATACAATTATTAGTCGTATCATGCTCAACTTAAAGTATACTTTATTATATCCATGTCTCGGTACAATACAAACACAACACATCAACATGAATTGATATCCTTCAGATGATCAAACAAGTACGATTCAATGCAGTACGAAAACCAAACAACTCAAACAGACAACATATTTGTAATGCCCAAATTTTTATTATTAAATTATAACATCATTAATATAATTTTGAAATAATTTTAAAATAATTATATAATAAAAATTGTGAAAAAATTTGATTTTGATAATCAAGCCTAGTGGATAAACACATGACTCTTGCTCGTGTGTGCCTGAAACAGAAGTTGCACACATGATGTGCGCTTCTGAGGCACTCGTTCACGTTGGTGACAAATTGGTGGCACTTGATATGCGCTTGTGTGACGCTTAGTGTGTTTTGGGCAAATTAAGTGGCGCCTGATATGTACCTATACAGCGTTCAAGCGCAATTTAGACCGATTATTGGCACCTGAGTCACCTAATGTGGCGCTCGTACACAGTTGAAGTAGAGTGAGGGCACTTGATGCGCGGCTATCAGGCACTTTTGTGCCAATTAAGTTATAAAAATGAGCCCACGCACTATTTGGGTCATTTTTGTAGGAAAGAAAGCAAGAGAAGAGAGAAAGGAAAAAGCAAAAAGAGAAAGGAAGAGAATAAAGATAATTTTGGAACTTTATTTTGTAAGATTTGCTAGATCATATGGTTAAAACAAATGTTTGTATACCTATTTTTGGTTTATTTTAGATTCCTTCGAGTTTTATTTACGCTTCTTATTTTATTCTACATACATGTCACCTTTTATCATCTACTTTGGGTATTATTACATACTTGTGATTTTACCAAAAGGTTTTGAAATTTTATTTGGTCTTTATAGATCATTTAAGAGTTTTGTTCAATTTATATAAAATAAGTAAATACTTGAAGTATTATATTAATATACATCAATATTTATAAAATAAAAGTCATAAAACTTATGCATGTATCTTCGCATTTGATGGTACATACAAGTGCCCTGGTTTAGACTCTGTCTTGAATTTGTGATATCTTTGTATTCCCCTCTAAGTGGATAACTTTGTATTTGTAGAGATTTTTGTATTTGTGCTTCCCTTAGAGTAGATAACCTTGTGTGTGAAGCCTTATGTTTGCGTTTTCCTAGTGGAGAAGAATTTATTTGTACTCCATTTTCCTTAAATTAAAAGTTTTGTACTTTTCCTACAGAGAAAAAAAATTTTGTATTTGATATAAAGTCTACTGTTTGTTGCTTTCTTTATAAGCCATTGTATGAAATTGATGGGATATTATTTTTATAAGTTATCGATCCTTAGTTCTATATTTAAACATTTTTGAGTTTTTGAGATTTTATCAGCATGATATTTGATATTTGATTTTATTTGACCATCTAAAATTTGCATGTTTTAATAGTCTTCGGTTTATCTGATTTTGAATTTTAGACTTTTAAGCCTTCTGAATTTGAAATATTTGGATGATGTATATTTAGATTATCTGATATTCACATGTAGATTATAAATTTAGCATACAAAATGAGATTGGATATTTGACATATTGGGTTTTCCTGAGTGTTCTCTTGTTTTTTGTTCTCTTATTGGTTTTGTGGATACGTTTTGTTATCATGTGTGTGAGTTAGAGATTACTTGCAAGAATTTAGACCGGATGAAGGATTAAAGACATCTGTTTTTGTTATTACTTTTACATTGGATATGTATTTGGGTTCATTTGTATTTTATCAAAAAATTAATAGTTATTTTAATTATGGTTGCAAAGTTGGCAATTACTTTTATCAATACAGATAGTTATACCATTTTTAAGTTATTTGTATAGGATGTTTAGTTGATATTTTCCTTACAAATTAATTCACACGAGTAAATTGATACATATTATTAATTTGATAACTAGATAGGGTCAATTCAGTCAAGTTCTATATCAGCTGCTAATCTTGGATGTCATGTCTATTTTGGATGTACAGGTTTGTTAGATATCCTCCGATTTTTGGATTTTTTTGGGGCACAAAAAGGGAAAAAAATATAATTCAAGATATTTGATTATGCAATTAATTAACTACCCGGTTGGGATCATGACAATATAATTCAAATCTACCTACATGTCGACACGAACAGGGTACATCAGCACAAATTGACATTCCTCGTATTATCATGCAAGTATGATTCAACACTTCACAAAACCAAACAAATTGGGCAGGATAAAAAGCGGTTCCAACCTACGAGTGTGTAGACACAAATGTGACACATCAATAGGAATTGACACCCCTCACATGATCAAACAAATATGATTCAATGCCATTCAGAAATCAAACTCGGAAGGGGAAAATAATAGCTCAAATATACCTGTATGTCGACCAGAGATAAAAGCCGTACAAGCAGCTCGAAGACTTTCTTACAAGGCTCCGAGTCTCCATGCCAATTTATCATCAAGTCGCTAGCCTTATTCACAAGGCCATGGATGCAGTAATATACCGATGGACTTCCTGCAGGAAGTTGCCGAACCAATGCAATAACCCCAGAAACCAAACCGTCAAACGGTGTGTTTCCAGGATATGCCTAAATTCACATAAATTGATGGAATTTATAAGTTTCAGAAAACAAACATAAAAATTATAGTCTAAGAAATATGGACACTGACATGAGGTAGACACACCAACATGTTACTTTTTTAGAAACAAGAATATGACAAGTTGAAGACACGTTAACTAAAATCATAATTTATTATTTTGTAATAGATAAATAATACTATTTTATACTAAATTAACAATAAATATGCAAATTTCTTACTTATTCACTAAAAAACATTACTAAAAATATGTAGTTGAACCAACATAAATGAATCATATTATAATATTTTCAACAATCTATAACAGTGATATTTATTTAACTAAGGAAAAACTTAATAACAATTTTTTTAATATATCAATCAACATCTATATTTTAATTTTATTAATTTTCACTTTGTAATTGTCAAAAGATTGAAAAAAAAATGAGAAAAAACTACAAACCAAAACATGCCCCAAACATATCCAAACGTGTTGAAATTTTTTTTAAAAAAAAATTTAAAAATTGAACACATGTCGGTATTAAATACATGTCAGACAACAAAATATTATCCTTGAGAAAGTGCCCGTATTTCTTAGATCACAATATTTGGTTACTTTAGATACCTCGAGAGACCTCATCATGTAATAGTAAACAAGCTGCTCCTTCAGTGAAGCCCTCTCATCTTGATCATAGTTCTTCCCGGAAGATAAGAAAGATGCAAACAATGAATGAGAGGCTCGGGCAACTTTTACATTTGGGTGCCCCATATATCTTATTATATTACTCAAGGAATCAACATCTAATACTGTCAGAAAAATAGCTTGTTAGAAAATATTTTCCGAATTTTAATGGGTTTAGTAGCACATATGGGAAAATGTTTTTCACTTTTCCTGAACTTTGGAAAGTATACGTAAATAAGTCAACTGAAAAAATTTTTCCAATTAACGAAAAACTTAAGCTTAAGCTCCAAAAATTGACTTCTCTCACCATTGACCATTGACCCCCACTCATGAAGGTTTTACCCGAATGCGACAATGTTGTCGGGCACGACACACCTGGTCACCAGACCACAGGTAGTTGGCCACTGATGCACCCGACCACGCTGCTGGTCATTGACCAGCGTCATCTCCACCCCGTTGCTAGTCAGGAAATCACCACGTGAAAACTCAATCAAAGGCAAACGGAAGTAATTTTTTGACAGAAAAAAAATCACCATTGACTAGAAAGATGTCTTCAACAGAAATATTACTACTATCAATAAACACAAAATTCACTTCTGACAATCGAATTGTGTGATAATCCAAATTTTCTTGTAGACAACAACTATGGAAAAATATTATGAGCAGCTATTGTCTTTGAAGATATTTTATGTATAAAATATTTTTCCATTCAATAAATATTTATTGAAAACAAATGGAGCCTAATATCGTGGATAATGTCCATTGCAGGAAGGATACAAGAACATAGTTGAAGCTACCATTGTTCTGAAAGCAGTTGTCGACAAACGTTCAATGGAAGTTGGAATAACTCGGAGGTAAAATAAGATCCGAGCAGTCTGGACTTCATCTTCAGTCCACATATATTTCTTCTGCAATGAAGAAAACTCTAAAGTGAAAGAATTAGGCATTATTCAAAAGATTAAAAGAAGCTCTTGCTCCATTGTAGAGGAGAAGAGGGAAAAAAATCTAAAAGTTCATTCCAATTTGACCTCATCAAAGCCAGATTGACCAACCTAAAAATTTATAAGATTTGGTCAAAGTATATGAGTATTACAATGGACATGATAAAAATTAGGTCCAATTAGTTTTTTAGAATAGGCATGGTTATGGGCAAAAGTGTTCGTCCTGGCCCAGGGTGATGCAATTTTTTTGTTTTTAACAAATGCATTTTTTATTTCAAATAAATATCAAATTTAAAAAGCCATTTCAATATACTATATTTTCATGTAATTAACAATTTTTTTATGTATAGATTCTTCATTTAATTATGTACTTAAGTAATATTTTAATCTAAATATTATAATATTTAAAATATTTTACATTTTTAGGTATTTTTATGTAAATATAAGTTTTTAAATAAAAATATTTAAAAATAATAAAATATCGATTGACTGGTCTGATTTGAATTATAGATGATGAAGGTTATGATTTTTGGCCTAGGTGACCAAATTGTCTTGTTCAGTGGACTTAGCGGTCATAAATTTTCACATAACCCCAACCCGTATTCAACACAAATCTGGTTTTGATAAAATCTAATTCCAATAAATGAGCAACAAATGAGAATATTGACCAATATTTCAAATATAATATCACTATAGGAATGCCCATATATTAGAAAAATATCCCAATATATCACTTATAGGCCAACCTCGATTTGCATTAGTCTTCTAATTTTTTTGCTTTAGGTTGCTATTAAAATCTTAAATTCACATCTTTTAAAAAAATTTAAATATTCTAAAAAGTCTAAATCCTTACGTTTTATAAAACCATAAAATATGTATAGAACAAATTTTAGCGTATTTTTTAGTAAGCTAGAAGAATATCAACGATAATTTTGCTAAAACTAACTAAATTTCATCAAACAGATAACAAAATGATTAAAATGGTCAAATTTAAACATATAACTAATTTTTCATATGGTCACAAGAAATAAAATGGCATTCGCAACAATCAATACCAATATTGCTACAGTAGATACCGATATATTTTCATCCATAAATGAAACTTAAACTTCTTAACAAAATTACGTGTTAACTGGTCCATACCTTGAGATCTTGTGAGCTCACCATAAGATGGAATGGATTCAACAAAAGAGAGACATGCAAACTCATTTTCTTGAACACTCACAACCGCAGCCTGGATTGTGTCCATGTATTCTGGAAGTCGAACTCGCCGGAAAAACTCAATACACGAGAATGAGACCAATATTTTAACTGAAACATCAATTTGTCTCTCTCTTGAAACATTGGAACTTAATCTTTCCTTTGTGACTGCCAACGCAAAAACTACAATCATAAGGAAAGCCGATTCAGCTATTTTTTCCAAATTTGTGAGAAATTCATCGAACTAATTCCATTCACCAAAGCCACCTGCCGATGTCCGAGGTAAATGTCTCGACAATATGTCCACATGAGATCCTCAACTATACATTTATCCTCTTCCTTTCCGCAACTGTATAGACTGCAAAAAGCACCGGTAACAGCCCCTGCCTCCTTGAAAATGATACTATCATGATGCTTCTTGACCTCATTATGTTCCGTTTCACGGAAATTCCGTAAAGGGTTTTGAAGAACCGTCGCATAGAATCGTTTCAAGGGGAAGATTTCAGACAGCAGTGCTGAAGCAAGACAAATTAACCGAGGTCCTCTAGAAGAAATGGGCCCACCACATCGAGCAATAGCTAATGAAAAGCACTGCAAAAGGAACCCACCTTCGGTTCTCGATGTCAGATCTATTGCTACAGCTTCGAGTACCGAATCTGCAGAAAATCTTAGTCTAGAAATGACAAGCGGGCCCCCATTGTGTGCCAATGAATTGGAAACCCTAAGAGCCCCAGCTGCAGCCATGAGAACAGCAAATGAGGCATAGTTCGTGTTAGAGTTCTCAAAAATTTCGCTGATAAAATCTTCAATTTTGTCCAAAGAACGGGAATCGATAATACCAAACAGAAGCCATTCTATCAAATGAAGGATCATGAGTCCATGAGAAATGTCTCGAGCACCCTCTAAATTACCCCAAATTCCGAACAAATAATTCAAAAGTTTAACAAAATGGGTATTCCTCGATGAAGAAAGAGCATACCCGATCCCTGCAAGGATCCTGGGAAAACATTCCCGGACTAAGCCAATCATTTTACACTCTTCCTCTTCCTCCAGCAGTCTAAAAATCAATTCCAAGCAGATTTTCTTGGTGCTTTCAGCCATTGTAGCCACGGCAGAAAACGCACCAAGAAGAAGGACACTTTCAGAAACTAAATGAATGCTTCTTTTATCAATTAACCCCTGTGAGAAAGTGTGAAAGATGACACTCACTGCAGAATCGATGAGTTCTAAAGAAGGCTTCGTTGATTTGCGTATCCAAATATAAAGTAGCCTGAATAAGAGAGGATATGAATCATGAGGAAGAGAAAGGTCATTAGAAGAGAGGATTGAGATTATAAGCTTTGCTTGTGGCTCAGCAACATAAACGGAGGCTTGAGAATTGAGGGATTTTAAATATTGGAAGGTGATGGGATTTGAATGATCCTTCTCTGATGGAGTTTCTAAGCCCAGCCCACGCTTGAATGATAGTTTGAGAAGATGAAGTAGAAGCATATTGGGTGCTGCTGTTGCTACTAACGCTGCCACCACTTTTCCCCCAAAGCCATTCTTCCAGAAAAATGATTCCAGCAGGGTTTGACATATTTGAAACTGCAAAACGAGTTTTAATAGTTAACAATTATACAAATATCGACCGATACAATACATATTAGTCGATATATATCGGTATTAAGTCCCCTGATACTGATATTTTCTAATATAATGATAATATCACAATATGTTTATGATTTAGCCGATATTTTTTTTAAAAAAATTTTCATTCAATATATCTAATATCGATACCTATTTTCTAGTATGTTTAATATGGATATGATTGCAACCGATATAGATATCTTCATCAAATGTAGTTAGCCTTGCATCCTCGGATGGTGTCGGGCCACTATTTAACTTCAAGTAGCAACAACTACTATATAGATACAAGTAAAGTGCTGGGATTCAACCACAACACAATAGAAAATTAAATCCCTCGCCGAGAAACAATGAATAATAAGTAACCAAACACATAAATTACACAATTAATTTTAACATGGAAACCCTTCTCAACTAGGAAAAAAATCATGTGACCTTTCGTCCATGATAGTCTCCACTATAATGAGATTACTTTTTACATTTGTTCCAAAAGTGAAAAATCTGATATGAGGAGGCATATACGGGTGTATATGTGCTTGGAACATCAGTTTCCTAGATTGCTGCTTGCAAATCTTCTTGCTTATGTTTTGTAATAAAGGGATTATTTGAGTCTGCAGGGATCATGTCGTACTGCTAAATTATGAGAGATTTTCTTTCTGGGAAATGAAATTTATTGTACAGGTATGAAAACCTGGACAAATTTCAGAGAAGTTTATACCATTCAGTCTCACTTCAACAGTTTAGCATCTTCCTTGATTTACCAAGTTTTCATGGTTTGAGTAGAAAAATGGTGATTGTAAATTGATTTATCATATTTTCCTTTCACGATTTCCATCAACTTGACAAGACAAGATGAGAGAAGATGACATCTGATCTGACTATAAGGGAAATGGTTACTTCATTATGTTGTGGTTTCTTCTGCTCAATCACATGTTTTGGATGCAAACTTTTACTAGAAAATATGTCCTAGGGGCCATTTGTCATTGATGAATGATCAGATTAGTTTGTCATACATCTTTGTCCAAACCAGGTGGGAGCCTTGGGTTTGATGTTTGCATATCCTACAAATTATGACGTTATATTGAAGGATTTAAAGTTCCAGTCTCATACATATTGTGCCATTATATCCATGTCCTACTTATTTCTAAGATCATATGTCACTATGGATCAAAATATCGATATTTGTATTAAACATATTGGATAATGTTAATTAGTTTTGGATATATCAAATAAAAATTTTTTTGTGAATCGAAAAGTGAGTACCTTATCAGCTGATATATTTGCCAAAAATCAGCACTATTGGTCGATATTTCGTTGATGTGGTAATATATCATAATATTGTCATGGTGTCGAGAAATATCGGTAATGAAGGCCCCCGATACCGATACATATTAGCGGATATTTGCATATATGATAATTGTTGTCAATTTTTTTGAAGTAGCATATTCTAGCCAGTAGAAATAATTTTCTAGTCAATTCAGAGATTCTTTAGATTCCACTAGGAATGCGGGTTTGGAGTATCCCACATTGATCAATCAAATGGATATTCGACAACTAATAGTAGGGAAACCGATATATATATTACCACTTATAAGGATGACCGGATGTCTTACTTGAAAATCTAGTAAGTGGAGAGCTCATTGTCCAATGACAAGACTCTTAGCTCCATAATTGGGGGTTTTGTAAGAAATAAACTATCGATTTTATTTTCTAGGCAAATAACCAATGCATCTCTCACAATTCTTATTTTGCAAATTTCCGAATAGAAGTCTCTATCTCCTGAGAAGATTCATTATCTTTTACTGAAATTGGTTCTCTGAATTGTGATCAGATAAATATCTCATAAAAGACCATAGTTCTTCGAATTATCGAACTGGTTTTTAACATCACAATTATCGAACTAGTTTTCAACATCACTAAATCAATTCAAACAACTGACCAAGCAACCAAGCCCCTTAGAACCTTCATCCTCATTTGTGCAAGAGTGTTATCACGACCAGATATCCGAAGCTCCTCGATCTTCAAACAACATCGAACTAGTTTTACCATGTACGACGGAAGTATTACAAAAACTCGCTATGACTATTGGTACATCGAAATTCCACCATTACAAATCCAAAATCATAAAATTGCATCCAAATCCAATATCTAAAGCATGCAAACAGACAAAAGAAAGAACAAATTAACTCTAAACGATACTAATTTCGAAAATTAATGTATAATTAAGGGAAAAAGTTGTTAGAGGGAAAAGAAGACAACCTGAGAGATTAAACCCAGCCTTTGGCCATTTCTAGACAAGAAATTACAAAGCAGGTTGCAGTTTTCAGATTCTCGCGGAAGCGCGAAGAAATATAGGGAATGATTTATGAGTAGAGACAGGAGAACTCAGAGTTGAGAGAGAGAGAGAGAGAGAGATGCTTCCGCTTGGGATCGGGGGTTTTTCGCTAATCAAATTTAATATTATCGAAAAACTTATTTATTATATTTATTTTTAATAAAATAAAATAAAATAAAAATAATTAGATCATATTTGATTGAATCTGCGCCTTTGATTTAGAAAAAAATTAATTATTTAAATTTAAAATATTAAATAATATTATCTAAATAATTATTTCTATTAAATCTTTTCATATATTAGATTTAATATTCAATATATGTTGATATTATAAAAAATTTAAAAATATAATTATTTTTAATATTTTTATTTTTAAATTATGATTATTGTATTTTAATTTAATGACCAATATAGAAATAGGACACCACGATTAGTCTAATTTTTTTACTTAAAATTTCATAAATTATGATCAAAATAAATAAATATTATAAATTAAAAAAAAATCAAATCTGATTATTTTTTTATTTATTAATAATTATAAGAGTAAAAATCAACGGCTAAGAGCCCAGATTTTTATTTTTTTTAAAATGAGTTTTAATAATTTGAATTACTAGAAATATTAAAATACAATATCTCACGAGATTATTTTCTAGTGCGAGTAATTACATTTATATATGGATTTTTTATTTAAATATATTTTATCTAATTTTTAAGTTAATATTTTACGTAAATATAATTTTTTTTAAAAAAAACTAAGAAATAAAATTGCCTATTAACATATTAAATTTACTCAATTTTAATAATCTATGCTCGTTATTAGTAGTGGAAATCAAAATTTGCCGGTCAATTTAGATTTTTGATAGAATATTATAATGAAAGAAAATTACATTCTTTTAAATTTTTACTGAAAATATAAATCCTAAAAATTCATATATAATTTTTTTATAAATATTTTGCTTTTAATATTTTTATCTATCCATGAAAACTTAAGGAAAAGGTTAATAAGGATTTTGAATTGGTGCATCGTGAATTTACAGAGCATGCATTTTTCATCTCTATGATGGAATAAAAATTTAATGATAAAAAATTTAAGATATAAAAAATTACATATAATATTTATTATATTAAAATCTATAAAATATTTAACTCAACGGTTAAAAAATTTAAAAATAATTATTTAGATGTTATTTTTTTAAAATTTTATATCCAATCAGTTGAATTTTTTTATCCAAATAATAAAATAAAAATATATCTGATACGTCTCTCTAAGAAGATGCACCATCCCAGATACAGTGCATGAGAGTTTCGGTTATGGACACAAAATGATTTCAGAAATAATATTCAATTTTTGCTGTCTATTATGTTACTGTAATACTTTATACTTACTTTATGAAAAGAATTAAGTACTTAATAATTTTTAAGAATTAATAATCTAATAGTAGTAAAGTATATTTCTTACCAACTAGATAATCAGACAGACTGTCATATCTCCAATCTTGATATCCAATTATCTTAATTCTTAATCCTTTATTAACTTAGATTTTTGCTGTTAATTAATTAGAATTTATTTATTTATTTTACCAATTAAAATTCAAACAATATATATATAATTCATAGGCTATATTGAAAGGATTATAAAATCATTCTTATCATCTAGCTATACAACACGTCCTCTTAGTATTAGATGTATTTCTAAGCAATGGAAGAGAAGGATTGAGCTTGTACGGACCTGCAAATGAGATGGTGAGATTTAAAGGAAGAAACTATGGCAAAATTAAGGATAAATGTATAAAATAGGCAATTTAATAGTGGATAATAAAGAAGATTTTATCAGATCATGGCAAAAAATGGCAATTGTATTAAGAGGGTAGCAAATAAAATTTTAGGAGAATCTATAGTTAAAAATGTCAGTATTAATGAAGGTTAGTGGTCTGATAAATTTTTAAAAAGACAGTAAAGATAATTGAAGAATGCTGAGAGACTTAGTAACTTTATAGTACTAATTAAATATATCCAAAAAAACAGAGAAAATTAAAAAAAAAAAAGTAAAAATTATGGTTGATGAGGGTAAGACCATATACTATAATGTATTATACACTAAGTTAGGATCTAAAGAGAGAGAAATATATATATAAATTAGCTAGAGTTGTGGACAAAATTTAGATTATATTAGATATAAAAGATAATTGGCAAATAATGAATAAGAATATATATATAATAGGAACTCAATAAAAATTCTTAAAATTAAAATTCAAGAAATTAAATATGCAGTATAAAAAATTGATATGACTAAATAAAATATCTATTAATGTTTAAAAATATTTTGAAAAATCACTAGTCATCTTACAGCAATGACAGTAATAATATTGTTAGATATGATCTAAAATAAGAATGACCCGATTTATTATTATGTGGGGTCCACAAATTGTAAGCACATGGAGTGATATAAATCAATTGAATTGTTAAACTAAAAATGAAAGAGAATCCAACCGAATTATTGAATATATAAATGAATTGAACTATTGAAAATATAAAAAAATCACTGTTCAGAATGTTTGATCTGTTAATAAATTAGAACAGTTAATCATAATGAATAATTATATAAATTAAAGAGTAAACGGTCAAATCAAGTAAAAGATTAATACACCCAATAGATAAGCATTCAATTCAGAATTTATATGATAATTGGATCATCTAATTTCTAACCAATATAACTCCTCAATTATACACAATCATATTTCTTTAGGAAGGGTACTCTAATTAATAATAAAATTATAAATACTTCTATTTTTCTTAAACAAAGGAACCCGAATCCAAATCATTTATAAAAATAGTAAGCATAGGTCCCTAATCCTCTACATACTTGCAAATCACAAAGATCGTGGAGCCAAATCCTCCAATTCTCATTCTCTTATCGTCAACATATCATTATCTTTTATTTTTTAAAAAAAAATTATTAATTTGAATATTAAAAGATGTTATAGTAAGTATCATATTTATTGATATCTTATTAATTATTATGGTGTACAGAATCTAAATTAAAAAGACTGAACGACCAACCCGATTTCATTTTAGTGACTATCCAAATCCAAAATGCACACCAAAGACATATATCAATACTACCATTAGTACTGTCAATCATGAACACCTGACTCATCATGGCTAGTTGATTGTTGTTCAATTCTACAATAAATAAATTGGCCATCGGAGAAAAGTATTATGTTAATGAGAAAAGAATGACATTGTGTCTGTCTATTTCTTCAAAAGATATTGATCTTTCCACAGGTATATCAAATAAAAGACAAATTTTAATTTTTTTATTGTTCATGTTTTCTGATTAAGTCCCTTCCAATTTGAATTTTGTTTTGACAACTTCTAAAAAGTACTTATTTAAAGAACTATTTCGGTAAGTTTTGCATTTAACAATCATTAGAAAGAAATAGCAAAACCAGTAGCTTCAATGCCTCATATTCCTCGACTTTTCTAGTTAAATTCTATTGCGTTCTTTTTACATATTATATAGTCTTATCATCTCAATGACATAAATTATTTATATAATGTTCTAATTGATACGTCCCTAGATCCTAATTACAAAATAGATTAGGAAGCAGTCTAATTTAGGAATCCGACTAACAGCAAGTCTGATTTTTGTTATTTTAAACCTAAATCCTACATACCACAACTAACAAACGAGAGGTCAAATGATAGCGAAACTCATTCCCCGATATGTCCTCTAATATTCAAGTCAATAATTTTTCTTAATTGAATAGAATGATGGGAAGATGAGAAAGTATGCGTAGATGCAAGTGTGATGGGATTAAATATTTGATGGTTGGTTAGGCTCCAATTGATGTGCTCAATGAGTGAGCGGCTTAGAGAAGTCTGCACTCATAGGGGAGTGGCATTTAGAATAAGAGTCGCACTCGTAGACGATTGGCTTAGAGAATAAGGGTTGTATTCATGGAAGAGTGGCTTTTTGAGAGGGGTACACTCATCGGAGAGTGGCTTTAAGGGAGGAATACACTTGTCGAAAAGTAGCTTTGAGAGAGTTGAAAGAGAGTTGTTCTCAAGACGTCTGAGTGTCCAAATGTGTCTGGATCGATTGTTTGCTATCTTAAATCCGACCCCTTTCCTATGGAGGAAGGGATAAATGTATAGAGTGAGAGTTGTTTAGCTAGCTTTGGGACTTTGTGACTCTATGACCGTGAGTGATCAACACCATACGTCGGCAGTTACGAGTTACAGGCGCTATGGCACTGTGCCTCTAAGGAAGTCGTTATCGTACTTCGGCTTCTGATACTCTGTACCACCATAATCCTTAAGGCAATAGATTGGTGGCTACCATCTGCTATTTTTACTCTTACAGTCGTGAAGGATCACATGGTGACAGTAATCGTTTAGGTTTATCTATTGAGTTGAATCAGGCTAAGCTGTTCCTATGGAGGCCGTCCAATAAACAACCTTAACGGTTCATATATTGTTAGACAGTTTTGGGTCATGCCACTTGGACCTACCGCTCCGAACTATTGATTTTGGGCTTGGAGGAGCTTTTGCTGGGCTGCAATTTCCTAGTCTAGTCTTCTATCTGTAGGCCGGGTTCTAGGTCGGTTCGTGAGCTACTGGACCCGACACTAATATATTATTTTAATTTAATATTTTTATTATAAAAGTAAATCCCAATCTTTTAAATAGTAAAACAGTCTAATTTTTTTAAAAAAAATCATAATAAAACACTGTAGAAGTCCAATCATTTGATTATTTTTAAAATTATTTTTATAAAATTTTTAATATAAATGTACAAAAGATACGCACTTATGCACCTCAAAACCCATTCATTCTGTCACAATTCCCAAGCCACGTACTTCCTGGATTGCATATAAACTATGGTATTTTCCAGAAATCGAATTAATATGCTAAAATTAATCTCCTTAAAAACATTTTGATCGTCATTGAAGCTGACGCCGGTGAAATCTTTGCTAGATATCGCCGGCGAGAACCCATGAACTCAACGTGTTGAATGGGTCATTTGGCTCATCTCCTTCGAATGCTATAGCAAGATCTCCTCCTTGGTTAGCGGGCAACCCGAAAATGCAGTTGATCAATGCAGCAGCCAGCACATGAAGAACACTGAAGAAGCTCCGATTCTGGAATGTTCTCATTGGCAGCACCACCAGTGGTGGTGATGGACTTAATCCGCTCACTGGCGATATATTATGTAGGAACAGAGAGGAAATGGAGAAATGGGTAATGTTAGGAACAAGGACATTTGAAAACACAACCAATTAATAAATAACATCTTAATGAAAAGTTTCAATATGTGATGTTGATAGGTCCAGTATATATATAGGCCAACCGGGAATAAGGCCTAACCGACTGAAGCATCCAGTTAAACAACAAGACCCAAAGAGCCACATACAAGGCCCAATGCCACGAGCTCAGAGAATGCTAATCAATGACTGATGAGCTCAACTCTGGCAAGTTGTTGCGCCCATTGACCAGTAGCGGCTTAGCAAATCCCGGCAAAAAATAGCCAGGCCTGTGTTAGCCACACCCAGTGACGGTCCCATTATCACCACAAGACGACACCTAATACTAGTGGTCACCATCAGTGTCCAGTAAGCGGCGAACCCAGGTGGGACACCTGTCGTCAGCTCCGATATCCAAAGCCTTCGCCACAAAGTACTATAAATACCCCTCTCCTTTGTCGGAGAATAGGGGGAGACCATACAAGCTCAACTTCAAACACTTACTCAAGCCTGAACTCACAATGACAAGAAAGGAACCCAACTCTCCTTCTTCCAAACAAATGTCACTTCCAACCAATGACTATAGTGAGCTACTCCCCAACTGCATGACAGGAGCTCAAACCTCCTCCAATTCTCACTTGCACCCCCTGCATACGAACACCATCACATCTTACATTTTGCATACCTCCATATTCTCGTATCTTTCTATTCTTTTGAAAAAATTTTTAATTTATTGGGAAATGAATCCCGCAAATCCTCGACCTCTCGTTAGCTATTTGGTGCGTAGGGCTCAGGTTGAGAGATATAGAGACCGGACCTGTTCGTATTCAACCATATTCAACCAGACGCAAGAAATCCAAATGCTCCCTAATTCGCTTAATAACTCAGACTATTCGGACGCATCAGATGTAATGTTACTTTTTTTAAGATAATATTCATCTTAAGGTTATATTAAAGTTTTATTTAATTTTATTTTACTATAAAAAAAATCAAATCCAGAATTCTAGTGAAATTAGGATTGTTTGACAATATATAATAATTATTCTTAAGTAAATATTTTCTTAGAAAATTTGGCTTATTATTTTGTTTTGAATCATACAAATTTGACAGCAAAATGTCTACTTATAAACATGTATGAGCAAAAAAAAATAAGTCTAATTAATCCAAAATGGAGATTCAATTTTTAAATTAAATGAAAAAAAAAACAACCATCAAAATAACTTCTATGCACCATATAAACGCTACATAGATATACGACTCGCACACATGTATATACCAATAAAATCACCTAAAATTCAGCTTGCACGTCGCATATACCGACGTGTGATTTACGCAAACAATTTATCATGTAAGGAGTTAAAAACTCTTCTACAGTACTAACACGGCACATTTGGATACTATGCAAAATTGGATACTATATAAATCGTATAGAAGGATCTTGGGAAGGAAGACATTTATTTTGCCTTAGATGTCAATTCAGAAGTTACAGCACCATTAAACAAATTTTTTGTCCTGTGGGATTTCATGGGTAATGTATGAATGCCCTAACTTCTAACGCCCAAGAGAGACATAATGATGGATGAAAGAGGATGAAGGTTTTGAAGGTGCCAAGAGTGATGGGTTTTGTTGTTATAGAGGTCACTCAATTCTGCTATCTTCTATTGACACCGGTGCTAGCGCCAAGGGATGATGTGCCGAGCTGGTTTTCAGGATTTGTGAGTTGTAACTTGTATCTTGTATCTTGTAGCTTGTAACTTGTACAGGACTTGACATGGGGTTGGGTGGAAGAGGAATTTTATAATTGTCCCAGTAAAAATATTTTCATATTTGTTTAATAATTATGATTAAAAATTTAATAAATAATTAATGGAAAGTATATTAATTAATTTATAAATAATTATTTAATTTATACTATTTATTTATCAAACTTTTGATTTTGGGAGATGAATGAAGATGAATGCATAACCTTTAAAAGCATCATGACAGCTCCCAAGTTGGGAAGGGGAGTCAGATACGGCAATTTAATGCTAGTGCTTTAAAATTAAGGGCTCAGCACAGTACTGCTAGGGCTACTGTTTGCCATAAACTCAAGAACAACCACGTTCTTTTTCTCTGTTTTCTCTCTCTCTTGTTTCTCTCTGTTGTTTTTCTCTCTTCTGCTCTCTGTTGTTTCTGTCTCTCTCTCTGTGAAATACTGTTCTTTTGGGGCTCTAACTTTGTGGCAGTAACGACTTGATCAAAGAAGCAGGAGAGTGGTGGTTTAGAGTTTTTCTCTCTCATAATAACTATGAAAAAGCACGTCATTTATGCTTGGCCAACAACCATGGCAGCAAATGATAGCCATTATCTTTACAGTTACCCAATTCAGAAGGATCCATCTGAGGAAAATGATGAAGAACAGTGAAAGTAGAGTACCTCAAGGAAGAGGGAGAGAGTGAGAGAGAAGGTTAATTTTGACGAGCTTCTTTCCCTTTCGAACCTTGAAATCTCATGTTAGGTATTAATATGAAAAGGAGAAGACAAGAGATTAATCCTCAGATGGCATTAATATCATGTGTTGATTAAATCTGATTATAAGATACATAGAAAACCTAAATGACATTATAAAATTCTATTCACTATATTTGTTTGATTAAAAAATTATATAAAACTAATGAAATTTATAATTTTATTGATGTAGCCCATAAATTTTGATGGAATTTAGCTTTAGTAATAAGACTGTAAAAATTTTAGTTAAACAAAACATAATAAGAATGCTGTGCTCCATGATTATAAGGTATTGTGTGCCAATGCAATTGAGGCTGGATTGGTTTTCAACTGCGTTATTCAACAGCTCTTGGGACATTGTGGGTAGTCTCATTTTTAAGTCGGCTGTGGACTTCTTTTAGAATAGACACCTTTTATGACAATTTAACTACATAATAATAATCTGTCTCATTCTAAAAAATAGTTATCCTTCAAAAGTAGTAAACTTTAAACTTGTATTTGCCGTAATATGATTTATAATATCATTGCCAAAATTCATTATGAATCAACTTAAGTTAGCTCTCTTAGTTATTAATAACTCTTATCAAACAGTGTTTCAAAAAGTTAGCTATAAAAGAGACAATATCTTTTTAGTCCAAAAGTTACTCTATAAGTACCACTTAAATAAATATGAAAATTGATATCATGGATGCCAACAACACGGTGTAATAGGACTTTGTGATGGATATTTTGAAAGCAGAGGGTTTCTTGCCCATTTTTGTTAGGTGTATTAAAAAATGGATTAGCTCTCCTGTGTTCTCTATCTCCAGCTATGGATGGTCTTCGGGATCCTTTAAAGGATGGAGAGGCCTTTACCAAAAGCACCCATTATCATCTTGCCTTTTTGTTCTATGCATGGAGATACTTTATGATATTATTAAGGTCAGAATGTCTAATAATTCGAACTTTACTTGCCACTGAAAAAGTAAAGAGTCCAAAATTTCGATGTTAGCCTTTGCAGACAGATGACTTCTCCTCTTTTGTACACTTGATTAGAAGTCTATAGAAACCATCCATCAATGCCTCTCCATCTTTGCTAGGTTTTCAGGCTTAGTCCTAAGCAAGAATAAAAGTGAAAGCTTCATTTGCAGCCTGATAGTCAATTAATAGAGGATATTACTGGATTCAAGATTGGCACTCTTCTTATTTGCTATTTGGAAATGCCCCTCATCATCCTTTTTGGTGCAGCAGATTGCCATGTTCTCATTGAGAGGATCCCAAATACGATCATGTCCTGAAAGAATTGATGGCTTTCCTATGAAGATTGACTCTAACATAACTTTTTATTCTCGTAAATATTCAATGGTACAAAACCTTTATTTTCATCATCTTTAATTTGTCATGAAGAGGATTAACAATATTCTGAGCAAGTTTCTTTGGCATGGTCCTAACTCCAAGAAGACCTTTGCAAAGGTGGCTTGAGACAAGGTTTCCAAAATTTCATTCAAGCTGATTGGATTAGGCATCATCAGATTAAGAATAATATATTTGGATTATTAAGATTTCTCATTTTGTTCCATAAAATTTTTGCAAAATTATGAATCATTGTGACTCTATGAGACCTTTTGTGCATCCATTAGGTCCCCTTAATGTTATCTCCGATAATCAGCGGAGATGGCCGCTTACATTCCTCTTTTTGGTGAGATTCTTCATTAAATTGTGGCCATCTATGATCCCTGCTCTAACCGTGATGACACCATTAGATGGGATCTAGAGACAAATGATCTCTTCTCAATTCGAATGGCTTGGAAGATCTTCCAATTGATTGATTCAGAAGTGGCCTGAGCTTTCTTAGTCTGGAACCCTAACTTCTATCCTTCCGACATAATCAACCATTGGCTTGCCATCGAAGACCATCTTAAGACCATCGACAGATTAAGATTCTTTCACCTCCACTTTTGGTGCGTGTTGTGCAGGTCTGCTGAGGAATTTAATTCATCATATGTTCTTCTAATTTGAGCCAACCTAGAGTATATAGAGGGTTATTCCAACCACTTCCAACCAAGATCATGTAATGCCCGGTTTTAGTCTAATTTAATTTAATATTATTATTATTTTTTGCATATATTAGAATAATTGTATAATATGAATTTGAAAAAAAATTCAGAGTATGAAAGTAATTTTGATACCTAAGGCATGCCCTATACACATTTGTGCACTGATTTTGATGTTGGCATGTAATATCCTGAATTTTATTTGATTTATTTTGAATATATTTATTATTTTGGGTAATTTAAATATGATAAAAATTAATTAAATATAATAATTTTTTTAAAAAAAATTGTATCAGTTGGTTGTTATCTAAGAGTGTACCGATATTGGCGCCCAAGCACCGATTAGATTATAAAAGAAAAAAAAATAATAATAAGGGAAATGGGGAAGTGGTGCAGCGGAGTAGAACTAGGGGGAAAAGAAAACAAACAAAAAGAAAGAAAGAAAGAAAAAGGGACAGGGGAGAAGCAGAAGAAGAGGTCGTGCAAAGGAGAAGAAGAGGAGAAAGAAAGACGGGGAGAGAAGAGGAAGAAGAAGAAGAAGAGAGGGAGAGAGAGCGTGCACAGGGAGGAGAGAAGGGAAGAAGAGGTGCAGAAGAAGAGAAGAGATAGAGGACACGTAGAAAAGATAAGAGAGAAGGTAGAGTTTGGGTACTTCAGAACATTCTTTTGTTATATTTACTTGATATGAGGTTGAGGTAAATATCTATAAATCATATATTTGGTCTATTTCAACATTTGATATATTTTGGCTACTATTTAGAGATTTTACCAACATATATATTACTTTTACATACCCTATATATTTTTCTGTACATGAATGTATGATTTATCAATCAATTTGAAAGTTTTGTTCGAATTTTGTGATTTTTAGAAGGTTTTATTATTTTTATGAAAGTGCAAAAATATCTGAACTATGTATATTCATATATCAGTATGTTTATACAAAAGGGGCATGATCGAAACCCGGGTGAGTTGATGTGTGTAGGACTATGGTGATTTGAGACCCAAGTGGGTCGGTATGTATGTAGGACCATGATGATCCCAGACCCGAGTGGGTCAATATGTATATGGGACAATTATTACGTCCCAAATTTTGATCATAAAGTTATACTAAATCTGCTTTAATAAACCAATTAATCGATAAATAACCTTTGGACGTGAACTCTACATTGATACCATGACCGATCATAAATAGAATAACATACCATTATACTCAGGTCCCAAATACGTGCCACGTCATTATGAGGCATCGACACCGATTCAATTATCACGACGTTAGACCTTAAATAAAGAATGATGCCTATGTAATATAACAATCAACATATAATGATCTGTAGGGCCCACCTTTGAGTCTTGAATATGAGTCTATGACCTTTGATTGTGTAAAAATAAACACAATTTAGATTTCGATCAACTGCTCCTTTAACCGGTAAGACTTACTGGCCCTAATCCCAAAACAAAATGAGTTTTAAGTATGTTTTAATAAATAAGGTTAAGAAAAAAATAAAATAAGAAATCCAAAAATGTATCACGAATGCTTTCATGTCATTGCATTCTATTATGATTCTTATTCCTTCTTATATATTTTTAAGTATAAATTATACATATTCTTTGTTATATATTATACCTTATTGAGTATTTGGCTCACTCCTTACTATTTCACTAATCCCCTCAAATGGGTCGCACGGGTCCTGAAGTATACAACAAAGTTTAATTTAAGAAAAACTTTACATTTTATTTCTTAATTCTTAATTCTCACTCTTCTAGAAAATGGTTTATCATTTCTTAAAATACTGCAAAGTTTTCTCTTTTTTATGATATCTTACATTTTCTTTTAATCATGACAATTCTTAAACTATGAAATTTAATACAATTCATGCAATAAAAATTTTAGCATTAACACAAATTGAGCAAATATATAGTATATAATTAAACATGTATAGCATATAATTAAACATGTAATAACTTAAAATTAATAATTTTAAAGTACAGACAGATAGGAGCAATTATTATATTTTCAAATATAAAAAAAAAAAAAGAATTTAGATTCTAAAATATAATACATATTACATGATACAAATATGTAAATATGAGTTCTTAAGAAATCTTATCATAAAATCATGAAAAAATCAACATACATGTATGATTTACATATCTTAACTTTAAAATCTTGACTTGGATGAGTATAAGAATACAAATACTCAGAGAAAATAAAAATAAATAATAACAAATGAAAGGAAGAGTTTATGGTGCACTTGTCTTGGCCTGATTTACTCTAATATTTTTTCCAATTGTCCAAACTTAAGCTACCGAAAGCCTTATCTTTCTTGTCTCTCTTCTCCTCGGTTTTCTCTCTCTCTCTCTCTCTCTCTCTTGCGCCACTTAAAAATGACGATAGAAGAACTTTTGGTGCTATTTATACTCGATGTGTGCTCTAATGGCACTCGAGCGTGGGTCGAGCACGGCCTTAACATCTCTTAATTTTGGAATTTGTGCCAAGGGTGCACCAGAGCAAGCATCAAGCACACTCCTACGCATATATATTCGTGATTTTGCACCACGGTAGCACTAGGGCGAGTGTGAAACATAGGTCTAAAATATGGTCATTCCAAGTTTCGTGCCTCCTAGGCGCTCAGGCAAAGGTCGAGCACACTCCTAGTAATATACATGCACATTTTTGGGCCAAGGGAGCGTTGAGGTGTGCATCGAGCAGTCTAAAGTGCATCAACTTCTCGTTTTTGGGTCAAAGGCAAGCCTCAGTCTGCATCAAGTCCAAATTATCCGATCCAAAATTTTGATTCTTTTGACCCAATTTTTATATTATTTGATCTCAATTTTAATTATATTAATTTAATTAATCATAATTAATATTTAAGAATTCGATCCTTACAACCATGGTGGTTCGAGGCTTGGGTGGGTCGATATGTGTGTGGGATCATGGTGGTTTGATGCCCGGATTGATCAATATGTGTGTAAGACCATGATAGTCCAAGGTCCTGGTGGATAGATAAGTGATCCAATAAGTGATCTAAATAAAAGATCTCCAAGTGATAGCAAGCTTAAAATATAGCCGATAATAATAAAAGATGGTCGAATAACTACAGGCTTAAAATATAACCAATAATGATAAAAGATAGTCGAATAATTATATGCCTAAAATATAATCGCTAATGATAAAAGATGGGTGAGTAGTTGTAAGCCTAAAATGTTGCTAATAATGATAAAAGATAGGCGAGTAGTTGTAGGCCTAAAATGTAACAAATAATGATAAAAGATAATCGAGTGATTGTAGGCTTAAAATATAGCTAATAATGATAAAAGATAGTCGAGTAGGTCTAGGCCTAAAATATAGTCGAGATCCAATAATATGATGTGGTCAAGAGTTACAGGCTTAAAATGTAATCTGGATGAATAACAATAGGTCTAAAATATAACCAATAATGATAAAAAAATAGCCGAGTAGTTGCAGGTCAAAAATACAGTCAATAATAATAAATGATGGCGAAATAGTTACAGGCCTAAATATAGCCAATAATGATAAAACATGGTCGAGTAGCTACAACCCTTAAATGTAGTCAGGATCTAATGAGATGAGGTGGCCGAGAGTTAGGCTGAGTAGTTGAAAGTCTAAAATGTAATTGATAATAATAAAAAATGGCCGATTAGTTATAAGCCTAAAATGTAGTCAGGATCCAATAATATGAAATGGACGAGAGTTGCAAGTCTAAAATGTAATTGGGCTAAATATCTATATGCCTCAAATGTAGCCAGAATCCAATATTATGAAATGACCGAAAGTTGCTGGCCTAAAATATAACCGGTAGTTATACATACGCGATACAAACTTGTGATTTGTTTTACACAATTGGTTATATAACATTACCCCCTTTCTGATTTATATGTATTGTTTTATATATGTATATGATAATATTGTTGAGTTTTAAGCTTATATTTTTTATTTTATCTCTTAAGAGTAAAAGGTTTGAAAATATTACAAAAGCTAATCCAGATCTGATACAACATCGTGTTTCCTAGTGAATATTGTATATACTTAGATAGATGGTGTTGACTGTATTTCAATTCTTTTGGATTAGATTTGTATTGGAATATATTTTAGTTATTATGATTAAGTTGAGTGAAAACTTTTGGACTATATATTAAAAATTACTGGATATATTATATATATAGATGAGTTGTTATTATTTAGATATTTTTTTACAACTATTCGGAGTAGGTCCTAATTATGTTATCTAAATGGTTCTTCGATGAAATTCTATAATAAATTTTTGGATTTGTTTGTTTATAATCAATTGATATCAAAATTTTATGATCTGTCAGGTTATATCACACCCAATTTAGAATTTTATTATGTATTATTTAAAATTTAAATATTTATAAATTTGACCTATTTTGTCCGAATTTGTGATAAGATACGCTTAAGGATAGCTTGAGATGATGCTCGAACACTGATTTTAGTGTGCCCGTACTGGAGGCACATCTGAGGTGGCACTAATGCATTGGTGGGCTCAGGCGTAGCACTTGATACGTGCCTGAGCAGTATTTGTGCACCAATTCGATTATATAAAGGGTGGCGTGCATTGTTTTGGTCATTTCGAGTAAGAAACAAGAGAATGAGAGGGAAAGAGAATGAGACGGAACAGAGAGGGAGAGGAGAATAGAAATTTTGAGGTATCATTTTGTCGGATTTGTTAGATTGGAAATTAAAGTAAGTATTATTACGCTCTATTCTATACTCTAATTTCGTTTTTATTTATTTTTATCTATATTTAATTGATTTAATGTACATACATATTATTTTACTTACCGTATTTGATCTCATCATGCTTGTATGTTACTTTTACTGGTTAGTTTTAAAATTTTACTTTCGTTTTGTCATTATTTAAGGACTTTTGCTTATTTTGTAGAAATTGTATATATTTTGAGATTTTATATATATTTATATATGTATTTGCAAAGGAAAAGTCATGAAAATGTCCACATGGGCCTTGCATGTGGTATCCTTGCAATGTACTTTAGGTTGGGCTCTTTCTTTGTATATTTAATTCGATATATGACCTTTTTTAGGTAAAAAAACTTTATATTTGACCTTTCTAAGTAAAAATTTTGACTTTTTTTGCCCGATAGAAAAAGTTTTGGACTTGTAATACAGAGACCCTTCTTAATTTATATTTTTATGAGAATTATCATAAGGAATTGAGCAAAACTAATATATTTAGATGTCCTAATATATTCAGACAAATTTAAAGATTGTACCTATCATTAATAGGTAATAAAAGAAAGTCATATGTGTCTCTATCTATAGGAAAAAAATATGCAAACAGTGTGCATATTGGTCAAATAGTAACTTATGGCCTAAAGTTATCGAGAGTGTGTATAACCCTTACTTAAAGTCAGTCTTTTGGTCTTTGGTTCTCTAATTTGTATATATTTTGGATTTTGATATGCTTTTACTTGTATATAATTTTGGATATTTGAGACTTCATTTGAGATTTACAGACTTTAATCGATATTAGATTTGGATATCGAATTTGGTTGATCTCGTACTTTTGGATCGTTTGGCTTTGCTTTGGATTATAGACTTTACGTACAAGATCATATTCGAACACTTTATTGGTTTGCCATACTCGATACTTGGATTTTGACTTTCATAAATTTTATATTGGTTCATTGATTTATTTCTTCATTCTGATTATGAATGCATTGTTTGTTATATATTATATACTGATATTTATCGAGTATTCAGTTCATATTTTTATATTTCTTATTCCTTCATATTAGATGGCTATAGATGTCTTGTAGGGAGCTCAAACACAATTTTTGATTGAAACCTCATTTATATTTGGCAACTATTTGCCTTATATTCAGATTGTATTCACCTTAGGTGTATTTTGGTATCATTTGGGCGACAGATACGAAGATGATTTGCTTGTTATATTGTTAAGGAGTCAGTATTCAAATTATTCTATTAATTGAATAATTGTGGCGTTTGGTTTGTTGTGAATATGAAAATTATCTGAATTGTCGTTTGTCACCTTTTTTATAGACTTTTGAGTAAGCTGTGCATATTTATTGACCAGATTGGATGATATGAGATATCCTATGATTGTTAATTATTCTTATTGTTGTTGAATTGGATGGATATGTCATTGGGTCGTACCCGAATTTGAGTATTCGATTTGTGTTGTGATTATCTTATAAATTTTATTTTATAAATTATAATTATTATTGATTACTTATATTGTCTGCATCTGGATCTAGTTTTGTGACATATCATGTGTGATTAGTCATACAACAATAGGGTAGAGCTGTTGAGGGGAAGCTCTTAGATGAAACACAAGATCTTTTATCTATATTGATTTCATGTTGAATCTACTGGCCACGAATTATTTTATTTAAAGAGATTGAAATGCATATTTCTTTGACCCTATCTTATGGTTTGATGGAGATTGGACTACTCACATCATTTAAAGCTTTCCTTTTAGCAATAATCTACTACATGGTGATTCCATGGACTAGACAATGATTATGGCAATCTACTACATGGAAATAAAGCTAATTTATTTTTCCATACATGTCAAAAATTGAAAGATAGGTCTATATTTCTTATTTTTTTTTTCCAAAATAATAAAAAAAATTAAAACAATTATTAATATAATCTTATTTTGCCAAAAAACTGAGTCTTATAAAGAGAATAGATGAAAATTTTTACTGAACTAATGTTAGAGAGAGAGAGAGAGAGAGTACCTTTTAAAGGGTGTTTAGTATTCTATTTTTCTTGTATAAAATTAAATAAATTCATTTAAATTAAATAATTTTAAAATTATATTACCTTTGAAAATGTTTATCAAAAATGAAAATGGTATAAAATTATAACAAATGGTTATGATATTTAATTATATTTTATCCAACTAAGATTTTGGTACTCTTTAACTTAAAATTTGCAGAAATTATAAAAAATTATAAAATTTTAATAAATATTATTGGATATGATGCGTTATGGATCCAAATTTTAAATAAATTCGAGTCGAGTTGATCATCTGAATCTGACTCCGTCCACTGAGTCAAGATCCTACATATTACTACAACGAACGAGAGGTCAGGTGAAGGCGAAAGGTCATCCCACCAAAAATATTTTGACGCTTAAGTCAGTAATCAGCCTTCGAATCTAAAAGGTAGAAGAAACGGATAAAATGAGAATGTTAGGAAAGTGTTTGCGACGGTGTGTTGCTCTCGTAGAGAGAGGCGTTTTTGGGCTCGTGAGGAGTGCTGGCTCTTAACACTGTGTTCGCTGAAAACGTGGTGACAAAGAGCGAATGGTTTACTGAAAGCGTGAGAGCTTTATAGTAAAGAGAGAGAGAGATTGATGAAGAAAGCGACTACATGTGTATTAAGAGCATTTTTGCCTGAGAATAAATGTCTGCCTTAGGGTGAAAACCCCATGGGCTTTTATAGCTATACTGTTGGGCAGCCTTCCTTGGATAGGAAGGCTTGATGCCTGCTCTCTGTTGGGTGGCGTCCTTTCTTGATGTATGAACTTTAATGGCGGTAATGGCTCCCTGGCAAATTGCTTTCCTTCTGCGTGTTGTAACTGTTAGAGTTTACTGCAGACAAGAAGAGAATTTGGTACTTTCCTCATGAGATGGGTGCTAAATCTACTGGTGATCGTTACAATGGATATTGCCCTCTGAGAGAGCGCAAAATCAGAAAAGAAAACTATTGTTGGTCGAAGACAAAAGTGTGGGCCAGACTAGATTTGGCCCACGTGTGGCTTTAGGCCAGCCTACTGTAACGTTTTCGGTCAACAAAAATGTTGACTGTCTTTATGAGCCAATTGTCAGTCCTGTTGTCAAGCTTTGTTGGTCTAATTGGTTTTTCGTCCAGTCAACGATGGACGATGACCGTTTGAGCATATATGGACCTTTGTAGATCTGGGCCGTTTTTTCTTCTTGGGCCAGCCCACTAAGGACGTACCCATCACTAGCCCCTATATTGGTGGTTTGAATTCTGACCTCCAACATATTCATGATGGAATGTGCTTGACTGGGAAGCCTTGATGAAGAAGCCGGCCGCAACTCTAGGTCTATTGGCCACGTGACTTAGTATCCATCAAGATCTACTAAATTGGTGGAGGAAGTATTGACCGGAATCGTTGACCGTCTAGGTCAAGGTCTGCAGAACTTTTGAAAGAAAAGTTGACCGGATTCGTTGACCGTTTGGGTCAAAGTCTGAAGAATTCTGAAAGAAAACTTGATCAGATTTGTTAACCGTTTAGGCCAAGGTTTGGAGAACTTTTGAAAGAAAAGTTGACCGAAAACATTGACCATCTAGGTCAAAGACTGGAGAACTTGTGGGAGTTGGAACAACGCGCCATCAACTGCTGATTTGTCAGTCGAAAAGGTGGCCACGTGTCTGTACGTGGTGAATTCATAATCCCGGTAATTAATGTACGAGAGGTTTGATTCGACTGCGCCTGTTCAAGAGACAATACGTGTTAGCAATGATGGTGTATGTTCTCGAGACGGTTAACTTCTCTGGTGTTCACACTACCCTTTGAGTTGTCCGTCCGTTTCACTTTTAAATTTTCCACGCTTTCCTTCATCTTCCTTGAAAAAAATTCTAAGTGTTTGTAACTTTTTTTTACTTCTACATCCATGGCTTCTGTTTCATAGATAGCTTCGATCCTTACAAAGACTGACATGAAACAGTTGTACGTCGAGTGCAATATCCCCAAGGCAATCGTCTTCCATGTTCCTGGCAAGGAGGATAGGGCGTGCTCTCCGCCTGAAGGCTGCGTCACCGTTTATGAGGCCCACTTGAGGAGTAGGCTGCACCTTCCCGTTCCTGATGAGTTACTGGAGATTCTAACCACTCTCAGGGTCCCTATCGCTCAATTCCATGCTAATGTTGTGCACAACCTGTGCACCTTCTGCATTTTTCTTCGTCTGTACATGGAGCAGTTGACGGTGGGGATGATGAGGGTCCTTTCCAATTCAATCAGGGAGCGGAGTGGATTTCCCTGGCCCCACGTGGTGGTCTCTAGATTAGCATCGCCATATATGACTCCCTGAAGAATTGAAAGAACTGGTTCTTTTTTATTCATGTGTGTGAGTCCTGGCCGTTATCTAGGGAGTGGGGCAAGGTACCCGATATTTATATTGGGACTCCTACTGATGAGGAGACGAAGTCCCAGGAACTGTTGATTGATTTGGTGGAGGGCCACCTTAACGACTTTCGGAGGAATTATCTAGTCTCTCGTGGCGGAGGTCGGAAGGCAAAATAGGGTTCGCCCTCGCTAGAGCAGAGGATGAGGAAGCCTTCTCAAAAGAGGAAGGCGGGGCGGGGCACCATTGTGATTGGATTTGCTGGAGCGCCATCCTACACAAAGTCTCTCCCAAGTCCAGGACGGAAAAGGGTGGTGATGCCTTCTTCTTCCTCCTCTACTGAGCTAGGGAATGTTCTGATCAGTCAGCTTATTAGAGTAGAAGATATCTCCAACATAGGGGGCGATGAATTCGCCATTAAGGCTTGTAGGGCCAGGCTGCACTCTTCCATTGGTGGCGTCATTCTGGCCTTGTGGCAGCCGAAGCGTCTGGTGTCATTGAAGCCCCCTACGAGTCCTCAGTGGAGTGGGCTGTTGTTTTGTGTCATTGAGCCGAACCTCCGCTAGGGCCTAGGTTTCGGGTCAGGCCAAAAAGGCCGGTGCACAAGATTTGGCAGGTAAACTATTGCAGCTTGCTTTTTCCTCAATTTTGCCACCGCTGACACTTATTGTTTTTGCAAGGAGACAGTTTCTGGTGCCGTCATTAAGGCTCATAACTAACAAGACCTGGTGATCTCTGACCGGGACAAGGAGATCGCCTAACTCAATGATGAGTTGGAGCTGCTAAAGCCGGAGCACCAGGAGGATACCGTCGCTCTAGAGTCTGTGCTGGCGGGCCTAGAAGGAGAGAACACTAGGCTGTAAGAGGAGAACGCTAGCTTGAGAGAAGCGGTGATGGCCGGCCTGGTGGAGAAGAATGATAAGCTAAAGGACGAGAACATCCGCCTAAAAGAAGAGGTTGACCGGGCTACACGGTGCCTTGATCAGCTCGCTGGGAAGATGACTGTATTGGGGAACGAGTTGACCACTCTATCCGTCCCCACAAGACCTCCAACATATTGGTGGCAGGGTTGTGGGATGGGGTCATTCTTAGCTGGCACATTGCTTAGCTGATTGACCCCAATTTTTTGGTTGAGTTTCTTAGCCCAGAGAACCGTTCTGCCCAACGTCGCGAGAGCCTCGTGGGGGAGCCCCAGAGCGGTCAAGGGCCGCCAGCGCCTCCTCTTGGGACCTTCACTTCTCCATAGTTTTTTTGGTACTCCTTGCTTCCCGATGTAAATATATTGTATGTTATAAAACAAACGGTTGTCTTATCATTGTTACGCATTATGCCTTTTTTGCCGTTTCCTTTTTTGAATTGTCTGCTGTGTTGTCCTACCAACTTGGTATATTACACACAAGTTGATCACCTGCCTTGCTTAAGGTGTTATTGGTGCTTTTTCAAGGTCTTGAGTCCTTGAAAAGACACCAATGCAGATTTTAGCGAAGGGTCAAGCCTGATCTATACTCGTGTGAGTAGAAATATGGCGCAGCTGCTCGAGTGTTGACTTGGGCGGCCAGCTTTTGGGAGAAGTGCATTGCTCCTATCGATCGTCATTGATTGATCACGCTATCTCTTTGTAAATGAGGTCGTCATGTGTGCTACTTAAGCCCCCTAAGATTTTGACCGCGATCAGGCCACTTGGTTGACCAAGGTTTAAATACAACCATTAATGGGCTGCTTGGATGACCAGGGTTCAAATATGACCATTTATGTGCCACTCGGGTGATCGACGTTTAAATACGACTGCTCATGGACCACCTGGATGATTAGGTTTTAAATCCGATCGTTCTTGCGCTGCCTGGATGACTAGAGTTTAATAATAAACGGGTAAAAATCTGCCCGACTTAGGGACAATTTAGGCCATTTAGCCCTGCAACATACTAAACAAACATACAAATATGCATACACACATACATATAGAACACGAAAAGAGATAACACAACACTCATGGGAAAATATTTCGTTCGTTGATTGGGAATAGCATGTACAAGCAATTACAAGCATACATGTGGATAACCTACCTGGACCTTTATTAGAAGTAGCATTTGAAGTGAGTCGTGTTCCACATTCGTGGAACCAACTTCCATCCTGAGTCCGGAGTTTGTATGCTCTGTTCCGCAGGACGGCAGAGACTAGGAAATGTCCTTCCTAATTTGGAAAAAGTTTATTCCAGTTGACAATCTTACCTATAGCCTCGATGCTTCGCAAGACTAGGTCTCCAACGTCAAATTGCCATGCTTTTACCTTCTTATTATAAGAGCGGGTGATTCATTGTTGGTAGGCCACAATCTATATCCTGTCAGTGTGTCGGGCTTCCTCTAACAAGTTTAGATGTTTTCAAATTTTTTGGGAGTTACCTTGTGAGTCAAAAGAATCGGCCCTAAGACTTAAAAGCCCTATCTCAATTAGGGTTACTGCTTCAATCCCGTAGCAGTCATTAAAGAGCGTCTCGTGGGTTGACTCCTTTGGAGTAGTTCGATAAGACTAGATGATGGCGGGTAGCTTATCTGGCCCAAGAGCCCCGTGTCCTCCAACTTTATCTTAAGGCCATGGAGTAGCGTACGATTTGTGACCTTCACCTGTTCGTTCGCGTGAGGGTATGCCACCGAAGTATGGACCAACTTAATACTTAGGCTGGTGCAATACTTGGTAAAGTATTTTTTTTTTTTTGAGAATTAGATTCCGTTATCAGTCACAATGACCTCGAAAATGCTAAATCTGATGAATATGTTTTTCCGAATGAATTTGATAACGTTGTACTCCGTGATCTTGGCCAACGGGACGACTTCTACACACTTGGTGAAATAGTCGATACCCGCAATAATGAATTTTTTTTGCCCCGTTAAGATAGAAAACAAGGCTAAAAATATCAAGCCCCATTGCGTGAAAGGCTAAGGAGCCTAGAGGGATTTCAGTTCAGTGGGCGACTGATGGTGAAGATTACCATAAAGCTTGCAGTTCTCACACCTCTTTATGAACTCGAGTGCATCCTTCTTCATTGACGGGTAGTAGTAGCATTGTCGCATGATCTTGAATGCCAAGTTCTTGTCGCCGATATGCGATCCACAAATCCCAATGTGAACTTCACCTGGGGCATAGTCAGCCTCCTCAGGAGTGAGGCACTAGAGGTACAGAATAGAATAACCACGGCGATATAGCCGTCCATCGACCACAGTATACTAACCGGCCGTCTTTTTGATCCGCTTGACCTCATCTGTGTCTTCTAAGAGTGCTCCATTTGTCAGGTACCTTTGGTACGAAGTTATCTAATTTTATGCTATAAAGATCTGCATTGCTTCCCATTCCTCTGTGCGGGGAGCACTCAAAATCTCTCACATATTCCTCGAGTACTGTTCTAGATTTTTGGCCATCATCGTTCTGGCAAGTTGGTCGGCCTTCTAGTTCTCGGTTCTGGGCACGTGGACCAGGGTTAGCCTGTCAAATCTTCGAGCGATTTCCTTCACCTTAGCTAAGTATTTGGCTAGGTGTGGGTTACTCACCTCGAAGTTCCTGTTAATCTGGTTAACGACCAACTTAAAGTCACTGTAGATAATTAGTTACTTAGTT
This sequence comes from Nepenthes gracilis, assembly GCA_033239525.1. Classification (NCBI taxonomy): domain Eukaryota; kingdom Viridiplantae; phylum Streptophyta; class Magnoliopsida; order Caryophyllales; family Nepenthaceae; genus Nepenthes; species Nepenthes gracilis. Next base: position 2,252,291 of record BSYO01000037.1, read on the forward strand.
GAGCACTCTTTGGCCAGTTTTAACTCAACTAACAGGGCTTCATACTTGACAACATTGTTGATGGTCGGAAAGTTAAGTCTGAGTGAGTACTTCACCTCAAACCCATCTAGAGTCCTTAAGACTATTCCGGCGCCGCTACCTGAGCTTGTAGACGATCCGTTCACATTAAGGACCCATTTCGGCTCTTCCTCACGTTGTCCTGCGTCCTCAGTGGGCTGTGTTTTGAGAATTGGTGTCGTGATCTCGACTATAAAGTCTGCCATAGCCTACTTCTTAATGGCCGATCTCGGCCGAAATTCGATATCGAACTCTTCTAATTTAATAGCCTACTTTACCAGCCATCCAAAAATATCGAGTTTCTAGAGAATGCTCTTCAGAAGCTGGTCGATGAAGACAATCACGCGATGAGCCTGGAAGTAAGGTCTCAACTTTCGAGCGGAGAAGACTAGTGCCAAGGTTAACTTTTCTGCCTACGGTTAGCGCTTCTCCGAACCGGTCAACGTCTTGCTCACGTAATAGACTGACCGCTGAGTATCGGAGTCCTGGCACATAAAGACAGAATGGAGGGCCACCTCTGACGCCGCTATGTAGAGGTATAACTCCTCTCCATCCTTATGTGACGTTAGCAACGGTGGACTAGCCAGATAACGCTTCAATTGTGTCCCCCTTAAGAAAGCCAGATATTTGTCCCCCGATTTAGCTAAGAAGCAGAAGAAGACAGCCAATCGTCCAGTTAGCTGCTGGACATCCTTGACATTCCGTGGCGAAGTCATGTCTGCAAGAGCCTTGATCTTCTCTGGAGTTTACCTCGATCCTCGTTGAGAGATAATGAAACCCAAGAACTTCCCTAATGATACTCTGAAGACGCACTTAGCTAGATTTAGCTTCATTTGGAGTGTACGGAGCACCTCGAAGGATTTAGTCAGATCATAAATATAGTCGTGGGAGGTCTTACTGTTGACGAGCATGTCGTCGATGTAGACCTCTATATTACGACCAATCTGCTACGCAAACATCTTGTTTACGAGCCGGTGGTAAGTGGCACCGGCGTTCTTTAGACCAAAAGGTATGACCTTATAGCAATAAGTGCTTTGGTTTGTCATGAACAATGTGTGTTCTTCATCATCGAGACTCATTCGGATCTGGTTGTTGCCTGAGTATGCATCCATAAAACTCAACAGCTCGTGCTCGGACGTGGAGTCTACCAGCAAGTCGATTCTGGGTAAAGGAATGCCGTCATTTGGACAGGGTTTGTTAACATCAGTAAAATCAATGCACATTCGCCATTTCCCGTTGATTTTCTTTACAATGATGACGTTAGAGATCCAATTCGGGTATTAGACTTTCCTGATGAAGTCGGCGTCTAATAGCTTCTTTACTCTTTTCAGATGGCAATTAGCTTCTCCACGGAGTAGTTTCTTCGCTTATACTTGACGGGCTTGCGATCGAGATCGATGCCCAACTTATGGACCATTACTCTGGCCGAAATCCTTGTCATATCAGCGGGAGTCCACGCAAAGATGTTAGTATTTTGTCGCAAGAACGTGATCAGCTTGTCGTGCAGTGTCTCAGTGAGTGGGCTGCTGATCTGTAAGCACCTTTTCGGGTCCTTCAGGTTCAGTGGAATTAGGTCGGCTGCCTCACCAAATTGTGCTTGTTGTAAAGTTGTTTCATCTCGATGGTCGAGTTCTCCTGCCAACTTAGTGTTGTCACTCGGGGCGATCTGGGACATATAACTGTCCGTCCAGTGACCTGGTCACCCAACACTTCGCCCACACCGTATGCCGTTAGAAATTTCATCATACGATGAGGATCGAAGTGACGGCTTTAAANTCGCTGTTAGGCATGGGCAACCTAGTATAGCGTTGTAGACGGATGGTAGGTCAATTACCAAGAAGAAGAGTATACGACTCGCCGTTCTTGGATATATTCCTAGGGTGACCTCCAGCTTGATTATTCATTGGACGGCCACTGGCTCGTTGTCAAGGCCATAGAGTTGGCCTTCAGTAGGTTACAATTGATTTTTTTTAAAACCAAGTTTAACAAACGTATCAAGGTAAAGCAAATCATGAGAATTTTTATTATCAATAAAAACTCGTTTTAGTTGATAGTCGACGCTACCGTTTGAGACGAGCATGAATACAACAAGGAGATCTGCATGGGGGAGATTTCATGGCTTAAGTCATTGTTGCTAAAGCTGATGAAATTATCTTCAGTGCATTGTTTCTTCTGTCCAGCCTGTTGCTCCTTGTGATCCGTTGGAGTCTTGGCCGTTCGGGTTGTGACCATATTGTTTACTCCAACCACTACCTGATTCCGTGGTAGGGAAGGCTCTGATTTTTCCCTGCCGGAGATTCTAGAGGTTTGTTTAGGGTTCCTAACGAACCTGGTGAGGTAGCCCCTTCAGATTAGCTGCTCAATCTCGCACTAAAGAGTCTTGCAATCCCCAGTGGAGTATCTGAGAGATCGATACAAATTACAGTACTTGGCTGGATTTCCTCTCTTCGCTTTTTCAAGTGGATTTGGCCACTTAGAAAACTTTTTCCACTGATCTGTATAAAGGCATTAGGATTCTCTTCCTACTTCTGTTTGACATGGGAGAAATGTCAAGGCTACTTTTTTTTCTCGATGATGGGAGGTGTATTGCACTAAGAAAAGGTCAGAGAGCTCACAAAAGCTCCTGATCGACTCTGAGGGGAGACGATGGAACCAGATGTGGGCATCTCCCTTTAATGTAAGAGGAAAGTAATGACGCATGGCAGCATCCTCCAACCCTTGTAGACTCAGGTGGGTGCGAAAATGATTGAGGTGATCCATAGAATCAGTGCTCCCATCGTAAGAGTTAAAAGTATGCATCTTGAATTTGATCGGTATAGGATGGTTCAAGATACACGCCGCGAAAGGAGACTTGTCCTGATCCAAGGCGTGTTCGTCATCCTTGAACATGTGTTTCAGGATTTTTTCACGCGTCACCAACCCTTCTGGAATCGAGGTAGGTCCTCAACTCCATTCTTTTTCTGACGTGGTAGGTAGCAGGCCGGCTACTACCACCAGTGGATCAACGACCCTGGATGCTCCCTCCTGAACCTGAGGAGAGGCGTCTGCCCAAAGGTATCGGAGCTTTCTCCATTCTGGGCTCTCCTTCGGAGTCCTACTACCCAAGCGTTCTTCGAGCCTTGATCGACTCTGGATGTCTGAGGCCTCCGGAGCGCGTGTGCTCACCGACCTTTTGGTCTTCTTGGCCAGTTTATTTTTCTTCTGGCCTCCTTTCCTGGAGGCCGGAATAGGGACTGCTGCAGGCGGAGCCCCCTGCTAAGTTTTTTCCTGGTGATCATAGAGTATTTAGAGTATTCTGTTCATATTGCTCATATTCTCCGTCAGGTTCTAAAAAAATGGTACTGGCACACCATTGACCACACCGTTGACCTGGGCACCAACAACTTGATCCTGGTTGAGTGAGGTCACGTCTCTAATAGACTCGCTAGCTTGCATTCTTATATTTATCATTCCGTCTGATGGAAAGTGATGCAAAATTGAGTGAAATTGAATAGAAAAGGTGATTAGCTTTTTGTAAACTTTCCAAAGACGGCACCAATGATGTGTCTTAGATCCAAATTTTAAACAGATTCAAGTTGAGTTAATCATCTGAATCCGACTCTGTCCACTGAGTATGGATCCTGCACACCACTACAACGAATGAGAGGTATGGTGACGGTGGAAAGTCGTCTCATCGAAAACACTCCGACGCTCAAATTAGTAATCAACCTTCGAATCTATAAGGTAAAAGAAACAAATGAAATGAGAATATTGGAAAAGTGTTTGGGACGGTGGGCTGTCTCGTAAAGAGAGACTTTTTTGGGCCCATGAGGAGCACTGGCTCTTAACATCGTATTCGTTAGGAACGTGGTGACAAAGAGCGAATGGTTTACTGAAAGCGTGAGAGTTTTGCAGTAAAGAGAGAGAGATTGATGACGAAAGCGATTTGGTGTATATTGAGAGCGTTTTTGCCTAAGATTGAATGCCTGCCTTGAGGTGAAAATCCCATGGGCTTTTATAGCTGTACTGCTGGGCGGCCTTTCTTGGGTAGAAAGGCTTGATTTTCACGCTCTGTTTGGTAGCTTCCTTTCTTGGCATGAGAGCTTTAATGGCGGTAATAGCTCCCTGGCATATTGCTTTCTTTCTGCATGTTGTAACCGTTAGGGTTTACCATAGATAGGGACAAAATTTGACGTTTTTCTCATTGAACGTGCGCTAAATCTGTTGGTAACCGTTACAATAGATATTGCCTTCTAAGAGAGTGTGAAATTAGGGGAGACGACCATTATTGGTCAAAGACGGAAGTGTGGGCTAAATTGGGCTTGGCCCACGTGTGACATTAGGCCGACCTACTGTAACGCTTCTAGTCAATAGAAATATTGACTATCTCTATGAGCCAGTTGTCCATCCTGTTGTCAAGCTTTACTGGTCTACTTTGCTTTTTGTCTGATCAACGGCTAGCGTTGATCATTCAGGTACACATCGGCCTTTCTGGATTTGGACCGTTTTTTCTTCTTAAGCTAGCTCATTATGGGTATACCCATTAAGATATATAGGCAAATATTTTAATGCCTACAATTTTATCCAATAATTTTATCCCTTTACAATTTTTTTGTTAAAAACTGAATCAAATAAAACATAAATCAATAAATTTCTTTATTTTTCAATCATATATTTATTTAAATTAAAATTATTATTTTTAATATAATAAAAAATTAAAAAATAAAATTTACATCAATTTTCAATGATTTAATAATTTATCAATCATGAGTTATTTCGTTCACTCTGAAGGGTGAGAGAGAAGAGTTCAGTTGAGCTATAATTTATATATTGTCTATAAATTTAAAGATTATAGCTAAAATCAAATAGATATTAATAAAAATTATATTAAATAATTTAAATTAATATTTAATTTTATTTTTATTAATTTAAATTTTAATTCTGATTATTAAATTTATCGGAAATCGTTGAGTCAATATTTTCATGGTTATTGCTTTACATCAAAGCTATCAGTGAGTCAGAACGCCTCAAGCAGGGACTTGTCGGTCAAACCACCGCACGTGTGAACCAGCACGTTTCGGACGCGTTTCTCTCTCTCTCTCTTCAAAACCCTAAATCTTCTCTCTCTCTCCTCCCCACTTTAATAAATAAACGATCAATATTAAGTATTTGTTTAAATTATATTATATAATTTTTATCATATATTTATTTAATTTTAATTTTAATTATTCAATAAATTTAATTACTAAGTCTCTTATTTATTTGATAATTAAAATTAAAACTCAAAAAATTAGAATGAAGATTAAATCAGATCTTTATAATAGTTATTTTTATCATGATTTAGTATTTTTTTTAACTTTTAATTTTAATTATTGGATAAATAAATTTGCCAAAATTATCAATAAATATTAATATTTTTTTAATTTTATTATTTTATTGATAAAATATATGATTTTATTATCCAAAGGATGTTTCTCCCTACGAAAATTATTTATCATGAAAAAATATATGATACACTATAAATATTATCTCATCTTATAGTATCAGTTAATTATTAAAATATATAATATTAAGTACCTTAATAATTGATCAAATTTAAATCCACATAAAAATGCCACATTAGGGCATATGCAGTCAAATAACCCACTTCTGTAAAATTTACATCCAATAGTTTAGATTTAATTTTTTTTTCAAAAAATGATTAGTTTTTATAATTTTTTTAAATGTTAAAATATTAAAATACTAATATTTTTTTAAAAAAATTATTGTTATATTTATTACATTTTTAGCTCTTTAAATAAATTTAAATTTAGGTCATTGAATTTTCAATATATAAATAGAGAGAATGGATTCTTTTTAATTTTTAATTTTTATAAAAAAAAAAGGGGGTTTTCTATTGTACATGGAGAAGATTTTTAAAAAATTATACATCTAAATATTTTTTTAAATTTTTAAAAAAGTCTAAATATCATATCATCTACAACCCACTTATTTATTTAAGGATGCAAAGACTAATGTACTAATTTCATTGTGATGCAAAAAGCTTTGCATGGATTGTAAATAAAAACAATTACTTTAACCATTTATAATCTAGAAATTCTATACATGTAGTATATTCAAAAATTTTATTTTTGATCGATATTTTTTTAAAAAAAATTATTATAATGCGATAATATTTGGAGTTACTAAATAAAATTAGAATAATTCTATTTATATTGGATATTAAAATTGGGACACAATATTAAGGTGAATCCATTTACTTGGCTCTTAAATGGGCCATTGACCTTGATTTTATGGTAAGAAATGAATGGCTAGGATTAATCCTCAACAATTAGGGACCAATTTTAATATTCATTCTTTATTTTTAAAAATATAATTAGGACTATTAAGTTTATTTAAAAATCTAATAAATGAGAACACCTTAATAGAACTCAATGTGAATACGTATTAAAATTATAGTACAACTATTAATAAAAGAGGGACATGCCAAAATTGGCCCATCCCTATTCAGATCTGGGGTTGACTTGTATAATTTTTTTTTATTCGTTAGATAAAAATTTTCAATAGATGATATTTAGAAGTAAAAAAAATATATCAAAATTATTATTTCTATTAATAAATATTAAATAAATATTTATATTATAAAAATATATTTAAAAAATATTATATATAATATTTTTATATCTTAAACTTTATATCATTTAATTTTTATTTAATGACCTTTCTAAAAAGACATATAATCAATCTCCACCCGGCTCTGAATTTAATTGAAGCCCACATTAATTTTCAAGCCCAACAAGTGGATGGTGTTAAGGGCACATGCCTCTTTGAGGGGACAAACTTAAGCTGCATTTTTTTAAATTATAATTATCTAATTTTAAATATACAATGAAAGTTTTATAATTTTAATAATTAAAATCTAATCAAAATTAACTATCTAATTTTTTAAAAAAATAATAGTTAATTTTTGACCATTTAAATTTAAATTTAAATGAATAAACAATTAAGATTTATAGAATTAAATCCTCCAATAGTAAAATATTCAAAAATTCATGTTAAATGGTTAAAATAGAGAAAAATATGATTATTTCTTAATAAGAGATATAGCCCTCCATTCTGTTAGGGTGCCAAGAGAAAAAATATACAATAATCTCACGTAATTTAGTCTTTGCTGCTCTATTTTCAACTTTTATATAAAAATTTTAAAATAAAAAAATAATTTTTTTTTTTTGAAAATTTAACGTTTACTAAATATTAAATATAATATTAGAAAAATAAATAAATTATTTAGAGATTAAAAAAAAATTAATATGTGAGACGGGCCGTTCCGGGCGTTGCAGCCGCAGATCTCCTTAATTTGTCTGAGATGAAAATTTAGAGAGAGATGCAAGTTTCCCTCTTTCTTCTTCTTCTTCTTCCTCAGTCGAGTGATTAATTGAATTACAAGAACAGCATGCTGCAAATTTTCGTCAAACTAATTGAATTAAACTGATCACGAAATCTAATTTGAGGCGTATGTCTACAAATCTCCTTCTCTGATCAGGGAAACGATAATTCAAGACAAGCACTAGAAAATAATAATCCAAAAATAATTCACCAGAGCGGTGCTGCCGCAGGAGAACATGTTAGAATGGCGGACGTCCGGGGGCCCAATAAGTCTCCGCCGGCAACTGAATAGAATTGAGAAGATTTGGTGGCATCCCATCAAGTAGCGGCCCATTCGGGTCGGGCCCCATCATTTGCTGCTGTTGATCTCCTCCGACCGTCGCCTCCGGCGACCCAAGAGCGCCCCCCGTCATGGGATTCGGATGCTCCACCTCCTCGAGCGGCAGCCTCTCGTACGCTGCGTTGCTGAAGGAGGCGGCCATGATAATCACCGGCCCCGCGGCGAGGAGCGCCCCCACGACGCTTCCTCCCACAACCTGGCCCTGTCCGCCGGCGAGGTATATCGTCAGCCCACTCGCAGTCGGTGGAACCGGTGGTGGCAGGAACGACCCCGCCAGCGACAGAATCTCAAACCGCCCGTGAAGGCTCACCACCGCACCGGAAGACGTCGGCTGCCTGAGGGTTACGTTAGCGACGGTGCCGCTCCCGCTCAAAATACAGACGCCCCGCTGCCGCCGCCGCGAGAAGGTGGTCACGCTCTCCATGATGTCGCAGCCGTCTGATACCTCAATCACGTGGGTTCGCAGGGCGTTGGCGCTGTCCCGCGTGATAATGATCGGCGGCTTCGGTTTGTTCTTCGATCCGGCAGGCCTTCCTCTCGGTCTCCTCGTCGTGTCTCCTGACCCAGTTGTCGCCACGATTTCGGTACACGAATCAGTGCCCGTGTTTGACGCGGCGGCGGAAGTGGCGTTATCTCCTTGGTGCTTGCGATCACCGTGGCCGACGCCACCCCTGGTTCCGATTCGTTGGTCGTTGCCGGCGTTTTGCGGCGATTGCAGATGGAGTTGTCGCCGTAGATGCAGAGGAAGCTGAAGAGAGTGACCTTGCGCCGCCGAATCCATGACTGTAGGTTCAAGTTTTATCAAATAAAAAGATTAAACGAAGTCCTTATCCTCTACAGTAGCAATCTACTCAGCAAAAGTAGTATGGAAAGAGGTAATCAAATCAGCCGCGCCTGGTGGAACTACAACGGATTTCTCTCTTTCTCTTTCTTTTCACTTTTAAGTCTGTTCCCTTTTGCTTTCTTTCCTGTCTTTGCCTTTGTTCTCGGTGCAGTATGACTTGCTGAATGGATGAAGAAATTGCAGGTAGCTAGCTGGGTAGCTTTCTCTGGGGCTGAATTAGGCTATTCTTTCAGTGGTTGTTGAAGGGTGTGGCGGTGGCGGTGGCGGTGGCGGTTGGCGGAGAATTTGGTGGAAGAGGATGGGTGCTGAGCTGCTCTCTCTTCTCTCTTAGCTCTTGGTCGGTCTGCTGTCGGGGAAAATGAACGTTAGATCGGTGATGGGTGGTTTGATTGCAGTCGGCAAGACAGCTTTCCCACATGGGGAGACTTCGAGGAGCCGAGGGCTGTTTTCCTCAATCTAGTCAATCTAAAAATGAAGACTAAGTGGATGGGATCTTGCTTTGTGGAGTTCGATTTTACTTTATATTTAATTTTTTTATTTTATAAAATTTATATTTTTTTAAAAAATACCACCCCCAAAGACTATAATTTGATCAGTTGATAATAATAATTATTATAAATAAAAATATAAAAAATAAGTCTCTCTATAATAATAAAAAAAATTAATATTTTTTTAACATTAAAAAAAAATTAGTGGTTATTCTTTCTATCTTTTTTAACAAGTTGGATCTTTAAAGATTTAGTGGATAAAATTTAATATTTTAACAAAATATAATATAAAGGTTTTTTATTATATTTTTTTCTAATAAATTAAAATATTTAAATACTCCTATTTTAAAAAATAATTAAAAAATTAATTTTATTTATATTTTTAAAATCCTTTTAAAAAAAATAAGGTGTTATATACAACCACATAACAACTCCCTCATATCCCCACTTCCATCAATACCAATATTGGTTGGTAGTAAGATTATATTTGGCATTAATTAAATATATTTAGATTATTTTTTAGGATAAAATCTGGACCGTATATACCCTCTATTCTAAAAAAATTATACTTTATACATATATTATTTGTTAAAATCTCTATAATTTTTTTCAACAATACTATGATCACCTTTTCAGTATAATCTTATTTTATTAGGAATAAAAAATTCTAAATTAATTGCACAAGATCTTCCTCTCTACTATTCGGTGGCACTTAATTTACATGACAATATCATATGGTCACCTCGATCAACCTTCGGCTCGAGACAGTTTTTCTCAAGAACAAGGCTCGCTAGCTAAATTGGCCAAAACTGGGTCGACTCTCCCTCTATATCGTAAAATAGCTCAAATGTAATAAAGCAATATCTTAAAATTCAACAGTCATGTGATTATTGATTAAATTTTTTGGGTATAGAGTTAAAAAGGTATATATTTTGAGATCAAAAAGGAATACTGGGTTGAGTTTAGTCACTGATTCTGTACCTAAATTTTAAAATTATTTTAGTAACGTTAAATTTAAATAAATTTATTAATTTTTAGGTTAATTACAAATTTAAATTAAAAATTAAGTGTTAAACCAATATGAGTTAGGATCGGATGGCATTTGAAGTACATCCAATCTATGTATAAGGGTGATTTAAATAAAATGGCTACAACTGAGGCATATTCAAGTAGTGCTTATGTGTATTTAGATTGGAATGACGTTACCTGATATTCATTTATTAGATGCTTGTACACAAAATAGAAAATTGTCTCTGCATCTGAGCCCCCTCTAATCAACATGTACTCTAATTTCCTATGAATAGGTTATCTGACTGATTTTAGCTTATTTTTTGTTGAGTTTTGGAGAGATTAGAGAGAAAATAATAGGAAAAGAAAAAGAAAAAAAGAGTGGAAGAATGAAAAAATAAATTCTCTAATTTTTTGATAAATTTTATTGAATGTAAGTAAATCTAAATCATTTTCTTAACGTTAAATTTTAAATTATTGATTTTTTTCTTAATTTAAATTAAAAAGTATGTTCAATATAAATTATTCAAATACATGTGTTATTATCATATTTTATCGGCATATTTAGTTAATAGAATGGCTATATAAGATATCAAAAGTGCTTATTGATTTAGATTGGAATAAAATAATATGATAATAAAATTTAAAATTTATATTCCCATATTTGGTTATTAGAATATAATAAGTTAAGAATTAATATTTTAACATTTAATATGTAGTAATAGTATAAGAAATACGATAATAATAATAATAATAATAATAATAATAATAATAATAATAATAATAATAATAATAATAATAATAATAATAATAATAATGTGAGAATAACTATTCCTTACATATAAGGAATATGGTGAAAATAAAAAATACCTAAGAACATGTGGTATTTTTTATTTTTCATATTGAAGGAATAAATATTATTTTAAAAATATTTATTTCATGTCAAAAAGTAATCAAATAGTAAAATATATGATTTACTTTATATGCATGCTAATTTAATATCTCAGAATAATTTTAGATTTGAAAACATTTTATCTTAAATGATGTAAATTATTCTAAAGTTTTAATATTTTAGTATATATATGGATGCATGTCATTAGTTTTTATAGTTATACTTCTGTATGTCATTAATTTTTCTATAAGTATTTCTATATGTCACTTATTTATATGAAAATTTGATGAAAACCTCTATCTTGATTTTGATAAAAGCGATTTATTCTCTCTATTTTGAAAACATATTTACATACTTATAATTTGGTGTTGTGTTTTTAATTTTGGCTAAATAAAGATTATTGTAGAAAATTAATAGAATAAATTTAGATATATTCTAATATATTATTTACAAATTAAAAGTTGAATATAATACCCAAGTGTCACAAAAGTGATGTTTGAACTCGACAATAGAAAATAATATATAATTGTCACGAACCCGGACCATATAGGATCAATTAAATAATTAATTAAAATTTAAATATTATTCTTATAAATTCCAAATTCGCACGTGACATATTAAATACATAGGACCCGATAAATCAAACCTGTACAATATTTCATCGAACAATCATTTGAACAATATAAATACGACCTACTCTATAATTATCGTAAGAAAGTATCGGAATAAGACAACAACTGATCTACATAATATACTAAATTTAATGGTCCTCAATACACAATCTAAAGGCATACTTTTAGTCAATTTCTAATATTAAAAGTAAAACCTTCAACAGACCAAATCTAAATAATAGAGAAATACAGCTAACATGATCAAACATAAAACATATGCTAAACTCACCAAATTGTGTAACCCCATGCCAGATCTCGTTTAACTCCTACAAAGTGTCCTAGTACTTTACAAATCTAAAGGGATAAAATATAAAAATGTGAGTCAAAGATTTAATAAGTTTCGTCATATGCATGCATAAAAAACATCTATAAATCAAATGGAGAGTTCATAATAAAAAGGCAAACAACAAATGCTAAATCGAATTGTCGATATCAAAAGCAATCATCAAATTCGATGCAACATCTCATATTAGAAAACCTAGTTTGCACCATAAACAAATGATCCAAAGTCCGTATTTAATACGAATAACTGCCGGCTATATTTTAGGCTTGTAACTATTCGGTCATCTCTTATTATCATATCGGTTATATTTTAAACCTGTAACTATTCGACCATTTTTTTATTATCATGTTAACTACATTTTATGTTTATAACTATTCGACTATTTTTTATTATTATATTGACTATATTTTAGGTCTACAGTTATTCGACTATTTTTTATTATCATATCGGCTACATTTTAGGCTTATAACTATTCGACTATCTTTCATTATCATATCAGTTATATTTTAAGCTTGCACTTATTCAACCATCTTTTATTATCATATCGACTACAATTAGGCCTGCAACTATTAGGCTATTTTTTATTATCGTATCGGTTATATTTTAAACCTATAGCTGCTCGGTCATCATTTATCATATCGGCTACATTTTAGCCCACAACTAGTCAACCATCTTTTATTATCATATCACGTATCGACTCCACTAGGCCTTGAACAACCATGGTCCCATCCAAATCGACTGTCATTCTCACCCTTCACCACCTCTGCTTCACCATTTATTTCTTTGCAGGCCGATACCTCCTTCTACCCTTATGAGATTTTGGACCGGTACAACCCAAAATTGCTACACCTTGATCAAACTCCTGCACAATGACTTTCGGATGTCAGAAAAATCATCTAAAATCATAAAACCCAACAAAATCTCCAAATCGTCTGGTAAAGTATATATGCATTTGCAGAATAAATAGATTTGGTATATAAAATAATATGCATATTAGTAAAATCTTCAAACAATAGTCAAAATACATCAGATGACAAATCAAACAAAAAATAAAGTTAGCGGATATTTGTCTTAACTTTATATTCCACAGATCAAGAAAAAGGATACTCAAAAATACCCAAATCGAACTTTTCTTTCTCCTACTCACGCCCCCTCTCTCTACCCGTGTGGTTGCCTCCCCTCTCTCCTGCGTAAGGTCTGCCTTCCACACATCGCTTGGCCTCCTGCGTGTTGCCACTGCATCGAATCTCTGTCACTGACCACCCGTAAGCGTCCTCCTTATCGGTGCCACCACAGACCCTCCTTCTCCTTTCTCCTTTGGTCACAAGCCTCTCTTGCCACTCATGATTTTCAGCCGAGCACCACTGCCACCGCATCTTCCCTCTCCAGATTGCGTCACTACCACTCGTGCACGCCTTCTTCCTCTCTTCCTCCTTTGGCTGCGAGTCTTACTTGTAGCTCACAATCTCTGACACCTCCTCTCTTCCCCCCTCTCTTCCTCTTCTTCTTCCTATACAACTCACCCGCCTGCGGTTTTGGGTTTTTCTATATATAAAAATATATATGTATATTATATTCAATGCAAGCCACTCGAGCACACTTCGAGCACCATGATAAATTTTTAATTTTTTTAATTTTTATAATATTTAATTAATTTTTGATATATCTGAATTATCAAAAATCACAATAAATATTAAAATAATCCAAATAAAAATTCAAAATATTATAATAATCGATCCATTTATGAGTCATGAATAATTGCGTATAACCTTTAACTATATAGAAACAATTATAACCTAAATTTTGATATTCCACTATTATTATTAAGATTACCATTAATTTTTGGTTCTTATTTATTTAAAAGATTTTCACATGTTTGCTTTGAAGATTTTGGAATATCTTATATTATTATTTGTTCATGATTTCTGTAAATTTTATTATTGTAATTGGATCTACTCATAATTTCAACATTTATATAGTTTTTAGCATGATCGATAATTTGATATTTGTGTACTATTTTTGCATGCTTTATTGAGAAGTTGTTATTATTGGCATTCTCCTACATATTTCGTTTGATATATTCTAATGGGACAGTAGAAATGGGCCAACCCAACACTAAGGCGCGCGGCCTAACAGCAAGCCTATAGGGTGTCCGGCTTACAAGCCCAAGGATCAATTAACACTTTCGTTGACCTGAGCAGCATTCCAACCATCCAGACAGCCCAAATCAACTTTTTCCCAACCAGGACAGCCCAAATCCCTGTTCCTGCATGCTGAAGATTGCTCGCCTTAACAAGCTCGACACTCCGAATATTACCTCTGATCGTAATCTCTCCTAAAATGACAACTCCAACTTGGCAGATTTCTCATAGTGGCAACTTCTATATTCGTGACGTCCAACATCTCTTTGAAGAAGGAAGGGGTTTTCTTGACTGATCACGGTTATCTTAATCAACGTCCACAATCCCTGTGCCAGCCTCTCAAATCTGCACGGCCAACTTATAGTCAACCTTGGCATCCAAGTAGGACTGACCTAGGCTAAAGGTTATAAAAAAACCCTTGAGACAAACTTCAAGAGATAAATTTTCTCTAAGGCTTTCTTACACACTTCCTCTCATGCTCAGACGTGCCCATTAATACTCACATTTAAAAGCTCTCAAGAGATCTCTTGTTGTTCAAAAAGCCTCCAAAGAATTCCTTCACAATTCTTGCTTCCTCAACATTAAAGTTGTTCCACGTTGAGCACAACTTTCGAGTTAAACTCAAAACTCACGTTCTTTTATCATCATACATATCCCTCATTCTTACGTCTTTTCAATTTTTGAGAAAGATTATTAATTTGAATGTCGAAGGATCAATTAATGAGCGAGTCCTGCCAAATCTTTTGATCTCTTATTTCTTAGTTGTGATGTGTAAGATCCAAATTGTAAAGAATTAAGACCGAACCCGTTTCAATTCGATTCAAAAATCAAGCGGCATCCAAATCCGCCAGCAACCTGGAACCAGGGAGCATCATATCCATATAAAAATTTTATACATATTTTATTGAATATTAGTCTCACTCTTACCACTTATTTGTTAACATTTTAGATTAGTGGGTTCAAATATATTTGGAAAGGAATTTTAAATCATTTAAGGCTTTCGAGAGAATAGCTTTTAGGATATTTTATATGTTTTAATTATCTATAGTTATTCTGATCAGCAATTGTTATTTAGGTTTCAGTTATTGTTTGTATATAGCGACAAGTGAGTATATTGTTTAATTTTAATACAATGTTAAAATTTATTGATAGATACTTTAATTTTGATTTAAGATACTTTTTTCTTACGATTTAAATCAAGAAGCTGTTAAATACTCATAACTACTTTCAGGTATAAATGTTTTGATTATATATTTGTAGTATTTAATCATTTTTGGACTTTTTTGTTATAGATTTGTGTTCCAACATTTGGTTTGGATTTAATTTAAGTGATTTGATGTTTATTTGTGGGTTAAAATTAAAGTCTAGTTTGATATTAATAAAAATCAAATATAAGATTGAGACATATTAAATTAAAATTAGATTTTGTTAATTATTCAGATTTTAAGATCAAAGATCAAATTAAAAATTATTTATTTTTAATTAGATAGTTAAAGTTTAGTTATTATAAAATATTTTAATTTTAATTAATTTTTTTATTTTTAAAAATAATTTAACTATAATTATTTATCAAAAAATTAATTATTAAAACATAAAAAAACGAGCCTATCCCTTTTCAAATGGGAGAGGCTCGGTCTTACTTTACAACTACAATGTGAATGGCGGTAGGTCCCACTTGAGGTAAATAATGGCCTTTCAATTATGGCACGTGTCGATTCCCTCTGCACTTGTGGGTCTATTCTTATTGATCTTATCCTCTTTAATTAACTATTTAATATGATGTTATTTTTAATTTTTTATTAACTTTTATTATTATATATTGGCTAAGAGTTTATTTAAATGAGAAAATTTAAAATATAATTTTCATTTTAATATTGTTAGAATTTGATAAAATTTTAAATTTAATTATTTAGATGTATAAAAAATTATAATTTTAAGAAAAAGATAATTATTTTTTAATCCAAAAAAAGTTAAATTCATTATTTTATGTGATATATATATATATTATTTTTTTCCTATTTTTTTACTATTTAGTTTGGCTAGAATTTAACTGGCTTAAATAATAAAGGATAATTAAATATTAAAAATATAAGCCCATACAGAACAAAAATTACGTAAATTTCAGCTTGTCTTGTTTTAGATGAAATTCTGGTCTTTCCAATTTATTTTTACTTATTATTAAAATATTATTTTTTTGTCTTCTGAATGAAATATTCTTTGATAGAAATATTCACAATATTTTCATCGTAAATGTATAATAAGTGAGAAGCAGTTAATTTTTCCGTGAATGATTGTGGTATGCCCTACATCTTGCAAATTGAAACCATGGTCGTGTATATAATAATTTCAGCTATGACTTTTAGTTAGATTAGAAGGCTTAACTAATGGTCATTAAAGTGGACAAAAATTTATATTATCTATGAAGGGATACTGTGGACGCCCTTTTCAACTCAAAATTTGTAATATTAGGAAGCTGTTCTCATGGGGATCCTGCGGGCTGCAACACGGGAGGAGCATTGTAGCCCGTACAATGTAATTTTGGTTGTCGGATGGAAAATTTAATGGCCGATATTTTTTAAAAAAAACTTTAAAAAAATAATAATTATTTTTTTAAAATCAATTACCAAAAAAATTATCAAAACAAAAAAAATAATATTAAACTATTTTTTTAAATATATATATATATATATGCAGCCGTCGGTTTTTTCAATCTGACAGCTACAATCGCGTCATACGGGCTGCAACGCCCCCTTGCGTTGCAACTTCCCTCAGTTCGTTCTCATGGCTCTAAACTCTTATTTTAGCTTGTGATGTATAAAATTTAAAATATAATATCCAAAATCTTAAAAAAAGTAATCTCTCAAATTAAATCTAAATTAAACACATATTAATTTAAAATTATTTAGTAGCATAAATTACACGATAATCTCTCGAATATATGCTTTTTTTTTTTTATGGAAAATTGATAGAAAAAGACAAATTATTAGGTGGGAAGGGATTAGAGAGAGAGAGGGGGAGAGAAGAAGAAATGTCAACTAAGCAAATTGATGGCCGGGCTCGAATTATTGGTTTAATTAGTTGTTCCAAATTATTTTATTGCATATATATCTTCTTTCATTGCTAAGTTTAATCATCTGTCCAGATTTTGAGATTTTTTTCAATATTTTTAAAATATTATCGACTAATATAAAGTCTAACTATCATTTAATAATAACCGATTTATATAAAAATAAATAAATTTATAAAATATTTTATTAAAAATTATATCGGATAAATTTTTAAATTATTTTTTTTTTTCCTGTTTTACAGTATAAATCAGAGTCAAAGAATATGAAGCCTAAACAGGATTGTGGTCAATCCGTGGAGCTCCAATGCATTTTCGCCTAAGAGCTTCTTCAAAACCGGACAGATTGTTAGATCCTTCAAATCTAATTATCCACATTCTAAAATCATTTTTTAAAAATTTAGTGTTGACCATTGAACTAAAATTTAAAGGGATCCAATAATCTCGTGCATTGGAGAGACTCCTACGCACGAGTGTCTCGTTTCAGAGGAAGAACACGGATCTTACTTTGTAGAAGCACTGTACTTTATAAAATTTTTTTTTTTTTTGATTTTTTTAGTAAAAATTTTATAAAAAAATAAAAAAAAGAAAAAAATATATGAAACACAGTGATTT
This sequence comes from Nepenthes gracilis, assembly GCA_033239525.1. NCBI lineage: Eukaryota > Viridiplantae > Streptophyta > Magnoliopsida > Caryophyllales > Nepenthaceae > Nepenthes > Nepenthes gracilis. Next base: position 2,270,059 of record BSYO01000037.1, read on the forward strand.
ATGAAGTAGGATCCCCAAGAACCTTCAGAGGGTGGTGTTGGGTGTGGATAGTTGTACTGACATTGGAAAAGCTAGATCACCCATTTGCAGTAGGGCACTCCCCACACCATACTCAACTGGCTTCACCACCCAACCCATTAGAGTATTTATATCTATTAATTTAAATAAGTATCTATATCTAAATATAGATATTTAAATTTCAAAAAATATTATATTATATCATTTAAATATTTTAAATTGTTTAAAATTTAGACTTTATAAATAAAAGAGTATAAACTATACATTTTAAATTTGGATGTCTATTCATTATTGAGGGTGCTGGATTTCTTCTCTCCCCTATCGTGTTTTTTTCCTCTTGTTCGTGCCTTCTCTTTTACACTTTCCTTTTTCTCATATTCTCTTCCACCATTATCATTCTCTTCGTGATTACCACTGTCGCTCAGTTAACTCCAAATTAAATATTTCTCACATCAAGAACTTTTTTTTTAAATAATATTTTTAAAAATATTATTTGATGATATAATAAATAAAATTTGATCATTAAAGAGTGAGTTATAAAATATATTTAATTATTTTTAAAATCTTTTAAAAATATTATTTAATTAGTATAAACGGCCAATATAGACTATCTGTTGCATTACATGAACGGTAACATATATTTAAAATTTAAAATAGTAATATAAATAGTTTAATTTAAATATTTTAGAAAAATAATAAGGCAAGTATTCTTACGTTGGATTTGGAGGTCCCTTACACCCCTAGATCATTTGATTAAAATCTAAAGGCTTAATATCTTTGAGAACTTAAAAAATAAGGTAAAATTATATTTTTAATTAATTTTTTATAATATGAGTTTTTTTAATTCAATAACATCAATAAAATTTCAAGAAAACCCTCTTCTTATATTATTCTAATAAATATAAAGTATGAACTATGGAGAAACCCACGGAATAATACCCCACGGGGTAGTAGCATGTACACATGAGGCACATATGAAGACTGTTCGAGCATAAATTATAGCAAAGGTTTATATTGTGTGTGCTCGAGGCATGCGTGAAGACTACTCTAGCATGGAAAATAGCCTAAAAGAGCATTTTTGTGAGGTAGTGTCTGTTGCTTCATGCTTGATTCACGCAAATAATACTCCTGTGTGTTGGTTCGAGTTCTTAGACTCCAATTATTTCTTACCTTGTACTTTTCAAATAGCAAAGAATTGAGTTTATATTATACGTAGATAATAATTCAATAAATAGATAGGTTTGCATTTGATGAAATTTGGCATTATGTGCTATTTTGGTTATATTTGATGTATTAAAATAATTATATATTGTGAAATTTTGTTTTGTACAATGGATATGTGACTTGTTCAAGGGGCGCTTGAGTGGCATCTGCAGTGTCGTTTGGGGAATATAAGGGAAATATTTCATGCGGGAAAGAAAGACATGAGAGATAGAGTGGAGGAAAAGGAGGAGAGAGGAAGAAGATTAGTTTTATATGTCAAATTTCATTTTTATTTTATTTCTATTTTTGTATCTCATAAATTTTGTATATATTTTAGAGATTTAATATTCATACATATTATTTTTATTTAGTCTATTTATTTTCTTCATACATACATGTTATTTTTACTAATCGTTTGGGATTTTTATTTGAGATTTGTGAATATTTAAGGGTTTCATTATTTTATAAAAAATGGGTAAATATTTGAGAATGTATATTTATATATCAATATATTTATATGAAAAAAGTTATGAAAACTTGCATTAGCCATGTATTGATATTCATGTATTACTGTTTGATGATCAAGGCATTTACCTTTGTGATATATGATACGATTCGATATGTGAACCTCTCCCGATGGGGAGAGTTTTGTTTCTAATAGAAAAATTTATGACTCTTTTTTGCTGACATGAAAAGGCTTTGTTTGTTGATGACCCGCTCTATTTGTATTTTAATGAGAACTATCATAAGTAAATTGAATAGAAACTAATATATTCGAGCGTTCTAATATATGTGCTAAATTTAATAATTATACCCAACGTCGCAGGTAATAAAATATAGTGAGTGTATTCCTTATTTATGGGAGATAGTGTACATAGATGGCCCTACCTATGGGTCTCAATAGTGGTTGATATAGTTTAAGATTACTGAAATATGTGTAACCCTTCCTTAAGTTGGTCCCTTAATTTTTAATTTTTCAAGTTCGTACAGCCTTTGTATTTCTGTATTTGTTTATATTTGAGTTTCTTTTTGAGATTCTTGCCCGGATAGAATTTTGTTTTGACATGGATATTGATTTTTATTATTTTATATTATTTTATTTAATTTTACTTGTAATTTGAATTTTAGTTTTACATTTTGTATGAGCTATGTTATGATCTAGAATATATGATCCCTTCAGATTACATTTTGTTTTAAAATATGATTTGAGTATAAGATTACCTTCAAACTTTCAATATCGAACTTTCAGATTTATATCTTTTATGCATTTTGTTTGTGTTTATGGATCCTCCCCTTATTTCGGACACTATTATTTATTATATGATATTGATACTTGTTAAATTTTAAATTTATGTATTTGTTTCTTATCCCTTTAGGTTAATTGGTTTAGATACATTGAATATTATTATATTGTTTTTTAAAATTTTAATTTTTATGAATTATAATTATTTAAATATGCTTTACTTTGAGTTCGTGATAGATCCCAAATAAAAATCCATAAATAATTAAAATCTAAATAATTATGTAAAGTTGAGTTGGATATATCAAATCTAATGTCCAAAATAGTGAAAGATAACAGATTACAACGGATATAAGATTTAATTGAATTGATTTTATCTAATCTTTAAATAATTATAGTAAAACTTGCTTAACCCAAATCAACACATAAGAAAATGTATCAACAAAACAAACCATCACGATATCAAGCCTATTTAAATCTACTAATACAAAAATTTTAAATATAAACAAATTGTAATAATTGAATCATACATAAATTCTCAAATGCATAAATCCCAAATAAAAATTCAAATACAAAATGTAAATTAAAAATCTTGAGATATCTTTTTATAGAATTTTTACAAGTTTTCACAGTCACTGTTCTAAAAGGGGTTAGAAATATTTATAAAATATAAATTTAAAAGTTAGTAAATGCATACATGCATACATATATATATATATATATATATATGCATGAAAATGAACTCATATCCATAAAATAAAATAAATGAACGACAAATAATAAAACTCGTGAGAAGTTTAATATATCAAATGATCTAAATATATCAAACGTTAAAAGATCAAATATTTAAATATGATTTCATATACAAAATTCATAATCTACGTATGATACCAAGTAATCCAAACAGTATAAAATAATTCAAGTGTTTAAATATGACAAATCTAGAAAGCTTAAAAGGTTAAGTAGGAAAAATCCAAATATTAAGTCAAACTTGTAAATCTCAAAAGGTTAAATTATTTTAAATAACAAATACAAATACTTACATGGAGCAATACTTATAAGGTCAAATGTATAAGTTTTATTATTTTTATTTTACAAGTATTCTTGTCTAAGAATATAATATTTTAAATTGTTACTTATTTCATATAAATCGAATAAGATGTTTAAATATTCTACAAAATTAAACAAAACTCTAAATTTTTAGTGAAAATCATATGCATTTAATAATATTTAAAATAGGGATACAAAACTACCACATTTATGTATATTAAAATAAGAAATATAAGAAAAATTAAATAATTTTAAAAATAAACCAAAGAATAGGTTAAAATAATTGTCTTAATATCTGATCTGACTTATAAATGTTCCAAAATCTCATTTCTTCTCTTTCTTTCTCCTCTTTTCTTCTCCTCTTCTCCATCTCTGTATTCTTTATCTTTTTCCCGCGAAATGACCAACAAAATACACAAATGCATTTTCACAACCCAATCAATGTATAAGTGCCGGATAGGCATGCGTTGGTCACTTTTAATCTGCCTCATTTAGCACAAGCACCACATTTAGGCGTGATTCAAGTGCCAATATTTTGTCCAAATTGCACATTAGCTCTACATAAGTGCACCTCATACGCCAATAATCGAATTATATATCAATTCTTCAATATATAAATCTCAAATATTAAGCCAAATAAAAATATAAATAAATAAAATCTTCAAATGTCTTCTAATTGAATCCTTGCAAGTCTTCAATACCTGCAAATCTAGAAGATGTTAGAAAAATTTATAAAAAGTGAGTTTAAATATCAGCAAGTATATATATATTATAATAACAAACACATGCACATAAAACAGAAAGAATAAACAAAAAATAATAAAATGCGTACAAAGTCCAATATATGAAATGATCCAAATATGTTGAACATCTAAAGATCAAATATATAATTGTAATTTCATATGTAAAATTTATAATTTTTATAGAAATATAAAATTATCTAAACTATATGAAATTGTTCAAATATTTAAATATCATAAATCTAAAAGTCTCAAAAGTTTAAGTAGGATAAATCTAAATTATCAAATCAAACATGCAAATATCAAAAGATTAAATCATTTCAAATAACAAATGTAATGCAAATAAAAATCATAAAAATCAAAATATATAAAAAACAAAGAATAATGGACTAGTAATTTATACATCAACTAATTAAAAGGATGATTTTAATGACATTCTAAAAATAATATTCTATCAATTCATACAATGGTTCTCAAAAAATTAAATATCAAATAACGGATATAATATCAAATTATAAAACCTTTTCTCCATATAAGAAAAGTATAAATGTCAAAATATTACACTCCATAGAAAAGTTTAAATACAAAGCTGTCTACCTTTGGGATGTGTAGATACAATACTCCACAAATACAAAACTTTACAATTTGAAAATGTATAAACACAATTTTTTTTTTATTTCGCAGAAAAGAACACATCCATATCATAAATTCAAAATAAAGACTTAATTGAAGTACTTATATAGACTAATATATGTATGGCCAAATATATAAGTTTTATAATTTTTATTTCACATATATTTCCACCAAAGGACATACTATTTTAAACATTTACTTATTTTATATAAATCGAACAAAACGTTCAAATGTTCTATAAAATCAAACAACTTTTTCATTTGGAAATAGCAATTCCTACTTGAATTTCTTCACTATGTTATGCATGAAGACTAGAATCTCTAGCCATGCGTACTCCTTTCCTGCACTTATTCTAGGCCGCCCTCCAAATGCAACATAGGAGAAGGGAATAGGTCCCATGCCTTCAAATCTTGAAGCATCAAATTGTTAAGGTCACTCCCATGTGGAAAAATGCTGACTTAGAATATGCTAGAGTGAATAATTTGGAATGGAATGATTTTTTCAGAGAGAAAAATTCATGAGATGAAATTCTCCGGAGTGGAAAATCCAGAGTGGATTTTCGAAGTGAAAATCCAGAGTGGATTTTTGAAGTGAAAATCAAGGAGAGGTTTTCCAAAGTGTATTTTTCGGAGTGAAAAATGTTGGAGTGCATTTTCAGAGTGAAAAATGTTGAAGTGGAATTTTCGGAGCAAAAAATTTCGGAGTGAAAAATTTTGGAGTGAAATTTTCAGGAGTAGAAAATTCCATAGTGAATGTTTGACCGGAACAATTTTCGGAGTGGATGTTGACCGTAAAATTTTAGAATAAATGTTGACGGCTGAAAAGGTTGCATAAAGGTACAATGGTCAGTCAACAGAAGGTTGACCTGCTGAGAATAGAATCCACTCAACATGTAGTTGACCAGCTAAGAAAGGCACACGCTATGCAAAATTTCGCTAGGTTGGGGCAAATGACCGATTGCGCCAAGGTGACCATTTGCCGGTTGGGTAAATCTCAGAGTGGCCAATTTATTGGAGTGGCCAATTTATTGGAGTGGCAAGCTAGAAATTTATCAGTATGGAAATGGCCAAGGTTGCTGAGTACAATAATGCCCAAGGACATTATCTCATGACCAAAAACTATGAATAATGCCCTAGGACATGGAATAATATCCGAGGACTTTGTCAACACTTAGGAACTGTAAAGCTGAAAGTTAGTCACCTGTAACATCTGCTGAATCATCTTTTTCAGAAAAGAAAGTATCCGATTGACTGTGAATGTTAACTCCTCCTGACAAGATGGCTCTTAGCAGAGTTTGTGGTATCTTGCAGAGTCGGTGGCAAGACTTATTGTGCATGCTTGCTGCCTAATGTGTAGGTGGACTAGTTGTATATATATATATATATATGTATACGTGGGTGTGTAAGAGCTAGTAGAAGAGAGTGGTGAGAGAAAAAAATATAAGAGAGAATTGCATTCTTACTTTTACTCTTATTTTTATTCTCAACTTTTTCAAGAGACACACAAGGAAAAGCACACTTATAAAATTAAAGAGAATGTACCACCAATAAGAGGAATGAGAGAAGAAAAATAGAGAGAAAAAGAGAAGGAGAGTTTCCTTCCTCGGAGTTATTTTTTTATTATTCGTCTCGATGTGTAGTGAATACTTTTTCTTAAAAATTTTTGTAACCAATTTTATATAGTGGAAGCTTGTTCGAATTTATTTTAATAATTTTTTTCTTCGGTTTGTGAAAGATTTTCACGTAAAAACTTGTGTATTCCTCCTTTTTTCCCGCATCGTGTGTGTTTGTGCATTCCTATTTGGCCAGTATTAACCAACCGACTAATATTTTTTCCAACAAATGGTATCAGAGACTGGTTATGAACTGTCGGTTGGATGGCATCGTCTTCGAGAAATGTGGCATTTAATGTGGAGTTATTTAATGGGCAAAATAACTTTATCCTTTGATAGAAAAAGGTGATGAATATTTTGACCAGAAAAGAGATGGTAAAAGCTCTTTGGAAAAAGGAGGAGAAGTCGGAGAATATGATAGATGATGAGTGGCAAAACAGGAGGGATCTTGTTAATTGCATGGTCAAGTTGTATATTGCGGATAACACTATCCAGGAAGTCATTAACTTGTCAAATTCAGCGGAGGTTTGGGAAAAGTTTGAGAGTCGGTACAAGTCTAGGTCATTGACAACGAGGCTGCACATAAAAAAGCAATTCTATGACCTGCGTTTTTTGAAAGGAGAGAGTTTTGAGAAATACTTAGATGAGTTCAACTCGATAATAATGCAAATGTCAGCCCTTAATGGGAAGATCAATAAGGAAGATAAAGTGTTGGTATTGTTGGCGTTCTTGTCGGCCTCGTACAATCATATCATCATGATATTGCTATTTGGAAAGGACACGCTCAGATTGAATGAGATCATGACTTCTTTACTTATAAATGAGTCAACGGAGAGGGAAAGCGATGAGACCTCAAGCTCTTAGCCAAGTTTGCTTGTGATGACCAGCGGTTAGGGACAAGAAAACTCAATGGAACAAGGTGGAGGCGACAAAACAGAGAGGAGCAACAGCCTATACAAGCTTCTAGAGAGAACCTGCTTCCACCGTGGCAAGAAGAGCCACATAAAGTGAGACTGGCCACAGAGAAAGCAGGAGTAGGAGGACAGAAGCAATTGTGAGGAAAAATGGGATCATGATGATGATCAGGAGACTGTCGCTTTCTATGGAGACCCCTTGGTTGTCTATGCAGGGAAGCACAGAATTTGCCATACTAGGAGACGAGTTAGGTGATGGATAGTGGGACCTCACACCATGTGACACTAAGAAAGTCTCACTTCATGAGTTATACGCCCATTGGTCATGGGGTATTGAAATGGGTAATGATAGCTCGTCAAGGGTTATTGGCGTTGGAGATGTTTGCTTGCGGATAAGCAACAGGAACAAGCTTGTGTTGAAGGGCGTGAGACATGCCCCAAGTTTAAGGTTGAATATGATTTCAATTGGAAAATTTGATGAAAAAGGTTTCAGGACGGCGTGTGGTGACGGCCAGTGAAAACTCACCAAATGCGCCTCAATTATGGTAAAAAAGTAGGAAATCATGGCGGTATCTAATGAAGGTTTGTGTTGCCAAGAAAAATGTCAATGTGACCAAAGGGAGCATTAGTCAAGGCATTAGGTAGGAGGAGGTTGCTAAGATGGAGTGCAAGAGAGAATGATTCTACTACAGAAAAGAAGTTGAAGCGGAATGGGACTACTCCAAGATCAGTAGAGCAAAAGAAAGTATCATTCAGGCTTGCGGAGGCTGACGTCAGAATTTCAATTGAGGAAAAGTTATCGAAAGGCAGGTGATGAGGTCACCGGAAAAGGGCGAAGTTTTTTCCACATATTGTGAGAGAAAGTTTGTTAGGGTCACTCCCATGTGAAAAATATGCCAGCTTAGAAAATGTCGGAGTGAATAATTTCAGAGTGGAATGAATTTTCGGTAGAGAAAAATTCATGAGAGGAAAATTCAAGAGATGAAATTCACCATAGTGGATTTCTTTGGAGTGGAAAATCCGGAGTGGTTTCTTCGGAGAGGAGTTCTCTAGAGTGGGAAATCCAGAGTGGATTTCTCCAGAGAGAAAATCCAGAGTGGATTTTCAAAGTGAAAATGCAGGAGAGGTTTTTCAGAGTGGAAAATGCTGGAGTGGAATTTTCGGGAGCAGAAAATTTTGGAGTGAAATTTTTTCAAAGTGAAAATTTTCGGAGTGAAAAATTTTGGAGTGAAATTTTCCGGAGAAGAAATTTTCAAAGTGAATGTTAGACCGAAACAATTTTCAGAGTGGATGTTGACGAAAAAATTTTCGAAGTAAATGTTGACCGGTTGAGAATAAAATTCGGTCAACTTGTAGTTGACCGGCTTAAAATAGAATCCGGTCAACATGTAGTTGACCGAGCCGGAGGCGGCAAATCTGCCAGGTGAGGGCAAAATTTTGTTAAGATGACCAGATGGGCAAATCTCGAGTGGTCAATTTCTTTGAAGTAGCATGGAAAATTTACAAGTTATGGAGAGCGGTCAAGGATTCTTGGTAGTAACGCCCAAGGATATTATCTCATGACCGAAGACTATGAATAATGCCCTAGGATATAGGATAATGTCCAAGGACTTTGTCAATGCATGGGAACTGTAAAGTCAAAACTTGGTCACCTACAATATTTGCTGAATTAGCTTTTTTAGAAAGAAAAGTACCCGATTGGTTGTGAAGGTCAACTCCTCTCGACAAGATGGGTTTTAGCAGAGTTGGTGGCATCTTACAAAGTCGGTGGCAAGACTTGTTGTGCACGCTTACTGCCTAATGTGTAGGTGGATTGGTTGTATATATATATGAATACGTGGGTGTGTAAGAGTTGGTACAAGAGAGTGGTGAGAGAGAAAAAATGTAAGAGAGAATTGTATTCTTACTCTTACTCTTGTTTTTATTTTCAGCTCTCAAGAGACACATAAGGGAAAGCACACTTGTAAAATTAAAGAGAGTAGAGTGTACCACTAGTGAGAGGATTGAAAGAAAAAAAACAGAGAGAAAAGGTGAATGAGAGTTTCCTTGCTCAAAGTTGTTTTTTTATTCTGTCTTGGTGTATAGTGAATATTTTGTCTCGAGAGTTTTTGTAATCAATTTTATATAATGGAAACTTGCTCGGAATTTATCCCATGAGTTTTTTCCTTTAGTTTGTGAAGGATTTCTACGTAAAAATTTGTGTATTCCTCCTTTTTTTTCTCACATCGTGTGTGTTTGTGCATTCCTGTCTGATAAGTGTTAACCAACTAACCAGTATTTTTTTCCCAATACAAACTCCGAAGCCCCTGGAAACAGACTTGGATCATCGTTTGTCGAGGCAGTACTCCATAGTAACTGCAAAAATGGAGAAACCCTCTGCTTCATGTGATGATTTTTACTCAAAAAACTTGATTTTCAAGGACAAAGGTGTTTAAAAATGGCGAATGGGGGAAGAATAATCATTCTGTTCCCTATTGAATTAGTGCTTAAGATGTACAGCAACATTTAAAATACCTTCCATACTTTGGGAATGGTGTAGCCTTCATTGTTTAAGTCTACAATTGCTTCTGTAAAGCCAGACGGAACTGGGGGTGTGAGCCTCGTTACTTCTGAAACAGCATGCCAGGTGAACTTCATCTTCTGTACGTCCTCCCATTCTTACAACTCGCCACCTTTTGAATCTGCAAATACTGTCATTAAATATTGCATTTCTATTATTGACATGACAGTGTCAGTGATGAGTTTTGAAAACAGAATAAACATCGTGGTCAAATTGTTAGTTTATTATTAACAATAATATCTACTCTTAAATCATTGAGATTTTGCGATTTTGGGATTTGATTACTCTCACAATTGTTGATGTTTAACAACAAAACAACAACCGTCATTAAAAATTTTGAAAACTGTTGATGACAGTCTTTATTCTTGTAATTTTTTACATTTTATGATAGAATAAATATCATTGTTAAAGTTTGATTACTATTAATAACGATAGATTTAATAATAGGACAAATACCATTATTAAAACTTTAGTTACTATTAACAATGGTATATAATATCACAGTTGTGTATATTTAATAACAGTGAAAATACCGTTTTTAATAGTATTCAAACTTTTAACAATGAAAAATAAAATTTTAATAATTGAAGAAATAAAAATGACCTATTGGCCTTGATTTTTAAAAAAATAAAAATTAAATATATTTTGATGATTTAAATAAAATTAGAACTTGATAAGAAATTTGAAAATATATTATGTAAATGTTTCTACACAAGTTATTGTTATTACATCCAATCGTGATCAATAATCTTTTTGATGTATTTTAAATGTAAAGTACACATACTCATTGATATATTATATGTTTTATTGAGCTTTTAGTTCACTCTCTTATTATTTTAGTAACCTCCTCAGATGAGATATACAAAATCTTACCAAATGAATAGGAATGAAGGGTGGAGTTGATATGAAAAGTTTAGATTATTATATTTATAAATTATGATGTTGTTCAATGACTTTGGACAATGTTTTATTGTATTATTTTACATTTGGACAACATTAAAATATCTAAAATTGATATATTGTATTATCGGACAACTTTAGAACTTGTTGGATGATGTAATTAATTGATATTTTATTTTTTATTTCGGACAGTAGGTTGTTATTCAATTTAAATATTGTTGTAGTCTTATGATTTATTTCGGGTTGTCGGTTGTCCGTTAATTTGATGTTGGTTTCAGTGTAATAATTATGGTTTGTCGGCATATGTAGTGGTTATATAGCAACAGTGTTTATGATTTATTTTTTCAGAAATTTCATACTTTAATTATGTATTAAGTAAGTATCATTTCTTACGTAAGATCCGATATCACATTTAGATCAGTGTTAGAGTCACATGAGACATGACACATATTTTAAGTCCTGTGTATGATATTATATTTAATTATTGTGATTAATCAAGATATTGACGTGAAACTCAAGTCTAAATATTAATTTGTAGGTAAATTGATTAATTATTAATAAGAATTTATTAAAAATTAATTATGAAATCGAGAATTGGAACATTATAATACATCAAACTATACCAAAATTATTATTTTTGGTAGAGAAAGAAAGAGAATGGAGAGAGTAAAATTAAAATAAAATTAGACTCAATTTTTTTAAAATAATTTTAGTATAATTAAATATATAAATAATTTTTTTATATGTTATATATATGATGTATTATGTAAAAACCATGTATTCCAATTCACTAGAGCTTGTAGCATTGAACAAGAGGGCTATGTTGATTAGTGTTACACACACAAGAAAATGTATCATAAAAATTGATATAATTCATTTCGTTCTTCATTGAAAAATTTGGAATTTAGGATCTAAGGTAAGATTAGTTTCAATTTAATGGATCCTTTTTATAATGTACGAAAAGCTCATGCACATAATATAAAATCTAATTAAAGTATACTATTTTAGAAAATATAAAAAAAAATTAAACATCAAATAATATAGTATAATTAATGTAAAAAAATAACAAAATTAGAATTTAAAAAATAGTATGAATCAAATTTAAAATAAACATTTTTTAGTAAATTATGTGGCACAGAATATGAAGTGGGTTCATGTTTAATAAATCCAAACAAAATTCGTGTCATATTTATTTTTATAAATATTTGAAAAATACTTATTTTATTAAAAAAAAATACACATATAATTTATAACTTATTTGAAAAATGTATTCTGAATTTATTTTAAAATTTGGAAAAAATGTTGTAAATCAAACTTATTAAAAAAAAAACTATCAGTAACTTATAAATAACGTTAAATAGGTTTTTATTACAAAATCACCCTCTAACACTCATCAAATATCTATTTTCAATTATCGATATTTTGTCCTTTTATGTATTATTATAAAAATAAATAAATAAAATACCTTATTATATCATAATATTAAAAACTAATCTCTTGAATATATATATTTTTATCAAAAAATTCTTAGATAGGGATGCTTTGTCCTTTTGTTTTGCTTGTGAATGACACATGCCTCTATACAAAGGATTAGGACGAGTTCAATTTCATTATACAGTGGCCGTTTATTTTTAAATGGTGATTATAATTTAATTAATTTTTTAAAAAATAAAAAATTAATTAAAATTAATTATTTTAAAATAATTATATCATAATTATTAATTTAAAAAATAAATAGACAAATTTAAAAGAATAAGTACATCCATTTTTTTAAGAGATGAGGTTGCTCTAAATTTTCGATGCAAGAAGAACGACCATGATACTGTTATTATATCAAAGTCCACACAAGATCACTGTATAGACAAATATTTTAATATGAAATTTAATTTATTCATATATTTTATATAAAATTATTAATATATATGAATAAATATTATATTTTATCGTGTAAAAATATTCTAAATATATATCTAAAATATTTCTCTTATCCATGTACAGCTTTCATTACTTCCGTATAGTGGTGGCAAGAAAGTCATGCAAGTTGCTTTAACTTCACCTAAAAAGAAGTGTTGCAAGTTGCTAAATGCTGATTTCATGGATTGTAGCGTGGGACAATTGCAAATAATTAAGCTTTGGTCTACTCCTAACTCTAAAGTTTGAAATAATATTAATTAGATTGTATTTTCAATTTATCTATAGCACATGATTGACTATACAAATTAAGTTTGATTCAGTCATCTGTTTTAAGATTGATCAGTAATCGTCATTAATTCAAGTTCTATTTTCTCGGTCTTCGTCGATCGAATAGGTAGGACTGTGTAATATTGATTGAGTTTTATCATAGAATTTTTCATACCGTCCGAACCCAGAAGGCCGATTTGAGTGTGTAATTTATATTGGGATTGAAGAATAATTTACGAACTTGAACTCCTGGATATTCAAATTAACTAAGAGTGGATTATCAGAGTGGCACGAACCATAAAAAGATCCTATATGTAGACTATGAGAGTGACTATCGATTTTATTAATTGGGTGAGTTTATTGAATACCTCTGGTAATATAGTATTTAATTTTTTATTTATATTTATAACGTCACAATTTTATACATTAAATAGATGTAAACAATAATTATAAAATAAATTTTTTTTTTAAAAAAATTAAGTTTTAAGGTAGGAGGTACAGTACTTGATGGACATAAAGCTATGTATACGTGTATTTTAAATAGAATTGTCATATCCAAGTTGTGTATGATAGATGCTTGTGCATAGATTTGACAATAAGGGCGTTGTTTGTGCATGACCAGCATTTTCTAAATGCCATTGTTATGACTAAGTCTTATTTCTAATGTGATTATTATCACTTACATGTAATAAAGTCACGACAATTGATATTTTTAGACTGATATTTTACATATTTTTTTTAATTGTTGTTGTTATTGTTTGGGTAGGTTTTTTTTCTCTCAATCATTTTTGCTTGTGCAATACAAGACTTGGTCATACACATAATATTTTCATCTGTTAATATGAATTTACCTAATTACTAAAAAATATTATTTAATTTATGAAGTAATTATATATATAATACATATATTCCTCTTAACCCAAGCTCTTCCTTCATAGAGCCCTTTTTTTACGTGATAAAATGACTATGTTAATTTAATTATATTTTATTTTAATTCAGTTGCATTAAGTTATAATTTCATAATTATAAGAATAAGAATAAGTGCATAGCAAGGTTATTTTCATTAATTTTAGAAATTAATCGATATTAATTATTCTATGTTCTATAGGGATGGCCCACTTTAACTTGAATTGTTGTAACCAAGCCATTACTTACCAAAATAAAAATCCCAAAAAATTTGAAGAAAAGGTAGCCGGCCATGGAAGGTATTCAAGGGCCGCTGATATGAGTTTAGAGGCAGTCCGCATTTTCAGAGGTAGATTCAAAATGTTTTTATAAGGTTAATAAATAATACATATTATTTTATAAATAAAAATACTATTAAAGTACTTATATATAATAAAAATTTGGGTAAATTTATAATGATAAAAACTATAATTATTCTGACCAAAAATTTATATTTTGAAAATAACATATGATAATATTATTACTAATATAATTAAATACATAGTTCTTGATATATGTTACTAAACAATCATTTAAAAATTTATCACCTGTTCAATTGCACAAGAAATTTATCGCGGTCAATTTAGATTTTAAGTCAAATTCATTTTTGATCAAAATAATTAGATCAAGTGACACTTGACCGATACTTGACATATACTAATATGTATTTTAGACTGTAAGAATGCATATAAAAGACATTTTTAAGATACTCATATATATTTTAGTTAAGTTAATCGTGCCTGATACTCATCTAATAAGCGCACGTGCATATTTTAGACAGAAAATAGGTGTCTGATCCGTGTTTGATGGATACTTATATACAGTACGAATTGTGTCTTAACACTTAATCCGTGCCTGGGCGGCGCATGTGTGCCAGTTTTTTATAAATTAATCCCTTGACTATTTTTAAGTCATTTTAAACTATTTTTTTTTAAAAGAATGACAAAACATACTTTATATGTATATAGCAATTCTAAAATCTTATAAAGCATACATTCAAGCTCCCACATATCCCCATTTTCTACTTTCTTGTTTCTACATAATCATGCTTTATTACATGTTATGTACTTGAAGAAATATGAAGAAAAACTTTATGTAAATTTAATGATAAGTGACTTTTTTTTATATGAGAAAATTTAAGAATATGTTTTATTTGAGTAAAATTTTTAATTTGATTAAATATAAACTATTATAGATAATTAATAAAATATATTTAAATATATTTTAATATATTATAAGTAAATCAAAAGTCAAACATATCATCCGCAATCAGAGTTGTATACAGATGGCCACCTACGGGTCTTAAATAATAATATATAGAGTTTGATTATTAAAAAATAATCACAACCCAAATTTTGATATTCAACATCTATTAGTAATGTTATTATCAATCTTTTGTTCTCTATATTTTAGCATGTTTTATGAAATTGCACAGTTGGAATGTTTGATATTGAAAGCGTACATTTGAGTATGTTTATATATTTGAACAATTCAGTATAATTGAATATCGATTTTGATTATGTATGATAAGTTTACAAAAATAGTATTATTCATTTTTTAGATATTTGGTCAATTCATATTCTAACATATTTTTTTGATATATATACATGTGTGTGTACCTTGTTGATTAATCGGCTCACTCTTACTTTTATTTTATTAACCTTTCAGATTAGAGAGTTTGAGTTAACTTACAGGTAATAATTTTTAGAGGACAACTATTTAGAAAGAGTGCCACAAACCCAAACCCAAGTAGGTTTAAATAATAAATAATTAAATACTAAATAACAGATAAATAAATTTTAAAATTAGGTATGATATAACAAGACCTACCAAAAATTTTATCATTCAAATAACAATAATAAATTAAATTCGAAACCCATCAGAGGATCTTATTAAATAATCGTTCAGATAATATAATATATGACCTACTCTATAAATATCGTGAGGGAGGTGATATCAAACCATAATGCCCAAACTTAAAAATATAACCAGACTGATCACAATATATAACCATGGGCCATTTACTCGGCCAATCTTAATATCCAATCACATTTGGTATAAATCTAAATCATAACAGTGCTAAAACTCACCAGAATATATGATGTAGTATTAGATCTCGTCCAACTCCTACAAAGTATCGATACCCTCTACTCTGAGCGAATAAAATAGAAAATGTAAACCTAAAATTTAATAAATATTAGATATATATAATAAATAAATGCGCCTAACAAATTAGACAGATGGTCCATCATCAAACATCAAAAGAGGATAACCAACACAAATCTAATGTTAGAAAATAGAGAGCAGATACAAATCAAAATTAGAAAATAGATGACCAGAAACAAATCGAATTAGAAAACATATGACAAATACAGATCTAAATCGCCAATATCAGAAGTCAAATCGTTAAATCTAAAATAGCATCCAATATTAGAAA
The DNA here is from genome assembly GCA_033239525.1 of Nepenthes gracilis. Taxonomy (NCBI): domain Eukaryota; kingdom Viridiplantae; phylum Streptophyta; class Magnoliopsida; order Caryophyllales; family Nepenthaceae; genus Nepenthes; species Nepenthes gracilis. The sequence continues at coordinate 2,286,492 of BSYO01000037.1, forward strand.
TCCAATAGTAGTCTTGTATACAAATTATATATCAGATCAAAATAGATGTCATATCAGAATATAATCCTCTTGGGACGCGTATACAAAATAGAGGTGATCCAGAGTATTATCAAATAGCCAAAATCAAATAATCAAATCGTATCATGATAAAATGAACAGATAATAAAATTCATATCAAAATCGGATAATCAAAATTGTATCAAAATCAGAGAAACAGATAATGGAATCCAGATTAAAATTAGATAGTCAGAATTAGAGTCCGAAATAAAATCATATAAATAGAATCAAATAGATTCTTGAACAAAATCAAATATCAGAGATATGAGATATTCCAAATCTCATCTATGGGAAAAATGGGCGAATCTCGAATTAGAATTTAAATCAGAATCAAAATATAAATTTATATAAAAATATAAAGTATATACAAAATTAGAGTTTCGAAAAACATATACTTTCGGTAAACATAAACCATAAGTTCAATTGAGTTATGATTTTATTTAGACTAATATTAATCGAGATACTTTTCATTACGTATATTTAAGGTCTTATAATTATCGGTGTCAGAGTAAATTTTAAGTGTGGCATTTGAATTATATTGTTTGAACCATTATTTTATTTCAGGTCATTTAACATATCTGATTTGTAAGATTGCATCCTATATTTATTTTAGATTTTTTTGGGTGATATGTCCCTGGATCCCGATTACTATATGGATTAGGGAGCCACTTGATCTCTCATAATGGGTCGAGCCAAAGCAGGCCCGATCTCTATTCCTAGATCCCACACACCATAATAAATAAGAGATCAAAGGATATCGGAACTTACTCCTCACTATATCTTTTTTTTTATAAGCAATTAAATTGTATTGAAATAAAATAAAAGCATACAAATTAAATGTTCTATCTTTAAGTGCTTTACCAACTTAAAAATAGAATAAAGACGTTGGGGCATACCCCGAGTATAGTGTTACACGTCTCCAAGATAAGAAGAAATACAAAGGAAGCAAATAAATATACATATGCCATTAGCCACCAAAACACACAACCAGGTGCGAAGCCTCAGGCAATCACCATCCCGTACAAATCCATTTTTTATCACCGCCAATCATTCCCCGCTATATCCTCCGATGCTAAAATTATAAATCTTTTTGTGAAGGAAAGAAAGATGGAGGATGCAAAGAAATATGCGGATGTACAAAGGGGGAATTAAGTGTGGATTGGATGGCTTGGCTCTGAGGGATGCACTTAGTAGGGAGCGGTTTTGGGATGGAGGACTGAACTCCGGTGGTGCGTTCAGTCAGGGTGCGACATAAAGAGAGAGGTGCACTTGATAGGAAATGACTTAGAGAGAGAGGGAGTGCGCACTCACAGGCTGAGTGGTTTGAGAGAGAGAGAGCTCTTTGATCCTTCAGGAGTATTCGAGGGTAAAACTTGTTCGGTGCCATTCCTATCGTGGCAAGGGGTATTTAAAAAATTAGAGCAGGTACAACATTCCTTGGACCTCACAATTGGCACTGGTTGCCCTGATAGATCCGTTGTACTATCTCAACAATCATGCGAGAGGTGTATACGGTAACCATGACTGTCCGGAGACATCCTTTCCTTTTTCAGGATAATCTGGGAGGGCACTGCATGGTAGTTGTCTTTCAAAGGGGTTTGATGAACAGTAACTATCAACCTGAGAGTTGCACAATCATGGGCAATATTCTAAGAATATTTGTTGAGCTATCAAGATAGTTTTTGTTGTTGCATTATGGCAAGTCTTCCTTGCTAGCCTATGCCACGCTATCAAGTTTGTTGATAGCCATGCTAGAGAGGCAACAATAGGCGTGTCTCTGAACATAACCCTAGTCACTCACTCCCTGTTAAATAGTTCCGGGTTGACTCTCCTAGGCCACTCGCATCATTGTACGGGTCTTTGAATCGACATTCCACGGGATGGGCTACTGTCCTTTGGGCTTCTCTCCTTTTGGTAGGTTAGTCGGGCCATCGACATAACTCCTATGCCCTGGCCTTGGGAAAGCGCCCTTGGGCTATTGCTACTCCTATGGACTGGGCTCTAGGCCGGCTCGTGCTCATCAAATCCATCACTAGCCCCCCATGTCAAGAAACCTGATTTGTCAACTCTTGGCATGTTTATTGATAGGATGCCAGCTAACAGTCCATACACAAGTTTCTTCCTTAGGCATTCTGCTAATTCGCTGCATAGTGGGCGAGATTAGATTCTCTGTATCCGGTGAGATTTGGGGCGATTCTATGCTAATAATGCTAACGTGTGCTAGCTTCTACATTGATAGCCCCTCAACCCCTCTTTTTTGGCTATAAAGGGAAGGCTATCTACATCCCGCTTCCCGAATCGTTTTCACCAGTTGAGAGGTGTGAGAGTTTAGAGTTGGTATGGAGTCTATACTCCCACAATCCAGAGTTGGAGGGATCACTTCCCTAATGTTCGAACCTGATGATGCTCACGAAGTCTACCTTGGTTGCCTCTTTTGTAGGGGAAGCCACCTTAGTTTCCCTATTTTGTACCGTACGCATGCCTAAACTTGTGTTTGATTAGGTAAAGGCTTTGGTTCAGGTTGCTATCCCCACTCTCCCTGTTAACGTCGGGTAGTCCTCTCTGGTACCAATCTAAATGAGGGATATCCTTGTTCCTTAAAAGGGGGAGGATGCTTGTTCTCCTTCACTTTTGCTGCTAATATCGGGAACTGCCCGATGGTAGGTTGCTTGAGAGGGGAGTCTTCTTTCGCCTGCCGGGGATAGCTCTATGGTGCTTGCACGTGGGCTTCCCTCTGGGGTCTTCCCTTGTAAAGGCCAGTTAGACTACTATTGTCAAGTCACTGCTCTATGTATTTTTTATTTCTTCTATGATGTACATTCACTGTTTAAAGCTTATACTTTGTATTTTGTAAAAAGAATTAATAAATGGAACTATCGAGCATTTTTTATTTACTTGTTGCGTTTCTCCAATATTCTTGCCCAATGTGAATAGTTTTAGTATCGACTATCGTTCTTGCTCGACCACTTGATTGACTCTCTTCTTTATCTCTCTCTCTCTCTCTTTTTCTTGCAGCCACAAGATGTGCTCCACTTGATGGAGACTTGTTTAATATAGGTGGCAATTGAGCGCCAATAGGACGTTGAGATCTCCTGCCTGACCCAAACAAGCATTAACTAGGGAATTCTTGAAGAGACGGAGGGCCCGGTGAACGCTACTACGACTAAGGTCATGCAAAGTCGAGAGCAGGTTGCTAGCCTCAACCATGAGCTATCCAAGATCACAAAGGAGAGATCTCGGGCTCTAGATCGGCTCGCCTCTCTTGAGGATATGCTTTAGGGGGCCGAGTAGCACCTTGCCAATCTCTAAGAAGAATGCACCTGACTTGAGGGTGAGCTGATGACCTAGCTCAGTCCAGTGGAGGATGGCGAAGCCTTGACCGGTAGATTTGGGATGACGTTTGCCTTTGCAAATGGGTTGCGACCTTAGTGGTTCCAGATTTTTCCATTGGCTTCTTCCACCCAAGGAACAGAGGCGCATGGCTTCACTCGGAGTTAGTTGATCCTATGGGAGACGGTGTATAACATCCTGAATATATCTAATTTTATTATTTTATGAGAATAAATTATCTGATTAGTCGTGATAATTATTTGACTATTTTTAGTTATTATTTAGACACAAAATTTCGTAATTGGGCTTAAAATATGAGTTTAGAGTATTTAGACCATTAAATTAAATTTAGATATTTGGGCTATTAGTTTGAGTTTAGTTTAATTAGTGGATTAGGTTATTGAGTAAATTTATATATATTTAAATTAGGTAGACTTTAATATTTTAATATGTATATATATAAACAAATAAATAAATAATAAAATAAATAATAACTATAATTTATATAATGTATATAATATGATATAATATGGATATGTTATAATAATAATAATAATAATGAAAGGAAATAAAAGAATAATAATAAATAAATAAATAAATAAATTGGTAAAGAAAAAAAAAAGAAAGAAAGGAAATGAGGAAAGAATGAATGAAGGAAGAAGGAAAGGAAAGGAGAAGAGGGAGGGAGGAGCGGTAGCAAATTGTCGACAAGAGAGGAAGCAAATCGGCGCTCCAAATAGAAGCCCAGCAAAACTCTAAACCGACCCTTCATTACATAAGGAGACGGTGGTATTAGGTGAAGGGAAGCGGTGCACGAATCAAAGGGGGAAGCTGTGCACAAGTCGAAGAGAGAAACTGCCGTAAAGTCTACTACTATTGCTGCCGTCGTTAATCGGTGTCAGAGGGAGTGTCGTCAGGACTGTTCGAAACCGCCGCCTTTGCTAGTCCTCGCCGTTACTATAGTATGGTTGCAAATCAGACAAGTTAATTCATGACCCCTCATTTTTGCAAGTAATTTGTGACTTTCTTTATTCCTATTAATGTCGATTTTCTATTTGTGTGTTGAAATTATGAACGAATTAGTTGTATATGGGTGATTTTGGAGAATTCGATTAAAATGAGATGTAAAATAAGAAAAATTTGGAAAACAGAGCATACAATAAAATCGGGAATAGGAACGAATTTGAGGAGAATTAGAATCGACTATTCACATTTTGATCATGTTAGGAAATAGTTGTCGTGCATGATAGATAAAAAGAGATAATAATAATGGCAAATTACAAGAAATTAAGGATGTTGGAATCTATAAATGACGAACAGAGCATACGGCTCTATTAGTGATTTTCTAAGCGGTTCATGATGTCTTGGGCTTAAAAAATTATAGATTTATGCCATGAAACCCTTGCTTTTCCTGAGGTAAGATGAAAGTTAGGATTTTTGTTGTCTCCTGTGTGAATCATGAGGGAAGGAGGGAAAAGAGCACCTTGCTCTATTTGGACTGCCATTTTCGAACTCGGTTGCTTGAATGATGAGAGGAATGACTAATTCATTTGGGTAAGCCCATTGTTGTTCATGGAGATGGTATGTACGTGCATTGTGTACTTGGGCTTAAATATATGTGTATATATATATGTATACACATATTTAAGCCCAAGTATATATATATATATATATATGCAGATGTAGGTGGAGAATATATATAAATATGATTGTAGGATAGTGAATTGTCATTAATGATTTAATTGTACTTATGTATGCTTTAGTGCGGAAGAGAAGATGGTGGTGTTACTGAGTCGTATATAATTTGTCTGTATAATCGTGTATATATACATACAATTCTAAACATAAATAAAAATTAAATATATGTTCATGTAGAATTACGCAAATAATAAGCATAAACTATGTAAATTATACATATGTAGAAATAGGCTTATAGGTGGGTGTTTGCACATATATATTTGCTGATGGGTATGATGCTTGATATATATACATATATATATTAGTATGTATATGTAAGCAGGAATGTTGGAATGTGTATATATATATTTATATGCTAGCAGCTACGGATGGCAGTGAATGTGTATATTGGCAGTATTTAGTAAATATATGGGTATAGTTTGGGAACCGGTTAAGATTAAATATAATATTTAAAAAATGGTCTGCCAAATATTCTGAATTTTCCTGGATTTGCTCATATTTCAATGATGATTGATCTTTGCGTTGGTTTTAACCGCATGTGTATATTTCATTAGTACTCTATGAATAAATATAGGAGTGTGTACGATGAATCTACAGTATTCGGGTGAATGGAAGTTCTTGAGACCTTAGAATAGTTTGTACTTTTTTGATACTTATTCTATTTCGAAGGTCGATGTCACTGATATTGAGGAGAGATACTTATAACCTAGTGACTATCGTAGAGGATGATATCAGAGATACCATTGGTGGGGGATATCGGAGATGGTATGATCATGTTACGGATATAGCTTTTTGGAGGAATGTAAAAGTAGTAGGGATACCATAAATATCGGGTAACATCAAGCTATTTACCCAACCGTTAGGGGCGTAAATACGCGGCCTTTGGTTCACTATGGCAAAATAAGATCCATGGAGATTATTATTATCTCGCATAGTAGAAATTATTATTATTTGGTATAATTGTGACCTTATATTGAGCTGATGATCGGATTCGATGGAGTCCATATTGCATTCCTGATATCCAGTTGTTCATATGGCTTTTGGGTCGTGGATATGACACGCTATTGAGTTTTGAATAGTGGTTGGTATATCGCATGTTATTATTGATTTTATGCATTTGATATTGTTGTCCAAGATAGTTATTTGTATTCCTATATTGTTGATTATATTTACTTGATAGGTATTCGTCTTACTCTTATATTTTTTTGACTCTAGATTGAAAAAATATCGTAGATACTAGTTGAGATTTATGATATTATTGTTAAGTACTAGATGGAGACGATTCTAGAGTTAGAGGCATATGAGCAATAGTGAGAAATATTTCTTTTATTTGGAATAATTTATAATTATGGATGTTATATTAATTGATGTATTTATGAGGATCATTTATGGTATGATAATTTTTAGTAATTTGATGATTTTGAATATATATATTGGCGGATTTTAGAATTTATGTTAGATAATTGATAAATTCGGATGATGTGAGATGTTTTCACAGGGACAGTCCGGTCCAGGTCCAGGGACTCGGGCATGGGTTGTCACATGGTGGAGAGCCTTCACATCGTTCATCGACGGCCTCCCAACTTTCAGATCTGTCTCTGTTTGGGTCATAGGTATAGGCGGTTTCTTATATTTCTAAGGAAATTCCATGCTCCTCGATGTAGATTTTGATCCTTAATAAATCAACTTGATTGTTTCGATCATTGTCACTAGCGTTTCTGTGTTCACGCTGAGCTTTTTCATTCAACTTTTTTTATTTGTCGGCTAAACATTGTTGCTATTGTCACCAACCTTATCATGGACACTGGGGTTTGGTTGTGCTCGTTCCTACAATAGGAAGTCATGGCACTTCAGTTTTATGGGGTGGTGCACTTTCCTAGGAAAGGACGTCGTCACATGTCTATTGATGAGCCTCACTAGGGCCATCTAGATTCCATGGCTGCAGCCGCCATGCTTTGGTGAAGTCAAGGTCATCGTCCACATGGTACCATTGGTGCTCAGTCCTACCGAGGGGACATCATCACTATTGTGCGTTTGATGTTAATTCACCGACCATCATTGACTAATGGCACTCATCCCTATCGAAGGGGGTCATTGCTCCCATGCTAAGGAAGCCCCCTAAGATTTTAATAGCCACTTGATAGGGATCTTTGATTTTTAGTCTGCAAGCTCCCCGGGCCATGATATTCGACCTCGTCTAGGCCACTCAATGATCAGGACCGAGGTTTAGTTCAACCTTCTTTGGGTTACTTGGTTATCAGGACTGAAGTTTTGTGACCGGGTCGTAGCCAATTGAGGCGTAGGTGAAAGAGTTCACTAGACTTAGGGCAATCTAGGAATTTGAATTAATCTGATGACATGCAAGCATACTTTTGAATAATAAAAAATAATTAATTATTTATTTTATCAATTGAAATATGGTACATTTTACAAGCATTCCTTATGATGTATGCTGCACTTACCTGGATTTGGCGAGGGTCATTGGTAATATTGTTTGAGGTGGATGGAATTCCATATTCTTAGGACTAATTTGTCATTCTTAGTGTGTAGCTTGTACGCACCGCTTCGGAGAATCGCTGAGACTAGAAACGGTTCTTCCCAATTTGGGGAGATTTATTCCTATTGAAGTTATTACCCGTGGCCTCTATGGTCTGCAAAATTAGGTCCCCACCTCAAATTGGTGTGCTTTCACCCTCTTATAGTAGTACTAGGTGATCCGTTGCTGATAGGTCGTGGTGCACATCTAAATTGTTCGGAGTTGTTGAGCGGATTGTAGCTCTCGATCGTGAGGCTAGGTAGTCCGATCTCTCCCGAGATGACCACTTTAATCCCATAGTATAGACTAAAGGGTGTCTCGCAAGTAGGTTCCTTCGATGTCATCTGATATGACCACAATACGAAAGGTAGTTCATCTGCCTAAGAACCGTCTGCATCTTCTAGCTTCGTCTTTAGTTCGTAGAATAGGGTCCGGTTTGTGACTTTCACTTACCTATTCGCTTGCGGATAGACGACGGAAGTATGAATCGGCCTTATCCTCAAACTCAAATAGTACTTGGTGAAATACTTGCTGGTGAATGGGATTTCGTTGTTGGTCACTATGACCTTGGGAATCCCGAATCTAAATAGGATCCTCTGCCGAATGAACTTTGTGGCATTCTATTCGGTTATTCAAACCATTGGGGAGGTTTCGACCTACTTCATGAAGTAGTCAATGCCAACTATGATGAATTTTCTCTACCGAATGCAATGGGCAACGGGCTAAGTATGTCAAGTATCCACTGTGCAAACGGTTACGGTGCCTATAGGGTTTGCAGTTACGTGTGTGGTTGATGAGGAATGTTTCCGTGGACTTGTCAACTCTTGCATTTCTTGACAAACTTTATGATATCTCGCTTCATCGTCGGCCAATAATAGCCCTACCGCATTATCTTGAAGATATGACTCTTGCTATTGTTGTGTGACCCATAAATGCCGAGGTGCATCTCGTTCAGTGCGTAATTAGTTTCTTCTAGCGTGAGACACCGTATGTACGGGGTGAAATACTTGTGACGATACAGCTTTCCATCCTTGATGGTGTACCAGCTTACCGTCTTCTTTATGTGCTTGGCCTCCTCTAGGTTTTCTGGTAGAGTGCCATCAATGATACACCATTGGTACAGGGTCATCTAATTTTCATCATTTTATATCTGTAGTACTTCTCGCTCTGGCTCCTCTATTCACTGGGAGGTCAGAACTTTTCGCATGTCTCGGGAGTATTGCTCTAAATTTTCAGTTGCCGTTGCCTAAGTCATCTAGTCTACCTTCTAGTTATCCTCCCTCGAGACGTGCACTTTCTCAACCTTGTTGAACATTCGGGTCATGCCTCTCGCTCTGGCAAGGTATTTTACAAGCAAAGGGCAAGAAACCTCAAAGTTTATGAGGACTTGATCAACTACTGCCTTTGAGTCGCTGTAGATGGTCAAGCACTTTACCAAGTATTCCCTTGCCAATCGGAGCCCAACGAGTAAAGCTTCATATTCGGAGACATTATTGGTGGCTGAAAATCTAAGGTTCATCAAATATTTCATCTTTGACCCACTTGAGTCCTCAGGGCCAGGACTGCCCTGCTGCCTGATTGTGTCAACAATCCGTTTACATGTAGCATCTAGGTTAGAGCTTCCTCTTGCTTGGTGGGCATCCCGCTAGGATTGTCAGGGTCTGGAATTGGAGTTATCATTTCAATTATGAAGTTCGTGAACGTCTGGCCTTTTATGGCCAGTATTGGTTGGAATTTCCCGTCAAACTCACTAATTCGATAGCCCATTTGACTAATTATCCATATGCGTTGGGTTTCTGCAGGATTCCCTTCAAAGGTTGATCAGTTAGTATAACGATTTTGTGTTTGGAAGTACAGTCATAGCTTTCTGGCAGGATAGACAAGCGCTAGGCGATCCTTTCATAACACAAGTAACGGATTTCGGTATTTGTCAGAATTTTGCTGATATAATAGACTGACTATTACACATCAGATTGCTATTAGATTAGGATTGAGTTTAGCATTGTATCCAAAACCACCAGGTATAGGTACAAATAATCGCCTTCCTCTGGTGACGCTAAGAAAGAGGGATTGGCGATATACTCCTTCAGCTCTTGGAAGGCTATCTGGTAGTCGACCATCTACTGAAAGTCATTCGCCTTCGTTCCTTTCAAAGTCTTGAAGAAGGGGAGATACTTTTCTGCCAACTTTGATTGGAAGCGGGAAAGCACTATGAGCCGTTAGGTGAGCCTTTAGACTTCTTTCACAGATCGAGGTGAGCTCATGGCCGTGATGGCTTTTATCTTCTTGGGGTTTATCTTGATCCCCCACAAAGAGACGATAAAGCTCAAAAATTTCTTATAGGATACTTCAAAATTGCACTTGGTATGATTTAGCTTCTTCTGTTGCACCCGTAGTACTTCGAATGTTTCGTTGAGGTCACGGATATGGTCATTGGTAGTTTTAATTTTGACGAGCATGTCATCTACGTATACCTCTATATTTCGGCTGATTTGGACCTCGAATATTTTATTCACGAGCCATTGGTATGTGACGCATGCGTTTTTCAGGCCAAAGAGTATAACCTTGTAGTAGTATATCTCCTGGTCTACCATGAATGAATTATGCTCTTAATCTTCGGGGTTCATCCGGAAAACTCAGTAGCTCATATCTGGATGTGGAGTTCACTAATAGATCGATTCTCAGCAAATGGAAGTTGTCCTTCGGATATACCTTATTCATATTGGTGAAATCAACTCACATTCGTCACTTCTCATTACTCTATTTGATAACAGCCAGTTCAGGTATTGGACATCCCTGATAAAACCTTCATCAAGCAGCTTTTCACCTCTTCCCATAAGGCAACTAACTTTTCTATATAATAGTTTCTTTACTTTTGCCTAACGGTTTTATGACCGGGATCAAAATCTAACTTGTGGACTGTTACTCTAATCGGTTTTTCTTGCATGTCAGTGAGAGTCTACGTAAAGACATTAGGGTATTGCCAAAGGAAGGTGAGTAGTTGGTCATGCAGGGGACTTGCCAGTGAACTCTCGATCTATATGCACTTCTCAGGATCATTGGGGTCCAAAAGGATCTAGTTAGTCGCCTTGCCAGATTGAGTTTGTTGCAAAGTAGTTTTGTCTTGGTGATTGGAGTCTTTAGTCGGTCAATCTACGGCTGCATGAGTGACTTGGGATTATAGATCGAGGGCAGGTTGGCCACTAAGAACGTGAGCATTCGGGATGCTATCTTCAGGTACGTTCCTAAGGTGACCTCCAGTTGGACGGTTCCCTGGACTGGTGCTAGCTCATTATCCTGTTCATATAGGGGTCCATCGGCTGATATCATCTGGTTCCTTTTAATCCGAGCATAAAGTATGCATCAAAATATAGTAAATTGCGAGAACTTCTATTATAGATGAAAACTCATTTCAATTGGTAATCAACTGTACCATCTAAAACGAGTGCTGATACAACCAGAGAATCTAAATGAAAAATTATTGCATATTGTGACGGAACGATTTTTTTTTTTTTGCATTCGCATTCTGCCAACCACCTCCTGGAACGGACACCAAGGTTTCGGTGATTTGGTCCGGGCTGGTCATGCCTACCAATCACAGGATCACAGATGCCATCTAGGACCCATACACGATATCCATAAAATATGTAATGGAATCCAATCTAATAACCTGCCAAAGCATTTACATTCATACTCATAAAACTCATTTATGCATACATAGTCATAAAAGTCCTATTACAAAAAAAATTCATATATTTCAACCGAATCATTACAATGAACTGCTTCTTTCGGGTAACTCCAAAATATACTTTTGAGTCCTTAGAATCATTCGGACGGAGCTCTAGTCACTCCATCTTGTCAGGCACGAGCTCCATAGTTTCATCTAGATAGGGAAAAACAGAAAACAATGAGCGGGAGCTCAATAAGGTACATACAGTTTCTCGTAAAGTGTTTATGCTATAAGATGGATATGAAATATGAATATTATAAAGTAACAGTTGACCGGATCATAACAAATACATAATGCAAGGAAATTAGGAAAGTCGGAGCAGTCACTTCTAGAAATCGGGACAGAAACCAGAGTCGATCTTATTATAAAAATTTCTCTTCTCTTTTATTTTTATCGGTAAAGGACATCGCTAGCAGAGGGGGCAACAATTGAGGATAGATTGTGTACATCTCTTCTCTAACAAAGTTGGCCCCTATCTTTAGTTCGACCTTAACTTATCCTGGTCAATATTTCTGAATCCCGTAGTCAATTCTAGCTGGTCAACATTTTTTTCAAGGTTGGTCAACCTTTCTATTGGTCAACTTTTTTCGGTTAACGCTTCTTACTCTAATCCAGCCAACTTTTACTAAAAGTCGGCCAACGTTTCTTTTCTCTTATTCAGGATTGGTCAATATTTCAAAAAATTGGTCAACCCTTCGGTCAACCTTTCGATCAACATCTTGACGCCGGTCAACATTTCGACGATAGTCAACATCTCGACATTGATTAATATTTTGACGCTGGTGAATATCATGACACAGGTCAACATTTCGACGATGTTCAACATTTCAACGTTGATCACTATTTTAACGCCGGTCAATATCATGACTCCGGTCAACATTTTGATTACCATTAGTTTTGGTCTTCCAGCCACTCCGATTTAAATCGAAATCAAAACACTCTGGTTCTTAAGTAGCAATATTTTACTTTAATTTTAAACTTCTTTGATTTCAGGATCTCACACATGTGTCATATCATCGTTACTAAAACTAATAATATCATTTTTAACTCCTACCTTTGACTTCTTGTTATTGGATGCTTTTTTCGGGCAATCCAAGGTATTGTTCTTGGGTGGTCTAGTAGTCACCATGTTGACTACTCTGACTGTGATCCAATTCCTTGGCTGTTACTGCTCCAGCTCATCCTCTACTGCTCTTCCAGGGGCTTACCCCAGGTCCCCCAGGAACTTAATGAGGTGCCCTTTCTAGATGAATGCCTCAATCTCTCTCTACAGAGTTTGACAATCTTCCATGCTATAACTCGAAGATTGATGATAGAGGCAGTACTTTGATTAGTTTCCTATCTCTGAGTTCTTGGACGGCTTGAGCCATTTCAAGAATTTTTTGTCTCGAATTTGTATGAGGAAGTTAGTCCGAGAGTCATTTAGAGGAGTTAGGTTTGAGGGTCTGAACTTTCTTTGAGTTCCCAAATCCATCTTAGGTTGCTTTTTCGGATCTCAAGAGTTGACGTTATCTCTATTCCTCTTCATCCTATTCGTCAACCCCTGGCAGAAGTGGTCTGTGCGCTCCGGCCACTTTATTTCGTTGGTCTTCTTGGCGGCTATATAAGCGTGGGCGATGGTCTCAACCTTCTAGAAGGTCTAGGGATTCTAATGGACCAGATACTTAAAGAAATTTCTCAACTTCAGAGTCATTATAAAGATGTTCTGCTTCACTTCGTGGGTGAGTTTGGATTTCTCAATTAGGCTAGAAAGTGCTTCAGACTTTTGCATGAACCATGCTTGATATAGACAAGGTACCAAAACTACTTCTCCTCCCTTCGCCTAGAAGCAAACTGTGACAGGAAGCTATTGCCCAACTCTTAGAATATTGCTTCAGAGCTAAATTTGGGTGTCTCCTTTCATGGTCTAAGGGAAGCACAGACACATGATGGCATTATCAAGGCCCTGGAAGACTAGTAGGGTGCGGTAGTGATCCAGATAGTCTATCAAATCGAAACTCTCATCATAAGGCTTTAGGGTCGGCATATTGAACTTGTGAGGAAGTGGCTGCAACTGGATTTTTCTTGTGAATGGCGACCTCCTCAGATCAGTGGAGTGTCTGTCGACGCTCCCTCTAAGCATGTGATGCTCGACTTTCTTCACCTTCTTCTCCATCAGAGGGGAGGACACAATCCTCTTTGCACTGAAGAAGGTCCTCAATTCTAAGTAGTTCGGAGAGGAAAGCTGAATTAGACAGCTATTGGCCTTTGCTGGCTTGGCATTGTATGAGGCTTCTTCTTATATTGGGGGCCTTCTGTTGTTGCGCAAGTAGTGGGGTTTCCACCGGTCCGAGTTTTCATCCCTTGTCTCATAATTCAATTGGCCTTCTAATCGTGTCTGGGCCCTGTCGCTCAAGGTTGCTTGAAACTCGAGGTGTTAAGCCGCTGGGTCTTCTTAGCTTGATGCCTCTTCCTCTGGTTTTTCCATTTTGAAATCGAAGTTTGAGAGATGGAGGAGAATGTAATATCTCAAATTTTTATTGGATTTAATTGGGGTCATTTATTATTTTTTGGGTAATATGGATATGATAAAAATTAATTAAATATTGTGAGATTTTAAGGAATGATTGAAATTGTGAAGTGGCACGCGGAGTACACCCGTATTGTTATCCGAGTACCGGTTTAGATTTTGGATTAAAAGAAAAATAAAATAGAAAATATAAATATAAATATGAATATAATAATAATAATAATAATAATAATAATAATAATAATAATAATAATAATAATAATAATAATAATAATAAACAACAACAACAACAACAACAACAAAAAGAAAAGAAGAAAGGAGAATCAGGGAGAGGGGAGAAGAGAGGAGAGAGAGACAGACCGGTGCAGGATGCCACCACCGTCGCTGTAAGGATCAAGATTTCATAAATTATAATTCGGTAAGCAAAATTAAATTATATAAAATTAAGATCAATGAATAATAAAAATTTAGCAGAGAGGAATTCATATCGAAATGCGATAAAAATTTATTTGATAAAATTAATTTTAATTTCGGTTAATAAAAGATAGAACCAATGATATGGAACTAATTCGGTTAATAAATTCTCAAATCAATTAATAATAAAATTAATTTTGGTTAACAATAAGATAACCTGATTACCGAAATTACACCCAATTAGTTACTAAACTTAGCCTGATTGATTAAATATAGCTTAAATCAAATAAGAATTAAATTTCTAGATTCGGTTGGTAACCGAACAAGTTTTGGTTGATTGAATTAGTATTCTGGCGGACCCAAAATCAGCCTAGAAATTGCCAAAACTTTCGAACAACAATCTAACTAAAATTTATGATCAAAATTAATATTTAGAAGGACCCAAAAGTAGTTAAATAAAATTTTATACACTTAAATAAATTTAGAATAAGTATAAATTAAGGAGCTAACTAATACAATAATAAACTAAGTTAATTTTAATACATCCTTGATAATTAATTTTAATTAAATTTGAGGGATACATGTCACCTCCTCATGATCCCATACATAGTAAAAATTTAGAAGGAAAAGAAGGAAAGGAAGGAGAAGGGGGAGCCATGGCTCACTCCTCGCACACACACACACATACGTGCACATGTAAATAAAAGAAAAAAAAAAGAAAAAAATAATCTTGTATGGAAAAATGAGTGGGACACTTGGCACTCTAGGAGGCTTAACAAGTATTAAAATAACTACTAATAGAGTTTCAACTAGTGACTTAATGAAAGACCAATAATTCACCCCATGCAAAGGGTGAGTCATCTTTGAGTAGTCAATGAATTACCACCTTATGGGGTACGTGGTAACTCCTAAAAATTTAACAAATAATTTATTAATTTAGGAGGCTAATAATGCTAGATATTCACCAAAAGAATTGGGAAAAAACAGAGAGAAAAAAATGGAGAAAAGGGAGGCCAAAACAAGGGAGAAAATCTAAACCAAAGTAGGAGACCCGGTTGGTTTTATCAAGTTCAAAATTGAATATAAAATATTTTCAGGTAAGAAGTCTTCTCCCTTTTTAATTTGTTATTAAATTCTTGATCTTATCTTAAAATATTGTTGATCCAATACTTAAAATTCACACCGAATCCATACTAGAATGAACAAAGTTCAACATGTTAAAATGGAACTCTATTGCTAAACTTTACTGCACCATATTGATGTCTGAATTTTTACATACCTTATTTGATCAATTCATGCCATGAACTTTTTACTGGATATACTTTAAGATGTTAACTAAATCACCATATTTTAGTTCTGAAATAATCCTTACCGAAATCATACTAAAATAGCCAAAATTCAGAAACATGCATTATGAAGTTGGTACTGCAACCTGCTGTTATACTTGCTGATATGCTAATTTTTACATACTGTTAATTGTCAATTTATCCCATACAAATTTTAGTGAAGAAACTTTCATATGTTAGATAAATCACCATATTTTTATTTTAGAATAAGTCTCATGAATTAGGCCGGATATCAACTGGCACTTTAAACCGAGAAAATCAGGGATTGTTGTTGGTGCTGATTTTTTTCACATTTTTGATAGACTCAAACTCTATAAAAATTAGTATAGGAATTTTAATGAACCCTCTAAGATGTCATGAAGTTGATTTAAAAATATCACTTCAAAATTTGACCGGTTCAACCTCAAAATAATTGAGTAAATCGAACGGGCCAGATTGCACAAGAATATTGAAAATGACAGTCTGGAGAAATCAGGCCAAACTGGTCTCCATCCGACCACCAAACCGACTCAAAATTGGTCACCAATTAGTTAAAACCCTTATTAAGATTGTTTAAAATCGGCTCTTGAAAATGGATTGAATAACCAGATCCCTGAATGAACAGCAAAACTCACCTCTGCATCCTTGCTGATGCTGATACAAATCTAGCAGTCCACTTTGGTGGACTGAACCGGGCATGAACCGGTTGAACCAGCCACCGACCCGGACATATTTTCTAGTTCTAAGGTTGAACTATCACCATGCAAAATAGTTTCTGAAAATTCCTTGATATAGTCACTGAACCGGACCACATATCAAATTTAGGATTGAACTTCAGCAGTTTGCTAAAATCTTAAATTTTAGCCCATGAAAATGGGTTGAACCAGGCCCCAGTTCAGCTGAACCGGCAGCCAAAGTATCTTAAGTATGTTAAAATGATATTAAAGTATCATGTGGTGAAATTCGATCAAATTTAACTACCAAACTGGACCCCAAAATGACAACCGAACCATACCCTGCATCCCTGTTATGCTGTAACAGTGCAGTTTAGAAAAATGGATTAAATCGACCATGTACCTGTTGAACTAGTAGTTGGCCCGGCCAAGTCTTCTAGTACTAAGGTTTAACTAGTATCATATAAAACGATTTCCAAAAAATACTTTGATTTGGCCGCTAAACCTGCCCCATAACTTAAATCTGTCACTAAACCGGCCGATTTGCACTTAATTACTTATTTTACTAATTTAGTGTGAACCGACTAAAAAAATAATAATAAACCAGCCATATATAGTATGTTAAATTAGTAAACAAGCTATACATCATATAAATTGGTTGGCCATTATAAGAACCGGATATTAAAGATTAGAAATGAACCGATTTCTAATGAACCGGCTAATTTGGTAAGTGAACCGGTTTATATATAATTCTTTAAAATGATGAACTACCCACTTATTATATGGATAATGGTGAATCGACTCACGTGATATAACCGATAAAATATTATGAAAAACTGAATCGATCCATAAACTAAATTTATAATCAAACCAATTAAAGAGATAAAATGAAACAGGACCAGTTAGTGAACCGGTAAATTATGAAATTTATGGATTGAGAATTAAATAATATATTGTCTAAAAATAAGTCTAGCACATATTAAAATGTATACAAACTTATCTTATGCATTGATATGATTTTATTATGAAAATATCCGATGTGTTTTATCATAATTTTATTACAAATGTATATGATATGTTTATGCATGAGTGAAAGTCAACATGATACTAATGAAATATAAATTTTCTCTAAGATGAGAAAATTAAGAAGATGTAGTAAGATTATGAATAAGGACTTTCACTATAAAATTTTAATAAGTAAATAAATTGAACCAATAATTTATTTTAGCGGATAGTATTCTCTATCATGTCTTAGAATATTATAGTATAGATCGTTGTCTGAATAAGTATCACTATACGATTTTGACCCCGTTTATCGGAAGATAATAGGTAGTACCATCCTGTCTTTGGGATGTAAATAAGAAAGATAAGACCCTTGATCTGTGTGGACTGAACACAATCTATCATGTCTTCGGAATGTAAATAATGAAGAAAATATCACTATATTGTGCAATTTTCACATTTGATTATATGGATTAACACAATCAAGACATCGATTAAATGTTTCGTTAACTGATAAGGCCTACTAGCCCTGGTTCTTCAAGATATGTAAGGTAAAAATGTGTTGCCAAGTAATAAGAATTAAATATAATAAAAAAATCCGTTGTATTATGAAAATATTCTAAAAGTCTATATATTTTTAAATACATCATGATCCCTATTTCTCCTTATGAATTATTTTAATGCATGTTCTTGACTATTATATTCTTATTGAGTATTTGGCTCACTCTCTTATTGTTTTCTTTTTCTTCAGATACTTCACAGGAGTTCAAACCTGTTAAGCAAAAGTAAAGAACGATTAAGTATGTGGTAATTAGTAATGATGTAATTAGTTTAGTTTGAGTTATGATGTAAGAACTTATAAAATTTATAAATATCTCATAAATGTAAATTTTAATATTAATAGTTTAGAAATGTGCTCATAAATCTCTTATAGTTATCGTGTAAGTTTTGGTACAATTTTTATAAGATGAATTTGGAATTTTAGTTAGCATCTTTCTTTATCACAAGCTGCATTCATATTATTATTGGAAAAATGTTAGAGCCATTGATGATTGGTATTATTTTAGATCCTGTGTATTATGATTTATTGTGATTCACAAATTATTAAGGTAAGCACACTTTTTCTATGATTAAGATAAATATAAGAATACGGGACGTGACAGTTGCCACCGGAGGTCCCAATGCCGAGAATGGAACCCAACGAAGCCCTGTCCATGATGTTACCCTCTATTTTGTGTATTGGTGTGAGTGGAGAGAGGAATCACGAATCGAAGCAAAAACGGCCGTTGTCCATTCGTCGACGTTGTTGGAGGTAATCGGTGGAATCAAGGCAAGTAGATCCTTTTATTTTCTTTGTGGAAGTTAATTTTGGGGTTGCATATACCAATTTTGAGAATAATCGGGTAAATCGGGAGAAATGGGGGGAAAGAGAAGCGCGGTGGAGAGAGGAGTCACCAACGATTGCATGCGCCGTCGTCCATCACCGTTGTCGTTGCTGGTTGCTACTGTTGTTGCCGCCGATGTCACCCGTTGTTGCCCATGTCCGAGCCGCCGTCAGTGAAGAAGGACATGAAGAGAGAGAGAGAGAGAGAGAAACAAAGGCGTGCGAAGGGAGGAGGAAGGGGCACGTGTTGAAAGAGAGAGGGCCCGATTCAGGTACCGCGAAACATCCTTTTGACAAATCTATTTAAAATAAAGTTCGGACAAGTATCCTCTAATCCTATCTTTAATCTGATTTCGTGTCTGATAATATTTGACTACTGTTTAAAAATTTTACTAACATGCATATTATTTTTATATACTCATCTGTTTATTCTGTACATGCATGTATGTTTTACCTGTTATTCCGTGATTTTATATTGGTATTTGAGATTTGGGGATTAAATATATCATAAATTATATGTTATTTTTTAGAATTTAGTTCCTATTTTATATCGGTAAATATGTCCAATGTTTTTACATAATTAGAATTTAAGAATTATAATTTATAGTCTATTTATGTTAAAGTCCGCGATTATCTGCATATTTACTTTTTATGAAAAAGTACTTGTTAAAGCCTAAGATTTAAATCCATATGAATATAAAAATATGTATCTGTACAAGCTCAAAGAAATATGAAATATATATCTGTATTATCAAGAATATAAAATTATAAATCTGTATCAAAAAAATTAGAACTTTACAACCTGTTATCTGTTTTGGTATTTTCTTTTGGAGTGAGAAAATTGAGAAAAAAGGATTATAAATATTTGTGTAGAGTTCCAATATAAAATATGAAAAGAAATCAAGAAATTGGACCAATAATTTTTATTTTAGATGATAGTATTTTCTATTATTCCTTAGGATATTATAGTGTAGAATATTGTCTGAATAAGTATCGCTATACGATTTTGACCTTTAATTCTGTGGATTGAATACAATCCATTCTACTCTCGAGATATAAATAATGAGGATATAGCCTTTGATTGTGTGGATTAAATACTATCCATCCTATCTTTGAGATATAAATAAAAAAGAAGTGTCCTTATATTGTGTGATTTTGGCTTTTGATTGTGTAAATTGAACACAATTTAAATCTCAATCAAACGCTCCGTTAGCTGGTAAGGTTTACTAACCCTGATCCCTAAATATGAATAAGTTTTCTGCATGTTTGAAAGTTACATGAATTAGAAATAAAATAAGAAAAAAAATTAATGTATTCTGAAAATACTATTTGATCATATATTATTTTATATATGTATTATGATCCTATTCGGTTCCTTCAATTTATTTTAAAAGTATACTGCATTTATTTTTATTTATATTTATACATTACTGAGTATTTGGCTCACTTCTTTACTATTTTTACTAACTTTCAAATAAGAAGAAAATGTAAGAGTTCTTACCTAGCAAGCTAGATCGAAAATTTGGAAGAGTTTAGGCTTGTTGGTTCTGACGTTTAAGTATTGTTATATTTTTTGCAGGTTTAAGTCGTTTTGCTTATTGTAGATTAGTTAATTTGGTTTTCGAATATGACTTTTCATGTATTATGGATTTTTAAGTGATATAATTAACCCATGTAGTATTTTGTGATATCCGAAATTATCGGTGTTATGTTTGATCATGGCATGATTATTGTTTTATATTGGATTATTTTGTGAAAGTAAAATAGGATATTTCACATTGTCCAGGTTTAGGAAAGTTTATTAGAGGTGTGTTTTTGCTTCCGTGATATTATTGGATATGTATGTATATATTTGATTGATATTTTTGCAAGTTTGATTCCTTACTAAAGGTCTGATATCGTATTTTTGAGTCGGTGTCGGATCCACTGATGTTGTGGCATGATTTTAGATCCTGTGTATATTTCATTATACATGTATACGATGTAGTTTATTGTAATTTGTATTTAGTTATTGACGGATATTATGTTCGGGTGGTATTTAGTTTATTGGGTTCATCACAGAGGAAGCCCCCAGCCATTGTTTGTCGAGATGTGTATAGAGGGTCTAAAGCATTTTGGATATATTGTCCATTTGGGTGGCGATCACTCCTATGTTCGGGGCCGGTCATTCATTCACATGGCTACCCGTGAAGGGGTCATTGCATGGCTACCCAAAGACGACGTCTCTGGCCAAAGCATTGGCTTTTGACCTGATATTGACCATGTTTGCCTTTATAAATATGGTGGTTAGACTTCTTAGTTGCTTCCCACAGACGGTACCAATGATACGTCCTGGATTCTGAATTATTATATGGATTAGGGAGTTACTTGATCTCTTCCGACGGATTGAGCCAAAGCGGGTCTGGTCTCCATTTCTGATAATCTAAATCTTACATACCACAATAAATAAATAAAAAGTTAAAGGATGGCGATACTCGCTCTCTGATATATATCTTCTGATATTCAAATCAAAAATCTTTCTGTGAGGGAAAGAAAGATGGAGGATGCAAAGAAATGTGCAGATGCACGAAGGTGGGGGATTGAGTGTAGATTGGAGGACTTGGTTCCGGAAAATGCACTCGGTAGGAAGCGGCTTTGGAATAGATGATTGAGCTTTAGTGGTGCGCTTGGTTAGGGAGTGGCTTAGAGAGAGGTGTACTCGACCAAAAGTAGCTTAAAGAGAGGGGGAGTGTGCACTCGTAGACTGAGTTGCTTGAGAGAAAGAGAGCTCTTCAATCTTTCAAGGGTGTTCAAGGTTAAAACTTGTTCAGTCCCTTTTCCGCAGGGGCAAATGGGTATTTATAGAATTAGAGTAGGTGCGGCATTCCTTAGGCCTCATAGCCGGCACTAGCTACCCTGGCAGATCCGCCATTCTATCTCAATGATCATATGAGGGGTGTATATGATAACTGTGGTTGTTCAGGGACATCCTTTCCTTTTTCAAGACAATCCGGGAGGGCATTGCATGGTAATTGCATTTTAAAGAGATTTGCTAAACCGTAACCGCTATCCTAGGGCAATACGCAATCATGGGCAATATTTTAGGAATATTCGTTGAGCTGTTAGGATAGTTGTCGTAACTGTATTATGGCAAGTCTTTCTTGCTGGCCTATACAGTGATGTTGAGTTTGTGCGGCCACGCAAGAGGGGCAACAGCGGGCCTGTCTCTGTGTGCAACCCTAATTACTTGCTCCCTACTGAACAATTCCAAATCGCCCCACCTGGGCCACCCGCACCGTTGTCCGAGCCTTTGACTTGACATTCCGCATGATAGGCCGCCGTCCTTTTGGCTTCTCTTCTTTTGGTAGGCTGACTAGGCCACCGATGGGTCTCCTGGGCCCTAGCCTTGGGAAAGCGCCAGCTAAGCCACTACTACTCCTGTAGGTTAGGCTTTGGACCAGCTTGCGCTCTATCAGACACATCAATGGGTAGAATAAACAACAGAATTTTAAACTTAAAGGATTAAATGTTGATTTCATTTAATTATAGATTAAAAAATTAATAATTTTTATTCTAAGGTTGGGAACATTACAAAACCAACATTCGAATTATTTTAAATTTTTGGAAAGAAATTATTTTGGATTTATGAAATGTGAATTACAACTCAATATTTCAAGAAAAATGTTGGTATTATTTCATCATATTATCCTAAAATATAATTGATGGGTATACTGTAAATGGGCTGGCCCAACAGTTAAAGGCGGCCCAAATCCACTGTTAGACGGTCAATGTTGGTCAAACAGGAAGTGAGGGCCAAATTCCTGAAAGGTCCAAACGCGCGTCAAACGGTCAACGCCAGCGTTAACCGACTGAGGCACAGGTGGGCGGCCTATTCGCGCTCAGGACGGTCAACCCGTGCATTAACTAGAATCACTGTAGCAACAGGCCGAAAAAAAAGGCTTTTCACGAGCTTGTCCCACTTGGGCCCACGATCCAACAAGAGTTAGCACCGGCTCTTTCCCTGAGCAGTGCCTTCCATAAACTCAGCCAACAACCAAAAAGGATATTAACAAAATTAGCGCCCTTCCCATAAGGAAGGCACCAGATTTTCTCAATTTCATACCAATTCGAGCTTCCCAACGGAAAGGTGCATGAAAGGAAGGTGGGCAGTTTGGAAAGCCGCTACCCGCTAGAGAAGAAAGCAATCCCAGCTAATTAGGTAATTCGTACCTTCCTCACAAGGAAGGCCGCCTAAATATGGCACAGGGGATCGCACCTTCCAACCAAGGAAGATCACCCTGCCGCCATTAAAATGAGCCATAGGGTATTCACTCAGGGCATGCGAACAACTATTCACAAAACGTATGTTGCTATGCTTTCTAACACACAGACATACGACTCTCTGGCTACCCAAAAACCATACGCTCTCAACTACGCATTCCACGACAATTTCGTACTCTCTCTCTCTGCGAACGCACTGACCAAACGAGTACAAACCAAAGGCATACAGGCGCTCTTCTTGTTGACAGACGCCTACTGCCTTCTCCTACTGTCCAGATTCAAGAGACGACATTGCCTTTCTTTCATGTGGAAACCCACGCACTCTTACTCTCCCTCTCTCAATTCTCATTTTTAGTTACCTTTCCAGATTTTGAAGGCTGTTTACTAGCTTAAGCATTGGAGTGTTTTCAGTAGGATCACTTTTTACCGACACACTGACCTCCTGTTCGTTTTAGTAGTGTGCAGGATCCAAACTCGGTGAACGGAACCGAAACCAAACAAGCGAATCAGCTCGGAATCTGTTCAAGTTCGGATCTAAGGACGCGTCGATGGCGCCATCTGTGGGAAATGCTTACGAAAAGCCAGCCACACTCCCCCTACAATGCTCTCTTTTCACCGCCAGACTCATCCGCAATGGTGAATACAAGAGCCCAAGCTAACGATCCCGCTAGAGACGCCACTTTTTTCGACCAGGACCACGCTACTGGTACCCTTGTCAACGAGACAACAGACAGGCGCCTACACCTTTCTTTCAACGACTGATGGAGCAGATGCAGACCAATAATCGTCTGCTCTAAATTCTCTGCTCTCGACAAGAGCAGCCACAGCAGGGAGTTCTGCTCGCAGCCGTCCTTGCGCTGGCCACCAGAAAAGGTGTCCTGAGAAAAAATAAGCCCGCCAGAAGGCCAGGGAGGTCGAAAAATGATCAAATCCCAGCCTCTTCGCGCGTCCTAGGCCAGAACAGGCCTGAAGAGGGCTTTGGGAGCAAACGCCAGGAGAAAGTTCGGAAAGAAGAGACCCCCGACAATCTCAAGTGGAGAATCAAAACTCAATCTAGGAGCGAGCCTCCAGGACTGCCAGGTCAGCTGGAGGCAGTAGCAGGCCGGCAACTGGACCCTCCCGGGATAAAATAGAGTTGAGGGTTTACCTAAACTCTGAGATCTACCAACACTGCTCGCGCAGATCCACGGGTGGATAAGATTTGAAACTGCATGTTTAAGGACGGTGAGCACGCTGTTAATCTTGACAGATCTCCCTTCACAGCAAACATCTTATATCGTCCACTGCCCACCAAGTTCAAGATGCCTTCCCTTGACTTATATGATGGGAGTAGTGCTCCAATTGACCATTTGGATCACTTCCACACCCATCTGAGTCTACAAGGGTTGGAGGACTCAGCAATGTGCCGCTGCTTCCCACTTACGCTGAAGAGAGATGCCTGCATCTGGTTTCATCACCTCCCTTCAGGCTCCATCAGTATCTTTCGGGAACTCATAGATATCTTCCTGGCTCAGTATGCCTCTAGCCGACAGGAAGAGAAGCAGCCGTGGCACCTCTCCCACATCAAGTAGAAGTCATGAAAGAACCTATGGAGATTTTTGGACCGCTTTGTGACAAAGGCCAGGCAGATTTCTCGGATCACAGAAGAGATAAAGCTAGACAGTTTCATTTTAGCGCTGACCTATGAGGACTTCTTTAAGCACCTGGCTCATAAGAATCTCCAGACATTCCGGGAGGCGGAGTCAATCACCCGGGCTTACGCAACGGCAGAGGAGGCCAACGAAGCAAAACGCCCAGAATGGGCAGACTAGCCTTGCTCATTCCCTGGAGAGGGAAAAAGAAAATACAGCGGCGGTGATCACTCCCGCCGGAAGCAGCACAGAACCGATCTGTCCGAAAGTAGAGATTACGGGCCCACCAGCTTTACACCCCTGACGGACACGGGCTCAAATGTCCTTATGCAGATCCGCGAGGTGAAATTCCTGAAGTGGCCAAAATCACTGAAGAAGGACACCGAGAACTAGTCAAAATACTGTGATTTTCACGGCTCTGCTGGACATTCTACTGAAGGCTGCAAGACATTGCAGAGGGAGATCAAGGAGCTGATCCGCAGGGGCCACCTCACCAAGTTTGACAAGGGCCCTGGGAAGAGTTCTGGAGCAGCCTACGGAGAAGGGCAGGAGCCGTCTCCTCCCTGAAATCGGGTTATGGCAAGTGTGGTTAACATGGTTACCACCCGACCTGCCAAAAATCCAGCCGACGATAAGGAGTAGCAGACTAGGAGGAAGAAGCACCACACGACGGACAACACAATTAGCTTCAATAATGATGATTTGACTCATGTAATGTCCCCCCATGCTGACTCCCTTGTTGTATTCGCCGTCATTTCAGATGTTAGTGTCGATTACCAGTTGAAGCGAGTATTTATTGATAATGGTAGTTTAAAAAACTTGCTTTACTTGGATACATTCTTTAAACTAAGCTTGAAAAAGAACCATTTAAAACCTGCCGAGGGCCCACTGTATGGCCTTGACAACGCGTCAGTGCCCGTCCAAGGGAAAATCCAAGTGGAGGTCACTCTGGGCACATATCCAAAAATGGCGAGTCGAACGCTCACCTTCTTGGTTGTCGACCTACCCTCTGTTTATAACGCTATACTAGATAGACCGTGCTTAACAGCGTTTGAGGCAGTCACCTCGATTCCACACCTCAAGATGAAGTTTCGAATGCCCTATGGTGTAGGAGACGTGTTAGGCGACCAAGTAACTGGGCGGACATGTTACATGTCTCAAATTGCCCCTAGCGGCAGCCCTAGAGCAGATGGGGAACTCGATCATTGAGACAAGACAATCCTGCAGCAAGCACAGTCCGGCGAAGCCACAAATCTAGTCCCATTGAATCCGGAGGAACCGGAAAGGTGTGTACAGATCGACAGCTCACTCGCCGGAACACTGCGCGATGAATCGATCACGTTCCTTCAACAGAACGCTGATATTTTCGCGTGGACTCCAGTAGACATACCTGGGGTTCCGGCTGAGGTGATTGTCCACAAGTTGGGGCTTGATCCTGACCGAAAGCCCGTCAGGCAGAAGTGGAGGAATGACTCCGTAGAAAAGTTGATCGCCATCCGCGAGGAAGTAAAGAAATTGCTTGACGCAGGATTTATTAGAGAAGTCCACTGCCCGGATTGGCTCTCTAATGTCGTCCTAGTGAAGAAAAGTAATGGGAAATGATGGATGTGCGCTGATTTCATTGACGTTAACAAAGCATGTCCAAAGGACAGCTTTCCCTTACCCAGGATTGACCTGCTAGTTGACTCGACTGCCGGACATGAGCTGCTAAGTTTCATGAATGTCTATTCAGGTTACAACCAGATTCAGATGAGTCTGAAAGACGAGGAGCACACCTTATTCATGGCGGATCAGGGCACCTATTGCTACAAAGTAATGCCATTCGGACTGAAAAACGTTGGAGCAACCTATCAACGATTGGTTAACAAGATGTTTGAAAAACAGATCGGTCGCAACATAAAGGTCTACGTCGACGACATGCTCGTCAAGAGTAGAGTCACCGGCGACCACATCCGTGACCTGACAGAGTCGTTTGAGGTGCTCCGCAAGCATCACATGAAGCTAAACCTGGCTAAGTGTGTCTTTGGAGTAGCCTCTGGTAAATTCTTGGGTTTCATCGTCTCCTAACAGGGGATTGAGGCAAACCCAGAGAAGATTGAGGCCCTCACAGACATGGCTCCCCCGCGGAGCCCAAAGGACGTCCAACGATTGACTAGACGGCTAGCGGCGTTGTCCTGCTTACTCGCAAAGTCTGGCGACAAGTACCAACCCTTTTTTAAGGCCCTAAGAAGGACAAAATCTAACAGGTTTCAATGGACAATAGATTGCCAAACAGCTTTCGATGAATTGAAGCAATATCTGAACAGCCCGCCATTACTAGTGTCGCCGAAGGGTGGAGAAGAGCTGTATTTTTACCTTGCGGTGTCGGAGGTATCCCTCAGTTTCGTCCTCGTACGCTAGGACTTCGATGCTCAACGGCCTGTCTGCTACGTGAGTAAAACATTGACCGACCCAGAAACCTGCTACTCACGCGCAGAATAGTTGGCCTTAGCACTTATATTCTCCGTGCGGAAGTTAAGGTCGTACTTTCAGGCGCACCGCATAGTGGTCCTTACTGACCAGCCACTAAAAAATATACTCCAGAAACCCGACGTTTCTAGATGGCTGGTAAAGTGAGCTATCGAGTCAGGCGAGTTTGACATCGAATTTCGGCCCAGACCTATTGTAAAAGTACAGGCTTTGGCCAACTTCATTGTTGAGACCACGAACCCAGTCCTCAAAGAATAGACCGCAGAAAATGCGGTACATCTTGATGGAGTTTCAAAGTGGATATTTCACGTAGACGGATCATCTACGGACGCCGGCAGTGGCACCAAAGTGGTCCTCGTGACCCTAAACGGGTTTGAGGTGAAGTATTCCCTCAGACTCGATTTCCCGGCAACCAACAACGTTGCCGAATACAAAGCCTTATTAGCCGGATTACAATTAGCAAAGTAGTGCTCAATTAAGAGGTTGGAGGTCTACAGCGACTCCGAACTAATTGTTAACCAGGTTAACAAAGACTTCAAGGTAAGCAACCCTCACCTGGCCAAGTACCTGGCAAAGGCGAGAGAGGCCGCCCAGAGTTTCGACGAACTAACCCTGGTTCATGTTCCCAGAATTAAAAACTGAAAGGCAGACCAGCTGGCTAGAGCCACTGTAGCTGAAAATCTGGAACAATACTCGAGGGACATGAGGGAGATTCTGAACGCTCCCAGGCGATATAGATTTTCAAAGCGAAAAACTTGATGACGCCCTACCTTAGCTATCTGGCTGACGGATCATTGTCAGAAGACACAAAGAAGACTCAGTGAATCAAGAAAACTGTCGGCTGGTATACTGTGGTTGACGGGTGACTATACCGCCCGATTACTCAACCTCATACCTCCGATGCCTAACTCCCGAAGAGGCTGACTATACCTTGGGCAAAGTGTACTTCGTGATTTGCGGAGCACATGTTGGAGGAAAAAACTTAGCCTCCAAGATCATACGGCGGGGATACTACTAGCCGTCGATGAAAAAGGGCGCGCTTGAATTTATGAAGAAGTGTAAAAGCTGCTAACTTCACAGTAACTTTCACCACTAGCCGTCAGCTGACCTGAAGATACTTCAGGCCCCTTGGCCCTTCACGCAATGGGGGCTCGATATTCTCGGCCCATTTTTCATTACCACGAGGCAAAGAAAGTTCATCATCGTGAATATCGACTACTTCACCTAATGGGTCGAGGCCACCCCGCTGGCGAAAATCATAGAACACAACGCTCTTGAATCCTTCGCCAGAACATTATCTGCAGATTTGGCATCCCAGAGGTCGTCGTGACCTACAACGGGACCCAATTTTCAGGGAAATGCTTCACCAAGTATTGCGCCAGCCTTGGTATCAAGTTGGTCCACACTTCGGTGGCATACCCCGAAGTGAATGGACAGGTGGAGGTCACAAACCGAACGCTACTCTACTGGTTAAAGACCAAGCTGAAAGACGCAGGGGGCTTCAGGGTAGATGAACTCCCCTCAATTCTCTGGTCTTACCGGATAACCCCAAAAGAACCAACGTGCGAGACACCATTCAGCCTCTGCTATGGGACTGAAGCGGTAATCCCGGTCAAAATTGGGCTTCCAAGTCTTAGGATGGAATCATTTGACCCATAGGGTAACTCTCAGAAAATCAAGGAGCACCTAGACTTGTTGGAGGAAGCCCGCGACGCTACCAAAATACGGACAGCGGCCTACCAACATCGAATCGTCTGATACTTCAACAAAAAGGTAAAGGCGCGATAATTCGATGTTGGAGATTTGGTCCTACGAGGCGTTGAGGCCACAAGCAAGCTGGCTGGCCGCAACAAGCTCTCCTCTAATTGGGAAGGGCCTTTTCTAGTGTCCGTCGTCCTGCGAAACGGAGCGTATAAACTCTGAAACCAGGACGAAAAGTTGGTCCCACGAACGTGAAACGCGATCCACCTCAAACGCTACTTCCAATAACGGACCCAGGTATGTATTTGCATTATTATGTGTACGCATTTGCTTGCTTGTTTCAATTTGTCTAAATAAGTGTTTCCTTAGCATACTGCCTTCCCTTTCCTGTATGCATGTATATATATGTGTTTGCCTTGCAGGTTTACCCGACCTAGACTACCCCTAAACCAAGAGGGTCTTCACCATCTCGTTACTAAACCCTGGTCATCCAGGCGGCCCATAAGTGGTCGAATATGAACCTCAGTTATCCGATCAGCCCGTTAGCGGTCATCCTTAAACTCTAGTCATCCATGTGGCCCATGAGCGGCCTAGTATGAACCACGGTTATCTGAGCAGTCCATTAGCGGTCGTATTAAACCCTGGTCATCCAGGTGGCCCATAGGTGGTTGAATCTAAACCTTGGTCATCCGAGTAGCCCGTTAGAGATCAAAATCTTAGGGGGCTAGCGCAGCACACCCAACGACATCATTCACAAGGAGATAGCGTGATCAGTCAACGATGGTCGGAGGAAGAAAAATTCTTCTCCAAGGCTGGCCGCCCAGGTCAGCACTTGGGCAGCGCCACCACGCCTTACTCACAAGCCGCCACTACTAGGCCGGCTAACACACACACAGTCGCCTACAAAAAACCTAAGGATTTTACTCCTTTGGTAATATTGCAATGGCCGCCAGCCAACTCAGTTGGCTGTCCAGTACAGCAAACATGCAAGCATAAAGCAGTAAAAAGAAATAGACACAAAGTGGTAGAATTCTTATTTTATTGCTTTCAAATGTACTATATTATACATAATACAAGTAAAAAGGGCAAAAAGCTAGGGAGGCGGCGGAGGCAGCGCATGACCGTCTCGCAGATCCCCCACGAGACTGTCGCGAGTCTGGACAGACCTATTTGACATATTAAGCAGGTCCACCAGAAAATTAAGGTCAATAAACCGCGCGATACGCCAATACATATTAACCTCTTCCCATATCTGCGTCCACATCAACTGCTCAATCTCATGGGGGCGTATTCGGAGCCTCAGGCGGTTCTCCAGCTCCGTCAGCTGCCTTCCAAGCTAGCTAAGGCGCCCGGTG
Organism: Nepenthes gracilis; assembly: GCA_033239525.1. Taxonomy (NCBI): domain Eukaryota; kingdom Viridiplantae; phylum Streptophyta; class Magnoliopsida; order Caryophyllales; family Nepenthaceae; genus Nepenthes; species Nepenthes gracilis. The sequence goes on from BSYO01000037.1 coordinate 2,316,567, forward strand.
ATCCACTCGTTCTCCTCCCGTAGCCGAGCATTCTCCTCTTTCAGACTAGCATTCTCGGCCACTGTATCGGCCAGAACGGTCTACAAGGCGGCGACATCCGATTGGTGCTTTGCCCCCGAAGCTGCCGCCTTGTAGACCGTTCTGGCCGATTGGTGCTCCGCCCCCGAAGCCACTAGCTTTGCATCCAGCCAGGAGATCTCTGCCTCCCTGTCAGAGATCACCCGGTCCCGCTGGTCAATCACCTTTGCAATAGCAGCCAGAACCTTCTCCCTCTGCACCAAGGAACAAAACAAATCAGAAATTCTAAAGGAGAAGCTATGCAGAAAGCATCACGGGCTGACCGACTGAGGTACAGGCGAGCGACCTACTCGCATTTAGGACGGTCAACCCCTGTATTGACCAGAATCACTGTAGCAACAGGCCAAAAATAAAAAGACTTTTTACGGGCTTGGCCCACTTGGGCCCACGATCCAACAGGAGATTAGCAATGACTCTTTCCCTGACCAGCGCCTTCCATAAACTCAGCCAACACCCAAAAAAAGATATTGACAAAATCAGCGCCCTTCCCATAAGGAAGGCGCTAGATTTTTTCAATTTCCTGCTAACTGGAGCTTTCCAACGGAAAGGTGTATGAAAGGAAGGTGGGCAGTTTGGAAAGCCGCTACCCGCCAGAGAAGGAAGCAATCCCAGCTAATTAGACAACTCGTGCCTTCCTGATAAGGAAGGCCGCCTAAACATAGCGCAGGGGATCGCACCTTCCAACCAAGGAAGATCACCCTGCCACCATTAAAATGAGCCCTAGGATCTTCACTCAAGGCATACAAATAGCTACTCACACAACGCCTATTGCTACGCTTTCTAATACACAGACATACGACTCTCTGCTGTACGAAAAACCATACGCTCTCGACTACGCATTCCATGACGATTTCGTACTTTGTCTCTCTCTGCGAATGCACTGAGGAAACGAGCACAAACCAAAGGCATACAGGCGCTCTTCCTGTTAAAAGATGCCTACTGCCTTCTCCCACCGTCCAGATTCAAGAGACGGCGTTGTCTCTCTTTCATCTGGAAACCCACATACTCTTACTCTTCCTCTCTTTTAATTCTCATTTTTAATTACCTTCCCAGATTTCGAAGGTTGTTTACTGATTTGAGCGTCGGAGTACTTTCAGTGAGACAACTTTTTGCCGACACACTGACCTCCTATTCGTTTTAGTGGTGTGCAGGATCCAAACTCAGTGAACGGAGTCGGAACCAGACGGGCGGATCAGCCTGAATCTATTCGAAATTCGGATCCAATGACGCATTAATAATTTTAAATTTTAATCAAAATAATCCTTCACAAACAAATAAAAAAATATAAAAGAATTTATGTACCTCAAATTATCATTTTAGCGATTCATTGATGTAGATGAAAGTAATAGACTCGAGAATGAATTATTAGGCTTGGTAACTTAATCTCATCCCTTTTTTGCCTAGAATAGAAGAGAACAAAATATTAAAAGAGATTTATCGTATTATTTTCTTTAAATAAATATAATACTGTCGTTAAATTATTAAAAAAATAGATAATTATGATTAATTATAATCTTATTTAACTTAAAGTTATTGTTTTTTCCTCTTAGAAAAAAAAATAGACAAAGAAAACTTAATAATAATGCCAAAAAAATTTTTGTGAGAGTTAAATAAACAAAAATTATCTATTACGTTATAATAATGGCATGGACTGGGCGGAGGTTATACTATTACCAATAATTATTATTGCTTTTAATTAAATAAATAAAAATTTGGTGAGATTTAATAATAAATTAGAGAGGTAAATTAATTATAATAATTAATAAATAATTTTAATATAGTTAACAAAGATTTTAATGGGGCAATAAAATATTTTAATTTTATTATTAATGTATTTAATATTTGTTATATATTATACATATAAAAATTTTAGTTGAGTCAATTGATCCTACTACTTATATAATACTTCTTTCCATTTCAATTTCAGCATGTGTACTTTTTTTTTTAAATTTTAGTCATCAATCATATTATTAATAATTATGATTTAATTATTTAAAAAATTAATTATGATTATATAATTAAATTATATTTATTTATTTTAAATTAATGATAGAGATTAAAAAAGAAAAAGAAAAACTACTTTTACATTAAAAAATATTTATACACTTTTGTTCCACCATGCATGTGAAAAAGCACCTTTTTCCTTGAATCTTGCTTGCATGTTTCTGCCCACTCTATTTTTTTTAAACAAATCCCAAATCTCACATTTATTTATAATTATCAAGTAATTAACTCTTTATATATATAAGACTAATTTTAATTTTTTTATTTTTTAAATATGAAAAGGTTCTACTTCTAAAGGGTATTTTGTAAATATATTATAAATAATTTAAATATTTAATAAGATTTTCTTAAAAAAAATTTGAGAGGGTTGGTTGGATGTAGACTTTGCAATTCGATTAGCTTGTCCTCAAAAGCAGCAAACCAGAAGAACAGCTCATTTTACGGCAGTAAGAGTGATTAGGGGTCAACTAATTAAGGCTTAATTAAAGTTATTAAGCAAAGTGACAAACACTAAAAAGTGATTAACCCATGTGATTATCACTATGAAAGAAATTAGTTTGGAATATAGCTTCAACCCATATACGTTGGGCTGTGTCACTTCCGATCAAATTTACACCCTATGTATGTTTACTTTGATGTAACAGAAAGAAAATTCTTATATTTATTTCAGTTAAATAAGACAGTCTGAATGTATGGCAAAAAATTGAGTTGGGCTCATCTGACTGGTTCAAATTTACAATGTCTAACCTATCATAGCCAAGCTGCTCTGGCCAAGATACTGGATGTCCAACAGTCTGGAGTTCCTGAGTGTTCAGGCATCAAGAGTGCCCTATTTGGAGTGTTCGCGGATACTACGTGGGGTATAGGATTGTTATAAGGGTGGAGATGCAAGGCCTGATTAATGCATGTATAAGTTTAGGAGGAGAATTTATCCTAAAATGACGTCCTATGAGGGGAAGAGCCCTCCAAATTTATACGATGGAGGTTTTGCCTCAAGTTTTCTAACGTGGGACACGCATTATTCCTTCACCATTCGACCCCATGAGACTCGACGGTTACATTCTACTAAGACTTTACTCTACTTCACTCGACAGCTTTCACTGCCTGGGCGCTTTACTCTTACCCCGCCAGATCGACAGTAGGTGGGCCCCTCCACAGTTAACCCTGCGGTGAATCCTTTTTCAATCAAAACCTTCCCCAAGTAGTTCTCTCCGGGTCAGGGTCGGTCTCAACGAGAATACCATTGATGCGTGCACAAATTTATAAGAAAAATCCATCCTAAAAGGACATCCAATGGGGGAAAAAGCCCCCAAACTTATAAGATGAAAATTTTGTCTCAAACTTTCCAATGTGAAATATACATTAGTAATTAAGTAGAGTTGGGATGTGATAATCAAAATTTCAAAATTTAATCTTTGCTTACAATGAGTGTAAAGATGATTGGGAAAAGTTGTAAGAAAATAGTTATCCATTGCGTAAGTTATTTTTCTGGAAAGACTATCACTGATGTCATTTTTTCTCAAGCATGTGTAGCACTACATTCAATTTTACCGTTTAGTTATCATTTGTCTTTTCTTTGCATAAGGAGACCCCTAACTCTATATTTGGGCAATTTTTATTGAATTAAAAATATTAAAATCCAGTAAACACTGAAAGAGTGTGCAAACTTAGACTAAGAAGAAAAAAATGTGTGGAAACATCTATGTAAACACTAAGAGATAAAAAAAAAATGAGTTTTTCTTCACTTGTACAAATTGTTATATTTTAATATTCTGAGCTTTTGACATTATATGGAAACAATATGTTATGTAGTATATTTATGACCATTTTAATGGAAGCTTTTCAGACTCTGCCTCATTTTTTTCCCCTTCCATTTGAAGTGCCTTGCACGTCAATTTTTTGATATTATATTTGTTATTTTTTGTTCATATTGTGCTTCGTTGATTTCATTTTCAGTTCCCGAAAAGTGATAAAAAATTTCACATTACTCATTAGTTCCATGAGTATATAGTCTCCTCGGCCTATTATTACATTGAAAATATTGAAATGTCGAGTAATCTTGTAAACTTCTTTGCTTAATTGTTCACCATTTCTAACGATGTCATACTTGACATGATAACATGTCAATGGGTAATGAGAACCAAGAGATTATGATAATAGATAACACTTTGATACTACAAATAAACTTGCAAAATTCAAAGAAGAAGAAATGGTTGGCTTAGAAAGTTACAAGTTAAGAAAAAACAATGGAGACATATGAAGTTATATTAATTATTGTTGTATTAAAATAATGTGTCAATATGAAACATGAAAGGTTAAGAGAATTAAGATGCTTTTCTGAGGCTTTATATAAGGATGCTTAGCTACTGATAATTTATTAAAAATAGTTTAAATTTTTAGGCAAAATAGAAGATATTTACTCTTGCTTACTAATTTAGAGAACACCTATAATATAATTTTATAAGTCTTATAACAAGTGTTAGAAAATAAATAAAAATGATTATAAAAATATACGAATAATATAAAAAACTTGTATAGGATGGTAAAACATTAAGGGTTTTCATATCATGAAAGGATTAAATTGATAATCAGCTTCAATATCTTACCAGTTTATCTTTATTAAAGAGAAACTTTCGAGACAAATTCAAAATGGGATTCATTGGTATATGCTGCTGGTTTCATTTATTCACCTTCTGCATGCTATTTTCTTTGTTGATCGAGTGTTATTGTGTTTTAAGTATTATGCATTCATTTTGTTTGCTTTACATTATTTTCATTCCTTTCCGTTTTAACTGGGCATTAGTTTAGTTACAACACTCCAAATTATCTTATAAATTATTGGCCTAGGGCATAATGTTGGTATCAGAAGAGGGCTTGATCGCAACCTCATCTCTGATACCACTTATTCGAGTTAAAAACTCAGATTCACTCAATCTTGTGCAGCAGAAATCTGAATCTCCCATTATCGTCAGCTACCAATTTAGTAAGCATTAGGAATAAAAAAGATATACAATATTTTTAACATAAAAATCCTTCATAAATCGAAGAAAAAAATCACTGGACGAACTCCGAACAAAATCTTCTACTATATAAAATTGGTTACAAAAACCTCGAGACACAATACGAGCAACCCACCTTGGCCATATAAACTCTTAAAGAACAGACAACAAGAAAAATCACTCCAACGTAAGCAAGGAAACTCTCATTCAGCTTTAATTCTTTATTTTTCTCAGTTTTTTTCTCATTGTGGTGCTCTCTACTCACAAGCATTTTACAAATGTATCATGCAAGGAGTGCGTGAGCCAAGCAGCAGAATGTGAGAGCTGTGTGGCGAGTGGCCGCAAGTCGCAGAAGTGCAGCAGCAAATGGATGGCTTGACCGCAACCTCATCTCTGATACTAACACATAATACTTTGTAAATACAATCCTAATTTACATAAATTTTTTATATATTTACATGATTAAGAATTTTATCCGGACAATTTTGACTTTATATGTCCACATCCTTTGTTTAAGGGTACTTAATTAAATTGTACTCTCATATACTTATAAAAATAAATATCAATCATTTGAGGTCAATTATAGTACATAAAATTTATTGTTATTATTTTTCTTTATATATAAAAATAGAATAGGATGTAAGCTAAGTTAGCACGGAATCATCTTGCCTTTAGAATCCAAATAACTGAAAAGTAAAACAAGCAAAACATAACATATGGACAAACTTCTAATTCTAGTCCAAATAATAAACATGTCAAAAATTAACAATCAAAACATTTATGGAAATAACATGTTTGATCATCAATACACTAACTTATTTCATTCCAAAACTTTCTATCTTAATTTTTGCATGAACAAAATGTACTCTGATAAACACCATTGCTAACAAGTGTTGTGAGGTATATTATTCCATATTTTTGCTGTGTGGGTAGATTATTTCACATTGGGTCAGTAAAAAAATAACTTTTTACTTATAATATGAAGACATTCTTCTTTATTAAAGGTGTTTTTTAAGGATAAAACTATATTATTAGAACGACAAATATCATAGTCTATTATTTCGTTTCTCAAAGTGCACAATAGTACAAGAAGCCAACTCAATATCAAAACTTAACAAAAACCCTTTTTTGCCGGAGGAACTGTGATTGAAAAAAGCCCTACAATAAACAAATGTAGACACAAACACGTATTTATTCATATTTATTAGATATTATATTAACCAAAACTAAACATGCATTTATATTATATTATATTTTAATTTCATAATTTTACACTTTCTAACTCACACATATTGTATTATTTTATGGATGGAGATCTATTTTTGAGCTTTGTTCTGTGAGCCTATGTTTTTGAACTAGGCCGTTCAACATGCAGAATAATGAGGGATAATCAAATTATGATGATATGCTTAACAAATTACTAGTAACTTGAAGAGAAATTTAATTATTAAATGAAGAGATCTCAATAGGGTTATGGAAATTGCAAGTCCATTGGATTATCAAGAAAAATGGTTCGGATTAATTTCTTATACCACAGATTAGCATAGTTGGTAAAAGTGAATCGGAGCCTAGGTGTTAGATCCGTAGCCGTTGATTTGATTATATTCTGTAAAGTGCTTATTAGATCTTTTTTTGGTATTGATAAATTTCGTCATATTGTCCTATAATATGGACACCTTACATTATTGTTATGTCTTGTATTTTGTGTAAGTTTTGGGACTTTATTTGGCTAGATGTGAAAGGAAGGCTTCCACTCTTTATTTGGTTTGCCCAAATTCCAACTAGTGTACTTTTTAAGAGATGTATTGTTCAAGCAAAATATCATTATAATTCAATTTGAATCCATGAGGTTGTCGTTTACATATACTTTGTATCAATCTACATGATACCCGCATAATAGCAGCTCATATTGTTTGCGTTTTAAGCTGAATAACAGGATAAATGTAAAATAGTAGCTTAAGATATGGAGGTTTGAAATTGATATTCATGTTGCTCGAACATCTACTAGTTGAACTGTTCTACACAACGTTCTTACAGCTTTTTGTTTAATGAAAAATGTAGTTTATGGCCATTAGCCTATAACCCTATGAAAATCCAATGTGTAGTATGTAGATTTGGGACGTTATGTTGTGGCTAGATAAGTTTGGTTAATAGGAGATATTCTGAAATAATCAAACAGTATTTGGGCAATTGTGATTTGCAAATTTAAGATAAAGATTAGATGATCAACTGTCTAATGATTAATGGTTTGGGGGTCAGCATATCTGTACATCAATTTGTAAGTTGATTCTTCTGATATCATTAATTTTCACTTGATGACTCAAAGCCAAGAGAAATTTCACTGTGAATGATTTGCTAAAAAATTTTCCTTCATCAATATATTACATACTCTCCATATTTCTACAATTTACATTATATGCATATGAATGGTGATTATTTATATTTGAGCATTTAGATATATAATTTTTTGACTAATTTTGTATTAAAATTTTTATGTAGAAATATCAATTGTCTGTCCTCTAAATTCTCGTGGGCCGAAACAATATTTTATCAATGTCAATAAGAACTGCACTGCTTTATGTTAAGTATATCGAGTTTAACATTAAACCTTTTATATACTTCTATAGTAAAATGTCACGATTGTATGTTACGCGTTAAAATTTAAACAAATACCTAATATTTAAGAAAACCTTAACAAAATCCTTTAATCTTACCCCAATACTTTGAAAAAATTACACAATACACCAGGCATACCGTACAACTCCATCATGTTGACCAATTATTAAAAGAGCTCACACATCTCATAACCAATCAAATTTCGCAAATATATTAAAAATTAATATATACTTTTTAGTAATTAATAATGTCATAAAAAAGAATGGAATTTTCCATATATTGTATATATTTTGTCCCTTAGGCCTGTGTTGCGATCATTCCCTGTTGAAATAGTTTACATAGCCCAATAGAAACGCATATGGCCCAGTAATCTGCCAAGGCCCAATTCATTCAGCCCACAGCCCATTAGTTGCCCGGCGTATAATTAAAAGAAAAATGTACTACGTAGCTCTTCTACTTAGAACTCATCGATAATCCAAACTCTATATACAAAGCCCATTTTATATATTTTTTTTTAATTTCAATAATTCTAATAAATCACATATATTATTTATTATTTATTTATTTTAATACTTTTTCTTTAAAAGAAAATATATTATCTTTGTTTTTTTTTTCTTTTTTGGGGTTAATGACAGAAAATTCGTATATCTACCTCATAATATAATAAGATCTTTTAATAGGAATGAAAATGGGATGGATTTAAATTAGGAATAAAATTTAAATTCAACTTAAATAATTTAAAGTATAATTCAAACTCAATTCGTAATATTTTTAATTGGATAAAAACTCAATAACTTGAGATAAATCTAAATCAAAATCCAACCCAAAATTTCTTCTTTTTTTTTTTCATCTTTTGAAAAATTTTAAAATTTCATAATGCGAGTATGCTTTGGCCAATTAACTCAACAGTATTTCATAATAAATACACAATTTTATAATTTATTGACTCAAGATTGGGCCATTCGAGCAATCCTACCTAGAATTTTATAGCATTTAGTTAATATATAAAAGTATTATGGACATACATGGCCTCAAAATTAAGCCCAATTAATTTTTTTTGTATCGTGTACAGTCACAAATGAAAATATTCAGTTCAGTTCGCCTCAGCCCGGATTATAATTTTTTATAAATATATATTTTTTTATTTTAAATAAATACTAAATTTTTAAAAAATTATTTTAATAAATTATAATTTTATACAATTAATAATTTTTTTATGTAAAGAATTTTTATTAAAATATATAATTATATAATATTTTATTCTAAATATTATAAATTTTAAAATATTATATATTATTAGATATTTTTATATAAATGTAAATTTTTAAATAAATATACTAAAAATAAAAAAAAAATCTATCAATTGGCCCGAACTAACCCGATTTGGTTCATAGACAGGCATGTTTAAGGGATTTTGGCCTGGGCAAGGAAGCCCTATCTAACCTAACTCGATCTGCTATTAATAAATTTTTATTTAAATTTATTCAATTTAAACCTAATTTTAATCATGTCATTGAATATAATTTATCTAATAAAACTATAAAAAAAAATCATTTTAAACTATCAATCCAAAATATAATATTTTAAAACTCATATCTATTACCCAACTAGAAGCTTCATAAAACAACAAATAGCTCATTAAACATATGTCACTCTAATATCAAAATTTATATTATACAAAATAAAATAAAACATAAATACAAATTTAAATTAATACTATATCATTATTTATATTATATACACATTTGGTTGAGTTAGATTTGAGTATAGTGAACTCAAACCCAATTATAAATTCATTTGAGTTTCATCTAAGCCAATTGATTGAAGTGGGTAAAATTTATTCAATTTGTATTGCTTCATATGATATTGTATAAGATTTATGTTTTTTTTTTTTTTTGGTCTTTCCTAGCTTTTAATTTAAATTAGTATTGTTAAATGTTCAATAATACATAATATTTCAGCAGAAAATTATATAAAAATATATTTATTTCTATCAATATATTTAAATAGAATTTCTTTAAATAGATCAGGATTTTAAAAATCATAACCAGTAGTAAATCATTTAAGATTTATTAATATTATCAAATAATACAACATGAAAGATATTGTTCATATATTTAATTATATATTCAATTATATAAATTGTCAAAAGTAGATATCTAAATTGTCAATTAGATAAATTTCTCTAAATTAACAATTTAGTCCAATTTAACAAAAATCTAAATCATATATTTATGATTTGATTTTGAATTCTCTTTTAATTGATGTCCTAGTTGTGCTATTGAATTAGGTGGACCCCAAGTTGTTATAAAGTGGATGAGTGAAAATTGTTGGCTTATAGGTTATTGTCATGTGTGCCCCATACTGATTTGATATGTAGTTTGGTGGTTTACATAATGACACATATGTATTTTACTGATCTAAAAAAATTACAATATAATACGCGTCAAGCATTTAATTATTGCTTGTACACTAATTCTAGATTGAAAGTCGCCCAATGAATATATGATTTTCTTACTGATTAGCATTCAATGCGTGCTCGATAAAATACTCAAACACGGCTTATAATGGTTATGCGCGCGAGCTATGTTGATGCCCTCGTTGTGCTATTGAATTAGGTGGACCCCCAAGTTATGATCGAGTGGGTAAGAAGTGGAAACTAAGTTAATGCTTATGCTTAAATGTAACACTTAATAATTGAGAGCTATACTAATGTTTAAAGCTTGAACGCTTGCCTCGAACTAGATATGCCAGCGGCCAACTACATACCACGTGGACTATCATACCTCCTGACAAATTAAGTCGATTGTTCTGTCAGTATATTGTTTCATTATTTTGAATTAAAATAATAGAAAGATTAGAACCGTTGTTTAAATTTAGATGAAATCAAATATTTAAGAAGTCTTGTTTGTGACAAGATATTCATAAAGACTCATTAAACCCACAACCATTTAGTTAAACGTTTAAATTTTGTAGTTAATGAAACACGGTAGGACATATAAAAAAAAGGTTATAAAGACTGGTTTAGCACTAATTTAATCATAGTAATTAAGGCCGAACAATTCTTTAGGAGCCATTTTCTTCTGCATTGACCTGGTAAATTTTACCAAACCACAACCAGTATAAGGCTTAGGATCTCTATAAATATATGGTTCTTAGCTCACAAAATAAGCATTTGGGACTTCAAACAATCTAAAAACCTGAAAGATTTTAACTTTTTAAAGTGTTTATTCTCAGTTGGAGGACTGCAAAAAGCACATGCTCAAACATAAGTCCCAAAATAATAAAATTTGTATTGAAAGTTGAGTCTGTCCCACATAAAACATTCACCCGGAAAAACCTCAAGCCATGGCACATTGTCCTCTATAAGCTTGTTTCTCTCGTGCTACTCAATTTTTAGTTTATTTTGTATGATATTGATTTGAACGTTAGAAGGTAAATTATTAAATTATTTTTATAAATTTTAAACTTTTATTTTGATTTATTGTGTGCATGTATTGAGTAGAAGATTTAATAGCCGGCCTTAAAAATTTTTGAATTAAATTTTGATTGACTGTCCATATTTGTTATTTAAATTAATGAAACATTACAATTTAATTAATTTTTTAAATTATTTTTATAATTTTTATTGTGTAAAAATCTATATTGGATGATTTATCAGAAAAATATATAAATATGCAACAACTTCGCACGACTTGCGCGGGATGTGGTACGGGATATGTGCTGTTGTGCTTGAACCTCACGCTACTTAAATGCGAAGAAATCTATTTAATAAAAACATTTTTTGGGAAATATTTAATTTTTTATAATTAAAATTTGATGGTGATGGACATGACATGCACCACATTTTGGCCATTGGGACAACGTGCTTGCCATAGGACCAATTTCGAGTAAAATTTAATATTTTTTTAAGTAAGTTTAATAATTTTATAATTATATTTTTTAATTTAATATTTTAATAATAATTATATTATCACTTTTGGTAAAAATAGTAAAAAAAATTTAATTTTACAGATATAAGAGAATTTCATGACAAAAAAATAAATTTAATAAAGTTAATAAAAAAATTTAAAAGGGTCAGTAAAAAATTTAATTCAGTTTTTAATATTTTTATTTTTATTTTTATATTTAATTTAGTGATCTCAATTATGTCTACCTTGGGATGAGGTGGTCTCTATAGATTTAAATTATCTATTTTTAAATAAATAGTTATAAATTATTAATTTATTTTAAATAATTTTTTAATTTTTAAAAAATAATTAAATTATAACTATTTATTTAAAAATAAATGTCTAAAATCTAAAAATAATTTCTTTCATCCATTTAAGAGATGGAGCCCCTTTGACACCATCTGCCTGGGAGCCCACTTTCACTAATGCGTGAAGTGTTATTTATACGAAATGGGTATCCTTTTTATGTATAAAACATAAGCTTTTTTTAATAGATTTATCTATATTTATAAGCATTATTTATCTATTTTAATATTGTGTATTTTTTGAAATCACACATTAAGTAATTAATTTGTATAAAATTATATCATCAAAATATCTCTATAACATCATAAAGAACCTTCTGAAATTATAAAATGGCCAAACCATTTGAATCAAACCACCCCAAGTAAGGAAAAATAGTAAATTAAACAAAGCAAATGAACAATATGTAACCAAATCACATATTACAGTTTAATTTTTTGTATTAAAGCAAATGAGATCATCAGTTAAGATAAACTATCTCATTAAATCATTAATGTGTGGGCTAATTTGGTTTGAGCAGCTTATATGGTGTATATTACTAGGTTCATTTGTTAAATAAATTTATTGTTTAATTTAATATAAGATATTGATGCGTCCTTGGATCCGAATTCCGAACAGATTCAGGCTGATCCGCTTGTCCTGGTTTCGGCACCGTTCTCTGAGTTTGGATCCTGCACACCACTAAAAAAAACAGGAGGTCAGCGTGTCGGCGGAAAGTTGTCCCACCGAAAACACTCCGACACTCAAGTCAGTAAACAACCTTCGAAATACAAGAAGGTTTCTAAAACTGAGAATTGAGAAAGAGAGAGAAAGAGGGAGGGAGTGTGTGTGTGTGTTTCCAGATGAAAGAGAGACAAAGCTATCTTCTTAAATCTGGATGGTGTGGAGGCAGTAAACGGCCGTGAGAGGCGCGCTTGTATGCCTTAGTTTTTTTGAGTGACAGCAAAAAATGGAGAAGTGTCAGTCTGTAGTTTTCGTGGGCGTCGTAAGAGCAATAGCTTGTGTGAGTAAACTTAGAAAGAGTTTGCGTAATAGATAGCATAAGTAACTGAGAGCGTAAGTGACTGAGAGTGTGCGTGGAATGAGAATTTCATGGCTTACTTATGGTTGAGCGGGTGATCTTCCTCCTTTGAAAGGAGTGATCCCCTACGTGATTCTTGGTTGGCCTGCCTTTCAGAGTTGATACCAGTTGCCAAAAGGATTAAAATAGTTTCCTTCCACGGCGGTCAGTGGCTTTCCAAATTGCTTACCTTCCTTTTGTGTTTTTTACCTTTGGAGCGTCCCAATTGGTAAGAGATTGGGAAAATCTGTTGCCTTCCTTACGGGAAAGGCATCAATTTTGTCAATATCCGTTTTGGAAACCAGCAGAGATTGTGAAAATCGCTAGGAGAGCCGTTGCTGGCCGTTTGATGAATCGTGGACTTAAGTGGGCCTGGCCCATAAAAGCCTTTTATTTTTTGCCTGTTGCTACAGTGATTCCGATCAACGCTCGAGTTGACCGTTTGTACGCGCGTTATCCATCTTCTGGAGTCCAGACGGTCAACGATGACGTTGACCGTCTTGGGCCTTCCAAGCTTTGGGCATTCGCGCCATATTGGGCCGTTTTTACGTTGACCGTCTGGCATAACTTTTTGGGCCTTCGTTGACCATGGGCCAGCCTATATTTCGGTGTACCCATCACTAGCCTCCCATACCTGTGGCCAGAATTCTGGACTTCGGTATGTTCATTATGGGATGCCCCTTACTATCCTTCGTCGTTTGAGGATCCCGGATGACTCTATAAAAGGCAGAGAGAAAATTTTGACCGAAACTATTGACCATTTTGGTCAATTCTGGAGAATGGAGAAGAATGTTGACCAGAATTATTGACCGTTTTGGTCAAATCCAGAGAAGAATATTGACCAGAATTGTTAACCGTTTTTAGTCAGTTCCGGAGGACTTCCTGCTAGGCTTGATTGACGCTTGGCCATCAGCTGGTTTGTAGGCTAGAAGAAGACACGTATCTTCCTTTGATTGGGCGGAGATCCTGACCATTAATACATCAGAGATCCGCCTTTTGAAAAGCCAATTAGGGAGTTGACACGTGACAGGACTGACGGCGTTCTTAATGAGGGGTTATAACGCCCGTTTGCCGTTTAAGTTTTTCCCCCTTCATTTTGAAAATCTTTACTCCTCATAGCCTTTGTCTTCTTCTTCTCCAACTTTTACTCTCGGAAACCCTAGTCCCCTTTTGCGAACCATGGCATCTGTTGCAGACATCGCCTCCGTTTTGAGAGAGAATGATGTTAAAACGCTGTGCGTTGAGTTCAATGTCCCGATGGAAATAGCATGGAGAGTCCCGGGAAGGAATGACAGAGCTTTTGCTCCTCCAGCAAGCCCATATCACGTCTACGAGGCCCACCTAAGGAGCTTCCTTCGTCTCCCTTTGCCGGACGATTTGGAGTCTCTTTTGAAAGCTCTACGAGTACCCATCGCTCAATTTCACGCTAATGCTATCCGGTATCTCTGTACTTTATGTATTTTTCTTCGAAAGCGTGGTAAGAAGCTGAGGATGTCGATGGTGAGGGTACTGTTCAAAATAAACCAGGGAGGAGAATGGATATCACTCGTCCCTCGTCTTGGCCTAAATATAAATAAGGCTATATATGACTCGTTGAAGAACTGGAAGAACCCGTTCTTGTTCGTGAGCGTGGGGCATGTGAGGTTCCCAAATCTACAATAGACTTTAACATGAGGCAGTCAATATTCCTCTACTTAATCATAGACTTATTTGATGGTTAAATGAAAGTATTAGAAGAGAACTTGGTAAAAATTTGAGTTGCTAAAGCTACCACCCATGACTCCCCGCCTGCCGCTCGCTCGAGCCCCGCTCGAGCAGAAAAACCAGTAGCTTCCTCACCCGTGGAACGCTCGAGACTGCTCGAGCGCCTTCCAGAAGTTTTCGGAAAGTTCCCGCGCTCGCTGGCCGCTCGAGCGGAAGGAACCAGAACTGCCCGCTGCGCTCGCTCGCTCGGGGCGCTCGAGCGGCCCGACGAGTATAAATACACGGCCAAGCTTCACGAAATTTCACTTTCCCACTTCTTCCAGCCATTTTGGAGAGGAAGAGAGAGAAGGGGCGACCAGCTTAGAGAGAGAAAGGAGGAAATCAAGGCATACAGACTGAATTCGTCCGAAGGCCAGTTAGAAAAGTGATAGCACGCAACGAGGCAAGTATTCTCATACTCACTATTTGTTGTCTTGTGATTGTTAATTATTTTTCATCGGGTAATATCGTACCGATACCCACCCAAATCATGAAAATCGTATAACCCATGAATAATAATGGATGAACACGTAGTTATTTGTCCGATTTGTTGCCCGATTCACTTATTTCGTTACCGTCAAACCCTAACCCCATGCTAGATTCGGGTTCACTGTTTTCTCCCTCAAATTATGTTAATTTCACCTCAAAATATGCATCACTACATCCCAAATATGTATACATATCAACCGGGCATCCGAAATCACAAGAATTGACCCGTTTGCGGCGCCCGGGACCTCTAAAATACCCCTGTTACTGTTCACCCGAGGTGAACAACTAAATTGGCATGCTTCCACTCTTGTATTATCCTAAATTAATCCTAAGAAATGAATCACCACATCCCGACCACGCATACATATTAGCCGGACGATCGATTTCATGAAATTCTATCCGTTCACGATGACCAAATCCCCTAACCAAATGCTATTGCTGTTCAAATGAAATAAATGGAAAATGTGCATCCCATTGTTATGAAAGCTATGACTAATGAGCATTTGAAACTGTAAGATTCAGAAACGGGCTCCGGAGGACCCCTATGTGATTGGCTCATCGACGGTAAGGAATTCCAATTCCGCTTGAATTCTGTTAATCATGCTTATAAGTTGAATTATGAAAAATGCTAAAGTCTCCAAGTGAAGATGAGAACGAATCGGAAAATGGAACGGAAGGAAGTCCACAATGGATATGTGATTGATGAAACCTCCCGTGTGGCGGGAGATATGATATATGAGATACGGTGGACTTTCTTTCAAAAGAATTATGGAAAATAGAATCATGAAACTAGGACCATGGACTCTTAGACGGGTAGTATTCTCTGGTTTGACACGTCCATCACGGTATAAACCCGAAGAATACTTGGGCCACGTATTCTGGCTGCTTGTGTAAGCAGGTGGTGTCCGTGTCACGCCTTAGGATACTATTGTAGAAGAACGAGGACTGCCCTGGTACCCCGGGGGAATGGGGCGATACGATATGGCACGATGTGCACGACCCCCCGAAGGGTCATTAAAGATAATCCCTCACGGCCTTAGATCATGTGGAGTATCATGATCCTTTCCTCGTTCTCTCGCATCGTTTGCTAGTACGACCTACTAGCCCTGATCCGCAAAGATTAAAGTAAATGAGAAAACATGATTCAAACGGCATTTAAACGATACAAAACATGGTCAACGACAAATCGGTACTTCTAAATGTTCCTTCCCGCTTATGTCTCGTTATATCTCAAATGCATGTTGCCCCTTGTCATTATCATGTTCACAGCTTGATAGTGACGTATGATTATACTTGCTGAGTTATAAGCTCACTCTTACTGTCTGTTGTTTTTCCTCCCAGATGAAAGCATTTAGCTGTTGCCGGGTGGTTAGAACAAGGAGAGGCTTGCTTGACAGGACTAGACAGACGGCGAGTGCAGTAAAGATTTGGGCATAGAATTTGATCGGATATGAATAGCCACTCAAGGTCGAGTATGGATCGTGGTTGTTATTTTACTGTTTGTTATGCTTCCGCAGTTCATGGTAATGTAGTATGCTTCCGCATTTTGTTTTGATGTTTCGAGTTTTAGGTTATTAGGTGGCATCTCTCTAGATCTAATATAGTAAAGTCGGAGTACAATATTGAAGCCATGGATGATATGACCAATTTGAGATCCTGTGTGATGTGTTGTAGGCTATGTATAGGTCCTTTGATAAATGTGTGCTTGTGCAGAGCCTATTTGAATAAGTTATATTTCGGTCTTTCGTCCAGTTATAAAGGGAACTTTTAATTTAACGATGTTTTATTGACGGAGGGTTATTTAAGGAAAATAATCTGGTCCGTCACAATTGGTATCAGAGAAAAGGAGAGATGCCTTAGGTTTGATCTGAATCATATGCGGAAGCGTAGGATAGAATAAGATTGATCGATGTAATGCCTAAAGGTATTTGACGATTTAGTCAGTCCAGGCAATTTTGGTTACGCTAATCTCGGTCTCAGGGAATTAGTAGCTCCTTAATGGGGTCTACTAGTATTGGGTTACCAACTATAGGTCGAGGAAGATGGTGTGTTGTGACACCTTAGTACTGGAATTTGATTGGTATTAATTAGGTCTTTGGACTGATTAGTGATGATTCGAGGCCTAAGCTATCTAATCTCAGTTTGAGGTTTAAGATTGATCGGCCCTTGGTTGAAGTTCTTCGGGTGGAATGTTGCTTTGGAAGGTTGCCAGGTCAACCTAGAGTGTGTAAGGAATAGGTGGAGCCATCGGCTCGAGATTGGTATGGTGGAATTAATTTTGGGTACATCCCGTCCTAGGATAGCAATTCATAAATCGGTTTGAAAATAATTAAGTAGAGGGGCATTTGGGTAGCCCAAGTCATATTATGGTTGAAGACAGGAATTTCGAAGACTTGGGAATGCTCTGCGGTCACCTCCATGTTTGTCAGAATCTATGGCATGCTACCCTTGATAGATAAGGAGTAAAATTGATCTTAGTTGATCGAGGTAAGCAAGACCATTGGGTCTCAAGGATTAAGAGATGTGGTCCCATATAAGTTTCATGGATCAATATTTGCGCCGATGAGACTTTTGGGAGCGTATCTTAAAAAGTAGTTAGTTCGATCGCAAGAATATCTTTAGTTATGGGTAGGCGGTAAAAAGGTTTGGTGTTTTATATCAAGGTCCTAAGGTTTAAGCTCAAGCATTAAGGTCACCGGTCGTGAAGGAATGTAAATTCTTGGGTTAAATCTGATGTTGCCGGGGGATTCCGAGCCGTGCCGCAATTGAGTTTTGAATTATGAGGACCTAGGCTCGGCAATAATAACAAAGATGATTTAGTAGTCGGAAAGGTAAAAGGATGTATCAAAGTGGATGTTCGAATAAAACTTTTGGATAAAGACCTTCCCGAAGAGACTTTGGAACTATGATCTGCGTTGTGCGGTAGCTGGTTTAAGGATGGGGTTGTATCCTCTAACTTTGAAAAAAAAGAAATTCAGTGCCTTAGGATCAGAGTTTCGGTTGTGATGAAGCATAAGAGAAGCATGTGGATTGTCGAGATAGAAAATAAAATTTCTCAATTTTGGTGACACAACCCTTGCATCCTTGAGATTCGATTATATATATAAATATGTGGTTTTGTAAGTCCGAGGTTTATTTAATTATGGATCCAAGATCAATACAAGTGGGTCGAGGTTGTGATATTTTAGAATTTGTGGATATGATTGGTTGGGTTAATTTGAAATATCTTGTGGTACCGATCTTAATGTGACATTATGGATGATTTAGTCAGTAAGTTATTGGATCGATCTGAATAGTAAACATAATGTGCCTAGTAGTGAAAATTTTTACAATTTCTGGTATGAACTTGAAGATAGCCAAAGGGATTAAGTCTTAACTAATCTTAATAATAGTTCGGTGGATAAACGACAGTGCTGATATATTTGGTCTGACAAAGGATGACATCTTGCAACTGGGTTGTAGGATTTGAAGCATGAGTTTGAATCGATCGAGGTATCAAGAAATTAATATCGTCTTTCTTGTAAACCATTTGATCTAAGATGTTATCAAAAAGGAGGATTCAGCTGAATATCTTATGATCGGTAATTTGAGGTCATGTCGAATCAATGTAAATTATTGAGGATCTTAAGCAAGACCGTGGAAGTATCGGCTTAGGTATTGTAGTAACATACTCCAGAACTTTCGAGATAAATGGATGGACCAATAAGATGGTTTATGAACTTCAAAATGATTAGAAGATTAGTTAGATTTTCAAGGATGATTAGGCATAGTCCGTGGATCGATGTAAAGGCTTGATGAAATTTGAAATCGCTTTGGGTCTATAGCTTGATTTTTGTAGATCAAAGGAAGTTGTAGCCCCGACGGCATTCAGATTATGGATATGGCCACTATGAAGTTCAAAAACGTCGGTTGGGTTTTGTTGATTCATCGGCGTCTTATGAAATTTTATGAGTTTGATCATTAAACCATATCTGGGTTTATACTAAAGTAACTTCATTAAGGAATTTAAAGATATTCATAGTATGAGCAAATTACTTAAGGATTAAGTCATAAATGATAAATAACTGATAACTCACATGTTCCAGTAAGAAAAGAATGTGAATTTAGTTAAGGAAATGCCTTGTTAATCTTATGGCCCTTTGGTAACATAATTTTGAAAATCAACAAGACTATAAGTGATAGATAATTGGGGAGACTGATTAGTGTCGTGAAAGCACATGATCATTTTGGGGCAAATCAAAATTGTTAAGTGATCTGTCACCAGTAAGACGTTCGGCATAGGAAAGATTTGTAATTATTAGAACAAAAGATAAAAGGTAGTTTTTCGGTGACCGAATAAGGTGATTGATGTTCATGTCATTTGAGTTGATCCCTGATGGGTCTGGCAAGTTATCATGGGATGTAATGCATTTGAGAAATATTAAGGTTATGTTACTTTCACGTATTAATAGGGAGTACCTTTGAGAAAAGTAGGGGAGAAGTCCAAAATTAGTATACCCTTCCACGGGTATGTCGGAAATTGGCCCTTGAGGTTTTCTTTCGAAAACTCAAGAGTAGTGTCTTCGGAAATAGGAAGATGATCATATGATCTTGCATATGGTCAGATTTGTTTAAGAATGGAGATGTGAACCTTGGTATTTTGAGAATGTAGGCATTAATGATGGCCACTAATGTTACGAGTCTTTAGATTTGTATGTCTTTGGAGTTTCATAGGTAAAAGTGAGAGATAAATCGCTAGTAAGTCCAAAGGATGGAGTGATAGAATCGTGTTCAAAGTGGGTTCAATTGGCCCGTTAATATGCCGATAGGCTCTTGAGGTTGCTAAGTAATCAAATTTTGAGAATCCTGGATATTGATTGAAGGTCCTGCCCACTTTTTGGGGTAATTGTAATGATTATAGTTTTGAATATAAGATAATTGGTTGTTTGAGGAAACTAATCAGAGTAGCGCAGTGGGTTTATGGCCAGAGACTTCTAAATAAGATTGAGGTTCCAGTAACCGATTTCTTTTAAACTCGGAATAAATTGAAGTGAAACTTCATTGATCCATTAGAAATATCGGATAGAGTTCGATTATGTTCGGCTCTATGGTTGGTGGCTTTTGAAATATCTAGAAATCGTTATAAGGGCTTTTTAGTACCAATGATTAAGAGAATCAGTAAGTGACTAGGATGATGTGAGACTAAGGATTTGTTTGAACAACTCAATGCTTGAGGTTTCCAAAGTAAGCATCGTTCAGGAAAAATGATTTCGGTATTTGAAGAGTACACCACAGATTTAGGAATTCGAGGCTCATTAAATTTCGAGGATGAAATTTCTATAAGTAGGAGAGAGTTGTGAGGTTCCCAAATCTACAATAGACTTTAACATGAGGCAGTCAATATTCCTCTACTTAATCATAGACTTATTTGATGGTTAAATGAAAGTATTAGAAGAGAACTTGGTAAAAATTTGGGTTGCTAAAGCTACCACCCGTGACTCCCGCCTGCCGCTAGCTCGAGCCCCGCTCGAGCGAAAAAACCAGTAGCTTCCTCACCCGTGGAACACTCGAGACCGCTCGAGCGCCTTCCAGAAGTTTTCGAAAAGTTCCCGCGCTCGCTGGCCGCTCGAGCGGAAGGAACCAGAACCGGCCCGCTCGCCGCTCGCTCGCCGGGCGCTCGAGCGGCCCGACGAGTATAAATACACGGCCAAGCTTCACGAAATTTCACTTTCCCACTTCTTCCAGCCATTTTGGAGAGGAAGAGAGAGAAGGGGAGCCCAGCTTAGAGAGAGAAAGGAGGAAATTAAGGCATAGAGACCGAATTCGTCCGAAGGCTAGTTAGAAAAGTGATAGCACGCGACGAGGCAAGCATTCTCATACTCACTATTTGTTGTCTTGTGATTGTTAATTATTTCTCATCGGGTAATATCGTACCGATACCCACCCAAATCATGAAAATCGTATAACCTATGAATAATAATGGATGAACATGTAGTTATTTGTCCGATTTGTTGCCCGATTCACTTGTTTCGTTACCGTCAAACCCTAACCCCATGCTAGATTCGGGTTCACTGTTTTCTCCCTCAAATTATGTTAATTTCACCTCAAAATATGCATCACTACGTCCCAAATATGTATACATATCAACCGGGCATACGAAATCACAAGAATTGACCCGTTTGCGGCGCCCGGGACCTCTAAAATACCCCCTGTTACTGTTCACCCGAGGTGAACAACTAAATTGGCATGCTTCCACTCTTGTATTATCCTAAATTAATCCTAAGAAATGAATCACCACATCCCGACCACGCATACATATTAGCCGGACGATCGATTTCATGAAATTCTATCCATTCACGATGACCAAATCCCCTAACCAAATGCTATTACTGTTCACATGAAATAAATGGAAAATGTGCATCCCATTGTTATGAAAGCTATGACTAATGAGCATTTGAAACTGTAAGATTCAAAAACGGGCTCCGGAGGACCCCAATGTGATTGGCTCATCGATGGTAAGGAATTCCAATTCCGCTTGAATTCTGTTAATGATGCTTATAAGTTGAATTATGAAAAATGCTAAAATCTCCAAGTGAAGATGAGAACGAATGGGAAAATGGAACGGAAGGAAGTCCACAATGGATATGTGATTGATGAAACCTCCCGTGTGGCAGAAGATATGATATATGAGATACGGTAGACTTTCCTTCAAAAGAATTATGGAAAATAGAATCATGAAACTAGGACCATGGACTCTTAGACGGGTAGTATTCTCTAGTTTGACACGTCCATCACGGTATAAACCCGAAGAATACTTGGGCCACGTATTCTGGCTGCTTGTGTAAGCAGGTGGTGTCCGTGTCACGCCTTAGGAAAGGAGGACTGCCCTGGTACCCCGGGGGAATGGGGCGATACGATATGGCACGATGTGCACGACCCCCCGAAGGGTCATTAAAGATAATCCCTCACGGCCTTAGATCATGTGGAGTATCATGATCCTTTCCTCGTTCTCTCGCATCGTTTGCTAGTACGACCTACTAGCCCTGGTCCGCAAAGATTAAAGTAAATGAGAAAACATGATTCAAACGGCATTTAAACGATACAAAACATGGTCAACAACAAATCGGTACTTCTAAATGTTCCTTCCCGCTTATGTCTCGTTATATCTCAAATGCATGTTGCCCCTTGTCATTATCATGTTTACAGCTTGATAGTGACGTATGATTATACTTGCTGAGTTATAAGCTCACTCTTGCTGTCTGTTGTTTTTCCTCCTAGACGAAAGCATTTAGCTGTCGCCGGGTGGTTAGAATAAGGAGAGGCTTGCTTGACAGGACTAGACAGACGGCGAGTGCAGTAAATATTTGGGCATAGAATTTGATCGGATATGAATAGCCACTCAAGGTCGAGTATGGATCGTGGTTGTTATTTTACTGTTTGGTAATGTAGTATGCTTTCGCGTTTTATTTTGATGTTTCGAGTTTTAGGTTATTAGATGGCATCTCTCTAGATCTAATATAGTAAAGTCGGAGTACAATATTGAAGCCATGGATGATATGACCAATTTGAGATCCTGTGTGATGTGTTGTAGGCTATGTATAGGTCCTTTGATAAATGTGTGCTTGTGCAGAGCCTATTTGAACAAGTTATATTTCGGTCTTTCGTCCAGTTATAAAGGGAACTTTTAATTTAACGATGTTTTATTGACGGAGGGTTATTTAAGGAAAATAACCTGGTCCGTCACAGGGCAACTTGGCCCCTTCCGAAGGACTATGATCAGGTCCTAGAGGTGTATACGGGGACGCCGTCTGTGGCGGAGACGGCGGCCCAGGAGTGGTTGACTAAGTTAATAAAGGAGAACCCCAACGAGTTCAAACGGGATTTCCTGGTTTCTCACACGGAGACCAAGAAGGTGAATTGGGGTCCGCCATCCCCAGTTTAAAAACCCATGCCGCCCAGAAGGATGATGAGGCCTGAGGACTCCAAGGGCGTGATCATCCGCATACGGCACACTGACGAAGGATTTATCGGCCCACTGCCGGAAAAGGTGCTGGAGACGCCCTCGTCGTCGTCGTCCTGCATCGATTACGTGGCTGTCGGAATCTGCCGTGGGCCTAGTAGCACTGCGGGCCTAGAGGCGACCTGGCTGATGGAATCAGGAGAAGGAGTAATTCTGGCGCAGCCTGCGCCGTAAGTGGCTCCTTGCGCAGTGTTGACGAAGTCCTTTACAGAGCCCGCTTGCGAGCCAGTGGTGGAGGTGCGGGAGCTGCCCGTTAGCTCTCCAGTAGCGCAGATTCCTGCTGTGGAACGAATGGTGGAGCACGACCATCCAGCAGCTACTCCGGAGGCTGCAATTGAGGAGCCTACAGCAGCCATGGATGATACTGAAGAACTACTGGAGCGCATTTTGGAGGAGGCCGCCACTAGTTCGGCTCGAGAGGATGCTCCTTGTCCACCGTCACCTGGGCCAAGTCTGGAGGCCAGGCCCGTGAGGCCCGCGAGGAGATTAAGGGAGATATGATTCTTAGCGATGGCTTCCGTGTATTTTTTCCTTTCACGGATTTCTAACTTGTTATTTGTTTGCCTCTTGTGCAGTCAAGGAAGTTGGAATCCGCTGTTATCAAGGCTGTGGAGCAGCGAGACCAAGTGATCGCCGATAGGGAGGCGGAGATTGCTTGGCTGGATGCCAAGCTGGCGGCTGCGGGGAGTGAGCACCACGAGAAGACTGCAGCCCTCGAGGTTGTCTTGGCTAGAGTAGAACGGAGAACGCTGAGCTGAAGGCTGATGTTGCTCGCTTGAATGCTCATTTGAAGGAGGAGGATGATCAAAGCAAAACGCGCCTCAAGCGGCTTGCTGAGCGAGTTACAACCTTAGAGAACGATTTGAGTCTCCGGATCTGTCCTCATGAGGTTGGGGGTATGATGCATGCGCGGCTGTTGGAGGGGATCAATATCGGTCGGTGTGTTGCGCGGCTGATTGATCCTACTTTTCCAGTTCAGTTCATCAATTTGTCCAACAGAGCGGCACTACACAAAGATGACCTCGTGGAGGAGCCTCGTGACGTTCAGGGGCCTCCACCGGCCCCGTAGCCTGTTGTACATTTTTTGTGTCCTCCCATGTGTAAAATGTAATTTGTAACATATTTCAAGCAATAAAATGGAAACTCTTTCAATTCATTGTCCATTTATTTTACTGAAGCTATGTTCTTAGGCTTGGCAGGCGATTGTGTTAACCAGCCTGGCGGCGCTGTCCAAGTGATGACTTGGACTGCCAACGTTGGAGAAGGATGCTTCTCCATTCGACCGTCGCTAACCGATCCCGTTATCTCCTCGTAGAGGAGGTTGTTGCATATGCTGCATAAGCTTCCTAAGGTTTTGACCGCTATCGGGTCACTTGGATGACCAAGGTTTAGTACGACCGCTAATAGGTCGCTCGGATGATCGAGGTTTATATTAGGCCGCTTGTGGGCCACCTGGATGACAAAGGTTTAAAATAGACCGCTCATGGACCACCTAGATGACTAGGGTTTAGATACGACCGCTAATGGGCCGCTCGGATGACTGAGGTTCAAGTTCGACCGCTTATGGGCCGCCTCGATGAATATGGTTTAACGACAGGGTGAAGACCCTCCTGACTTAGGGGCAGTCTAGGTTGGGTAACCTGCAAATAAAACACATGCACATGCACATAAGAAGTATGCTAAGTAATCACTTATTTTTTGCGAAATCAAAACAAACAAGCGAGTGCAAACAATAATGCAAGTGCTTACCTGTATCTGCTACTGGAAGTATTGTTTGAGGTGGATGGCGTTCCACGTTCTCGGAACCTGTTTCCCGTCCTGGCTTCAGAGTTTGTAAGCTCCGTTCCGCAGGACGGCGGAGACAAGGAAAGGCCCTTTCCAATTAGGGGAGAGCTTATTGCGGCCGGCCAGCTTGCCTGTGGCCTCGACGCCTCGTAGGACTAGGTCCCCTACATCGAATCGTCGTGCCTTAACTTTTTTGTTGTAGTATCGAGCGATCCGATGTTGGTAGGCTGTTGTCCGTATTCTGGCAGCGTCGCGGGCTTCCTTTAACAAGTCTAAGTGCTCACTGATTTTTTAAGAGTTAGTCTGTGGGTCGAAGAACTCCACCCTGAGACTTGGAAGCCCGATTTTGACCGAAATTACCGCCTCAGTCCCGTAACAGAGGCTGAAGGGCGTCTCGTGCGTTGGTTCCTTAGGGGTTTTCGATAAGACCAAAGAACGGAAGGGAGCTCATCCGCCTTGGAGCCCCCTACGTCCTCCAACTTAGTCTTTAACCCGTGGAGCAGCGTTCAATTTGTTACCTCCACCTGTCCGTTTACTTGGGGGTATGCCACCGAAGTATGGACCAACTTGATTCTAAGGCTGGTGTAATACTTGGTGAAGTGTTTCCCAGATAACTGGGTTTCGTTGTCAGTCACAACGACCTCGGGGACGCCGAATCTACAGACAATGTTCTGGCGGAGGAACTCCAGGGCATTGTGTTCTGTTATCTTAGCTAGTGGGACAGTTTCGACCCACTTGGTGAAGTAGTCGATGCCCACGATGATGAATTTCCTTTGCCCCGTGGCAATGGTAAATGGGCCGAGGAGATCGAGCCTCCATTGCGCGAAGGGCCAAGGGGCCTGAAGGGCCTTCAGATCTGCGGATGATTGGCGGTGAAGGTTGCTGTGAAGCTGGCAGCTTTTTCATTTCTTCACGAACTCTAGCGCGTCTTTTTTCATCGAGGGCCAGTAATAGCTCTAGCGCATAACCTTGAAGGCCAAGTTTTTTCCGCGAATGTGTGACCCACAGATCCCGCGGTGGACTTTGCTTAAAGCATAGTCAGCCTCTTCGGGAGTTAGACAGCGGAGGTATGGAGTGGAGTAGCCGCAGCGGTACAGCCATCCATCAACCACAGCATACCAGCCATCTGTCTTCTTGACCCGTTTGGCCTTCTCCACATCCCCTGGCAATGATCCGTCCGCCAGATAGTTTAAGAAATGCGTCATCCAATTTTTCGCTACAGAAATCTGTATTGCCTTTCGCTTCTCAATGATGGGAGCGTCTAGGATCTCGCGCATGTCCCTCGAATACTGCTTTGTGGGGTTTTCCGCTATAAGCGGCTTTGGCACCGGGTCTCGCCTTCCGATTTTCGATTCGGGTAATGTGAACAGTGGTCGCTTTGTCGAAACCCTGGGTGGCTTCCCTTGCCTTTGCCAAGTACTTGGCCAAGAGAGGATTATTCGCCTCAAAGCCTCCGTTAACCTGATTAACGATTAGCTCGAAGTCGCTGTAAACTATCAATCTCTTGGCAGAGCACTCCTTGGCTAACCGCAATCCGGTTAACAGGGCCTCATACTCAGCAACGTTATTGGTTGCCAGGAAATTGAGCCTGAGGGAGTATTTCACCTCAAACCCGTCAGGGGTCGTAAGGACCACTCCAGCGCTACTACCTGTGTCCGTAGACGATCCGTCCACGTAGAGTATCCATTCTGGAACTCCAACAAGCAGTTCCTCGAGGACTGCAGTTATCTCGACGATGAAATCAGCCAACGCCTGTGCTTTCACAGCAGGCCTGGGCTAGAATTTGATGTCGAACTCGCCCAACTCGATAGCCAATTTTATTAATCGTCCATAAAAGTCGGGCTTCTGGAAGATGTTTTTCAGCGGCTGGTCCGTAAGGACCACTATCCTGTGGGCCTAAAAGTAGAGCCTTAACTTCCACGCGGAGAATATTAGCGCCAATGCTAGTTTTTCTCCCCGTGAGTAACGGGTCTCTAAGCTAGTCAACGTTTTACTCACGTAGTAAACCGGCCGCTGGACGTTAGAATCCTGGTGCACGAGGACAGAACTCAGGGACGCCTTCAACACTACCAAGTAAAGATATAATTCCTTTCCGCCCTTAGGTGACACTAACAACGGCGGGATGGTCAAATACTGTTTCAGTTTATCGAAAGTGGTTTGGCATTCCGTAGTCCATTGGAACCCATTGGATTTCGTTCCTCTAAGAGCTTTGAATAAGGGTTGGGACTTGTCGCCGGACTTCGCAAGGAAGCAGGACAGTGCTGCCAGCCATCCAGTTAGTCGCTGGACGTCCTTTACTTTCTGGGGCGGAGCCATGTCGGCAAGCGCCTTGATCTTCTCCGGGTTTACCACGATCCCCCAGTGGGAGATGATGAACCCCAGGAATTTGCCGGATGCCACTTTGAAGATACATTTAGCTGGATTCAGCTTCATGTGATTCTTATGGAGCACCTCGAATGACTCTTCCAGGTCGCAGATGTGGTCGCCGATGACCTTGCTCTTGACGTGCATGTTATTGACGTAGACCTCCATGTTGTGATCAATTTATTTTTCGAATATTTTGTTAACCAAGCGTTGGTAGGTTGCTCCAGCATTTTTGAGTCCGAAAGGCATTACTTTATAGCAGTAGGTGCCCTAATCGGTCATGAACGAGGTGTGCTTCTCGTCCTCCGAATTCATCCGGATCTAGTTGTAACCCGAATAGGCGTCCATGAAACTTAGCAGCTCATGTCCGGCTGTTGAGTCAACTAGTAGGTCGATCCTAGGGAAGGAAAAGCTGTCCTTTGGACAGGCCTTGTTAACGTCGGTAAAATCGACGCACATCCGCCATTTTTCGTTACTTTTCTTTACTAAGACGACATTAGAGAGCCAGTCCGGGTATTGGACTTTCCTAATGAAGCCTACATCCAGCAACTTTTTAACCTCTTTTCGGATGGCGATTAGTTTTTCAATGGAATGGTTCATCCGCTTCTGCCTGATGGGCTTTCGGCTGTAGTCAAATCCCAATTTATGGACCATTATCTCCGCTGGGATTCCAGGCATGTCTGCTGGAGTCCATACAAAAAGATCAGCGTTCCTTCGCAGGAACGCAACCAATTCATCACGCAGTGGTCTGGTAAGTGAGCCGCCGATCTTTACACACTTATCCGGCTTTTTCGGGTCTAATGGGATTAGATCCATGTCTTCACCGGACTGTGCTGGCTGAAGAGTTGCCTCGTCCCGATGATCGAGTTCCCCAACTGTTCTAGCATTACCGTTTGGGGCAATCTGTGACATGTAACTGGTTCGTCCGGTAACCTGGTCACCTAGCACCTCCCTGACACCGTAGGGCATTGGAAACTTCATTTTGAGGTGTGGAATCAAAGTGACCGCCCCGAACATTGTCAAGCATGGTCTGCCCAGTATGGCGTTGTATACTAAGGGCAGGTCGACCACCAAGAAGGTGAGCGTTCGACTTGCTGTTTTTGATACGTTACCCAAGGTGACTTCCAATTGGATAGTCCATTGAACGGGCACTGGCTCGTTGTCGAGGCCATATAATGGGCCTTCGGTAAGTTTTAGTTGATTCTTTTTTAAGCCTAATCTGAAGAAAGTATCCAAGTAAAGCAAATTTTGAGAACTTCCATTATCAATAAATACTCGCTTCAGTTGGTAGTCTACACTACCATCTAAAACGAGCGCGGATACAATGAGGGGATCAGCATGGGGGGACACTACATGGGCTAAGTCATCATCACTAAAGCTAATAGTGTTATCCGCCGTGCGTTGCTTCTTCCTCTCAGCCTACTATTCCTTGCCGCCAGATGGGTTTTTAGTAGGTCGGGTGGTAACTATGTTAACCACCCCTGCTGCAACCCGGTTTCGGGGAGGAGTCTGCTCCTGCTCCTCTCCACCAGCTACTCCAGAGCTCTGTCCAGGAGCCTTGACAAACCTGGTGAGGTGCCCTCTGCGAATCAGCTCCTCGATCTCCTTCTGCAACGTCATGCAATCCTCAGTTGAATGGCCAGCAGAGCGATGGAAGTCGCAGTACTTCGACTGGTTTCTAGAGTCCTTCTTTAGTGGTTTTGGCTACTTCAGAAATTTTTCTCCGCGGATCTGTATGAGGATGTTTGAGCGTGTGTCCATCAGAGGTGTGAAACTGGTAGGCCCGTAATCTCTACGCTCTGGAGGCCCAGTCCGGCGTTGCTTCTGGCGGGAGTGATTTCCGCCTCTGTACTTCCTCTTCCCTTCTCCAGAGAACGATTGAGGCTAATCCGCCCATTCTGGACGTTTTACCTCGTTGGCCTCTTCTGCTGCAGCGTATACCGGGGTGATGGATTCCGCCTCCCGAAAGGTCTGAGGATTCTTGTGGGCCTGGTGCTGGAAAAAGTCACCGTAGGTCAGTGCAGAGATGAAACTACCCAACTTCATCTCCTCTGTGATCCGGGGAATCCATCTGACCTCTGCCACAAAGCGATCCAGGAATCGCCGTGGGTTCTCTCCCGGTTTCTACTTGATGTGGGAGAGATGCGCCAGTTGCTTCTCTTCCCGTCGGCTCGAGACATACTGAGCTAGGAAGAGATCTGTGGAGCTTACGAAAGTGCTGATGGTACCTGAATGGAGGTGATGGAACCATATTCGGACATCTCCTCTCAGCGTAAGCGGAAAATAGCGGCACATCACTGAGTCTTTCAACCCTTCTAGACTCAAATAGGTGCGGAAGTGATCGAGGTGGTCAACCGGATCACTGCTCCCATCGTATGAGTTAAGGGAAGGCATCTTAAACTTCGTAGGCAGTGGACGGCTCAGGATCTCCACTGTGAAAGGAGATCGGTCCAAGTCGATGGCGCGCTCCTCATCTTAGAATACACGATTCCAGATTTTGTCCACTCGTGGATCTGTGCGAGCGGCGTTTGCTGATCTTTTGAAATTGAGGTAAACCCTTAACTCTGTTTAGTACCTGGAGGATTCAGCAGCCAGTTGGCTACTGCCTCCAGCGGACCTGGCAGTCCTGGAGGCTCGCTCTGGGACTGCGTTCCCGTCTTCAACCCAAGAGTAACGGGGATTTCTTCTTTTCGGACTTTCTCGCGGAGATGTGCTCCTGGAGCGCTCTTCAGGCCTGTTCTAGCCAGGAATGCGGGAGGTGGCTGGAACTGGATTGCTTCGGGATCTCTCAGGCCTCTTGGCTGGCTTCTTTTTCCTCTGGTCACCCTTTTTGGTGGCCAGTACGGGGACGGCTGCTGGAGGAGTCGCTTGCAATCGCTGCTCGTTTTGAGTGCAAAGTATTTAAAGCAGACGATTGTTAGCTTGCTTCTGCTCCATCAGCTGCTGGAAGTAGGGCGCTGGCACTCCGTCCATTGTCCCATTGACCATGGCACCAGTAGCGTGGTCCTGGTCGGGATTGGTGGCGTCTCTAGCGGGGTCGCTAGCTTGAGCTCTCGTGTTTACCATTGCGAATGCAGAATCAAACAGTGAAAGAGAGTGTTGTGCGAATTTGTGTTGGCTTTTGTAAGCGTTTTTCACAGACGGCGCCAATGATGCGTCCTTAGATCCGAACTTCGAACGGATTCAAACTGATCCGCTTGTCCTGGTTTCGACACCGTTCCCTGAGTTTGGATCCTACACACTACTAAAAAGAACAGGAGGTCAGCGTGTCGGCAAAAAATTATCTCACCGAAAATACTCCAACGCTCAAGTCAGTAAACAGCCTTTGAAATACAAGAAGGTTTTTGAAATTGAGAATTGAGAAAGAGAGAGAGAGAGGAAGGGAGTGTGTGTGTTTCCAGATAAAAGAGAGACAAAACTGTCTTCTTGAATTTGGATGGTGGGGAGGCAATAAATGGCCGTGAGAGGCGCGTTTGTATGCCTTAGGTTTTTGAGTGACAAGAAAAATGGAAAAGTGTCAGTCTGTAGTTTTCGTGGGCGTCGTTAGAGCAATAGCTTGCGTGAGTAGCCTTAGAAAGAGTTTGTGTAATAGAAAGCGTAAGTAACTGAGAGTATAAGTCACCGAGAGCGTGCCTGGAATGAGAATTCCAGGGTTTACTTATGGTTGAGCGGGTGATCGTCCTCCTTTGAAAGGAATGATCCCCTGCGTGATTCTTGGTTGGTCTGCCATTCAGAGCTGATACTAGTTGCCAAAAGGATTGAAATAGTTTCCTTCCAGGACGGTCAGCGGCTTTCCAAATTGCTTACCTTCCTTCTGTGTTTTTTACTATTGGAGCGTCCCAGTTGACAGGAGATTTAAAAAATCTGACGCCTTCCTTACAGGAAAGGCACCAATTTTGTCAATTTTCGTTTTGGGAACCAGCAGATATTGTGGAAATCGCAAGGAGAGCCGTTGTTGGTCGTCTGATGCATCGTGGGCTTAAGTGGGCCTGGCCCGTAAAAGCCTTTTATTTTTGGCCTGTTGCTACAGTGATTCCAGTCAACGCTCGAGTTGGCCGTCTACGCTCGCGTTAGCCGTCTTCCGAAGTCCAAACGGTCAACGATGGCGTTGACCGTCTTGGGCTTTTCAAGCTTTGGGCCTTTGAACCTTATTGGGCCGTATTTACATTGACCGTCTGGCATATCTTTTTGGGCTTTCGTTGACCATGGGCTAGCCCATATTTCAGTGTACCCATCAGATATAAAAATTAAATTAAACAGGTATAGCATTATTAGTGTAATAATAATATCTTAAATATGATTTAAAATAGCGTAATAAATATAGTAAAAATATACAACAAAAAAATATAAAATAATATTCTAAGAGAAAAATTATTCATCGATCAAAGTATATTACAATGTTAAATTTAAACTAGTTAACAGTATTCTGATAAGAAAAAAATTTATAAGAAACTGTTTTATCAAAAAAATAATATAAAAATAATAAAATATAATATTTAGAATAAAAATAGTATATGGTATAATTGTTTTAAAAGCTTTTCAATATCATGTAAAATTTTTTTAATATCATAAAAATTTATTTAAAATATTGATAATTTCAAGAATAAATTAAAATTTTAATAATTTATGTGACAATCATTTCTTAAAGAACTAATGATTTGACTACTTGTATTAAAAATTAATTCAAAAGTCCAGTAAAAATTAATATAACAACATATTTTTATTTATAATAGTAAATGTATTTATTATATATATCTATGTGTATATATGTATAACTTGATTTGATTTGATTTGGATTAAATTAAAGATACAATGAGGATAAAACATAAAATCATAACCAAATTCCGCATAGGCAAACCATCATTGACAATTTGGTTTAATTTATATGAACAGTTTATATAGTATGAGTTTTTTTTTTCATTTATTGTTTTTTCTGTGAATGAATAACAGTATTATTATTTTTTATTTTAGTTATAGTCAGATTATTGGATAAGTTGTCTGATCATGTTAAAATTTAAATTTTAATTTGATTATTATTTTATATTTAAAATTTAATTTTATATATTATCTGTATTTATAATTATTATTAAGACTTATTTTAATACAAGTTTATGACAGTACTTTTCATTTAGCCCTACAATCAACCACAAAATTTAAAACAGGGCAAAACCTCCTCAGTCCTATGGAAGTGGTGACCTCAGTTACCTTCTCACGAAGCATTTATTATTTTAAATAGATGCTATGTCAACTATAATCAAGAATCACTCTAATTTAGTAGATTAACTCTTTTGGGATATAATTTTTAAAACTCTAACATAATTCAAATTACTTATAAAAAACTAGAAATGTATGGGAAGTAATTTAAATTTTCTGCAGGCAAATGCACGATCCTGATCGACTGGATCATCTGTTAGTGATAGCTTGTTCATAATGCTTATAAATAAAGAATATAAACATGATCTTACCTGGCCGAAGCCCGGTTCGATTGGAACTTTTCAGCATTTTTTTAGATATTTTTAATACATTTCACTTCAAATCAAAGAGAAGAGAAATGTCTTTGGCTCCCGACCAGTATACACCAGATCCCAGGCAAAGGGTTGAAGGAATACTCGATGAATTTCAGTGTTGAGGCAAGAAGGATCCCAAACCTCATTGATGATGTGAAGATATATACGTGTATAAAGCCAGCTGGGACTCCAACTTTGCTCGTCCGGGCAGTCGAATTGTGCTATCTGCTGAAATTGACCGTCCAAATTTATTTTATTTTTTAAAAAATTTGCATTATGAAAAAATCTGAGCGGTTGGTTTCAGTGGACAGTGCAATCCGACCCTACGGACTAACGAAGTAGGATTCTATTTTGTCCGTACACGAAGTAGGATCCTTGGATTTATATATTAAGACATGGGTGAACTTTATTTTTTTTTATTAAATTCATAAAATTATCTAATTTTCATAATCTCTTTTATAATAATATATTGTGCACATCTATTAGGGGAAATATTTAAGGATACTCCATTGATATTTTTAAATAATGTGGTTATTTATTCTTCACATTTCTAACCTGAGCTCTCTAATGGACATAAGGAGGGCAAAAAAATTTTAAACTAGATATTACTCAATGCGATGATGTACAGAATGATCAAAATTTATCTGCTTTAATCATTTTGGATTTTGATTTGGATAAAATTCAAAACTTATTATTAATGTTTGGGTTGATTTGGTTAATTACTATATTCTATCCCAAATACGTCGGTCACTTTTACCTATATTGTATTTTATTCATATAAATTCATTTCATTCCACTTTATAATTATGTTATTGTTGAGTTTAGGTTTATTGTTATGTCACAACCCTTTAATTCAGATATCATTATTTTATTTACACATCATGTTTAATACATTATGTAAGCTAATATTTATTGATGTGTTATATTATTTGCTAAACAGGCTAGAAACACTCTTATTATTATTATTATTATTATTATTATTATTATTATTATTATTATTATTATTATTATTATTATTATTATTAGTGAAGAGAGAAGAAATAGTTTTGAGCTAGGTTAGATTTGGATTGTGTTTGTGACTAACTTCACAACCATTGTGTTATATTGTGCTATAAATGTTGGAATTGCAAAGGTATTTATAATGGGAATTTATAATAATGTGAGTTTATTATTTATTTTTGTTAGGACCTGACTTACTATTTAAACCTGCAAAAAAATATACAATAACATATGACAAGTATACAACAAATACACACGATCGATAAAGATACGATTTTAACGTGGAAAACTTCCTTTTGAACAAGAGAGAGAAATCACGGGATTCAAGGTTTGAAAATATATTCACTATATAATATCTCAATTATACAAAATTCAAATACAAAGTCAAACTATTTTATCTCAAAATAAGTCCGTACAATAGAGAATACAATATGAAAGAAAAGAAATAAAACCCGATAAACGTTCTTCTTAGTAGCAAAAACAACGTAGTCACAATCAACGAAAATTGAAACTTGATTCAGAAAACAAACGAATGTATAAATCTCTCTTTCCTCTCTTTCTCTTCTTTTCTTTCTCAAAACAGTGCTCAAATTACAATGGTCAAACCCTAACACGCGTTAGTTACATTTTTATCCTTCGCACCATGATCAAGCACCTAGTAGGCGCAACTTGAGTGCGGAGCTTGTGAAAATGGTGCTCAACCGCTTACCAAGCGCAACTCGAGCACGGAACTTCTGAAAATGGTGCTCTAGCTCTCGACAAGTGCGGATCGATCGCGGAGTTTTTAAAAATGGTGCCTAAGGCATGCCTCAGGCTGGATGTTACTAAAATCAGCACCTTAGGCTTTTATCACACGAGTAAAAATATTCATTATTTGTACCACCAATTAATACATTAAATGGGTATGGACTTATACAGGAGTAATATATAACCCAACAATTTTATGATATGTGTTTATTATGATTAAGGGGTTCTATTTTTTAAAAAGATTGAAGGCTTATTTTGTTAATTTGACCATTAATTTTCAAATAAATAATTATAATCTATTTTAAAATAATTAATTTTAACCAATTTTTTTATTCTTTTAAAAGAAGTTGAATTGTTATCATCTATTAAAAAATAAACTGTCAAAAATAAAAAAACAAATATTTTCATCTCTTGTAGAGCTCCCTTGAATTGGTGTTGATTGGATTTTTTATGCTATTCAAAGGTCACAAGTTAAAATACAATATACAAAGTTATTATCTCACATTTCTAAAATACATTATACACTAAAAGTAATCAAAAAATAATTACTCCCTCTGTCACTTTTTATGCATTTACATTGTGTATATTGTCTATTATTCTCTTAAAAAAACATTCTAGCAATGAGAATGAGAATGTGTACATAAGCTAAAATCTTTCTGATTTCAGTTGTAGACGAGTTTATACTTGTAACACATTATTCATCAAGGCTGTGGGGATGCACAAGATTTGGGGTATTTTTATGTTTGACTAAAGTAAAATTATATTATATATTTTTATAATGATCCATTAATAGAAAGAAGGTAAGTCATTAAGGTTGTTCAAATGATGGTTAAAGAATATCAATTTAAAACAACTATCAAAGTGAAATATTTTTATAATACCCTTTAGCTCTGTAGAATTCATTAGGAGAAGTGACCTCAATTCATTAATCGATTTTTTGTGTATTCGTTTCTATATATCAATGCATGAGTTATTAAATCATCAATGATGTTTAACTATTATGATGGTTGAAAAACTTCATTAGCAAGAATGTCCAAACGGTAACCAAAACATGTCCTTCTAACACCACTTGTAAAGTGAGTGTTTTGGAAACACTTTTCAACACTCTTTTAGTATCATTAAATTATTTGAAACTTATTTATTTATCTATTTTTATATAAATTTGTTTATATATATATAAATAAATAAATGAATAAGACGATATATAATTAGAAATATTTAAATAGTAATCATATGGTGGTGTCTTTATAATACGAGTCTACTGCAAACTCTGATATTTTTCCTTCAATGCCAAAATAACCTCAATCATCATTCATATCTTAATCATGATCAAGTGGGCCATCATCTCAAATGACTTCTGATTTGCTAATCTTAGCTTTTTATTGATCCTGTAAAAAGAGCAAAGCTCGGTTGAGTATTTTACCATAAGTTCTCAATGTCAATGTCATCAACTACTTTCGAATGGTGTCATTTAGCCATTGCAAAAATCTTCTTGTCCTCCTAGCTTCATCCACCACAATAAGCGAGACAAATTGCAATAATTCAGTAAACTTAAAATCATATTCTGCTATCGTTTAAAGTTTCATATGGATGGAGATACATGTCCCCTATCAATTGAAAAAAAATTGGTGATCATAAATTTTTGGGTCATAATATCATTTGGACACATGGTAATATCAAGTTAATTTGGGATCATATGATAGTTGCACAGAGTTGTCTGAAGGGCAATGTTGATTACCAAAGATTCTCTTTAAGTTTCAGTGTGGGTTGATCATATATTTTTGAAGATTTTTCTAAAAAAAAATCTAATATTCAAAATAAACAGTAAATTGAAATCATGGTTTATTAGACTGTTTGAAATTTTGTAGTGGGTTTGATAATTGGCATACAAACTAACCTTACCTTATAGTTTAACAGATTATCATGATATTTTCATATTTTGGTACTATGGAAGTATTTGTTCAATCTTTCATATATTATCGAATATAAGTTATAACAAATTGACGAGAATTTATCTTATATTGATATTTAGATTTAATTTTTAAAAAGAAAAGTTCAAATTTTGTGCACCAAAAATGTTTTTTTATTAATGTGTGTCGGAAGAACCATTCATTCAAAGTAACAACTTAGGAGCATAAAAACATGATTTAAGAAAAGTATCCTACCTATTCAACTATTAAGATACATATATTTTAAGAACAAAATTTTATAAGGTGAGCAAAGTTAAAATGTTTGATTTTTATTATAGAATTATAATGTCATTTATATAATTTTAAATTAATTTAAAAATAATTATATAATAAAAATTAATAAAAAAATTTAATTTTGAGAATTGGGCCAGTGCATTGCCATGTCCCAAAATTAAATTTCTTATTTTATTTCCTTAATTAATTAAAATCAAAATTTTGCCATTTATTTTAACAAAGTTTCTATTATTTATTCTACCAATAAAATAAAATTCAACATAAGTACTGGACATGAACCTTCAAATTAAATATTAATAACCAATCTAAAAATAAAATAATTAATCAAATCATAAAATTTAAAATATCACATTTAAAAATTTTTATAATTATCAACCATACGTGACCTTGAAACATATATATAAAGAGATTCCCTCCTAAGTTTAGAGTCAATGAGATCATACTTTAGACATATTAAAAGTCAAACTATATCACTGATAAATATTACCTAATTTAATTATTATAGAACCAAAATTTATTGTTTTGAAATAAATACAACATCCAAATTGTAAATTCTTAATTTTATTTCCTCAAATAGCTTCCTATCAACTCCATCTATATACAAGTATAACTCAAACCCTCTAACCTTAAAGATTAAGAAAATTAAAATAAGAGTGAGTTAATCGCTCAATAAGACATATAATTTTTTTAATTTAATAATTATTTTATATCAAAATATATTTGAATGAATATAATGTTATGATATCACATAGTTTTCACAATATTTATGCATAATTTTAAACCGATAATCAAAATTATTTATTTCAAATTGTGCATCATTCAAATATGTTCAAATCATGTAAATTTTATGAATCATTAATCAGTAGGATCTCACTGATAAATGAACAACTAATTGAAATTCAAGTTATATATTTTCATAGAACCAAAATTATATACTATTATTCATAGATATATGTGGGTTATCATATATATAACCTTATAGATAAAAATAAATACCACTTTTAATTCATAGATAATAGATTTTATCTTAACTATCACTATAACATATTAAGACATGTCATAATATATCATCAGATTTTTATAATTTTTATAATCGGGCTTTAAGCCAAGGACTCCTAGGAGTCATGATCTTTACATAATTATATGAATAGAGACCCGCTTTGTCTCGCAAGGAGAGCTTGTTAAAATACAAACAATCATTTATATTTTCTTATATTGAAGAAGATCTCGTTTATCTATCAACTAATTATAGAGTATTTGTATTACGTTTCAGGTCACCTATTTTTAATTACTTGTGAATGAAGTAGGAAAAATATGATTCATAATTCTTGCGGAGAAATTTTGAGATATGTCTTGTGTTTCTAAAATATGTAAAAGCTATTTATGAAGTTTTTAAACATATAGAACTACTCATGGTAAGAAATTATAGAAAAATCAGTATAATTGTACAATTTTAATATTTTCTTTTAATTATAAAGCATGTAGGAACAATTAAATACAAAATCAAGATATGCAGAATATATACTTAAATATTTAAGACATATAGAAATATATATACAAAAATTACAAACATGTAAAAGCATATAATTATAATTTAGAACACCCATGAATATTATTGTAGGAAATCAATTTGAAAACACAATATACATAATATAAGGGTACATATTTCATAAAAGTTTCATGAGGAAGGAATAAGCTTCAAGAAAATCTAGGAATAACTCAGTTATACATTTTTAAGTTCATTACAAGTATAGACTCTCTGTTTCTAAACTCATGCTTCATTAGTTAAAAATTGTTTTTATTGATGATTTGAGAATATAAGTATTTAAAATTAATAAATATTTAAAATAATTTAGAAAAAGGATCAAGTTCAATTTGAGAAAAGAAATAGAGTTTAAATATCCATCCCCT
Source organism: Nepenthes gracilis (assembly GCA_033239525.1). Classification (NCBI taxonomy): domain Eukaryota; kingdom Viridiplantae; phylum Streptophyta; class Magnoliopsida; order Caryophyllales; family Nepenthaceae; genus Nepenthes; species Nepenthes gracilis. Next base: position 2,355,325 of record BSYO01000037.1, read on the forward strand.
ATACTCCGGCCCGTTGTTAAAATACTTAATGTAAAAAAATTAAAATGAACTCAAAATCCCTTGATCTGAAGTGAACTATTAAGATACTCAAAATTGAAATGAACTCAATTAGTATAAGAAAGCGAACTTCCTTTTGTTGTTTCTAACTTTTATGAAAGAAAGAACTCGATTTTTTTCTTTTTGAACTCCTTCTCTCCAAAATCATATAAAAAAAAGAGCTCCGTCTTATGGAGAAAAGAGATCCGGTTAATGAAAATTCAAGAGCTGGATGAAAATCCTTTAGAAGGAGCTCCGTCCTTTAAGAAGGTACTCGTCCTTTGGTACATCCTTTAAATATGCATCAAGCATTGAGTCAGCTCGGTTTGTATAAGGCGAACTCCGAGTAAAAAGAACTCCGTCCAAATATGCATAAAAGAACTATTGCTTTGTTGATGCAACTCTAAAAAGAACTCGTTAATAAAAGCTCTTTGTTAATAAAAAGAACCACAGCTTTTATTGTTAAAAGAAGCAATTTATTTGGCATAAAATATGCATGAGCATTGACTGCTTTTGAGAAAAAGCGCTTCTTTCCGGCTTTTAAAGGTAAGATGAACTCCTTTCTACTCAAAACATAAAGTAACTCCGTTGCGCCTACATCTTTAATAAAATACCGCTTTTGAAAAGAATTGTCTTTAAACAAAAAATGAATCTTTTTAATGAAAAGGAGCTCCGTCCTTAATTCCAGCTTTTGAATGACCCGATCAAAATAATAAAATAACTTTGATCTGAAAAAAAGTTTTTTATTTGATATTAAAGAAAAAATAATTTTCTTGTCTCAATGAACTTCATAAAGGTAAAATTAACTCCGGTTTCAAGAATTATGAAATTCAAGAATCTTGAATGAAAAATGAACGATTTTACATATATGAAATGAATGTCTAACTCACACTTTTAAAGGTAAACGAATCTACGCATGAAAAAGTTAACGTGAAAATGAACCTAATGCATACCTTTGTGGTGCTCTTGAAAATGGCTTTCAAGAAAAGAATGTATTTAGTGGCAAATTGATAGACTTTTGGTGTAATCGAGAATAGATATAGAGTTATTGATGATGTGTGTTATGGGTGAGAGAAAATATATACCTTTGGGAGGTAGATTAAGTGAGATGGGATACCCACTGCACTTATTGTGTAGTAACACAATCTATTATGCACAATTTTGAGAAAATATTGGCGCATGAGTTGTACTTGATGAGACATTCGAGCACAGTTAAGGTAGATTGAAGGTGCCTGACTCGTGCCTATCTGGTGCACATACACTAATTGAGTTATAGAAGTACACTTATGCATTATTTTGGTCATTTTCATGGGAAAGAAAGAGAGAGGAGAGGGAGAAAAGTGAAAGCAGAGAAGAGAAGAGAAAGAAAATAATATTTACATTTTATCTTGTAAGATTTATTAGATTAGAAGGTTAAAATAAATATTTTTAAACATATTCCTTTATCTATTTTAGAATCATTTGATTTTATTTATATTTCTTATTTGATATATATGTATATGACTTTTAAACTTTAACATTTTGAATATTATTATATATATGTGATTGTCACCAAAGGCTTTAGATTTTTTGATTTTAAAGAACATTTGAGTATTTTATTCAATTTGTATAAAATAAGTAAACATTTAAAAAATTATGTTTGTATACATAAATATTTGTAAAATAAAAGTCATAAAATTTATATATTTACCATTATATATAATAGTTCATGCAAGTGTCTCAGTTTGGACTATATTTTAGATTTATGATATGTGTTTGTATTTTTTCATTAGATGAAAGCCTTATATTTGTGTTTCCTCTGGAGTATATTGCTTTATATGTAAAGCCTTGTGTTTTGCTTTTTCCATGGTAGAAGTTTTGTGTTGGTATTATACTTGATATTTGTATTTTTTGGGTAAAAGATTTTATATTTATATTCCATTTTGTTATTTATAGATTTTCATGTAATTAAAAAGTTTTATTATTTGTATTTTTTTTATAAAGAGAAAAATTTTATAATTTAATATAAAGCTTGTTATTTAAAAAAAAATTATTGTATAAAATTGGTGAAATATTATTTTTTGTCGTCCTTAGAATTGGCCTTTAGATTAATAAGTGTGTGAGTCACTGGTTATTGATTCTCAATTAAAATGCTTTAGAATTTTTGAGATTTTATTTGCATGATATTTGATATGATTTAATTAGTTGAGATTGTAGGTTTTAACACAGTTTTTGAATTTATTTGACTTTAGATTTTAAACTTTTGTGTCTTCTAGATTTGAAATATTTGTATGCTTTTATATATTGAATTATCTGATATTTGTATGTGGATTATAATTTTGATATACAAAATCAGATTTGATATTTGATATATTAGATTTTACGTGTATTTTCTTTTTTTTTATATGTATATATCCTGAAATTTAGACTTAAAATTTTATCTTATTTCTAACTCTTTCAAAATAAAGGGTCTGGAGTTCATTTTAGGAGCTTGGACTAGATATAGGATTTGTTTTACGGTTTATATTGAGATTATCCGATCCGTGGTTGAGGTGATTGTGGGCGTTAGAGGAAGATGGACTAAAAACCTTTCTTGAATGGGAGGAAAAACAAAATTAGATTTGATATTTGATATATATGGGATTTCAATTGTGTATTTTCTCGTATTTATTTTCTCTCTTGGAAAATATCACCGGGAGCCGTTTCACTCTTCTTTTGGAGTCGTCTTGGGAAAATTAGAAGGCTTTGTCTCTCTTTTTATTGCTCCTCCTCTCTTTTTTTCTTCCCCTCTTGAGAGGGGCAAAATTTAAAGTGGGAAATGGATAGTTTTTTAGTAGGACTGGCGTCCATCCGGCGGATAGCTGGGAGCTCCTTTAAAGATATTGCGTTATTGTTATTATTTTATTAATTAATTTACAATTGGATTTGTTTGAATTTAAAATTTAAAAGTACATAGCTGTTTTTATATTGGTTGTAAAGTACCTAATTGGCATTTATCATGATGGATAATTGTGAGTTTGTGAACTTGTGAAATTATCTCGAGGAGGGCCTCAGAGCGTGTCTCAATTGATCGGTTTTTCTTAGGGATAGATTGATATGAGTAGATTGGGCATATTTGGAGGCTCTTTTAAGGCGTCTTTTGGCCCTTACATTGAATAATTAAAGATTTGACTAAATGTTTTTGTTATTATTTTATTAATTAATTTACATTTGGATTTGTTTGAATTTAGAATTTGGAAGTAAATAGCTGTTTTTATTATGGTTGTAAAGTTGACAATTACATTTATTAGTATGGATAGTTGTATATGTTTAAAATTATCTGTATTAGATGTTCAATTGATTTTTTTCTTAGGGATAGATTGATATGAGTAGATTAGTACATATTATTAATTTGGTGATTGAATAAGATAGTTTGATCAAATTCTATATCCGCTGTTAGTCTTAAATGTTATGGCTATCTAAGTTTGTTAATTATTTGGTTTGACCCAGTATTTAAATTTTGTTCAATTATGAAAAAGTAAGAGAAAATTTTATTTTGTAATATTTAGTTATTTTTTAATTACTTACTTAAATCAAAATCGTTATAATGATGATAATTTTTTGTCATAAATAGTATTGGAATATGGCCGCATTTTATTAAATATCGGGTCCAAACTTTTATTTTTGATGATCATAAGCTTAGTAGGAGGTTTTTAACTAGTTTGCCGTATGAATAACTGAAAATAAATCGTTTGTTATTGCTAACATATTATAGGTGAGGGGCCGTGGGCCTTTTCATTTTCGGTTCACAAATTTATGGCATTTCTGTATTTTATTTTGAGTAACGTCTCAACATTTTGATTGATCGAAATCTCATACAAGACAACCTTTAGACAACCAATCTCTATCGATCGGAATTTGTACCGACAATCTATCCATTTATCAACTCATGAGTCTTTATCAATATATACTGTCTGACATTTCAACTCTTTAACTGATCTTTTAGCAATTTGTCTCTATATTAAAACAACTTTATTGTCTTATCTTTTGAAAATTTATTTTCTACATTAGTTGAGCCGTTCTAACAGTCCGACTTTAAAATTCTAAATGTACTCTATTAGTCTAGATTCTAATTTTTAAGTCTAATCTTAATATTTTATAGTGGGACCAATTGAAAATTTAAATACAAAAATTAAAATAAACTCAATATTTATATATATAATAAATTATAAAACAATATAAATAAGTAGAAAATTAAACATTTTTACCTATAATAAATCCTACAAGGGATTAGGGAAATTCATTATCTCCCGCCAAACCCAGGACACTGAATTTAGAATTTGGCGCCAAAATACAACCTTTTATTGCAAACGGTCAAAGCATCGCCCACCAAAAAAGGGCGGAATGAGCGGCCAGACGAATCTAACGCTCAGATTCCTCCACGTGGCACATCACAGTTGCACTTTGGCCCTCGCGAAACGTCACACGTGTCGGCATCTAATCACTCTCTCTCCAACGTTTTTCTCACGTCGCAGTCGTTCATTTCCCGCCGTGATTGATCCTGCTGTCCCCCGACCGTCCGATTCGGCGGGAATCTGACACGTTTCCCGCCTTTGTTTTGCTGGACCGTGTCCGTACGAGTTGATCGCCAAACTCCGTTTCGCTCAATTCAACGGTCACTTTTAAACCGGAATAACGGCACTTTGTAATCATAATCAATGAGCTGGCGGAAGCTGTTATTCTGTTCGAATATTGTAGGTGAGGCCGACAAACATGAATCACAGCGAATGATTTTGTGACACGTCGGAATCGACGGGACGTGGTCGATAATCGTGCGGTCCATATTTAAAAGAAAAATACTTAAATATTCCTTCACCGATAATTCATTTATAATCGATTTTCTATATGTAAGTACACGAAGTGACCCCCTAATAATTTTTAATTTTTGATTTCTTTTAAACAATTGCACAAGCATCTTTACTTACATAACCATTACATAGAAAATGATTAAAAATATAAAAAATTCGAAAGGGACCCATTTTATCTACCTGTACGTAGAAAATAATTATAAAATAATTTTATATAAGTTGAATGAATATTACCCTTTTCTGTATATATATATATATGAAAATGAGTTGTATGATAATTGTAAAACGATTATATATTTGATGTGTCAACGGATTTAGGTTATTGTACAGGTTGAGAAGCTGTTCGATCTTCCATGTTAGGTTAAATTTGAGTCGATCTGATTCCCGTTTCTTTGAATATCAATCTTGCGCAATACAACTAAAAATAAAAGGTTAGAGGATTAGCAGGATTCGCTCACCATTATATCATTTGACACTCAAATCAAATATATTTTCAATGAAATAAAAAGATGTGAGGATGTAATAAGATATATGGATGCATATAGTGGGGGATTAGGTGTATGCGTGCGCTCGACTGAGAGACATTTTAGAGGTGCGCTCGATTAATGCGTGACTTATAGGTGTGCCCGATTGAGGGGTGGCTTAAAGGCGAAGGGCAGGAATAAGGCTCCTAGACGGAAGGCAGGTGGCTTGAATAGATGGCTTCCTAGATAAAGGGCAGGCCCTCTGAATGGTAAACGGCTATTAGATGGAGGATGACTCCTGGTTTCGAAACGAAGGGCTCTTGGATGGACTGGAGGATAGGCCTCATGGATACATTGGGTAGGCCTTCTCCCCTGAGGAATACTAGGCAAGACTTTTAGATGGACTGGGCCGGCCTCTTCCTAGGAGAACTGGTGGGCAAAACTCTTGAATAGATGGGTAGACCTTCTCCTGGGAGGACTATGGGCAGGACTCCTAGACAGAGGGCATCCCCTGGACAAAGAGTGGCTCTTAGATGAAGTGTATCTCCTCGACGGAGGGTGGCTCCTGGATTGATGGTAGCTCTTGGACGGTGGGCATCTCCTCGACGCGGGGTTGCTCCTGGATCGAGGCAGGGCCTCCTATATGGAGGATTGGACTCATCCGTTTTTTATCTGCATCTTAGAGTTCTCTTTTCTGGGTTTAATATTCTCCCTCTACTTGTGAGAGTAAACAGGTATTTATAACGCTTGTACCGTTGGGCATCAAGATTAATAGAAGGCTATCCACAGGAATTTGACAGGCTACCATAGAGATCATGGTACCGATTATGACAACTGTCATCAATTAAAAGATTCCTTCTTTATTTGACGTGACTATGGGAGGTGCCCGATATGGCAGTTGCCACTTTAGAAGAGATCGTGCAAATCGTGAGTAAACATTTTTGAAATATCTATTAGATTTGTGCCGACTAGTTATGGTAAGTTTCCTCAGCGTATAGAAAAATGATCATGGATCGTCCTGAAGGGGCTGTTCATGGTAGGCTACTGGGTCGGCTTATACCTTATTAGGAGATCCTAAACTGTGCAATCTCGAACCTTGGGCTGCGGTGGCCTTCTCCTGGATTGTGTTTTTTGGATGACCTTTTTACCATAGGTTTCGATATCCGAGTCGATTTACGGGTAACGAACCCATCAATATGTAATAGTTATATTCTTAGGTTTAAATGTGTATGGGCGCTCGAATATCTGGGAACTAAGCTAATGTCAGCCTAATCCTCCATCAAAATTAAGAGGCTGGCTAATATACACTCTTGTGTGGGCCCACTTGAGATATTATCAAACCTATTAGTTGTTTCTTTTCCTATAATTGAGAAAATCAACTGCTGTATAATAATCATATAATAAAAGTAGTAACTTAATATTAGCCTAGTATAATGAAAAGATGGATAGTTAAGAAAGTATGAGAGAGTGTCTTGGCCTTGGTGTACAAATAGGTTAGAGAGATGTAACGTGTGATGGCATTGTATGATGAATGAAATATTTTGAATTTTTCAATATCCTTGTGAGGTAATTCCCCTAACTCCCTTCCCTTTTCTTTTGTTTCTCTCCCTACCCAAGCCCCCTTTTCCTTTCTACTTCTCTAATTCTTCTCTACTCTTTCTCTACCTGTGTCTCTTTTCTCCTTCTATTAGGTTAGGGTTGACTCTTGGACTTTGCTAATTTAGTCGACCGAATATCATCATATAGACAATGTGGACTCAGATGTCGCTGAGGTGACCATTCAAAGAACTTATAAACTAATTTATAGGTGTATAAACCCTTCAATGTTGAGGTGACTAATTTAGTTGACCTCTTAACCTGGTGATGCTTGGTGTATAAACTTGACTACGATAAATAATTATTTGAATTTTAGGAGTTAGGCTCAATCTAGTGTTAGATTTTAAATCATTTTCTTATAATTATTGTATTTATTGTACATATGAATTTTTAATTTTGGAGCTACTAGAGTATTTTACACAATATTTTATTTGAATGAAATCCGGAAAGATCCTTTTGCACGAGGTTCGCAAGTTAGTTGATCAAATGAAACCATTTGAAAAAAATTTCTCAAAATAGCGATGAGCTAGTAATTTATGCTACAAGGCTAAGAAGAATTTCAGTGCAAACCATAAATGGATCACGAGATGGCCACTTAAGCAACCATGCTTGCTACAAATATTGTGTTCTAGTTCAACGGTTGTATCCGAGCCATTGTTTTGAACACAAAGAGTGCCGACTTGTAGAGAAAAAGGAGAAAAAAAAGATTATGAAACTTTGGGTATCTCTTTGATATCTAATTTGTGTTTCATCCATTACTAAGCTTGGATATATTATTCATACTTTGACTATAGAACATATTATTCTGGGTTATTCATTTTTCTTATTGTATATGCTCTTGTTTAGTTGTTTGGGTATTAGTATTTACCGACTATTCACATGTATTGTGATTGTCAATATGTTCTTCAAAGGGGATACTTAAAACTAAATCTCATTATAGTAAGGAGTTTTTCAAACATAAGATCATGTACTTTCTTTTTAGTTAAAAAATGTTTTCACATAAAATTGATTATATAACTTATATATTTGATTATACATTTTATTTATTGTTCCTTGTGTTTGATAAGGAGAGAATGATAGCTGAAAGTATCAGTTGATTTAAATTATACTATACCATGTGAATCTCAACACTTGGAGGGCATATTAAGTGTATAGTTATAGTCGATCTGTTATTTCGATTATAAGACATTGCATACTCGGTTGTCAAGCTAAGGAGCATTAGATACAAGCGAAGGAAAATAATGTTGTTGGTTGATCCGATGATTGAGGTTGGGATCTTAACAAGAAAGAAGTCATGGTTTTGCTCCTTTTGAATGGATTCCCATAACCCATTTCAACCATGATCATTTTAAGATGCATATGTGGAACTCTATATTATGCTTCTATAATTGAACAACATCAATGAAAATTTTGAATTTTCTCAATATGCATTAGCTAAATCTTGTTTGTATGTTCCAAAGGTTCAAATTTTAGTTGTGCTTGCTTTGAAATTTTAATTATTGGAGATTGGAGTTAAAAGTACTTTAGTGATTTGGTTGATTTTGAATTTTTATTATTAATCTTTTATAAGAATATTTAAGATAGACTTTTACCATTGCATTTGCTACTTAAAAAATTTATATCCTAAACATTATAAAAACGCTTATTAGATATTCAACTTTCATATGCCGTATTTAAATGTTTGAGAAATTGTGACTTGGTTCTACGTTGCGCTAGGCTTCATAGCCCATGCGGTTCTCTTATACCCATTAGATCTTAATCCAATTGGGTAAATTTTAAAATTAAAAAATATTTTAAAAATATAAAATTAATATATTTTTTGATATTATTTTTTTTCATACTAGTATTTAAATATTTTAACATCTTATAAAAAAACCTTAATAAAAATACTTACACACCATATTATTTTAATATATTAAATATTAGCGGTTGGATCGCAAATGATTCAACGGTTAGGAGGTAGCATCACAATAGTGTGCATCGGAGCCTCGCTGAGTACATCTTCCTTATCATAGGAAAGAGTTAAAAAGTGAATCATATTGACAGAATCAATCATCCATTAGAGATCGGGAAAGGTTGTGTCTATAAGCAAATGAAATTATTATATTGTATATCCAAAGTTGAAATGTATTTGTTGTGAAGACCAGGCAAGGGGTTATTGAGTGCGGATACATAGATTGCTTTGGTTGATTTTTATTTCATAGCTTTATGAATTTGAATAAATTATATTTTTTAATATTTATTTTTTTATTTGATATAATAAATGACCATATGAATAATAATTTTGTTAACTTATATAAGTTAAATCAGGTACCAAAAAATATCAAATATTTTGAAAACTTATATATTGGGGAATAGATTTCAATTTTGGAAGGTTAATTACCTATGCAAATTATATAATGAATAAAAATAATACAATGCATTAGTTATTGTAATAAATATATGCTCATATATTTGAAAAATTGAAGCTTGATTAAATTTGCGTGGTTAACACCATTTTTTGACAGAATTTAATAGAAATTTCAATTCTTTTCTATTCTAAGTGAAATTATTATTCTAATGTTTAATTATTCTTGTATTTATAATAACAATTTTCAAATAAAAAAACCAATACCTTCCTTATTTTTCTATTCTTGATTACCGAGAATAAATATTGCAATATAATTTTTTTAGTTAACTATATTATAAATATGACCTGGTCAAAATTAAATTTGGGCCGAATATGTGTTGGATTTTGAGTTAGATTAAATACGGCCTGATCATTCTAACAAAGAATCATAATTATGATCGTCTATAATTCAAATCAAGTTGATTCAAGCTAGAATTTGGGCTTTTTTTTAGGTATTTTTATGTAAATTTATATAAAAATATAAAATATTTTTAAAATTATAATATATAAATTAAAGTATTACCTAGGTTTATATATATATAAATGAATAATCCTTATAACAAAATTGTTAATTATATGCAAATATAATATGTTGAAATAGTATTTTAAACTTGATACGTCCTGAAATTAAATTTTGAACGGGTTTACGTGACGTCGATCTTTGAATCCGGCTCCGTCCATCGAGTTTGAGTCCTACACACCACTAAGACAAATGAAATGTTAGGTGCTGACGGGATGTTATCCCACTGAAAATACTCTGATATTCAAATCAGAGAAGGTAGAAAAAAGGATGTAATGAAGATGAGAAATAGAGAGTGTTTGTAGGGATGATTTGGCTCTCATTGGGAGAGGTTAATGCCGCTCGTGAGGAGCGTCGTATGAGATCCCAAAATCAAATGGCTCAAAGTGTTGACCGAAATACAAAATATAGACCGGCTCTTAAGCTTGAAATTTAAACCGGCCACCTTAAGCCTCAACCAAATTCAGCCTCTCCTTAGTACAAAATAAGTCCGGCTCCACCCTTGTTAAATCAAGACCGGCCATGTGAAATGACTGACCAGTTTTGGAAGTAAGAGTCGACCGGCAGCTTTGGCAATAAATGATTTTATAAGGAGCAGTTGGCCGAAATAAATTAATACAACTAAATACAAAAGTAAACTTTAGAATTTAGTTAGAAGTCAATTAGGCGGCGACCAAATGGGAAAGGTAAACTAATCTGGTTACTCCCACCTACTGTCTGCAAATAAGTATGGGAGTAAGTGACTTACTTCACCCAAACCCCTCTTCTATATAAACTCTACACTTGTTGGTGCACAGGCAAGCAGAAGGAAGAGAGTGATGGGAAAAAGCTTCAAGACGGTAAAAATCTAGTAATCAACTCTTAGGCAAGTTACCTCGGACGCTGTTTTTAAATTCATGCTTTAAGAAATATTGCAAGTTTATCCCCTCGTTTGATGATCATGATTTAATGTAAGTATATGCATGTTTGCATTACAAGTTTATCTGATTCTTGATGATCATATGTTACGGTATGTATGATATTTGTTCTGATCATTGATTTAAAGAAGAATATCTGTTAACCATGTTTAAAAGAAGTTTGATTTTCCTTGATAAAGAATCAAGTTCGGTTTTTCCCATAATGAAAAATTGAGTTCGGCCCTCCCTTGTATAAAGATGAAACCGGCCACCTTTGAAGATGAAAATGAAATCGGCTCCCTTAATATGAAATGAACTCCGACTTTAAAGGGAAATGAACTACGACTTTTGAACTCCGCCTTTTGTTAAAAAGAACTCCGTCCTTTTGTTGGAAAAAGAACTCTGACTTTAAAATGAACTCCGGCCTTAATAAGAAAATGAGCTCCGGCCTTAATATGAAATGAACTCCGACTTTAAAGGGAAATGAACTCAGGCTTTTGAACTCCGCCTTTTGTCAAAAAGAACTCCGTCTTTTTGTTGGAAAAAGAACTCCGGCTTTAAAATGAACTCCGGCCTTAATAAGAAAATGAGCTCCGACCTTAATGTAAAATAAACTCTGGCTTTTAATGAACTCCGGCCTTAAAATGAACTCCGATCTTAATGTGAAATGAACTCCAACTTTTAATGAACTCCGTCCTTTTGTTGGAAAAAGAAGTTCGGCATTAAATTGAACTCCGGCCTTAATGTAAAATGAACTCCGGCTTTTAATGGACTCCGTCCCTTGAGGAAAATGAACTTCGACTTTTAAAAGTACTCCGACTTTAAAAAAAAAGCATTCCGAATTTATGAAACTTTGACTTTTAAAAGTACTCCGTCCTTTGAGTAAAAAGCACTCCGTCCCGTTAGTGAAAAGCACTCCGTCCTTTGAGTAAAGCACTCCGTCCTTTGAGTGAAAAGCACTCCGTCCCGTTAGTGAAAAGCACTCCGTTCCTTTGAGAAAAAGCACTCCGACTTTTGTCAATAAAGAACTTGGCTTTGAACTCCGACTTTTGTTAAAAGAGAACTCCGGTTTCTGTCAAAAAAAATGAGAAAAAAAACTCCGGCTCGTATTGAAAATACACTCGGCTGGTGTTGAAAATGAACTCCGACTTCGTACTAAAAATGAATTCCGGCTTGTATTGAAAATGAACTCCGACTTCGTACTGAAAATGAATGTCGACTTGTATTGAAAATGAACTCCGACTTCGTACTGAAAATGAATTCCGACTTGTATTGAAAATGAACTCCGACTTCGTACAGAAAATGAACTTCGACTTTACTGAAAATGGCTTTCAAGAATGAAGTATTTCTGTTTCTGTTATTTTAAGACTCGGGACTGACTACAGTCCGGATAGGTTCTCCGGCATGCCTTAGGACTTTTCAGTGGTAATCGAGGATAACTTTGTCCATGGAATTATTTGTGGTCCGCCCTACCCTCGGGGCGTTACGGACAGGAGGAATTACCGTTATCGGCCTACCTTCGGGTGGTATACCGTACCGATCCCGTGAGATGGGATCCCCATATGACAGTTATCGGTCTTAGATTGTGTAGAGTGAACACAATCCATTCTCGATTATTCGCCCCATCAGCTAGTAGGGTATACTGGCAGGGTTTGTACCGATATAATATGAAGTACCGTTTACCGTTTTACAGATATGTTATGTTACCGTACCGATTACCGATATGTTATGTTACTGTTTACCGTTTACTGTACCGATTAGCGATTCTAAAGTATAGTATTGTTAAGATATGTTTTCTCTATATCTTGGACTGTATTCTTATTAACCGTTCTATTTATACATAGTTACATGACCGTTCTGCATTATCGTTTTACTACTCATGTGCATGTACCTTGCTCGGCCTTGGCTCACTGTTTTATATTTTTTCCCCTACAGATAAAGCTTTAGAGCTTGTGCCTGGCGAGTTAGAATGATTAGAGCTTGTCTAAAGGATTATTAAAGACCTCGAAAGCTTATTTTGGAGAAATATTATTGTAATGGCTTGTTGGACTTCTATGGTTAAATATTTTTGGCTATGTATTCGAAAATGAATATTTTGGAATGAATATGAATGCTTCCGCAAGTGTTAGAATAACTTCCGCTATATTTATTATGATTAAAAGTATATGGGTCATAGATGGCATCTGTGATCCTGTGTTGCACCCAATTGGTTTAGTTTGGGTTTTCAATTATGTTATGAATGACAAAATAAAAAAAATCCGTTCCGTCGCACGTCGATTCCTGGATTTCGATTTTCGGGAGCCATAGAGACAGGGAGTACAGAGAGTATCGGCGTCCTGAAAGCGTGAGAACTTGAGAGGACGTCGGGCTAACTCTGCGGGATTCCTCTGAAAAAAGGAACGTTAATGTCAGAGTGATTCAAATAAGTACACGTGCAATTTTGCTCTCTCAGAAAGCGTGTATGTAGTGTTGACTCCATGGCCTTCTTATAGTTGAAAGGTTGAGAATCCTTCCTTAGGAAGGAGTGCGGGATTTCAGTGCTCTGCTGAAACAGCTTCCATTCTTGGCGGTGGTATTAATGGTGGAAACAGCCCATTGGGAGGTTCTCCTTCATTCTGTGCTTTATAATGGTTAGGGTTTTATAGCAGACAGGGGACAGAATCTGACGCTTTTCTCATAGGGTGAGCGCTGAATCTGTTGGTGATCGTTATTGTGGAGGTTGCCTTCTCGGGGAGTGTAAAATCAGGAAAGAAAGCTGTTGCAGGTTAAGTTGGGCCTGACCCATGTAAGGCTTATTCAAGTGGAGGTCTGTTACAGCGCTGCTGGTCAATAGAAATGTTGACTGCTCCTGACGCCAGTCGTCCATCCTTATGCTGGCTTCATTTGCCTTTTATTCGGTCAACAATTCGCATTGATCGTCTAGGCTAATGTGTGGGCCTTCGTGGATTTGGACCGTTTCACTTTCCTGGGCCAGTCCACTATGGGAGTATTCCTCATTCTTGGGCCAATTCACTATGGGAGTACCCATCAAAACTTGATATTTGTTTGAGATTAAAAAAATGTGTTTGTAAAAAAATTTGTAACCCTAACTGAGTTGGCCAACACTGGTCACTTTCACTAGTAATCGTATATAATCTAAAAAAATTAATCAGATATAATTTTTTGACAGTAATTGTTCATCATATTTATATATTTTGACCAAATTTTAAAAATTTTAATTCGGTTAGATCAGATAACCCGATTTTAATCAAATCTATTCTATATTGTCTAATATATATTAAAGTATTTTTTTTATTGTAAGGATAAAAATTAATTAAAAATAAATTTATTAATTATTTATTTTATTATTGTATATAGATCAATAAAATGTTAATTTATAATTTAATTTATTTATATCAAGTGATTAACAAAATAAAATAAGTATTATTAACTTTTTTTTATTTTATTCTATTTATTAAATGTAATAATTTTATTACTATTATTATTTTATTGTAACAATAATATAGAATTGTAAGAGTCAAGGTGCAAAGTTTCGTTAACTATGGCTCAATCGCGAGTTGCTACAGTGACTGGCTGTGAGCGGAGACAGGCAGCGGCCATCCCGCGAACGTGTTTTCTGATGAGATTCATGTGATCGTGCGACAAAGACGGCCATCTCGTTGCCCCCACATGGTGCATTTACGTTTCTCGAGTCTTACACGTGTCTATTTATAAGCTGTCCGCATTCCGTGGGATTGGGGCCCTTATATTTTCTAGAGAGATATAATGGATACGGTATAATCTAATATTCAGTTAAATAAACGCCCCAATACTTAGTTTGATAAAAAACTTAAATGTCAAAGGCTTAACAAAATGTACCACAAAACCAATCAGGCAATAACACTCAACGTTTGAATCAAAAAGGTAAAATCTGAATATTCAGACATTAAAATATCATAATGAGCAGTGCAAATAACATTGAATCTGGAAATTAGATGGCCCCATTATTAAATAGAATCGGCCATTACACATTACTGGTAATATTTCTCATCATTAAATTGAAATGGCGTCATATGCATGTATCGATCTCAGGTGTCGACTTACCAAATGGTGCCTATATCTATAAATCAAACATCTACTCCAAAAAAGGGGACGGAGAAAAAGAGAGAGAAAAAAGATTACTCAATCAAACGAGTATATAAAAAAAGTATAGCCATTCAAATAAATACTCATCATCATCCTCTTTCATTCTTTGCATTTTTTCTCCTTTGCATCTTTTTAAATCATTACAAAGATTACTAATTTGAGTATCGGATGATATATTGAGGAGCGGGTCTCATATACCTCTTACCACATATTTATTTTATTATGGTACGTAAGATTTTGATTTACAATTATGAAGATCAAACTTGTTTGCATTTGAATATTTAGGTGAAGTAGTCAACTCCCTTATTTGTATGATAATTTGAATTCTCGAGATGCATCAAAATAAAATGACTTATTTTTATATTTTAATTATTTATTTTTAAATAAATAATTATAATTTAATAAATTTAAAAAAATTAATTATTTTAATATAATTAGATTATAATCATTTATTTATAAAGAATAATTGTATTCATTTCTTTAAGAAATAAAAACTGCTAAATTCCCATTACATAGGTTGAGATTATAATACAAAATTTATTTATTTATTTTTTTAAACTTATTATGAATCTCTAACATGTTACATAAAAAAAAAATAAATAATTACAAATAATGTCATTCAGCCTTTGTAAAAATTTCATGCTCCCCTAGCCTTGTCCAAGATAACGTGGGAGTATGACAAGACAATTCTGTATCTTTGGCATCACATTCTGCTGTGATCCTATTTCCTTGATGCAACTGAGCAAATCCACATTCCTTTTATTCTTGCAAATTTGTTGAAAAATATTTTTTCATGAATGCCTCAACGAATACATCTCATAAGATTTGTTTGTTGTCAAGTCTCAAAATCCTTTTCTTCATTGACCATCAATAATTCGCTTTTCCTTTTAACTTGTGAAAGGCAAATGATACTTTTTTTCTTTCTTTGAGTAACGAATGACCTCAAAGACCTCCTAAATTCGTCAGATCCAAGTCTCCACCTCAGTGAAATCTAAATATCTCATAAATCCGGCACCTACTCATTAGTGAAGCAATCATATAGTCTTGTGGGCACCCTTCAATTTACGATGGCCAGCTCCGGATTCTGCTATCTTTGAGTCATAGATTCCATCACATCCCACATTCTTGCCATAATAGCAAAGTGCACGTCATGTTTTTGAGTGAGAACTCAATCATTCTTGATCAGCCGACTTTTTTAAACATATCATGAGATAATTGATCAATTTAAAACCTTAAATCAAATAAGATACTTTTCTTATAACTTTTTCTGATAACATAATCTGTCACGTCTCTGGTCTAGAAATTAAATTCACTCAATTCATAACCTATATTTATCTTATTCAGAATTTTAATTAAGAATCCACCAACTTAAACTTATAAGCTAACATCGAGCTGTATACCTACAAGTCAAATACTATTAAATGAATTCAAAAATAAAATAATAATTCAAACTATAGGACACAAATATCACATATGAAAGTGGCTCAAAATATCAATAATTATAAGACATTGAATTACATATAAGAAAGAATATATTAACTAATATTAGAATATTAAATTACTTTAAAATTTAAAAATTAGACTTAAATATCATCATCATGAAATAGCATTGCCAATTGGAATACAATATAATCAAAATTTATTAAAATTTAACATTTTAAGTTACATTTTTTGTTTCAAATAATACATTAATATATTTAATATTTCAACACTCTACACTATTTATTGATTCGCCATCCTTCAAAGACCATCATTTGCAAGGTAACCCAAATCATCTAATGATTCGCCATCCTTCACAGATGATCACTTGCAAGTTTACCTAAATCATCTAATCTGAAAAGTTCAGCAACTAAAAGTAAAAATGAGCTAATTATTTAATAAGATATATATAATTTTTATATATAAACATATATCGAAGGAACATATTGGATGATAACGTGATCAAATATAAAAAAGGCTATAGCATCATCTTACAAACATATCATACATAATTCAAAATTGATATTCAATTATATCAAATTGTACAAATATATAATCAAAATTGACCGTCCAACAACATGCAAAGCAAATCGCAACCACTGTCTCCACTGTAGCACAAATCCGTCACTCCATTACTGAAATCAGTTGATCGCTCAACCGAATCGAGCAAAATTGGTTAGTAAATCCTTCCTTGCTTGTGGCTTCTTCATCTGTTACTGTTTACTCTCCACCACTGCTTTGGCAATTGCAACCTTAAATTCCAACCCACGCCTCACCCAACACGCTACCATCACCACCGGGCGTCACTATCGCTCTTCATCTTCACCTTCACCAACCCGGAATCCCTTTCTTCGCTGGTTCTGTACCACCACATGTAACTCAAATCCCCATTTCAGTTCCCCCCACAGAACAAATTCAGCACCAACAACAATGTCCCACTAACAGCACTGATAATTCTGGATGCTCAAATTTCTACTGCCTATCACCTTCCAAACAATTGTTACACACCATGGAGGTACCACTGCACTCTACTTCTTCCTCCATTTTCCCTCTACAATTTCCTGTTGAAAGGGCCACCTGCCCTAAGCTCCTATTACGAATGCCTGTGTCGTTACCAACAACCTTCGGTGAGGAAAGACCACCGGTTGTACTGAAGACTGTGACGATATTGGAAGCCTTCAGTATGGGCAAATTGGTGGAGGAAAAAGTGAATACCAGCCAAATAAGTTATCATCACCTCTTACCCACCATGGTTTGCAGAAAGTCTGTTTCAACCTCGTCCAAGTGCCCTTCGTCCGAATCGCTAGAAAAGATATCCACATCTGTTGAAATAGTCTCAATTCCCGAACGAGGTCTGTGCCTTAAGTGGGATGAACGATTCACACCAGGATACCAAGGTAAGGCCCCCAAATTTTTATCTATGATGTGTGGGGAGGGTGACTCTATTCTACTTGTCACGACAAACTCAGAAACCCAACTCTATAGAACAATTGGAGTTTGTGTCACCACCGCCCAACTCTTAAAAGGGAAATCAATTCCTCTATTGCCAGACAAATTTGGGTGGCGTGATTAGGCCTGAGTGTATTGGACTATTGATCCTATTGGAGTGTGGTCTAGAGCATTCTGGTTGCAGAGTGATAATTTTTAGTGCCCGTTCTCTTCTCCATGTGAGCGAACACTTTCTTCCTTGTAGCGAATTCACCCACTTGTTTCTTATCACCTCTCTGATTTTTGGGTCACCTTGCTTGTTTTTCTATGCCGAATTGAGGAGTGCTGGATAAGCTTGCTAGAGGAGCAATTGGGAGGACCTTTTGAAGAAGACCTTGAAAATAAGCAGTTGGGAGATGGTGCTCCTTGGAGTGGCTTTGTGCGGGACAAAGTCTATTTCATGATAAATTCTGACTTAATGGCTAGCATGTTTTCTTTGCCTGCAATGTTAGCCAATGTGATAATCCATCCAACTTAGATGCTGTTTCGTGTGCTGTATATTGTTAACCTTACAATTTTATTGTTCCTCGATGTGAAGACTGGCTTGCTCCCTGGGTGGGCTTTTCGCTTGCTTCTCTTGTCAAAGAGAATACATTCCATCTTTGTGCTTCGTCTCTTCAATGACTATGTTGTAATGACACTTCTTTATGCTGCTTTAGTTGGCTTTCTTTATCAAAGATGGCATTGGGGGTTGATAATGTTTGGTTTGGTTGTGTCCGTAAAGATGAATGTATTCCTCTATGCTCCACCTTTATTACTCCTATTAAAGGCTTTGAATATCAGTGAAATGATATGGGCTCTAATTGGAGCTACAACAGTACAAATCCTGTTGGGATTGCCTTTCTTCGTATCACATCCGAAGGCATATATAACCGAAGCAGACGATCTTGGATGTGTTTTTTACTTCAAATTGGTCCCTGAACCGATTTTTGGGTCGAAGTTTGTAGCCTCTTTGTTGATTGTCCATCTCGGGTTACTTTTGGCTTCTGCTCATTACAAATGGTGCACACATGAGAGAGGAATTGTCAAGTTTTGGCGTGTAATATATGCGTCCATGAAGCTAAATCAGCAGCTTTACACGACTTCAAAAGCACTAAAGAATGACCATATCCACAGATTGTGGCAGCTGGGAGATGAACTTCGCGGGCACCCAAGAGTCTCAGATGATCATCAATGGTTACTGGTTACTTCTAAGCTTGCTGAGCAGACAAAGTTTAAAGGGGAACGGAAGCCCAGTGTGCTCACCAACTCGGCCACCACTTACTTCCAATTGACCATCACACCCGTTTTAGAACCATCCCTGGAAGGTGATTCAACCACATTGCTACCTCAAAATCCTCTATTCCTTGCTGTTAGCTTCACTATCATTACAGCCCTTGGCAGTTTACTCTCCACCTATGTAGATGTTGTCATTGTTCCCAAAGGGTTGCCCCCACATCACAAGATTGATAACTACGGTCCCTTACAACCACATCCAGCCCCTATTGATGTAAAGTCTTGTTGGTATCCTCATTTCCTGAAAACAAGAACTGAGAGAATGATCTACGAAATGTTGGACGAGTGGCTCAACTGGCCTAGCACCAGCCTTGATGCAAACAATGCCGTGGCGATCAAAAGCGTCAACTGGTGGAGTTGGCCGCTGACGTTTCGGAGTCTCAGCCGTTCTTGCAATTTGATTAGCTCCTCAGATTTCGGAAGACTTTATGAAACAATCCGGTCATATCCCAAGTACTCGTTGAATGGCACTCACATACACCGGAGGAGGCCACGAGGGAAGCTATTGTTGACTTTCGCTAGAATTTTTTCAACTTTCAACTTTGAGGATAAGGTTATTTTTTATGGGGATGGCAATGTTACAGGCCTCCTTACTCCGGGCCCAATAATCCCTCCTGTTGATTTCGGCCCAAGCAATCCAGAGCCCACTGTTTCCGGCCCATCAAACTCAGCCGGCCAACTTGCTCGTTTGACTCAAGTTCCTTCCAAATTTCATGATTATTATTCATCCTAATAGTTATTATTATTATTCTATTGGTTATTAATACTTGTCATACATGCTAGTTATTATTATGTTCTGTGTTGCCTCACATGCTTTCGGTTACAGGGAAAGTATCTTATATATGTACTTGAGTTGAGGAATGAAGTAAGAAGAGTATTACTCTCTCTATCTTTACTCTCACGCTCTCCCTGTCCTCTTTGATCTTCTTTGTCTTCCTCTCGATTCCCGTTTCCCTTTCCCTTCTTCCCCTAATCCCCCTACCCCGCTCACGCTCTCCCTCTCTCCCTCGACTGTGCCCCCCTCTTTCTCGATTTCTTTTCTGCCAGAGCTTCCCTTCCCCCCACAATCTCCTCGCTCTGTCGTCGATCTCCAGTGTGCGGTCATGGAGCACGCATCAGTAAAACATTAATTAAGCGCCAATTGGCCTAACTTATTTCAATTTAAAACTTTATTGACCTTAAAAAATTATCACTTTAATTAAATTAATTATCATTAAAAAAATATTTAAGATCTATGCCTTACACTTTTAAAACGATATCAACTATTATAATATTATTTAGAATAATCATGATAAAAATAAGAAAAAATGCAGAAATGCATTGGACTGTTTGGTTTCCCTAATTAATAGGATTTTTAATTACAGGATACTTAATTTGTATAATATAATTTTATAAATTATGGGAGGAAATAAAGAAAATTACCTTAAATGTATTAGTATAAGTAGGAAAATAGGACAAATATCTCTCTAGTTTTTACCATAAATAACTTTCCAAAATCTTTAAAACAAATTACCATCTCAAATCAGTATCCAAATAAATAATTTAGATAAATATGATTTATGAAATTATTTATATATTTAATTTTATCTAAATTATAAAAAATAGGTATAAATCTCACTCTATTTTATTTTTTATTTTCACTTTTTCACATCAAAAATAATAATTTTAATATAATTATTTATATAATTAATGTACGAATAATATTACTTAATAATTTATATATATATATTTTGTTTTATAATAAGTGCTCATTTTTTTTTATTTTTAAAGCAAAATAAATTCATATTATTTTTTTACAAGTTTAGAATATATCAAAATTATCCTAAAAAATTATTTCTCAATTAAGAAAAATTTATTGGACTAACTTATAATTATTATGCTTATATTTTCTTCAAATGGCCGTATGAAACGAATTTTGTGTTTTTTCCTCAAAAAAGGAAAATAGTAAAGGTATTTTAAAAAATCATGAACCTGATAAATCAGATCAAAATTGATTAAATTAAACCCAAAAAATAGGGTTTTTGGGTGATGTATTAAAATTTATAGGGTTTTGGTTTAGTTTTTAGTTAATAATTTTTGAACGAGCAGATACTCGAACCAACAATATATAAATATATGTTATGTCCCGACTCCCTAATTGTTGTACGGATTAGAGAGCCTTTCAATCTTCCGTTGTGGGTTGATCTGGATCGGATTCGGTCTCCGTCGCTGATAACCAAAAACCTGCAAAACACGAACCACAAACAAGAGGTCAGAGGATAATGAGGGGCTATCCCCCGTTGACACTCTGACGCTCAAATCAGATATTTTTTGCAATAAACGAAGAAATACACATTTAAAGGTAAACGTGATGAGAATGCAAAAATACAGTGATGAGGGGAGTGTGAGAGGGATGTATTTTAAGACTTGAGCTCCATGAATATGCCCGGTAGAGGGTGGATTACCTGTACGCTCGCGGAGGGCGGCTTGTAGGTGTGTTCGGCAGAGGGGTGGCTTATAGGTGCGTACGACAGACGGCGACTTATAGATGCACCCACGGAGGGCGGTTTATAGGTGCGGCCGACAGATGGGTGGCTTATAGGTGTGCCTGTGGAGGGCGGCTTGGGGTGCGTCCGGTAGAGGAGCGGCTTATAGGTGCGCCCAGTAGAGGGTGGCTTATAGGTGTGCCTATGGTGGGCGGCTTGGAGTGCACCCGGCAGAGGAGCGGCTTATAGGTGCACCCACGGAGGGTGGCTTGGAGGTGCGCCCGGCAGAGGGGCGGCTTAGAGGTGTGCCCGGCAGAGGGGCAATTTAGAGGAGAAGGACTAAGTTGTGCTAGTGAGTAAATGTTCTAGTTACCTGAGTAGATATTAACTCTTAGACAATTGACTTCGGGATAGAGGGATCGTGACACCAAGACGAAGGGCTAAAGGCCTCCTGACTGGTGGAGGGTTGAGGGCCTCCGGACGGCGGAGGGTTGATGGCCTCCAGACGGGAGGAGGGCTAAGGGCCTCCTAGTGGCAGAGGGCCGATGGCCTCCATGCCTCCTGGAAGGAGGAGAGCTCTGCGCCTCCTAGATGGAGGACTGAGGGCCTCCGGACAGGAGGAGGGCTGAGAGCGTCCTAGCGGCGAGGGCCGAGGGCCTCCGGACTAGAGGAGGGCTGAGAGCCCCCTGGCAGGTGGAGGGCTGAGGGCCTCTGGGACTGGCGGAGGGTCGAGAGCCTTTGGACGGAAGGAGGGCTGAGAAACCCTTGGCGGCAGAGGACCGAGAGCCTCCAGATCGGAGGAGGGATGAGGGCCTCTTGGCAGGCGGAGGACTGAGGGCCTCTGGAATTGGCAGAGGGCCTAGGGCCTCCAGACAGAAGGAGGGCTGAGAGCCCCTTGGAGGCGGAGGGCCGAGAGCCTCTGGACCAGAGGAAGGATGAGGGCCTCTGGCAAGGTGGAGGGTTGAGGCCTCTGGGGCTGGGCAGAGGGCCGAGGGCCTTCGGACGGAAAGAGGGCTAAGAGCCCATTGGCGGCAAAGGGCTGAGAGCTTTCAGATTGGAGGAAGGATGAGGGCCTCCTGGCAGGCGGAGGGGTAAGGGCCTCCTAATTGATAGAAAGCTGATGGCCTCTGGACGGGAGGAGGGCTAAGGGCCTCCGGGCGGCAGAGGTCTGACGGCCTCCAAACGAGAGGACTAAAAGCCTCAAGAACTGGAGGTGACTGAGGGGCCTCAGATGGGCGGAGAGCCGGGGGCCTGTTGGATGAGAGGAGAGTCGAGGGTCTCCTGGCCGTTAGTTTGCTCTCATTGGAGATTGGCTAGTAACGGCTATGCTATTCTCCGAGCCATATGGAGCATTATGAAGCTTCTTTGAGCTTCTCCAACTTGTCCTTCAATGCATAAGGGTGCTTGCTTTTATAGTGGGATTTACAGATGTTTTGTTTCTTAAAAAGCAATGTGGGACTATTAATTTGAAAGTAATATGTTGGATTATGGGCTTGCTGTGGGGCCTAGCCTATTGGCCCATGGTTATTGAACCCATCACTAGCCTCCCATGCCGGTGGACTGAATTTTCGGCCTCTGGTATGGTCATGATGGGACGAGACTGGTCATATTGTCCCCTTGACCTAGATTCATTGACCAAAAAGTTTAAATCTAGAGAGTGGAGGGAACCAGATTGATGGTAGACCTGCTTGGTGGACCGAATCACTTGATTCGGATAACAGAACAGAGGCGAAAATATGGTTGTCCGATTTTGTTGACCAGCGAAGTGCTCAAATTTGGAGAGCAATTTAGAGCTGAAAAGCTTCTTTGACTGGTGAAGTGCTTGAATTAGGAGAGCAGTTCGGAGTCCAAAAGCATTGTTGATCGGTGAAGTGCTCGAATCCGGAGAGCGGTTCGGAGTCAAAAATATTTGTTGACTAGATCCGTTGAATGGCAAAGTGCTCGAATCCTGAAAGCAGTTCGGAGCAGAAAATCTTTGTTGACCGAATCCGTTGACCAATAAAGTGCTTGAATCCGGAGAGCAGTTCGGAGTCAAAAAGTATTGTTGACCCGTGAAGTGCTCAAATCCGGAGAGCAGTTCTGCGCTGGCAATCCTTGTTGATGGAAAAAGTTGACCGGCAAAGTGCTCGAATCCGGAGAGCAGTTTAGAGTCGAAAATCCTTATTGACCGGATTCGTTGATCGATGAAGTGCTCAAATTCGGAGAGTAGTTCGAAGCAAAAAATTCTTATTGACCAGAAAAGTTGACCAGCGAAGTGTTCGAATCTGGAGAGCAGTTGAAAGCCAAAAATTCTTATTGACCGAAAAAGTTGAACGGTGAAGTGCTCGAATTCGGAGAGCAGTCGGAGTCAAAAAGTATTGTTGACCAACGAAGTGCTCCAATCCAAAGAGCAGTTCTGAGCCGGCAGTCTTTGTTGACCGAAAAAGTTGACTGATGAAGTGCTCAAATTCGGAGAGCAATTCTGAGCAGGAAATATTTGTTGATCGGAAAAATTGACCGGCAAAGTGCACAAATCCGGAGAGCAGTTGTGAGCAGAAAATATTTGTTGACCGGATCCGTTGCGAGCCTTTCAAGTCTTAGGTAAGACCCAGGTGTGCGCAGAGGGAAGATCCTAGGCTTGAGATTAGATCTCTCACTGTAACGACGAGCTTTGAGTGGTCGGGAGGTGACTTGGCTTAAGATAGCTGATCGTTCGAGCTGTAGAAAGAGGATGCACCTTGCGCTCCTTGGAAAGGCTCTTGCCGTTGGCGAGTCAACCAATGGGATTAGGAGTGAGGAGCCCCCAGGAAGCTCAATTGGAAAACTGGGGATCCTTTGACTCTCGGATCGAGCAAATGGGTCGATATCGTGACCACGGCCAAGCCTGGGATCCCGATCTCTGTGACTCCTTCTTTGAGGATGCCGCTTTGCTTTCTAGTGGAGTGTTAGGACTGCTGGTGTTAACTTGCGTTGGATCCTGATCATTCCCGTGAAGGAAAGTTAAGCCCTGAGGAGATGCGGTTGTCATCTAAGCCTTCTGGCCTTGGACGAACATGTTTGGTTGGTTGCGCTCGCCCCTGCAAAGAGGAGGTCATGGCGCTGAGAAGATGAGGTTGCCGGCTAAGCTTGGAAGCTATCGTTACCGGGATTTTGCTAGTCTGGGCTGTCACCCGCATGTACCGTCAATGCTCGATCCTTCTTGAGGACGTCGTAGCTTTCATGCATCTGATCCTGGTCCGCCGACCGTCGTTGACTGATGGTGCTCTCTCCTTCGGGAGGAGGTTGCCGCACGCGTGCTGAAAAGCCCCCTAAGGTTTTGAGTTTAACCATACATGGGCTGCTCGGTGACGGGACTGAGGTTTAATTCAACCGCTTATGAGCCACCTAATGACTAGGGTTTAATTCGACTGCTTATAGGCCACTTGTATGACCAAGGTTTAATTCGACCGATTATGGGCCGCCTGGATGACCAGGGTTTAGTTAGGACTACTCATGGGCCGTCTGGATGACCAGGGTTTAGTTACGAACGGGTGAAAATCCGCCCGACTTAGAGACAGTCTAGGTCACATGACTTTATGCAGTATTATGTGATCACTCGTATGAGCAGATAATATTTCTATCCTATTAACGGAAATATGATTCAAGCAAGCAGTATGGTATATGCAAGACTTACCTGGATCCGACGTGGAATCGTCATCGACGCGTGAGTGGTGCTTTTGTAATCGGCTCACCATATCGAGTGAAGGGCTATCGTGCACCACTTCAGGAGGGTCGTCGGGCGCTTTGGCAGGCGCCTTGGCCTATGGCCCCTATGCTCCGTAGGATTTGGTCCTTTCCCATGAATTAGTAGGGTAGTGTGCTGTAACCGCCTCGATAGCCTGTTGGCCAGTGGTTTGGATCCCATTGTTGGCGGATACTACCTCAGGTGACCCGGACCAGTGCAGCGCTTGGCCGGATGATATTTTCTGCGGTGCAATGGGTGGTGGGTCGAGAACATCGAACCCCCATTGCATGTTTTGCCATAACTTTTACAGTGGTTATTGTCATGCAACAAAGTTGCGTGGGATCACCTCTTGGCCGGACAATCTTTGTGTGGTGAAGGTCAGCAAGAGAAGATCGGCGGTGAAGAATTTTGGCCGAGTCGGAGAAGATTTGGCGGTGAGCTTGACAGGTTGGAGAAGATCCGGCGGTGAAGAGCTTCGGCGAGGCTAGAGAAGAAGAGATCGGCAAACCAAAGAAGATCCGGCAAGCCGGAGAAGATCTGGCGGTGAGGGCTACAGCGAGGCCGAGATGATCCGGTGAAGAGGAGCTGCGCAGTGGAGAAGATCGGGGCGAGAACTCGACAGAGGAGAAGTTAGAAAGAAGAGGAACTACGGCAAGCCAGGAGAAGATCCGGGTGAGATCTCCCGGCGAGGACCGAGAGGATTCGGCGAAGAGGAGCTCGCAGGCCGGAGGCTTCCCAGGCGGAGAAGATCCGCGGTGAGGAGCTACAACAGTCGAGAAGACATGGCGGCGATGAGCTCAGTAGGCAGAGAGATCTTGGCGAGAGCTCCGGCGGCATCGAGAGAAGATCGCGATGAGAGCCGAGGCTCCGAGAAGATCTGGCAACGAAGGTGACCGCCTTGAGAGCCAAAATGCTCTCCAATCTGATTGGAATGCCGGAATGCTCCTCAGTTTGACTGGAATATCGGAGAGCTCCTCAGTCCGGAAAACTACTACAAGCTGGCCGAATGAGAGATGGAGTGCTAGAGAGCTTTTGCGTTCTGTAAGGCTCAAAGATGCTCTATTTAGTTGAAGAGCGAAGGACGGAAGTGAAGCTTAAGTTTTGAGGGAAGCTTTGGTGACCAGTTTGGCCCCTTTGGTCTGGCTTCTTGGAACCGAATTGATCACTTCTCCGAGAGTGAGCCCTATCGCTCAAATACTCTCGAATTCTGAGGTCGTCGGGCTGATGAGATAGGTATTGGGGGCCGCCTGGGTCCTGAGGTCGTCAGGTCGATTGATCCTCTGAGGATGTGACTTTCTCGGATCGCTTGAAAGCCGATCGAAGAAGCCCTCAGTGTTACATCGTCTGACGGATGCAGTCGATCAAGTAGAGGGTACTCTATTGAGCGTCGGGCACTCGTACATTTGGTGTCAATCACTTATCGGCATGGCTACCCGATGAGGGGTCGTCGCCATGGGAGGTGATATCTTCAATTGACGTGCTTGCTGGAGCACGGGTATTATTGACCGTGTTTGTTTTACGTAAGAGATTGAGTTTTGAGGGGAGACGCTAGACTTTTTGTTGCGTTTTTCACAGATGACATCAATGTTGCGTCTCGGGTCCTTGATTATTGTACGGATTAAGGAGCCTTTCAATCTTTCGTTGCGGGTCGATCTGGATCGGGTTCGATTGTCGTCACTGATAACCAAGAACCTGCATAACACGAACCACAAACAAGAGGTTAGAGAACAACGGGGGGCTATCCCCCATTGACACTTCGATACTCAAGTCAGATATCTTGCAATAAATGAAAAAATATACGTTTAAATGTAAACGTGATGAGAATGCAAAGATGTAGTGACGAGGGGAGTGTAAGAGGGATGTATTTGGAGGCTCGAGCTCCATGAATGCACACGGTAGAAGGTGGCTTACTTGTACGCCCGCGGAGGCGGCTTGGAGGTGTGCCCAACAGATGGACAGCTTATAGGTGCGCCCATGGAGGGCGGCTTAGAGGTGCGCCTGACAGAGGGACAGTTTATAGATACGCCTGCGGAGGGCGGCTTAGAGTGCGCCCGACAGAGGAGCGGCTTACAGGTGCGCCCACGAAGGGCGGTTTGGAGGTGCACCCGACAGAGGGGTGGCTTATAGGTGCCCTCGGCAGAGGGACGGTTTATAGGTGCGCCCGATAGAGGAGCGGCTTATAGATGCGCCCACGGAGGGCGGCTTGAAAGTGCGCCTGATAGAGAGGTGGCTTAGAGGTGTGCCCGGCAGAGGGGGGCTTATAGGTGCGCCTCGCAGAGGGGCGATTTGGAGGTGCATTCGGCATAGAGGCAATTTAGAGGAGAAGGACTAAGTTGTGCTAGTGAGTAAACATTTTACTTACCCGAGTATATGATTAACTCTTGGATAGCAAGCTCCTGACTCCGAGATGGAGGGATCGTGACTCCAAGAAGAAGGGTTAAAAGCCTCTTGGTTGGCGAAGGGCTGAGGGCCTCCGAACGGCGGATGGTTGATGGCCTCTGGACGGGAAGAGAGCTGAGGGCCTCCCGGTGGTGGAGGGCCGATGGCCTCCATGCTTCCTGGAAGGAGGAGAGCTTTGCGCCTTTTGGAAGGAGGACTGAGGGCCTCCGGACAGGAGGAGGGGTGAGAGCCTCCTAGCGGCGGAGGGCCGAGGGCCTCCGGACTAGAGGAGGGCTGAGAGCCTCCTGGCAGGTGGAGGGCTGAGGGCCTCTAGGACTGGCGAAGGGCCGAGGGCCTCCGGACGGGAGGAGAGCTGAGAGCGCCCCTTGGCGCGGGGGCCGAGAGCCTCCGGATCGGAGGAGGGATGAGGGCCTCCTGGAAGGCGGAAGGCTGAGGGCCTCTGGGATTGGTGAAGGGTCGCGGGCCTCTGGACGGAAGGAGGGCTGAGAGCCCCTTGGCAGCAGGGGGTCGAGAGCCTCTGGACCGGAGGAGGGATGAGGGCCTCCTGGCAGGCGGAGGGTTGAGGGCCTCTGGGACTGGCGGAGGGCCGTGGGCCTCCGGACGGAAGGAGGGCTGAGAGCCCCCCTGTGGTAGAGGGCCGAGAGCCTCCAGAGTGGTTGAAGGATGAGGGCCTCTTGGTAGGCGGAGGGGTGAGGGCCTCCTAACTGACAGAAGGCTGATGGCTTCTGGACGGGAGGAGGGCTGAGGGCCTCCTGGGCGCAGAGGTTCGACGGCCTCCAAACTTAAGGACTAAAAGCCTTAAGAATCGGAGGTGGCCGAGGGGCCCTGGATGTGTGGAGAGCCAATGGGCCTCCTAGATTAGAGGAGAGTCGAGGGTTTCATGGCCGCCAGTTTGCTCTCATTGAAGATAAGCTAGCAATGGCTATGCCATCCTCCGAGCCACATGGAGCCTTATGGAGCTTGTTCAAGTTTCTCAAACTTATCTTTTAATACACGAGGGTGCTTACTTTAGTGAAATTTACAAATGTATTGTTTCTCAAAAAGTAATGTGAGACTTTTAATTTGAAAGGAATATGTTGGATTGTGGGCTTGCTGTGGAGCGTGACCCATTAACCCATAGTTATTGAATCCATCAATATATAATTTTAAATTTATAAATATATATAATTGCTCTGAATTGAATTAAAAATTATATTATTTCTAATTTGTTACTAAATTATTAGTATAAGTTATACTTTATACCCTTGAATATTATTTGCACATTTAATAATTTTTTATTTTAGTTGTTATATATTTATAATTTAAATAAAAATATTATAATATTTAAAATATATTAATGAGTGTAACTGAACCAATTAAGTTGCTAAGTTGGTTTAATTTCGGTTCCTAATTTTACTGAATCAGTTAAACTGATTGTTTATGTTAAACTATTAATGTGTGAGTTGCTTTGATTTATATTATTTATGCGATTTTTAATATTAAACTAATTTATTTAATAATATATGATGTACAAAAATTTAAATAAGTAATAATATTAATATATATGTCCGGTAATATAATAAATATAGTAAAAATATATAATAAAAATATAAAAAAGTAACATTTTAAGTAAAATACTAATAATTGTTTAAGATATATTCAAATGTTAAATTTAAACTTAGTTCACCATATAAAATAAAAATTTGTGAGATTCTATTTAATTAAAAAAATAATATTAAAATAAAATAAAATAATATAATAAATATATAAATAAAATTTATCTGATATAATTTAAATAATACTAAAATATTAAGAAAATTAGAATTTAATTATTTATATTGAAAGTTTAGGCGAGCAATCTTATGGTCAAATCTAACTAAAAAATAAATAAATAAATAATAAAAATTACAATAAATAATTCAAATAATTATTTAATCTCATCTAATTTTTAACAGCGGGGTGATTATTTTGGCCGTCCGATCCCTTGAGAAGCAAGCCAGTCTTCCACGTCCTCACGATCCCGCCACGTGGATTGATCATTCGATTTCCTCGTTCAGATGTACGCCACGACACAAGTCCCCCTCCTCTCTCTCCTGGAGATTACACATTAAATTTATTTACTAATTTTATTTTATCATATTAATTAGTTATTAAATTAATATAACAATTAAAAAAATATTAATATGTATTTTCAATAATTATGTGATTTCTAATTATTAATTAGTATTATACATGATATATTAAAAATTATTAACTTTATTAAAAAATGATTAAAAATAATTAAATTTACATATTTTTTTAATAAAATAGGCTCCCAAAATCCGATTAATTAGACTAATGTATAATTCTCTCTCCTACGCAGCGTTGTTGGTGGATCTATATGTTAACCGTGCTCAACCTAGGATTCCATTTATTAATATTAAATTGTATTTAAAAATAAATAATTATAATTTAAGAATTAATAAAAATTAATTATTTTAATTAAATTAAATAATAATTATTAATTTGAAAATAAATAATAAAATTTTGGAGATGTATTCCAGCGGTGGAAGAAGAGTAGGGTTCAAGCAAAGGACAGTGGTATAAAAAGCACAAACAAATTATATTGAGTATTTATTATTAAATTTTTAAAAATTAAAAAAAAATATTTTTTGAACTATGTTTTTATATATAAGATAGGGAATGTGTTTTTTTTTTTTTATTTTCTTATGCTTTATTTTTAAAAGAATATTTTTTTATATTTAAAAAATTAATAGAATTTACGATTTTTATAAAATTATCTGACTAGGCAAAGGTAAAACTCAATCGACGTGTCGCTTGAGGATTGGGTGGGTGGGAGGGAGGTGAAAGTGGTTTGCGAGGACCGTCACCGCCCCCGTCTCATTAATTCAAATTAATTAAAATTAAAATTAAAATGCCAATTCTTTTTCTTTTTATTTAAAAAAACAGAGAAATTAAAACTTTGTGTAGAAGGAATCAATAAAAAGCGGCGTTGCTATAAATAGAGAGGGTGAAGAAGAAGATCGACGTAGTTGGTGTGCCTTGCGCTCTGCCTTCTTCTGCTTGCTGGTTTGATTGAGTGAGTGAGTGAGAGAGAGAGAGAGAGATTGAGAGAGAGAGAGAGAGAGCTGAGTATGTCGGCGGTGACTTGGCAGGGAAGTTAGCTGTTGTTCGTGGGTGTATTCTTGTAACGTCGTCGTTGAGGGGAGAGAGACGATCGGAGATCCAGAAGAAGGGGATTCTGGTTCTGTTCTGTTTGGGTCGAGGGAGGAAATCGGACAGAGAGAAGGGGAAATAGAAGAGAAGATGAATCTGCAAACGTGTTCTGACGAATTTGAAAAGCTTATGTTCAGAATGACCACTCCAAGGTGCGGATTTCTTCATTTTCTCTTTGTACTTGGGAAATTTTGTGGATTTTCTTCCATTTTCTTAGGATTTAGTTTTTTTGTTTTTCGTCATTTTGTTCTTTATTATGCTTTTGATTTGACGAGCTTTTGAAGTTTCGGAAGAAAAAGAGTGTCTTTTAGTTCCTTTAAAAAAAAAAATTGAATGGTGATTTTTAGAATTAATAAGCGGTTTTTCCCCAAAAATATTTTCACGTTTGATTTATATTTGAGAGATTTGTTGCCATTTGGCATATCAGTTTCTAATTTCTCAGTGATTTTGTTATCTGAATATTTCCAAATTTGACATTCCTTCTCTTGCAGCACTCTGAATCTCTAGTATATATCTTATGAGATCTCAGATTTTTATTTTTTTTAAACAAAATTTAATTCGTGAAATTTGGGATATTGCTTGATGTTTACTTAATTCAACATTTCTAGAAGTTCCCGCCTGACCGCCGGTCCCTGGCGAACGACTTGTCTTTAATGTGTTCACACGTCGAAATTCAGGAGTTCCGAAATTTAATTTTAAAAAAAGGAAAAGAAAAAGTAGCTGACAGTTCGTTTCCATTGTTGCTGCAGGGTGGTGATCGACAATGCCGTTTGCCCATCTGCAACGCTTGTTAAGGTAAGATTAATCTCCTTCACTAGCCAGTTAATCCTCACTTAATTCTACTTTATTTGCAAAGAAGTGTAGTAGATTTAAGTGGGTTTCAATCTGATTTGCTCAATTTGATCTGATTTTTTCTGGGCAGGTGGACAGCGCTAGGAAACATGGGATACTCTTAGAAGCAGTTCAAGTGCTCACAGATCTCAACCTCTCAATTAAGAAAGCTTACATTTCGTCTGATGGAAGGTGGTTCATGGACGGTGAGTTTTAACACCATAATTTAATGCTATTAATTCAGAAATATTTGGGGATACATTTCAAACAAATCGTAGAGAAATTTGAGTGACGCAGCTCCATCAAATTTATCTATTATTGTTAGTATAGATAGATCAATTGAGGATATGTCATAAGAAGGTGTCTCAAAGACTATAAAGAACACATTTCCTCTGATTGAAGGTGGTTCATGGATGGTGAGTTTTAACAGTATAATTTACTGCTATGAATTCTGAAGTATTTGGGGATACATTTAAAACAATCGTAGACAAATTTGAGTGACGTAGCTCTGTTAAATTTATCTATTATTATTAGTATAGATAAATTAATTGAGGATATTTCATAAGAAGGTGTCTCAAATATATGCAAAGAATACCCAAGCACCCCTCCAATGTTTTTTGTGGGTCATTGTTTTGGTTGTGGGCTGTGAAGATCATTCCAAATCATTAGGTTCTTCATTAATCCGGCGACTAGGTTTATAAGTTGAATGGATAAATAATAAAAATTAAATAATAATTTAAATCACTAGATGCAATCTTCACCATTCATCTCTTGAAAATTCTAATCCTAACCATTGAATTCATAGGAGTCTAATGATGTGGGAGGACTCTAACAACACTCATTTTGGGTCGGCACAATCTTCATGGTTTTACTTACATCATTCTTTCAGGTATATGACATTGTTATGGTCGTCTTGGCGGGGATGCTCCAATATCCATTTAATGGTTTGGATTAGAAGTTGAGTAGATAAATGACAGAAATTATATAGTAATTTAAATGGTTATTCGATCTTCACTATTCATTCATCCAACTTTTAATCCTGATAGTTAGATAGATATAAGAACCTTTCTACTGGAAGATTATAACAAAATTCTTGGGTATAATATCAACAAATTTGTGGGCCTTAGCGTTAGCATTTATGGTAATAAATTGGGAATTTTACTAGTCAAAGTGATCTTAATTAGTGCACGATAGGGAAATCCTTCTCAGTTATCTGACCAAGAACGTTTTCTTTCCCTTTTGTAATGTCTTAATATGAGCATTTTGCAAGTCTTGGGCAGTTTCATTGATAAACTTGCGTTATTTCTACTGTGCAGTTTTCCATGTGACCGATTTAAATGGAAATAAGTTGACAGATGAGAGCGTTATAAGCTACATGGAACAGGTATTAACTATCTCAACTCATGATTTTAAAAGTAAACAAACATTAGCCTCTAATTTGTTGAATGATCTCAACCGTTGGCTATGAGTTATGTTAAGGTCATATCATTTTAGAGCCTGCCTATATCTCACTGGTGATGATTCTTTCTTTTGAATTTGGCCGGTTAGGATAATGATTATTTGTTAAAATGTGTTTGACCCCCTAACATTTCATCCTATTTGTCTAAGTTTTGAGAAGAAAATTCTCACCGTTGGAATTGCTGGATCCCTTTACTCGTGCATTATAGAACTAGAGGTGCATCTCACCTCTGAGGTGCAACCTCTTTGCCTCAGTACCGAGGCTGTTGGATATAAATCTAAGTGACCATGTGCACGTGTGTGTGTGTGTGTTTTTTTTTTAAATCTAAAAACAAAATTTTAATAAAAGAAAAAATATCCAGATCGTTGGATTTATGTGCAACAACTTTAGAACGAGGCAAATGGGGCTGCACCTCAGAGGTGTGGCGCAGCCCTACCCTTGGAACCCTCACATTACTTCATTTTTATTATCAATCATATTTTCAATGGTGAGTGTATATCCTCACAATTTTGACAGTTAGAATTGTGATAATATATTAAAATATGCTACGCTTATTTTATAATTCTACATGTCTAAATTGTCAGTTTAAATTCTCAATGTTAAAAACACATTAGGAATTGAAATATGAATGACTCTAAAAATTCTCATGGTTTTTGCATCTCTCTTATTTCTTATTCCTTATATTTCCAATGAGAAGGATTTATTCTGACAATTTAGGCTCTTAGAATATATTAAATTTTATTAGACCTATCTTATAATTCTATCTGCCTCAACTGTTAGGATAAATTCTCAATGCTGGAAATATAGGAGGAATCTAAATAACGATTACTCTAGCAGCTTCCTTGGCTTCTGCATTGCCACTTAATTTTTATCCTATATAATTTGGACAACCTAGACTACTAGGTTTATGAGAATATATTAAAATATGTTGGATCTATCTATAATTGTATTTGTCCAAGTTGGTAGTATGAATTCTCATGATTGAGGGTATGGAAAGGCTATAGTGATTTCGTTGATTCTAATTGGGCTGAATTTATGCCTTATGGTTGCTTTCACAGTCTCTTGGTAGCATTCACCATGCAAGAACAAATGGAAACAACGGCCTAACTGCGCTAGAACTAACAGGAACAGACAGAATAGGCCTTTTATCTGAAGTCTTTGCAGTGTTATCTGATCTCAATTGCAATATAGTCGATGCCAAAGTGTGGACCCATCGCGGCCGAATCGCCTCTCTCATATACCTAAAAGATTGTGACTCGGGTTATCAGATTGAGGATTCAAAGAGGATCAGAAGCATTGAATTGAGGCTGCGGCCGGTTCTCAAAGGCTATAATGATGTTAATAGTGCAAAGATGACCTTTTCAATGGCGGTTACTCACACCGAGAGAAGGTTGCATCAGATGATGTTTGATGATGGTGATCACGAGAGGGAAGCAATGATGACTGTTCAATCGGATCCTGCCTCTGTCACCGTTCAGAATTGGACGCAGAGGGGTTACTCTATTGTGAATGTTCAGTGCAAAGATCGAATGAAGCTCTTGTTTGATGTAGTTTGTACGTTGACGGACTTGGATTATGCTGTCTTCCATGCAACGGTCAATACCGAGGGCAATCTGGCGTATCTGGTATATATTCTTTGCATATTCTGACTATTGAACTGTGAACCTTTTTTTTAACTGGAACCAGTCAAACAGGTTAGGCAATTATTCGAACCATTACCAAACCAGCTTGACTAATTAACCTGTTTTTCAATATCTCAACTCATTTATAAAAGAATAACAAATATAAAATCTATTAATTTTAAATCATTATATATGTAATGTTGCAGAAATAAATGGATAATATATATTTATCATAGTAGGCTTCGATAATTGCTAAATTTAAATGGTAACCCGAAGTAGAACCGAAACTTTGAAAAAATAGACCCTTCTAACCCAAAATCGGACCAAATGCTTTGACTATTTTATTTTTCGGTTTGCTTTTAACACTTTCGTGTAAGGTTATTATGACCCAGACACTGTCTTATGCTGTTCTTCTTCTACTTCTTCTCCTTCAGGAATTCTATATCAAACACACAGATGGAACTGCGATTGATTCAGATGCCGAAATGCAGATCTTGGTTCGGTCTATACAAGCTGCAATCGAAAGGAGAGACTCTCGGGTATTGTTATTTCTTTATGATAATTTCAATCATGTCATTAGACTACTAAATTGTTAGATGATTTTATTCTGGTCTCAATTTTCAATATGATAATTGGTTTATTATTTAGGTGAATATGCACAATCTTAGGCGAAGGTTGGACCTTCAAATGATCAAAATTCAAATCCAAATTTATGTAAATTATTTTCTCAAGAAATTCTCTATGGAAATTTGAATAATAGCTATAGATCAACATAAGATGGCATAAAGATATCAAAAATCATTTGGAATAGAGAAAATATTTGTCATAATAGTTGATATTTCTAAATACTGTGATAATATCACAGTATGTTTTCTTATTGGTAACATATCGCCTTATATCGGTTGGTATGACTTTTTCAGTTTAACATTTTTAGAGAAGTTTTTCCTTTTAATATATTCAATATAAATATATATTATTTAATATGTCCGATATTGATATTGATATTTTCATCTATTTATTCGGCAATAATCATCACAGGGCTTGAGGCTACAACTATGCGCGGAAGACCGTCGTGGCTTATTAGCGGATGTGACAAGGACATTTCGGGAGAACGGCCTAAACATCACGAGGGCCGAGATATCAACCTCGGGGGATGTCGCCCATAACATATTTTATGTAACCGATGCGGAGGGATACCTTGCAGATCCGAAGGTCATCGAGGCTGTCAAGGAGAAGATTGGGCGGTGTGATTTGGAAGTGAAGGAGCTGCCATCGTCCCTCCATCGGGAGGTGGAAAGGAATGACTTGGGGCTCGGGAATTGCAGGGCCATGCTGCAATCCATCGGGAGCTTAGTGAGGAAGAACCTGCATATGTTGGGATTGATCAGGCCATATTCTTGAACGATGTGGAGCACCATCATGGACATTCTATTGAATAGATTTTTATATTTATTCAATTGTCAGGATTAAAAATTTAAAAATAAATAATACAAAATAAATAGTCTTTTTATTATTTAGTGTAAATTTTATTATTATTATTTTAATTTTTAATTCTGACAATTGAATACTGAACATGCAAAAACTCAGTAGACATTGATGTGGAAGGGGTAAGAAGTAGGTCAAGGAATTAGGGGCAGTAAAGAAAGAGGAGTTATAGATTGAGTGGTGATTGGTTTGGAAAAGCAGTGTTAGATGTATATTTTTTTAAATAAATTTTAAATTTTTAATAATATAATATCTTATTTATTTATTTAGATGAATTTGTGTAAATAATAAGTAGATCGATTATTATTATATTATTTAAAGTTTGTTTTTAATTGATTATTTTTTCTTTTTCTTCTTTTTGTTGATGGTTCTCAATTTTTTTTTATAATAATGTACAGTAAAAGATATCTGAGTTATAATTAGATTAGATTAAAATTAAATTTTAATTAAGTTAAGATTTAATTTAGATGAAAAATTATAACCGATAAGTTAAATAGGATTAGGTTTTGTTACTTGGGTCCGGATTAAATTTGCAACTATTTTTATCTATAATTAAAATTGTGCAAATTTTGATGGGTCTATGAACTATTTTATTTATATTTTTTTATTTATAATTAAAACTATAATTAAAATGATTTTTTGTGCTCCCAATACTAATATTCCTATGTTAAGATTGGGAGGAAGGAATACTTTATTTAAATCATTTATAATTTTTACGTACCAAAACGTGCTCCTATTCATATATAGATTTATAATAAATAAATAAAATATATTTAAAATATATTTATTTAAATATTAAAAAAATATCTCGAATCTGAAAAATTTTACAAAAAAAAAAAAAATCTTGCTGATTTGATTTCAACGTGAACATGACATAACATATTTGTAATCTAATTGCATAAGAGTCGTGAAGAGATGATAGAGAAGTGGTATATTACTAGAGTAATAGTTTTATGCGGATATTAATAATTCTTTGAAATATATAGAAGATAATATTATTGATCAAATGTGCTAAATGTCAAATTTCGGCTTCTAACATTTTATAAAATTGATTCCATTATTGTTTCGGTTTATAAGTAGGCAATAGTGGTTTTGATAGAATCAGATATGATAGAAAAAATTTTGCTTATTAGCATAGAAAAATCACACCCATATTGCAATTTATTAGGCATATAATTTGCGATGCGTATTTAAAAATTCGATTCGATCCAAAAATTTAAAATTCAGATTCTTGAATCTTTTAGTCTCCATCTTAATCACTGCAAACCAAAATGAGAAATTCAGAGGAATTGAGACTCATCCCCTGAGTTTTTCTTTAATATTCAAATTAATTTTCTACAACCTAACAATTTAAGTTAGGAAGAGAGAATCTAGTATGAAGGATTGTGTTTCGTATTTTGTGAGGAGGTTGAGGTATTTGGATGATAGATTCAGAACCTCTTTATGTGCAAACTAAGTGGTACGAGCTATGCATTTGGATTTAGGGGTTGATTTGTTGGAACTTAGAATGCTTTAAGATCGAGTCTATAAATAATTCTCATTTCCCAAGTATCGAATGTTCGATTCCCTCTTTGTATGGTGAGGTTGATATTTATAGCGGTTCTGAGAATTAGCGGTAGTTCCTTCTTCGTAGAGTTACATGTCCTCGCCCAAAAGTTGGGTTTATTGTTAATTGTTCAGATTAGCAACCACTTTGCTTGTTTTGAATCATGGGAGGATGCTGGTCGTGTTGGATCGTGGTGATTATGCCCAATCAAGAGGGTGATCGGTTAGAGCGCAAAATACCGTTTAGGTGTACAGAGTCGATTGGCTGATTGGCAAATTAACCCAATATATTTTCAACACATCTTTTCTGGCTCAATGCTGTTCACCTTCTCGGACATAGTTTGGACCCGAAACATTAACGATCATGTAATTTGACCAGTTGAATTGTATTTTTCAAATGTCGATTATGCATTGGTCATAAGGACTCTTCTTGGGTCCTAGTCAATTGGGCCCGCTCTCGACGGTCTAGCGCCATCAATTTTGGATCTCTTTTTGTATTTATAGGCCTCGCGGATGGGTTTGGATTATTTATTACTGGATCCAGCAGTATGCTTTTTTTCTTTTTCAAATAAATGGAATCCTTCTTATTGGTGGCCTTGTCCAAATGATTCGTTCACAATGCTTTGAATATAAGAATCTTTAGCTTATGAAATGTGTGTTTACTAATTATACTGTGAATTCGCCCAGAGTTTCAAGACAAAGGGGATTCTCAGGGGTTATAAGCTAACTTTATGCTTGAATAAATTCTCTTACAATATAATTGCTTATTGGCATATGAATATTCACAAATGAACATTCACCTGCTATAAACGTGTTGAGAGAATCAAATTCCTTGGAAAATTCCCTCATTTTGTAGAGAAATCAGATTCTTTGAAAAAATCTGATAAATAATAGTCAACAAATAGCACCGAATTCAGAAAGTTGAATAAGACTTATGTTGATATTGGCACGGTTTAGAAAGATACCGAAACTTTAGTAACTACACGATACTTAGTTTTCAAGACTCATTCACTTCACCATTGACGACAACGCCGCCACTAATGGAAGCTTTTAGAGGGTAAGAATAGTCTACCATCTCCGGCTAATGTTGCCAAATGTCTGGACAAGTTGACAATGCCTTGACGACCCCGACTATGTTGCCGGTCGGAGACTTATGTGGCGATCTAAATTTTCTTCTACAAGCCAAACTTTAGAAAGCACTATGGGGAGATTTTATTTCAATTTTTTAAATATTTTTCATAGAAAACTTATGAAACATTATTTATAAAGATATTTTAGTGAAACATAGTTTTCAAAAATTATCCCAATTGGTAATTAACCAACAAACTTAGAAGAATCAGCATCACTTCACTTCAGGTGAAGCAAATTCGAACTAGAACAGACTTCCAACTAACATATGAAATTAAGCTTTATTTATATGAAATCATGAGCCACATAGACAAGGAATATCAATATGTACAATTCTATTGTATATGTTCGCCAATGACTTTTTGATGGGATCCAGTAAAATCTCGGAGTAAGTATATGCCAATCAGGGGCCTACATAAAAAGAGGACCTAGTTATCAAACTCAGACCGGGATAACAAGACCGAGCAATTTACCTTATTATCCAAGGTGACCTGAAAATACTATGATATAGCGCAAAGCTTTCGAATGCCAAGATTGGACTGGATAGGTGATACCGAGATTGAGGGTAGGTCTCGTCGAAATGTGGTATTCAAATGAAGTTTATATAGTCACATTTCGACCATAACACAAAGCCTAAATATTCCACATTAAGGATTTGTGCATGGACGAGTCGCACCAAGTCAATAGAAGTCGGTTTACAAAGTAGATAATAAAGACTTTTATAATGAAGATTTATCTCAAAATACAAGGAAACACATGGATAAATAGGAAGAGGCTATCTCTTTCTTCAAAAAAAAAAAAAAAAAGTGAGCCTTACTTGGAGGTAGACCTATAATTTTAGTAAACAGCTGTCTAAGTCTAGCCATTTTGACCCCTTTTGAGAGGAGGCATCCCTTCTTTTGAAATTGCGGGTTTGAGAATCCATCATTTTTTGTCATCATTTAATTCACTAATATCTCCAACCGTAACAAATCATACATGCCCACTTATCATATTTTCTCTCATAGATTGGGATACTAAGTAAAATAAGGACTTTACTTGTTCCGTTTCACCTTCCTAAACAACAAAATAAGGTTGGCCTAGTGTATATGAACTAGTGTATTTGAACTGGCTTGTACTCTTATCAGGTAAGATTGACTTAGCTATCACAGTAGATTTCACAAAGTGAACAGTTTCTATTCAATAACTTTTGCCATTTTTTGTGTGTGTGCATGTGAATCAAAGTTCAAGTAAAGGATTAGCAGTTTAAAGATAAGAGAATTCAGATTTTTAAACATATTATGGACACAAATTCATAACAATTGGACACAATTCATAATACAACACATATTTGAGTACATAGGTAAGTAATACTTTTGAACATAGCCCTATTATTAACCCAAGTGAGAAAAAAAAATTAAAAAATGAAGGAATAACGGCCTTATGGAATTGAAATGATGTATCGAGGATGAATCTCAATCTATTTATAGAAGAAAAGAATTGTAGGCATCATGCCAAAGTCTTTCATGGCCAAAGCAACCGTGCCTAAATGCGGCATCTACATTTATTGTTACGAGCTTTTTTCACGGGAGGACCATGACTTGTACATAGTTGACATGTCTTTCTCTTATCAACATATAATTCCCACTCGGGTTTCTCTTGAGTAGGATACTGGTAGGATGTAGCTACTAAAATAATGCACAACAGGCGCTCACATGGACGATTGGCAAAATAAGATGCGCAAATCGCTTGTGACCGGTGCTCATTCAATAGGTTGGTAGAATATTGTTGGAACAGAAAGGGGGCGGCCGTACAACAATGTACAGAATCACCCACACACAAGGAGTGAAAGAGAAGAAGAATAAGAGAATATTGAGAATTTTTTATGTGAAAATTCCTTCTCTAATAAGGAAAAAAATTACAGATACTTAATTCATAAATAAATCTACTATGTGAGAAATGGTTACAGAAACCACACGACTACACAAGTTCCTGAGACTAAGATGAAGAATAGAGCACAAGAACACACTTTGTTTTTACTCATTACTCTTCTTTTCTTCACTCTTTTCTCCTTTGAAAATCTCTCATACTCTCACTCTGTGATACACATACTCTCATAGACACAATACAATACATATATATATATATATGTTGTTGAAAGCAACGGCCAAGTTAACGTGGAAGACACACGTATAGGTAACAGCCTGGCGCACGTAATTTTGCAACGACACTACAGATTGGCGTGCCCTACAGAAATAGCGCCCACTTATCAGAGATCGTGCATATTCTCCTGAAGTCATGCATGCTCAGAAAATCTTTTGAGCTGGCACCCATGGGCCCTACTGGATACCCTGGTGGACGGTCAACATTACATTGACCATCTTTTACTCTTGGTTGGTCAACTATCTTCTACTCTGTTTTTACTCATTACTCTTCTTTTCTTCACTCTTTTCTCCTTTGAAAATCTCTCATACTCTCACTCTGTGATACACATACTCTCATAGACACAATACAATACATATATATATATATATGTTGTTGGTTGGTCAAATCAACGTGGAAGACACCTACTTCGTAATTTTTGCAACGGCACCTCGATTATCGTGCCCTTCTTATCGGAGATCGTTATTCTTGAAGTCATGCATGCTCGGAAAATCGAGATTTGGCACCCTTGGTAGATACCACAGTGGGGTCGACATTACATTGACCATCTTCCACTCTTGGTTGGTGACTATCTTCTTCTCTTGGCGGTTGGCCGTCTTCTTCTCTTGGCGGTCGACAGTGGCCTTTTCTCATTGACCGTCTTCTACTCTTGGCCGGTTGACCGCCTTTTTCTCTTGGCTGATCAACATCCTGTTGACCGGCCGGTTGTCCTCCTTGAATCCTTGAGCAAAAACGTAGCAGGTCCTCAAGTCTTTAGCTGGTTAACATCATGTTGATTGGAACATATAATTTATCGGTCGACAAGTTGACCGGTTATTTTTATCCGTCTAAAACTTTCGGTCAACAATGTTGACTGAAATTTTTGGTTCTTATCCTGTGCAGAGTTTGCGAACACTCAGCGTACAAGTCCGTGAATCTTAATAGCATACAAGGTCCTCATGCCCCGTCCAAATCTTTCGCCATCAGGACTTCCACACGGGAATGACCCCAATAAATTTTCCCCTCACGACCATGAGGAAGTCATATTGGACAAACCAGCCAAGTTGCAACAGACTTTCAACTTTTCCTTAGGCAATACTGTGGTCATCATATCTGACCCGTTTTCATCTGACCGAACCTTCTCCACTGATAGCTGCCCTTCATTAATAATATCTCTCACCCAATGGTATCAAACGTCAATGTGCTTTGATCTTGAATGAAATGAGGAGTTCCTATACAAATGTATAGCACTTTGATTGTCACAGAGCACCATATACTTTTTTTCCCTTAACCCCAACTCTTGGATAAGCCTTTTCATCTACAATAGCTCTTTGTTGGCCTCAATTATTGCAATGAACTCAGCCTCCGTAGTGAAAAGAGTAACACATTTCTACAACTTGGATTGCTAGGAGACTGTCCCTCCTGCAAACTTGACTAAATATCATGATGTGGATTTACGAGAGTTAATGTCTCCGGCTATATTCGCATCTGTGTAGCTAACCAACCGAAACTTCTCTTCTCCAAACTACAGACACATTTTTGAAGTTCTTGGAGATATCTCAATATCCACTTCATAGCAGACCAATACTCATCCCCTTGATTTGAAAGGAATCTATTGACAGTATCGACCGCATGAGTAATATCTGGCCTTGTACACATAGCCACATACATGAAGCTATCAATGGCTGACGAATAAGGTATACCACTCACATGGGCTTTTTCTGTATTCGAGGATGGACATTGCTTCCTACTCAACCTGAAGAGGTTGGCTAGTGGGGTTTTCACTGGCTTAGATTTTTCCATGTTGAATTGTTAGAGTACTTTCTCAATGTAGCTTTCTTGGGATAGCCAGAGCTTCTTGTTATTTCAGTCGTGAAATACTTTGATCCCTAGAATCTGTTTCGCCGGCCTGAGGTCTTTCAGGGAAAATGACTGTCCTAATTATTTCTTCAACTCCTTGATCCAAGCACTGTTTCGTTTAACTACAAGCATGTTGTCCACATAGAGGAGGATGACAAAATCATCTTTTGTGAACCTTTGAATAAATACGCAATGATCAGAAATAGTCTTCCAATAGCCTTGATCTACTATATCAGACTCGAACTTCCTATACCATTGTCGTGGAGCATGTTTTAATCCTTATAGGCTTTTCTTCAGATGGCATATCAATCCTTCATTCCCCTTGACCTTGAACCCCTCCGATTGCTCCATGTAAATTTTTTCCTCAAGGTCACCATTGAGGAATACTGTCCGGACATCCAACTGCTCTACCTCTAGATCTAGAATAGCTGCTAAACCAAGGACAATACAAACGGAGGACATTCTTACCATCGGCGCAAAGATTTCATCAAAATCCACGCCTTTGCGCTGATTAAAACCTTTCACCACTAGCCGTGCCTTATACCTCGACTAGCATGGTGTCCTTAGATGCCTTCAACTAAAGTTTCACTTATTCCTTAGGGCTCTTTTCCCCTAGGTGGCTCGGTGAACTTGAAAGTATGGTTTTCATGCAATGATACCATCACATCATTCATTACTTCCAATCATTTTTCTTTATGTGCACCATTCACAGCCTCATCAAAATCTTCAAACTCACTTGCGTCAGTGAGTAGGACGTACTCACTGGATGATAGGTGGACGGACGGGCGTCTTTCTCTTAAAAATCGTCATATGGGAACCTCCTCGGTCGATTGAGAAGTAACATTATCCTCATCTTCATTTGGGCAGCGCCTGCCTCATTATCCTCCTTGGCCATTTCTAGAGTGTTACCCTCACATTGTGTTGGTTAGACAGTATCAGTATCAGTGTTTGTCCGACTGGCACTAGATAATGCCTTCATCTCCTTTCTT
The DNA here is from genome assembly GCA_033239525.1 of Nepenthes gracilis. NCBI lineage: Eukaryota > Viridiplantae > Streptophyta > Magnoliopsida > Caryophyllales > Nepenthaceae > Nepenthes > Nepenthes gracilis. Next base: position 2,399,222 of record BSYO01000037.1, read on the forward strand.
ATGTTCTCAATGGTCTCTTCTTCGACAAACACCACGTCCCTTGACCGGACTAACTTTTTCTTAAGTGGGTCATAAAACCTGTACCCAAGTTTATCTTCGTCGTAGCATAGAAAGACACATTGCTTCATCTTTGACTCAAGTTTAGTCCTCTCATCTTTCGAGACATGAATAGAGGCCTTAGAGCTAAATGTCCGAAGATGGTTATATGAAGGTTCCCTTCCAGTCTATATCTTCTCTGGGACTTCACCATTTAGAGACTTACTAGGTGACCTATTAATAACATAGGTCTCCGTCTTTAGGGCTTCAGCCCAAAAAGGTCCTAGGAGTTTTGTTTCAAATAGGAGGCACCTAACCCTCTCTATCAATGTACAGTTAATCCGCTCGATCACGTCATTTAACTGCGGCGTCTTTGGAGGCGTTCTTTAATGACTGATGCCATGAGATTTACAATAGGCATCAAATACCCTAATATGTTCTCCGCCATTATCACTCCGGACGACCTTCAACTTCTTTCCCGTCTCACGTTCAACTAGAGTATGGAATTGCTCAAATACTTTGGAGACCTGATCCTTGGATTTAAGTGGGAATACCCACAACTTTCTCGAGCAATTATGATTATACGAGACAAAGTATTGAGCTTCTCCAAAGACTTCTTCTTAAACGGTCCACAAGTATCGGTGTGAACAAGTTCAAATATGAGACTTTTTGAAGGATGAGTCTCCAGGAGACGGGATTAGACCCTTTGCAATGAGAGTAATTCATTCCTCTCTCACTCTTGTGGCCAACCTCCGGTGCCATAAATCCGAGGACTCCATACTGCTAGTGGCGTTGACCTCTCTTGCCTCAGCAGAGGCCTGCAACACATAAAGACCAGACGTCTTTCTCCCTCGGGCAACTATCAGAGACCCTTTAGTTATTTTATAGCCGCCATCATAGAAAACATTGCAAAAACTAGCATCATCAAGTTTCCGGCTGAAATAATGTTCATGCGAATATTAGGAATGTGTTGTACGTCCCTCAACAGCAGTTGAGTTCTATTGTTGGGGATGATAGATATGTCACCGCAACCAACTCTAGCTGTCTTTATATTTTTCATCTTTAACACTCCAAAGTCACATAGAGTGTAAGATGTAAAGAGCCCTCTTTGAGATGAGACGTGGATGGATGCACAAGAATTTACCACCCAGTTGGTCTCTTGTTCGGCCAGATTTACGTCATCCACTTCACAAGTCAAGAGGAGATCACCTTCTGTAATAACAGAGATCGAGAACTTTTTCTTACCTCGTCCCTTTTCACCTATCTCATTTTTTTTGTTTTCACGCTTTCACTTATAGTATTACCTTTTAATGTGTCATTTCTTTCCATAGTAATGACACTCTACGTTTTGAAACCTTGATCGAGACTTACTCCACCCCTTTTCTCTAGACTTTGGACCAAGAGCTTTGCTCCTTCCTCGTGACTCTGTCACGAGTATCTCAAATGTTGAGATGTCGAGATCCCTTAAGACCTCTGTCTCATTTCTTCATTCAACATAGCTCCCTTGGCCATCTCCAACGTCACGATGCCATTAGAAGCTATATTGCCAATGGTGATTCTCATTACTTCCCATGAGTCTGGTAGAGTTGTTAGGAGCCATAGACCTAGTACTTTGTCTTTGAACTTATTGCCCATACCAATCAGCCGGTCTACACATCTTTAAAATTCGTTCAAGTGATCTATAGCGGATGAGCCATCCTTGTATCGAATCTGCATCAACCTCATTAGGTGATAAATCTTATTGTTGCCAATTTTTGAGGTATAGAGTGTCTCTAACTTCTCCCATAATGTCCTGGCATTCATCTCACTTCTAATGTGATTATACACATTGTCATCTATAAATTACCGTATATAATTGCATAGCTGCATATCCTCCAGCATCCATTCCTCTTCCTATTTTGCCTAAAACTTTTGGGTGGCGAACACCGGAAGATGCATGGATTTGACAAGTAGCAAGTCGGACATCTTGCTATTCCAAGTGTTATAGTTGGTGCTGTTTAAGCATATCATCTTACTCCCAACCTCCATTTGTAGCATTCAACGAAGTCACCGATCGAGAAACCTGGCTCTGATACCATTTGTTAGAATAGAAAGGGGACGATCGGACAACAATATACAGAATCACCCACACACAAGGAGTGAAAGAGAAGAAGAATAAGAGAACATTGAGAAATTTTTACGTGAAAATTCCTTTTCAAATAAGAAAAAAATTATGAAACACTTAATCCATAAATAAATCCACTATATGAAAGATAGTTATAGAAACCATATAGCTATACAAGCCCTTGAGACAAAGATGAAGAACAAAGCACGAGAACACACTCTATTTTTACTTACTGCTATTCTTTTCTTCACTCTTTTCTCCCTTGAAAATCTTTCACTCTCACTCTGTGATACACACACTCTCACAGACACAATACAATGTATATATATATGTGCTATTGAAAGCAACAGCCAAGCCAACGTGGAGGATACATATACAGGTAACAGCCTGGCGCACGTAATTCTGCAACGGTGCTACATATTATCGTGCCTTACAGAAATGGCGCCTACTCATTAGAGATCGTGCATATGCATGCTCAGAAAATTTTCTAAGTTGGCACTCATGGGCCCTGCTGGATACCCTGGTGGACGGTCAACATTACATTAAACGTCTTCTACTTTTGGCTGGTCGACCATCTTCACCTCTTGGTCGGTCAATGCTCACGTTGACCGGCCGGTCGTCCTCAATCCTTGAGCAAAAACGTAGCAGGTCCTCAAGTCTTCAGCCGGTAAATATAATGTTGATCGAAACATATAATTTATCGGTCAACAAGTTGACTAGTTATTTTTGTTCGTCCAAAATTTTTGGTTAACAATGTTGACTAAAATTCCTAATGCTTATGCTGTATAGAGTATGCAAATACTCACTACACAAGTTCGCGGACCTTAATAGCACATAAGGTCCTTGTGCTTTGTCCAAATCTTCCGACCATCAGGATTTCCACACGGGAGTGACCTAAACAAATATGAGTGCACGGTAGGCGCTGAGTGGCATCTCGATCCTTTATAGAAACTGAAAGGAATTGTACAATTTTTACATTTTTTTTTTACTGGTATCACTTTTATTTTTGAAAGATTCACCATATACGAATGAAAAGAAAGAATAAAAAGAAAGAAAAGATTATTAAAGTTAAATGATGATTGACATTCAGATTTGCCTTTTTTAGTGAGAAAATTATACAATTCACTCACGATTAATGACACAACTTATTCAAAATATTATATTGGTCTTTAATACTTATGATTATTAAAAATTATATAATTACAATGGATTTTTTATTAAGTCAAATTTAAAGCTAAATGTATATATTTTTAAATAATTAGTAATATTACAAATGGATACTTCTAAATAGTCATTTTTTGATGGTGGTATTTAAGCACATATGATATAAATCTTGCTAAACTTAAAGAGAATTGGGTGAATTGAGGGGGTTGCATCTCTTAAGAAGAAATAATTTATGTTCAACTCAATCTCAACCGTAGATCATAAAATGAACGGTTCTAGTAGTTTTAGTAGTTTCACCGTGGATTGTGGTAGAAACATCGGGACAGATAAATTTTCGTCTATATTAAAAACATTGTTTAATAATGACATTTAGGCCATGAAAAATTTCTAAGTTTTTTTTTTTAAATTTCAAAATAAATTTTAAGTTAATAAAATAATTTTAAAGATCATATATTAAATAAATTTTAGAAATACAACAATAAAAATTGAGCTTATAACTAAAAAACCTAGTTAAAAAATTATCAACTATATTATGTCCACCCATAATCTTTGACTCCACTCTCTTGAAGCAAATTCTATTATAATAATTTTAAATTCTAGATTTTTTTATTTTTTAAATAATTAAGATCATATTAAAATTCACAGTGGCAGTTGGTAATTTTTTTAAAATATATTTATTAGTAATTTGATTGTCCAGAATTTGGGCTGTTTGCGGCCCGTGAGTGTGGCCCAATTTCCAAAGCAGGCCCATTAAGTGTCTTCCGGTCTAAACCTTGGGTGCTTGATGTTAGGCAAGAAACATACTATATAATACAATTGTTAAAATGAAATACTATTATATTGAAATAAGGATAATAATAAATATTAATTATTTAATTTACATTAAAAATTAATATTTTAACCAGAAATAATATTTGATAGGACATAAATTATTCACATTTACATATACTTATTGCGTATTTAACTCACACTTGTATTTCTTATTATTTTCAGAGAAGTGGCTTGGCATTTACACAGATGGTGGAGTCATGAAGCATTTTTTGTAGTCAATTTTATGGGCAACGACTGTTATAATTTATTCATGAGTAATATTATTCATACACTTACTTATATATTTAATTGTACTGAAATTGTCAAAAACAGATACAGGTTTCACTTTATTTTAGTTTTTTCTGTCTTCCATTTCTCTCTCTCTCTCTCTCTCCATATCAATTTTTATAATTTTGATAAAATTAGGTGTACAAATAAATGTATGAATATTATATTTTATACCATGATTTAAATTCTTAAAATTTATGTTAAATTTAATTTTTTAACATTAAGGTTAGAAAAAATAATTATAGTTTTCAAATATAAATTTAATTTTTTTAATAAAAAGATTTGATAATTGGATGGGCAAGTGGAAATTCTCATTTCCTTTTCATTTCTTCCCCTAATTTTCATTACTTTACATTATTTTGTCACATCGTATTTGTTCTCATAAACATATTTGCTTTTTTGAAAATATTTACAATCGCGCGGAATGCTAAGAGTGGTGGCAGCGGAGGCGTGGTGGTATGTGAGAATAAGATGTAGTGGGTGGCGGCAACGGAGGCAAGGAGGTGGTGGTATGTGAGAATGAGATAAAGTGGGTGGCGCCAGCAGGCCGAGGGCTTTCAAGAATTTTTATGGTATTTTTCTTTTAAAAATATGGGCTGTTGTCGGCCCATGAGTTTGGGCCAAAATCAAAATTGGGCCCAATAAGTGTTTACGGGTCTAAACGTGACAACACAAAGCTTTTATATTTTATTACCATTTTGATTGATAATTGCTCTTGATTTTATGAGAAAAACATATGATTTAGAATAGACAGAAAAATAATTGTGATTATACAATAATAATAATAATAATAATAATAATAATAATAATAATAAAACCCACTACTTATTTAAGGTCAAGTTTAGAAATGAATAATAGAATAATCAATGCCAAGAGATTATTTTCTCATTTCATTTCTTTTTTATTGTCATCAAGATACAAGGAAAAAAAGAGCTTATAGTATATGTGAGGTTAAATTTTTTTTATTTATAATTTATAATGTTATTATGATAATTTTAAATTAATTTAAAAATAGTTATATAATAAAATTTAAAAAAATTAAAATTTTAAAAAAGCAGGCCAATGCGTGATTAGCGTCTACCTTACAATCATACGCATTTTGACCAAAAAGCTTATATTTGATGGGTGCCTCTAGAACGTTCGTGCGTGATTTAGATGGTGTAGTGGCATTTGATTGAACTTTTTGCAGCTCTTATACGCGGTTTGATGTAGAATGTTGGCATCTGAGTTGCATTTGATGAAATATTCGTGTACATCTAAGGTTTTGGAGTGATGTTTAATGTGTGTCTATCTTGTACTTGTGCGCAGATTTGGATATTTAAGATAGCTTGTGCCTGTGCATGGCACTTCACGTAGCAAAAGGAGAGAAGAGAGAGAAATTGAAAAGGAGAAGAAGATGATGAGAGAGAAAGAGAAGGAAAGAAATTTTAGAGCTTTATCAAATTAAATCTGGTAGATCAAATGTTAAAGACAAATATTTTTAAATTGTTCTTTGTTTTATTTTATATATCATTTGATTTTGCTTGTGTTCTTACTTTTGTTATATATGTTGGTTACCTTCTTTGGTCTTATATTATTTAATTTATCGAACGTTTGAAGAAATTGTTTGCTTTTTTACAAATTGAGTAAATATTTTGAGAAATTATATTTATATATAGAAAATCATAAAACTTGTACATTTGATTTTACATATGATAGTTTATATAAGTTATCAGTCAAGACTCTATTTTAACTTGATATGAGTTTATATTTTTTTATAGGATGAAAAATTTTGTACATTTTTAATAGTGTAAAAAAGTTTTAGACATTTGTTATGAAATTTATAGTTTATTTTAAAATTATTGTAAATAATTAATGAAACAATATATTTAGACGTCATAACATACTATATCTATTTCCATGGATGGTAAAAAAAGTAATATTTGATATCATCTATAGAATATAATTGTAGGCGACCTGTTTATAGGTCTAAATAGTAGCATTTTTGTATAAGATTATTAGGAGTATGTGTAATATTTTTTCAAAGTTGGTCTTTTGGCTGTTAGTTCTCAGTTTTGATATATTTTGGATTTTAAAATGTTTGACCATTTGAGATTTTACTTGTTTGACATGGCATTCAGATATATCCAATTTTGAATATTTGAACTTTTTGGAATCATGTGATGTGCACTTTAGATGATTTAATACAATTAGATTATTTAATATTCATATATGTATTATGAATTGTGGCATATGAAATTATGATTTGGATTATTGATTTAAAATGCTTAGACATATTCAATTTTCACGTGATATTTATATATTCTTGGTTCTTCTATCTGATTTATATACATGTATATTATATATATATATATATATATATATTTATTTATTTATTTATTGAGTTTTAGATTCATAATTTGTCATATTTTCTAACTTCTTAGATTAGAGGGCATTAAATTACTTATAGTATTTTGACAGAGAAGATTTTAAAACTTTATTATATTTTTGTATTTGGATTTATATTTGAAATTTATATTGGGCCCATTATTTAGTTTTGATTTATGATAGTTTGTATATTTGGGTATTTTTATTAGTTAGATATTGTAAAGATTTTGTATCAAGTTAGTATGGATAATTGTTGGATGCTTTTTTTGTTTGGATAGGTTTGAAAATAGTAGGTTGTTATATTATTTATTTGGAGATCGGATAAGGTTTTATTTGGTTAGGTTTTATATCTATTGTCAATTATAGATATTATGTCTTTTTTGAGTTTGTTGATTAAGTCTGACTTAATATTTGGATTATTTATATTCAAATCAATTGTTAAAATTTTGATTAGATTTATTTATTATTTATTCTTTGTTGGGATTCTAATAGCATATCTAGTCATTAAAATATAATAATATTGTAATAAAATAAGCATTATCTAGCAATAAAGATTATTGGAAATAAAATATGAGTAATTAGGAAATAGGGTTATAGTATTGTACGTAATATAATTTCAGGTACCCTACTGGTGGTTTTGAGGGCAGATGATGACAGACGTGGTCGATCCCTGCAGGGTGGGTTGGTGGCGTTTGACGAGTGGTCATGACATCGCCGTAAGGGTGGTTGTTGGGGGCAAGGGTGGCAGGCGGTGGTGGTTGTTAGTTACAAAAGAAAAATGCAATTATTTGACAACTAGGGCTAAAAGGTACTACGTATGGTTTGTATTAGTTGTTTTTAGTTCTTTAAATATTTCAATTCCCTAAATACAAGTATCTACCACTCACAATTATAACACAATCTAGGGAAAAAATGCAATTATTTTAGAATAAGATTGCTTTGGTAAAGAACAAGTTTTAAAATTTATATTTTAATCATGATTAATTAAGATAAATAAAATTGAGATCAAATATAAAAAGTGTGTTAAAGTTAATTTTGGATCGAGTTACATCAAGTTGAAAGACACTTGACTGGCACTTGACAGGTGTATACAGAGAGGTCACGCCTGATTAATGCTTGGCTAGAGTTTGAGAGCATTTTTCATTATATTTGCACTTGATGCATGTCCAAGAGATGTCTAAGCACGGTGAGATAGAATGCTAGTACTTGACATGCGCCTGAGACAATGTTCGTGCATCACAACGTTTGGCCGTGGCTGCCGATAAGCTCCAGACGCGTGCTCGTGCGCCAATCTACTATATAAGTTATGTTCGGCTAATTTTTGATTATTTTATGTCAAATTTTGAGAGAAGAGAGAGAATGAGAAATGAGAAAGAGATAAAAAGAGAGAAAAAAAGCTAGAGAAGAGCTTTTGAAGTCAAACCAAATATTATTTTAATAAATTTAAAATTAAGGCAATTGTATCTCAAGTCTTCATTCATTTATTACTAACCTATTTGTACTTCCTTAAATATTTATTATTTTAAATATTTATATATGACATATTTTTATAGTTATGTTATTTGTACTTCATATGTATAAATTTTTATTTTAATTTTTTATAATTTTTATGAAATTTATATTCTTAGTTCATATATTTTATATTATTAACTTATTTCTCTCTATTTTTATCCCTACATGTGCCGAAATCATATTTAAATAATTATTATATAGTTTAAAATCGAACATAATATTTCTGCATATTTAAATTTACTAAGTATATATTTTGCATGTTATGAAATCTCATATATTTGTCCCTATATGTATGATATTTGAAATAAAAAATATTAAATTGAGAAATTTTACTAATTTTTCTATAATTTTATTTAAAAATCGTATAATATAATATTACATGTTTTAAATTAAATATATTTAAATTTATGTAGAAAATTTTAAGTATTATATGATAAGAAATTGGAGAAATTAAAAAAAAAAACTCCATAATTTGTTAAGAAATTAAGAATATTTTTTTAAAATGAGAAAATACATAGATTATGTGAATTATTTAGAGTTTTTATTTATTTATACATTGTACCATTGTAGATATATCATCAATAATATATTATGACATATTTTAATATATTATAGTGGTGATTAAGGTTTAAACTTATCAACTATGGGTGCAAGTAGTGTTCAATCCTGTCTATAGGGTAATATGTATAACGGCCCACTCTACGAGTCTTAAATAATAACGTAAGGCCTTTACTTCTATGAAAACAAATATAACATAGGTTTTGATTATCTACTCTTTAGTAGGTAATGCTTTATTGGTCATTAATTTATAAGAATTGTATAATTTGTACAGCATGATTGATTTAGAACGGAAAAAAAAATTTAAAAATTATGCACAATTATTATGAAAATCCACGTCGTTGCATATGAATTTGATATACTATCTTTTCAGCATGTTTTAATACAAAATATATATTAAATTATATAAATTATATATTTTATTTAGTTTTTGATTCATTCTTACTTTTATTTTTATTAACATTTCTTCATATTAGTGGATTTGGACACTTGTAGGTGAGGATTTTGAAGGAGGAGTTGATTTGAGAAAAAACTGTTTAGAATTTTAGAAGAATATGATATTATATTTAGTTTCTGAATAGTAGCTTATGATGTTTACGTTATTTCAAACAATGAATTTTTTTGTATAAAAGGTAGTATGTTGACATGGATGTACTTAACTTTGATTATGATTCAGACATAACTCTTTACGCACGTATTGGCATCTTGATGTCGTTTGTTTTTCAGCCGCATATTGATATATGATATTTCGAATCTTGTGGTTAGATTATTTATTACATTATACTTTTGGGTCGGTTGTGACATTGACGTGAAACTCACGGCCTTGGTTAATTTGGACTTATTATTTATTAATGTAATGATCACGCTAATTATTATTTGGGTTCGATTTGAAAACGTGATAGCTTTATTATTAATATCAAATCCAAGATCAACAAATTCTTGATTAATAAACAATGATCTAAGTTTGTTTTGGAATAGTAGAGATTAATGCTGAAATAATCAAACATCTTTATAATTTATTCATTATCAAATGAGATACTTATATTGGCAAGTTGATTTTAAAATGCATTTCTTTTTATTCAAGTGCTTGAAAATAGAGCTATCTTCTCTATGTTTCTAGTTAACTAATTTTCAAAATGAAAAAAAAGCTTTGGTTGTGGAGGATTATTTTTCATATTAACCTTCAAATTCCTTTATAAATGTTGGTACCGGAATAGAGGAGACTCTTTCATTAAATAGCATTTGGATCGAGCTTTGTCGAATAGATTACTTCCATCACCGTTAGTGTGATTATGCTAGTCTTTGTGAAAATACACAACTTGGGACCCTTTACCCACATATCTAAATTTGGATAACTACACCATAACAAAATAATTAAACGTTTATAGAAATAAGAATAATAGACGATCTTATCGATTTAGGAAAAACTCAATAACTAATCAATTTGAGATAAAAATTATTTGAGCTTTTCAAACTAATAAAATACAAATTTGTTGAGATAGTCAACTTACAATTGAAATGTTAGAGCTCTATTAAGTCTTTAGGGAAGTCCCCAATTGTGGCCTTAGATGAAGAATTTATCGGATTTGCTTATAGAGCATGGGACACAAAAGCCAATGGACTTTGTGGATATTTATTCATTGACTCAAAAATTTCCGACAATGCTAGAGATCTAGTATCGTCTCCACTATTTGAACTCTAAGGCTATGTTTGGTTGCAAGAATTGGGGGGGGGAAAGAATTGTAATTTCCGCGGAAATTGCAATTTCTTCGTTTGGTTAGCAAATTTGTGGGAATTGTAATTTCCGGGGAATTGTTATTCTCACAAATATGAAAATAACAATTTCCACATATATATTTTTTTATTTTATTATTATTATTATTTTGTATTATTATTATTATTATTTGGTATTATTATTATTATTATTATTATTATATTTATTATTATTATTATTATTATTATTATTATTATTATTATTATTATTATTATTTTGTATTATTATTATTAGTAGGTATTATTATTAGGTATTATTATTATTATTATTAGATATTATTATTATTATTATTGTTATTATTATATTTATTATTATTATTATTATTATATTTATTATTATTATTATTTATAAGATATTATTATTATTATGTTTATTATTATTACTATTATCATTATTATTATTATTATTATTATTATTATTATTATTATTAGTAGGTATTATTATTAGGTATTATTATTATTATTATTAGATATTATTATTATTATTGTTATTATTATATTTATTATTATTATTATTATTATATTTATTATTATTATTATTTATAAGATATTATTATTATTATGTTTATTATTATTACTATTATTATTATTATTATTATTATTATTATTATTATTATTACTATTCCCACATTATTTTACAAACCAAACAACGGAATATGGAATCTTTTATGTTTATTCCATTTCAACAACCAAATATGAATATAAATTCCAACTCTATTCCCATCCATTTCATTCTCGGAATAACTATTCTATTCCCTTAAAACAACCAAACGTTGTTGGGCGTTTGGAAACAAACTCGTCAATAACTATGGAACTTTGATAACCAAATCGACAACATAACTATTGAAGGCTTATATGACTAGACCAAGAATTTTACATTGTGGGTGAAACGATAAATGATGTTCAAAGGTTGTGAGTGACACCATATCATATGCTCGAAGCATAGGCCATTATAGAAAGTAAAAATGTCTCAAATGATTGGTAACTTTTTTAAAACGTGGTGTTCAATCAGAGACATACTTAAAAATGTTAAGTGATGGTTAATATATCAATAGATTGGTGAAATTACTTTTAGATAAGTGTATAGTGGATAATAGTCAAGAACTGGACGGTTAAATTAGTTGCCGAATGTGCATAGTGTGTGTAACCAAATATAATTCATGCGCCAATTTCAAGCAAAACACCTAGACACTTAAGATCTATTGAAGAGACCTAAAATACAAAGCCAGTCACAAAATTATAAATCACTAATATACTAAGTTAATAATCTACTACTTGGACAATTTTGTTAAAAAAAAAACTTAAATAGAAATAAATATTGATAACCACTAATTTTAAATTCATATATCATACCCTAAATTATAAATTTATTCAAAATTAACATGGGTCAAGGACCTATGTAAGGCTTTGATACACATTTTAAACTCATGATTTAGATCAACTTAATCAATATGTTTAGAGTAGGATAACCATACCATAATAAGAGAACTAAAAATTTATAGAACATAAATGAAACATGATCTTGTTGTTAAAAAGAAAACCTAAACATCAGCCATTTTTTTAAAAAAATAATCTTCTAGGTTGTTCAAACCAGTAAAAGATAAATCCCTTAAATAATCAACTTTCAAGATATGTGTTAGAAATGTGCTAAACCCTAATTAACTTTAGTAGACATGTATCCCATACTGAAGAACTTTTCGGGGTTGACCAGTTAACAGTAAATCAAAAAATCTTCTAGAATTACTGAAATTTTATTTATTAAGGCAAGAATGTTAAATATCATCAGAATTCTGATATCTTCTTCATCATTAGAACTCTAAAACACTTCTCTGATGGGATTTTTGCAGAAGATGGATTCCAACACAATGTAACTTTGACATCTAGACTATCAACATAATTTTAAAGGCTTATAGATTTGGAATAAGTGTTTAACTTTGTTGGTCAGAGGATACACGTTTTAAAGGCTGCAAATGATAGCATATTGTAAGGTTCAAGTGCAACAATCATGATATATGGAACTCTCTTGAAAATAATGCTCTCAATGGGCAATACTTGGAGAGGATAAGTGATAGTTAATAAACACATGGCTCAATCACATCGGTTTTAGAGAAGTAGGTGGAGGGTATTGGCCCAACTTTGGTCAATCAACATTTTTGCAAATACTTGTATGATGGGAGTAACCATTTCTTGCTTGAGTCAAAATCGAGTGAATTTTAACCAACACTAACTATTACATCTTTACTGCCAGAGTCATATTTGAGCAAAATTGAGCTAATTATATCTTAGTATTTTAATACCTAAGTTAATTTTGAGCAAAACGCTCGGGTTGACTTTTGATACCCAAGCCAATTTCAAGCGAAATATCAGCACACTTTAGATAAATTAAGGAGATTCAAAATATAATATGTTATTACAAAATTTGACCTAACAATTTAAACAAATAAAATCCTACATCTTATTTTCCCAAGTCAACCAAACAGTTCCTTTAAAACTCACCCGGCAACTGACATTCCTTTTCATGATTTGCACACCATGAACATTCACTTTGATAGTGCTTGTTGGAAAAATTAGATTTTCCTACTATAGTAAACTAATTACAAAAGTGAAGAAAGTAATACAAAACATGAAATTTTTACATTGTTCACTTAAATGAAAGTAATACAAAACATGACCTAACAATTTAAACAAATAAAATCCTACATCTTATTTTCTCAAGTCAACCAAACAGTTCCTTTAAAACTCACCCGGCAACTGACATTCCTTTTCATGATTTGCACACCATGAACATTCACTTTGATAGTGCTTGTTGGAAAAATTAGATTTTCCTACTATAGTAAACTAATTACAAAAGTGAAGAAAGTAATACAAAACATGAAATTTTTACATTGTTCACTTAAATGAAAATGTGCCCATGGGAATCTCATAAATAACCAAATCTATATTGTCTCACCAACGAAGCTTTTGAACAAATGATTTATAAAGCTTCAAATAAGAAAGTGGGTAGTGTGAATCCGAGTCAAGGGAGGCTTTTATACTGAGTTGTCCAATACAAGAGTGAACTTGTCCCAAGAAACAAACTTCCAATAAATCATCAACTTTTCATAACTTCTCCCCGTAAAATAACATATACAACTATCCAAGTAAAATCATCGTGTCCTTACTTTTTAAGGACTGAAGAAACTCACACCACTTTCTCAACATCTAAGAGATAGATAAAGATAGATGGACCAACTCAGTTTGCGAATCTCGTGAATCATGATGTATTTTTTTTTTTTTAAATTATTAGGTAACACATCAAAAATTGGATTAATTAAGAACCCCTGATTTCCTTGGAGAGTAAGGATATAATTATGAAGTCATAGTTGATGAAGATATTGTTATGTTAAGTCCCATATTTTTCACCTCTCCAAGGGATGTGCAATCAAGGATTGAGTGTCATACTTTTCTCAAAAGGAAGTAGGGCCCTATTTTTCTTATTTAGGCCATCAGATTGAAGAAATTTCAAAAGTTAAAATTTCAACACTAAATAATACCCTCTAGATAGTTATTTTTATAAATTTTTTAATACCATATTTAATATTTTAATAGATGTTAATATTATAAATTTTTTTAAAAAATGACTATCTTTGATATATATATTTTTTATTTTTAAATCTTGACAATTAGATTTTGATCTTGATGGGTACACCAATAATGAGTTGGTCCAGGAAGGAGAAACAACACAGATATACAGCGGCCCATTTACGCTCGGACGGTCAACGCTAATCATTGATCGGATGAGAGGCTAATGAGCGAGCTAAAGCCCAAGAGCAGGATAGCCCACTTGGGCCCAAGACGGTTAACGCTTTCATTGATCGAAAGTATGACCAATTGACCAGCAGAAGACTAGACCTCACGCGGCCTAAACCCAGATTGGTCTACTTGTCCGTCCTCGAGTAGCAATAGTCTTCTCCCTTGATTAAGCGCTCTCCATATAAGACAATCTCCATTGTAATAGTTATTTTCAGGATTGATGCGCATTCCTGAAGGAAAGTGCCAAAATTTCCTTCTTGTCTGCAATAAACTTTAACGGTTACAGAACGCAGAAAAAAAGCAATCAATCTAATAACCATTACTGCAATAAAAGCTCTACGCCAGAAAAGACAGCAATCCCAACAGAACGCGAAAATCAAACCTTTCTACACAAAGAAGACAGCCCAACACAGTGGCTACAAAAGGCCATTGAGTTCTCACTCCAAAGCACTCTCTCAATTACCTGAAAAAGCCTTCTATTGCCAAACTCTCACACTTTCATAACGCTCTTTCTCTCTTTGCTACTTCGTTCCCAACAAACACAGTACTTAGAAAATTCACTCCTCACGAGCAACCCAAAGCCTCTCAGCTAACGAGAGCACCCCTATCGCAAGCACTTTTTGTATTCTCATTGCATCTCTTTACTTACACCTTCTTAATTCGAAGGCTATTTATTGACTCGAGCGTCGAAATATTTTCGGTAGGACAAACTCCCACAATCACTTGACCTCTTATTCGCAGTTGTGGTATGTAGGATCTAGACTCAGTGGTTGGTGCAGGACCCATACAAATGATTTGATTCGAATTTGTTCGAAATTTGGATTCATGACACATCAGATCCAATAGTTTCCTTAAGAAAAGTAGGCTTCTATTTCTTTTTAGAGGAAATAAGATCCCCATTTTCAGCAATTAATTGTAAAGCGTATTGAATAACAATTAATAATAACAATTAATAATATATACATATTTAGTATAAAATAATTCACCATTGAAGATAGGAATAGGTTTTGGTTAAATGAAATTGACAATATAGGTGATATGAGTAGAATTATAAAGACTTATGCTAACAAATTTACCTTGGATGCCATAATTTTTCAGTGAGGTTATCTATTCCACTCACACACAACTCACCCATAATTCACTCCATATGTGTAGCCCATTGATGTATGAAAAATAAAAAAATTGAAATAAGTTTCATATGGAGAGAGTAAATTGTAGATAAAGGGTTTTGGTGCATTAGATAAGAAGTATTTTTTTTTCTAATTTATTACAATACTTACAATTTCAACAAAAATTACACTAGACAAATATGAATAGTAAAATTATTTTATAACTAAAAATTTGCTTTATGTGGGAAGCTTTTATTATCATACTAAATACACATTTATATAAATAATTGCTACGTAATATTTGGACAACTGCACGCTAGCGATTATCTTACTTTTTGATTCAAACTATTCAGTTCACAAAATAATACTTATTTTTCATTGTATGTGTCATTTGTTAGTCACATTTTATACTGTTTTATTCTTTAAAAACATCATAAATAGAGAAGTAAGTCTCCTTATTTGTAAGTAGGATGCCGATTCTTTATTCAACTAATATTAAATAATTCTTTCTTATAACATAATCTTTCAGTGAAGCGGTGCCTGTTACTGTATTGGAGGAGCTGGTATAGATTTTCATAGATGATGTTGAGGGGGGCTTATTTCTGTTCGAAATATTATTCACTTTAAAAAAAAAAGTATCATATATACTCGATCACAAGTATCGTCCAACGTTGTTTTATTCTTAAAAAGGGTGTTTTTAAAGGGGAAAAAGGCCTCATCACTATAAAGAAGACTTATGATAGATTTTTAGTGATGCATAATGATGTTTAAGAACACTAAAAAAATTAAGCAATGTGACATTTTAATACATTATGATAGATTTTTAGTGATGATCTAGTAATAAATTTATTATATTGCTAAAGGTTATAATATATTTTGCTATAAAAATGTAATTTGTTCTATTGATTAAAACGGGGGAAAAAAAACAGTCCACAATCAACAAATTATGGAGTTGGATTCCAATAGAAAATTTCATATTTATCGTTTGACATTTCGACTAGGAAATGTGACTAAATATTTGATATAAAATTCAAATACCAATGGTTTTTAAAGTATAATAATATATTTGATGGGTATACCGTAATTGGGTTGACATAATGGTCAAAGAATGCCGAAATAGCTTGTTGGACGGCCAGTTCTAATGTTGGCCCAATAGGAGATAAAGACCCAAATCCTGAAAGGTCCAAAACGCTCACTCAAACGGTCAACGCCAGCGTTGACCGTCGAGATCTAGCAGCGCTAACTTGCGTGCTGAGGCGGTCAACCCAGTGTTGACCGAATCTGAAGAGTGGCGAGGTCCAAAAATGCGATAAATACGGCCACGGGTTAGTCCCAATTTGACAGGTGATTTCGTACATGAAAAGTAACGATCCTTTTCATGATTACACGCTTTCCTAAAAGCTAATCTTCTCCAAAAAGGCAGCAATGAATTTGCACCAATGATGGAGTCTAAACGGTCACAAGAGCATGAAAGGAAAGTAGATGATTTGAATATTCGTTGCACTGTTCAGAAGAAAAAGGATCCATCAAATCACATCAATCATATCCACTAACTCAGAGAAAGCCGCCATTACCAGGCCAAAAGATCATGCCACCTTGACCAGAGAAGGTGGCTCTCCTACTATGTATATAAGCTCAGAGTCTTCATTCTGGAAGACAAGCTCTCAAGTACGCTCTTTAACTCACCTTCAGAGAACAACATGAGAACACACTGCGAGATAACAAAGGGACTTTACGACATGCCTAAGTCACAAACGCCTCACGAGCTTGAGCAAAGAATCTCCTTTCTCTCTCTCGCATAAAGCGTTCACCTTCAAATCTGACCAAAGGCCTGCAAATTGCAGGAGTCCTTTCCGACTCTCTGAGAACTATTCCCCAAAGCTTCAACGTTTTCGGGACGCAACTTCCACTCACTCTTTGTGAGCAGTAAATTGGAACTCATACTCTCAATGGGCCAACACTCCCGACAAACCTATTCTCTCTCTCTCTCCTTTACTTATCAGTTCGCCTTCCTCGATTGGAAGGTTTTTTTACTGACTTGAGCATCGGAGTGTTTTCAGTGGGACAGCCCCCCGCCGACACACTGACCTCTTGTTTATTTTAGTGGTATGTAAGATTCAGACTCAGTAAACGGAGCCCGATCAAACCAACCAGACGAATCCGAATCTGTTCGAAATCGAATCCAGGTACGCATCAATATTAATATCAAGAAATTTTAATATTAATAGCCTTATATATCAAACAATTATTATTATATGCTTGAGTCAATCATATATTGCTATGTCTTATTTAATATAGATGGCTTATTTATTTTTACTCTGTTTAAATCATATATATATATATATATATATATATATATATATATATATATATATATATATATATTTAAAATTTTAGAATAATTTCTTAAAAATTTAGAAAGATATCATCCGAAATTAGATATAAATTATATAAACTCTTTAAATATCAGGATATAGGATAAAAAAAAAAAAAAAAAGAGATATGATTATATTATATAATATGCATATTTTTAACGGAACAGCGTAATTTTTAAGCCATATTAAATCTTTGGACGTGACATGATCATGAGAATTTATTTATTGATTATTTTGGCTTATTTATCACTATAAAACTAATTAAAATTTAAAATTTTTCTATAAAAAATAATGATATAATTATTTTAAATTACTCTATTAAAAACATTAAAATTATAAAATTATTAACCGGTCAAGGGAACCGACTGTTTGGGTTAGTTTATATAATGATTTATTGAGACTTTGTCAACACAAAGTTGAAGATAAACCTCTATAAGAATGGATTATTGAATCGTTTGTTCAAATTTATAAGGAGGCAATGCAATACTACATATAAATAAATGATGATACATAAAAAGGGATACCCGAGTTTTTATGTGAAAAATTTTTTTAAAAATAAAAAAAAAATTACAAAACTTTTTATTCAAAATATCATTTTCAATAAGGAATCATTTATATTTTACCAAAATGGGTATGCACAGACAACACCGTGGAGGCAAAAAGTCAAAAAAGAGTTTGAGAAAACCATTATCCCTCCTCAAAAGCAAGAAACAAGGCAAAAAAAATCAAGGATGCCCCGCCCACCAACCCAAATGGAGATACGAAAACCAAAACAATAATAAGAGACCAGGAGAGGCCTTAAGCTACTATTTTTGAGGACCCATCATCGGGTATACTAATTAGTTGGTATGAGAGGATTAATATTGGATCCACAAAAATAAATGGTTGATTTATTTATTTAAAACAATTTATGTAAAGGACTTTCTTTAACCGAATATATAACTACTTGCTATAGAGTTCAGAAAGGAGTTGTGGATACCGCTGTATGAATATCAGATACTGGGTATCTCATGCGTAGATTTATTGAAATAGTTCAACATATTGTTGTACGTAGAACAGATTATGACACCTTTCGAGACATTTCTATGAGTCCTCGAAAAGAGACGATATCGGAAAAACTTTTTATCGAAACATTAATTGTATCTGCTTTCGTAATTGAGATTTTAGTATATTTCTTTTTGATTTAGTAATCATTGAATTCAGAATCCCAGATAAGACTATTTTCTTCTAACCATCAAAGGAAACGAACAGACCAAAAAGACGCATGTTTTGATCCTTCCATACGTAATAACTACAATGGTAAGCTTAGATGCATGATAATTGGGGCATGTCATTTTGTTTTTGATTGAGATCACTCGGGTGTTCTATTCTAGTCATCTTACCCAAACGAACACCATATTCTAATGCGAATAACATTGGAAATCCAAATTCGCTACATTTGTCTGAAATATCACCACATAAGGTGGGCAAACCAAGCTACAAATAATAAGAGAGTAAATAGATAAAACTACTAATAAAATATTCTAAATGATACTAGAATAATATACCTTAGAGTGGCAAAGAATAGAGTGTGATTCGGATAAAATATTCTCAATGTCACGTACCCAATTTTGAAATCAAATTTATAATTCCTTAGCTTATAATGAAGTTAAATAAATATCTAATCATTAAAACTAAAAAATTTAATTGTTTATTTTTTGGCTTAAATCCAAACTGATATTAGAACACGAATTTGAACTAAAAACCAGTAAATGGCCCATTTAACATTTAAAAATTCTATGACATGACCTGAAAGTCACATTTAAAAGTGGCCAAATATTGACAGTTATTTGACCTTAAATTATACATAAAAAAGTATTTTAATTAAAAATTAGCATATCAATAGCTAAATTTTTAAAATATTGAAATTAAATTTAAATATAACTATCCTAATATCGTTATCGGTCAACAGCTGAAAACAAACATCAATTAGAACAAAAACGAAATGTAAAGCAGACACCAAACAAACCAAAATATCAACTAATAGCTGCAATTCTGTTTCATTTATTTGTATTGATATTAATACATTAAAGCATTCCAACACCTCTAAAATTTGATTAAATGAATAGCTTGCATTTTGATTCCTGTAAGGTGTGAATTTCAAATTATAATTTTGATCTATAATTAATTAAGATAAAAAGAGGGAAGCTTTGAGATCAAATGAAGAATTATGTTAAAGTTAACTTTTGGATTGGGTCACAGCGGGTCGAGCAACGTTTGATCGGCGCCCAACGTACGCACATTCGTATTTTGAGCATGGCGGCTGCACTTTGAGGACACTTGACTGGCGCTCAAGCGCACTTTTGGCAGATTGCTTATATTCGGTATACCCCCCGATGGACGCTCATTTGTACTTATGACAGATTGTTAGCCCCTAATGTGTGTTTGAGGTGATACTTGTATGCCACAGTATTTTGTCTCAGCGCCTAAAGTGCGCTTGATGGGTGCACATATGCTAGTCTTGTATATACGCCTCATTCAATTGATTTTCAGTCATTTTGCTAGATTCTTTACAGGAGAGAGAGAAGAAGAAAATGAGAAGAGAGAGAAGGAGAGAGAGAAGGATAGAGGAGGACATTTACGGTGAATCCAACAAAGATTTTGGTAAAATTAAAAGTAATGCAAGTGTATCCCATCCTTTTTTTCCTTTGTTGATTTTCTTTACTCATGAATGTTATATTTTCATAGCTAGACTATTTGTGCTCTACATGCATGGACTTTCACTTCTATTTTTTTTTATAAATTTTATGAAATTCATATCCTGAATTCACATATATTGTGTTGACATGCAAGTTCTCTATATTTTTAACTCATACATGTCTTGAAATTTATTTTATTACCCTTATAAATTTTAATTTTTTATATAATATTCTAATTTATTTTAAATCCTTAAATTTATATTTTACATGTCTTAAATTTGTTATTAATTGCCTTTACATGTTTGACAATTGAAAGAAAACGCTAACAATATAAAATTTTTGCTGATTTTCTTATGATGTTCTTGTAAAGACAGCCCATATATTGAGATTTTATAATGTAACTTTTGTATGTGTTAAATTTTTGTATAATTCAATTCTTGTAGAATTTTTATATACCGTATGCCAGGTATTTGAAGAAATTATGAAGAAAACTTTACAATTGTGAATGAATTAAAGATTTTTTCTATGGTATTAGAAAATATAAAAGATTATTTGTATTTGTGTAAAATTTTTCATTCGTTTTTACACGGACCATTGTAAAAGATTTAGCGGTAATATATTATGATATATCTTAGTATATTATAATAGTAATTGAAGTTCAAATCTATCATTCGCATATTGAAAGTAGCATTCGGCCATATTTATAGAATTATATATATAATAGTCTATTTATAAGTTTTGAATAATAGTAAAAGGTCTTTGATTGTGTAGAAATATATATAACCTGAGTTTTGATTATTCACTCATTTATCAGTGATATTCTACTAATCCTTAGTCCATAAAAATTGGCCTGATTTAAGTATAGTTTTCATAGTGCTTTGCATATTAAGAACTGAAAAAAGATAATTTGAAATCCCTGCATGAATGTTATGAAATTTCATAGCCTTGTATTTAAACTTGGGCACTCTCTTTCTGAAATCGACGCTTTAGACACTGGTCGCGTGTGCGAAGACTACGATGTACTGTATTAGTACAGTACCTTGTGTCCTTATTCGAATCATTGAACGACATGCTAAATGGGTATATATCTACACGGGAGTAATTCATAACTCAGCAAGTTGTAGGCTCAAAGAAATTAATGGCATATTTGGTTGATGGAAATAAAAATTTTATTTCCATATTATTTCTATTGAAATATTTATTTTTACGTTTGATTATTTTATCATAGAAAATAATTATTTCTGGAGGAATAAATATTCCTTCAAATTAAGGAATAAAAAATATCAAGTTTTTTTTTATATTTTTTATTCCTTATATCTAACGAATAACTATTCCTAAAAATATTACCAGTTTACCCATCATATTTTTAGCATTCATACCTTTATTTAAAATTTTATATTATTTCTCTTACTATTACTACATATCAAATATTATAAAGTTAATTCTTAGTTTATTTATAGTCATTCCAGCTAAGTAACCAACTATAAAAATAATAATTTTTAATTCTATTTTTATCCTATTTCATTCTCTAAGTGCATGTTTGGTTGGTGAGAATAGAAATTCTATTCTTACTTTATTTTAAATAAAATATTTATTCAACTATTTGGTTACGTTTTGATATAGAATAAATATTTTTGGATGAATATTTATTCCTCTAACTTTAAAAAAAGAATACCATATACATTTAGGTATTTTTTTATTCTCACCTTATTCTTTATATTACTAAAATAATTATTCCCACATTATTATTATTGTTATTATTATTATTACTACTATTACTATTACTATTATTATTATTACTACTATTATTACTCTTACTATTATTATTATAACTACTACTACTACTATTATGACTATTATTATTATTACAACTACTATTATTATTACAACTACTGCTATTATTATTATTATAAATTTTTATTCTATTTCTCATACTATTATACATACAAAATATTAAAATATTAATTTTTAATTTATTCTATTCCTATAAGTTGACATGGGAATAGAAATTCTCAACTCTATTTTTATCATATTCTATTTCTTAAAATTAACTAATTTACTTTTATTTTATTCTATTCTAATAACTAAATGTACCGTAAGTGCATGTTTGATTGATGATAATATAAATTTTATTTTTAACTTATTTTTAATGGAATAAATATTTTTCTATTTTTTTGATACGACATAAATATTTTTGAAGGAATATTTATTCCTTCAACTTGAAAAATAAAAAATATCAAATGCTCTTATATATTTTTTATTCCTTGCATATAAAGAATTGTTATTCCTGTAGTCTATAAATTTTATTCTCATTTTACCATTATTATTATTATTATTATTGTTGATGTGTCATTCGATCCGAACTTTGAACAGATTTGGGCTGATCCGCTTATCCTGGTTTCGGCACCGTTCCCTGAGTTTGGATCCTACACACCATTAAAAAGAACAGGAGGTCAGTACATCGGCGGGAAGTTGTCCCACCGAAAATACTCCGACGTTCAAGTCAATAAACAGCCTTCGAAATACAAGAAGGTTTTTGAAACTGAGAATTGAGAAAGAGAGAGAGAGAAAGAGAGTGTGTTTCTAGATGAAAGAGAGACAAGACTGTCTTCTTGAATCTGGAAGGTAGGGAGGCAGTAAGCGGCCGTCTGAGGCGCGTTTGTTTGCCTTAGGTTTTGACAGTAGAAAAAGGGAGAAGTGTCGTTGTTGTATTAGCGATAGCTTGCGAAAGTCAGTGTTTGCGTGAGTATCAGATAGCGCGAGTAACTGAAAGCGTGCCTGGAATGAGAATTTCAGTGCTTACTTATGGTTGAGTGGGTGATCTTCCTCCTTTGGAAGGAGTGATCCCCTGCATGATTCCTACCTTTCAGGGTTGATACCAGTTGCCGAAAGGATTAAAATAGTTTCCTTCCATGGCGGTCAGCGGCTTTCCGAATCGCTCACCTTTGTTACGAGTATTTTACCGTTGGAGAGCCCCAATTGGTAGGGAAATAGAAAAATCTGGTGCCTTCCTTATGTGAAGGGCGCCGATTTTGTTAACGTCCATTTCGGGAGCCAGCTGGGATTGTGGAAAGTGTGAGGAGAGCCGTTGTTGGTCGTCTGATGGATCGTGGGCTCAAGTGGGCCTGATCCATAACTGTAGAAGAAACCACTGTTGGGCCCATGCTTTAGTATGTAGACGGTCAACGTTTGAGTTGACCGTCCTTATGCGTGTTGGCCTCCGGACGGTCAACGTCAACGTTGACCGTCCTGGGCCTTTCAGCTGTTGGGCTTGTTCTCCAATTGGGCCGTTAGCGAGTTGACCATCCATTTTGGGCCTTCGTTGACTTTGGGCCAGCCCATTTTTGGTATACCCATCACTAGCCCCCCATACCGGTGACCAGGATTATGGCCTCCGATATGTTCATGATGGGATGCCCCTTATTGCCCTTCGGCATTTTAGGATCCTGTAGAACTCTATTAAAGGCGTAGAGGAGAGATTGACTGGAACTGTTGACCGTCTTAGTCAATTTCGGGGAAGAATATTGACCAGAGTTATCGACCGTCTTGGTCAATTTCAGAGAACAACATTGACCTGAATTGTTGACTGTCTTGATCAATTTCGAAGAACAACGTTGACCAGAATTGTTGACCGTTTGGTCAATTTCGGAGAACAATATTGACCAGAACTGTTGACCGTCTTAGTCAATTCCGGAGAACAATATTGACTGAAATTGTTGACCGTTTTGGTCAGTTTCGGAGAAGCTTTCTGCCAGTCTTGATGGACGCGTGGCCATCAGGCGGTTTGCAGGCCAGAAGAAGACACGCGTCTCCCTTTGGTTGGGCAGAGGTCCTGGCCATTAATGCGTCAGAGATCCGCCTTTTAAAGAGCCAAGTAGGGAGTTGAAATGTGGCGGGACGGACAACGTCCTTAATGATGGGTTTTTGCATGTGTTTGACGTTTAAGTTTTCCCTCCACGCTTTGAAAATCATTTACGCCTCCAAGCTTTCGTCTTCTCCGTTCCTAACTTTCAAAAACCCTAGTTCTTCGAGTTAGCCATGGTATTCGTTGCAGACATCGCTTCCGTTTTGAGAGAGAAGACATGCGTCTCCCTTTGGTTGGGCGGAGATCCTGGCCATTAATGCGTCAGAGATCCGCCTTTTAAAGTGCCAAGTAGGGAGTTGACATGTGGCAGGACGGACGGCGTCCTTAATGATGGGTTTTTGCGTGTGTTTGACGTTTAAGTTTTCCCTCCAAACTTTGAAAATCGTTTATGCCTCCAAGCTTTCGTCTTCTCCGTTCCTAACTTTCAGAAACCCTAGTTCTTCGAGTTAGCCATGGTATTTGTTGCAGACATAGCTTCCATTTTGAGAGAGAAGACACGCGTCTCCCTTTGGTTGGGCGGAGATCCTGGCCATTAATGCGTCAGAGATCCGCCTTTTAAAGTGCCAAGTAGGGAGTTGACATGTGGCAGGACGGACGGCGTCCTTAATGATGGGTTTTTGCGTGTGTTTGACGTTTAAGTTTTCCCTCCACACTTTGAAAATTGTTTACGCCTCCAAGCTTTCGTCTTCTCCGTTCCTAACTTTCAGAAACCCTAGTTCTTCGTGTTAGCCATGGTATTCGTTGCAGACATCGCTTTCGTTTTGAGAGAGAGTGACGCTAAAGTGTTGTGCGTTGAGTTTAATATCCCAAAGGAAATAACATGGAGAGTCCCGGGAAGGAATGACAGAGCTTTTGCTCCTCCAGCGGGGCATATTACAGTCTACGAGGTCCACCTGAGGAGCGGCCTTTGTATCCCGTTGCCAGAAGATTTGGAGTCTCTTTTGAAAGCTCTACGAGTACCCATCGCTCAACTTCACGCCAATGCTATCCGGTATCTCTATACTATATGCATTTTTCTTCGAAAGCGTGGTAAGAAGCTTAGGATGTCTATGGTTAGGGTTCTGTTTAAAATCAATCTGGGAGGAGAGTGGTTATCGCTCGTCCCCCGTTCTGGCTTAAAGATAAATAAGGCCATATACGACTCGTTGAAGAACTGGAAGAACTGGTTCTTCTTCGTGAGTGTGGGAACAGCCTAGCCCCTTGAAAAGGACTGGGGCTAGGTTCCAGAGGCATATGTGGGGATGCCGTCTACGGCGGAGACGGCGGCCCAGGAGTGGCTGACTAAATTAATAAAGGCGAACCCCGACGAGTTCGACCGAGATTTTTTGGTTTCCCGGGAGGAGACTAA
Source organism: Nepenthes gracilis (assembly GCA_033239525.1). Lineage (NCBI taxonomy): Eukaryota > Viridiplantae > Streptophyta > Magnoliopsida > Caryophyllales > Nepenthaceae > Nepenthes > Nepenthes gracilis. Next base: position 2,425,001 of record BSYO01000037.1, read on the forward strand.
GAAGGTGAACTAGGGTCCGCCATCCCTAGTTCAAAAACCCATGCCGCCCATGAGGATGATGAATCCAAAGGATTCCAAGGGCATTATCATCCGCATGCGGCATACAGACGAAGGGTTTATTGGCCCGCTGTCGGAAAAGGTGCTGGAGACGCCCTCGTCATCATCATCCCGCATTGACTTCGTGGCTGCCAGGATCTGCAGCGGGCCTGGCAGCACTGGCGGGCTTGAGAAGACCCACGAGGACTATTCGGCGGATTCAAGTCATCTTGGCGCAGCCCGCACCACAAGTGGTTCTTGGTGCTGCATTGACGGAGTCTTTTGAGGAGCCAGCTTGTGAGCCTGCGTTGGGTGCGCGGGAGTAGTCTGTAAGCTCCCTAGTAGCGTAGACTTTTGTTGCGGAGCCAACAGTGGAGCTCGATCCTCCAACAGCTGCTCCAGAGGCTGCAATTGAGGAAACTGCTGCTGCCATGGGCGAGACTGATGAACTCTTGGAGCGCATTCTGGAGGAGGCAGCTATGAGCTCGGCTCGAGAGGATGCTCTTGGTCCACCGCCACCTCGGCCAAGTCTGGAGGCCAAGCCTAAGAGGCCCACGAGGATATTTTGTGAGGTATGATTCTTAACGATGTCTACCATGTATTTTTTCCCTTCACGGATTTCTAACTTGTTATTTGTTTGCCTCTTGTGCAGTCGAAGAAGCTGATTTTTGCCATTTCCAAGGAGGTGGAGCAGCGAGATCAGGCGATTGCCAATAGGGAGGTGGAGATCGTCTGGTTAGACGCCAAGCTGGCTGCTTCAGCAGGAGAGCACCGCCAGGAGGCTGCTGCCCTCGAGACTGTTCTGGAGGGAATGGAAATGGAGATTACCAGCTTGAGAGCTAAGAATGCTCGTTTGAAAGAAGAGGAGGATCGAAGCAAAGCAAGCAAGAAATGGCTTGCCGATCGAATATTCACTTTGGAGAATGAGCTGGGTCTCTAGATCCGTCCCACGAGGTCGAGGGCATGCTGCATGCACGGATGTTTGAGGGGGTCCAGGTTTGTCGGCGTCTTATGAGGTTGATCGACCCTGACTTCCCCGTTGAGTTCCTTCACTTAGGAAACCGTGGGGTGCAGCATAAGGACGACCTTGTGGGGGAGGAATAGGATCGTCAGAGGCGGCCGCCGCCTCCGTAGACTTTTGTACCTTTTCCTTTTTGTACTTATGTAATTTTGTAACGTATTTAAAGCAATGAAATGGAAATTCTTTCAATTTTGTGTCCATTTATTTACACTGCTCGTGTTTGTATGCTTTGTTGCATGGGGGCGGCCAACGAGTTGGCCGGTTGATGTTGTTTGGCTACCTAGGAAGCTATGTTCTTAGGCTTGGCAGGCGGTTGCGTTAACCAACCTGGTGGCATTGTCCAAGTGATGACTTGGACGGCCAACGCTGGAGAAGGATGCCTCTCCCTTCGATCGTCGCTGACTGATCCCGCTATCTCCTTGTAGAAGAGGTCATTGCGTATGCTTCATGAGCCCCTAAGGTTTTGACAGCTATCGGGCTACTTAGATGACCAGGTTTAGTACGACCGCTAACAGGCCGCTCGGATGACCGAGGTTAATATTAGGCCGCTTATGGGCCACCTGAATGACTAGGGTTTATAATAGACCGCTCATGGGCCACTTGGATGACAAGGGTTTAGATACGACCGCTAATGGGCTGCTCGGATGACCGAGGTTCACGTTCGACCGCTTATGGGCAACCTGGATGACCAGGGTTTGACGAGAGGGTTAAGACCCTCCCGACTTAGGGGCAGTCTAGGTCGGGTAACCTGCAAAGAAAACACATGTACATGCACAAAGGAAGGATGCTAAGTAAACACTTATTTTTTGCAAAATCAAAACAAGTAAGCGAGTGCAAACAATAATGCAAATGCGTACCTGTGTCTGCTACTGGAAGTATCGTCTGAGGTGGATAGCATTCCACGTTTGCGGAACCAGTTTTCTGTCCTGGCTCCGGAGTTTGTAAGCTCCATTTCGTAGGACGGCGGAGACGAGGAAATGCCCTTCCTAATAAGGGGGGAGCTTATTGCGTCCGGCCAGCTTGCCTGTGGCCTTGACGCCTCGTAGGACTAGGTCCCCCACATCGAACCATCGCGCCTTAACTTTTTTGTTATAGTATTGGGTGATCCGATGTTGGTAGGCTGTTGTCCGTACTCTGGCAGCGTCGCGGGCTTCCTCTAACAAATCTAAGTGTTCCTTGATTTTTTGAGAGTAAGTCTGTGTGTCAAAGGACTCCACCCTGAGACTTGGAAGCCCGATTTAGACTGGGATTACCTCCTCAGTCTTATAATAGAGGCCGAAGGGTGTCTCGCGGCGTTGGTTCCTTGGGGTTGTTCGATAAGACCAAAGAACGGAAGGGAGCTCGTCCGCCCAGAAGCCCCCAAAGTCCTCCAGCTTAGTCTTTAACCCGTGGAGCAGCGTTCGGTTTGTCACCTCCACCTGTCCGTTTGCTTGAGAGTATGCCACCGAAGTGTGGACCAGCTTGATGCCAATGTTGGTGCAATACTTGGTGAAATATTTTCCCGAGAATTGGGTCCCGTTGTCGGTCACAACGACCTTGGGAACGCCGAATCTACAGACAATGTTCTGGCGGAGGAATTCCAGGGCGTTGTGTTCTGTTATCTTAGCCAGTGGGATAGCCTCGACTCACTTGGTGAAGTAGTCGATGCCCACGATGATGAATTTCCTTTGCCCCGTGGCAATGGGAAATGGGTCGAGGATATCGAGCCCCTATTGCGCAAAGGGCCAAGGCACCTGAAGGCCCTTCAGATCTGCGGATGGTTGGTGGTGAAGGTTGTTGTGAAGCTGGCAGCTTTCACATTTCTTCACGAACTCCAGCGCGTCTTTTTTCATCGAGGGCCAGTAATAGCACTGGCGCATGACCTTGAAGGCCAAGTTTTTTCCACCAATGTGAGACCCACAGATCCCGAGATGGACTTCACTTAAAGCGTAGTCAGCCTCTTCGGGAGTTAGATAGCGGAGGTATGGAGTCGAGTAGCCATGGCGGTATAACCGTCCGTCAACCACAGCATACCAGCCGGCTGTCTTCTTGACTCGTTTGGTCTTCTCCACATCTTCTGGCAATAATCCGTCCGCTAGGTAGTTTAGGAAATGCGTCATCCAGTTTTCCTCTTCGGAAATCTGCATTGCCTCTCGCTTCTCAATGCTAGGAGCGTCTAGGATCTCCCGCATGTCCATGTCCCTCGAATACTGCTCTGGGTTTTAAGCAGCAGTGGTTTTGGCCAGCTGGTCTGCCTTCTAATTTTTAATTCGAGGAATGTGAACCAGGGTCAGTTTGTCGAAACCCTGGGCGGTCTCCCTTGGCTTTGCCAAGTACTTGGCCAAGAGAGGGTTTTTAGCCTCAAAACCTCCGTTAACCTGGTTAACGATTAACTCGGAGTCGCTGTAAACTGCCAACCTCTTGGCGGAGCATTCCTTAACTAACCGTAATCCGGCTAACAGGGCCTCGTACTCGGTAACATTGTTTGTTGTCGGGAAATTAAGCCTGAGGAAGTATTTCACCTTAAACCCGTCGGGGGTCGTAAGGACCACTCTAGCGCCACTGCCTGTGTCCGTAAACAATCCGTCCACGTGGAGTATCCATTTCGGAACTCTGACAAGTAGTTTCGCGCTTTCTTCAGGCTGTTCTTCGAGGATTGGGGTTGTAGTCTTGACAATGAAATCAGCTAGTGCCTGTGATTTCACAGCACGCCTGGGCTGGAATTCAATGTCCAACTCGCCCAACTCGAAGCCCATTTTACCAATCGTCCAGAAACGTCGGGTTTCTGGTGGATGTTTTTCAGCGGCTGGTCCTTAAGGACCACTATCCGGTGGGCCTGAAAGTAGGGCCTCAACTTTTGCACGGAGAATATCAGTGCCAAGGCCAATTTTTCTGCTCGTGAGTAACGGGTCTTTGGGCCGATCAACATTTTACTCACATAGTAGACCGGTCGCTCGGCGTCAGAGTCCTGGCGCACGAGGAGAGAACCGAGGGACGCCTCTGACACTGCCAGGTAAAGATATAACTCCTCTCCGCCCCCGGGGAACACCAACAACGACGGGCTAGCCAAATACCGTTTCAGTTCACCGAAAGCGGTTTGGCATTCCGCTGTCCATTGGAACCCGTTGGATTTCGTTCCTCTAAGGGCTTTAAAGAAGGGCTGGTACTTATCACCAGACTTCGTAAGGAGGCGGACAGTCTTGCCCGGCACTTGATCGATCATTTGGATGTCCTTTACATTTTGTGGCGGAGCCATGTCGGTGAGCGCCTTGATCTACTCTGGGTTTGCCTCGATCCCCCGTTGGGAGACGATGAAACCCAAGAATTTTTCGAAGGCTACTCTGAAGATATACCTAGCCGGATTCAGCTTCATGTGATGCTTACGGAGCACCTCGAATGACTCTTCCAAGTAGCAGATGTGGTCACCGGTGACCCTGCTCTTGACGAGCATGTCGTCGACGTAGACCTCTATGTTACGACCAATCTATTTTTTGAATATTTTGTTGACCAACCGTTGGTAGGTTACCCCAGCGTTCTTGAATCCGAAAGGCATTACTTCATAGTAGTAAGTACCCTGATCTGTCATGAATGATGTGTGCTCCTCGTCCTCCGGATTCATCCGGATTTGGTTGTAACCTAAATAGGAGTCTATGAAACTTAGCAGCTCATGTTCGGCTATTGAGTCAACTAGCAGGTTGATCCTGGGCAATGGAAAGCTGTCCTTTGGACAGGCCTTGTTAACGTCGGATAATCAACGCACATCCCCCATTTTCCATTACTTTTCTTTACTAAGATGACATTAGAGAGCCAGTCCGGGTATTGAACTTCCCTAATGAAGCTTGCGTCCAGCTGCTTTTTGACCTCCTCTCGGATGGCGATTAGTTTTTCAACAGAGTGATTACTCCATCGCCCGATGTGAGGCTTTGCTGAGTCAAGTCTCAATTCATGGACCAATATCTCTGCTGGGATTCCAAGCATGTCTGCTTGTGTCTACGCAAAAAGGTCAGTGTTCCTTTGCAAGAACCCAATTAGCTCATCGCACAGTGGTTCGGTGAGTGAGCTGCCGATCTGTACACAATTATCCGGTTCCTCCGGGTCCAGTGGAATTAGATCTGTGGCTTTATCGGACTGTGCTTTCTGGAGGGTTGTCTCGTCCTGATGGTCGAGTTTCCAATTGTTCTAGTGCTGCCGCTTGGGGCAATTTGGGACATGTAACAGGTTCGCCCAGTGACTTGGTCGCCCAGCACCTCCCCGAGACCGTAGGGCATTGGAAACTTCATTTTGAGGTGCGCAATCGAGGTAACTGCCCTGAACACTGTCAAGCATGGCCTGCCTAGTATAGCGTTGTATACTGAGGGTAGGTCGACCACCAGGAAGGTGAGCGTTTGACTTGTTGTTTTTGGATACGTTCCCAAGATGACTTCTAACTGGATAGTCCCTTGAACGGGCACTGGCTCGTTGTCGAGGCCGTATAATGGGCCTTCGGCAGGTTTTAGCTGATTCTTTTTTAAGCCAAATCTGAAGAAAGTATCAAAGTAAAGCAAATCTCAAGAACTTCCATTATCAATAAATACTCGCTTCATCTGATAGTCTACACTATCATCTGAAAAGAGCGTGGATACAACGAGAGGATCAGCATGGGGGGACACTACATGGGCTAAGTCATCATCACTAAAGCTGATAGTGTTATCTGCCGTGCGCTGCTTCTTCCTCCTAGCCCGCTGTTCCTCGCTGCCAGATGGGTTTTTAGCAGGTCGGGTGGTAATCATATTAACCACCCCTGCTGCAACCTGGTTTCGGGGAGGAGTCTGCTCCTGCCCCTCTCCGCCAGCTGCTCCAGAGCTTTGTGCAGGACCCCTGACAAATTTGGTGAGGTGACCTCTGCGAATTAGCTCCTCGATCTCCCTTTGCAGTATTGCAGTCCTTAGTTGAATGGCCAGCAGAGCGATGGAAGTCACAGTACTTCGATTGGTTTCCAGAGTCCTTCTTTATCGGTTTTGGCCACTTCAAGAATTTTTCTCCGCGGATCTGTATGAAGACATTTGAACGTGTGTCTGTCAGAGGTGTGAAACTGGTGGGCCCGTAGTCTTTGCGTTCTGGGGGCCCAGTTCGGCGTTGCTTCTGGTGGGAGTGATCTCCACCACTATACTTTCTCTTCTCCTGGGAACGACAGAAGGTGATCCACCTATTCTGGACGTTTTGTCTTGTTAGCCTCTTCTGCTGCAGTATAGGCCCGGGTGATGGATTCTGCCTCTCAGAAGGTCTAAGGATTTTTATGGGCCAGGTGATTGAAAAAGTCACCATAGGTCAGCGTAGAGATGAAACTGCCCAACTTTATCTTCTCTGTAATCCTGGGAATCCTTCTGGCCTCCACCACAAAACGATCCAGGAATTGCCATGGGTTCTCTCCTAGCTTCTGCTTGATGTGGGAGAGATGCCACGGCTGCTTTTCTTCTTGTCGGCTTGAGGCATACTGAGCCAGGAAGAGATCTGTGAGCTCACGAAAGTTGCTGATGGTGCCTGAAGGGAGGTGATGGAACCAGATTCGGGCATCTCCCTTCAGCGTTAGCGGAAAATAGCGGCACATCGCTGAGTCTTCTAACCCTTGTAGGCTCAGATGGGTGCGAAAGTCATCGAGGTGGTCAATCGGATCACTGCACCCATCATATGAGTCAAGGGAAGGCATCTTGAACTTCGTAGGCAGTGGACGGCTCAGGATCTCTACTATGAAAGGAGATTGGTCCAAGTCGATGGCGCGCTCCTCATCTTGGAACACATGGTTCCAGATTTTGTCCACTCACGGATCTGTGCGAGCGGCATTTGCTGATCTTTTAGAGTTGAGGTAAACCCTCAACTCCGTTTTGTCCCTGGAGGGTTCGGCAGTCGGCTGGCTACTGCCTTCATCGGACCTGGTAGTCCTGGAGGCTCGCTCCTGGACTGCGTTCTTGTCTTCAGCCCGAGAGTATCGAGGATTTCTTCTTTTTGGACTTTCTCGCGGAGATGTGCTCTCGGAGTGTTCTTCAGGCCTGTTCTGGCCAGGAACGCAGGAGGAGGCTAGAACTGGATTGCTCCGGGATCTCTCAGGCCTCTTGGCTGGCTTCTTTTTTCTCTGGCTACCTTTTTTGGTGGCCGGTGCTGGGACGGCTGGTGGAGGAGCCGCTTGTAATTGTTGCTCATTCTGAGTGCAAAGTATTTGAAGCAGACGATTGTTGGCTTGTATCTGCTCTATCAGCTACTGGAAATGGGGCGCTGGCACTCCGCCCATTGTCCCGTTGACCGCGGCACTAGTAGCGTGGTCCTTGTCGGGATTGGTGGCGCCTCTAGCGGGGTCGTTAACTTGAGCTCTCGTGTTCACCATTGCGAATGCAGAATCAGACGGTGAAAAAGAGAGCGTTGTACGAATTTGTGGTTGGCTTTTGTAAACATTTTCCACAGACGGGGCCAATGATGCGTCATTGGATCCGAACTTCGAACGGAATCGGACTGATCCGCTTGTCCTGGTTCCGGTACCGTTCCTTGAGTTTGGATCCTGCGCACCACTAAAAAGAACAGGAGGTCAGGTGTCGGCGGGAAGTTGTCCCACCGAAAACACTCCGATACTCAAGTCAGTAAACAACCTTCGAAATACAAGAAGGTTTTTGAAACTGAGAATTGAGAAAGAGACAGAGAAAGAGTGTGTGTTTTCAGATGAAAGAGAGACAAGACTGTCTTCTTGAATCTGGAAGGTGGAGAGGCAATAAGTGGCCAGCAGAGGCGCGTTTGTATGCCTTAGGTTTTGACAGTAGAAAAAATGGAGAAGTGTCGTTGTTGTATTAGCGATAGCTTGCGAGAGTCAGTGTTTGCGTGAGCATCAGATAGCGCGAGTAACTGAAAGTGTGCCTGGAATGAGAATTTCAGGGCTTACTTATGGTTGAGCGGGTGATCTTCCTCCTTTGGAAGGAGTGACTCCCTGGGTGATTCCTACCTTTCAGGGTTGATACCAGTTGCCAAAAGGATTGAAATAGTTTACTTCCATGGCAGTCAGCGGCTTTCCAAATCGCTCACCTTTCTTACGAGTATTTTACCGTTGGAGAGCCCCAATTGGCAGGGAAATGGGAAAATCTTGCGCCTTCCTTACGTGAAGGGCGTTGATTTTGTTAACGTCCATTTCAGGGAGGCGCTGGGATTGTGGAAAGTGTGAGGAGAGCCGTTGCTGGTCGTCTGATGGATGGCGGGCTCAAGTGGGCCTGATCCATAACTATAGAAGAAACCTTTGTTGGCCCATGCTTTTGATATGGGGGCGGTCAACGTTTGAGTTGACCAAATGCAGCGCTGCGTCGGGCTGCGCGGGACGGTCAACGTCGGCGTTGACCGTCACGCCTTTCAGCCTATTGTCTGTTCTCCAATTGGGTCGTTAGCGAGTTGACCGTCCGTTTTGGGCCTTCGTTGACTTTGGGCCAACCAATTTTCGGTATACCCATCAATTGTTATTATTACTAGTACCACTATTATTATTATTATTATTATTATTATTATTATTATTATTATTATTATTATTATTATTATTATTATTATTATTGTAGAGGATATCATTACCGTTAATAATATCATTGTAGAGTTGTGTATAGGTATTGTCAAACTCTCCGGTCTTTAAAAGCTTTTTTCTTTGAATAAAGATAAAAAAATTTATTAATATAAATTTTTATCATTTTTCTCATCTATTACTATATAACAAATATTAGAATACTTATTCTTAACTTATTTTATTTTAATAACTAAATATGAAACTAGAAATTATCAACCCTATTTATATCTTATTCTGTTCCCTGAGAATAACTATTCTATTCTTACCTTATTTTATTTTAAAAATTAAATATGCCATAAAAATAATTATTATATTCTTATCTTATTTTATTCCAATAGTCAAATATACCAAAAAGAAAATGCTGGAAAAGAGCAGAGGTATATTTGTTCCTATTTGGACTGAATCTAGAGAGAAATAGGCGTTCACTGAAATATCTAGAGAGGAGAGTCATATCAAATTGATGACCGTAAATACTAACTTAGTTACTAGTGTGAATAGAATTGAGAATTTTATATTTTCTATATAAGGATATAGAATAGTGATAACAAAAAACTTTAAATAAATAAATAAATAAATATATATATATATATATATATATATATGGCATATATTATTCATTATTAGCACTTATATTAAATTAAGTAGGTATTTAGATTTGTAAGAATTATATATATTGTAATAAACAATAAATATTTGAAAATAGTACAATATTGTCACTATGTTACCTGTATTTTCTTATTTCTAAATCAGTAATAATGTCACTTTTAGCGAGAGCTACTACTCAATGGCATCACCCAAAAAAAGTCTTGTCCTCTCAGCCTTTTTTTTTTTTTTTTGGTAAGTTTGTCCTCTCGGCCACAATTTTGTTTTGGAATAAATGCAGTCTGGCCCTTGTACGAATTTACTATTCCTGCCTTATTTGTATGAGATGATTAACTGAGTGAAGAATGGCCTCCAAAAGGAAAAGAAACTATATATGGTAAAATTTTAGAGAAAGAGAAAGATTATGTTTTAAATGAGAAATGTGATCCCTAATGCCATCTTTCTAGAATAATTTTTATATAATAATGGTTGTATCTTTTACAAGTGAAATGATATATGGTTATATAAAGATTGGATATATTAATGAAATAATTTTTCTATAATAATTATAAATAAATTATATTAAATTACAATATTAAATGAATTTATATGAATAAGTATATTCATATCATATGGGACAATACTTACACAGCCAACATAATTATCAAGCATACTCGCATAATATATAAAGAATTTGTAGTAATACAATAGTAAATAGATTGCTCTAAAATAATTATAATAGATAAAAGATTAATATAATAAATATGATACATCTTATAATCTATATGAAATATATATTAAAGGCCCAAAAACTAATTGCCCATATCAATTCATTATTGTGTCACAGCTAGATTTAGGGGGCTACATTTTTTAGAGAGATAGAGTTCATCTATTTTTTAATTTTAACAGTACATTTAAAATAGAATAATAAAATTTTAACTAAAATTTCTTTAAAAAAAAAAAGCTAAATCACATATATTAATTTATAAATAAACAGTTAAAATTGGGAGATTACGAAGCTTCATATCCTTGAGATATATCCTTCTCAATTCTACCACAATTGGGGCTCATAACATCCCAATAGCTAAAATCTAGAAAAAATTTGTCCCAATCATTGTGCCCATCCTTTGCCTTACGAGATTACACTTCATTTAACACAATGCGCGTCGCTTCCTTCTCTTCACTAATTTTTTTTTTTGGTGTCAGTGCAGTTTCAATGCTACTATTGTGGAATAATTTGTTTTCCAATTTCTCCAGCAACACACTCTTTTACCAAAATCCTTTGTCATCTTCCTCTGGCTTCTCAACCATCTCATGTTCTTTTATCATCGGCAAAGACGATAATCCTTTGAAGATCCAAGGTTTTGGCTTTATGACTGTAGTGGTGGTCCTGACGGCTCTTTGGGCGATGCCATCTCTTGTATGTTTTTGTGGAGATGGGAACTTCTTATTAATATGAGTGTTCCAATAATTTTTGACATCATTTGTCATTCTTTCAGGAAGTCTAACGGTTATTAAGGACAATCTATAAAAATATTATTAAGAAAAAAATTCACGGAAGAGTGAAAGCACGTCAAAAGTAGAAGTTAAGTACTATTAAAGAATAAACAAATCTAAATTAAATTGTTTAATAAATATTTAATCCAGCAAACTAATATTGCAAATTGAGTTGATTTACTTTTGTACCATTGTTAATGAAGTATGCTTTGAGCCTTATCTCATCAATGTTGCTCCGTCTAACATATATAAAGTTACTAGAAAAATATGCTTCTTATTATGAGCAGATAAAATAACAACACTCAATTTTATAGTGAATTTGAGCATATTTACTAAATCTCATAAGTTGAGTATTGATTTTATTTTTATGTTCCGCTAATACATTAATTTTGAGTCTTGCTATAATAAAAAACGGGAGAGAAGATCCTGCCTCAAATGTAAATATTGTGATTGCAAAAAACAAAAATAAAAACAAAAACAAAAACAAGGGGGCGGTCCTATTTGTAAAGTTGCCAATGTTAATAATCTATAAAGAAACTTGTTAAACAGCCTATTCAATTGATCAAATCATCCTCGGCTACCTCATCACAAAATTCCTTCATTACTAGAGATAGAGGTAGTTACTATGAACCCTCGTCTCTATTATTTAGTAGTTCAATGTAATACATATTTTTCTTACTAATTGATACACTAATTGAGTCAGTGCAAATGACTATGTGATTAGTAATTGAAATTATTTGACATGCTTAAAAATAAATTATGATAAATAATATGTTCTTACTATTAATCATTTTCGTATTCTTATGAAAAAAGTTAAAACAAATCATTATACTAAATATTTGGACTTTACGGTCAATTGTAATTGCTTTTTTCCTATAAATTTATTGCAGTTAGTAAAATGACTTAAGAATTAAATGGTAATGTTACTAACGTTCCAAATTTTATTATTTTTCAAAATTAGGCAATCAGAATGGTAGGTAATGGAATATATTGAAAACGGCTTTGCATTATTAGTTAAGATTGCAAAACATTGATAAATAAGCTTGAAAGGAGCCGATGAATAAGAACTCAGGCATCAATGATCTCTATATTCGAAACCATTAATCTAATTTTAAATTTATTGAGACTTTATTTTAATATATTTAAATGTTTGTGAAACGTGAAAGTTTTATAAATAAACTTGACTTTTTTTTTTTTAACTGTGTAAATGTAAAATTAAGAAAGTATTTTGTTTAAATTATTATGATAAGTGGACATCTCTTATTACTTTTTATTATAGATTTAAATATTTTGTTACTTTTATTAATAAAAATATATTATTCTTCATTAGCACTTATATTAAATTAATTAGCTATTTAGATTTGTAAGAATTATATATGTTGTAATAATCAATAAATATTTAAAAATAGTACATTGTTGTCACTATGCTACCTGTATTTTCTTATTTCTGAATCAGTAATAATGTCACTTTTTCATTGAATTGGGGCGAAAGCTACTACTCAATGGCATCACCCAAAGAAGTCTTGTCCTCTCAGCCACAATTTTGTTTTGGAATAAATGCAGTCTGACCCTTGTGCGAAATAGAATGGGAGATCCTGCTTCTCCTCGGGGAGAAGCAGGATCTGCCTTTTTATTTTTTACCGTTGGATGGAAATCCAATGGTAGAAGCTTAAAAAATAAAAAATATTATGTATAGTTATTTTTTTAATTTTTTATAATATTAATATTTAATAAATATTAAGTTAAATATTTTAAATATTTTTTATAAAAAAATTATTTAAATATTATTATATAAATCTTAAAATTTTACCATTAGATTAAAAATAATCCAATGGTCAAAATAAAAAAAGAAAGGAGAAGCAGGATCCCCTAATCCGTGCGAAATTTATCATTCCTGCCTTATTTGTGTGAAATGATTAATTGAATGAAGAATCGCCTCCAAAAGGGAACGAAACTATATATGGTAAAATTTTAGAGAAAGAGGAATATTTATGTTTTAAATGAGAAATGTGATCCCTAATGCCGTCTTTGTAGATTATTTTTTATATAATAATGGTTGTGTCTTTTTATAAGTGAAATGATATATGGTTATATAAAGATTGGACATATTAATGAAATAATTTTTTACAATAGTTATAATTAAATTATATTAAATTGTAATATTCTATGAATTTATACAAATAAGTATATGTCACATCAAATGCGACAATACTTATGCAGCCAACATAATTATCAAGCATATTCGCGTAATGTATATAGAATTTGTAGCTAATACAATAGTAAATTGATTGCTCTAAAATAATTGTAATAGATAAAAGACTAATATAATAATTATGAGACATCACAGCATCTATATGAAATATATATTAAAGGCCCAAAATCTAATTGCCCATATCAATTCATTATTGTGTCACAGCTAGATTCAGGGGGCTATATTTCTTAGAGAGATAGAGTCCATCCATTTTCAAATATTAGCAGTACATTTAAAATAGAATAATAAAATTTTAACTAAATTTTAATGAACAAAAGCTAAATCACACCTATTAATTTATAAATAAATAGTTAAAATTGGGAGATTAAGAAGCTTCATATCCTTGAGATATATCCTCCTTAATTCTACCACAATTGGGGCTCATAACATCCCAATAGTTCAAATCCAGAAAAAAGTCGTCCCAATCATTTTGTCCATCCTCTATCCTAAGAGATTGCACTTCATTTAACACCATGGGCCTCGGATCCTTCTGTACACTAATTTGTTTTTGGGTATGTGTAGTTTCAATGCCACTATTGTGGAAGAATTTGTTTACCAATTTCTCCAGCAACACACTCTCTTGCCAAAATCCTTTGTCATCTTCCTTTGGCTTCTCAACCATCTCATGTTCTTTTATCATTGGCAAAGAGGATGATCCTTTGAAGATCCAAGGTTTGGGCTTTATAACTTTAGTGGTGGTCGTGACGGCTCTTTGGGCGATGCCATCTCTTGTAAGTTTTTGCGGAGATGGAAACTTCATATTAATATGAGTGTTCCAATAATTTTTAAAATCATTTGTCGTTCTTCCAGGAAGTCTACCGGCTATTAAGGACCATCTACAAAAAAATCATTAAGAAATGAATTCACTGAAGAGTGAAAACATGTCAAAAGTTTAAGTTAAGTACTATTAAAGAATAAACAAATCTAAATTAAGCAGTTTAATAAATATTTAACCTAGCAAACTAATATTGCAAATTGAGTTGATTTACTTTTGTACCACTGTTAGTGATTTATGCTTTGAGCCATATCTCATCAATGTTACTCTGTCTAATATATATAAAGTTACTAGAAAATTATACTTCTTATTATGAGCGGATGAAATAACAACACTCATTTTTATAGTGAATTTAAACATATTTACTCAATCTCATAATTTGAGTATTGATTTTTTTTTTATGTTCCTCTAATATATTAGTTTTGAGTCTTGTTATAATAAAAAAACGGAAGAGAAGATTCTTCCTCAAATGTAAATATTGTGATTGCAAAAAACAAAAATAAAAGGGCGGACCTATTTGTGAAGTTGCCAATGTAGGCTTTTAATAATCTATGAAGGAACTTGTTAAACAGCCTATTCAATTGATCAAATCATCCTCGGCTACCTCATCACATAATTCCTTCATTACTAGAGATAGAGGTAGCTACTATGAACCCTCATCTCTATTGTTTAGTAGTTCAATGTAATATGTATTTTTCTTACTAATTGATACACCAATTGAGTCAGTGAGAATGAGTATGTGACTACTAATTAATATTATCTAACATGCATAAAAATAAATTATGATAAATAATATGTTTTTATTATTAATGATTTTCTTATTCTTATGAAAAAGGTTTAAACAATTCATTATACTAAATATTTGGATACTAAGGTCCATTGTAATTGCTTCTTACCTATAAATTTATTGTGACTAGTAAAATGACTTAAGAATTATATTGTAATATTATTATCATTTCAAATTTTATTATTTTTCAAGATTAGGCAATCTGAATGGTAGGTAATTGAATATATTGGAAATGACTTTGCATTATTAGTTAAGATTGCAAAGCATTCATAAATAAGCTTGAAAGGAGCCAATGAATAAGAACTCTGGCATCAATGATTTATATATTTGAAACCATCAATCTAATTATAAATTTATTGAGACTTCATTTTAATATATTAAAATGCTTGTGAAATGTGAAAGTTTTATAAATAAATTTGACTTCTTTTTTAACTTTCTAAATGTAAAATTCAGAAAGTATTTTGTTTAAATCATTATGATAAGTGGACATCTCCTATTACTTTTTATTATAAATTTAAATATTTTGTTACTTTTATTAATAAAAATTTCATACTATATTGATTTATTTTTAGATTAGAAAGTCACTTGTTTATTATAAATGTAAAAGTCTCTAAATTTGAAGCAATGAAAAATATAACAAGTGAAGAAATTGTTGCTAAAGGGCCAGAACAAGATGGAGAGATGAAGAACCATTGCCCCATGAGTTCATTTCTATATGTCCAATCGCATCCCTTGGTCTTCCTTTAGACAAAGAGATTGTCATAGGAATTCTATTGTCTCTTATTTAATCTAAAATCACATTTCTTAACATGATGTATGTGCTAAGCATAGCTATATTCTATGCTCTTTCCCAAATATTGTTAAACCAAAATGAAATATTCTTTATGAACCTAATTTTTAAAATATTTTAGAGGAGAGCCATGAATCACAAATGGGATATAATTTAGTTGCCCAGAGAAAAAAAAATTGTTTGCAAATGGGCATATATGATTAAAAACACACTTAGATGGGAGATATAAAGTCAGATTGATAGCAAAATATTTTACCAAAACTTATGGCGTAGACTATAAGAGAACCTTTACACTGATACCAAATCCAAGCAAATTTATAATACTAAGTTGGCATCCATAAATCCATCAATAATTTCTGGCGTAGAGGAGGTTGGGATATAATGGGTCACATATACTAGTATTTGACAAAATAGGGGGTGCCTTACAAATTATTATTTTGTAACATTGTATATTTTTATTTTTTATATATATAACTGAAAAAGAATGGTAACTTAAGGTGACCAGAATTTTGTATTCCATAAAGCCTTAGTTTAAACGAAATAATTGAACTAAGATGCCATATTCATAGGAAATTTGATACAAAAAATTTGATAATTTTTAATGAAGTGGCTCACGTAAAGGGCATTTTTATTTTCTCAAAATTGAAATGTGGAATTTTCATATACAAGTGCCCTAGGGAAACCCTATAAATTGATTTCTAGTTAAGGCACAGTGCTAATGATTATATATACGATCTTTTTTCCTAAATAATTAAATAAAATTTAGATGCAGGAGATTTGGATATGGCTACAAAATAGGGTTAAGGGATATTGACATTTTATTTCAAAATTCATATTTGAGAAGATATATAAGTTATAATCCCACTTATAGAAAGCACTTTTATGCTACTGTATCTAATTTTTAACAATGTCTTTATTATTTTGTTCAATACCATTATGCTAGACTAAATTTTTGTTAAAGAGTGGAGTTCATATCTCAATGCTTTGCTAAAATTGCAAAAATGAATTCAACCTTTTAATCTTTATTCTCTGATCAAACGATGAGAAAGTTTGATTTTTTCGTCCCAAATTTACATAAAGAGGTAAAGTTGTAAATTAGGAATCTGTAATCGGCATAGTATTTTAGTTTTATTTTTGACATAAATTGAAGAACTAAATTAATTTATATATATACTTGCCTGTTTCCCAGAAGGTTATAAAGTCTGATAAGAAGATCAACTTCATCAATTGTAAATTGTCCTCGCTTGATATTTGGCTGCACATAATTCAACTATCGTAATCTACAACTCTTACGGCATCTATTTAGGCCTGAATTTCATATATAATGTTAGTGAATAAAAATACTATTGCCACAAGAATATGATATATTTTATTACAATATTTGATTAGAATTAGAATCTTAAAGTTAAAATATACAACATTTAAATTTTAATTTTTTAAAGAAATTTGATTTTTATTGTATATATTTACCAAATATTTACCATACTGTTATTTTATTTTTACTTTTGATTCAGTAAGATTAGAAGTAGATAATAAGAAAAAAATGTTCCTGTGAGTGAATTAAAAAAGAGAGAGAATTTATAAATAAAAAAAGTTAATTTTCAAAGTAAATTAACAACAAAACTGAGAACTATTCTTTTTTTCACATGATTTTTTTTGGTATTTTTTTTAAAAAATTATTTGCCAAGTATTTTTATAATAAACGGGATTTGTCATCCACAAGTTCTAACACTTCTTCCATTTTCTATAATTTTGTCTTTTCTTGTCAACGACAGTTGATGGGTACACCAAAAATGGGCTGGCTCCACAAAAGTCAAAGGCCCAAGACGGCGGTCAACACTCTAACGGCTCAACTGGAAAACGTGCCCAAGAGAAAAAAGTCAAGGCGATCAACGTTGGCGTTAACTGTCTCGCGGCCAACTCTCAAAACAAACGGCCAACTCAAACGTTGACTGTCCGCCTGTGCGCATTAGGTCCAAAGAGGCTTACTACGAATGGACTGGCATACTCGGACTCCATAGCCCATCGGGCGGTTAATAGCCGATATCCTTCACAAGGCGGCCACGCACGCACGCCACGGCCAACTCGAACATTAACCGTCCGCGTTCTGCACAATGGGCCCCAAGAAGACTTTTTACAGTAACGGGCCTGACCCGTTTAAGCCCACGAATCTTCAAAAGGCCAACAACGATCCTCCAAGGATATTCTACGATCTCGACTTAGACCAAAAAGGACGTTAACAAGGTTGGCGCCCTTCAAAGAAGGAAAGCGCCAGATCTTTTCAATTCCTTGACATCCAAGGCACTCCAACGGTAATATGCTGAGAAGGAAGGAAACCAACTTGGAAAGTTGTTGGCCGCCTCACAAGGAAATAATCACACCCACCTTGGCAACTGACATTCGCTCCAGAAGGTAGGCCATCCAAGGTGGACAAAGGAGATCACGCCTTCCAAAGGAGGAAGATCACCATCTCAGCCATTAAATAAACCCTAAAATCATCATTCTAGGGGACGGATTCTGATCTATGCTTTCATTGAGTGCTCTGAGAAATCGACCTTGACTACCACCTTCATCCTCCAAAAAACGCTAAGGAACAAGCGGACCCTGACGGCTGTTTACTGCATTTCCACCTTCCAGATTCAAGAAGACCCACGTCTTTCTTACATCTGGATCAAACACTCGAACTCTTTCTCTCTCTCCATTTTCAGTTTCTTCCTTTTGAAGACTATTTTACTGACTTGAGCGTTGGAGTGTTTTCGGTGGGATAATTTTCCGTCGAACACGCTGACCACTTGTTCATTTAGTGGTCTGCAGGATCCAACTCAGGGAATAGAGCCGGAGCTACGACAAAAGGATCACCCGAATCTGTTCGAAGTTCGGATCCAGAGACTCATTATTGGCGCCGTCTGTGGGAAGCGCTTACAAAAGCCTACCACTAAAATCTGCACAAACTATCTCTCTGTCACCTTTTGATTCTGCAATGATGAACACGAGAGCCCAAGCTAGCGACCCCGTTAGAGACATTGCTAACCCCGACCAGGACCACGCTGCTGGTGCCATGGTCAACGGGGCCACGGGCGGAGTTCCACAGCCTTACTCTCAGCAACTGGTGGAGTAGATGCAGGCCAACAATCGCCTGCTTTAGCTACTTTACACACAGAACGAGCAACGACAACAAGTGGCTCCACCGCCAGACCATTCTCCGCCATGCCACCAAAAGGGATGGCCAGAGGAAGAAAAGCCGACCCAAGAGGCCCGAAAAGACTGGAGACAATCTGGCTCCAGCATCCTCCCGCGTTTCTGGCCAAAACAGGCCTGTGGAACGCTCCGGGAGTACATCTCCTCCAGAGAGCCCAGAAAGAAGAAATTCCCGATACTCTCGGGTAGAAGACAATCACGCAGTCCAGGAGCGAGCCTCCAGGGTGCTGATCACTGGAGGCAGCGGCGACAGGTTGAACCCTGAGCCAGAGACAAGACAGAGTTGAGGGATTACCTCAACTCCAAACGATCAGCAAACGTCGTCCATACCGATCCACGGGTGGACAAGATCTGGAATCGTGTGTTTCAAGAGGAAGAGCGCATCATCGACCTGGACCGGTCTCCTTTCACTGCAGAGATCTTGAGCCGTCCACTGCCGTCAAAGTTCAAGATGCCGTCCCTTGACTTATACGATGGGGGAAGTGATCCGGTTGACCACCTGGATCGCTTCTGCACCCATCTAAGTCTACAAGGGCTAGAAAACTCAACGATGTGCCACTGCTTCCCGCTCACACTGAAGGGAGACGCTCGAATCTGGTTTCACCCCCTCCCTTCTGGAACTATCAGCAGTTTCTGTGAGCTCACGGACCTCTTCCTGACTCAGTACGCTTCGAGCCGACGGGAAGAGAAACAGCTATGGCATCTCTTCCACATAAAGCAGAACCGGGAGAGAACCCACGACACTTCCTGGATCGCTTCGTGGCGGAGGCCAGAAGGATCCCCCGGATCACAGAAGAGATGAAGCTAGGCAGTTTCATCTTTGCGCTTACTTTCGGTGACTTTTTCAAGCACATTGCCCATAAGAATCCTCAAACCTTCTGCAAGGCGGAATCCATCATCAGGGCCTACGTTGCAGCAGAAGAGGCCAACCAGGCAAAACGTCTAAAGCGGGCGGATCAGCCTCGGCCATTCCCTGGTGAAGGGAAGAGAAAGTACAGCGGCGGAGAACGCTCTCGCCAGAAGCAGCGCCGGACTGGACCCCCAGAACGCAGAGACTATGGGCCCACCAGTTTCACACTTCTGACAGATACGCGTGCCAACGTCCTCATGTAGATCCGTAGAGAAAA
Organism: Nepenthes gracilis; assembly: GCA_033239525.1. Taxonomy (NCBI): domain Eukaryota; kingdom Viridiplantae; phylum Streptophyta; class Magnoliopsida; order Caryophyllales; family Nepenthaceae; genus Nepenthes; species Nepenthes gracilis. Next base: position 2,444,608 of record BSYO01000037.1, read on the forward strand.
ATTGCTGAAGTGGCCCAAACCGCTGAAGAAAGACTCTGAAAATCAGTCGAAGTACTGTGACTTCCATCGCTCTGCTGGCCATTCAATTGAGGACTGCAAGACGCTGCAGAGGGAGATCGAAGACTTGATTCGCAGAGGACACCTCACGAAATTTGTTAGAGGCCCTGGACAGAACTCAGAAGCGGCTGATGAAAAGGGGCAGGAGCAGACTCCTCCCCGGAGCAGGATTGCGGCAGGAGTGGTTAACATGGTCACCACCCGACGTGCCAGGAGACTGGCGGACAGCAAGGAGCAGCAGACTGGGAGGAAGAAGTAGCGCACAGTATATAATACTATTGGCTTCAGTGATAGTGACTCAAATCATGTAATGTCCCCCCATGCTGACCCCCTTGTTATATCAGCACTCGTTTCAGATGGTATTTTAGACTACCAACTGAAACGAGTCTTTATCGATAATGGAAGTTGAAAAGATTTGCTTTACTTAGATACCTTCTTTAAGTTAGGCCTAAAAAAAACCAACTAAAATCGGCCGAAGGACCGTTATACGGTCTTGACAACGAACCAGTACCAGTTCAAGAGACTATTCAATTGGAAGTTATCTTAGGGACGTATCCAAGGACAGCAAGTAACACACTTACCTTCCTGGTGGTCGACCTACCCTCAGTATACAACGCTATATTGGGCAGACCTTGCCTAGTGGCATCAGGGCAGTTACCTCGATTCTGCACCTCAAAATGAAGTTTCCAACACTCTACGGTGTTGGGGAGGTGTTAGGTGACCGAATAATTGGACGGACGTGCTACATGTCCCAGATTGCCCCTAGCGGCAGCACTAACACGGTGGGAGAACTCGATCACTGAGACGAGACCACCCTGCAACAGGCGCAGCCCGGTGAAGCCATAGATCTGGTCCCACTAAATCCGAAGGAACCGAAAAAGTGTGTGCAGATTGGCGGCTCACTCACTGGCACACTGCGGACAGAACTAATTGCGTTCCTGCAACGGAACGCCGACATATTTGCATTGACTTCTGCTGACATGCCCGGAATTTCGGCTGAGGTGATGGTCCACAAGTTGGGCCTTGATCCTGACCGGAAGCCGGTCAGGCAGAAGCGGAGAAACCATTCCATAGAGAAGCTGATTGCCATCCGAGAGGAGGTGAAAAAGGTACTGGACGCTGGGTTTATTAGAGAAGTTCGGTACCCGGATTGGCTCTCAAACGTCATCCTGATTAAAAAGAGCAACAAAAAATGACGAATGTGCGTCGATTTTACCGACGTCAATAAGGCCTGCCCGGAAGACAGTTTTCCCTTGCCCGGGATCGACTTACTGGTTAACTCCACGGCTGGACATGATCTGCTCAGCTTCATGGACGCCTATTCGGGTTACAACCAGATTCGAATGAGTCCGAAAGACGAGGAGCATACCTCATTCATGACGGACCAGGGCACCTACTGCTACAAAGTGATGCCCTTCGGACTAAAAAACGCTGGAGCAACTTATCAGCGACTGGGTAACAAGATGTTCGAAAAGCAAATTGGTCTCAATATGGAGGTCTACGTCGACGACATGCTCATCAAGAGCAGGGTCACCGGCGACCACTTACGTGACCTGGAAGAATCATTTGCGGTGCTCCGCCAGCACCAAATGAAACTGAATCCATCCAAATGCGTCTTCAGGGTAGCCTCCGGGAAGTTCTTGGGTTTCATCGTCTCCCAGTGGGGGATCGAGGTAAACCCAGAAAAGATCAAGGCCCTCGCTGATATGGCTCCCCCACGGAACGTCAAAGACGTCCAGTGATTGACTGGGCGGCTGGTAGCTTTGTCCCGCTTCCTCGCAAAGTCTAGTGACAAGTACCAACCTTTCTTTAAAGCTCTGAGAGGGACGAAATCCAACGGATTTCAGTAGACGGCTGACTGCCAGTTTGCCTTCAATGAATTGAAGCGAAGTAGTATCTGGCCAGCCCGCCACTACTAGCGTCACCGAAAGACGGGGAGGAGTTGTACATTTATTTGGCAGTGTCGAAAGTGTCCCTCAGCTCCGTCCTCGTGTGCTAGGAATTCGATATCCAGCAGCCGGTCTACTATGTAAGGAAAACATTGACCGGCCCAGAAACACATTATCCACGCGCTCAAAAAATGGCCCTAGCACTTATCTTCGCAGCGCAAAAATTGAGGCCATACTTTCAGGCGCATCGCATAGTGGTCCCATCGACCAGCCACTAAAGGCATACTCGTAAACCAGGACGCCAGACGGGCAGCAACCGGGCGATCAAGTTGGGAGAGCTCGACATTGAATTCAGGCCCAGACCTGCCACAAAAGCGTAGGCTCTGGCTGACTTTATTGTTGAGACCACGACCCCAATTCACGAGGAGCAGCCCGCAGAAAATGCAGAACAGCCCGAAGAGGTCCCAGAATGGATACTCCACGTGGACGGATCGTCCACGACAGTGGCAGCGGAGCAGCGGTGGTCCTTACGACCTCTAATGGATTCGAGATCAAGTATTCCCTAAAACTTGACTTCTCGGCGACCAACAACGTTGCCGAGTACGAAACCCTGCTAGCTGGCTTACGATTAGCAAAAGAGTGTTCAGCCAAGAGGTTGGCGGTTTACAGCGACTTCGAACTAATCATCAACCAGGTTAATGGGGGCTTCGGGGCAAACAACCCTTCCTTGGCCAAGTACCTGGCAAAGGTAAAGGAGGCCATCCAGGGTTTCGACAAACTGACCTGGAAGGCAGACCGATTGGCTAGAGCCGCTGCTGCCGAAAACCCAGAACAGTATTCGAGGAACATGCGGGAGATCCTGAATGCTCCCAGTATAGAGAAATAGGAGGCAATGCAAATTTTCGAGACGAAAAATTAGATGACGCGCTACCTTAGATATTTAGCCGACGGATCACTTCCAAAGGACGCCGAAAGGGCCAAGCGAATTATATGGCATATATTATTCTTTATTAGCACTTACATTAAATTAATTAGCTATTTAGATTTGTAAGAATTATATATGTTGTTATAATCAATAAATATTTGAAAATAGTACAATATTGTCACTATGCTACCTGTATTTTCTTATTTCTATATCAGTAATAATGTCACTTTTTCCTTGTATAGGAGCGAGAGCTACTACTCAATGGCATCACCCAAAGAAGCCTTGTCCTCTCAGCCACAATTTTGTTTCGGAATAAATGCAGTCTGGCCCTTGTACGAAATTTACTATTCCTGCCTTATTTGCGTGAGATGATTAACTGAATGAAGAATCGCCTCCAAAAGGAAAACAAACTATATATGGTAAAATTTTAGAGAAAGAGATAAATTTATGTTTTAAACGAGAAATGTGATCCCTAATACCATCTTTATAGATTATTTTTTATATAATAATGGTTGTGTCTTTTTATAAGTGAAATGATATACGGTTATGTAAAGATTGGACATATTAATGAAATAATTTTTCTAAAATAATTATAACTAAATTACATTAAATTACAATATTAAATGAATTTATATGAATAAGTATATTCACATTATATGGGACAATACTGACATAGCCAACATAATTATCAAGCATACTTCATAATATATAAAGAATTTGTAGCTAATACAATAGTAAATAGATTGCTCTAAAATAATTATAATACATAAAAGATTAATATAACAAATATGATACATCTTAGTATCTATATGAAACGTATATTAAAGGCCCAAAAACTAATTGCCCATATCAATTTATTATTATGTCACAGCTAGATTTAGGGGGTAACATTTCTTAGAGATATAAAGTTCATCCATTTCCTAATTTTAACAGTACATTTAAAGTAGAATAATAAAATATTAACTAAATTTTATTTAAAAAAAGGTAAATCACACTTATTAATTTATAAATAAACAGTTAAAATTGGGTGATTATGAAGCTTCATATGCTTGAGATATATCCTCCTATATTCTATCACAATTGGGGCTCATAACATCCCAATAGCTCAAATCCAGAAAAAATTTATCCCAATCATTTTGCCCATCCTCTGTGTTAGAGTAATGTTTCTAATTGGCATATTCTGTGACCTTATGTATTAGTGTATCGGTCCTTTTCACCCTCCAGTCGTTCGAGCCCGTCTAAAGCCTTCGCGCCCTCCGTGCGCTTGCTACCCGCTCGAGCCCAAAATCCAGAGTGGTCCCCACTCGCTGTGCGCTCGCTACTCGCTTGAGCCCAAAATCCAGTATGGTCCCCGCTCACTAGGCGCCATCGCAAGCTCGAGCTATACTTGAGCGTCGCGGCAACAGGCAAATTTTTAAATGCGAATTTTGAACCCTCTATAAATACTTGGCTTATGTTTTTGAAACACTAAGGACTCTTGGTAGATTATTTTGGTGCCCCATTTTGAGAAGAAGGTTGTTCATGCTCCATTGATATTGCTTCTCTTGAGAAAACCTAAAGTTACAAGATTGATCTTCATATTCAAATAAGTTTTCTCATCACCTTACATTAACCATTTAAACACATCCTTCTGCATTCGTTGGAGACGTTGGTACGTTGAAGAAGGAGACTCGATCGTGTTCGGCAAGTGGCTAGAGGGGGAAGATTGACGTGAAGATCGGAAGGTGTCCGGTTCCGTTGCTGCGGGCAAATCCAATGAGTTCTTTGGTAGGGATCACAAGACGGGAATAAGTCAGTTAGGTTAGTGCGTCGTTACCACCCGGTCCATAGGTTGATTTTCATAGTACATTGCTTCCTTGGCCGTTGAAGCCCGGAGGATTTTTCTCGACTACCGTGTGTATCGAGTTTTCCCTTCGTCATCAAAAATCGTTTTTTTTCATTACTGTTTACGTTTTTTTTACTGTGCATGATTGTTAGTATCATTGGCATCTAGTACTAAATATCCTTTACGTGTATTGGATATTTATTATATACTGCTTCCGATATTTTTTATCGAGGTCGAAATTTGAGTGTATCTCGTTAGCACAAAGAATGCTTTTTCACTTTGCCTTAAGAGATTGCACTTCATTTAACACAATGGGCCTCGCTTCCTTCTCTTCACTAATTTTTTTGGGGTAAGTGCAATTTCAATGCCACTATTGTGGAGGAATTTGTTTTCCAATTTCTCCAGCAACACACTCTCTTGCCGAAATCCATTGTCATCTTCCTTTGGCTTCTCAACCATCTCATTTTCTTTTATCATCGGTAAAGAGGATAATCCTTTGAAGATCCAAGGTTTGGGCTTTATGACTGTAGTGGTGGTCGTGACAGCTCTTTGGATGATGCTATCTCTTGTATGTTTTTGTGGAGATGGAAACTTCTTATTAATATTAGTATGCCAAAAATTTTTGACATCATTTGTCATTCTTTGAGGAAGTCTACCGGCTATTAAGGACAATCAATAAAAATATTATTAAGAAATGAATTCACTAAAGAGTGAAAACATGTCAAAAGTTGAAGTTAAGTACTATTAAAGAATAAACAAATCTAAATTAAGTGGTTTAATAAATATTTAATCGAGCAAACTAATATTGCAAATTGAGTTGATTTACTTTTGTACAATTGTTAATGAAGTATGCTTTGAGCCTTATCTCATCAATGTTACTCCGTCTAACATATATAAAGTTACTAGAAACTTATGCTTCTTATTATAAGTGGATAAAATAACAATACTCATTTTTATAGTGAATTTAAGCATATTTACTAAATCTCATAAGTTGAGTATTGATTTTATTTTTATGTTTCTCTAATACATTAGTTTTGAGTCTTGTTATAACAAAAAAACGGGAGAGTAGATTCTCCCTCAAATGTAAATATTGTGATTGCAAAAAACAAAAACAAAAGGGCGGACCTATTTGTGAAGTTGCCAATGTAGGCTCTTAATAATCTATGAAGAAACTTGTTAAACAGCCTATTCAATTGATCAAATCATCCTCGGCTACCTCATCACATAATTCCTTCATTACTAGAGATAGAGGTAGCTACTATGAACCCTCATATCTATTGTTTAGTAGTTCAATGTAATATATATTTTTCTTACTAATTGATATACCAATTGAGTTAGTGAAAATGAGTATGTGACTAGTAATTGAAATTATCCGACATGCATAAAAATGAATTATGATAAATAATATGTTTTCACTATTAATCATTTTCGTATTCTTATGAAAAAAGTTTAAACAAATCATTATACTAAATATTTGGACTCTAAGGTCCATTGTAATTGCTTCTTACCTATAAATTTATTGCGGCTAGTAAAATGACTTAAGAATTAAATTGTAATGTTACTATCGTTCCAAATTTTATTGTTTTTCAAGATTAGGCAATCAGAATGGTAGGTAATGGAATATATTGGAAACGACTTTGTATTATTAGTTAAGATTGCAAAGCATTTATAAATAAGCTTGAAAGGAGCCAATGAATAAGAACTCTGGCATCAATGATCTCTATATTTGAAACCATTAATCTAATTTTAAATTTATTGGGACTTCATTTTAATATATTAAAATGCTTGTGAAAGGTGAAAGTTTTATAAATAAACTTGACTCCTTTTTTAAATTTCTAAATGTAAAATTAAGAAAGATTTTTTTTAAAATAATTATGATAAATGGACATCTCCTATTATTTTTTATTATAGGTTTAAATATTTTGTTACTTTTATTAATAAAAAATTTCATACTATATTGATTTATTTATTTAGATTAGAAACTCACTTGTTTATTATGAATGTAAAAGTCTCTAAATTTGAAGCAATGTAAAATATAACTAGTGAAGAAATTGTTGCTAAAGGGCTAGAAGAAGATGGAGAGATGAAGAACCATTGCCCCATGAGCTCCTTTCTGTATGTCCAATCGCATCCCTTGCTCTTCCTCTAGACTAAGAGATTGTCATAGAAATTCTATTGTCTCTTATTTAATCTAAAATCACATTTCTTAACATGATGTATGTCCTAAGCATAGCTATATTCTATGCACTTTCCCAAATATTGTTAAACCAAACCAAATATTCTTTATGAAGGTAATTTTTAAAATATTTTAGAGGAGAGCCATGAATCACAAATGGGATATAATTTAGTTGCCCAGAGAAAAAAAAAAAAAATGTTTGCAAATGGGCATGTAAGATTAAAAACACACTTAGATGGGAGATATAAGGTTAGATTGATAGCAAAATATTTTGCAAATGGGCATGTCAAGTTTGCAGGCTTCTCATCATTATTCTTCAACGTCTTTATCGTCCATTCTCTAGTGAGAACGTTTTTCACCATTTCTTGCCAGAGAATGAAATTATCCTTCCCGTTGAACTGCTCAACGCTGAAGGGCAGATTCTTTGATGATGCTGACACCATCAGAACAAAGTTTTCTACCTTGCGCTCTCTGATACCACTTGTGAGGCCCATTGTGTTGAATAAAGTGTCTTAGGTTAGAGGATGGACAACATGATTGGGATGATTTTTTTTTTAATTTTTTTTTATTGATGTGAGCCTTCAGGATGTTATGAACCCCAATTGTGATAAAATTAAGAGGGATAGATGAAACTTCTCGATTTCTCAATTTTTAACTATTTCTTTATAGATTAATTGATATAATTTAGTTTTTTTCAAAAAAGAATAAAAATTAAAAATTAGTTAAAATTTTGTTTTTTCATCTTAAACGGTTGGTTAATATTAATAGATAGAGGGAGTTTATTTCCTTGAGAAATCTAGCCCCTTGAATCCAACTATTGCACAATAACGAATTGATATGGGCAATTATTTTGTGAATTTTTATTTTCTCTTTTTTTGTATATTTTGTATAGACGCTAAGATGTCTCGTATTTGATGTACCAATTTTTCATCTATTATAATAATTTTAGAGTTATCTATGTAATATTGTATTAGCTACAACTTCAATATATATTATGCAAGTGTGCTTAGTAATTGTATTGGCTTTGCAAGCATTGTCCCATATGACGTGTGCTTGATAATTTTAGTTAATATTTTTTAAAATAATAAAAGAATGTCATACATATTTTTTTGATGGGGAAAATATACCTATATAACCCATCATATAAAAATATATAAAGCTAGACTATAGGGATAACCGTGTGTAACCGTAATATAAGAAATGAATTTTTTTTAATTAACTTAAGTATTTTCTCTATTTCTAAAAGCTTGACCATATATATATATATAATTTTTCACTATAATTATTTTTTTACATAATCATAAGGTATCATATAAATTTATATATATATATATATAGATGTTTCATTTTCTACAAATAAAGCTGAAAGACTTAATTTCATACAAATTTATTATTGAAAGGCAAGACTTGCCATAAAAGGGACAAGATTCAGCTGAGTATGAGCTGTCAATCCTTTTAAATGAAAAAGTATTATTACCATAAAAAGAATATTCTATGATTTATATATAAAAAAATTTATATGGTACACTAATAATATGATATCATTATCTAAAATTAATTTGATTACCATAAGATATACAATTCTTAGATATCTTAATAGCTAATTAATTTATTGTACAAGTTTATAATAACAAAAGCAAGCTGACAATAATTATTAAGTCAAAAGAAAGGAAATATTTCTATATTGTCAAATATATATATATTTTTATTTTGAATTGTTTTATATAATATTTTGATAAGTTTATAGTAATAAAAATATCTGAATATGTGGATATGATTGAGCCATATAGCTCTACCGTAGAACACTTGTTATCTTGTTATCTATAAATCCCTATTATAGATTGTATATATTATTTTCAAAAAGAGAGAACAAGAAAGAGAAAAAAGTACTTGTTAATAATGTTACGAGAAAAGAGAGAGAAACAGCGTTACACCATGCAATCTAAAGCAGCAGCTCTTGGCCAGCTTGGGGTGAGAAAGGGGAGCTGGATAGTGGAGGAAGACCTCCTCCTTCGACAGTGCATTGAGAAATACGGCGTGGGCAATTGGCATCAGATTTCTCAACTATCAGGTAAATTTCAGTCAAAGTAAGAAGAATGATTTTAAAAGTTAAAGAATATTAAACTTCAGGAATAACCATTGTTATATAAGTTTTCTTTAAAATTATACTTTATTCATTTCTCTAATCATTTTTAAAAAATGGGTTTCAACATAGTGAGTTACTTTATTTCTAAAATATATTTTTTAGTAATATAAAAATAAGATTTTGCATATTACTAAAAATATTTTTTTAGTATTGCTACTACTATTATTTTTAAAATTTAAATATTTAATCTCCCATCAATATGTGGCTGAAAAGGGGATTTTTTTAGTTTTTAAAGCATGTATGAGCCAAGTATTCTTCTTCATAATCAATACCTTGTTACAAGGTATTAGTAACTCTATAGTGGGAGAGATTAATAATTGTACAAAATTGGATTTAACTGTGGTTGACAAGAAAATAGAAAATTATAGAAAATGGAAGAAGTGTTAGAACTTGTGGACGATGAATTTTATTTATTATAAAAATAATTGGCAAATAATTTTAAAAAAAATTCCAGAGAAAATCATGTGAAAAAAAGAATGGTTCTAAGTTTTGTTGTTAATTTAGTCTGAAAAATAACTTTTTTTATTAATAAATTCTCTTTCTTTTTTAATTCACTTACAAGAACATTTCTTTCTTATTATCCACTTCTAATCTTACCGAATCAAAAGTAAAAATAAAATAACAGTATGGTAAATATTTGGTAAATATATACAATAAAATCAAAATTCTTTAAAAAATTAAAATTTAAATGTTGCATATTTTAACTTTAAGATTCTAATTCTAATCAAATATTGTAATAAAATATATCATATTCTTGTGGCAATAGGATTTTTATTCACTAACATTATATGTGAATTTTAGGCCAAAATAGATGCCGTAAGAGTTGTAGATTACGATGGTTGAATTATGTGCGGCCAAATATCAAGCAAGGACAATTTACAATTGATGAAGTTGATCTTCTTATCAGACTTCATAAACTTCTGGGAAACAGGCAAGTATATATATAAATTAATTTTAGTTCTTTAATTTATGTCAAAAATAAAACTAAAATACTATGCCGATTACGGATTCCTAATTTACAACTTTACCTCTTTATGTAAATTTGAGACGGACAAATCAAACTTTCTCATCATTTGATCAGAGAATAAAGATTAAAAGGTTGAATTCATTTTTGAAATTTTAGCAAAGCATTGAGATATGTACTCCACTCTTTAACAAAAATTTAGTCTACATAATGGTATTGAACAAAATAATAAAGACATTGTTAAAAATTAGATACAGTAGCACGAAAATATACAACATTTAAATTTTATTGTATATATTTACCAAATATTTACCATACTGTTATTTTATTTTTACTTTTGATTCGGTAAGATTAGAAGTGGATAATAAGAAAGAAATGTTCTTGTAAGTGAATTAAAAAGGAAAGAGAATTTATTAATAAAAAAAGTTATTTTTCAGACTAAATTAACAACAAAACTTAGAACTATTCTTTTTTTCACATGATTTTCTTTGGTATTTTTTTTAAATTATTTGCCAATTATTTTTATAATAAATAAGATTCATCGTCCACAAGTTCTAACACTTCTTCCATTTTGTATAATTTTCTCTTTTCTGGTCAACCACAGTTAAATCCAATTTTGTACAATTATTAATCTCTCCCACTATAGAGTTACTAATACCATGTAACAAGGTATTGATTATGAAGAAGAATACTTGGCACATACATGCTTTAAAAGCTAAAAAAATCCCTTTTTCAGCTACATAATGATGGGAGATTAAATATTTAAATTTTCAAAATAATAGTAGTAGTAATATTAAAAAAATATTTTTAGTAATATGCACAATCTTTTTTTATATTACTAAAAAATATATTTTAGAAACGAAGTAACTCTCTATATTGAAACCCATTTTCTAATAATGGTGAGTATATATAAAGTATCTGTTAAATTATGACTCTTACTAGAGAAATGAAGAAAGTATAATTTTAAAGAAAACTTATATAACAATGGTTATTCCTGAAGTTTAATATTCTCTAACTTTTAAAATCACTCTTCTTACTTTGTCTGAAATTTATCTGATAGCTGAGGAATCTGATACCAATTGCCCTCGCCGTATTTCTCAATGCACTGTCGAAGGAAGAGGTCTTCCTCCGCTGTCCAGCTCCCTTTTCTCACCCCAACCTAACCACGAGCTACTGCTTCAGATTGCATGGTGTAATGCTGTTTCTCTCTCTTTTCTCCTGACATGATTAATAAGTACTTTTTTCTCTTTCTTGTTCTTTCTCTTTGAAAATAGTATATACAATCAATAATAGGGATTTATAGACAACAAGTGTTCTACGGTAGAGCTATATGGCTCAATCATATCCACATGTTCAGATATTTATATTACTATAAACTTATCAAAATATTATATATAACAGTTCAAAATAAAAAAAAAATATATTTGACAATATAGAAATATTTCCTTTCTTTTGACTTAATAATTATTGTCATCTTGCTTTTGTTATTATAACTTGTACAATAAATTAATTAGCTATTAAGATATTTAGGAATTGTATATCTTATGATAATCAAATTAAATTTAGATAATAATATTATATTATTAGTGTACCATATAAATTTTCTTATCTATAGATCCTACGCTATTCTTTCTCTGGTAATTGTACTTTTTAATTTAAAAGGGCCGATAGCTGGTACTCGTTGCTTAATCTTGTCCTTTTTATGGTAAGTCTTGTCCTTCAACTATAAATTTATACAAATTAAGTCTTTCAACTTTATTTGTACAAAATAAAAGATCTATATATATAAATTTATATGATAGCTAATGATTAAGTAAAAAAATAATTATAGTGAAAAATTATACATATATATATATATATATTATATAAATTATAGTACTTTTTTTTACATATAAATTTTTTTATATATAAATCATAGAATATTCTTTTTATGGTAATAGTACTTTCTATTTTAAAAGGACCGACAGCTTATACTCACTGCCTAATCTTGTCCTTTTTTTGGCAAGTCTTGCCTTTCAATAATAAATTTTTATGAAATTAAGTCTTTCAGCCTTATTTACAGAAAATGAAAGATATATATATATATATAAATTTATATGATTCCTTATGATTATGTAAGAAAATAATTATAGTGAAAAATTATATATATATATATATATGGTCATGCTTTTAGAAATAGAGAAAATACTTAAGTAAATTAAAAAAAAATTCATTTCTTATATTATGGTTATACACGGTTATCCGTATAGTCTAGCTTTATATATTTTTATATGATGGGTTATATAGGTATATTTTCTCCCATCAAAAAAATATATATGATATTCTTTTATTATTTTAAAAAATATTAACTAAAATTATCAAGCGCACGTCATATGGGACAATGCTTGCAAAGCCAATACAATTACTAAGCACACTTGCATAGTCAATGCTTGCCCGGGTTCGACCTGCTGGTTGACTCCACAGCCGGACATAAGCTGCTAAGCTTCATGGACGTCTATTCGGGTTACAACAAGATCTGGATGAATCCGGAGGACGAGGAACATACCTCATTTATGACCGATCAGGGCACCTACTGCTACACGATGATGCCTTTTGGACTCAAAAACGCTGGAGCAACTTACCAGCGCTTGGTTAACAAGATGTTCGAAAAACAGATTGGTCGCAACATGGAGGTCTACGTCGACGACGTGCTCGTTAAGAGTAGGGTCACTAGAGACCACCTACGCGACCTGGAAGAATCATTCGAAGTGCTCCGTAAGCATCACATGAAACTGAACCCAACTACGTGTATCTTCGGAGTGGCTTCCGATAAATTCTTGGGTTTCATTATCTCCCAACGGGGGATCGAAGAAAACCCAGAGAAGATTAAGGCACTCGCCGACATGGCATCGCCACGGAATGTAAAGGACATCCAGCGATTGACGGGGTGGCTGGCAGCACTGTCCCGCTTCCTTACGAAGTCTGGTGACAAGTACCAGCCCTTCTTTAAAGCCCTTAGAGGAACGAAATCCAACGGGTTCCAGTGGACAGCGGAATTCCAAATCGCTTTCGATGAACTGAAACGATACTTGGCCGTCCCGCCATTGTTGGTGTCACCTAAGGGCGGAGAAGAATTATACCTTTACTTGGCAGTTTCGGAGGCGTCCCTGAGTTCTATCCTTCAGCGCCAGGACTCTGACGCCTGGCGGCCGGTCTACTACATAAGTAAAACGTTATCCGGCCTAGAGACCCGTTACTTACGCGCAGAAAAATTAGCCTTGGCGAAACAAAGTCGAGGCCTTACTTCGTGCCCATCGGATAGTTACGACCAACTTTAAAAACATCATCGAGAAACCCGACGTTTCTTGACGGTTAGTAAAGTGGGCTATCGAGTTGAGCGAGTTCGACATCAAATTTCAGCCCAAGTCTGCTGTGAAAGCACAGGCGTTGGCTGATTTCATTGTCGAGACTACAACCCCAATTCTCGAGGAACAACCTGAAGAAAGCGCCGAGCTGTTTGTCAGAGTTCTAGAATAGATACCCCACGTAGACGGATCGTCTACTGATACGGGCAGTGGCGCTGGAGTTGTCCTTACAACTCCCGACGGGTTTGAGGTGAAATACTCCCTCAGACTCGACTTCCCGGCAACCAACAACGTTGCCGAGTATGAAGCTTTACTAGCCGGCTTACGATTAGCTAAAGAGTGCTTCGCTAGGAGACTGGCGGTTTACAGCAACTCAGAGATAATCGTTAACCAGTTTAACGGGTGCTTCGGGGCAAACAACCCTCTCTTGGCCAAGCACTTGGCAAAAGCGAGGGAGGCCGTCTAGGGTTTCGACAAACTAACCCTGGTTTATGTTCCTCGAACTGAAAACTAGAAGGCAGACCAGCAGGCCAAAGCCGCTGCAGCCGAAAATCCAGAACAGTATTCGAGAGACATGCGAGAGATCCTAAATGCTCCCAACATAGAGAAGCGAGAGGCCATGCAGATTTCTGAAGCGAAAAACTGGATGACACCTTTCCTTAACTACCCGGCAGACAGATCATTGCTAGATGATGTGGAAAAGGCCAAACTGGTCAAGAAGACCGCCAGCTGGTACACTGTGGTTGATGGACGGCTGTATCGCCGTGGTTACTCAACCCCATACCTCCACTGTCTAACTCCTGAGGAAGCTGACTACGCCTTAGGTGAAGTTCACCTCGGGATCTACGGGTCGCACATCGGCAGAAAAAACTTGGCCTTCAAGGTCATGCACCAGGAGTACTACTGGCCCTCAATGAAAAAAGACGCGCTGGAGTTCGTGAAGAAATGTGAAAGCTGTCAGCTTCACAGCAACCTTCACTGCCAGCCATTCGCAGATCTGAAAGCCCTTCAGGCCCCTTGGCCCTTCGAGCAATGGGGGCTTGATCTCCTAGGCCCGTTTTCCATTGCCACGGGGCAAATAAAATTCATCATAGTGGGCATCGACTACTTCACCAAGTGGGTTGAAGCTGTCCCACTGGCTAAGATAACAGAACACAATGCTCTGGAATTCCTCCGCCAGAACGTCGTCTGTAGATTCAGCGTCCCCAAGGTCATTGTGACCGACAACGGGACCCAGTTCTCGGGAAAACGCTTTACCAAGTATTGCACCAGCTTTGGCATCAAGCTGGTCCACACTTCGGTGGCATACATCCAAGCCAACGGGTAGGTGGAGGTTACAAACCGTACGCTACTCCATGGGTTAAAAACTAAGCTGGAGGACGCCAGGGGCTCCTGAGCTGACGAGCTCCCATTTGTCCCCTGGTCTTATCGAACAACCCCGAATGAACTAACGCGCGAGACACCCTTCAGCCTCTGTTACGGGACTAAGGCGCTGATCTTGGTCAAAATCAGGCTTCCAAGTCTCAGGGTGGAGTCCTTCGACTCACAAACTAACTCCTAAAAAATTAGGGAGCACTTAGACTTGTTAGAGGAAGCCCGCGATGCTGCCAGAGTACGGACAGCAGCCTACCAACATTGGATCGCTCGATACTACAACAAAAAAGTTAAGGCGCGACAATTCGATGTGGGGTACCTAGTCCTGCGAGGCGTCGAGGCTACAGGCAAGCTGGCCGGCCGCAACAAGCTCTCCCCTAATTTGGAAGGGCCTTTCTATGTCTCCGCCGTACTGCGCAACGGAGCTTACAAACTCGAGGCCAGGACCGGAAAACTGGTTCCATGAAAGTGGAATGCAACCCACCTTCGGCGCTACTTCTAGTATCGGGCACAATATATAACTGCATTATTGTTTGCACTTGCTCGCTCGTTTTGTTTCTTGAGAAAAATAAGTGTTTACTTAGCATCCCTCCTATATGCGTGTGCATGTTTTCTTTGCAGGTTACCCGACCTAGACTGCCCCTAAGTCGGGAGGGTCTTCACCCTCTCGTTAAACCCTGGTCATCCGTAGCCCATAAGGGGTCTAAACCTTGGTCATCCAAGTGGCCCACTAGCAGTCTAAACCCTGGTCATCCAAGTGGCCCATGAGCGGTCTAAACTCTTATCATTCAGGTGGCCCACGAGCGGTCTAAACCCTGGTTATCCAGGTGGCCCATGAGCGGTCTAAATCTTGGTCATCCAAGTGGCCCAGTAGCAGTCGAAAAACCTTACAAGGCTTACGTAGCACACGCAACGACCTCCTCTACGAGCGGGTAGCGTGATCAGTCAACGACGGTCGAAGGGAGAAACATTTCTTCTCCAACAAGGGCTGACGAAGTTATCACTCGTACGGCGCCACCGGGCTGGTTAACATAACCACCTGGCAAGTCTAGGGGCTTAGCTCCTTAGGCAACCCAGCAACGGTCACCGGCCAACTCAGTTGGCCGCCCCATGTGACACAGCATACAAACACAAGCAGTGAGCATAAATGGACACGGAAGTGAAAGAATTCCATTTCATTGCTTTAAGAAATGTTACAAAGTTACAAAATTACGGGTATAAAAAAAAGGGGGTACAAAAGGTTAAGGAGGCGGCGGCCGCCTCTGACTGTCCTGGGGCTCCTCCACGAGATCGTTCTTGTGTTGCACCCCGCGGTTTCCTAAATGAAGGTACTGAATGTGGAAGTCAGGATCGATTAGCCTCACAAGACGACAATAGACCTGGACCCCCTCAAACATCCGGGATGCAGCATGCCCTTGATCTCGTGGGAGCGAATCCGGAGACCTAGCTCATTCTCCAGGGTGGATATCCGATCTGCAAGCCACTTCTTGCTTGCCTTGCTCCTGTCTTCCTCCTCTTTCAAACGGGCATTCTCAACTCTTAGGCTGGTGATCTCCATCTCCATGCCCGCCAGGACAGCCTTAAGGGCAACAGTCTGCTCGCGGTGCTCCCCTCTTAAAGCAGCCAGCCTGGCATCCAGCCAGGCGATCTCCGCCTCTCTGTCTGTGATCGTCTGGTCGCGTTGCGCCAACTCATGGGAAAAAGCGGAGATCAGCTTCCTTGACTGCACAAGATAAAAACAAAGTGTAAGTTATAAATACAAGAAAGAAAGAACTGCAAGGAGGCTATTATAAGGACCATACCTCGCAGAGTGTCCTCGTGGGCCTCTCAGCCTGGCCCAGGTGGCAGTGGACCAGGAGCGCTTTCTTGAGCCAAACTCGCAGCTGCGCTCTCTCGAGCCAAACTCGCAGCTGCCTCATCCAGAATGCGCTCCATGAGCTTATTATCCTCACCCATGGTAGCTGCAGGCTCCTCTCTTGCAGCCTCCGGAGTAGCGGCTGTGGGCTCCTCTCTTGCAGCCTCTGGAGTAGCTGCTAAAGAGTTGCGCCCCACTATTGGCTCCACAGCAGAAGTCCGCGTGGCCTTCGCCGGTTCACAAATTGGCTCCTCTAATGACTCCATCCACGCAGCACCAGGAACCACACGTGACGCGGGCTGCGCCAAGATGACTCCTCCTGCTTCAACAGGCCAACCATTGGGGGTCTTTTCTCGTCCCGCAGAGCTACCTGCTCCACTATAAATTCCAGCAGTGACATAATCAACGAGCGACGATGACGACGAAGGCGTCTCCAGCACCTTCTCAGGTAGTGGGCCAATAAACTCTTCGTCGGTGTGTCGCGTACGGATGATTACACCCTTGGATTCTTCAGGGTTCATCATCCTCATCGGAGGCCTTGGTTTTTGTACAGAGATGGCGGTCTCCAGTTTACTTTCTTGGACTTCGCTCGGGAAACCAAAAAATCTCGAATAAAATCGTCGGGGTTCTCCTTTATTGCCTTTAACAGCCACCCGCAGGCTGTTGTCTCAGCCGTGGTCGGCGTCCCAAAATATGCCACCGGAACCTGGCTCCATTCCCTCGCAATGGGCCAGGCCACCCCCACACTCACGAAGAAGAACCGATTCTTCCAGTTCTTCAGCGAGTCGTGTATGGCCTTGTTGATCTTTATTTCGGCACGAGGGACGAGCGATATCTACTCTCCCCCCTGATTTACTTTGAACAAAATCCTAACAGCAGACATCTTAAGCTTCTTGTCAAGCTTTCGAACAAAAATGCACATAGTGCAGAGGTACCTCACGGCATTGGCGTGAAGCTGGGCGATGGGGACGCGCAGGGCCTTCAGAATCAACTCCAATTCTTCCGGCAACGGGAGGCGGAGGCCGCTCCTCAGGTGGGCCTCATAAATTGTAATATGCCCCTCCAGTGGAGCATAGGCCCTATTGTCTTTTCCTGGAACTCTCCATGCAATCTCCTTTGGGATATTGAACTCGACACACAGGGCTTTAATGTCGTTCTCTCTCAAGACAGAGGCAAAATCGCTGACGGAAGCCATGGTAACACAGAGGACTAGGGTTTCTGAACGTCTCTGAAGAACGGGAACGAAGAAGACGAAGGACTGAAGGCGTAAATGATTTCAAACTATGGAAGAGAAACTTAAAAGCTAAGCACGAAACCCCTCATTAAGGACGCCGTCAGTCCTGCCACGTGTCAACTCCCTACTCGGCCCTTCGAAAGGCGGATCTCTGGCGCATTAATGGCCAGGATCTCCGCCCAACCAAAGGGAAACATGTGTCACTTTCTGCCCTGTAAACCGGCTAATGGACATGTGTCCATCAGGACTGGCAGAAAAACGCTTCCAGAATTAGCCAGGACGGTCAATAATTCTGGTTCTCTGGAATTGACCCAGATGGTTAATAATTCCGGTTCTCCGAAATTGACCTAGATGGTCAACAATTCTGGTTCTCCAGAATTGACTAGGACGGTCAATAATTCTGGTCAAACTCTCCTCCACGCCTTTTATGAAGCTCCATGGGATCCTCAGAGTAATAAGGGACATCCCATTATGAACATACTGGAGGCCAAACTTCTGGCCACTAGCATGGGGGCTAGTGATGGGTATATCGATAATGGGCTGGCCCCAAGAGTCAAAGGGGGCCCAAAATGACGGTTAACACTTTAACGGCCCAGTGGGAGAACAGGCTCAAGAGCTAAAAGGCCCAGGACGGTCAACGCTGGCGTTGACCGTTGGGTGGCTAAAGCGCACACAGGCGGTCAACTAAAACGTTGACCATCTGCGCGCTACACGTTAGGCCCAAAAGATATTTTTCTACAGTAATGGGCCTGACCCATTCGAGCCCGTGATCCATTAGGGGGTGAGCAACGACTCTCCAGGTATCTCCCACGATCCCAACTGGCACCTAAAATGGATATTGACAAAATTGGTGCCTTTCGCATAAGGAAGGCGCCGGATTTTCTCAAATCCTTGCCAACTAGGGCTCTCCAACGGTAACATGCACAGAAGGAAGGTAACCGGCTTGGAAAGCTGTTGGCCGCCTCAGAAGGAAACTATCTCGCTTAGCTTGACAACTGGCGCCTGCTCTGAAAGGCAACCCAGCCAATAATCACAGGAGGAATCGCTCCTTCCAAAGAAGGAAGATTGTCCTCTCAATCATAAATAAGCCATTGAATTATCATTCAAGGCACGTTTTCTGCAAGGCAAAAAAAAAAAAAAAAAACAAACAAACACTCTCATTGACCTACTTTCTCTACTTCTGAAATCTCTCAGAGTTTCCAACGTTTCTGCTACGCAAATACACACACAAGCAACCCGAAAATACCTAAGACAACAAACGTGCCTCTCACGGCCGTTTACTGCCTTCCCACCTCTTGGATTCAAGGAGGCATCATCGTTTCTCTTTCATCTGAGAAACATACTTTGTCTCTCTCTTTTTCTCACTTTACAGTTTGATTCTTTTCGGTGTTATTTTACCCCATCAGCTTGGAAGTGTTTTCATGTGACAACTTTTCGCCATCTTGACTCCTCCTATTCTCGCTTGGTGCGCGCACAGTAATCCAATTCAGAGAACGGAATCAATAACACGACAAGAGGATCATCCGAATCTATTTAAAGTTCGAATCCAGAGACGCATCACATATATTATTCTCTATTAGCACTTATATTAAATTAATTAGCTATTTAGATTTGCAAGAATTATATATGTTATAATAATCAATAAATATTTAAAAATAGTACAATATTGTCGCTATGCTACCTGTATTTTCTTATTTCTATATCAGTAAAATGTCACTTTTAGCGAGAGCTACTTCTCAATGGCATCACCCAAAGAAGTCTTGTCCTCTCAGCCACAATTTTGTTTTGGAATAAATGCAGTCTGGCCCTTGTACGAAATTTACTATTCCCGCCTGATTTGTATGAGATGATTAACTGAATGAAGAATCGCCTCCAAAAGGAAAAGAAATTACATACGGTAAAATTTTAGAGAAAGAGAAAAATTTATGTTTTAAATGAGAAATGTGATCCCTAATGCCATCTTTATAGATTATTTTTTATATAATAATGGTTGTGTCTTTTTATAAGTGAAATGATATATGGTAATATAAAGATTAGACATATTAATAAAATAATTTTTTATAATAGTTAAAACTAAATTATATTAAATTGTAATATTCTATGAATTTATACGAATAAGTATGTGTCATATCATATGTTACAATACTTACGTAGCCAGCATAATTATCAAGCATATTTGCATAATATATATATAATTTTTAGCTAACACAATAGTAAATTGATTGCTCGAAAATAATTATAATAGATAAAAGACTAATATAATAAGTATGAGGCAACTCAGCATCTATATGAAATGTATATTAAAGGCCCAAAGTCTAATTGCCCATATCAATTCATTATTGTGTCACAGTTAGATTCAGGGGGTTATATTTCTTAGAGAAATAGAGTCCATCCATTTTCAAATCTTAGCAGTACATTTAAAATAGAATAATAAAATTTTAATTAAATTTTAATAAATAAAAGCTAAATCACACTTATTAATTTATAAATAAATAGTTAAAATTGGGAGATTGAGAAGCTTCATATCCTTGAGATATATCCTCCTCAATTCTACCACAATTGGGGCTCATGCATATATCCTCCTCTAGCTAATGATTAAGTAAAAAAATAATTATAGTGAAAAATTATACATACATATATATATATATGGTCATGCTTTTAGAAATTGAGAAAATACTTAAGTAAATTAAAAAAATTAATTTCTTATATTATGGTCATACACTGTTAACCCTGTAGACTAGCTTTATATATTTTTATATAATGGATTACATAGGTATATTTTCTCCCATCAAAACAATATGTACAATATTCTTTTATTATTTTATAAAATATTAACTAAAATTATCAAGCATACATCATACGGGACAATGCTTGCAAAGTCAATATAATTATCAAGCACACTTGCATAATATATACTGAAGTTGTAGCTAATACAATATTACATAGATAACTCTA
This sequence comes from Nepenthes gracilis, assembly GCA_033239525.1. Classification (NCBI taxonomy): domain Eukaryota; kingdom Viridiplantae; phylum Streptophyta; class Magnoliopsida; order Caryophyllales; family Nepenthaceae; genus Nepenthes; species Nepenthes gracilis. The sequence goes on from BSYO01000037.1 coordinate 2,465,352, forward strand.
AAATAATTATAATAGATAAAAAATTAGTACAGTAAATACTAGATATCTTAATATCTATACAAAATATATAAAAATAAAAAACAATAAAAATCCCACAAAATAATTGCCCATATCAATTCGTTATTGTGTAATAGCTGGATTCAAGGGTCTAGATTTCTCAAGAAGATAGACTCCCTCCATCTATTAATATTAACCATCCATTTAAAATGGAATAACAAAATTTTAACTGATTTTTATTTTTTAATCTTTCTTGAAAAAAGCTAGATCACATCAATTAATCTATAAATAAACAGTTAAAATTGAGAAATCAAGATGTTTCAACTCCCTAGAAATATCCCCCTAAATTCTATTACAATTGGGGTTCATAACATCCTAAAGGCTCATATCAATTATAATAATAAAAAAATTATCTAAATAATAGTAGAATACTAATTTTTAACTTATTTTATTTTAATAATTAAATATAAAAATAAAATTTTTTAATTTTATTCATATTTTATTCTGTTCCCTAAAAATAACTATTCTATTTGTATATTCTTTTATTCTAATAATTAAATATGCTATAAGAATAATTATTCTATTCCTATCGTATTCCATTTTAATAACCAAATATACTATAAAGAAAATATTAGAGAAGGACAGAGGCATATTTGTTCTTATTATTACTGAATCTAGAGAAAGATAACACCTTCACTCAAACGCCTAGAGAGAAGAGTCGTATCAAATTGATGACAGTAAACACCAACCTAGCTACTGGTGTGAATAGAATTGAAAATTTCACATTTTCTATATAAGGATTCAAGTAGTGATAACAAAAAATTTTAAATTTTTTTCGTGTATATATATATGTGGCATATATTATTCTTTATTAGCATTTATATTAAATTAATTAGCTATTTAGATTTGTAAGAATTATATATGTTGTAATAATCAATCAATATTTGAAAATAGTACAATATTGTCACTATGCTACCTGTATTCTTATTTCTATATCAGTAATAATGTCACTTTTTCCTTGAATAGGAGCGAGAGCTACACCTCAATGGCATCACCCAAAGAAGTCTTGTCCTCTCAGCCACAGTTTTGTTTTGGAATAAATGCAGTCTGGCCCTTGTACGAAATTTACTATTCCTGCATTATTTGCGTGAGATGATTAACTGAATGAAGAATCGCCTCCCAAAGGAAAAGAAACTATATACGGTAAAAGTTTAGAGAAAGAGATAAATTTATGTTTTAAACGAGAAATGTGATCCCTAATACCATCTTTGTAGATTATTTTTTATATAATAATGGTTGTGTCTTTTTGTAAGTGAAATGATATATGGTTATATAAAGATTGGACATATTAATGAAATAATTTTTCTATAATAATTATAACTAAATTATATTAAATTAAAATATTAAATAAATTTATATGAATAAGTATATTCACATTATATGGGACAATACTGACATAGCCAACATAATTATCAAGCATACTCGCATAATATATAAAGAATTTGTAGCTAATACAATAGTAAATAGATTGTTCTAAAATAATTATAATAGATAAAAGATTAATATAACAAATATGATACATCTTAAGTCTGTTGGGCCCCATGTCCTCGGCTCATAAGAGCGCCAGTGCCAATAAGTGGTTTGGCTCAGGGAAAAGATCAGAGGCCTACGAGAAAGTGTTAGCTGCACCAATGGGAGAATGGCGAGCCCACAAACTGGAAGGAGGCACGGTAACTGCGCGGCGCATTAAATGCGTCGCGGGAATGAGACAAAAGGGCGGAAAGGCTAGCCAATAGAGGCGTGGTGGGCGCGCAGCTAACGCCATTCGCCGTCTGTCCGCAGTGCCCAACCAATCTCGCTCAGGAGAATCGGGCGTGGTCAACGACGCATTGGCGTGCAGCAACAACAAGGTCGGCCACACCATATGTCCATGTGGCTAATGGCGCAATGACAATTGTGGGCGTTTTGGCGCCCAAGAATCCAATGGGGTGAGGAGTATAAAAACCCTCACCCCCACAGGGAAAGGGACCCCTTTTTGGGAGAACGAAAGAACTCTCTTGATCTTGATCAACTAAGCGATCAATCGGGAGACCTTGAACTCTTCGATCAAACAACGATCCGAAGAAAAGATAGCATCAGAAGCCCTCAATCGTTTCTCTCCCTTTTTTCCTGCAAGCACAAGTGAGACGAGTCAAAGCAGAGCTCTGCCTCATCTAGCTGACTCGCCATATCCCAAAGATCCGGTGAGATCACGGGAAAGTTAGCCACCCGTTGCGGTGCATCACGGAAGCCAGGCCTTCCAACACCTGCTCAAAACTCTTCCCCACATCATCGCATAAGCACTTTCACGCTTTCACAGCATTTTCTCCGCGCACCACCTTAGCGTGCGCATTTTCGTTTATTGCGGGTATATTGCTGACTTGAGCGTCGGAGTGGCCTTGGTGGGAGAAATCCTGCCAGACCCTTCACCTCTTGTTCATTGTTTGTGTTGTGCAGGTCCAGGTTTACAGAGACGGAGACCGGACCCTTCTTCCGGAGCGCCCGCACGCTTAGGAATCCGAAGGCTCTCTAATCCGTACGGCAACCTTGGGCTCGGGACGCAACATTGGCGCCGTCTGTGGGAAACTGACAACAAGCCAATTGTCTCTTTCCCAACAAGCAGCTGAACAACCAAGCAAACAACCAACCGGAGCGGGCACCCGCCACACCGGCCGCGGAATTAGACGCTGAAGGAGATCCTCCTCGCCGTATGCGCGAACACCGAACCGCCGCATTGGCTGCCCCTCTAGCGGCTCCGGCCTCTACTTCCAGAGAGAAAGGCGTCGAGAGGCCACTCGCAGAGGCGAGCCAACCGTCTCGACCACGCAGCCGGCCCCCAGCCGCGCACCTGAAACGGCTAGAATGAGGCGGAAGCCGCCTCCGCCGATGACGACAGGGAGGACAAAGAAGGGCGCGACCCCGCAACTCGCGTGGCAACAGGAGGCCACCAGCCGCAAGCAGCTCCAGTGGGAGCGCGCCTCCCATGCAGAGCCGCCACCCCGACAAGCTCGAGACGAACCCTGTGGGAATACGGAGCTCCGCGATGTCCTCAACGCGCGAAGGGGCTATACGGATCCTTCGATGGAAGAGAAAGTCAAGGTGTTGTGGGACACCCTGCATAAGGAGAAGCCCACGCCCTCCTCCGCCAATCTCCGCAGGTCCCCCTTCGCCACGGACCTGCGGACGCAGCCATTGCCGAGCAAGTTCAGAATGCCGGTCATGGAGGGATACGACGGAAGCAAGGATCCCATGGACCATCTCAACTGCTTCCGCACCCACCTCTCTCTACAAGGGGCAAGCGAGGCCCTGATGTGTCAGAGCTTCCCCGTCACCCTTAGGGGCGACGCGCTACTCTGGTTCCATGGCCTCCCCCCGAACTCCATATGCTCGTTCGACGAGCTCGCATGATGCCTTCCGAGAGCAGTTCGCCTCTAGCAGGCGGGAGGAGAGGCAACCATGGCACCTAGTCCGCCTCCGCCAGAGGACGGATGAAAGCCTGAAGCGGTTCCTGGATCGTTTCATCACTGAAGCACGGCGGATCCCGCACCTCTCCGACGAACTGAAGCTCAACGCTTTCGTCGCCACTCTGGCGGCGGGGGACTTCTTCAAACACCTGTCGCACCAGCGCCCGCAGACTTTCAGGGAGGCGGAGACCATTGCCCGGGCGTATATCACGGCCGAAGAGGCCAATGAGGCAAAACGCCCCGAGCGGACGGATCGGCCCCCGGAGACCTCCAGAGCTTCTGGTGGAAGAAAGAGGGACGGCGGCCCCGGCCGCTTCACGGAGCGCCGAAAAGCAGCTGACCCCGCACGGGCCTAAGAAGGATTACAAAGCAGGCCTCATTGACTCCGCCGAGTGATAGCCGCACGAACATCCCGATGCATCCGTGATGAAAGGTTCTTCAAGTGGCCAAAGACACCCAAGGGTCCTGGGCGGCAGGCCAATGACTGCACGGCACGCCAGCATTCACCGCCTCGGGGACACTCGACGAGAACCGCCGCACCCGCGCAGCAGAGATGAAGATCCGATCCGGCGAGGACACTTCAAGCGATTCGTGAAAGGCTCGGGCAAGAACCCGCTCCGGGACGGAGAACCCTGGGGCCGAGCCACCAAGAGCCCGCACAAGCAGCCTCGGCATAGTCCACATGATCTCTTCCGCCGACGCCGCAAACACCAAAGCGTGGACCACGGAGGTAGCTTCCAGTAGTAAGCGGGCGAAGTTAGGGGTTAGGAATGATGTCATTAGCTTTAGCAAATAAGACATGGCACATGTAACTTCCCCATCGACCCCCTCGTTAATCGGCCCTCGTTTCGCCGGGTGGTGATGACTACCAATCAAACGGGTCTTCATTGATAATGGAAGCTCACAAAATTTGTCAGATCTTACCTCGCTCACCAAACCGGGACTAAAACGTAGCCAAATGAAGGCAGCAAACGGACCATTATACGGCTTGGACAACGAGCACATTCCAAGTGTAAGGGATTATACGATCGAAGTCACGATGGGGACCCACCCGCGCTCACGACGCGCGAGTTGGCGTTCCTCGCCGCCGACCTTCCGTCTGCCTACAACGCCATACTAGGTGAGACCTTTCCTTATGCCGTTACATCCATCCCGCACCTGAAGGTAAAATTTCCCACCCCTCGGGAGTGGGAGAAGTTCTCGGAGATCAAGAAATGGGACGGACGTGCCACTGTCCCAAATCGGGCCCTATGGCACCGTGCGGACCAAGTGAAGACTGACCTCCGCGACGAGACGTCGCTCCAACAGCCCAATCGTGGAGGAAATCGAGGCGATTCCGCTCGATCCTCTCGATCCAGAGGTGCGGTGCCAAGATAGTGGAATCCCTTCAACCCCGCAGACGCGACAGACTAATTACCTTCCTATGGACCAACTCCGATGTGTTTGCATGGGGCTCGGCCCGACATGCCCGGATATCGGCCGAAGTCATAGTCCACAAGCCGGCCTCGACGCAAGCCTAAAACCCGTCCGGCAGCGCGAGGAACCACTCCGTCGAGAAGTTGGTCGCCATCGTGGAAGAAGTGAAGAGGCTCTTGGACGCCCGGATTCAGAGAGAAGTCCAATACCCGGGTGGCCGCCCAACGTCGTCTTTGTAAAAATGAGCAGCGGCAAGTGGCGGATGGCCGACTTCACGGACGTGAACAAGGCTCGCCCCAAAGATGCCTTTCCGCTCCCAGGATTGACTCACTGTGAGACTCCATATCCGGCACGAACCGTTGAGCTTCATGGACGCATACTGGATACAACCAGATCCGGATGGACCCTGAGGACGAGGAGCACACCTCGTTCATGTGCATCAGGGACATATTGCTACAAGATGATGCCCTTTGGTCTCAAAACGCAGCGCAACTTACCGGCGCCCGTAAACAAAATGTTTGCAGCTCAAATCGGGCGAAATGTGGAGGTGTTCGACGATATGCTCGTAAAAAGTAAGGTCGCAAGCCACCACGTCAACGACCTCGACGAGACCTTCCAAATCCTCCGACGGCATGGGATGAAGCTCAACCCGGCCAAATGCGTTGGCGTTGGTGACATCTGAAAATTCTTAGGCTTCATTGTATCCCGGTAGCGGAATAGAAGCCAATCCGGAGAAGATCAAGGCAATACTCGATTTGAACCCTCCGCGTACAATAAAGGAAGTCCAGAAGCTGACAGGGCGGATAGCTGCCCTCTCACGGTTCCTGGCCAAGTCAGCCGAGAAATACTTGCCTTTCTTCAAGGCGCTAAGGGGCACCAAGTCCCACGGGTTCAAATGGAATGGAGAATGCGACGAAGCGTTCAGGGAACTGAAGACCTATCTCTCCAGCGCGCCGCTGCTGAGCTCACCGTGCGAAGGAGAAGATCTCTACCTGTACCTGGCAGCGTCAGCTTCCGCCCTCAGCTCCGTGTTAGTTGCGGAACATGAAGGCAAGCAGCAACCGGTGTACTACGTGAGCCGGGTGCTGACGGACGTAGAAGCCCGTTATCCGCGCGCTGAAAAGATGGCGCTCGCACTCGTCTATGCGGCACGGAAGCTGCGACCCTACTTCCAGTCACACCGGATCATCGTCTTATGCATCAGCCGTTGAAGACTGAATGAGACGTCCGGCCGATCGGGTCAGTGGGGCTGTCGAGCTCGGGAGTTTGACTGAGTTCCGACCGCGACCGGCCGTGAAAGGGCAAGCTCTAGCGGACTTCATTGTCGGGCGGCAATGCCGAGCAAACAGAGGATAGCAATCCGGAGAGGATGACGGACAGCGATCTCGCCGTATGGACTCTCAACGTGGACGGATCGTGTATGAGCCGGTGTCGTGCTAAGGACGCCCGAAGGCATGGAGATCACATACTCCGCTACACCGGCCTTCCGGCCACGAACAACGCCGCTTAATATGAAGCCCTCCTTGCGGGGCTGCGATCGGGCGAGGAGTGTTCCGCGCGGTCGGCCGGTCGCGGCGTAGTGATCCCGAGCTCGTGGTCAATCAGGTGAAAGGGAACTTCGAAGCCGCGAACCCACAATTAGTGAGGTATCTGGAAAAAGTAAGAACCCTGATCCCTGAATTCGGTCAATTCGAGATCGAGCATATCCCGAGGTCAGATAACGAACGGCTTTGCCGCCCGGGGACGCTGCCGCCGTAATCATGGAGCAAGACGCGAGGGAGCCGGGAAGTCCTAAACGCACCCAGCATCGACGCCGAGGACAAAGAAGTAATGCAGATCGACACGGGGGATAACTGGATGACGCCGTACATGCGGTTCCTGGCCGAGGGAACCTTACCAGAAGACGCCAACGATGCCAAGCGAGTTAAGAAAACGGCGGGATGGTACACGATTCTGAACGGAAGGCTGTACAGACGGGGATACTCAGCTCCCCTCCTGAAATGTCTTACTCCAGAGGAGGCCGACTACGCGTTGGCAGAAGTACACTTGGGGGTTTGCGGATCGCACGTTCATGGGAAAACACGGCATTCAACGTCATGCGGCAAGGCTTTCCTGCGGCCCACCATGAAGAAGGACGCTATGGAGTTCGTCGCAAGTGTGAAAGTTGAGTGTCCACGGCAACATGACACACCAACCGCACACCGAGCCGCACTATCTCCAATCCCCATGGCCGTTTCGCGCAATGGGGGCTCGACATACTTGGTCCACTTCCAATGGCGGCGGACAGAGAAAATTTCGATCATCTAGATCGACTATTTTACGAAATGGGTGGAAGCCGCCTCTCGCTAAGATCATCGAGCACAATGCGATGAGTTCCTCCGCCAAGGCATCGTTGCGCTTTGGGATCCCCGAGGTTGTGGTGACCGATAACGGGACCCAATTCACCGGGAAACGCTTTACAAAGTACTCGCCGCGACTCCGCATCAAGCCGGTACACACGTCCGTGGCGCACCCGCAGGCCAACGGGCAGGTCGAAGTTACCAACCGCACGTTCTTTGCATGGGATAAAGACAGCATCGAAGACGGGGGCTCCCGGGTGGAGGAGCTACCACCAGTGCTATGGTCATACCGAACAACTACGAGGGAATCAACAAGGGAGACGCCTTTTAACCTCTCGCCGGAGTTGAGGTAGTGGTTCCCTGAGAAGTGGGAATGCCAAGCTTTAAACCCACCAACGCGCGAAGCTTAGGGAAAGTCCGATTCGGGACGCCGCGCGGCTCAGGACCGCCGACTACCAAAGCGAAGTCGCACGATACTACAACAAGCGGGTGAAGGCACGCCACCGGAAGTTGGAGATCCGGGTCCTCCGGAGCGTAGAGGAGGCTTAACAGAACAAACTCTCCCCGGATGGGAGGGGCGTTCTTCGTCTCATAATCCTCCGGAGCGGAGCGCGTTGCGCGCCCAGAACGGTAAACTTGTCCCACGGACATGGAATGCCGCCAACTTAAGGAAATATTATCAATGATGCACGGCGATCCAGTAAATCGCACGCGCATACATCATGATGAATGCTTGAGCATGTTTTACGCCTTTTGATTAACATTATCGCTCTTATTGTTGTATTGCATATTCATTCGTGTGGATTCATGGCATGCATTGCATATCCGAATCGACGACCTAGGCGCCCCTAAGTCGGGAGGACAAGCGTCCGTCCATAAAAATCGATCCTTGGCCAAAGGTGACGGTCCAGAAAGGGTTGAACCGTCTCGGGGACTCTGTCCTCGCGCCATGCGACCCTGGGACGGCCTTACTCATCATAATTAGTCAGCCGGAGGCGCCCGGCCATGGGTCGAGACACAGATCCGGCGATCCATCACAAAGGCTAAACGCCAACGACCCACGCGGTCAAAGCAAAAGGCCGGGGCTCCTCGGGACCCCTCTATGGCCAACAAAACCTTAGGGGGCAAAGAATCGCAGGCGTGCGGCGCGACCTTCTTTGAAGAGAGCACCCTCGTCTACCATGGTCGTGGGCTAGGACCTCAACTTGGTGTTCATAACGCTGAAAGGGAGCGACACACCTCCCGCAATTATACGCGACCGAGGCCTAGACCCGGGAGTCTTAACGCGGCCCGACCGGCGCGCTAGCCCTCGCAGAGGCTTGGGCTTGGCGACGACATCCGCTTTACGGGACGAGCTCCCCAAACGTGTGAGCTGTGATGACATCCTCTTACGAAGGACGAGCACCACGCAAGAAGGCGCCTGTATAGGGCCTTGATCAAAACGGCTCCAAAGGGCCCAATACTCAAGCACGAAGCATGATCCAACAAGTAAAGCAAAGCAAAAGGCGAGCAACGCTGTATGATGAGGAAAGCATGGACGCGGAATGCAAGCAAAAGCTTCTCATTTATACAGACGTTATACAAGCGACGGACATGATACAACAATGGTAAACCGAACTCAAACTTAACGGCGCGAAGCTAATCAATGAGGACTGCGGACCCGCTTCCTCAGGGAACGTCTTCAGGCGCGACGCTTCTCCTACCCCGGCGTTTCTGGATGAAGGACGCCGGACGGGACGTGAGGAGCCGCCGGGAGACGATCTGCGGCACAAGCGATACCGTCCCAAAAAGTATCCATCGCGACCGCCACTCAAGGAGAGTGTTGTCGATGCGTCTACGACTAGTCCAGTGATCCGTCCTCCTCCGCGCAAAGGAGGCCCTCCACAAGCACCACTCTCCGGGCCGCCGCCCAACCTCCTCGCAAGGGATGCGATTTGAGCCAGAGCGCGCGCGGCGAGATGATGCCCGTCAACGATGATCCGCTCAAGGCTGCCGCGGAAAGAGTCTGGGGCCGCGCACCTCGAGGGGGACAAGATATCGTCGAGTCTCGCGCTAAGGAAAGTTAGAAGCATGACCAAAATGAACAGCAAAGGAAGAAGTCCGATGAGACAACAACCGTACGAGAAGATGTTCGGCGCGGCAGCGCGTGAAACCGCCCCAGAGAGCCTCTCTCTGGGCTCAACTTCCTCAACAAACATGGGAGAGGGCGGGGAAGGCCGGCCGCCGTAGGAGCGCCGCAGCTCTTGTCGCGAGGACGTCCGGCCGCCCCTTCGCCGGCTCCGAACCGCGTCAGTGCAGGAACATCGCCTAACCACCGAACAAAGCGCCGCTAGCGCTTCTCATCCAAAGAAGCCACTCCCCGGGGCTCAGTCTCCCCGACTGCATGAGGAGAGCCGACTGGAAGGCTGGCAGCCGCAGGAACTCTCGGGGGCTCCTGCCGCGAGGGCGTCCCGGCTCCCCCTTCGTCGGCCTGCTCCGGAATAGCAGCAGGAGCGGTCCCAGCCTCTGAAGGTGCGGCCAGAACTTCAGGAGGCCCATATACGGAGATGGGCTCAACAAGAATCGCAGGCGGCCTCACAAAGTATTGAGCCTCTGGTGCCGGCTCAGGCACGGTAGCAACTGGACTCTCTGGGATCTCAAGAACGACAACGTCACTCAACACCCCAGCGACGTCGCCAGTGGGCGGATCCCCAGCAGGTAGAGACTCGACCTCGCAGACTTCGCGAGCGGCTGGAGCCGCGGTCGAAGTCGACGAGAGTGCGGCAGTTTCCCTCTGGCGACGAGCCCTGGCCGCTCTCTTCGGGGCCGGTTTTGCCGCAGTAGGACCGGCGACTCGTCTCTTCGACCTCCTCTGGGAAGTCTTTCCAGCTTCCCTCAATCTTTTAAGTGCTGCAGCGTCCTCGTCATTACTTGAGGAACGCAACAGAGAGCAGCTCTCCGCCTCAGTCTCGACCGGCGGCCGCGGAGCTCCCGAATCCCCGGGACCACCCTTGCCTGGCCCTGCCACCGCCCAGCCAGCGGGGGGTCCCCATCTGGCAATCTCGAACATCACGGAGGTAAGGTAGTGGCCCCGATCTTTGAAGTTCTGTTCCTCAGCATGAATGGTGGAAATCAGCTTCGAAGCCTCTGCGATGTCCTCCTCGGTGGGCTTGTCCCGGAAGAAATCCGAGATCGGGCCCCACGCCCTTGGAAGCTCGTGCTCGAAGGGTACTTCCAGAAAGAAGAAACGCTCTTTCCATCCCTTCACGGAGTCAGGGTTGGTGCCGCTCAAGTCGAACTCCGACCTGGGGGTAAGAGATATCCAGTCCTCCGACTCCGAGGCCCGAAAAACTACCCTAGCCGCCTTCGCATCAAAGGTACACTGGTGCATGATGGCGAAGACGCACAGAGAAACCAGATAGCGCAAGGCATTGGGGTGGAGCCTTGCGAGGAACGCCAAAGCGTCGACTATCGCGTGTAGCAAGCGGTGCGCAGAACACGGAGACCCCCTTAGAGATGATACTATATGAAGAATCGTCGAGTGGGCGTGGGCCCTGTCCTGAGGACCAGGAACTCGGGAAATCAATTCGCTGGGGATCACGTAATCCACCCTAAGGGAGGCTATGTCCGCCTCAGTCAGGATCGACTCGGTGTTGCGAACACCATGGCGTACGGTTCTGGAGAATTGGGAAGAGGAAGAAGTTCCTGCCGTCGAAGCCATTGGTGACTCAACGATCGCAAGTGTAAACCAGGAAGGGAAAGTCAGAGGAAGAAAGTGAGGGAGATTCACATCTGGCTTAAATGGGCAACGCCAAACCATGAGGCGGGAAACCGAAACGCCACCGCCTCAGGAGATGTAAACACGTGGTGGCATCTGGGCGCACCACGGACCCTCAATCGATGGCAATGATGGCTAGGCGCCAGGCTAACGGACGCAACCCCTCAGCAGCCAGGCTAGGGGACACGCAGGCGCCGCCGCATTAAATGCGGGATTACGACGGCAAAGGCGCCAGCGACGCGCTTGATAAAAAAAAAAAAGGGGGAGAAATCGCCACGAAACGAGAAACCCAGCAGACGAGACAGTGAGACAATGCAAGAAGCCAGTTCTCATTACGGCAAAACAACTTTGTTACAATGGCAGGGAAAGAAAAAATACAACAAAAGCAAAACGGTCAGCGATTCCGGTGATCAGAGGAGGAACTTTGAACGGGATAATCCACCAATTGGTCGCGGGTCCTGGCGGACGCATTACGAGGATCTAGGACACCCACGCAGAAGCCTGGATCCTCCAGTAAAGCAAGCCTCTTGCAAAGCCTCATGGCATCAAAATATCCCCGATCAAAGTCCGGACTCATGTCCCCCAGCTGGAACATCGTCCTCATTTCCGCCCGCAGCGCAGCAACTTCGGTCTGGTGTCGCTGCCCAAGTTGCTCTTTTTCTTCCTCAAGTACCAGTATGCGGCCTTGCGCCCCCACATTGGCATCCGCCAACCGTACAACCCTGGCCTCCGACTCAGCCAGAGCGTCCTCTAAGTGTGCGACGCGTGCTCGCAGCCATTCCGCTTCGATCGCTAAAGCCCCTCGACGCGGTGGGACCCTCTCGAAACCCGGAGGAACTCCCAGGCCCTGAGGGGGGCCGGCAACCGTGGTTTCAGAGCGAGCCTCCCCTGAGGAGTGGGCTCCAGAAGACATGGGAGCATGAGAACCGGATTCGGACCCAAGAAAGGAGTGCTCAGCGTCGCTAGAAGAACCTTCCATCGACTTCGCAACAAGAGAATACGCAGAGGAAGATTGAACCGCCAATGAATGGTTAGGTGCAAAGGCGTGCCGAATTTCAGAGAAAGCGGCACGTTTAAATAGGCAGTCACTGAAAACGGCAAGCCCAAAGAGCGGAAACTTTTAAGGAAGGGCTAATCGAATTCCACCACGTGGAGGCCCCGAAACTCGCGTTTCAAGGCGGAATGACGCCTCATGGGCACGCGGGGATTAAATAATGACGGAACCCCATGGGCTCCCAAAGAACGACACGTGGATCTTCAGGGCAAACGCCTTGAAAAGCATTTACGGAGAAAAAGACAAAAGCTGAGGACAAAAAAAAAAAAAGAGGGGCTACTTCTTTTATTAAATACTTTTTGTAAAGTACAAGGACCGCAACCATGAAGCTGCGACAAAGATGAGAGGAAACTGTAGTGCGAAGCCCGGTATGTCTCCCTCGCGAAGCCCCAGGAGAGCCGGGCGAACGACGGCGGCAGAACAGTCGAAATTGTTTGGGCGGGAATAGCGGGAGCATCCCCGGTGGGAGTCTCGAATTCAATCCACCGGGAGTGGCGAAGTCAAGCACTCCGGGAAAGTCCGATGTCAAGCCCAGCTTTCCCGGAGGGCTACCTACCTCGCGCCCCTTCTGGTATTTGGCCTTATGAGAGACTTCTCCTCCGAAAGCCGTTAAGCGGGAGAAGATACTCGGAGGAAGTCAAAGAATCCCGCCCAGCCAGCCAAGCCACAACCAAGAAGGAGGCGCATGACAACGGCGGAATGATCGAGCCATTCTCGTTAGCAAAGAAAACAAGCCACAAGGCTTGGACTACAACGGTCTCCATCAGGGAACCCGGGCATGCAAGTGGTCCATCCGACTCCTTCTCGAGTGCCCACCAGGGGCGGGCAAAGCCAGAATCTCCTCATCGCCTCTCCGATTCGTTGGTAAGGGATGAACTTCACTCGCCTCGAGTGACCCCCTATTTATAGATATAACACAAAGCCATCCCTTCACCCGGCGTGACACGGCATATGAACGTCTTTAATAATGCGTCCCGCAAGTCGCCGAAACCCAAGACGCGCGAATCTCGCCGGGCGAGGTGACGGGTCGCAACAGCACCTGAAAAGCCTGCCCTGGTCCTGGGAAAGGCGCAAATTGGGAAGACGACAAAGAATGACGCGGCACGAGGAAGGGTATAAGGCCGTGGAAATGGGCCCAATGGACATGCCAGGCCCGACCACTGGCCAGCCCAGGCATGGGGGGCTAGTGTTGGGTCCCATGTCCTGGCTCATAAGACAGGCCCAGGCCCACGAAGCGGTTCGCAGCCCAGGAAAAGATCAGAGGCCCACGAGGAAGTGTTAGCCCAGCCAATGGGAGAATGGCGCGAGCCCACAACGGAAGGAGGCAACGGTAACCTGCGGCGCATTAAATGCGTCGCCAGGAACAGGACAAAAGGGCGGAAAGGCTAGCCAATAGATGGCGCCAATGCCATATGCTGGGTAGCCAACCAATCTCCGCTCAGGAGAATCGGGCGTGGTTAACGACGCCCAAAGAACGTGACAAGCACAACAACAAGGCTGCCGCTGACACCGGCCAGTCCATGACACCGCCGGCGCAACAGCCTGTGCAACGGGCGTTTTGGCGCCCAAGAATCCAATGGGGTGAGGAGTATAAAACCCTCACCCCCACAGGGAAAGGGACCCCTTTTTTGGGAAACGAAAGAACTCTCTTGATCTTGATCAACTAAGCGATCAATCGGGAGACCTTGAACTCTTCGATCAAACAACGATCCGAAGAAAAGATAGCATCAAGCGCTCAATCGTTTCTCTCCCTTTTTCCCGCAAACCACAAGTGAGACGAGTCAAAGCAGAGCTCTGCCTCATCTAGCTGACTTGCTCATATCCCAGTATCCGTTGAGATCACGGGAAAGTTAGCCACCCGTTGCGGAGAAATCCTGCCAGACCCTTCACCTCTTGTTCATTGTTTGTGTTGTGCAGGTCCAGGTTTACAGAGACGGAGACCGGACCCTTCTTCCGGAGCGCCCGCACGCTTAGGAATCCGAAGGCTCTCTAATCCGTACGGCAACCTTGGGCTCGGGACGCAACAGTATCTATATGAAACCTATATTAAAGGCCCAAAAACTAATTGCCCATATCAATTCATTATTATATCACAGCCAGATTTAGGGGGCTACATTTCTTAGAGATATAAAGTCCATCCATTTCCTAATTTTAACAGTACATTTAAAGTAGAATAATAAAATGTTAACTAAATTTTATTAAAAAAAAAGCTAAATCACACCTATTAATTTATAAATAAACAGTTAAAATTGGGAGATTATGAAGCTTCATATCCTTGAGATATATCCTCCTCAATTCTATCACAATTGGGGCTCATAACATCCCAATAGCTCAAATGCAGAAAAAAATTATCCCAATCATTTTGCTCATCTTCTGTGTTAGAGTCATGTTTCTAATTGGCATATTCCGTGACTTTATATATTAGTGTATCCGTTCTTTCTGCCCTCCAGTCGCTCGAGTCCATCCAAAGCCTCTGCGCCTTTCCGTGCGCTCGCTATCCGCTCGAACCCAAAATCCATAATAGTCCCCGCTCGAGCCCAAAATCCAGTATGGTCCCCGCTCGCAGGGCGCCATCGCGCGTTTGAGCGCACACAGGGTTTTTCTGGAAACCCTCTACGCGCTCGCCGTGCGCTAGAGCTGTGCTCGAGCGGTGTGACAATAAGCAACTTTTTAAATGCGAATTTTGAGCCATCTATAAATACTTGGCTTATATTTTTGAAACTCTAAGGACTCTTGACAGATTATTTTGGTGCCCCATTTTGAGAAGAATGTTGTTCATGCTCCATTGATATTACTTCTCTTGAGAAAACCTAAAGTTACAAGATTGATCTTCATATTCAAATAAGTTTTCTCATCACCTTACATTAACCATTTAAATACATCATTCTGCATTCGTTGGAGACGTTGGTACGTTGAAGAAGGAGGCTCGATCGTGTTCCGCAATTCAAGTAGCTAGAGGGGGAAGATTGACGTGAAGACCGGAAGGTGTCCGGTTCCGTTGCTGCGGGCAAATTCAAGGAGTTCTTTGGTAGGGATCATAAGACGGGAATAAGTCAGTTAGGTTAGTGCATCGTTACCACCCGGTCCATAGGTTGATTTTCATAGTGCATTGCTTCCTTAGCCGTTGAAGCCCGGAGAATTTTTCTCGACTACCGTGTGTATCGAGTTTTCTCTTCGTCATTAAAAATCGTGTTTTTTCATTACTGTTTACGTTTTTTTTACTGTACATGATTGTTAGTATCATTGGCATCTAGTACTAAATATCCTTTACGTGTATTGGATATTTATTATGTACTGCTTCCGCTATTTTTTATCGAGTTCGAAACTTGAGTGTATCTCGTTAGTACAAAGAGTGCCTTTTCACTCTGCCTTAAGAGATTGCACTTCATTTAACACAATGGGCCTCGCTTCCTTCTCTTCACTAATTTTTTTGGGGTAAGTGCAGTTTCAATGCTACTATTGTTGAGGAATTTGTTTTCCAATTTCTCCAGCAACACACTCTCTTGCCAAAATCCTTTGTCATCTTCCTTTGGCTTCTCAACCATCTCATGTTCTTTTATCATCGGCAAAGAGGATAATCCTTTGAAGATCCAAGGTTTGGGCTTTATGACTGTAGTGGTGGTCGTGACAGCTCTTTGGACGATGCCATCTCTTGTATGTTTTTGCGGAGATGGAAACTTCTTATTAATATGAGTATGCCAAAAATTTTTGACATCATTTGTCATTCTTCCAGGAAGTCTACCGGCTATTAAGGACAATCTATAAAAATATTATTAAGAAATGAATTCACTAAATAGTGAAAACATGTCAAAAGTTGAAGTTAAGTACTATTAAAGAATAAACAAATCTAAATTAAGTGGTTTAATAAATATTTAATCGAGCAAACTAATATTGCAAATTGAGTTGATTTACTTTTGTACCATTGTTAATGAAGTATGCTTTGAGCCTTATCTCATCAATGTTACTCCGTCTAACATATATAAAGTTATTAGAAAATTATGCTTCTTATTATGAGCGGATAAAATAACAATACTCATTTTTATAGTGAATTTAAGCATATTTATTAAATCTCATAAGTTGAGTATTGATTTTATTTTTATGTTCCTCTAATACATTAGTTTTGAGTCTTGCTATAATAAAAAAACAGAAGAGAAGATTCTCCCTCAAATGTAAATATTGTGATTGCAAAAAACAAAAACAAAATGGCGGACCTATTTGTGAAGTTGCCAATATAAGCTCTTAATAATCTATGAAGGAACTTGTTAAACAGCCTATTCAATCGATCAAATCATCCTCGGCTACCTCATCACATAATTCCTTCATTACTAGAGATAGAGGTAGCTACTATGAACCCTCATATCTATTGTTTAGTAGTTCAATGTAATATATATTTTTCTTTCTGATTGATACACCAATTGAGTTAGTGAAAATGAGTATGTGACTAGTAATTGAAATTATCCGACATGCATAAAAATGAATTATGATAAATAATATGCTTTCACTATTAATCATTTTAGTATTCTTATGAAAAAAGTTTAAACAAATCATTATACTAAATATTTGGACTCTAAGGTCCATTGTAATTGCTTCTTTCCTATAAATTTATTGCGGCTAGTAAAATGACTTAAGAATTAAATTGTAATGTTACTATCGTTCCAAATTTTATTGTTTTTCAAGATTAGGCAATCAGAATGGCAGGTAATGGAATATATTGGAAACGGCTTTGCATTATTAGTTAAGATTGCAAAGCATTTATAAATAAGCTTGAAAGGAGCCAATGAATAAGAACTCTGGCATCAATGATCTCTATATTTGAAACCATTAATCTGATTTTAAATTTATTGAGACTTCATTTTAATATATTAAAATGCTTGTGAAAGGTGAAAGTTTAATAAATAAACTTGACTCCTTTTTTAACTTTCTAAATGTAAAATTAAGAAAGATTTTTTTAAAAATAATTATGATAAATGGACATCTCCTATTATTTTTTATTATAGATTTAAATATTTTGTTACTTTTATTAATAAAAAATTTCATACTATATTGATTTATTTATTTATATTAGAAACTCACTTGTTTATTATGAATGTAAAAGTCTCTAAATTTGAAGCAATGTAAACTATAACAAGTGAAGAAATTGTTGCTAACGGGCTAGAAGAAGATGGAGAGATGAAGACCATTGCCCCATGAGCTCCTTTCTGTATGTCCAATCGCATCCCTTGCTCTTCCTCTTGACTAAGAGATTGTCATAGAAATTCTATTGTCTCTTATTTAATTTAAAATCACATTTCTTAACATGATGTATGTCCTAAGCATAGCTATATTCTATGCTCTTTCCCAAATATTGTTAAACCAAAACCAAATATTCTTTATGATGCTAATTTTTAAAATATTTTAGAGGAGAGCCATGAATCAGAAATGGGATATAATTTAGTGGCCCAGAGAAAAAAAAAATATTGTTTGCAAATGGGCATGTAAGATTAAAAACACACTTAGATGGGAGATATAAGGTTAGATTGATAGCAAAATATTTTGCAAATGGGCATGTCAAGTTTGCAGGTTTCTCATCTTTCTTCTTCAGCGTCTTTATAGTCCATTCTCTAGTGAGAACGTTTTTAATCATTTCTTGCTAGAGAATGAAATTACCCTTCCCGTTGAACTGCTCAATCGGAAGGGCAGATTCTTTGATGATACTGACGCCATCAGAACAAAGTTTTCTACCTTGCGCTCTCTGATACCACTTGTTGGCCCGGAAATGGAGCGGCCGACCGACAAAGGTATAGAAAAATTGAAGAGAAGGAATAGAAGTAAGAAGAGCGGCAACCGATATTTACGTGAAAAACCCTTATGAATCAAGAAAAAAATTACGGGACATTAAGTCCGTAAAATTATATTATGTATGAGATAGAGATTATAAAATAGGAGGCAAAAATACACACACAGTTGGGCCTTCTTTCTCTCATCTGTTTTTCTTTCTTACTCTCATACACTTTCACTGCTTCTTCTCTGCTGTTCCTCTCCTTTTGCTTACATACACACACATATATATAAGAATATACATAAGACTAGTAGCAGCTAGAGCACCATGTCTTACTTCATGGTTGGCGCACAGTTTCCAAGAAGTATGTATCAGTGTAGTAGCAGGCGTCGCATACCCGCATAAGAAGAGACAGATTCTATTTATCTTAAAATTCTAAGTGTTCCTAAACAAGAGGCCAGCCTACCCCTTCAGACATGTAGAGATGTTCAGTATTCAACAAGCCTGGCCAACCTTATTGACGGTCCTCCGTTCAAACCGGACAATGCGCGTTGGCCGTCCATTCCGTTAACGATGTTGGCCGGAATTTTCTTCGATTACGATTGAGTTCTTCAATCAGAAAAACTTCTTCACGGGAGTGATTCCCAACAATCATTTATATAAAAAATACTGTTAAATTTGTTTAGTTAGAAATAGAACTAAATTAAAAAAAGAAACTAGGTTTTAACTTTATATAACAAGAACAAATTTGTGCACCGTAATCCAAATTCTCCTTTTCATCCTTCACCGTTTGAAGGTAACAATAAGGAGGGGCCCCACCTTAGCCTCAGTTATCCAATTTGACATTAATGAAATTTACCCCATATAATTCCTAGTGAACGTAGCTTGACAGTGTGCCAATGAAAATAATGTTGGACCCATTATTCAATGAAGTCTTATTTGCGGACTATATTGATAATGGCATTTGAAGTTCTGATTTATATTTATTATTCTTGATTAAAATTTTAATTAAATTTTTTTTAAAAAATAAAAGAATAATGTATTTATTTTCTTGATGAAAGAAAATACATACATAACACTTCATATAATGGTATCTTTTACCTTTAGAAAAAATATAAAGTTAGTCTATAGGGATAACAGTCTATGACTATGACATGGAAGACCTAATTTTTTAATTCATTTAAGTATTTTTTTTATTCCTAAAAATATCACCGTATATAATTTTTTTTACTGTAATTATTTTTTTACTTAATCATTAGATTTTACATAAATTAATATATGTAAATCCTTAATTTTGAACAAACAAGGCTAAAAGACTTAATTTCATACAAATTTATGGGTGGGAGGACTAGACTTGCGTGTGTGATGCCAGTGAGTCCTCGCTGTCGGCCCTATTGTAGGAAGAAAAAACAAAACAAATAAGATTGCAGAGATTGATTGAATCTGAACATGCGGTCATGATCGAGCCACGCAAGTCAAGCTTAAATCTGACCGTGAAGCACAATAAATTGGACTACAGTAATGTGGCTCCGTGACGGTACGATTGTTATATATTTAGTGTAGATTATATATAGTGTTTTCAAAGGAAAGAGACAACAAGAAGGGAAAAAACATGGTCCTTGTTAATAATACAGTGAGGAATGAGAGAACAATGTGGTTGTAGTCTAATGCAACGGCTCGCAACCTACATGGGGCGAGAAAAGGGAGCTCGACGGCGGAAGAGGACCTGCTCCTCCGACAGTGCGCTGAGAAATATGGTGAGAGCAAATGGCACTGGATTTTTTAACTATCAAGTAAATCTCAGACAAATTAAGAAAAGTGATTTTAAGAGTCGGAGTATATCGAGCTTCAAGAATAACCATTATTATTAGAAAATGGGTTTCGACATAGTATGTTACTTTATTATGATTTATAGATTTTAAAAAAAATTTAAATATTTTTCATAATATAAAAATAAAACTATATATGTTAAAATGTGAACCTTTATACATATATATACTAGTATTTTTAAAATTAAAATACTTAATCTCCCATTAATTGTTATTATCTTGTCTATGTGGTGGGAAAAGGGAGTTTTTTTTAGTTTTTAACACATGTATGAGTCGGCCATTCTTTTTCATAATCAATACCTTAATACAAGATATTAGCAACTCTACCATGCAACCGATTAATAATTTTACAAAATGGGATTTGACTTTGGTTGAGAGAAAATAGAGAAAATTATAGAAAACAGAAGAAGTAATAGGACTAGTGGATGATGGATATTATTTATCATTAAAATTAGAGTTAGAGTTTATTTATTATAAAAACACTTGACAAATAATCTTTTTTTTAAAAAATATTGGATTAACTGTCAAGAACATTTTTTTCTAAATATCCACTTCCAATCTTATAGGAAACATGTAAGCACATACATAAATTATTTGTACTTCTTGATTTTATGTCAAAAATCAAAGCGTGTTCTTCAATCAATTAGAGAATAAAGATTATAAGGTTGAATTCATTTCAATAATTTTAGTCAAATATTGAGATATGATCTCCACTCTTTGCAAAAAAAATGGTTTAACATTTATAGGAGATGGCATCACCCGAAGAGCCATCACGACCACCGCCATAGTTATAATGCCCCAAGCTCAGATCTTCCAAAGGTTGCGTCTCTTCGCCCATGATAAAAGAAGAGTAGATGGTCAAGAAGCCAGAGGAAGATGATAAAGGATTTTGGCAAGAGAGTGCTTTGCCAGAGAAATTGGAATACAAATTTTGAGACAACAGTGGCAATGAGACTGCATATACCTGAAAAAATTTAGTGAAGAAAAAGCTTGTGAGGCCCATTGTGTTGAATAAAGTGTCTTAGGGTAGAGGATGGACAACATGATTGGGATGATTTTTTTTTTTATTTTTTTTATTGATGTGAGCCTTTAGGATGTTATGAACCCCAATTGTGATAAAATTAAGAGGGATAGATGAAACTTCTCGATTTCTCAATTTTAACTATTTCTTTATAGATTAATTGATGTAATTTAGCTTTTTTCAAAAAAGAATAAAAATTAAAAATTAGTTAAAATTTTGTTTTTTCATTTTAAACGGTTGGTTAATATTAATAGATAGAGGGAGTTTATTTCCTTGAAAAATCTAGCCCCTTGAATCCAACTATTGCACAATAACGAATTGATATGGGCAATTATTTAGTGAATTTTATATTTTCTCTTTTTTTGTATATTTTGTATAGATGCTAAGATGTCTAGTATTTGATGTACCAATTTTTCATCTATTATAATTATTTTAGAGTTATCTATGTAATATTGTATTAGCTACAACTTCAATATATATTATGCAAGTGTGCTTAGTTATTGTATTGGCTTTGCAAGCATTGTCCCATATGACGTGTGCTTGATAATTTTAATATTTTTTAAAATAATAAAAGAATGTCACACTTATTTTTTTGATGGGAGAAAATATACCTATATAATCCATCATATAAAAATATATAAAGTTAGACTATAGGGATAACCGTGTATAACCATAATATAAGAAATGAATTTTTTTTAATTTACTTAAGTATTTTCTCTATTTCTAAAAGCATGACCATATATATGTATATATAATTTTTCACTATAATTATTTTTTTACATAATCATAAGGTATCATATAAATTTATATATATATATAGATCTTTCATTTTCTACAAATAAGGCTGAAAGACTTAATTTCATACAAATTTATTATTGAAGGGCAAGACTTGCCATAAAAAGGACAAGATTCGGCTGGGAGTATGAGCTGTCAGTCCTTTTAAATTAAAAAGTATTATTACCACAAAAAGAATATTCCATGATTTATATATAAAAAAATTTATATGGTACACTAATAATATGATATTATTATCTAAATTTAATTTGATTATCATAAGATAGACCATTCTTAAATATCTTAATAGCTAATTAATTTATTGTACAAGTTTATAATAACAAAAGCAAGATGACAATAATTATTAAGTCAAAAGAAAGGAAATATTTCTATATTGTCAAATACATATTTTTTTTTTATTTTGAATTGTTTTATATAATATTTTGATAAGTTTATAGTAATATAAATATCTGAACATGTGGATATGATTGAGCCATATAGCTCTACTGTAGAACACTTGTTATCTATAAATCCCTATTATAGGTTGTATATATTATTTTCAAAGAGAGAGAACAAGAAAGAGAAAAAAGTACTTATTAACAATGTCAGGAGAAAAGAGAGAGAAACAGCGTTACACCATGCAATCTAAAGCAGCAGCTCGTGGCCAGCTTGGGGTGAGAAATGGGAGCTGGACGGCGGAGGAAGACCTCCTCCTTTGACAGTGCATTGAGAAATACGGCGAGGGCAATTGGCATCAGATTCCTCAACTATTAGGTAAATTTCAGACAAAGTAAAAAGAGTGATATTAAAAGTTAAAAAATATTAAACTTCAGGAATAACCATTGTTATATAAGTTTTCTTTAAAATTATACTTTCTTCATTTCTCTAGCCATTATTAGAAAATGGGTTTCAACATAGTGAGTTACTTCGTTTCTAAAATATATTGCTACTACTATTATTTTTAAAATTTAAATATTTAATCTCCCATCAATATGTGGCTGAAAAAGGGATTTTTTCAGTTTTTAAAGCATGTATAAGCCAAGTATTCTTCTTCATAATCAATACCTTGTTACAGGGTATTAGTAACTCTATAGTGGGAGAGATTAATAATTGTACAAAATTGGATTTAACTGTGGTTGACAAGAAAAGAGAAAATTATAGAAAATGGAAGAAGTGTTAGAACTTGTGGACGATGAATCTTATTTATTATAAAAATAATTGGCAAATAATTTAAAAAAAAATATACCAGAGAAAATCATGTGAAATAAAGAAATAGTTCTAAGTTTTGTTGTTAATTTAGTCTGAAAAATAACTTTTTTTATTAATAAATTCTCTTTCTTTTTTAATTCACTTACAGGAACATTTCTTTCTTATTATCCACTTTTAATGTTACTGAATCAAAAGTAAAAATAAAATAACAGTATGGTAAATATTTGGTAAATATATACAATAAAAATCAAAATTCTTTAAAAATTAAAATTTAAATGTTGTATATTTTAACTTTAAGATTCTAATTCTAATCAAATATTGTAATAAATATATCATATTCTTGTGGCAATAATATTTTTATTCACTAACATTATATGTGGAATTCAGGCCTAAATAGATGCCGTAAGAGCTGTAGATTACGATGGTTGAATTATGTGCGGCCAAATATCAAGCGAGGACACAATTTATAATGGATGAAGTTCATCTTCTTATCAGACTTCATAGACTTCTGGGAAACAGGCAAGTATGTATATAAATTAATTTTAGTTCTTCAATTTATGTAAAAAAAAAACTAAAATACTATGCTGATTACGGATTCCTAATTTACAACTTTACCTCTTTATGTAAATTTGAGATGGACAAGTCAAACTTTCTCATCATTTGATCAGAGAATAAAGATTAAAAGGTTGAATTCATTTTTGCAATTTTAGCAAAGCATTGAGATATGAACTCTACTCTTTAACAAAAATTTAGTCTAGCATAATGGTATTCAACAAAATAATAAAGACATTGTTAAAAATTAGATACAGTAGCACAAAAATGCTTTCGATAAATGGGATTATAACTTATATATCTTCTCAAATATGAATTTTGAAATAAAATGTCAATACCCCTTAACCCTATTTTGTAGCCATATCCAAATCTCCTGCATCTAAATTTTATTTAATTATTTAGGAAAAAAGGTCGTATACATAATCATTAGTACTGTGCCTTAACTAGAAATCAATTTATAGGGTTTCCCTAGGGCACTTGTGTATGAAAATTCCACATTTTAATTTTGAGAAAATAAAAATGCCCTTTACGTGAGCCACTTCATTAAAGATTATGAAATTTTTTGTATCAATTTTCCTATGAATATGGCATCTTAATTCAATTATTTCTTTTAAACTAAGGCTTTATGGAATACAAAATTCTCGTCACCTTAAGTTACCATTCTTTTTCATTAAATATAGAAAATAAAAATATATGATGTTACAAAATAAACAATTTGCAAGGTTCCCCTATTTTGTGAAATACTAGTATATGTGCCCCATTATATCCCAATCTCCTCTGATCAGAGAATAAAATTATTGATGGATTTATGGATGTTATGTGGACGCTTTAACAAAAATTTTCAGCATAATGGTATTCAACAAAATAATAAAGACATTGTTAAAAATTAGCTACAGTTCATGGGATTTAACGCATGCCTCAAATATGAATTTTGATTCATCTTCACGACGATGATTACCTTCACCCGTTCTCCATTCATTGTTGAAGCGTATAGCATTAGTAAAAGTAGCCCATGTTAATGCACATTTTAATTTTGGATAACTTTCCCATTCAAAAGATTATCACCATCAATCTCCTTCTGCCTTTTCGTTCATCCATTTGGTAAACTGTTAAATTGAGGCAATTGATGGAATTACCTATAAATTGAAGCAATCCGTTTTGTCCCTACATCCCATTCTCACATATACACCATCTAGAAGTGAGAACGAGGGTCCAGAAGTTTAAAACATCCGAAATCAGATCCGGCAAAAACAGAAGAGGCTAATGGCTAGAGGTATAAACTCGATCCTTAATTNCACTTTCATGGTTGATTTTTCCACATTATATGCTTATATTTGGTATCAGAGAGAGGCAGTGCCTCTACCTTTGCCGTTTTACCATTTTTTCCATTTTTCCCCGAATTTTAAAATTCCTAAAGTTTTCGTTTTTGTTATGATTCGGTAAAAATGAGCTCCGAAAATCGTTAAAAAATTTAATTTTGACATTTTCATATATTTTTCATCAATTTTAGTGTTAAAACGGCGTAGTTTCAATCGGATCTTGAAAACGGATCGAATCGGGCATTGTCGGGTTCGGGCGAACCCGGCGAAGGTTGAAGACGACTTGAATGGCGTCGTTTAACTGTTACTACAGTATTCTAAACGGCGTTATTTTGTCTTTGGTTATCAGTATCTTTGAGGATTTAGAAATGTTATTTGTATGAAGATAATTTTTGTTTAATTTGATTATAAAGGCTTGAGAAAATCATTTCAGAAAAGGAGAATATTATTGACAATGTTTTGGGTCGAATGTCTTCGGATTTGTTATGTATATTTTCATAAGAAAAAGCGGAAGCATGTGGGTCCGTAGCCCTCAGTGGTAAGATTTGATTTGGATCTTATGTAGAGAATTTGATTTGAAATCCGGTTTGAGGACGTTGAATATATGGAGGGTTTGTTGAGTCCTGTGATTTTGGAAAAGTGGCGGCTTCGATTAGATCGGTCTCAAATCTCACGGAATAGAAGGAGATTTTGTCGATGAAGGAGTAGGTAGGTGGATCCATTCTCAGCCTATGCGTATGCTGTTGAGGATAAGAGTTGCATTAAGAGTTTGTGCTGCAATGTCTTCTGTCTTTATTTTGGGTGGAGAAGTTATAGAGTTATTGATGAATAATTCCTGCCAGGATTGGGCTCCGAAGCAAGCTCCTATCTACGGAATATGCTTTTGTGAAGATCAGAAGTAAAGATCTTTTGTTCAAGCGGTCATGAAGCTGGACACAATTAAGAAGAGCCTCGATTGTCAAACGGAAGATCAGGGAGCCGTTGAGGTTGTCAACAGCTATTATGGAGTTGAAGTGATCTAAGTTTGTTTAGAACGTTGAAGATTCTTCACCGGTGGAGTGGCGAGTTGATCATGCATCTCGTGCCTAAAGGTAGAAGCCAAGAGGAAGAAGCCTTTGAGATTTTGTTTTGGTTTGCATTAGACAACGGCAAGAAATTTGGTGGCATTTTGGATGATGATGGATAAGCTGATGAAGTCGGCTCTTTGCTTGCTGATCAGAAAGTCATTCTTGAGTTTGGTCATTGACAAATTATCGAGATGAGAAAATTGGACAGTATTCTAATTTTGAAGCCCTTGATTGTGATTAGAAGCAGATGATTGATTAGAGTTGCACAGTGAAATCGTGTGGATTCACGGTTATCGGTCACAAGATTTGATTTGAGGATTGAAGCAAGAGATCAAATTTGTAACCTGATTCGATGTTCAAGAAGAGTGGTTAGATGTTTCTGAAAGTATATTGAAAAAATGAATTTCTAGTTTTGGGGGCAAATGATGGATTGAGGTTGAGGTTCAATAGGACTTTTGAGGTTTTGCAATGAACTGGAGAGGTGGCCAGCAGATTGGCGTTGTCCCGAGTTTGGCAGATCGTGATAATGTGTTTTATTTATGTATGTTGAGAGAAATATGGGTTGATTATTGACATGTGATTGAGTGTGAATTGTTGCTGATTTCGAGAAGCTATTTTATGTTGAGATTTTGATTCGATATTGGGATAGAAAGATTAGGTGTTGATAATCAGATTCTTTTGGAGGAATCTTTTAATTAAGGTTAAGCTTGGAAGAATTATCCTTATTTGTTCAAGGATTGATGTGCGTAAATTTTAAGGACGAAATTTTTATAAAGAGGGGAGATTGGGGATCGGGGAGAGAGGAAGAAGAGGAGAGAGAGGGGGGAAAAGGGGCTAGGGTTCGCAGGTGAAGGAGAAGGAGGAGGAAGAGGGCGACGACGGCGGCGTTGTAGGTGAACGGTGGTCGATGGTGGTTGTGGGTGTGGCCGCGATTATCGCGGGTGAGACCGTGGCGGTTGCGGGTTGAGGCAGCGGCGGCGCTGGGTGAGGGAATCGGTGCCAGAAGAGTCGACGGCGGCCGTTCGGGGTGGTAGCGGTGACATCGGTGGTCGCAGTGCTGAGTTGTGGCGCGGCGTAGGCTGAGGCGGCGATAGCGTGGTGCGAAGGAGAGACGCCGCGTGAGGAGAGAGGAGGTGGCAGCGTAGTGGCACCGATGCTGACGGGGTGAGGTCGTGGAGGCTAGCGACGGCCACATGAGGCGGTGCGGTGGTCGAGCGGCGGCAGCGGAGTGGCCGACAGAGGCTGTGCGCAGAGGCGAGAGGAAGGGGCGCGCGGAGGAGAGAGGGAGGACGCAGCAGAGGAGAGAGAAAGGCTCGATTGGAGTACTTTGGGACATCCTTTCTTCAGATTTGCACAGTATAATGTTAAGGCAAGTATCCTCTAACCCTATTCTTGGTCTGATTTAATTTCTGATGTATTTTGACTATTGTGGAAGATTTTTGTAACATGCATGTATTTTTATATATCCTAATTTATCAATTGTGTACATGCATGTATATTTTATCGGTTGTGTGGTGGTTTTGTGTTGGTATTTATAATTTGGAGGAATTTTGGACACCCGGACGATATATATGTATGTTTGTGTATCCGTATATTGTGGAACCATGAACCAGGCCGTGCGTTGGTCCACATGCACACTGCCGGGGGTGGGATCACTACGGGACCACGGCGGTCCGAGACCCTAGGGGTCGATTTGTGATCCGAGGCATTGGTTATTTGTGGCGCCGTTCCCGACGAGGAGGCTTAGTCCCGACGGGGACGTATATGATAGGCTACTTCCACCGGAAGGAAGGTTGAGACATTTTGTAGATGACCTGTCCCACTGTGTATTTAATTGAGAACCATCGTAAGGAATTGACAGAAAACTAATATATTCGGATGTCCTACTATATAACTAAAACTTGGGGTTGCACCCAAAGCTGCGGGTGGTAAGACATAGTGAGTAAGTTTCTAATCTATGGAAGGCAGAGTACATGGATGGCCTTGAGCTACTGGCCTAAACCGTAGCCGAGCCTTGAGCTGCGGGCTTAAATTGCAGCCGATATAGCCGTGGTTATTGGATGAGGGTAACCCTTCCTCAAGTTGGTATCATTGATCATTGGTTCTCCGATTTCGTGCATGCTTTGTATTTCTGCATGTGTTACGTGGACGACGATTTGAGATACGTGGTTTGGCCTACGGATGGGCGATAGGAATGTCTCATACGTACTGATGTGATAAACCTAGAATGTGTTTTGATTTATGTTTTAGTTCCGACGGTCTTCTCTTGATTTCTGCATTATGAGTTTTAGATTCGGACGACGGTATGCGTCTCACGTGGATGTGGTGACGGTCGTGATTATGTAATGTGACCTCAGATCATATGATATGATATCGACTACGAGATTTTATCGGATCATGATTTATATGATTTTGTCACGGAGGGACGAGTTACGACGGACGATGATTTAGTACGAAACATCTCCTCGGTTTTCAGGGATTTCACGGATATTGTGTTTTATTTTACGTGATTGCTATGCGACATCCCTACTTCTAATTTATGTGTACCGTTTTATACGATTGTTGATACTTGTTGAGCTCTAGGCTCATGTTTTCATATTTTATCCCTTCAGACTAGTGGCTTGAATACGCTTGTAGAGCTTGGATGTTGTCGATGCCGGCAGATCTCTATCGATGAGTGGAGATGTTCATATTGGTTATATTTCTAATCTCGAGAATATATTATGGTTTTGTCTATGGTCGGATGAAGGCCTTGATTCATGTATAGAATATGTTTGAAGTCATCGCGTTATGTTAATGAGTTGTTGTAATGTTGAATACCTCCCTTGCGATATTTGGATAGCAGGTCGTATATTGTGTTTGTTCGAATTTATATCCGATGACATTCTGTGCGAGGTTCATCATGTTGGGTCCTGTATGTGTTCAGATTGTCACGCCTGGGTTGGGTTATTATGGTTAATAGAATATCTATTATTGATTTTATTTTGACCTGCGAATATTATGTTCTTGGGTCGTGACAACTAAGTACTCCATCATTTACCAATCTTTTGATTCTATCAATGGAGATATGACCTAATCTCCTATACCACAATATAGAGGAACATTTATTTATAACACATCGCTTAATGCCAGCATCATCATGTATAGTATTGTAAGATGTATTATTTTATAAATTTAAGTAATAAAGATCATCAGATAATGTACCATTCCCAACAATATCAGACTTATAATGTAAATTGAAAGATGAGTTTGAAAATACAATGGAATATCCAAAAGGTACAAGTCTTGAAATTGAAATCAAAATTCTGGAGAAATTTAGAATATAAAAGGTCTTTTCTAAAATCAAAACAAAACCACTACTCAAAATCAAAACAAAACCACTACTCAAAATCAAACTGCATGTTCCAATAGCCTCCATATGTGAACGTATATTTTTTTTGAAAAAGATACTTTGTTCACTGCCCACTGGCTTCCTTAGGTTTTGCAAACCCTGTAAGGAATTTAAAATATGGATTGTAGAACTAGAATTAATCTACCATGTGTTATGTAAAATATTAACCATATTAGATTCATAACATACAAAAGAGAATGGATTACCTTTCTTTTCAAGCCAATTTTGATAGTTGACACAGTTCTTTTTAATGTGTCATTTTTTTACAGAAGAAGCAATTGGACTCCTTCTTGATGTCAGATTGAGGAGGTATTTATCTTTTTCCTTCTTTTTGTCTTGTGTTTTAAACTTTTCTTCTTTGAACATATAAACGCTTTCACTTTGTTCCATCATAAGCGTTCATTCCTCTTGAATACACATGGTCATGAGTTCATTAATCGACCATTTATCTTTATGTGTGTTGTTAGAGATTTTAAAAGGTCTATATTGTGGTGGAAGCGTGTTCAAAATGTAATACACAAGGAAAGATTCAGACAGTTTCACCTCAAAATTTTTCAACTGAGCCGCTATATCCCTCATCTGCATTATGTGCTCACGCACGCCCTTAACACTGATGAGCCTTATAGATGAAAACTTTATTATTAGGGTGCTAGCAAGTGCTTTATTTGAATTTCAAATTGCTCATCGATAGCCATTAGTAAATCCCGCACTTTATTATGCTGGTCGAGAGAACCACGAATACTAGTAAAAATTTTAGTCTTTATGAACATCAAACTGAGGCGATAAGATCGCTCCCATTGTTAATAAAGAGTTACATCAACCGAAGTGCTGGTAAGAGTAAGAGCAGGTGGTTTGTTTTTTCGTATAGCATAATCTATGTCCATCCACCTTAAATGAAGAAGAATTTTCTCCTTCCACACCTTATAATTATCACCTTTTAGTTCAAAAATTTTACATCTTATGTCAAAAAGATTAATAGATTGAATAACTGTATAAAAATTAAATACATGCTTAACAACCAATAAATGAGGCTAATAAAATATAGAATTATGTTTTACCAATGTAAACTATACATCATGAATCAATTGACATAAAAATTACCTATAGGCTAAATTTCTAATTCAAGTAAATTCATGTCCAATTCATGATAAAACTATCAAATTATATTCTAATTTTTAATCCCTGTGGGCAAATTAAGAAAAATAATTTGACATTTTATCCTGATTAATTAATTTAATATAATAAAAATTCTTGTGGGATAAATTTTATTATATTAAAAGTAATTTACCACAATTAATATCTTTATACCATACGTGATAATAAAATATAATTTTATTAATTAAGGATGTTGTGGGCAATCTCTAATTAATTAAATTATATAAATCACGAGATATTATATACACATATATATATAATTATATTTTTAAACATTATATTTCAGCTTTATATATAATAAATAAATAAATATATATATATATATATACACGTGTAAACCTTTATATAATAATATACACATTATGTAAATGTATAAAGGGAATTAAACTGCACATAAAAATGCCAATTGAGCGTTCAGTGCAGTGTAAATTCGGCTTTAGCAGGGACGTCCTGTGTTCGAAACCGCCCGCCGCGTGTATGCAGTGTTTTAATTCATTTTTCGGATTGCTACAGTGATGGGCCAGCGTGCGTGGGCCTGTGCATGCAAGTGGGCCGCCACACCAACGGCTCCGGAGATGCTAGAAGGCCAACGCGGACACGCGATGTGGGCTGCGAAAGAAAACGGCCCAAGCCGAAACCGTTTATTATTATTATTATTATTATTATTATCATTTAAATAGGCACTGTAGCAGAACGACGTCGTTTTTGACACTATAGCAATAGACAAAATAACGTTGTTTAGGAAACTGATAACTAAAGACAAAACAACGCCATTTAGAATACTATAGCAACAGTTAAACGACACCGTTTAGGTCGTCTTCAACCTTTGCCGGGTTCGCCAGAACCTAGCAATGCCCGATTCGATCCGTTTTCGAGACCCGATTGAAACTACGCTATTTTAACACTAAAATTGATGAAAAATATATGAAAATGTCAAAAATTGAATTTTCAATGATTTTCGGCGCTGATTTTTACCGAATCATAACAAAACGGAAACTTTAGGAATTTAAAAATTCAGGCAAAAACGGAAAAAATGGCAGAACGGCAAAGGCAGAGGCACTACCCTCTCCTGATACCAAATATAAGCATATAATACGAAAAAATCAACCGCGAAAGCGGAATTAAGGATCGAGTTTGTACCTCCAACCATTTGCCTCCTCTGTTTTTGCAGAATCTAATTTCGGACGTTTTAAGCTTCTGGACCATCATTCTCACTTCTAGATGGTATATATGTGAGAATGGGATGTAGGGACAAAACAGATTATTTTAATTTATAGGCAATTCCATCAATTGCCTCAATTTAACAGTTTACCAAATGGATGAACGAAAAGGCAGAAGGAGATTGATGGTGCACTGAATGGGAGAGTTATTAGCATTAACTTGGGCCACTTTAACGCTTCAGCAATGAATGGAGAACCGGTGAAGGTAATCAGCCGTCATGAAGATGAATCGGCTGAGGCGGGCGTAACCGGATGAAACGGCAACGACAGAACAGGGCTGAAGGCTGAAGCGTCCACATGACATCCATAAATCCATCAATAATTTCTGGGGTAGAGGAGATTGGGATATAATGGGGCACATATACTAGTATTTCACAAAATAGGGGGTGCCTTGCAAATTGTTTATTTTGTAACATCATATATTTTTATTTTCTATATTTAACTGAAAAAGAATGGTAACTTAAGGTGACGAGAATTTTGTATTCCATAAAGCCTTAGTTTAAAAGAAATAATTGAATTAAGATGCCATATTCATAGGAAATTTGATACAAAAAATTTGATAATCTTTAATGAAGCGGCTCACGTAAAGGGCTTTTTTATTTTCTCAAAATTAAAATGTGGAATTTTCATACACAAGTGCCCTAGGGAAACCCTATAAATTGATTTCTAGTTAAGGCACAGTACTAATGATTATGTATACGACCTTTTTTCCTAAATAATTAAATAAAATTTAGATGCAGGAGATTTGGATATGGCTACAAAATAGGGTTAAGGGGTATTGACATTTTATTTCAAAATTCATATTTGAGAAGATATATAAGTTATAATCCCATTTATCGAAAGCACTTTTATGCTACTGTATCTAATTTTTAACAATGTCTTTATTATTTTGTTCAATACCATTATGCTAGACTAAATTTTTGTTAAAGAGTGGAGTTCATATCTCAATGCTTTGCTAAAATTGCAAAAATGAATTCAACCTTTTAATTTTTATTCTCTGATCAAACGATGAGAAAGTTTGATTTATCCGTCCCAAATTTACATAAAGAGGTAAAGTTGTAAATTAGGAATCTGTAATCGGCATAGTATTTTAGTTTTATTTTTGACATAAGTTGAAGAACTAAAATTAATTTATATATATACTTGCCTGTTTCCCAAAAGTTTATGAAGTTCGATAAGAAGATGAACTTCATCCATTGTAAATTGTCCTCGCTTGATATTTGGCCGCACATAATTCAACCATCGTAATCTACAGCTCTTACGGCATCTATTTAGGCCTGAATTCCACATATAATGTTAGTGAATAAAAATATTATTGCCACAAGAATATGATATATTTATTACAATATTTGATTAGAATTAGAATCTTAAAGTTAAAATATACAACATTTAAATTTTAATTTTTTAAAGAATTTTGATTTTTATTGTATATATTTACCAAATATTTACCATACTGTTATTTTATTTTTACTTTTCATTCAGTAAGATTAGAAGTGGATAATAAGAAAGAAATGTTCCTGTAAGTGAATTAAAAAAGAAAGAGAATTTATTAATAAAAAAGTTATTTTTCAGACTAAATTAACAACAAAACTTAGAACTATTCTTTTTTTCACATGATTTTCTCTAGTATTTTTTTTTAAATTATTTACCAATTATTTTTATAATAAATAAGATTCATCGTCCACAAGTTCTCACACTTCTTCCATTTTCTATAATTTTCTCTTTTCTTGTCAACCACAGTTAAATCCAATTTTGTACAATTATTAATCTCTCCCACTATAGAGTTAGTAATACCTTGTAACAAGGTATTGATTATGAAGAAGAATACTTGGCTCATACATGTTTTAAAAACTAAAAAAATTCCTTTTTCAGCCACATATTGATGTGAGATTAAATATTTAAATTTTAAAAATAATAGTAGTAGCAATACTAAAAAAATACTTTTAGAAATATGCAAAATCTTATTTTTATATTACTAAAAGATATATTTTAGAAACAAAGTAACTCACTATGTTGAAACCCATGTTCTAATAGACTAAATAAATGAAAAAAGTATAATTTTAAAAAAAAATTATATAATAATGGTTATTCCTGAAGTTTCATATTCTTTAACTTTTAAAATCACTCTTCTTACTTTGTCTGAAATTTACCTGATAGCTGAGGAATCTGATGCCAATTGCCCTGGCCGTATTTCTCAATGCATTGTCGAAGGAGGAGGTCTTCCTCTGCCGTCCAGCTCCCCTTTCTCACCCCAAGCTGGCCACGAGCTGCTGCTTTAGATTGCATGGTGTAATGCTGTTTCTCTCTCTTTTCTCCTGACATTATTAACAAGTATTTTTTTCTCTTTCTTGTTCTCTCTCTTTGAAAATAATATATACAATCTATAATAGGGATTTATAGATAACAAGTGTTCTACGGTAGAGCTATATGGCTCAATCATATCCACATATTCAGATATTTATATTACTATAAACTTATCAAAATATTATATAAAACAATTCAAAATAAAAAAAAAATATGTATTTGACAATATAGAAATATTTCCTTTCTTTTGACTTAATAATTATTGTCAGCTTGCTTTTGTTATTATAAACTTGTACAATAAATTAATTAGCTATTAAGATATTTAAGAATGGTCTATCTTATGATAATCAAATTAAATTTAGATAATAATATCATATTCTTAGTGTACCATATAAATTTTTTTATATATAAATCATAGAATATTCTTTTTGTGGTAATAATACTTTTTAATTTAAAAGGACTGACAGCTCATACTCCCAACCGAATCTTGTCCTTTTTATGGCAAGTCTTGCCCTTCAATAATAAATTTGTATGAAATTAAGTCTTTCAGCCTTATTTGTAGAAAATGAAAGATCTATATATATATATATAAATTTATATGATACCTTATGATTATGTAAAAAAATAATTATAGTGAAAAATTATATATATATATATATATATATTTGAGGTCATGCTTTTAGAAATAGAGAAAATACTTAAGTAAATTAAAAAAAAAATTCATTTCTTATATTATGGTTATACACGGTTATCCCTATAGTCTAGCTTTATATATTTTTATATGATGGGTTATATAGGTATATTTTCTCCCATCAAAAAAATAAGTATGACATTCTTTTATTATTTTAAAAAATATTAACTAAAATTATCAAGCACAGGTCATATGGGACAATGCTTGCAAAGCCAATACAATTACTAAGCACACTTGCACAATATATATTGAAGTTGTAGCTAATACAATATTACATAGATAACTCTAAAATAATTATAATAGATGAAAAATTGGTACATCAAATACGAGACATCTTAGCATCTATACAAAATATACAAAAAAAAGAGAAAATAAAAATTCACAAAATAATTGCCCATATCAATTCGTTATTGTGCAATAGTTGGATTCAAGGGGCTAGATTTCTCAAGGAAATAAACTCCCTCTTTCTATTAATATTAACCAACCGTTTAAAATGGAAAAACAAAATTTTAACTAATTTTTAATTTTTATTCTTTTTTGAAAAAAGCTAAATTACATCAATTAATCTATAAAAAAATAGTTAAAATTGAGAAATCCAAAAGTTTCATCTATCCCTCTTAATTTTATCACAATTGGGGTTCATAACATCCTAAAGGCTCACATCAATAAAAAAAATAAAAAAAAATCATCCCAATCATGTTGTCCATCCTCTACCCTAAGACACTTTATTCAACACAACGGGCCTCACAAGCTTTTTCTTCACTAGATTTTTTCAGGTATATGCAGTCTCATTGCCACTGTTGTCTCAAAATTTGTATTCCAATTTCTCTGGCAAAGCACTCTCTTGCCAAAATCCTTTATCATATTCCTCTGACTTCTCGACCATCTCCTCTTCTTTTATCATGGGCGAAGAGACGCAACCTTTGGAAGATCTGAGGTTGGGGCATTATAACTATGGCGGTGGTCGTGATGGCTCTTCGGGTGATGCCATCTCCTATAAATGTTAGACCAAATTTTTTGTAAAGAGTGGAGATCATATCTCAATATTTTACTAAAATTATTGAAATGAATTCAACCTAATAATCTTTATTCTCTAATTGATTGAAGAATATGTTTGATTTTTGACATGAATTCAAGAAGTACAAATAATTTATATATGTGCTTACATGTTTCCTATAAGATTGGAAGTGGATATTTAAAAAAAAAAATGTTCTTGATAGTTAATCCAATATTTTTTTAAAAAACAATTATTTGTCAAGTGTTTTTATAATAAATAAACTCTAACTCTAATTTTAATGATAATAAAGATCCATCATCCACTAGTCCTAGTACTTCTTCTGTTTTCTATAATTTTCTCTATTTTCTCTCAACCAAAGTCAAATCCCATTTTGTAAAATTATTAATCGGTTGCATGGTAGAGTTGCTAATATCTTGTATTAAGGTATTGATTATGAAATAGAATGGCCGACTCATACATGTGTTAAAAACTAAAAAAAACTCCCTTTTCCCACCACATAGACAAGATAATAACAATTAATGGGAGATTAAGTATTTTAATTTTAAAAATACTAGTATATATATGTATAAAGGTTCACATTTTAACATATATAGTTTTATTTTTATATTATGAAAAATATTTAAAATTTTTTTTAAATCTATAAATCATAATAAAGTAACATACTATGTCGAAACCCATTTTCTAATAATAATGGTTATTCTTGAAGCTCGATATACTCCGACTCTTAAAATCACTTTTCTTAATTTGTCTGAGATTTACTTGATAGTTAAAAAATCCAGTGCCATTTGCTCTCACCATATTTCTCAGTGCACTGTCGGAGGAGCAGGTCGTCTTCCGCCGTCGAGCTCCCTTTTCTCGCCCCATGTAGGTTGCGAGCCGTTGCATTAGACTACAACTACATTGTTCTCTCATTCCTCACTGTATTATTGACAAGGACCATGTTTTTTCCCTTCTTGTTGTCTCTTTCCTTTGAAAACACCATATATAATCTACACTAAATATATAACAATCGTACCGTCACGGAGCCACATTGCTGTAGTCCAATTTATTGTGCTTCACGGTCAGATTTAAGCTTGACTTGCGTGGCTCGATCATGACCACATGTTCAGATTCAATCAATCTCTGCAATCTTATTTGTTTTGTTTTTTCTTCCTACAATAGGGCCGACAGCGAGGACTCACCGGCATCACACACGCAAGTCTAGTCTTCCCACCCATAAATTTGTATGAAATTAAGTCTTTTAGCCTTGTTTGTTCAAAATTAAGGATTTACATATATTAATTTATGTAAAATCTAATGATTAAGTAAAAAAATAATTACAGTAAAAAAAATTATATACGGTGATATTTTTAGGAATAAAAAAAATACTCAAATGAATTAAAAAATTAGGTCTTTTATGTCATAGTCATAGACTGTTATCCCTATAGACTAACTTTATACTTTTTCTAAAGGTAAAAGATACCATTATATGAAGTGTTATGTATGTATTTTCTTTCATCAAGAAAATAAATACATTATTCTTTTATTTTTTTAAAAAAATTTAATTAAAATTTTAATCAAGAATAATAAATATAAATCAGAACTTCAAATGCCATTATCAATATAGTCCGCAAATAAGACTTCATTGAATAATGGGTCCAACATTATTTTCATTGGCACGCTGTCAAGCTACGTTCACTAGGAATTATATGGGGTAAATTTGGTTAATGTCGAATTGGATAACTGAGGCTAAGGTGGGGCCCCTCCTTATTGTTACCTTCAAATGGTGAAGGATGAAAAGGAGAATTTGGATTACGGTGCACAAATTTGTTCTTGTTATATAAAGTTAAAACCTAGTTTCTTTTTTTAATTTAGTTCTATTTCTAACTAAAAAAATTTAACAGTATTTTTTATATAAATGATGACAGTAGCTTGTCGTGCATAGGGTAGAGGAGAACTAGTTATGTCCTTTAAGAAAATAACTTCTCTAACATTAAGTTCTATAATTATGTAACTGTATTATACGTATGATTCTAAACTGTAATTAAATACAATAAATAAAATATTATATATATTATATTATTAGATATAATCTAAACATATAGACTTTGTCAGACATAAGTTTTCTTTTAAAGATTTAAGAAATTTTGGGGCTTAGATAAAACTTTGTCCGACTTATTCATCCTTTTAATTGATATTTTTAAATTAAATATAAAGTGTTTATGAATGTTTGTTTTCTCTCCTTTTGGATTCTTGTTAATAAGCAGCACATAGCTTAATTTTTATATGTTTCATGCTACTAGAATGGTTAAAGGCAGTTTTGCTATAGCACCTTAAATAGTTTTCTGAAACATTTTCAACCGTGATGACTAGATAAATAAAATTGTTAAAAAACTAAGCGAGGTTTCATATTATTAGGTACAATATGGATTGGATTGGCTGAACTTATCAACCCAAAGAGCCCAAGGTTAACAGACCAAGAATAGTAAAAAGAGCAAGTAGTGTCCGGCCTATTAGACTCGAGCCTAAAGAATGTGGCATCGGAGTTTGACCAAACTCTAGTTATAATATTGTTTCAAACTCGAATTAAAATAAGTTTAATTAATTATAATTCATAAAATTAAAATTTCAAAACGCTATAACAAATCAAGATATCCCAAATCCATGCGTAACAAAACATACATCCACATAGCCCAATAAGACAACATAAAATAATAACCCGCACGGGATCTTACTAGATAACCATCCAGATAATATAATATATATGACCTACTCCGCAGATATTGTAAGACATAAACCAACGAACCCAATATACATCAATGCAGATTGTTCTCAATACACAACTAAAGGTTCACACTCGACCAATTCCAATATCTAAAATACATTTGATACAAATCCAAGCCAAAACGAAGTTAAAAACTCACCAAAATGAACGAATGGTGATCAAATCACATCAAAGCTTCTGCATAGTATCAAAGCTTCCCAATTTGAAGGGATAAGAAGCAAATATGTGAGTCTAAAACCTAATAATTATCTATATCACATATAATAAACAATAATATGTTCGAAGGGAGAGGAATGGTCCATAAACACATTTAAAATGGATAAAAGATATAAATTTAAAAATCTAATATCAAACTATGATAGTAGTTTCATATTCAAATCAAATTTCAAATTAAAATATAGTCCCATCGGGACATATATTGGACAGAAGTGAAAATATAGGATTTCATATGATTCTATATATTCAAATTAAAATCACATATAAATCATGTCATAATTTATACAAAAACATAGGCCGAACAAAATAGAATTCGGATCCAAATCATATATGAACGAAACAGATCTTTGGAATGAAATTATATAGATTTAAGTAGGTTTTAAAACAAAATCACATATCAAATATACGAGATTAGCTAAATCCTATCTGTGAGCAAACTTACAAATCTCAAAATAAAATTCAAATACAAATCTATATAAAAATACAAATTATGTATGAAATCGCATAACCAAAGACTAAGAGACCAACTTGAGAAAAAGTTACACATACTACTAATAATCTTAAGTTAGATTGACTATTATTTAAACCTATGGGTATATCCATTTAGGTACTCTATCTCCCATAAATAAGAAACATGCTTATTATATTTGTCACCCATGACTTTGAGTACAATATTCATATTTAGTACATATATTAGGACGTTTGAATATGTTAGTTTTCTATTTAATTCGCTTACGATGATTCTTATTAAAATATAGATGGGGTGAGTGAATTACAAACAAAGTCATTTCCTACTGACTAAAAAGAGATTCGCAGATATTTTTTTGTCGGGAATAGAATTCTCCCTATTGACAGAGAAACATATACAAATTAGATAAAACAGATAATAGAGGTAGATACCTTGATCTCAAGGTAACGATAATTAAGTACTAATAGATGGCCCATGCATGTTTATACCCTTTTTCAATACAAATATATGGATACTTAAGCAAACTTCTTAAATATTTATTCATTTTTCATAAAATATATAAAACCCACATATGTTTATAAATCTAGAATAAAACCCCTAAACTATCAGTAAAAATCACATACATGTACAAAGTAAATAAATGGCCTAAATAAAAATAATAAGGATGAACATTAAGCCTAAAAAACACACACAAAACTTATTAGATATGAAAATAAATCAAGGATAGACTTATAGATATTTGTTTTAACCTTATATCACATAGATCTGATAAAAAGATGCTTTGATATCTGATAAAAAGATGCTCTGATCTATCTTACCTCTTCTTCCTCTCTCCTCTTCCTTCTACTCTCTCCTCTCTTCCTTCTCCTGTATGAAATGGTGAACAGTGTCTTCTGTAGCACTTATATACGCAGATTGGCACTTGATAAGGGTACTAATATCAAAATAAATCAAATGGAGAGTTAGACAAAATAACTCTCCACTCTTTATAAAATTTCATCCTCAAAATTTATGTACCTCAAAACTCAAACAGATAAGGGTATTTTTCTGGACTTCATTCTCATGCTCCTATGTTACTTCCTTAACCGAATAATTCCTCTATTGCATCCTGACTAATGGAATTGTCTTATTCTTTAATACATGATCCTTTTTATCTAATAATTAGACCACAATCTCAACATAAAACAAATTGTCGTCAATTTGTAATAGCTTAAATTCGATCACATACAAAAGATCATATACATACTTTCTTAACATAAATGCATGGAAGACATCACAAAAATTTGCTTAACTCAGAGGCAAAGCCAATTTATAAGCCATTTCTCCGATTGGCTATAGAATTTCAAATAGCCCAATCAATCTCGGTTTCAATTTACCTTTCATCTCCAGCCTCAAAATTTCTTTTCTTGGAGATGCTTTTGAAAGTATATGATCACCCACATCGGATCTCAAGTTGGATTTTGTGACTACGGATTATGGGATCACACGTTTCTGCTACGCTGTACTGATTTACCATCTGACTGCGGATGAAACGCCTTACTAAACTTCAATTTAGTAAACAACTTCTTGTACAAACTTTTCTAAAATTTTGACACAAATTTTGGATCTCGATTGGAGACTATCAAAGTTGGAATACCATGCAATCTTATAATTTCATTGATATACAGATGGGCCAATTTATCCCTTGAATAAGTCATCTTGATCGGCAAAAAATGAGCCAATCTACAATCATCAAATAACATTCAAATTCTTTGCTATCCTAGGCAAACTCAAAATAAAATTTATTGTAATATGTTTTCATTTTTAGTTGGGAATTGGCATAGGGTGTAAAAATCCTTGAGGCTTTTTATACTCAACTTTCACTTATTGACATACAATACTCCTAGCCACAAATGCTGCAATCACCCACCTCATGTTTCGGCATCAGAAATTCTTCATCATATCCTGATACATCATATTCATTTTGGAATGAATCGTGTACCTCAATCTATGCGCTTCATCCAAAATTTTTTCTTTAATTCCTCAATATTTGAAATATAAATCCTATTCCAAAAGCGAAGAATCTCATTTGCTCACACATTAAATATCCAAAAGTACTATAAAAAAAATGCTAGAGAAGGACAGAGGCATATTTGTTTTTATTATGACTAAATCTAGAGAGAGATAAGCCTTCACTCAAATACTTGGAGAGGAGAGTTATATCAAATTGATGACGGTAAACACTAACGTAGCTATTGGTGTGAATAGAATTTAGAATTTTGTATTTTCTATATAAGGATTCAAAATAGTGATAACAAAAAACTTTAAATTTTTCTTCATAGATATATTATTCTTTGTTAGCACTTATATTAAATTAATTAGCTATTTAGATTTGTAAGAATTATATATGTTGTAATAATCAATAAATATTTGAAAATAGTCCAATGTTGTCACTATGCCACCTGTATTTTCTTATTTCTAAATCAGTAATAATGTCACATTTTCCTTGAATTGGGGCGAGAGCTACTACTCAATGGCATCACCCAAAAAAGTCTTGTCCTTTCAACCACAATTTTGTTTTAGAATAAACGCAGTTCGGCCCTTGTGCGAAATGGAATGGAGGATCCTGCTTCTCCTCAGGGAGAAGCAGGATCTGCTTTTTTATTTTTTACTATTGAATGAAAATCTAATGGTAGAAGTTTAAAATATAAAAAAAAATTATGTATAGTTATTTTTTTTAACATTTTTATAATATTAAAATTTAATCAATATTAAGTTAAATATTGCAAATATTTTTCATAAAAATATTTATTTAAATATTATTATATAAATTTTAAATTCTTACCATTGGATTAAAAATAATCCAATAGTGAAAATGAGAAAAGGAAATCCTGCTTCCCTAAGGAGAAGCAGGATCCCCTGATCCGTGTGAAATTTATTATTCCTGCCTTATTTGTGTGAGATGATTAATTGAATGAAGAATCGCCTCCAAAAGGCAAAGAAACTATATATGGTAAAATTTTAGAGAAAGAGAAAAATTTATATTTTAAATGAGAAATGTGATCCCTAAGGCCATCTTTGTAGATTTTTTTTTTATATAATAATGGTTGTGTCTTTTTATAAGTAAAATGATATATGGTTATATAAAGATTGGACATATTAATGAAATAATTTTTTATAATAGTTATAACTAAATTATATTAAATTGTAATATTCTATGAATTTATACAAATAAGTATATGTCACATCATATGCGATAATACTTACACAACCAACATAATTATCAAGCATATTCGCATAATATATATAGAATTTGTAGCTAATACAATAGTAAATTGATTGCTCTAAAATAATTATAATAGATAAAAGACTAATATAATAAATATGAGATATCTCAGCATCTATATAAAATATATATTAAAGGTCCAAAATCTAATTGCCCATATCAATTCATTATTGTGTCACAGCTAGATTCAGGGGGCTATATTTCTTAGAGAGATAGAGTCCCTCCATTTTCAAATCTTAGCAGTATATTTAAAATAGAATAATAAAATTTTAATTAAATTGTATTAAATAAAAGCTAAATCACACCTATTAATTGATAAATAAATAGTTAAAATTGGGAGATTGAGAAGCTTCATATCCTTGAGATATATCCTCCTCAATTCTGCCGCAATTGGGGGTCATAACATCCCAATAGTTGAAATCTAGGAAAAAGTCATCCCAACCAAAAATAAAAACAAAAACATAAACAAAAAGGCGGACCAATTTGTGAAGTTGGCAATGTAGGCTCTTAATAATCTATGAAGGAACTTGTTAAACAGCCTATTCAATTGATCAAATCATCCTCGACTACCTCATCGCATAATTCCTTCATTACTAGAGATAGAGGTAGCTACTATGAATCCTCATCTCTATTGTTTAGTAGTTCAATGTAATATATATTTTTCTTACTAATTGATACACCAATTGAGTCAGTGAAAATGAGTATGTGACTAGTAATTGAAATTATCCGACATGCATAAAAATAAATTATGATAAATAATGTGTTTTCACTATTAATCATTTTCGTATTCTTATGAAAAAAGTTTAAACAAATCATTATACTAAATATTTGGACTCTAAGGTCCATTGTAATTGCTTCTTTCCTACAAATTAATTGGGACTAGTAAAATGACTTAAGAATGAAATTGTAATGTTGCTATCATTTCAAATTTTATTGTTTTTCAAGATTAGGCAATCAGAATGGTAGGTAATTGAATATATTGGAAACGACTTTGCATTATTAGTTAAGATTGCAAAGCATTCATAAATAAGCTTGAGAGGAGCCAATGAATAAGAACTCTGGCATCAATGATCTCTATATTTGAAACCATTAATCTAATTTTAAATTTATTAAAAATTCATTTTAATATATTTAAATGCTCGTGAAAGGTGAAAGTTTTATAAATAAACTTGACTTCTCTTTTAACTTTTTATTAGTAAAATTAAGAAGGCAATTTGTTTAAATCATTATGATAAGTGGGCATCTCCTATTATTTTGTATTATGGATTTAAATATTTTATTAGTTTTATTAATCAAAAATCTCGTACTCTATTGA
This sequence comes from Nepenthes gracilis, assembly GCA_033239525.1. Lineage (NCBI taxonomy): Eukaryota > Viridiplantae > Streptophyta > Magnoliopsida > Caryophyllales > Nepenthaceae > Nepenthes > Nepenthes gracilis. The sequence goes on from BSYO01000037.1 coordinate 2,508,755, forward strand.
TTTATTTATTTAGTTTAAAAAGTCACCAGTTTATTATATATTATATATTTTTATATAATGGGTTATATAGGTATATTTTCTCCCATAAAAAAAACATGTACAATATTCTTCTATTATTTTAAAAAGTATTAACTAAAATTATCAAGCATATATCATATGGGACAATGCTTGCAAAGACAATATAATTATCAAGCACACTTGCATAATATATACTGATGTTGTAGCTAATACAATATTACATAGATAACTCTAAAATAATTATAATAGATAAAAAATTAGTACATCAAACACAAGATATGTTAACATCTATACAAAATATACAAAAATAAAAAAGAAAATAAAAAACCCACAAAATAATTGCCCATATCAATTCATTATTGTGTAATAGTTGGATTTAAGGGGCTAGATTTCTCAAGGAGATAGACTCCCTCTATCTATTAATATTAACCATCCATTTAGAATGGAATAACAAAATTTTAACTGATTTTTATTTTTTAATCTTTCTTGAAAAAAAGCTAAATCACATCAATTAATCTATAAATTAACAGTTAAAATTAAAAAATTGAAAAGTTTCGTCTCCTTGGGAGATATCCCCCCAAATTCTATTACAATTTGGGTTCATAACATCCTAAAGGCTCACATCAATAATAATAATAAAAAAATTATCCAAATAATATTAGAATACTAAATTTTAATTTATTTTATTACAATAATCAAATATAATAATAAATATAATCAACTTTATTCACATTTTATTCTGTTCCTTAGAAATAACTATTCTATTTGTATCTTATTCCATTCTAATAACCAAATATGTTATAAGAATAACTATTCTATTTCTATTCTATTTTATTCTAATAATCAAATATACCATAAAGAAAATGGTAGAAAAAAACAGGGGTATATTTGTTCTTATTATGACTGAATCTAGAGAAAGATAAACCTTCACTCAAATACATAGAGAGGAGAGTCATATCAAATTGATGACGGAAAACAGTAACCTAGCTATTGGTGTGAATAGAATTGAGAATTTCGCATTTTTTATATAAGGATTCAAAATAGTGATAACAAAAAATTTTAAATTTTTTTCGTGTATATATATATATATATATATGGCATATATTATTCTTTATTGGCACTTATATTAAATTAATTAGCTATTTAGATTTGTAAGAATTATATATGTTGTTATAATCAATAAATATTTGAAAATAGTACAATATTGTCACTATGCTACCTGTATTTTCTTATTTCTATATCAGTAATAATGTCACTTTTTCCTTGAATAGGAGCGAGAGCTACCACTCAATGGCATCACCCAAAGAAGTCTTGTCCTCTCAGCCACAATTTTGTTTTGGAATAAATGCAGTCTGGCACGAAATTTACTATTCCTGCCTTATTTGCGTGAGATGATTAACTGAATGAAGAATTGCCTCCAAAAGGAAAACAAACTATATATGGTAAAAGTTTAGAGAAAGAGATAAATTTATGTTTTAAACGAGAAATGTGATCCCTAATACCATCTTTATAGATTATTTTTTATATAATAATGGTTGTGTCATTTTATAAGTGAAATGATATATGGTTATATAAAGATTGGACATATTAATGAAATAATTTTTCTATAATATTTATAACTAAATATATTAAATTGCAATATTAAATGAATTTATATGAATAAGTATATTCACATTATATGGGACAATACTGATATAGCCAACATAATTATCAAGCATACTTGCATAATATATAAAGAATTTGTAGCTAATACAATAGTAAATAGACTGCTCTAAAATAATTATAATAGATAAAAGATTAATATAACAAATATGATACATCTTAGTATCTATATGAAACATATATTAAAGGTCCAAAAACTAATTGCCCATATCAGTTCATTATTATGTCACAGCTAGATTTAAGGGGCTACATTTCTTAGAGATATAAGGTTCATCCATTTCCTAATTTTAACAGTATATTTAAAGTAGAATAATCAAATATTAACTAAATTTTATTTTAAAAAAAGCTAAATCACACATATTAATTTATAAATAAACAGTTAAAATTGGAAGATTATGAAGCTTCATATCCTTGAGATATATCCTCCTCAATTCTATCATAATTGGGGCTCATAACATCCCAATAGCTCAAATACAGAATATTTACATATTCTGTAAATATGTTATGAAATATGTTCTGTTTATGAGTCTGACAATTGTTATGAATTTCGATAAATGCATGGTTACGAAAAAAGAACTTAGGCCTTAAGATGGAACAAGAACTCTTGCTATTGACCTCTGGTTTCTGTCAAAAAGATCTCTGGTTTTAAGAAAAAGAACTCCGGTATTTTTAGGAAATAAGTACTCCGCCACTTTTGGAAAAGAACTCCGTCCAAAGAACTCCGGTCTTTTTAGGAACAAAGTACTCCGTCCTCTTTTGAAAAGTACTCCTATTTTGAAGAAGATGAACTCCGGTCTTTACGTCTTTAAAGAAGCACTCCGTCCTTTTAAGAAAGAGTACTCCGTCCTCTAAAAGAAAAGTCACTCTAGTTTTAGCACTCCGGAATTTAATGAAAAGCCACTCCGGTTTTTAAACTCCGGATTTTAAAAGAAAAGCCACTCCGGCCTTAGAGCTCCGGATTTTTGAAAGAAGAGTCAATCCAGATTCTAGAGCTTCGGAAATTGAAAGAAAATGAACTCCGGATTTTAGAGCTTCGAAAATTGAAAGAAAATAAACTCTGGATTTCAGAGTTTCGGATTTTGAAAGAAATTGAAATCTGGATTTAAGAACTTCGGATTTGAAATAAAATGAGCTTTAGATTTTAGAGCTCCGGATTTTAAACAGAAAAGCACCCCGGATTTTGAAAAGAAAAGCATTCCGGATTTTGAAAAGAAAAGCACTCCGTCTTTTTTGAAAAGAAAAGCACTTCGTTCTGTTATGAGTAAGAACTCCGGACTTTTGATGAAAAACACTCTATCCTGTTATGAAAAAGAACTCCGGCCTTCTGTTTGAAAAAGAACTCCGGCCAACTGTAAAAAAGGAGGACTTCGGCTTTTATTCCGACCTTTTACTCCGGCCTTGTAAAAAGAACTCCAGTTTGACAAAAGAACTCCGACACACAGGAATTCCGAACCTCTGTATGAAAAGAAGAACTTTGGCCTATGTATATATGAACATGAAAAATGCATGTAATATGGACAGCAAGCGGAACTCTACGACTTTTGAATTATGATGAATGGCCATGAAAGAACACGAACCAAGAACCGAGTTTCCATTAAACTTGCTGTTAAAGATGGATGAAAGATATTGGAGTGACACTCGAGGAATGCCTCCTGGGCCACGGGAGGGGACTACGGCCCCGTATGCCGGGTTAAAGGCATTACCTTTCGCCCCAGGGAGCATAATGAGGGGATACGACCTTAGGTTGTGGGGTTACACACAACCCGTCTTCGATGTTGTCCGCTCCCTTAAGATCCCTAAAGATGATAAGAATTTCCAATGATCTTATTAAGAAGACAATAAGAAAAGGAACTTCCGAACTAAAGACATGATGATTTTGAATTTTGGTTTTGTCCTCTTATATATATATATATGATTTCTGTTTTCTGCATGTGAGTACCTTGCTGGGCTTTGTGCTCACTCTTGTTGTTTTCAGATGATGAAAGGCTCATGGAGGACGAAGTGGAGTAGGATCTCATGGTGTAGCCAAGTAGTCTGGTTGACCGGAGCTGACTAAATGAAGAGCTTGTTTTATTTTCTCTGTTATTTTGTGGAGACTTCTAAAACCATTACGCTGTTTGAACTTATCAATATTAGCATGTTTCGGTGTTATGAATAAAAGTTATAATTTTTAGTAAGCATCTCTGGGCAATTAGGTCCGGCAAACATTAGAGTTGGCCGGACAAGTTTGAAATCAAACCGGTGGGCCAACTTTATGAAGTCCGGCCTCATGAGATCCTGTGTATGAGTGAAAAGAAACAAATTTTATGTCATTTATTATTTTATTTTAAGGCAAGAATTATGGGCTGACAGCGGCTTTATGAAGTGAAATAAGGCTGGGCCGTCACAGTTGGTATCAGAGAATAGTACTGAGATGCTTTAGGTTAATTTGAATCAATACAGAAACTTAGGATAGGATTAGTTACAGAAAGGGGTAGGGTTGGTTTTACTCATACTCTGGACGGAGTAAATTGTGGAAGTCACCCATGCCTAGTTGACTTACGAAACTGTTATTTCAGAAATCAAGGTCATCACCGGAGTCATGTCTAACAGAGGAAGACCTCGACGGATTAACAACTCTCCGGATAAGGAGGCGAGATACCTGAACCTATTAGACCGGATGGCTGAAGTCATTGAGGCTTTGGCTCCACCAACTCCACCCACTCCAGTGAATCCCCCAATTTCGGTTCATCATGAGAGGTCGGTCTATAACCGTTTCACCAACGAGCGTGTTCCTGAATTCTTAGGGGAACTCGACCCGTTGAAGACTGATACTTGGATCCAATGATTGAAGAAGGTGTTTATAGTAATTAAGTGTCCTGCTGAAGACATGGTTCTCTATGCCACCCATAAGCTGACGGGTGAGGCCCACCACTGGTGGGAAATGCAGAAGAGGGTTCTCAATGTGCTAGATCGATATATTAGTTGGGAAATATTTGAAGCAGCGTTTCTGGAGAAGTATTTCCCTGCTCATCTTCGGGGACAGAAGGAGGATGAATTCCTTCGCCTAAGGCAGGGTACTTGCTTTGTGGCGGAATACGATACAAAGTTTACAGAGTTATCTCGCTATGCTCCTTTTGTGGTTGAAGACCCAGAGAGGAAGGCTAGGAGGTTCTTTCAGGGACTAAGGGATGATATTAGGAGGCATCTCTCAACTCTGACGTTGGCCACTTACGGAGAGGTGCTCGCGAAGGCTGTTATCTATGAGAAGGAGCTGGAGAAAGGAGCTATGGAGGCCCTTCTAAGAAAGCAAGACCTTCGAGTTCCAGTGGGGAGCAGAACCGATCAGTGCAGATTTCCCAAACTCCGGCTAGTAATGCTTGTGATCATTGTGGAAGATCACACGAAGGGAAGCCTTGCTATAAGAAGTTGGGGGGTTTGTTATAACTGTGGCCAGGCTGGACACATGATCAAAGATTGCCCACTTGCCAAACAAGCCCCAAGATCCAAGTTCCCTATTTCAACTAAGGTGTTTGCCATTTCTGCAAAGGAGGCCGAAATATCTATGGAGGTCGTAGAAGGTACACTTTCTATCTGTGGCACTTCTAGTCATGTACTATTTGACTCTGGATCTACTCACTCTTTCGTCTCCCATGAATTTTTGAAATATCTTACGACCCTTCCTCAAGTTATTGACTGCCCATTGATAGTCGCCTCACCCACGGGGTCATCCGTAATCTTAAATGTAGTATATCTAGAATGTCCAATAGAATTTAATGAATACATGATGCCTGTTAACCTGGTTTTGCTGAAAATAAAAGACTTCGATGTAATTTTGGGAATGGATTGGTTAGGCAGGTATCATGCCAAGATTGATTGTTTTCGAAAAAGGGTGGAATTCGCCATTCCTGGAAACAAGTCCTTCTACATTCAAGGAGTCCGGCGTAAAGAAGCATCTTGCTTTATTTCGGCTCTTCATGCCAGACACTTGATTGGTGAAGGGTGTCAAGCTTATCTAGCCTTCACCAATGTGACTACTGAAAGTCAAGAATCTCTGGCTAAAGAGATTCCTGTGGTACGGGAATTCAAAGAAATATTCCCTGATGAATTGCTTGGGCTACCACCCCAACGAGAGTTAGAATTTAGAGTAGAATTAATGTCAGGATCAGCACCAATATCCAGAGCACCGTATCGGATGGCACCGACCGAACTCAAAGAATTGAAACAACAATTGCAGGAATTGTTAGATAAAGGTTTCATTCGGCCAAGCATGTCACCATGGGGAGCACCGGTTCTCTTTGTCAGAAAGAAGGACAGGACCATGAGATTATGCGTTGATTATCGTGAACTGAACAAAATTACTACCAAGAATAAATATCCTCTGCCAAGGATTGATGACCTACTTGACCAATTACAAGGAGCTTGCATATTTTCAAAAATCGACCTTAGATCTGGGTATCATCAACTTCAGATCAGAAAGGAAGATATAGCAAAGACGGCGTTCTGGACTAGATATGGGTATTATGAATTTGTAGTGATGCCTTTTGGGTTGACTAATGCCCCGGCCGTCTTTATGGATTTGATCAAATTTTTTAACCATACCTGGACAAGTTTGTGATCGTCTTTATTGACGACATCATTGTGTATTCGAAAAGCCATGAGGAGCATGAGGTGCATTTACGAACTACGCTCCAGATTCTTAGGGAGCATCAGCTGTTCGTCAAATTAAAAAAGTGTGAATTTTGGTTAGAGGAAGTGAGATTCCTTGGCCACGTCATCTCTAAAGAAGGGATTTCAGTCGACCCTAAGAAAGTGGAAGCAGTGGTAAATTGGAACCGACCAACCTCTGTGACCAAAGTGCGAAGTTTCTTATGCTTGGCTGGATACTATAGGTGGTTCGTAGAAAAATTCTCCCAAATCGCTTCGCCACTCACGCAGTTAGCCAAGAAGGATGCCAGATTTGAGTGGACCAAGGATTGTGAAGAGAGTTTCCAGACACTTAAAGACCGGTTAACTTCTGCTCCGGTCCTAACCATCACAAATAAATCAGGAGGATTGATTGTTTATTGCGATGCTTCAAAGATTGGGTTAGGCTGTATTTTAATGCAACACGGAAGGGTAATTGCCTATGGATCGCGGCAGTTGAAAGATCATGAAAGGAATTATCCAACTCACGATCTGGAACTAGCCGCAGTAGTGTTTGCATTGACAATCTGGAGGCATTACCTGTATGGTGAGAGATTTTTGGTCTGCTCCGATCATAAGAGTCTAAAGTATTTATTTTCCCAGAAGAAACTGAACATGAGGCAGAGAAGGTGGATTGAATTGCTGAAAGACTATGATTGTGAAATCCGGTACGAACCAGGAAAGGCCAACGTAGTTGCCGACGCACTAAGTAGACAACCTGGTGTTCTGACCAGAATGTAAGTCAAGAAAATGGAAATGCTGGACTGTCTCATGTACTATGATGTCCAATGTTATATGCAAGGAAAGCGGATGATCTTGGTGTACCTTCAAGTTCAACCAGAGGTGATAAATGAGGTAAAGGGATGTCAGGCGAATGATTCTTTCCTTGTAAAGATCATGAGTGAACTGGACAAAACATCCCGAAGCGATTTTCACGCTATGTCGGATGGAGCATTAAGATTTAGAAATCGGTTATGTGTGCCGGACAACAAAGAATTAAAGGAGAAAATTCTTAAGGAGGCCCATCAATCCCGTTATACGATTCACCCAGGAGCCAATAAGATGTATCAGGATCTGAAGAAAATATTTTGGTGGAGGAATATGAAGAGGGATATTGCAGCTTATGTGGAAAAGTGCCTTGTGTGCCAACAAGTAAAGGCCGAAAGAAAGCAGCCGTCTGGATTATTGCAGCCAATGCCATTTTCAGGTTGGAAATGGGAAGACATTGCCATGGATTTTGTAACCGGTCTGCCAAGGACGCCAAGGAAACATGATGCTATTTGGGTGATTGTCGATCGGCTAACAAAGTCAGCCCATTTCCTGGCAATCCAGACGACTTACTCCCGCGATAAATTGGCCCAACTTTACGTGAACGAGGTTGTCAGACTTCATAGTGTACCTATTTCTATCGTGTCAGATAGAGACCCTCGCTTTGTTTCAAAGTTCTGGAAAAGTCTACACAAAGAGTTGGGGACAGAATTGAAATTCAGTACCGCTTTTCATCCCCAAACTGACGGCCAGTCAGAACGAACTATCCAGATACTTGAGGATATATTAAGGGCCTCGGTTTTAGAGATGAAAGGGGCTTGGGATAATTCATTAACTCTAGCAGAGTTTGCTTATAATAACAGTTATCAGGCCAGCATTGGCATGGCTCCTTTTGAAGCCTTGTATAGGAGAAAATGTAGGTCGCCGATCCACTGGGAGGAACACGGAGATAAAAGGATTTTGGGTCCTGACATTATTAAAGAGACGACAGAAAAGATAAAGTTAGTACATGAAAATCTCAGAGTTGCCCGGAGCAGACAAAAGAGCTATGCAGACCGGAGGAGATCTGCATTAGAATTTGAAAAAGGCGATTTTGTATTCCTAAAGGTATCGCCATCCAAAGGGAAATACAGATTCGGGGTAAAAGGGAAGCTGAAGCCACGATTTATTGGTCCTTTTAAAATTCTAGAAAGGTTTGAAGAAGTAGTTTATAGGCTTGCACTTCCTCCAAAGTTGGCAGAAATACACGACGTGTTCCTTGTATCAATGCTTCGGAAGTATGTCCATGACCCTACGCATGTAATCGAGTATGAACCTTTGACAATCGACAAGGACTTGTCCTATGTAGAGGAACCGGTGAAAATCTTGGATCGAAGGAAACAGAGGCTATGCACCAAATCAATCGCTCTAATGAAAGTGCTCTGGAAGAATCACACACCCAAAGAGGCAACTTGGGAACGAGGGGAAGAGATTCGGAACAAATACCCCTATTTATTTTCTCGAGGTCAGTAATTTTATTTAAAATTTTGAGGACGAAATTTCTACAAGTGGGGGAGATTGTAACGACCCAGACTTTGAAAGCATAGAAAACCCCCGTTATCGAGTCTGGTCAACGCCAGTTGACCGGAAAATGCAATAGGAAAGTAATTGGCCTTAAGATTAAAACAACTTCGGCCCTTATTTAATGAAAACCCACTCCGGATTTCTACGATAATCTAGTCTGGAATATCCCTTGAAAAGAAGTCTGGATTTCCTTGATGAAAATCAAGTCCGGCCAGGTAAGGCCGAAATAGCCTTGAAGGCCGGAGTGTATTTGTGGAGCCGAAGTTGTTGATCCGGTCAACGCCAGTAGTTGACCGGAACGCGTAAATAAGGAAACCGAATACGTTGAAATAGCAATTAATAAGGGAATCCTTATAATAAGGAAACTGAGCAGAGAGAAATAACCAGTAAGGAAATTTTGGAATAAGGAAACTGAGTATAAGGAAATGATAAATAATAAGGAAACTTTAAAATTGAAAACCCTACGAATTTCCCCCGAATGTTGCCAAACCCTAGGGATTATAAATAAGACCATAGAGAATGAGAAAAGAAAAGGGGCATTCGATAGGGCTTGACCAAAAGTTCAAGGCGAAACAAAGAAATTCAGGCAAGATACTCACCCTGTTTTTTAAAATTCATGTTTATGCACGTTTTCTACCTAAGTATATGATATGTTCTGATGAAATTATGTAGGTATGATGTCTGTTCTATTTTTGATGATTTATCGTTCTTAAGTGCATGTTTAAAAGAAACTCTGATATTCATGATGATGGGTTTTATTCTGCAAATATGTTATGAAATATGTTCTGTTTATGAGTCTGACAATTGTTATGAATTTCGATAAATGCATGGTTACGAAAAAAGAACTTAGCCCTTAAGATGGAACAAGAACTCCTGCTATTGACCTCTGGTTTCTGTCAAAAAGATCTCTGGTTTTAAGAAAAAGAACTCCGGTATTTTAGGAAATAAGTACTCCGCCACTTTTGAAAAAGAACTCCGTCCAAAGAACTCCGGTCTTTTTAGGAACAAAGTACTCCGTCCTCTTTTGAAAAGTACTCCTGTTTTGAAGAAGATGAACTCCGGCATTTACGTCTTTAAAGAAGCACTCCGTCCTTTTAATAAAGAGTACTCCGTCCTCTAAAAGAAAAGTCACTCCGGTTTTAGCACTCCGAAATTTAATGAAAAGCCACTCCGGTTTTTAAACTCTGGATTTTAAAAGAAAAGCCACTCCGGCCTTAGAGCTCCGGATTTTTGAAAGAAGAGTCAATCCAGATTCTAGAGCTTCGAAAATTAAAAGAAAATGAACTCCAGATTTCAGAGCTTCGAAATTGAAAGAAAATGAACTCCGGATTTCAGAATTTTGGATTTTGAAAGAAATTGAAATCTGGATTTTAGAACTTCGGATTTGAAATAAAATGAGCTTCAGATTTTAGAGCTCCAGATGTTGAACAGAAAAGCACTCCGGATTTTGAAAAGAAAAGCACCCCGGATTTTGAAAAGAAAAGCACTTCGGATTTTGAAAAGAAAAGCACTCCATTCTGTTATGAGTAAGAACTCCGGACTTTTGATGAAAAACACTCTGTCCTGTTATGAAAAAGAACTACGGCCTTCTATTTGAAAAAGAACTCCGGCCAACTGTAGAAAAAGAGGACTTCGGCTTTTATTCTGACTTTTTACTCCGGCCTCGTAAAAGGAACTCCGGTTTGACAAAAGAACTCCGGCACACAGGAATTCCGAACCTCTGTATGAAAAGAAGAACTCCGGCCTATGTATATATGAACATGAAAAATGCATGTAATATGGACAGCAAGCGGAACTCTATGACTTTTGAATTATGATGAATGACCATGAAAGAACACGAATCAAGAACCGAGTTTCCATTAAACTTGCTGTAAAAGATGGATGAAGGATATTGGAGTGACACTTAAGGAATGCCTCCTGGGCCACGGATGGGGACTTTTTGGTGGCATAAGAACTATGGACTACGGTCCCGTATGCCGGGTTAAAGGCATAACCTCCGCCCCGGGGAGCATAATGAGGGGATACGGCCTTAGGTTGTGGGGTTACACACAACCCGTCCTCGATGTTGTCCGCTCCCGTCCGGTCCCTAAAGATCCCTAAAGATGATAAGAATTTCCAATGATCTTATTAAGACGACAATAAAAAAAGGAACTTCCGAATTAAAGACATGATGATTTCGAATTTCGGTTTTATCCTCTTATATATATATATGATTTCTGTTTTCTGCATGTGAGTACCTTGCTGAGCTTTGTGCTCACTCTTGTTGTTTTCAGATGATGAAAGGCTCATGGAGGACGAAGTGGAGTAGGATCTCATGGTGTAGCCAAGTAGTCTGGTTGACTGGAGCTGACTAAATGAAGAGCTTGTTTTATTTTCTCTGTTATTTTGTGGAGACTTGTAAAATCGTTCCGCTGTTTTAACTTATCAATGTTAGCATGTTTTGGTGTTATAAATAAAAGTTATAATTTTTAGTAAGCATCTCAGGGCAATTTGGTCTGGCAAACATTTGAGTTGGCCGGACAAGTTTGAAATCAAACCGATGGGCCAGCTTTATGAAGTCCGGCCTCACGAGATCCTGTGTATGAGTGAAAAGAAAAAAATTTTATGTCATTTATTATTTTATTTTAAGGCAAGAATTATGGGCTGACGGCGGCTTTATGAAGTGAAATAAGGCCAGGCCGTCACAGAAAGAGTTACACATATTACTGATAATCTTAAGTTAGATTGACCATTATTTAAACCCATAGGTATAGCCATTTATGTACTCTATCTCCCATAAATAAGAAATGTGCTCATTATATTTGTCACCCATGACTTTGAGTACAATCCTCATGTTTAGTACATTTATTAGGACGTTTGAATATGTTAGTTTTCTATTTAATTCACTTACGATGATTCTTATTAAAACACAGATGAGGTGGGTGAATTACAAACAAAGTCATTTCCTACTGGCTAAAAAGAGATTCACAGATATTTTTTGTCAGGAACAGAACTCTCCTCATCGAAAGAGAAACATATACAAATCAGATAAAACAGATAACAGAGGTAGATACCTTTATCTCTAGGTAGTGATACTTAAGTACTAATAGATGGCCCATGCATGTTTATACCCTTTTTCAATACAAATATACGGATACTTAAACATACTTCACAAATATTTATTCATTTTTCATAAAATATATAAAACCCACAGATGTTTATAAATCTAGAATAAAACCCATTAACGATTAGTAAAAATCACATACATGTACAAAGTAAACAAATGGGCAAAATAAAAATAATAAGGGTGAACATTAAGCCTAAAAAACACAAAAAAACTTATCAAATATGAAAATAAATTAAGGACAGACTTATAGATATTAGTCTTAACCTTATATCACACAAATCTAATAAAAAGATGCTATGATTTATCTTATTTCTTCTTCCTCTCTCCTCTTCTACTCTCTCCTCTCTTCCTTCTCCCATACGAAATGGCGAACAGTGCCTTCTGTAGCACTTATATACGCAGATTGGCACTTGATAAGGGTATTAATATCAAAATAAATCAAATGGAGAGTTAGACAAAATAAATCTCCACTCATTGTAAAATTTCATCCTCAAAATTTATGTACCTTAAAACTCAAACAGATAAGGGTATTTCTCTGGACTTCATTCTCATGCTCCTATGTTACTTCCTTAATCGAATAATTCCTCTATTGCATCTTGACTAATGGAATTGTCTTATTCTTCAATACATGATCCTTTTTATCTAATAATTAGACCACAATCTCAACGTAAAACAAATTGTCATCAATTTGTAATAGCTTAAATTCGATCACATATAAAAGATCATATACATACTTTCTCAACATAGATGCATGGAAGACATCACAAAAATTTGCTAAACTCGGAGGCAAAGCAAATTTATAGGCCATCTCTCCAATTGGCTATAGAATTTCAAATAGCCAAATCAATCTCGGCTTCAATTTACCTTTCATCTCCAACCTCAAAATTTCTTTTCTCGGAGATGCTTTTGAAAGTATATGATCACCTAGATCGGATCTCAAGTCGGATCTTGTGACCTACGGATTATGGGCTCACACGCTCCCGCTACGCTATAATGATTTATCATCCGATTGTGGATGAAATGCCATACTAAACTTCAATTTAGTAAAAACTTCTTATACCAAACTTTTGTAAAATTTTGACACAAATTTCAAATCTCGATTGGAGACTATCAAAGTTGGAATACCTTGCAATCTTATAATTTCATTGATATACAGATGGGCCAATTTATCCCTTGAATAAGTCATCCTGATCGGCAAAAAATGAGCCGATCTACAATCATCAAATAATATTCAAATTCCTTACTATCCTAGGCAAACTCAAAATAAAATTTATTGTAAGATGTTTTCATTTTCAGTTGGGAATTGGTAGAGGGTGTAAAAATCCTTGAGGCTTTTTATACTCAACTTTTACTTGTTGACATACAATACTCCTAGCCACAAATGCTACAATCACCCACCTCATATTTTGGTATCAGAAATTCTTCATCATATCCTGATACATCATATTCATTTTGGAATGAATCGTATACCTCAATCTATGGGCCTCATCCAAAATTTTCTCCTTCAGCTTCTCAATATTTGAAATATAAATCCTATCCCGAAAGCGAAGAATCTCATTTGCTCGCACATTAAATATCCATCTGTGACTCATTTTTTCAAATCTTTGGCAATTTTCATTGAATATAGGTCACTCATTTGGGCCTCCTTAATCATTTCCAAAAGGCTGCACTGGAAGATATGGCAATATCATCCTCAACCCTTTGGAATGCAACCAAATAGTGTAGCTTTTCATTCCATCTGATATCTCGCATTCCTTAATTATAAAATAAGCCATAAAACCCAAAGACTTCTAATTCAGAGTATCATCAACTACATTCGCCCTCCTTAATTGATACTAAATCTCACAACTATAATCTTTAAACAAATCCATTAACCTATACTACTGCATATTTAACTATAATGCCTGATTTTTTCCATTTGATTTATTTGAAATTATTATATTTTAAGATAATTGGATGTATCAGATTAATGGTATTTCATAAAAATTTTAAAGGATATTTGACTCGTGGGCCAATGCCTAAGGTGCATCTAATGGCTGTGCTCAAGCACGGAAACCCAAGGGGTAGTGCTCGAGCCACACTTGAGGTGACGCTAGAGCACTGATGATTATTTAAGGCATGGCATGAGTTCTGGAAGGCATTCACATGCAGTAGAAGTAGAGGAAGGAGATAGAAAGAGGAGAAGGAAGAAGAGAGAGGAGAAGAGATCGGATAAATTGAAGCATCCTGTTGCTGGATCTATTTGGTATGAAGTTAAGACAAGTATTTTTTAACCCTATCATTTGTCTGTTTCAGTGTCTGATATATTTTTGTTCTAGTTTGGAGGTTTAAAGTTCGTCACGTACAACTTTTACCTAAACCAGTTGTTTTTTCTCTATGCATGTATAAGTTTTACCAATTGTTTGGGGGCTTATTACTGAATTTATAAATATTTATAGGTTTTGTCATTTTTTTTAAAAAATAAATAAATATCTGATACTATATATTTTTATATCAGTATATCCTTATGAAAATGAGTATGAAACTTGCATGAGTCGTACATTTTCATATGCATATTGTTTGGGCATTGTGATTACTATTATTTGTTATCTGATCTGTTATCTTGCCAATTTCCAACAGAAAGATATATGCTATCTGTTTTTCTTTTTTATCAATAGGAAAAGGCTTTGTTTGTAATGACCTATCCCATCTATCTAATATTTAAACAATTTTTAATATATCTGATAAATTAAAAAATTATATCCAAAACTGTGAGTGACAAAATATACTATATAAGTTCCTTATCTGTGGAAGACAGAGTACATAGATAGCTTGATATGTTAGCCTAAACGGCATTTGTACTAATTCGATGTTATTAGGAGTATGTGTAACCATTTTTTAAGTTAGTCTTTAAAACCTTCAGTATTTTGATTTTATACATACTTCATATTTTTGTAAGGATTTATATTCGATTTCTGATTTGAGATTTACTAATTTTGCTTATAGATAAGATTTGGTATGTCTCGTTCATTCGATATAATATTTCATTTTGAAACTTATTGATTCTATTAATATGGTTTTGTTCTGAACTCTGATTTTGATTATCTGATTTTGATCCAAATTCTGTTATCTACTTATTTGATTCCGATACGATTTTGATATGATTTTGATTATTTGACTATGACTATTTGATTATACTCTTGGTTACCTTTGTTTTGTATACGTCTGAAGAGGACTATTTTTTGATCTGATATCTATTTTGATCTAATATAATTTGAGTATGAAACTATCATTAGCTTTGTAATTTTAGATTATGATTCAAATTTGATAATTTGACTTTGATATCGATGATTCAAATTTGTATCTATCATATTCTTTTTGATATTAAATTTGTATTTGTTATCCATTTTGAGTTCTGTTATCAAATTTGTATCTATTATCTATTTTGATATTTAATTATGGACCCTCCATCTAATTTATTAGATGTATTTATTTAATATATGTATCTAATACTTGCTGAACTTTAGACTAACATTTTCGATTTTGTCTATTCAGAGTAGAGGATTTGGATACTTTGTTGGAGTTAGACGAGATCTAATACAACATGTATTTTGGTGAGTATTATACCTGTTTTGTTATTATTGGATCTATTCAAGCTGTGTATTGGGTTATATTTTGGATATTCGGACTGTCCCAATATGGCCTTGGATATGTATTTGTTAGATGGATCAGTATGTTTGATTGATACGTGTAAGTATTTGTGTATAGATTTGTCCCTCCCTTATGATTATTTGGAGTAGATCATGTTTATATTGTCTGAATGATTATTCGATGAGGTCTTGTGATAGTTTTAGGCTTTCTGTTTATGATTATTGATGTTGAAATTTTTATGGTCTATCTGTGTCTGTCGCACCCAATTTGGATTTATTTATTTGTTATTTAGGATTTAATTATTTATTATTTAGACCAACTTTTGTCTGGTTTTGTGACATCAACTCATTCTATGAAAACAAATACTTTAAGCTCTTATGGTCCAAATAAATCACAAACTTCTCTCTATACAAATAATGCCTCCAAATTTTTAATGAAAAAGTCATAGTTGCCAACTCCGAATCATGGACGGGATAGTTTTGTTCATAGACTTTTAACTGTATTACCCATGGGCAACCATCCGGCCACGCTATATCATGACGCAACCTAAACCTTTCTTAGAGGTATCACGGTATATCACAAAGCCACCTGATTCATAACCAATGGACAAAATCGGCATCGATGTCAATCTATTCTTCAATTCTTGAAAACTCTTCTTACATTTATCATCCCAAACAAAAAACATTCACTTCTACATCAAACACGTCAATGACATTGTAATCCTCAAAAAATTTTTAACAAATCACCTATAATATCTATTTAGACCCATGAAACTATGCACCTCTAATACATGAATCAACCTTTTTTAATTTGTCACCACTTTAATTTCTTCGGATCTAGATATATGTCACCTTTAAAAATAATATACCCCAAAAATGATATTTTTTCTAACCAAAATTCATACTTTATAAATTTGGTTAACAACTGTCTTTTTCCTCAAAATCTATAATGCAATTCTCAAATGTGTCTCGTTGTCCTCAAAACTCTTCGAATAAATTGAAAAATCATTAATAAAGACCACAACAAATTGACCTAAGTACTACTAAAAAACTTGGTTCATAAGATTTATAAAAGATGTCAATGCATTCATCAATCTAAAAGGCATCACCAAAAATTCATAATCGCTGTACCTTATCCTGAAGGCTATTTTAGGCACATACTCCCACTTAATCCTTAACTGGTGGTATATTGAATGCATATCGATATTTAAAAATACCCAAACTCCTTACAATTGATCAAATAAATCATCTATTCTCCATGATCTTATTTAACTCTTTCAACTCAAATGGGGCCAGTCTATAAGGAGTCCTCAAAATTGGTGTAGATTCCGGCACAACCTCAATAGTAAACTCAAATTTTCAATCAGAGGGTAATCCAGGCAAATCTTTTGAAAATATATCATCAAATTTACAAATAAGTGGGATATACTCAATAGTCGTAGAATGATTCCTAAAGGTGGTCATATATACCCAATAAGCTCAACACCCATCTATCATTAAATGTGTAATGTACTAATTTTTGAATATCGTAATTACGGGTAATTAAAATAATATAATCAAAATTAGGTTTAAAACATGTGAAAAAAATTAAGTTTCGAGATTGTAGGTTGAGATGGTGGAGGAAGCCCGCTGGGCACCTAAGGGGGCACCTAAGGTGGCACCGCGGCACTGGATCCTGTGGATCCTGTGCCTACCAAGCGTTTGAGCACCAACCCGGGGAATAAAAACCTACGAGGGTTTTGCTTGCATGATTTTGTCGGTTTCCACACGAAGGAGAGAGAGAGTGTGTGAGGGAGAAGAGAGAGGAAGGAGAGATCGAGGCAATTGGATTCGAATCCACCTTAGAGCTAGTTAGAGAAGTGATAGATTGGGTCGAGATAAGTGCACTCATACCTTTTTCTCTTGTTTCTTTGTAGTTTTATTTTATTTTCTTCAGGTATGTTCGTTTCAATACCTGAATAAGTCTATATTTTGTATTACCTATGACTTAAGCATGTAAATAATTTAATTTCATGTCCGATTACTTAGTTTTGACCAGTTTTCCAACATGGAATCCTAACCCCGCACTCCGAAGGATTTTACCTTTTATTTTAAAGTTTTTGGATAAATTGGCTTTAGAAAATCATTACACATTTATTGATTGAGTGTCTAATTTGGTAGTTTTGTATGTTCTTATCCTCATTGAAACCCTAATCTGTGCTCCCCTTTTGTTGTACTCGAATTAATTGTAATTTCTGTATGATTTGATTTTAGAAATTCGTAACCCTAACTTATGGACGTGGGTACTTCGTATATTTAGTATTTATGTACATAGATTTATATATATTAATTTTATATATTTTAAAAATATTGTTAGACGTGAATAGTGATATTTAACCGTATGTACGTTAAATATGTTATCTTATATATGTTCTGAAAATTATATTATATATATTTGTGAAGGGATTTGTTATCCGAAAGCTCTAAAATTACATTTGCCTCATGGTGGTAAGAATTTCTTACATGTTTCGAGCTTTATGATGATTTATGCATATATTATGGATATGTTAGTCTTGGTATATTCTGAAAATCACGTTATGAACCATTTGTGAAAGAATTTATCATTTGAAATTTTCAAAGTCATTCTTGGCTTAATATGGTAAGAATTTTCTGATTCTTTTAAGCTCCAAATAAATTATGCATGTAATTAAGATTATATGAGGATTCAAGCTCATAAGGATATGAAAATATATAGCTGTATAAATTTTATGGAAAAAGGATCAAGGAGGGATATTTTACAATTAAGTAATGGACCTATGAATCGTTTTTCAGTAGAGTGGGAACGAAAAAATTATGGACTTAAAAGAAGAATTTTTTAAAGAAATAAGAAAATAAAAACTTGGACCAAAGAATGTTCATCAGATAGTATATTTTGGTATGCCTTAGTATATTATAGTAAAAGATCGTTATCTGCTTTTGGCCCGTGTGCGGCTAAGGCCCCGTCTATAGGGATTGCATGTAGATGGCCCCCCTCTGGGTATGGAATAGGAGGAGATGGCTTTTGATTGTGTGGTGCAAACATAATTCAGACTATGATTGATCGCTCATTTAATCAGTAAGGCTAATTGTGATGTATTGGTTCCCGAATGTCATAAATTTGAATAATGCAGTTAATATAATCAAGATTAGGTTCAATATGTGTGGAAAATCAAGTTTCATGATCGAAGGACATGTCGGGCAAGGGGTGGCCCGCTGGCGCCCGAGGAGGCGCTGCGGTGCCGGGTTTAGTGGACCAGCACCCGACGGGCGTTGATTCTAGTTTGCTCCCAGGTGCACAGCCCGTGATTTATATGGCTCCCTCGGTCATTTTTCGGCCATTTCTAGAGAGAAGAGGGAGAGAAGAGAGAGAGGGTGGAGGATAAGAGAGAGAAGGGGAGATCGAAGCCCTTTGAGTCCAAATCCGAGCTCAAGCTAGTTGGAAAAGTGGTAAATCGAGTCAAGGCAAGTGCACCCATACTCTCCTTTTTCATTTTTATGCACTTTTATTCCATTTTGTTTGGGTATCCTAGTTTCGATACCCGAATAAATTTATATATTGTGTTGCCCATAACCAAAACATGATAATAGATTAAATTCATGTCCAAATATCAAGTTTTGAGTGGTATTTTGCTCTCCAAAAACCCTAATTCATGAGCGGCACTATTCATCTGTGCTCGGGACCTCTATACCCATGAAAGTTTGGGGCTTTTGCTTAATTTGTGATTAGAATATGATTACCTATGACTTGGACATATAATTTATTGATTGGGCATTCGAATTTGTGATTTCATGTGAAAATTTATTTGTGGAGACCCTAACCTATGCCCGGTGAATAATAAAAAAATTCGTTTGATTGCCCATTTGAGCTTCAATTTGGAGTTTGATACATAAAATGACTTAGGATTATGAACATCCATTCATTGAATTTGATGACGTACCCATTGGATGTCTGAAATTCTATGAATAATCTGATATGCTCAACCGGGCACTATTCACGTGCACTATTCACACGTGGGTACTATTCACCCGAGTCTCTTTGGTAAATTTTGCATAATTTTCGTGTTAGTTAAATGTTAATTAAGTTGTATGTGTATTCGCATGTGTTTAATTGTTTATGTTTCAAAAATTATGTACGATTTGTTTATGAAGGAATTTGTGATTGGAAGCTTTCAAATGAGGCTTGGCTCAAAGGGTAAGAATTTCTAAGTTTCATGTTATATCATGCATGTGATTGAAGTTATGTGAATGCTTAAGTTTTGAGAGTACGAAATTGTATGACTTATAAACAAGGATAAGAAAAGGGGATATTCTGCACTTAAGCTATGGGCTTCGGCTGTGGGCTTTGGTCACGGGTTTCAGCCACGGACCTTAGCTATAGGCTTTGGCCACAGAATTCGGTCATGGGCCTTAGCTATGGGCTTTGGCCACGAATTTCAGTCACGGGCCTTAGCTATGGGTTTTGGCCATGGGCCTTAACTATGGCCTTTGGTCACGGGATTCGGCCTCGGACCTTAGCTATGGGCTTTGGCCACGGACTTCGATCATGAGCCTTAGCTATGGGCTTTGGCCACAGGCCTTAGCTATGGGTTTTGACCATAGGCTTCGGCCATAGACCGTAGCTATGGGCTTTGACCATAGGCTTCAGGCACGGGCCTTAGCTATAGGTTTCCGCTATGGATCATTTTTTCGGAGTGAAAATTATGAAAATTTGGGTTTAAGAGTAGAATTTTCTAAGAAAATAAGAAGTTAAGAACAAGTTCTCCGTATGATTTGACAAGATAAGGAATTTGAAAGGAAACAAAGAGATTAAATGGCATTATGAAGGTTTTACCTTTATGTATTTCTTGAAATTTATTGATTATCATTCTTTTCTGCACATGTTTATATATATATATATATATATATATATATATATATATTGTTATGTTTAGAATATGAAGTTGCGTGTTTCTCAAAGCTTTTATGTGCATTTATGAGCTTTAGCTCATCTTTACTGTTTTTCTCCCTCCAGATGAGTATGAGTTGCACCCGTTGAGATAGGATAGAAGATTTGAGATGGCTAAGCTCGAAGACGATGAAGATGACATTGTGGACTTAGTCATGCAGCCTTGGAATTTCTGATAGAACATTTTGTATTTGTAATGAATTTTGTTCATAAATGTTTGCATATGATGATGTTGATGATAAGAAAATGTCTATAGTATAGTTTTGGTTGTATTGATGAATATATATGCTTCCGCAAGTACTTATGGTTAGTTTGAATGCCTAGTGGTATCTATTCTAAGCCAATGTCGTATTGAAGTTATGACGTTGGTGCCACGTAAATTTTTGTGGTATTTGGATCCTGTGTGCTGTTGATGGATATGTTGTAGTAAATTTTGTTAATTCTTTTGGATCCCTTGTTTTGATTTTTGTGGATTGTATAGGCTGTGCAGGATATTTTCAAGTTTTATATTTGGCCAATATCTGTATTACAATCGCAACTCTGTCGGATTTTCGGTAGAAAAATGTCACGACCCGGGACCACAACATACGCAGGTCAAAAATAAAATCAATAATAAAATTTCCATCAACAACAATAACTCATCCCGTATGTGACAATCAAACATATGCAGGACCCAATATAAATAAAACCCGCACAAGATCTCATCGGATATGAATCCGGACATATAATACATGACCTGCTGACCATAATCGCAAGGGAGGTATCCATATTTACAACTCATCCACAATACTATAACTTCAATATTTTACAAACAATAATCAAGGCACCATCCGGCCAAAAATAATAACCATAACACATCCTCGAGATCAGAAATATACCAAATACAATATCTGCACTGGCCAAAAGGAATATCCGAGCCCGATCACGTCCGAGCTCCTGCAAGCGTATCCAAGCCACTAGTCTGAAGGGATAAAACATGAAAACGTGAGCCTAGAGCTCAACAAGCATCAAGAATCGTACAAAACAGTACACATAAATCAGGAACAGGGATACCGTAAAGCAATCACGTAAAACAAAACACCATGTCCGTGAAATCCCTGAAATTTGAGGAGATGTCTCGTACTAAATCGTCGTCCGTAATAACTCGTCCCTCCGGGACAAAATCATATAAACCACGATCCTGTAAAACCTCATAGACGATATCATATCATATGATCCGAGGTCACATACGTCGCAACCGTCACCACATCCACGTGGAGACACATACCGTCGTCCGGATCTAAAACTCATAATGCAGAAATCAAGAGAAAACTGCCGGAACTAAAATATAAATCAAAACACGTTCCGGGTTTTATCACATCAGTACATACGAGACATTCCTATCGCCCATCCGTGGGCCAAACCACGTACCTCAAATCATCATACACCCAAATACGTGCAGAAATACAAAGCATGCACGAAATCGGAGAACCAAAGATCAATGATACCAACTTGAGGAAGGGTTACCTAGTCCGTAACCACGGCTATATATCGGCTATGAATTAGGCCGCAGAGCTCAAGGCCATCCATGTACTGCCTCCCATAGATAAGGAACTTGCTCACTATGTTTTACCACCCGCGGCTTTGGGTGCAACCTCAAGTTTTTATTATATATTAGGACGTCCGAATATATTAGTTTTCCGTCAATTCCTTACGATGGTTCTCAATTAAATACACAGTGGGGCGATACCTCATCTTCCTTATGGCGGAAGTAGCCAATCCTCATCTTCCTTACGGCGGAAGTAGCCAATACCTCATCTTCCTTACGGCGGAAGTAGCCAATACCTCATCTTCCTTACGGCGGAAGTAGCCAATACCTCATCTTCCTTACGGTGGAAGTAGCCAATACCTCATCTTCCTTATCATGGAAGCTGCCTCGCATCACGTAGTGATCCCACCCCCGGCAGCATGCATGGTTAGTGCAAGGTCTTGTTCATGGTTCCACAATATACGGATACCAAACATACATATATATCGCCCGGGTGTCCAAAACCCCTCCAAATCATAAATACAAGTACAAAACCACCGCACAACCGATAAAACCTACATGCATGTACACAATTAATAAATTGAGGGGATTTAAAAATACATGCACGTTAGTAAATCTCCCACAGCAGTCAAAATGCATCGGAAATTAAATCAGACCAAGAATAGGGCTAGAGGATACTTGCCTTAACCTCATACTCTGCAGATCTGAAGAAAGGATGTCCCGAAGCACTCCAATCGAGCCTTTCTCTCTCCTGCCTCCGCGTGCGCTCCTCTCTCCTCCGCTCTCCCCGTGCGCGCAGCTCTCCTCCTCGCCATCGGGCGTTGCTGCAGCGATCCTCTGCCGCCACGAACGGCCGCCGCCCGACCTTCCGGCGACCCTCGCCACCGCCGCTGTCTCCCGTCCGGCCGCCGTCCTCTCCCGCAGCAACCCTCTCTCTCCCGCGCGCCCTTCCTCTCTCCACCGTGCACGGCCCTTGCCGGCCGCTCCGCTGCCGCCGATCGACCACCTCACCACCTCACGAGACCGTCACCGGCCTCCTCCGCCTCACCCAGCCGTGCCGACGCCGAAGCCGCTGTCGTCTCTCTCCTCGCTGCAACTTTGCCGTCGATCTCCTTCGTGCACCCACACCTCGCACCACCGTCGCGCCGCCTCAAACACCGACCGTCGCGGCTTCACCCGCAACCCTCGTCGCTGTCGCCGCCGCCTCCTTCCTCTCCCTTCTCTTCCTCCTCCTTCTTCTTCTTTGAAACCCTAGCCCCTCTTTTCTCCCCCTCATTTTCTCTCTCCCCGATCCTTCTCCCCCTTTTTCTTTTTTTTTCTTTCATTTTCCTTTTTCATTTTCCTTTTTCCTTTACTATATATATATATATATATATATATATATATCTATATATATATTATTAATTTTGTTATTATTATTATTATTATTATTATTATTATTATTACTTATATATATATATATAACTTTATTTTATTTTAAATTCCAACTCGGCCTCCGAACAACATTACGGGCACGCTCCGGGCCCACTCCGCACCTCCGATCATTCCCAAAAATTTTATAATATTTTAATTTATTTTCACCACATCCGAAATACCCAAAAATCACAATTAATATTAAAATAATCCAAATGAGATCCGAAATATCACACTCTCCCCTCTTTTTAAAAATTTCGTCCTCGAAATTTACGCATATCAATCCTTAAACAAATAAGAGCAATTCTTCCGAACTTAACCTTGATCGAAAGATTTTTCCAAAAATCTGATCATCAACACCTGATCTTTCCATCCCAATATCGGAATCAAAATCCCAACATAAAATAGCTTCTCGAAATCAGCAACCATTCACACTCGATCACATGCCAAAAATCAACCCATACTTCTGTCAACATACATACACAAAACACATCATCAGGATATGCCAAACTCGGAACAACGCCAATCTGCTGGCCACTTCTCGAATTCATTGCAAAACTTCAAAAGTCCTATCGAACCTCAACCTCAATCCAGCACTTGGCCTCGAAACTTGAAACTCTTCTCTTCATGACGCTTTCGGAAACATCTAACCACTCTTCTCGATCATCCACTCAGGCTACAAATCTGATCTCATGCTTCAATTCTCGAATTAATTCTTGTAACTGATAACCGTGAACCCACACGATTCCGCTGCGCAACTCTGATCAATCATCTCATCAACTCATCCGTCAACATCCAAGATGCCACAAGATTTCTCGCTGTCCAACGAAGACCAAAACAAAATCTCGAAGGCTTCTTCTTGATTTCTTCCTTCAAGCACGAGACGCATGATTAACTCGTCACTCCGCTGATAGAGCATCTTCGAGGTTCCTTATAAACTTAGACCACTGCAACTCCACTACAGCTGTTGACAACCTTGACTGCTTCGCGAGCTTTCATCCATCCACCAAGACTCAGCTTGATTGCGTCCAGCTTCATGACCACTAAAAAAAAAAAAAGATCTTCACTTCTGATCTTCACAAAAGCATCTTCTGCAGAAAGAACTTCGTTCAGAGCCCACTCCTGGCAGGATTTACTTACCGATAACTCTATAACTTCTCCGCTCAAATGAAGACAGAAGACATTGCCGCACAAACTCCTAATACAACTCTGATCCTGAACGGCATACACATAGACAGAGAATGGATCCACCTACCTACTCCTTCGTCGACAAAATCTCCTTCTACTCCGCGAGATTTCAGACCGATCAAATCAAAGCCGCTACTTCTCCAACATCACAGGACTCAACAAAAACCACCACCAAATCAAAGTCCTCAAACCAACATTCAAATCAAATTCTCTGTCTAAGGATCCAAATCAAATCTCGCAACCAAAGGCTACGGACCCACATGCTTCTACTGCACTATTCGGATTGATCACCTGACTGCGAATTATCGCTATAACAAATTTTGACTAGGAGTTTAATTTCTCATACGAGCCTACCTCGAAATTCGGCACGACATCTGATCACAATCGAAACCTCAAAACTAAAATATCATACATCCTCGTTATCTCATTAGCATACCGATAAACCAACTTTCCATCCAAATACATCACTCAAAGCAAATACCTCAACTGCTAACTCCAAGCCATAAGTGGAGTAACCTTGATCATAGACTTTCAACAGCCGTAACCCATCGGCAATCACCCAAAAACGCTACATCAGAACACAACCTCAAATCTTCATCGAGAACATCACAACCTACCACAGATTAACTTGATCCATCGGGGATCAACCAAATCAACTTTGCAGACAATACGTCATTTATTTCTAGAAAGCTTCCCTTATACTCATCATTCCAACGAACACTGATAGCTACTAAGCCCAATGTCCCACGGACGCTACGATTCTCAAGGAATCCTCAACAAATCGCTTAGCAGATTTAAGCAGACTCAAGAAATCACGCACCTTCGCAACAAACGATGGCATTTTCCAACCGGTCACCGCTTCAATCTTCTGCAAATATACAAACATGCCATCGAATAAACAACACGCCCAAATAACACTACTTACAACTAACTCGCATCTCCTTAATTGGGCAAACCGTAAACTACCCTTTACAACTATGACAGTCCTCAAACGGACCCCATACCCCACATAAATTCCTCAAACAAATAAAAATATCATTAATGAAGCCATCATAAATAGACTCAAATATGACTGAGAGATCCAATTCACAAGATCCACAAAAGATGCCAACGAAATCACTAACCTCAAAATGCCACCGAAACTCACAACGGCTGCACTTTCATCTTGAAGACAACCTCAGGCATATTCTCCCGATATCCTTAATTGATAATACTCCAAGTACAGATCGATTTAGAAAATATCAAATACCAACCATTGATCAAACAAATCACCTACCATTTCCTAACATTCGCTTATCAAATAATTCATTTTCCCAAACGAATTAAATTTCAATAATTCATAGATAACCTCATAGATTCATCACGCTTATCCCAAAAGCATTTAACAACCCACGGCAAGGCACTCGACCAATGCCTCCACAATTCTATGCGGGATCCTCAAAATTGATGTCACTCCAGACACAACCTTAGCAATAACCTCAACTACCGACTAAAAGACAATTCAGGCAAATCTTCTCATCTAAGAAACAGCCTCGAATTACCATACAACAAGAAAACTTTTTAATGACCACATAACGACTCCCAGATGTGGGCACATATGCCAAATAAACTCGGCACACATTCTCATTAATTAACTTTGCACAAAGATATCAATTCATTGCCTCTCGATCAACTCTTCCTCAAATTTAACATTCACAGCCCAGATTGTAAATCAGAATATTCTACCGAAATCGTTTACATTAATGTGGTGACTTACCAACCAAATCACCCCTAATATCACATTAAAGTCTGGTTCATCAAATAAAATTAGATCAACCAATCATTGATATTTACAAACCCAAACCGGACATCAGAGTCTACAAACCACAGATCAAAGGTTTACCCATCAGGAGTAAACTTCATCAAAGCTCACTTTAAAAATTAGGAAAACATACAACATTTACATACAATCTCAAAGGCCACAGACTCAACTCCGTGCCTTCACCAACTAAATTCACCTTCCTTACTATCGCGAATGCCAAACAGAGAATCACTCTCAAAATTGCTTCCACAAAAACATCTCAAGAAGTGGAATACGGCACTGAGAAGCCTACCACTGGCTTGCCTCACTCTCTAACTTATGCACAAAAAACCAAACTTCACTTAAACTGTCAAAAACCTCAAACACCACATCTACTTTCTGAAGTTCAATCTAAGCCTTAATTGAGATTAAACATCCCAAAATTTTTCAAATCGGCTCACATTCAATCATTCGAAGGACTCTCCATCTTGCCTACAACAAACCATCCTTCACAAAGTAACCAAATTTTCATCTAATTGCTGAACAGAAACACTCAAAACATCGCTTGTGTGACTTAACACAGCCAAACAATCGACTTCCCGAGTCGAATTCAAATATTAACGACCCAAACTTCCATTCTTTACCAAAGGCTACACTTATCACGCCAGATATTCAATCAATTTCTCATCCGAGATGACCCAAAATCACCTCTCCATGCGATCTTTTCTCTGATACCACAGCTGTCACGACCCGGGACCACAACATACGCAGGTCAAAAATAAAATCAATAATAAAATTTCCATCAACAACAATAACCCATCCCGGATGTGACAATCAAACATATGCAGGACCCAATATAAATAAAACCCGCACAAGATCTCATCGGATATGAATCCGGACATATAATACATGACCTGCTGACCATAATCGCAAGGGAGGTATCCATATTTACAACTCATCCACAATACTATAATTTCAATATTTTATAAACAATAATCAAGGCACCATCCGGCCATAAATAATAACCATAACACATCCTCGAGATCAGAAATATACCAAATACAATATCTCCACTGGCCAAAAGGAATATCCGAGCCCGATCACGTCCGAGCTCCTGCAAGCGTATCCATGCCACTAGTCTGAAGGGATAAAACATGAAAACATGAGCCTAGAGCTCAACAAGCATCAAGAATCGTACAAAACAGTACACATAAATCAGGAACATGGATACCGTAAAGCAATCACGTAAAACAAAACACCATGTCCGTGAAATCCCTGAAATTCGAGGAGATGTCTCGTACTAAATCGTCGTCCGTAATAACTCGTCCCTCCGGGACAAAATCATATAAACCACGATCCGGTAAAACCTCATAGACGATATCATATCATATGATCTGAGGTCATATACGTCGCAACCGTCACCACATCCACGTGGAGACACATACCGTCGTCCGGATCTAAAACTCATAATGCAGAAATCAAGAGAAAACTGCCGGAACTAAAACATAAATCAAAACACGTTCCGGGTTTTATCACATCAGTACGTACGAGACATTCCTATCGCCCATCCGTGGGCCAAACCACGTACCTCAAATCATCATACACCCAAATACGTGCAGAAATACAAAGCATGCACGAAATCGGAGAACCAAAGATCAATGATACCAACTTGAGGAAGGGTTACCCTAGTCCGGTAACCACGGCTATATATCAGCTACGAATTAGGCCAGTAGCTCAAGGCCATCCATGTACTCTGTCTCCCATAGATAAGGAACTTGCTCACTATGTTTTACCACCCGCGGCTTTGGGTGCAACATTAAGTTTTTATTATATATTAG
Organism: Nepenthes gracilis; assembly: GCA_033239525.1. Lineage (NCBI taxonomy): Eukaryota > Viridiplantae > Streptophyta > Magnoliopsida > Caryophyllales > Nepenthaceae > Nepenthes > Nepenthes gracilis. The sequence goes on from BSYO01000037.1 coordinate 2,536,876, forward strand.
GACGTCCGAATACATTAGTTTTCCGTCAATTCCTTACGATGGTTCTCAATTAAATACACAGTGGGGCGATACCTCATCTTCCTTATGGCGGAAGTAGCCAATCCTCATCTTCCTTACGGCGGAAGTAGCCAATACCTCATCTTCCTTACGGCGGAAGTAGCCAATACCTCATCTTCCTTACGGCGGAAGTAGCCAGTGCCTCGGATCACGTAGTGATCCCATCCCCGGCAGCATGCATGGTTAGTGCAAGTCCTGGTTCATGGTTCCACAATATACGGATACCAAACATACATATATATCGCCCGGGTGTCCAAAACCCCTCCAAATCATAAATACAAGTACAAAACCACCGCACAACCGATAAAACATACATGCATGTACACATTTAATAAATTGAGGGTATTTAAAAATACATGCACGTTAGTAAAATCTCCCACAGCAGTCAAAATACATCGGAAATTAAATCAGACCAAGAATAGGGCTAGAGGATACTTGCCTTAACCTCATACTCTGCAGATCTGAAGAAAGGATGTCCCGAAGCACTCCAATCGAGCCTTTCTCTCTCCTGCCTCCGCGTGCGCTCCTCTCTCCTCCGCTCTCCCCGTGCGCGCAGCTCCTCCCGCGCCACTGCCGTTGCTGCCGGCAGTCCTCTGCCGCCACGAACGGCCGTCGCCGACCTTCCCGGCGACCCCCGTCACCGTCGCTGTCTCCCGTCCGGCCGCCGTCCTCTCCCGCAGCAACCCTCTCTCTCCCGCGCGCCCTTCCTCTCTCCACCGTGCACGGCCCTTGCCGGCCGCTCCGCTGCCGCCGATCGACCACCTCACCACCTCACGAGACCGTCGCTGGCCTCCTCCACCTCACCCAGCCATGCCGACGCCGAAGCCGCTGCCGTCTCTCTCCTCGCTGCAACTTTGCCGTCGATCTCCTCCGTGCACCCACACCTCGCACCACCGTCGCGCCGCCTCAAACACCGACCGTCGCGGCTTCACCCGCAACCCCTCGCTGCCGCGCGCCGCCTCCTTCCTCTCCCTTCTCTTCCTCCTCCTTCTTCTTCTTCAAACCCTAGCCCCTCTTTTCTCCCCCTCATTTTCTCTCTCCCCCATCCTTCTCCCCCTTTTTCTTTTTTTTTTCTTTCATTTTCCTTTTTCATTTTCCTTTTTCCTTTACTATATATATATATATATTATTATTATTATTAATTTTATTATTATTATTATTATTATTATTACTTATATATATATATATAACTTTATTTTATTTTAAATTCTAACTCGGCCTCCGAACAACATTACGGGCACACTCCGGGCCCACTCCGCACCTCCGATCATTCCCAAAAATTTTATAATAATTTAATTTATTTTCACCACATCCGAAATACCCAAAAATCACAATTAATATTAAAATAATCCAAATGAGATCCGAAATATCACAAAAAATACAGGATGTCACACCTATTGGCGCTGGTCCCCAATGAAATAAGTTTTCAGCATGATTTAATGATTAAGGAAAAAAAAAAGGAAATGAAGTAAAGAAAATTTGAAATGTATTATGAAAGCATTTACTTGCAGATCATATTTTATGATTAATCATTCGTTCCTATTTTTTGAAATATATTATTATGATTTTGATTATGAAATTTACATGTTCTTTGTTATATATATGTGACCTGTTGAGTATTTGGCTCACTTATTGCTATTTTATTTCTTCCAGATGAGTACGCTTTTGTGCTCGATGAGGCGGGGTAGAGGATTATAAGTTGGCTATGCTGCTGACCTTGGAAGACAACCTTGTGGACTTAGTTTTGTACCTCATGAAAGAGTATGTTGTATTTTGATGGATTTGTTTATTAATGTCTGTGTATGATGATGATGATGATTTATGTATAGTTTAGTTTTCACTATTCTTGATGGATGTATATACTTTAACAGGTTATTATGATTTATTTTGGTATCTAGTGGCATCTTATCTGAGCTGACGTCGTATCAGAGTTATTACGTTAGTGTCATGTGTGGTTCTGTGGCTTTTGGATCCTGTATTTTGAATGATGGAAGTATATTTGTGCCGTACAGGGATTTTGTACAGGTTTATATCAGTCTGACGGCCATTTTTCAATCAAAACTCTGTCGAATTCCATTTAGAAAATACGGTACGTCACAAAATGACTCATATACAAAGTCAAAATCAGTTTGATCAACTCCCTTCTAATTTTTTCTTAAAACTCAAATGAGTCGTAACCCACAATACAAAACAAAGTAGTCTTCCTAAAGCAATCCACACTAATGTGATAGCACACTAACCAATCCATCAAAAAATAAATCGAAGTCTGGCATATCAAGTAAAATTAAATCTACCAATAACTCATATTTATTGACCCAAACTAGATACTGATGATACATATTGTTTGCCAATAATATCCGCCATAGACGATACCTATCACACAAAGTATTCTATCAATTATCTTCCTATAAATTGATCCAAAAACCTCTCATTACGACTCTTCTCTGATACCATTATCTGTCATGAATTCGAACCAAAATAGGTATAATTAATTATAATTTATAAACTTAAAATTCTAAAACAATATAATAAATCAAGAGATCCAAAATCTGGATGTGACAAAACACACATCCACATGACTCGATAAGACAATGTAAAATAATAACCCATACATGATCTCATCGGATAATCGTTCGAATAATATAATACAAATGACCTGCTCTATAAATATTGTAAGGGAGGTAATAAACTAACAAACCCAATATACATTAATGCAGACTGTTCTCAACATACAACCAAGGGCTTACCCTCGGCTAACTCCAATATTCAAAATACATCTGATACAAACTCAAACCAAAACAAAGCTAAAATTTGCCAAAATGGATAAACGACAATTAGATACGTCCAATCTCCTACACAATGTCCAAGCCCACTATTCTGAAGGACTAAGAAACAAATATGTGAGTTTAAAACTCAGTAAGTATTTATGTCATATATAATAAATAACAATAATGTCTGAAATCAGAGGGAGGGTCCACAAATGCATTCAAAGTGGATAAAAGACAAAAATTTTAAAACTCGATATTAAAGTTTGATAATAGTCTCATACTCAAATTGGATTTCAAATCAAAATATAGTTCCATCGGGATATATATTGAACAGAAGAGATGTGCAACAAAATCAGATAACCCAAATCATGTCATAATCTATACAAAATAGAATCCGAATCCAAATCACATATAAGTGAAACAAATGTCCAGAATGAAATCATATAGAATCAAATAGGTTTTAAAATAAAATCACATATGAAATATACGAGACTAACCAAATCTCATTTGTGGGTAAACTTGCGAATCTCAAAACAAAGTTTAATACGAATTCATATAGAAATATAAAGTATGTACGAAATCAAAAAATCAAAGACCAAGAGACCAACTAGAAGAAGGGTTACACATACTCCTGATAATTTTAAATCAGATCAATTATTATTTAGACTCATGAGTATAGCCATCTATGAACTTTATCTCCAATAGATAAGGAACTTGCTCACTATACTTTGTTACCCATGACTTTGGGTGCAATCATCGAGTTTAGTATATATATTAAGATGTCTAAATATATTAGTTTTCTATTTGATTCACTTACGATGGTTCTCATTAAAATACAGATGGGGTGGTCAATTATAAATAAAGCCTTTTCCTGCCTATTGAAAAGGGATTCATAGATATTGTTCGTCAAAAATAGAGCTTTCCTTATCGGGAGAGGATCAAATAACAGATCACATAATAGATAATATATGTGGATATCTCAATCCCTAGGTAGCGATACATGAGCACTAATAGATGACCCATGTAGGTTTCATGCTCTTTTCGATACAAATATACAGATATTTAAACATACTATTTCAAATGTTTATTTATTTATTTTTATAAAATATATAAAACCCATAGAAATTTATAAATCTAGAACAAAATCTCCAAACAATTAGTAAAAATTACATCCAAGTACAAAGGAAACGAATGGGCTAAATAAAAATAGCACGGACAAATATTAAACCTTAAAAATATATATAAATTTACCAGATATGAAAATAGACCAAGGATAGAGTTTACAAATATTTGCCTTAACCTTATATCAAACAAATCTATTAAAAGGATACTCCGATCTATCTTACATCTTCGTTCTCTCTCCTCTTCCTTCTCTGGTGAAAAATGGCAAATAGTATTGCTATAGTGCTTATATATGTAGATCGGCGCTAGAGTGTGGCCTCAGGCAGCTCTCAAGTGCTGGTCCTCGATAATCCATGCTTCAGGTACAACACGGGCGCACTTCAGGTATCAACCAATTGATCCAAATTCTTTCAAAATTTCGTCAAATACAATCAATTCTAATACTTTTAAATTATCCAAAATAATAGCTAATACCAAAATAAATTAAATGGGAAGTTGGGCACTATAGATATGTCAAGATCCAACAGAAGGACAGGTGATTTTTAAGGGAAATATAACTTGGTTAAGTAAAATGCTTGAATTATGATATATCTGGATGTCTAGTTAAGAAATTTGTGCAACTAAATGATTCATTGACTCTACGGTTAGCCTAATTGAGGGTCTCCCAACAGACAAATAATAATTTCTTATTATCAATTCAATTATCAGGTGTCAATCGCCTCTAATTAATCTCTTAATTGGAATGTGCACATAATAATTAAATTAATTAGTTTCTAATTGGTTTAACCACCAAAATCATGATCAATTATTCCCTTTTAAATAACCTTGGACAACTCATATTATAGCTATAAATATGTACTTTACCCCTAATAAAATACGAGGAAGATAGACCATACTCCTCTAACTAACATTGGATTGCGACCTCTTTTTTTTTTAATAGATCTTTTTTTCTCAATTGATACCTGATCCGTTTTTTGATAAAGTCCTAAAGTTCTCTAGTTTGAGGAAGCCAAGTTGTAAGACATTTCGTGAGTAAGCCCATTTGGTCTAACAATATTTTGGATCGTGACAACTTTTTTTAAATCATGAATATTTCCTCATCGTCCTAGCTATAGACTAACTACCTAAGTTCAATCTATCTTTAGATAGATTCTACATACCAAGCTAAGCTTTTTTAATAGTTTTAAGGTCATAAAGTAAATAAAATAAGAGTTGTTTTGTCTTAAAAAACTATGTGGGAACAAATGGTTAGAGTTTCGATACTTGGAGAGAAGAATAAAGTCTTCTTCTCTTATTTAATCCATACATTTTTAAGGCAAGACCAAAAGACTGCATAAGACCTGATGAGCTAAATAAAATTCTACTAACAGAATGAGAACTTCAATAAGGTAATCTCTCAACCGACCTAAAAAGCCATATTTATTTTCCTCTTTAAAACTGACACTTGGTGGCAAAGACGTCATCAAAATTGCCCTTCGAAAGTTGAAATGTCGTTTTAAATGGACAAGACAATAATAAGACTAAAGAACAAAGTAGAAACATCCATGAAGACTTGACCTAAGATTCGACCTCAATAGAAGTATTTGTCTAGCCCGGTGGATCCTTGTTCAAAACAAGAAAAAACTAAAGCCATTCTTTTTTTTAAAAAAAACCTATTCCTATCAACTTTGTTGCCTATCTATGAATTATGACAAAGTAGTGGTGAAAACAGTTTGATAAAATAAATAATTTGATAAAATAGTTTGGTTAAACGAACATTGTTTCGACTCAAAAACATAATATACACAGGTCAAAAATAAAATCAATAATAATATTTTTATCAACCATAAAAATCCAACCCGGGAGTGACAATCATACATATACAGGTTCCGATATAATAAAACCCGCACAAAATTTCATTGAATATAAATCCGGACAAACGTAATACATGACATGCTATCCACAATCACAAGGATGGTATTGAACATAATAACTCATCAACATAATGCAATAACTCAAATATATCTCATACATGGATCAAGGCCCCCATCTGGCCGAAGCACAATATATCATATTCTCGAGATCTGAAACATACCCAATATGAACATATCTACTCACCAATAGAGAATTGCCGTATCAAATCACGTTCGAACTCCTATAAGTGTATCCATGCCACTAGTATGAAGGGATAAAATATGAAAATGTGAGCTAGAACTCAATAAGTATCATATATATGAAACCAGTACATATAAATCAGAGGGAATGGATAACAATCACAACCATGTCAAAACAAAACACAAGGTTTGTGAAATCCTTAAAAACCGAGGAGATGTCTCGTACTAAATTATCGTCCGTATCAAACAGTCCCTCTGGAACAATTCATAATAAATAATGAGTTGGTAAAATCTCGTAGACAATATCATATCATATGATCCGAGATCACATTACATAATCGCGACCGTCACCACATCCATGTTAAACACATACCATCATCCGGATCCAAATCTCATATATCATATGCTGTAATCAAAGAAACCGGAATCAAAATATATAAATATAAAACATGTTTCAGGGTTTAATATATCAATATGTACGAGACATTCCTATCGCTCATCCGTGGACCAAACCACGTATTTCAAATCACGGTCTACCCAAATACATGTAGAAATGTAAAGTATGCACGAAATCAAAAAACCAAAGATAAATAATACCAACTTGAGGAAGGGCTACCTTCGTTCGATAACCATAGATATATCGGCTATGATTTAGGCTAGTAGCTTAAGGCCATCCATGTACTCTATCGCCCATAGATTAGAAACTTACTATATTTTACCACCCATGACTTTGGGTGCAACCTCAAGTATTAGTTATATATTAGGATGTCCAAATATATTATTCTGTCAATTCCTTATGATGGTTCTCATTTAAATATACGGTGGGGCAGGTCAGCTATTAAATGTCTTAACCTTCCTTCCGGTAGAAGTAGCCATATCATATACGTCACTGTTGGGATTAAGCCTCCCCGTCGGGAGTTGTACTAATATCTCATGCCTTAGATCATTTAGAATGACCCATCGGGTCTCGAACTACCATGGTCCCGTAGTGACCCCGGCCCCGGCACCATGTATGATTGATGTAAGGTCTGGTTCATGGTTTCACAATATACGGGTGCACAAATATACATATATATTGTCCGAATATCCAAAAATCCTCCAAATCATAAATACCCATGTAAAACCACCACACAACCGATAAAATATACATGCATGTACATAATCAATAAATTGGGTGTATATAAAAATACATGCATGTTAGTAAAATCTCTTACAGTAGTTAAATACATCAGAAATTAAATTAGACCAAGAATAGGGTTAGAGGATACTTTTCTTAACATTATACTCCGTAGATCCGAAGAAAGGAGATCTCGAAGTACTCCAATCAAGCCTTTCTTTCTCCTGCTTCACGTAAAGCCCGCGGCTGCCCTCTTCTTCTCTGCGCACGGCTTGCTGCCGCCGCCCCACCACCGCGCCACCTCACATGGCCGACGCCGGCCTCCTCTCTCCTCATGCGGCTTTGCTGTCGCTCTCCTCGCACAACCCACACCGCGCGCCATCGCCGCCTCAGCCCGCGACCGCCGCAACCACTATCGCCACCGATCTCCTGCGCCACCGCCGCCGCTGCGTCTTCTATTCTCCTGCTTCTCCTCCTCCTTCTTCTTCGCCAATAAACCCTTTCTCCCTCTCTCTCCTCTTCTCCCTCTCTTTCCCCGATCCCTTCTCTTCTCCTTCTTTTTTTTGTTATTATTATTACTATTATTATTATTATTATTATTATATATTCTTTTAAAACGCAATCGATATTTGGATAATAGTACGGGTGCACTCCAAGTGCCACTCCGAATTTTGATCATTCCCAAAAATTTTATAATAATTTAATTTATTTTTACTATTTCCAAAATATCCAAAATCACAGTAAATATTAAAAAAATCCAAACAGGGATCCGAGATATTATACTCTCCCCTTTTTATAAAAATTTCGTCATCGAAATTTACATATATCAATCCTTAAACAAATAAGGATAATTTTTTCGAACTTAATCTCAATTAAAGATTCCTCCAAAAATTTGATCCTCAACACCTGATTTTTCTATTCCAATATTAGAACCAAAATCCCGACGTACAATAAATTCTCGCAAATTTTCAATGACACAAACTCAATTATGTAGGACGGATCATATACAAAAATGGCCATTTTATTTCTTAACAATTGATTCCTTCTATCTCAAAATTCGAGCCGAAACCCCAAGATAAAATAGCTCATCAAAATCAGCAACAATTCACACTCGATTACAAGCTAAGGATCAACCTATAATTTCTCTCAATATATATACACAAAACACATCATCACGATCTGCTAAGCTCGGGGCGACACCAATCTGTTGGACACCTCTCCAATTTGCTACAAAACATCAAAAGGCCTATGAACCTCAACCTCAATCTATCATTTGCCCCCGAAACTCAAAATTCTTTTATTTAAGATATTTTCAAAAACATCTGACCACTCTTCTCAAACATCCAATCAGGTTACAAATCTGATCTCTTCTTTCAATTCTCAAATCAAATATTATCATCGATAACCGTGAATCCACATGATTCCACTGTGCAATGCTGATCGATCATTTGCTTTCAATTGCAATCAAAGGCCTCAAAATTAGGACACCGTGCCATCTCATCTCGATAATATGTTGACGGCCAAACTAAAAAATGATATTCTGATCACAAGAAATGTGCCGATTTCATCAACTTATCTATCGTCATCCAAGATGCCACCAAATTCCTCGCTATCCAAAGCAGACCAAAAACAAAATCTCGAAGGCTTCTTCTTCTTGGCTTCTTCCTTTAGGCACGAGACGTATGATCAACTCGCCACTTCGCTAATGGAGAGTCGTCGATGTTCCCTACAAACTTAGACCACTCCAGTTCCACTATAGCCGTTGACAACTTTAACTGCTCCCCGAGCTTCCATCTACCAATCGAGGCTCTACTTGATTACGTCTAGTTTCATGCCTGCTCAAACAAAAAGAACATCACTTCTGATCTTCACAAAAGCTTCTTCTACAGATAGGAGCATGGTTCAGAGCCCAATCTCGGTAGGGATTATTCATTGACTCTACAATTTCTCCACTCAAAACGAAGGCAGAAGACATTACAGCACAAACTCTTAATACAACTTTGATCGATCACTTGACTGTGAATTATTGCTGTATCAAATTTCAACCCGGTGCTCGAATTTCTAATACAAACTTGCATCAAAATTTGACAAAACATCTGATCACAATCGAAACCTCAAAACTGGAATATCCTACAACCTCATTATCTCATTAGCATACAGACGAGCCAACTTTTCATCAAACTACATCACCCGAATTGGCAATAAATGGGCCAACCTCGATAGCCAATCTACAAATACCCAAATAGCATCCATATTTTTAACCATCCTTGGCAATCTCAAAGCGAACATCATGGAGGCTACCCATGCTCCGCTTTCTCTTATGTACATATGGCACATCAAATTCGAAGACTTCTGACCCAAAATATCGCCAACAATATTCTCCTTCATGGCTGACACCGAAACTCACCATCATAGCCCTTAAGCGATCCACTCGCTTACATTACCACATGATTAACTCATTTTCCAAAATAATTTCTTCAAACCTTTATAATCAAATTGAACTCTAACTATCTCCATATATATAATATTTCTAAATCCTCAGAGTAAAGACCTTAACTGCTAACTCCAAGCCATAAGTGGAGTAATTCTGATCATAGATATTCAACCACCATAACCCATAGACAACCACCCGAATATGCTGCATCTAAATACAACCTCAAATCTTCTTCGGAGCATCACAACTCACCACAAATTAACTTGATCCATTAGGGATCGACCAAATCGACTTTGTTGATAATCTGCCCTTCATTTATTAAAAGCTCCCCTCACAATTCCAACGAACACCAACAGCTTCTAAGCCAAATGTTTCACGGAAGCTATAATGCTTGATGAATCCTCAACAAATCGCTAAACAGATTCAACCAGACCCAAGAAATGGCGCATCTTTGCGACAAACGATGGTCGTTCCCAACCAGCGATCGCTTCATTCTTCTACAAATCCACAAACATGCCATTGAAGAAACAACATGCCCCAAATAATATTGTTTCTAACCAAACTCACATCTCTTCAATTGGGCAAACAACTGACTACCCTTCGTAGCTATGACATAGTCCTCAGACGGACCTCATGCCTCACATAAATTTCTTGAACAAATCAAAGTATCATTAATTAAGATATCACAAAATAGATCCAAATACAGCGGAAAGGTCCGATTCATAAGTTCCACAAAAGATGCCAACGAAATCACTAACCCAAAAACACCATTGAAGCATATAGAGGCTGTACCTCTATCTTGAAGGCAATATTAAGCATATTCTCTCAATTATCCTTAATTGATAATACTCCGAATGCAAATTGAGTTTAGAAAATATCAAACCCTAACCAATCGTCAAATAAATCACCTATCAAGTTCCAACACTCGCCTATCAAATGATTCATTTTCCAAATGAATTAAATTTTTAATAATTCCTAGATAAACCCGTCAATTCATCTTGCTCATCCCAAAGGCATTAAACAACCCACGGCAAAGTTCTCAACCAATGCCTCATCGATTCTATGCAGAGTCCTCAAATTAGATGTCACTCCCGACACAACCTTAATTTAACGATCAAAAGATAATATGGACTAATTCTTTCCTCTAAAAAACATTCTTGAATTATTATACCATTAGAAAATCCTTTATGACCACATAATGACTCCCAAATGTGGTCTCATATACCATCTAAACTCGGCACACATTTTTATCCAAATACTTATAGGCAGAATGATATCAATTTCATGATCTCTTGATCGACTCTTCCTTATATTCAAAATTCATAACCTAAATTACAAATCAGAATATTCTGACCGAAATTATCTACACCAATAGGGCGACTTGCCAACCAAATCAGTCCTAATATCATATCAAAGTCCGGCACCTCTAATAAAATCAGATCAGCCAACCATTCATATCTGCACACCCAAACCGGATACCAGAGTCCACAATCTAGCAAACCAAGGTCTACCCATTAGGGGTGAACATCATCAAAACTCATTTTAGAAATTAGAAAAGTATACAACATTTACATACAATCTCAAAGGCCATTGACTTATTTCCGTACCTTCACCAACTAAATTCACTTTTCTTACTATCCTAAATGCCCAATAGAGAGTAACTCCCAAAACTTTCCTCCACAAAAACATCACAAGAAGTGGATACGGCACTGAGAAGCCCACCACTGGCTTGCCTCACTCTCCAATTTATGGACAGTAGATCGAACTTCGTCTGAACAATCAAAAACCTCAAACACGTCTTCCACTTTTCGAAGCTCAATTTAAGCCCTTATTGGATCAAAAATCCCAAAAATCTTCCAAACTAGCTCAAATTTAATAATTCAAAGGGCGCTTCATCTTACCCCTAACAAACCACCCTTTACATAGCAACCAAATTATCATCCGGTTGCTAGAACAAATAACCCATTACGTCACTCACATGACTCATCACAACCCCAATAAATCGACTTTCCGAGTCAAATTCAAACATCTAAGACCCAAACTTCCATTCTTTACCATAGATTGAACTTATCGTACCAAGAATTTGATCAATTTCTCATCCAAATTGATCCAAAAGCACCTCTCCTTACGACCTTTTTTCTGATACCACCTCTGTCATGACCCAGGAATATAACTCGGGGGTGATAGTCATACACATACAGGACCCGATATAATAAAACCTACAAAGATCTCATCGGGTATAAATTCGGACAAACATAATGCACGAGTTGCTATCCACAATCGCCAGGGAGATATTGAACATAATAACTCATCTACATAATGTAATAACTCTAATATATCCCATACATGGATCAAGGCCCTCATCCGGCCGAAGCACAATCATATCACATTCTCGATATCTGAAATATACTTAATATGAACATCTTTACTCACCGATAAAGATCTGCCATATCAAATCCCGTCTGAACTTTTGTAAGCATATCCGTACTACTAGTCTGAAGGGATAAAATATAAAAATATGAGCCTAGAACTCAACAGATATCATATATATGAAAACAGTGTATATAAATCAGAGGAAAGGGATAACAATCACAACCTTGTCAAAACAAAACACATGGTTTGTGAAATCCCTGAAAATTGAGGAGATGTCTTGTATTAAATTATTGTTCGTATAAAACAGTCCATCTGGGACAAATTCATAATAAATAACGATCAGGTAAAATCTCGTAGATGATATCATATATATGATCCAAGGTCACATTACATAATCACAATCGTCACCACATCCATGTGGGACACATACCATCGTCTGGATTCAAATCTCATATATCATATGCTGAAATCAAAGAAACCGGAACCAAAACATATAAATATAAAAGATGTTCTAGGGTTTAACACATCAATACATATGAGACATTCCTATCGCTCATCCATGGGCCAAACCACGTATTTCAAATTACGGTCCATCCGAATACATGCAGAAATACAAAGCATGTACGAAATCGGAGAACTAAAGATAAATAATACCAACTTGAGGAAGGGTTACCATCGTCCGGTAACCACGGTTATATCGGCTACGATTTAGGCTAGTAGCTCAAGGCTATCCATGTACTTTGTCTCCCATAGATTAGAAACTTGCTAACTATATTTTACCACCCGTAACTTTGGGTGCAACATCAAGTTTTAGTTATATATTAGGACGTCCAAATATATTATTCCATCAATTCCTTACGATGGTTCTCATTTAAATATACAGTGGGGCAAGTCAGCTACTAAACGTCTCAACCTTCCTTCCGGTAGAAGTAGGCATGTCATATACGTCCCCGTCGGGAGCGGTACCAATATCTTATGCCTCGATCACATAGAACGACCCATCAGATCTCGGACTGCCATGGTCCTGTAGTGACCCCGCCTCCGGCAGCTTGCATGATTAATGTAAGGCCTAATTCATGGTTCCACAAACATGGATACATAAATATACATATTTACCATTCGGGTATCTAAAAATCCTCCAAATCATAGATACCCATATAAAACCACCACATAACCGATAAATCATACATGCATATACATAATTAATAAATTAGGTATATATAAAAAAATATGTATGTTAGTAAAATCTCTCACAGTAGTCAAAATATATCAGAAATTAAATCAGATCAAGAATAGGATTAGAAATACTTGCCTTAACATTATACTTCGCAGCTTTGAAGAGAAGAGGTCTCAAAGCACTCCAATCTAGCCTTTCTCTCTCCTACTTCATGCAAAGCCTGCGGCTGCCCTCTCCTTCTTTGCATGCGGCTCGCTGTCGCCGCTCCTCTGCCACCGCTCCACCACCGCGGTGCCTCACGTGGCCGTCGCTGGCCTCCCTAGTATCACCTCGCCGGTGCCAACATCGTTGCGTTGCTACCTCCTCTCTCCTCATGCAGCTTTGCCATCGCTCTCCTCACACAACCCACACCGCGTGCCACTGCTACCTTAGCTCGCGACCGCCGCAACCACCATCACCACCGATCTCCTACGCCGCTATCGCCGCCGCTTCTTCCCTGCTCCTCCTTCTCCTCCGCCTTCTTCTTCTCTGCCTAAAAACCCTTTCTCCCTCTCTCTCCTATTCTTCCTCTCTCTCCCGATCCCTTCTCTTCTCCTTCATTTTTTTGTTATATATATATATATATATATATTCTTTTATTATATATATAGTTTTAAAACCCAAACTGTATTCGGACAACAGTACGGGGGCACTTAGAGTGCCACTCCAAATTTTGATCATTCTCACAAATTTTATAATATTTTAATTTATTTTCACTATGTCCGAAATACCTAAAATCATAATAAATATTAAAATGATCCAAACAGGGATCCGAAAAATTACAAATATACTTTTATTTCTCTTTCATGAAGAAAAAAAAGGCCAATGACTCTTTCCTACTATTTTCCTAAAAGAGAAGAAAAAACCGTGAAGAATAAATTATCTAATTATACTATTTTGAATCAATCTATTTGTGATGGACCGGGTTATTTTTCTTAAATAACATCCGTCAATAAATACATACTACTAATGCCCAAAATAATAATCTAAATTTCTGTAGAAAATTGGGCAGAGTTTCCTTTACAATTGGACGAAAACCAAAAATACAATATGTTCATATTAACATGTATAAGCACACATCTATTTAGTTCACCACGATTTACCGTACAACACACATACACAGGACCACACAACCTCCATCATCACCTTAGGAGGCGCTGATGTCATAACTCTAGTACAACATCGATGCAAAAGGATGCCAACTAAGGATTCCCAATCATAACCATAATAAGAAAAACCTGCGGAAGCATAATAACCAAATATACAGCGAAAACTAATTCTTTGTGCATCCACATAATACATCACTAGCAACAAGAGACATAAAGTATACAATATCCAAAATATAAAACAAAATCCCTGTTCCATACATAATCAAGCTAAGTCCTCCAACTTCGCACTGGAAATTAGGTTGCATATCTCACTCCTACAGCTTACTCAGACTCGTCGGTCATTCGTGTGTTCTTATCTGGAGAGACAGATAGCAAGTGTGAGCTAGAAAAATCCCAACAAATGAAATCATACGTCACTATAAAATGGTAAAGAAACACGAAAATGAAAATGGAAAGAGGCAACATGCATTTAGAATACAATGAGACCTGAGAGGAAAAGAACATTTAGAAGTACCGATTTGCCATTTATCATGATTTGGAACATTTAATTGCCATTGAACATGCTTTAGTGCATTTATCAATTTGCTTTAGTCTTTGCGGACCAGGGCCAGTAGGTCGTACTGACTAACGATGCGAGAGGTCGAGAAAAGGATCATGATACCCCACATGACTAAGGCCAAATGACGTCCTCGATGTCCAAACAAACTGCCTATAATAGGCCAAATACCACGTGGCATAGTAGTGTGCCAGTCACCCGCTACCCTATCCTCCCATGGTCCAGAGGCAATTTCCGTCCTTCCCACAGTAGTATCCCAAGGCGTGCCACGAACGTCACCGGCAACACATAATCGGCTGGGATACTTGGACAAAGTAACCCTTGGATTTCCATCGTGATGTAAATGGCCAGCCAAAGAATACTAGCCATAAATTTATGGTCTTAGTTTCAGGATTCATTATTCTTTGAGGGAGAATCTACCAAACTTATTTCACAAATATCACAAATATCTCATTTTAGGAGATCAAATCCATCAAATTATCCAAACGTGGAATTTCCCTCCAATTGTTCAGAAATTTCTTATTTTACTTGCGGACTTAAGCTTTCTGACAAATTCGAATTACATGCATAGATATCAAAATTCATAGAGAAGAGCAAGATTTCATACTGCATTAAATGGAATTCAATTTGGGGTTCACCGGACACATTGCTTTTGCAAATGGAGCTTATAGACATTCCGAAGCTTGCATTTACACTTAAACAATTAAAAATGAATCTCATAACTAAATGGAGTATAAACATGGAAATTTCCCATTTAATCCCGTATGAACAATAATAGTGCCCAATTAACGCTTCTGGACGCCACGAACGGGTCGTATCTTGTGAAATCGGACATCCGATCGCTATAAATGCACCATTGGGACGTGGTTATTCATATTTTACGGTCAATTTAATATAATACGGAGGTGAAAGCACGTAAATTTATTTGTTCAGCTTGGGTGAACAGTGTTAGGGGGCATTTAGAGCTCCTGGACGCTTTGTTCGGGTCGATTCTTGTGAAATCGGACACCCGGTCGATATGTATACATATTTAAGACGTGGTGATTTACATTTTAGGGTCAATTTAACAAAATATGGAGGGAAAGGGGGAAATCTCGTTTTGGGCGTGGGGTTAGGGTTTAGTGAATCCCGTCCGGATGAATCGGTGATCGAAACGGACATTAAACTACATATTCATTGATCACTAAACATGGATAATATATTTTTCATATTTTGGGTTGATATCGAGACGAAAATACTGTGACGGACCGAGTTATTTTCCTTAAATAACCATCCGTCAATAATAACATGACTAATGCCCATAATTAGAATTATAAATTTCTGCAGAAAATTGGGTAGAATTTTCTCTGTAACTGGACAAAAAATCGAAATACAACCTGTTCAAATAGGTCCTGCACAAGCACACATCTATCAAAAGGCTTAATATCAAGCCTACAACACACTACACAGGATCACACACTGCCATATCATCTATGGCTCCAATACAGTACTTCTAATTACTATACTGGATCTAGAGAGGTGCCATCTAGCATGAAACAAAATTCATAACATCAATACAGACGCAGAAGCATACTATCATCATAAACTGCGGAAGCATAACAAATCCATAATACAACAACAATGAGCCACGCTCAACTCTGAGCGGCTGTCTACAATCCGATACAACACTGAGTCCAAATCCTTCGCACACTCGACGTTTGGCCAGTCCCTTCAAGCAAGCTTCTCCTTGCTCTAACTAATTAGGTGTCAACTTAATACTCTACCTGGGAGGAGAAAATAGCAAGAGTGAGCGTACAGCTCAGCAAGTATAATAATACGTCACTATCAACTATGAAGAAGCATGAACATAATAATGAAAAGGGGCAACAAGCATTCGAAATACAATGACTTGCGAGGAAAGGAACATTTAGAAGTATCAATTTGCCATTTATCATGTCTTGGAACATTTAATTGCCATTTGAACATGTTTTAGTGCATTTATCAATTTACTTTAATCTTTGCGGACAAGGGCTAGTAGGTCGTACTAGCAACGATGCGAGAGAACGAGGAAAGGATCATGATACTCCACATGATCTAAGGCCGTGAGGGCTTATCTTTTACGACCCAGCCGGGGGGTCGTGCACATCGTGCCATATCGTAATCGCCCCATTCCCCCGGGGTACCAGGGCAGTTATCGTTCTTCCACAATAGTATCCTAAGGCGTGACACGGACACCACCCACTTACACAAGCGACCAGAATACGTGGCCCAAGTATTCTTCGGGTTTCTACCGTGATGGACGTGTCAAGCCAGAGAATACTACCCATCTAAAAGTCCATGGTCCTAGTTTCATGATTCTATTTCCATTTCCATTTCCATTTGAGGGAGAGTCCACCATATCCAATTTATCATATCTCCCGCCATCTTCATTCACATATCACATTGTGGACTTCCCTCCGATTACTTGCTCGGTTTTTACCTTTCTTTGGAACTTAACATTTTTCACAATTCAATTTATATGCATGATTATCAAAATTCATGAGAGGGATTGAGATTCCTTACCATCGATGAGCCAATCACATTGGGGTCCTTCGGAGCCCGTTTCTGAATCTTACAATTTCAAATGCACGTTAGTCAAAACTTTCATAATAATGGAACGAGGGTAAAATATGCAATTTATCCATTTATTTCGTATGAACAGTAACAGGGATCGCTTAATGCTTTCGGACGCCGTGAACGGGTCGATTATTGTGAAATCGGACGCCCGGTCGTTATGTATACATATTAGGGACGTGGTGATTCATATTTTGAGATCAATTTAAGATAATACAAAGGTGGAAGCATGCAAATTTATTTGTTCACCTCGGGTGAACAGTATCAGGAGGCATTTAGAGGTCTCGGACGCCATGAACGGGTCGATTCTTGTGAATTCGGACGTCCGGTCGATATGTATACATATTTGGGACGTGGTGATTCATATTTTGAGGTCAAATTAACATAATTTGAGGGGGAAAACAGTGAACCCGAATCTGGCGTGGGGTTAGGGTTTGGTGGTACCAAACCGATCGATTCGGAGCTTGTTTCGATCAATAAATTATAGATTCCATGATCTTAAAGCATGGGTTACAAACTTTCCATAATTTGGGCAGGTATCAAGGTGATAATACCCGATGGAGAATGAATAAAAATCACAAGAGAGCAAATAGTGAGTATGAGAACACTTGCCTCGACGCGCTCTACATTTTCTCCAACTAGCTCGAGCTCGGAATCGGACCCGAAGGCCTCCATTTTCCCCTTTTCTCCTTCGCGAGCTCTTCCTCTCACCGGGCTCCCACGGGTGCTGCCGCCGCTCCACCGCGACACCCAACCGGCCACGGCCTTGCACGGCTGTCTCCAGCCACCGCCGACGCCGGCGCTGCCTCCACCGGCGCCGCTCGTACCTGCTCTCTCTCTTTCTCTCCCTCGCCGAAACCCTCGCCCTCACGCTGCTCTCTCTCCCGTTTTCTGCCTTCTGATTCTTCATTTAATTCATTTCCATTTCATTATTATTATTATTATATTATACACACACACACGTGTTACACACACACATACATTATATATATTATATATATATACACACACACACACACACATTATATATATATATATACATCTATTTTTCCCTTAAATCATAAAAACCCAAAATCGATATTTGGGCGGCCGAACGGGCTCACTTCGGACGCCGGCCCATCAGATTCAAATATTCTTCAAAATTTTCATAATATTTAATTAATTTTTCTCAAACTCGATTTACCCAAAATTATCAAAAATAATAATTAATCTCAATTTAATCGGATAAAATATTTTGGGATGTTACAAATACCCGATGAAAAACGAATAATAATCGAAAGAGAATGAATAGTGAGTATGAGAACACTTATCTCGACATATACTACCACCTTTATAACTAGCCCTCGGACGGATACGGACTCCGTAGCCTCGATCTCCTCCTTCTCTCTCCTCCTCTTCCCTGTCTCCCTCTTCCCTTCTCTCTAGAATCGTCCAGAAAATGCCTGAGAAAAACACGCACAGCCTTTTATAGGTAGTCGAGCGCTCGAGCAGTGATCGAGCGCCACCCGGGTGCATTGCATAGCCAACGTCGCGCCTCGAGTGCCATGTGGGCGTTCGGCGAGTGCACCATTCTGTGTTTTGCGCCCTGGTTGCGCTCAGCGCAACTCGAGCGTGGGTCAGGTCTGCATTGAGCTTGCAGCAAGCCTACTTCGTATTTTCGCCGTCCGAGACCTGTTTTGACCCTTCCAATCCAATATTTCTCATTCTTGAACTCTAATTTTGATTATATAACCTTAATAGGCCATGATTATCACAATTTAAAGCCCGAAATCATATCTACAAATTAATGTTTCTCGGTTTACATCTTTGGTCCCCGGTTTAGTCGATTTCGAATCTTTAGGCTTTTCAAACAGATTCCCCCGTACTCTTTGGCATCAATTCATCTATTTTAACCTAATTACCTTCCAATTATCATATTTTGAAAGTCCGAAACCTCACGACCCATTTTAACCTCATCTTGGAAGTTGATACCTTACAGGGCCCAACTTCATCTTTCTACTTCCGAACTCAATTATCTCACATCCTATACCTAATCTTTAATCATTATTAATTCAATTACACCCTAATTATCATATTTTGAAACTCAAGTCATCGCACTTTTATAGAGGAAAAGCCTCCAAAGATTAAGGGAGATCAGGTAAGGTAAAGGCAATATCTGACTTTTAATTAAGTGAATAGTAGGCTTGTAATTGAATCGAGATTGTCAATTAGAGTAAGATTGATTTGGGATCTTTGCAACTGCCCTAACTTCTCAATATGCTAATTGGTTTCTTACGATTGTATTGGAGCCAAATTCTCTACTTACTTTCTCTCATCTCCTTAATCTTTGCTATATTCCATTTTTAAAGAAAATGTTACATCCCAAAATCAAATTTATTATTTTATTAACTCTTCATTAACTTAAATCAAAATTTAATCCTTAATTATTTAAAATTTTAATTATTTATTCCATCAACTATAATCCAAAATAGATATCAGATGAAAACATCAAAATCAAATACTATTAAATAACCTAAAATATTATAATATTCAAACTACATGATCTAAATGCCATACTTATAAGTAACTCTAAAACTAATAATAACCTAATATACAATCAAATATAGAAAAAAGTACCTTACTAATATTAAAATATTGAAACTAACTTCCAAATATTCTAAAATCAAACATAAACATTGACTTCATTGCATCATCATTGACTAAATAAAATAATAATCAAAATAACTAAAAGTTAAAATATTAATATTCTAAATAATTAATTGATAACAAAATATTAAATTGCTTATAGCCCCTTAAGTTAACATTCAAATAGGAAATCTCTCGATCTAAAACTTCTACAAAGTAATTTGAGCTTAATAATTTGAACGGGTGAGCAAAACGAAAATAAAAGTGAACTAATTATTCATTAAAGTGTATGTAATATTATATGTGGATATATATATATATATATATATCAAAGGAATATGTTGAAATATGAAATGATTAAAACCTAAAAAAAACCAATAATACTATTTGATAACTTTATTATGCGTAATCTCAAAACTAAGGTTCAATTTATAATGAATTGTACAAATATATAATCGTAGTCAAATCAATAAATGATATGCCAAATATGCCAAACTAAACAAATATATAAAATATGCTAAAATTATACTTAAATTATAGGAAACTAAGGATCAGTGATGACATCACCAACAATAGAGTAAATATCGTAGCATCGGTTATAATTGTTTTCACATAATCAAAATTACACACTACTATTCAAAATCTATACGTGTATTGTCATGCATAAAATCCTTTAGATGGGATCGAATGTCGCTTTCAACTCGAGGATGATAGGTTCTATTTTTAATTTTTACTATAATATATTAGGATATGTCATAATATATTTTATTAATTCTTTATAATAGTCCGTACATAATTGAATTTAAAAACACTACTCAAATGCAGACATATTCTTAGATTTTCTCTTTCTACACTTATTATTAAATATATGTAGAGTTTATATCTTATTTCCTTCAAATATATGGCATTTAGGTCATTATAAATTTTTTAGAAATTTTTGTATGCATTTTTAGAACATGTAAGAAGTATAAAGTATAATTTATAAATATAGAAAAGTAGCTATTATAGAAACTTTGAAGAAGTTATCTGGTTCTGTATAATTTATCAATTTTTCATAAAATGAAAGCATGCAAAACTGAATGAGTAAAAATTATTAACATATAGTATAATTTATGTAGAAATTTAGAGCATGTATAAACATACATATGAATATTAAAAATACAAAAGAGTAGTAAACAATATTTAAGAACATATAATTATATTATTGTAAAAATTCAGCTTCTAATTATGATATGTACAAATTTTAAAAAATATATTTTATAAAGCTTTTATTAAATTGAAATGGGATTATATGCATATCTCAAATGTGGACGTGCATCCTTCTACACACATTACATGTGGCCATTTTGTTTAATACACGCTCATGTGTAGCTTGGGTGCTATTAGGTCTTGGACTTGATTCCTTGATTTTTTTTAAATTTTGAATGTATATTTATTTTTCAAGTTAACCCAAAATTATATTGATAATATCATAATTCATAAATAAAATTTAAGGTATTACATATACTAAGTAGTGCGTAGGATTCAGATTAAATAGTTTGATAAATAGATCTAAATTTAATCGAATCAAACTCTCACTTTTTGGTACATATCATTGGCACTGTCTATAAAAAAAATAGTTAAACAATTTACTTTTATTTAAATGAAATTACACCCATGAAGATCTATTAAGCGATAATCTTCCACAAACAGGTCATTATAGTGAATACAAGAGCACATGAATAGTCTAACCAATTGTTGAATGATGTTTTCTCTCATGGCATCCTCCCTGAATAAGGACATAATATCTCACTGTACCTTAAAGTGTCACACTTGGTCAAATATTTCCAACAAGATTTGATCATAATATGGACATGGAGTCACCTATAGATTCAAAAAAACTAAACGTAGGCCCAAAGAAACTAAATGATATGCTGAGAAAGGATAGGGTATATTAGTTCCTATTGGAATTGAATACAAAGAAAAGTAGGCCTTCACTCAGATATCTAGAGAGGAGAGTTGTATGAAATTGATGAATGTAAACTCTAATATAATTGTAGGCATATATATATATATATATATATATGACATACCTTATTTTCAATAGAAATTTCGACAGAATTTTGATTTTAATACGGACGTCGGTCTAATACAAAACCTATAAACACCCTGTATAGCACAACATACAAATCTACAATACATAATACAGGATCCAAAAGCCACAAAACCTCACATGGCACCAACATCATAACTCCGATATGACGCTGGTTCATAACATATGCCACTAGGTATCTAAACTAACTAAAATGATATGCAAAAGTATATACATTTATCAATACAGTGAAAACTATACTATGGGTATATCATCATCATCATCATATGCATACAACCATATATAATATCCATTAGAATACAAATTATCCCATCTCATAAGGCTTAGGGCTACAACTAAGTCCATAAGTCATCTTCTATGCCGTCGAGCCTAACCGACTCAATCCTCTATCCTACCTCATCGGTCATAACTCATACTTATCTGGAGGGAGAAAAATAGTAAGGATGAGCTAAAAGCTTAGCAAGACACATGTATAAATCAAAAGACATGCAAATTTCTATATTCAAAACATAATAAAGCATATATGAAGGAATAGGGATACATATGATACTATAAATCATGATTTAGAAAAGAATGCTTTCATGATTCGTTCCAAGACTTCTTTAGTTCTTTTCCTTTATCATTTCTTAATTATCAAATCATACCGAAAATTTATTTCTTTTTAGGATTAGGGGTCAGTAGGCCTTACTGACAAAAACACGATCGGTCGTAACTTGGATTGTGTGTGCTTCTACACAATCAAATGCTATCTCCTCCTATTTAAAATCTAGAGGCAGGCCGTCTACATATAATTCTTATAGACGGGGCCAATAGCTGCAAGTGGCACTAAAAATAGACAACGACCTTCTATTATAATGTACTAAGACAAGTCAAGGAATATCACCTGCTATAAAATATAGCCTGGATAATTTTTAAGTTTTCACTATAATATTTATGGCATGTCAAAGTATACTATTTGTTGAACGATACTTGATCTAAGTTCTTAGTTTCTTATTTCTTTGGGGAATCTTACTCTTAAGGACAAAATTTGTCGTTCAGAAGAACAATTCAATCAGTTCATCGTTCTGAAAAATGGTTCAATCAGTTTGTCGCTTAATTACAAAATATCCCTTCTTGGTTCTTCCATAAAACTTATTCAGATTCATATTTTCATATTTTTTGGGAGTTTAAATCCTTATGTGTTCATAGTTTCATACATGATTTCCATTTGGAGCTTAAAAGAACTTAGGAAATCCTTTCCACCTCATGTCAAATAGAATTCTTAAAGCTTCCAATCGATAATTCTTTCATAAAAGGTTAATGATATGATTTTATGAACCTTTCAAATCAATATATTCATGATACATGCATAAATTAGTATGAAGCTTGGAACATATAGAAAATTCTCATCATAATGAGCCAAACATATCTTTAGAGCTTCCGGATGACAATTCCTTCATAATTGCATGCATCATAATTTTCGGTGCATATACAATATGACATATTTAACGTAAATACGATTAAACATCATTGTTCATATCCGATAATATTTTTAAAATACATAAAATCATCATATATAATTCTGTGGGTATAAATACCAAACATACGGGATGCCTGCGTCCATAAAACAAGAATTACGAATTTTCAAAGCCCAATTATGCATAATTTATGTTTAATTCAGGTAAAATCCAAAGGGGGCGCGGATTAAGGTTCTGGTGAACATAATACCTATGGGTAACAATATTCTAAAGCCAATTTATGTATAAATCCCAATTTAATCGGTGAAATCATCCGGGGCGCAGGGTTAGGATTTCATATTCGAAAATCGGTCAAAACTACAAAATTGAGCATGAAATTCATATGTGTGCATGTTCAAGTCATGGGTTTCTATCATCTAAGACCAAATCATGCATAAAAATCAAAAATAATAGGTGAAATCGGTCCGTGCATGGGTTAGGGTTTACGGGTGCGAAAAACCACCCAAATATCACAAATCAAACATGAAATTAATATATTTTCACACTTAGGTCATGTATGAGTAATACAAAATATAAATTTATTTGGGTATTGGAATGAAAATATCCAAACAAAACGAATAGAAGTGTAAGAAAATGAAAGAGGAGAGTATGGGTGCACTTGCTTTAACCCAATTTATCACTTTTCTAACTGGCTCCAAGTCGGATATGAACCCCGGGACCTCGATTCCTCCATTCTCTCTCTTCTCCCTCGGTCTCTCTCTCTCCTTCCTCATGGAAAGCCCAAAAAATGCCCGAAAAACCCTCGCAGGCTTTAGATTGTGGGCTGGTGCTCAGTGCAACCCGACGCGCTTTAGGCGCACCGCCGCTAGATCAGGTGGTCGAGCACATGTTGAGCATGCTTCAGGCACCCCTCTGCTAGAATCCATGCTTGATAGGGGGCTCGAGCCTACGTCGGGTGCAGGTCAGGTATGGGGCCGGCCTGCAAGGAACCAACTTCACGCACACGTCGTTCGGGACCCATTTTGATTCTTCTAACCCAATATTTTACATCCTTGGATCATAATTTTGATTATATTAGCTTAATGAGTCACGATTATCATAATTTAAAACTCAAATCTTATTTATAGCTTGACTTTTCAAGGTTAACAACGCTGGTTCCTGATTTTGCCAATTCTGAGTCTTTGGGCTTTTCAATCCAATTTCTCCTATATCCTTTGACATTGATTCATTTATATTAATTTAATTACCTGCAATGACGATGTTTGGTAACCGATATATTACGGTTCATTGGTAACCGATAAATTTTATCCTCAAAATTTAATGAATCCAAAAGTTTAACAATTGGAGATAATCCTTTCAGAATTCCTTGTTCACGATCGTATGCTACCTTCTTGATCAATGACTTATTTTTGAAGGCCTTAACCAAATTAATCATCCAAAACTCCAATATCTTAGGTTAGAATCTTATCATCAGACAAAATTTCTAATCTCCCACAAGGCTTAATTCGATCACACATTGATTTCTTCAGCCATTGATACAGGGGAGATTTCATGACAATCTACAAAATCTGAAGATAACCCAAATAATATTGGCTATTTCTCTGACTTAATTCAATACCTCGAATGACCAATGAACTTTTACTTTAATTCATCTTAAACCTCGAAAATAATGAATTCCATGGAACTTAAATCTTATTTTAAAATCCTTGGGATATAGGCCCACATGCTATCGCTGCGCACCACTTTGATTGATCATTTACTTGTACAATAATATCAACCGCAATTCCTATCCATTGATTTATTGGACACCTAGGTTACACAGCAGCTAGAGATCTAATGAATTCTCAAAGATATCAATATACCCAAGGCAAAACCCATGATCTTCAGATTACATCCAGCATAGAAAACATGATCGAAGCAATTACCCTAATAATTTTGATGTAACCTCGAGTTACCACTAAAACCTCGAACTTGAATATTTAGCAACTTATCATCGTGTTGGTGTACCGACAAACCAATTTGCCTGTTGTTCCCCTTTCATAATTCTTATGGAGTATCAAAAATATCTTAAATCTAAGGACTCCCACTTGCTAATTCCAAACCATGGGTGGAGTAACTCTAATCATGGACTTCTGCCCTACTTAATCCAAATACATCTACCACATACGATGCGAAAAAATCATAATACTAGATCCTCCTCAAAAGCATCACATTCTATTATAATCCATTGAATCCATCGGGGATCAATCTAATCAGCATAATCGATAATTTACCATTCATTCTTCAAAAACTATCTTCATGTATCTCATCCCTACAAATACTAACCGCTTCTAAGCCAAATGCGCCGTGGACATTGCAAAACCATGTAGAATACTTCCGTGACAACAATTAGCCTCTCCCAAATGAACTGTCGCTCCAATCACTATGAGACCACATTCATGCTATCGAAGAAACCATATATCCGACATAACATTTTCTTAATCAAACTTACATCCCTTTCTTACTAGAGCATGCAGCTAACAGCCATCATAATCCATGATACCGTCCACAAACAGAGTTTATATATCTCCATGATCCTGTGAATTTCTTGATGAGGCCTTCACAAAATTGACCTAAATGTAGTCGAAAGATCCTCTCTATTAAATTCACTGGATTATCAACGAACCTTTAAACCCAAACGGTGTTATCGGAATTGTAATAGTTAAATGCTTATCCCAAATGTTGCCACGGGCACAATTCTCAATTATCCACAATCAACAATACTATGGATATAGATTGATCTTAGAAATTATCAAACCCCTGCAATAGATCAAATAAAACACCAAATTATTTACAGTGCCCACTTATCAAATCATTAATCATTTGGATAACCTAAACTTTTAAAAATCCATGAATAAACTATAAGGTACCAGACTTCAAAATATAATAAATTCTAGTAACTAAGTTAACATAATTAATATAATTAAGTTTGGGCTAAGTAAAATTGAGAAAATTAAAAAATTACTCTTTATGCAGCAAACTATAGAGTTGGGCTCGCCGTGGGGTCGAGCGTAATAGGAGGGACAAATTCCAGCAAGGCTAGGCTAGTTGTTGGCTCGAGCCCAAAGGCAAGGCACCAAAACAGATTCATCGGTGCACGTTGCGCGATCAAGTGCCGCCTCGCTGAATAAAACGCCGCGTGCGATTTTTCTTCATCATTTTTGTGCTTTCCAGAAGAAAATAAGAGAGAGGGAGAGGGAAGAGGAAGAGAGATACGAGAAGATGGAGGCCTGCGAGTTTGATTCCGTCCGAGAGCAAGTTAGAAGTGTGATAGATCATGTCGAGGCAAGTATACTCATACCCCCCTCTTTCATTTTCTTACACTTTTGCTTTATTTTTTTCGGGTATCCTCATTTTGATAGCCGATTAAATTTATATTTTATACTTCTCATAATCTAAGCATGCATCTATGATTATTTGGAGTCCAAATTTGTAGTTTAGGCACGGTTTCGGACATCGGAAACACTAACCCTCATGCTGAGCATGAAATCCCATAGAAAGTTTGGGACTTTTGTTTAATTTGGGACTAGAATTTAACTATGCATAACTTGGGTAAGTTAATTTATTGGT
This sequence comes from Nepenthes gracilis, assembly GCA_033239525.1. Taxonomy (NCBI): domain Eukaryota; kingdom Viridiplantae; phylum Streptophyta; class Magnoliopsida; order Caryophyllales; family Nepenthaceae; genus Nepenthes; species Nepenthes gracilis. The sequence continues at coordinate 2,564,096 of BSYO01000037.1, forward strand.
TGGGTATCCGAATTTGTGGTTATATAAGGAAATTCATACGTAAAGCCCTAAACCCGTGTCCAGACACCGTTTAAACTTTGATTTGGAGTTAAATGTATAAATTGACTTGAGATTATAGTTATCTATGCCTTGGGTTCAATAAATTATCTGTTGGATGTCCAAAATTCTGAGAATTAATCGATATGTGTATCGGTGCACCATTCATGTGCACTGTTCACGGGTATTGTTCACTCGAGAATTTTAGACAATATTTTGTATAATTTTTTCATGTTTAAATGCTGATCAAATGATATGTATATTTGTATAAATTTAATTGAATAATCTGAAAGCTTTGATATATGCGTTTGTGAAAGAAATCCGCGTCCAAAAGCTCTCAAAGTCAATCTACTCTTCGACGGTAAGAATTCTAAATCTTTTATGTGCATATGATGCCCGTATGTAAGTCAAGTCATGTGGAGACTTAAATTAGCAAGTAATATAATAAGCATATGAATAATTGGAGGGAAGTTCCACATTTGGGATTCTGATAGATTTGATTTTCAAGACAGAGATATCTGAGAGATAAACTATATATGTGAAATAAGTTTGGTGGATCCTCCTTCAAAAGAATAAGTAACCAAAAAATTCGGACTCGTATTCATATTTTGATGGATAATGTCCCCAGGGATGTCACTAGTGTGACAGTGGAGATTTAAGGATTTGTCCTAGTCGCATGTTATCATGGGTGATACCATGGACATACCTTAGAACGTTACGGTGGTAATCAAGGATAACTCTGTCCATGGAGTGATACGTGATTCACCTCTCATAGAGGCGTTAAATTGGGAGGAAACTTTTGAACTTTGGAATATATGAGATTGTGAAAAAAGCCACAACTTTTAAACTTTGACCTTAGATTGTGTGGAGTGAATACAATCTATCATCGATTATTCACCCCTTTGGTTGGTAAGGTCTATTAGCCTAGGTCCGCAAAGATGAATATGTATGCTTAATTTGTATCTTAAAGGAAATAAGAACAAAAGAAAGAAGCAAATTGCAACAAAGCATGCTTAATCAAGTTCTGTTTATGCACTCCTTTCCTGTTTACATGTATCTCTTCTGCTATATTCGGTTGTCATTAATTATCGCTTTGATTTGATGTACTGGTTGAGCTGTTAGCTCACTCATGCCTTTCTTCCTTCCAGATGAGAGTTATAAGTTGACGCCCAATTAGTTAGAGCAAGGTGGGAGATAAGCTAAAGAGATCGGTTAGACTCTGAGGATATGTAGTTTTGTATGTGTTTGATGTAATGGAAGGGAAATAGTTAAGTTAGATTTATATTGTATAATGAAATTTGGCATGACATGTTATGTATTATTATAGATTTTGTTATACTTCTATAGGTGGTTGATGTATCTAGTTTTGATTCTGCTATTGCTTAATTTTGGACTTATTTAGGCCCATATGGCATTTCTATTTAGATCCATTATGATAGTTGTAAATACTATGTTGGAATCATGAATGATATGGTATTTGTTGTTCCTGTGCTTGTGTTGTGGTTAAAAATATTAAAGTTGGGATATTTATATGTTTATTAAATAGGTTGTATATTTTGGTTTTAGTTCAGTTTTATAGGAAACTCTGTCAAAATTTCTACAGATTTTATATTTTAATCGTTTGGGACATTTGTATTTGATTAAGTTAGAGTGATTAATGGAAGGTCCTTTAAGGATAAAAATCCGTTCCATTACGGTTGGTATCAGAGAAAGAGATGTCTTAACTTTTGATCTGGTTCTCATGCGGAAGTTTAGGATTGATTAAGATTGAGTAAAAAAGTAAACGAAGGCGTAGGAAGATATGTCGAATTGGGAAGTCTTGGGTATTCCGGTATATAAAGTTAGATGAAAATCCCGTTGGAAATTTAGTGTCTAAGTTAATTGATATTGATTTCAGGTCTATACTAATCAGTTTGGGTTTAAGGTTCAGGTTGAGCTACTTTAAACTGAGACAAGATAAGAATAGATAGGATTAAATAGAATGTTTAGGTTTTAGCCCTAAGATTTACATGACGAATGTATTGATTAATTTTAACCCCTCAGTCTAATCTAATTATCTGACGTTAATTAATATTGTGATGATTGTGGTAATAGGAAATAGCATGGCTACTAGACGAGGGCCTTCCTTGGAGTGTTGGTCGATCGTGGGGATAGGAGAAGAGATAGTTTGAAGACACTTTAAGGATTTGAATTTTATTAATGCCAAGTTAGAGTTTGAAAATGATAAGTACCTAATTGAGGACCAAGTAGGCGATTTTAGTTCAAGGTTTCAGTGACCAACTCTGGATTAAGGCCTCCAGGTTATTAATTTGCTCAAAAGGAGTTGTTTAAATGTGATAACCAAGCAAAATGAATAAAGTAAAAATGATCACTTGAGGTTAAGAGATGCTGAGGACTTAAATGGTGTTGTGGTAATCTAATATTTGGAAGAAAATAAGTTGGTGTTGTCTCATAACAGATAAAATGTAAAGTTGATTTCGATGGTTGATATGAAAAGGGGTCTCAAGGATAGAGAAATATTGTAGGACCTGTTGTTGATGCATTATGAATGAATATTTCATTTTGAAGGGATTTTGGGAGCATCTTTTATTTAGGGTTAATTTAATCACATGATTTAAGATTTGCCTATGTTTCCTTGGATCGAATAGAAAAGAAATCGGTGCCTGGGATCGAGGTTTCGCGATGATAGCATAAGTATTGAGGTAATGTCTATCGTGGTGGAAAGCAACATCCTCGAATCCTCAATATCTCAATACATGCATTGTTTGGGACTTTGAATTTATATTTTGTTTCTTAAGATGATTCTTCTTTGGAAGACCATTGATTTTATATGAGTTGCATGGAGGTTTGTAATATTCTTGGGTCTGTCAATATTTCATCAAACTGATATGACCATAGTGTGATGTCAACCCTTGACACGGTATTTCGGGATATTCCTAAAAAAAAAAGTTTTAGTTGATTATTGTTAATCAATAGTTTGAGGATGTATTAGGGTCAACTCTGATATTTGAGAACTTTATGTAACAACGAAAAAATATAAATTTAATGTTATTAAGAATTTCTCCAAGACTTTTGGGGGAAGTATTATAAGTCCTGAAAGCGCCATTTGAGATTCGTAAGTTTGTTGACGTTTTGTAAATTAGTTTGATGATGATTTCATTAAGAAAATTTTAGGAGCCTAAAGCGAGATTCGTTTTGTTTGAGGACAGTACCTTGAGTTAGAAAAAAAAAGTAGTTGTGTGCCCAATTAGGGCAATGAGTAAATTTGGTTATGAAAATGTTAGATTGGGCATGTAATTCTCCAAGGGGTCGAAGGTGGTCTTGTAGGCATTGAATGTGGCCTCCTTTGGAAGAAACGATTGGTGTTGTAAAGGGTACATGGTCTTCTTGGATTTAGCAAACAATTTGACATGTATTTCCCAAGGATAGTAAAGTCGAGAGACATTTGGTCTAGGGACAATTAGTATTCATAAGGATGTGATAGGTAAAGAAAACCTTTGAGAAAATCAAGGGTAAACTGTGGATCGTTTTGATTAGAATGACCCTTGATGGGTCTCATACGTTACGGTAGGATGTAATATCCTTTAGGAAGGATAGAATTATATTAATCTCACACTGCAATAGGGTCCTTCCCCATTATAAGTGGGGCAGGAGCTTACAAATGAAATTATTTTGCTCATAATTAGAATTAACCGATGAGGTTCTTACTTGAGAAAATTGTAGGCGTTGTAAGGAAATATGACATGTAATGAGACATTTTTAGAAAACTTTAGGACTATGTTTTCTATATCTTGGGGATGGTTGTTTTTGGAGTAAGTGAAGGCCGAGTCCATATTTAGCGTTACTCCACCATAGGTTGAAGAAAGTAATTGAAGTTTCCATTCGAAGGAATTGTGAGCATTACCTTCGGAGATAGTTTTAGTCAATACTTTTAAGAAAAAAATAGTTGCACCACTAAGGAAAGATGATCACGTGATATTGTGGATGGATAAACCTGCCTAAGACCTCAAGGATGAACCTCGATATCTTTAAGAGCAATGGACCTTTGTTCTGGCAAATAATGTTAGTGAATAGTATTGGGGTAATAAGAAGTTGTATTCTTAAATTAGGAAATAGAATCATATTCAAAGTATTGGAGTTATAAAATTTTGAAATAAGAAGTGCTTATGATTGTGTTTCAGGACAATTAGAACAACCCACTCATTGTGTGGATTATAGAAGACATGTTCGGATTTAATTAGTAGGCCCATCGATATGCCAGTGAGATCTTGAGGTTGCTAGTATTTGGGTTTGAGATTTGTGAAAATTGTCTTCATAATATGGCTATCTTAGAATTTGTTTTGATTATGGTCACCGTATAACCTAGGTGCCCTATATTAGCTAATGGACATAAGTTGAAGAAGATTTGGGATTCGCAATATAAATGAAAATGTGTAGGCTCACAACTTCTACAGGTCTCAAGATGTGATTGAAGAGACTGGGAGTGAATGGCCAAGTAATTCAAGGAAATGTAGCTATTGTTAATTTGCTGATCATCGCCTATTCTTGTCAATGTAAATTTTATATATTAGGAAAATGCCAGTTTAAGAACATACCAACGAAATAATGAGAATGTAAGGTATTCTGCCTTAGAGGCTTAATTGTGATTTGAGGTTTATGTCAAAATCTTGATCAAATTCGATCAGAGAATTTTGGGTGTTAGATGAAATCAGATATGGTGGTGAAATTGTAACCATATGATTTATCCAAATAATTAATCAGAGCTGCGCAATAATAGTGTGGTGAACCCACATACTCTAAGGTTTTATTTGATGTTCGAAAGAAATACTTATTTTTTAGGTTTAGCATAAATGGAGGTAAGTAATCATTAACCCGTTTGAGGTTTTGAACTAGGTTGGAAAGGTAATTCATAAAATGGGTTGCTTTCAGACTTGATGAATTTAGATCTTGATAGAACATATCGGGTAGTAAGAGTTAGGACAATTTGAATACTTGAGGTTCCCTAGAATAATCATTTAATTGAGAAAATGACTTGGAAACATTTGAGAAAAAAAATCTTGGAGATCGTTAAATTTTGAGGGCGAAATTTCTATAAGCGGGGGAGAATTGTAAGGTACCGGTCTCCAAAACATTGTAAATTCTAGTAATTAAGTTAACATAATTACTATAATTAAGTTTGGGTTAAGTGAAATTGAGAAAATAGAAAAATTAGCCTTAGTGTAGCAAATTGTAGAGTTGGGATCGCCGTGGGCTCGAGCCCAACAGGTGGCACAAATTCCAACAAGGCCAGGCTCGCTATTAGCTCGAGTCCAAAGGTAGGCGCCAAAAATAGATTCATTGGTGCTCGCTGCGAGCTTGAGTGGTGGCTCGCTGAATAAAACACCGCGCGTAATTTTTCTTTGCCAACTTTCTACTTTCTAGAAGAAAATAAGAGAGAGGGAGAAGGAAGAGGAAGAGAGAGAAGGGGAGATGGAGGCCCGCGAGTCTGATTCTGTTTGAGAGCCAGTTAGAAGTGTGATAGATCGGGTCGAGACAAGTACACTCATACCTTCCTCTTTCATTTTCCTGTACTTTTGCTTTATTTTCTTTGAGTATCCTCGTTTTAATACCCGATTAAATTTATATTTTACGCTTCTCATAATCTGAGCATGCATCTATGATTATTTGGAGTCTAAATTTATAGGTTAGGCACAGTTTTTGACATTTAAAACCCTAACCCTCGCATTGAGCATGAAATCCCACAAAAATTTTGGGGCTTTTGATTAATTTGAGATTAGAATTTGATTATGTATGACTTGAGTAAGTTAATTTATTGGTTGGGTATCTGAATTTGTGGTTATGTAAGGAAATTCGTTCGCGAAGTCCTTAACCTGTGCTTGGACACTGTTTGAGCTTCGATTTGGAGTTAAATGTATAAATTGACTTGGGATTATAGTTACCCATGTCTTGGGTTCGATAAATTACCCGTTTGATGTCTGAAATTTTGAGAATTAATCGATATATCTATCGGTGCATTGTTCATATGTACTGTTCACTGGTATTGTTCACTTGAGAACTTTTGTGACGGCCCGGCCTTATTTCACTTCATAAAGCCGCCGTCAGCCCATAATTCTTGCCTTAAAATAAAATAATAAATGGACATAAAATTTTTCTTATCACTCATACACAGGATCTCGTGAGGCCGGACTATATAAAGCTAACCCACCGGTTTGATTTCAAACTTGTCCGACCAACTCTAATGTTTGCCGGACCTAATTGCCTTGAGATGCTTACTAAAAATTATAACTTTTATTCATAACACTGAAACATGCTAACATTGATAAGTTAAAAACAGCAGAACAGTTTTACAAGTCTCCACAAAATATCAGAGAAATTAAACAAGCTCTTCATTTAGTCAGCTCCAGTCAACGGGACTACTTGGCTACACCATGAGATTCTACTCAACTTCGTCCTCCATGAGCCTTTCATCATCTGAAAACAACAAGAGTGAGCACAAAGGCCAACAAGGTACTCACATGCAGAAAATAGAAATTATATATATATATAAGCGGATAAAACAGAAATTCAAAATCATTATGTCTTTAGTTCGGAAGTTCCTTTTCTTATTGTCGTCTTAATAAGATCATTGAAAATTCTTATCATCTTTAGGGATCTTTAGGGACCGGACGGGAGATGACAACATCGAGAACAGGTTGTGTGTAACCCCATAACCTTAGGCCGTATCCCCTCATTATACTCCCCGGGGCGGAAGGTGATGCCTTTAACCCGGCATACGAGGCTGTAGTTCATAGTTCTTATGCCACCAGAAAGTCCCCTCCCATGGCTCAGGAGGCAATCCTCGAGTGTCACTCCAATATCCTTCATCCATCTTTAACAGCGAGTATAAGGGAGACTCGGTTCATGGTTCATATCTTTTCATGGCCATTCATCATAGTTCGGAAGTCGGAAGTTATAGAGTTCCACTTGCTGCCCGTATTACATGCATTTTCCATGTTCATTAAAAATAGGCCGGAGTTCCTTTTCATGCAGAGGGCCGGAGTTCTTAAAGCCGACGTTCTTTTATCAAGCCGGAGTTCTTTGCAAAAGCCGAAGTTCTTTTGTTAAAGGCCGGAGTTCATTTTCAAACAAAAGGACGGAGTGCTTCTTTAAAGACGTTAAGGCCGAAGTTCTTTCTTAAAAGGATGGAGTACTTTTTCTTAAATAGACGGAGTGATTTTTCATCAAAATCCGGAGCTCTTTTTCTAAAGAGGACGGAGTACCTTTTTTTCTTTAATCATCTTAAAGCCGAAGTCATTTTCTTAAAAAACGGAGTTCGAAAACTGGAGCTCTTGGCGGCATACTTTGCTCAAAGGGCGGAGTTCTTCTTCAAAGGCGGAGTTCTTTCTCCAAAAGGGCGGAGCTCTAAAACGGGAGTGATTCTTTCTTTGAAATCTGGAGCTCTAAAACCGGAGTGTTTTCTTTCTTTAAAATCCGGAGTGATTCTTTCTTTAAAGTCCGGAGCTCTAAAACCGGAGTGACTTTTCTTTTAAATCCAGTGTGCTAAAACCGGAGTAACTTTTCTTTAAAATCCGGAGTGTTAAAAACCGGAGTGACTTTTCTTTAAATCTGAGTTCTTTTTCTTTTAAAAGCCAAAGCTCTAAAAGTCGGAGTTCCATTTCTTTTAACATCCGACGCTCTAAAATCCGGAGTTCTTTTTCTTTTACCAACCTAAGCTCTAAAAGCCGGAGTTCTGTTTCTTTTAAAATTGGACGCTCTAAAATCCTAAGTTCTTTTTCTTTTAAAAACCGAAGCTCTAAAAGCCGGAGTTCTGTTTCTTTAAAAATTCGACGCCCTAAAATCCGGAGTTCTTTTTCTTTTAAAAGCCGAATCTCTAAATGCCGGAGTTCTGTTTCTTTAAAAATTCTACGCCCTAAAATCCAGAGTTCTTTTTCTCCAAAAGGAACGGAGTTCTTTTTCCAAAAGGGACGGAGTAACTTTCTAAAAATGTCGGAGCTCTTTTTCTTAAAACCAGAGATCTTTTCAACAGAAACAGGAGTTCATTTACAGAAGTTCTCATTCCATCTTAAGGCCGAAGTTCTTTATCTTAAAAATGCATTTATCGAAGTTCATAACAATTGACAAATAATCATGTTTCCAAGAAGAACAAGACCGAACATCATGAATAACGGGACTTCTTTTTAAACATGTGATTACGAACGATTCTTCCTTAATTCAAACAACAGAACAAACATCGTACGTACAGAAACATAAGTGGATCAAAATATCAGATAAAGGAACAGAATAAACATTCATACATTCTAAAACATACTTTCATAAAAATATCAGTTTACTCGTATTGCAAACATGTATAATAATCATGAACTTTAAAAATAGGGTGAGTACTCTTGCCTGAATTTCTTTGTTTCGCCTTGAACTTTTGGTCAAGCCCTATCGAGTGCCCCTTTCTTTTCCCGCTCTCTAAGGTCTTATTTGTAAGCCCCAGGGTTTGGCAGCATTCGGGGGAAATTCATAGGGTTTCCAATTTTAAAGTTTCCTTATTATTTATTATTTTCTTATACTCGGTTTCCTTATTTCAAAATTTTCTTACTGGTTATTTCTCTTTGCTCAATTTCCTTATTATAAGGATTTTCTTATTAATTGTTATTTCAACGTATTCGGTTTCCTTATTTATGCATTCCGGTCAACTAACTGGCGTTGACCGGATCAACAACTTCTACTTCACAAATACACTCCGGCCCTCAAGGCTACTTCGGCCTTACCTGGCCGGACTTGATCAAGGAAATCCGAATTTCTTTTCAAGGGATATTTCGGACTCCTTTTTCAAGAGAATTCGGACTGGATTATCGTAGAAATCCGGAGTGGGTTTTCATTAAATAAGGGCCGAAGTTGATTTCATCTTAAGGCCGATTTACTTTCCTATTGCATTTTTCGGTCAACTGGCGTTGACCGAACTTGATAATCGGGGTTTTCTATGCTTTTAAAGTCTGGGTCGTTACAACTTTGGATGATATTTTTTGTAATTTTTTCATGTCTAAATGCTGATCAAATAATATATATATATTTGTATAAGTCCATTCAAATAATCTAGAAGTTTTGACATATGCATTTGTGAAAGAAATCTATGTTTGAATGCTCCCAAAGTCAATCTACTTTTCGACGGTAAGAATTCTAAATATTCTATGTGCATATGATGTCTGTATGTAAGTCAAGTCATGCAAAGATTTAAATCAGCAAGCAAGAAAATAAGCATATGAATAATTAGAGGGAAGTCCCACATTTGAGATTCTGACAGATTTAATCTCCAAGATGGAGATATCTGAGAGATAAACTATATATGTGAAATAAGTTTGGTGGATCCTCATTCAAAAGAATAAATAACCATGAAATTAGGACTCAGATTCATGTTTTGATGGGTAATGCCCCCAGGCATGTCACTAGTGTGACAGTGGAGACTGAAGGATTTGTCCTGACCGTATGTTATCACGGGTGATACTATGGACATGCCTTAGGACGTTATGGTGGTAACCGAGACTAACTTTGTCCATGGAGTGATATGTGGTCTGCCTCTCCTCGGGGCATTAAATTGGGAGGAAACTTTTTAACTTGGAAACATATGAGATTGTGGGGAAAGTCACAACTTTTGAACTTTGGCCTTAGATTGTGTGGAGTGAACTCAATCTATCATTGATTATTCACCTTTTTGGCTAGTAGGGTCTATTAACTCAGGTCCACAAAGATGAATATGTATGATTAATCTGTATCTTAAAGGAAATAAGAACAAAAGAAAGAAGCAAATTGTAACCAAGCATGCCTAATCAAGTTCTGTTTATGCACTCCTTTCCTGTTTACATGTATCTCTTCTGCTATATTCTGTTGTCATTAATGATTACTTTGATTTGATATACTTGCTGAGTTATTAGTTTACTCTTTCCTTTCTTCTTTCCGGATGAGAGTTACGAGCTGGCGTTCGATTAGTTAGAGTAAGGTGGGAGATAAGCCAAAGAGATCGACTTGACTCCAAAGACTTGTAGTTTTGTATATGTTTGATATAATATAATGGAAATAATTAAGTTAAATTTATATTGTATAATGGAATGTGGCATCATATGTTATGTATTATTATAGATTTTGTTATGCTTCCGTAGGTGGTTGATGTATCTAGTTTTACTTCTGCTATTGCTTGATTTTGGACTTGTTTAGATCTAGATGGATCTCTATTTACATCCATTGTGGTAGTTATAAATACTGTGTTGGAATCATGGATGATATGGTATTTGTTGATCTTATGTATGTATTGTGGTTAAAGATATTAAAGTTGGGATATTTATATGTTTATTAAATTGGCTGTATATTTTGGTTTTAGTCTAATTGTAGAGTGAACTCTGCCAAATTTTTTACAGATTTTATCTATTAATCGTTTGGGGCATTTATATTAGATTAAGTAAGAACGATTAACGGAAGGTCCTTTAAGGATAAGGATCCGTTCCGTTACATAACCTCATCGGTTCATCTTACCTACCTCAAAGGTTCTAGAGCATTCTACGGCGGCACTTAATTTCCTTGGTTTTGCATGGAATCCTTAAGGATCAGTGCAGATTTGATACAACCACGAATTACCGATCAAATGATCAATTTTCTAATCTTCCTTCCAAAAACATCCTCAAATATTCACATGACCAAAAGTCCTTAGCGACGACAAAATGACCTCCAGATGTGGCCTCATACACTAATTGGACTTGGTGCAAATCTTCATTAAACTATTTACAGGTAAAACGATACTCATTTTCTGATATCTCGATTAATTCAGACTCATGCTCAAAATTCCACAACCAAACTGTAGGATGTAATCTCCTTACCAATCCAATTCACATTAGCATGGCGGCTCGCCAATCAAATTACTATTAAAATCATATTAAAACTTGATACCTCAAAACAATTCAATTCAACCCAACTAATCATATCTACGGACAAAAGAAAGTATTGTAGACCTCGATACCGCTAGTATCATGCCTAGATCCTTAAATAAATAGATAAACTTAGGAATCACAATGAAAATTATATATTCGGGATCCCAAAATGATACATGTGCTATAATATCAAAATTTAGGAATCTTACTTTTTATCATGGTAGACGACATTCTACACATTGAGCAAACACTGCAAAACCCAATTCAAGGCATTGGACTTCTTCACTATCCGGCTAAGGGATATGGACAATCCTTAATCCGATGACCGAACTGTCTACAACTTAAAGGATGCTCCCAAAATCTCATCGGGAAGATATTTATCCAAAAATTATCCGCAACATATGCTACGATATATCTTTATCTTCCCGGACACTGGGTCACCACAACTAAATAATTAAATCTATCTTCTAATTCTAACTTAGTTCTATCCTAAGCAATTAAAACTAGGATAATTAGAACTATCCAGTCTAGCTAAATCATCCTACGCTTTCATCTACTTATTCAATCTTCCTTATACTATCCTAAACTTCCGCATAAGATTTAGATTAATCTTAAGGCATCTCTTCTTTGATACCATTTGTAACGTACCATATTTTTAACTAAAATTTTGATAGAGTTTTGACTGTAATACGATGTCAGCCTAATACAAAACCTATAAACATCCTATACAACACAACATACAAATTCACAATACATAATATTGGATCCAAAAGCCACAAAATCTCACGTGGCACCAACGTCATAACTCCGGTATGATGGTTCAAAACAGATACCACTAGGTATTCAAACTAACCATAATAACCTATGAAAGTATATACATTTATCAATACGAAAAAACTATACTATGGGTATATCATCATCATCATATGCATACAACCATATATAAAATCCATCAAAATACAAATGATCCCATCTCATAAGGCTCAGGGCTGCAATTAAGTCTATAAGGTCATCTACCAGACCTTCGAGCCTAGCCGACCCAATCTTCTACCCGGCCTTATCGGGTGCAACTTATATTCATTTGGAGGGAGAAAATTAGTGAGAGTGAGTTAAAAGCTCAACAAGGCACAAGTATAAATCAAAAGACATACAAATTTCTGTATTCAAATCATAATAGTGCATATATGAAGGAATAGGGATGCATATGATACTATAAATCATGATTCAGAAAAGAATACTTTCATGATTTGTTCCAAGACTTCTTTAATTCATTTCCTTTGTCTTTTCTTAGTCACCAAATTATGCCAAAAATTTATTTCATTTGGGGGCCAGGGGTTAGTTGGCCTTACTGACAAAGGAGCGGTTGGTTATAACCTAAATTGTGTATACTTCTATATAATTAAAAGCCATCTCCTCCTATTCAAGACTTAGATGCGGGCCATTTACATACAATTCTTATAGATAGGACCAATAGCCGCAAGCGGTATCAAAACAGACAATGGCCTTCCACTATGATGTACCAAGACATGTCAAGGAATATCATCTGTTATAAAATACGGCCTAGACAATCATTGAGTTTTCACTGTAATATCTATGGCATGTCAAAGTATACTATCTATTGAACAATCCTCGATCTAAGTTCTTAGTTTCTTATTTCTTTAGGGAATCCTACCCTTAAGTACAAAACTCATCATTCTGAAGAACAGTTTAATTAGTTTGTCATTTCGAAGAATGGTTCAATCAAATCATCACTTAATTGCAGAACACCCCTTCCTGGTTTTTTTTCCATAAGACGTATTCAGATTTATATTTTCATATTTCTCGTGAGCTTAAGTCCTCACGTCTTCATAGCTTCATACATAATTTCCTTTTGGAGTTTAAAATAACTTCAAAAATCCTTTCCACCTTATTCCAAATAGAATTCTTAAAGCTTCTAATCGATAATTCTTTCATAAATAGTTCATGACTTGATTTTCGAAACCTTTCAAATCAATATGTTCATGATACGTGCATAAATTAGTATAATGTTTAGAACATGTAGGAAATTCTTATCATAATGATCCAAATATATCTTTGGAGCTTTCGGATGACAATTCCTTCATTATTGCATGCATCATAATTTTCGGTGCATATACAAGATGACATATTTAACATAAATGCGATTAAATATCATTGTTCATGTCCAACAATATTTTTGAAATGTGTAAAATCATCATATATAATTCCATGGGCATAAATACCAAACATACGACACCTATGAGGACCTGGCCCTAAAATATAGGAATTAGAAGATAATTAAATTAATAATGATAAAAAATTAGGCTTAAGAAATGAGAAAAATTGGATTCGGAAGCAAAGAAGAAAGGCCAGGCTCGGTGTCGAGCAGCGCCCGAGGTGCTGAGCCAGGCGCAAGTATTAGAACAGGACCGGCCGAGCAGCGCCTGAGGCGCCACTCAGGCTGGTTTAACAGAAGGGTGCCACCCGAGTAATGCTCAAGGAGCTACCTAGGCGCACTTAGCAGAATGCGGGTGCCTGAAGGACGCCCGACTGACGTTTGAGCACCAGTCAAGTTTTTAGCCCACTGACTTTAGGTTTCATTTATAAAAAGGGAGAAAGGGGAAAGATTTTGAGGCTGGACCAGCAGAGGCACGAAGGAGGAAGAGGGGAAAAGAGAAGGATGAGGGATTGTTTGCCATATCCGGTCCGATTAGAGTAAGAAATATCAGTAAATCAGGTTGAGACATGTGTACTCCGAACTCCCTCTTCTCTTATTGTTGCTTTTTGACCTCTCCAAAAGGGTATTATTGCTCTAATACTCACTCCCTCCAAGATTAATGTATGTTTTCCATGTTTCTCATGATTGTATGGAAAGATTTTATATTTAAGCTTAAATATCTTGATTTATGACTTCGATTTCGTTGTTTGGCATGTGTTTTGTGTTCGAAAGTTTCGCTTCAAATCTTAAATTGAAAATGGAGAGCAAGGTATTTGTAAATCTCGAGATATGAAGAGGAAACACTATTTGATAAGTTAAGTGGGCTATTTGGATAAGTTTCCTCTGAAAAAAATTGTTACATGTTACACCGTCCAACATTATTGAGAGCTCCAAGCTTGTTTGATGGCTTCTGCCCAGAGCTCATTGGCATGCCAGGGGTATAACCCCGTCCACCAAGTGATGTGTGGATCACCTTCCTCGGGCATTAATTTTGGAGGACAACAATTAGGCCTAATTGAATATCCTGTTCTCGGGATGTAAATAAGGAGGAATTTGTGTTTGAACTAAGAATTTTGAATAAGAGAACTATCCTTCCTCGGGATATAAAATTTGGAGGATAGAGCTTTGAATTTAGAACTTTGATCCTCCTTCCTCGGGATGTAAATTTTGGAGAATAGAGCTTTAAATTTAGAGTTTGATCATCCTGCCCTCAAGATGTAAATCCAAGAGGAATTCCGTGTTCGAATTTAGAATTTAGAATTTGATCGTTCTACCATTAGGATGTCAATCCAGGAGGAATAGAGTTTGAATTGAAAATATTGAGAAGAGCTTATGAATTGAGAATTCTGATAATAGTTTGAATTGAGAATATTGAAAATAGTTTCTGTATTGAGGATTTTGACCAACCTATCCTCGGGATGTAAATTTTGAAGGAAAAGAGCTTTGAAATAAGAACCAATAACTTTTGAACATAATTTTCTTATGTTATGCATTGTTTTCATGCTTTTGCCTCGCTTGCATGCATGTTTGGTTTCCAAGCTTCTCCTATGTTTCTTTGTCCTTATGTATTTGTATTATTTTATGAAATTTGCCTATTCTTATTTCTACAGTACTTTATTGAGTATTTCGCTCACCCCTTGCTTTTTGTCCCCCTTCCAAATAAATTGAAGCCTGATAAGGACTAAAGATAGAATTAGTTAGAAGGAAGGAGGCTTGTGGGCTTGAAGACATTGAAAATTTTGAAAGCCTTGAGGACTTATAAATGTATATAGCTAGTATTTTGAATGAATGTTGTATATTATGATGATATAGAATGTTTTTGTACTTTGATGAATGTATTATTTTTGTTTTCACAGGTCGATATATGGTTATAGTTGCTTCCGCATTATTTTTTGATATTCGAATTTGTTTTGGTTCTAGATAGCATCTCTTTAAAATCTAATACGGCAGTTTAGGAGTACTGTGTTGGAGCCGTAGATAACGTGGCATTTGTTGATCATGTGGATATGTTGTGTATGTGTTGTGGGTTAAAACAATGAGGAATATTTATGTATATGTTGTATGCAGAGTGTATAATTCAGGTTGTTTGTATGGTTTTGACCCGCTTTTAGATGGAACTCTACCCGATTTTCAGCAAAATTAAATATTTTAAATTTGGAGTATTAGTTTTGTATGTTTATTAACGAAGGTCTTTAGAAGATAAGGACCCATTTCGTTATAGTGCATGTGTCCATAAAACTAGAATTACGAATTTTCAAAGCCCAATTATGCATAATTTATATTTAATTCGAGTAAAACCCAAAGGGGGTGAGGGTTAAGATTCCGATGAACATAATACCGTATAAACTACCGAATCGAATATCAAATTGATAAATTAATATATTTGAGATATGGGTAACAATATTTTAAAGCCAATTTATGTATAAATCCCAATTTAATCGGTGAAATCTCTACGGTGCAAGTTTAGGGTTCCATGTTCGAAAACCGGTCAAAACTACGAAATTGGACATGAAATTCATATGTGTGTATACTCAAGTCACAGGTTTCCACTATTTAAGGCCAAATCATGCATAAAAATCCAAAATAACTGGTGAAATCGGTCCCGCCGCGGGTTAGGATTTTCATATATGAAAAACCACCCAAATATCACAAATTGGATATGAAATCAATATATTTTCATACTTAGGTCATGCATGGACAATACAAAATATAAATTTATTCGGGTATCGGAATAGGGATACTCGAAGAAAACGGAATAAAAGTGTAAGAAAACGAAAGAGAATAGTATGGGTGCACTTGCTATAACCCAATCTATCACTTTGCTAACTGGCTCCAAGCTGAATTCGAACCTCGAGACCTCGATTCCTCCATTCTCTCTCTTCTCTCTCCCTCTCTCTCTCTCCTTTCTCATGGAAAGTCCAACAAATTTCTGAAATAAAACCCTCTTGGGCAGACGCTCGAGCGCCAATCTGGCTTGCTTCAGGTGCACCGCTGCTGGATCTGGCGCTCGAGTGGGTGTCATGTGTGCTTCGGGCACCCCTCTGCTAGAATCCGCACTTAATAGGGGCCTTAAGCTTGCGTTGAGTATGAGTCAGGTCTGGGGCAGGCTTGCAATGAGCCAGCTTCGTGCACGCGCCATCGGAGACCGATTTCAACCCTTCTACCCCAATATTCCATATCATTGGGCAATAATTTTGATTATATTATTTTAATAAGTCACGATTATCATAATTTAAAATTCTAATATTATTTACGACTTAACTTTTCACTGTTAACAATGCCGGTTTTTGATTTTACCAATTCCGGATCTTTGAGCTTTTTAATACAATTTCTCCCATATCCTTTGACATCGATTTATTTATTTTAACTTAATTACCCGCAATTATGATATTTAGGAACTGATACATTATAATATATATATTATTCATTATTAGCACTTATATTAAATTAATTAGCTATTTAGATTTTTAAGAATTATGTGTTGTAATAATCAATCAGTATTAAAATATATTACAATATTGTCACTATATTACGTGTATTTTCTTATTTTTAAATCATTAATAATGCCAATTTTTTTCTTGAATAGGACCGGTAGCAACTATTCAATGGCATCACCCAAAAAAGTCTTGTCCTGTGAACCATAATTTTGTTTTGGAATAAATACACTTTGGCCCTTGTACGAAGCTGACTCTTTCAGCCTTATTTGTGTGGTGGCCGCCAAAAGGAAAGGAAAAACTTAATCTTTAAATGAGTAACATGATCGATAAAGCTATAACTATAGATTATTTTTTAAATATTAATGGTTTTTTTATAAATAAAATCATATACCATTACATAAAAAACCACATATTATATTTTCTCATTAATAAAATAAATATTAAATTTCTCACTATTTTAATAGATTTTAATATATATTTCAAATTGGAAAAAAATTTAGCATAATCACTACATATGTGCTTCCATATAAATATAAGTTCAGTCTCTAACATATGGATCAAAATGCAGGAAACATGCTCTATCTTTCTTGAAGAATAAGAAGTTCTTCTTCTCTCTCACTCTCCTTTTCTATTTCTAAACATAATTTTCCATCCGTTTCAAATTTGGAATCGACTAGTCTTATTTTTACTAAAATGACTACATCAAATAGATTGTTGTGATTTTCATAATTGGTTCTTTCATGTTTTGAATTTTATCTTATACTTTCATATTGGATCTAGAATTTTTTTTATATTTTTGATTTTTCTTTTCATTTTTTTGTTATTTTTGAGGACTGTATTTGGGGTCTGACTTTGATTAACATCATAATTATTCTTATTTATTAATTTATTATTACTTATAAAAAAATAATTTTCCATTCTTGTCATTAAATCTTAGGAGAACAGTTAAGTTGTCTCTTCTTTGTTATAGGATATAGATAGTGCTCAAATTTAAATTACTAAATAACATTCTTTATGTTAAATATGGGATACATTAACAAATTAACTTCTTCTATAAAAGTTATAATTAAAATATACTGGATTCTAATATTTAATAAATTTATAATATTAAATATATATCACATCATATAAGATAATATTTACAAAGAAAACATAATTATCAAGCATGCATGCAAATATATGTAGAAGTTGTAGCTAATACAATATTAAATCAATAGCTCTAAAATATTATAATAGCTAAAAAACTATTATACTAAATACAAGACATGTTAACATCTATACAAAATATAAAAAAAATAAAAATCCTACAAAATAATTGCCAATATTAATTCATCATTGTGCTATAGTTGTGAAGTGTCTTCGGATTCGGGTCATTATATGAATTAGAAAACCGCTTGATCTCATCCGATAGGTTGAATTGAAATAGTTCTGATCTTCATATTTGAGAACCTAGATCTTACACACTATAATAAATAAATAAAAGGTTATAGGATAGCAGAACTCACTTCTTGGTATATCCTCCGATACTTATATCAAAAATCTTTCTTTGACAAAAAGAAAGATAGAAGAATGTGAAAATGTATGGATGCAAGCGTGAGAGAGGGGATTTAGTGTATTGCAAAGATGTGGACTTCAAGAGGTGTACTCAACTGGTAGTGACTTTAGGATGGGTGCACTCGTAGGGAGAGTGGTTTTGCGGTCTCTCAATGTATACAAATGCCTGAAATCAAGAGTATGCTCTATATTCGAGCATTGATGGCTTGATTGATCGATCGGAGATTCCCCTCATTGTGGTGGAGAATGGGTATTTATAGAGCGAGTATCGGTTTAACCTTCATTGAATCTTACGGTTGATGACAGTTGTCTATGTGGATCTGCTAAGCTATATTAGTAATTAAGGGGATCGATTATGGTAACCGCTACTGTTTGGTAATATTCGTTCTTCTGTCAGAGTGATCATGGGGGGCGTTGTATGGTAATTGTCTCCTGAATCATAGCTACCATGTGACGGATCCAACTACAAAATATCATCTATCCTAACGTTCGTCAAATTAAATACAAATCATAATATAAAGATCTATCGAAATAAACGTCCAAATATACACAGGATCCACAATATACCACAACCTTGTCTCTCCGACAATGAATCAAAATATGTTACCTTATTGGACCTAATTTGGAAAGATGCTTGCAATTGTCATCAAACCTGTGGAAGTATTTCATAATCTAACATACATTCTAGATTTCAAGTAAACATACGTCTACTTCCTTAATTACAAAATAATAAATACTTCAAACCTTTCAGCTCAAAAGAATCACTACCGTACCAAAAATACAAACGACAATGTTTAAAATACATCATACGATATTTTCAAGCCCTAAAACTAAGCACTGATCTTTCATTCCTGTTCATTGGGTATAAAATCGTGTTGATCATCTGAAGGGTTAGCAAAAATAGTGATGGGGTGAGCCAAATGCTCAATAAGGTATATATATATATATAAAGAAACATGTATACTTTATATTTGAAATATAATAGTACATATCAAAAGGAATAGAGGCGAATGAATAGTCATAAAATATGATTAGAAAAGAAATGCCTTCATGTTACATTTCAAATTCCTTCAATTTGTTTCCATTTTTTTATTTATCAAATCATACTGAAAACTTATTTTCGTTGGGGGACTAAGGCCAATTGGCTTTACTAGCTAAAAGAGTGGTTAATCAAAATCTAGATTGTGTTTGCTCATATATAATCAAAAGCATTCTCCTCCCATTCAAGATCCAAAGGTGGGCAATTTACATATAACCCTATAGATGGGGCCTTAACCACAAAATGGTCCTTAGCAAGTAACGATCTTCCAATATAATATATTAAGGCATGTCGAAATATACTATCTCATAAATATTCTTTGGTCCAGTTTCTTCTTAATTCCTCGGGGAATTTTGCTATTAAGTTCATACGTCCTTGGTTCTCATCCTTTTTGGAGAACAGTTCATAAGTCCTTAATTTGATTACAGAATATCCCTCTATAATTTTTTTTTTATAGAGTTACACGTTTTTGCCATGACCATTTTTTTTATCATAATAGTTCATCAATAATACAGATAATATAAAATATCCAAATAGTATAATAAAAACATGCCATATAAAAATAAAATATTTAATATATTTTGAGCAAGTATAAATAACATAGAACAAATTTAAAACTCACAAACTAGAAGTAAGACAATGTACAAATAGGATTTCTAGTATCTAAATATGAAGAGAAAATTTTCATAACATGCATATTTAAGATACAAGCAAATAAATAGTGATTTTTGACAAATCTTACTATAAAAACACGGAGAAGCAATAATTATAAACATTTTTTATATTCTTACTTCAAAATCCCAATTAGGTTGAGTATTAGAACAATAATACTCAAAATGAACGAGAATGAATAACAACAATTGAAAAAAAAGTTTATAGTGTATTTGTCTTAACCTGATTTACTAGTTTTTTTTACTTAGATCATTCAGATTTAAGTTATCGGGACCTCTCCTTCACCTTCTCTCTCTTCTCTTCCCTTCCCCTTCACCTCTCTTGTGACGGCCGGCCTTATTTTACTTCATAAAGCCGCCGTCAGCCCAAATTCTTGCCTTAAAATAAAATAATAAATGACATAAAATTTTTTTTCTTTTCATTCATATACAGGATCTCGTGAGGCCGGACTTCATAAAGCTGGCCCACCGGTTTGATTTCAAACGTGTCCGGCCAACTCTAATGTTTGCCGGACCTAATTGTCCTGAGATGCTTACTAAAAATTATAACTTTTATTCATAATACCGAAACATGCTAACATTGATAAGTTAAAACAGCGGAACGGTTTTACAAGTCTCCACAAAATAACAGAGAAAATAAAACAAGCACTTCATTTAGTCAGCTTCGGTCAACCGGACTACTTGGCTACACCATGAGATCCTACTCCACTTCGTCCTCCATGAGCCTTTCATCATCCAAAAACAACAAGAGTGAGCACAAAGCCCAACAAGGTACTCACATGCAGAAAACAGAAATCATATATATATATAAACGGATAAAACCGAAATTCGAAATCATCATGTCTTTAGTTCGGAAGTTCCTTTTCTTATTGTCGTCTTAATAAGATCATTGGAAATTCTTATCATCTTTAGGGATCTTTAGTGATCGGACGGGAGCGGACAACATCGAGGACGGGTTGTGTGTAACCCCACAACCTAAGGCCATATCCCCTCATTATGCTCCCCGGGGCGGAAGGTGATGCCTTTAACTCGGCATACGGGGCCGTAGTCCATAGTTCTTATGCCACCAGAAAGTCCACTCCTGTGGCCCAGGAGGCAATCCTCGAGTGTCACTTCAATATCCTTCATCCATCTTTAACAGAAAATTTAATGGAAACTCGGTTCTTGGTTCGTGTTCTTTCATGGCCATAATTCAAAAGTCGTAGAGTTTCGCTTGCTGTCCATATTACATGCATTTTCCATGTTCATATATACATAGGCCGGAGTTCTTCTTTTCATGCAGAGGTTCGGAGTTCCTGTGTGCCGGAGTTCTTTTGTCAAGTCGGAGTTCTTTTACAAAGCCGGAGTAAAAAGTCGGAGTAAAAAAAACCGAAGTCCTCTTTTTCTACAGTTGGCCAGAGTTCTTTTTCAAACAGAAGACCGCAATTCTTCTTCATAACAGGACAGAGTGTTTTTCATCAAAAATCCGGAGTTCTTTCTCATAACAGGACGGAGTATTTTTCATCAAAAGTCCGGAGTTCTCTTTCATAACAGAACAGAGTGCTTTTCTTTCCCAAAATCTTGAGTGCTTTTCTTTTTAAAATCCGGAGTGCTTTTCTGTTCAAAATCCGGAGCTCTAAAATCTGAAGCTCATTTTATTTCAAAATCCGAAGTTCAAAAATCCAGATTTCAATTTCTTTCAAAATCCGAAGCTCTAAAATCCGGAGTTCATTTTCTTTCAATTTCTGAAGCTCTAAAATCCGGAGTTTATTTTCTTTCAATTTTCGAAGCTCTAAAATCCGGATGGACTCTTCTTACAAAAATCCGGAGCTCTAAGGCCGGAGTGGCTTTTCTTTTAAAATCCGGAGTGACTTTTCTTTAAAATCCGGAGTTCAAAAATCGGAGAGTCTTTTCATTAAATTTTAGAGTGTTAAAACCGGAGTGACTTTTCTTTTAAAGGACGGAGTACTCTTTCTTAAAAGGACGGAGTGCTTCTTTAAAGACGTAAAGGCCAGAGTTCATCTTCTTCAAAACAGGAGTACTTTTCAAAAGAGGATGGAGTACTTTGTTCCTAAAAAGACCGGAGTTCTTTGGACGGAGTTCTTTTCCAAAAGTGGCGGAGTACTTATTTCCTAAAAATACCGAAGTTCTTTTTCTTAAAACCAGAGATCTTTTTGATATAAACCAGAGGTCAATAGTAGGAGTTCTTGTTCCATCTTAAGGCCTAAGTTCTTTTTCGTAACCATGCATTTATCGAAATTCATAACAATTGTCAGACTCATAAACAGAACATATTTCATAACATATTTGCAGAATAAAACCCATCATCATGAATATCAGAGTTTCTTTTAAACATGCACTTAAGAATGATAAATCATCAAAAACAGAAAAGACATCATACCTACATAATTTCATCAGAACATATCATATACTTAGGTAGAAAACGTGCATAAACATGAACTTTTAAAACAGGGTGAGTATCTTGCCTAAATTTCTTTATTTCGCCTTAAACTTTTGGTCAAGCCCTATCGAGTGCCCCTTTTCTTTTCTCGCTCTCTAAGGTCTTATTTATAAGCCCTAGGGTTTGGCAGCCTTCGGGGAAAATTCGTAGGGTTTCCAATTTTAAAGTTTCCTTATTATTTATTATTTCCTTATACTCGGTTTCCTTATTTCAATATTTCCTTACTGGTTATTTCTCTCTGCTCAGTTTCCTTATTATAAGGATTCCCTTATTAATTGCAATTTCAATGTATTCGGTTTCCTTATTTACTTGTTCCGGTCAACTACTGGCGTTGACCGGATCAACAACTTCGGCTTCACAAATACACTCCGGCCCTCAAGGCTATTTCGGCCTTACCTGGTCGGACTTGATTTTCATCAAGGAAATCCGGACTTCTTTTTCAAGTGATATTTCGGACTAGATTATCGTAGAAATCCGGAGTGGGTTTTCATTAAATAAGGGCCGAAGTTGTTTTCATCTTAAGGCCAATTATTTTTCTATTGCATTTTCCGGTCAACTGGCGTTGACCGGACTCGAAACGGGGGTTTTTTATGCTTTTAAAATCTGGTTCGTTACATCTCTCTCTCCTCTCTGGAAGAATTGCACGAAAATGGCAGAAAATGAAATAGGTGAGGATTTTCAACCACTCCGATGCTCGATCACAGGTCGAGCGACACTCGGGTGTAGGTACATTGGAATTCGTGCTCGAGCGCGCCTCATGCCCTCATTGGGCACAACCATTCTGGAGAATTCACTCGAGCATGAATCAGACACTGGTCGAGCACAACGGTTTTCGAATTTGTGCCTACCCTGCGCCTCGGGCGCGACTTGGGGGCGCCATAGGCCTACCCCAAGCTGAGTTGCCCGAGTCAATTTTTGGATCGTTCTGGCTCAATTATCACATTCGATATCCTTAATATCAATTATATTAACATAGTAAATCATAATTTTATGAAATTTGAAACCTCGAACCTTGCATGCCATCTCAAAGGTGATGCACAATGATGGGGGGCGCAATAATTGGGCTAAAATATAGTAAGTGTCACCGACTTATATATGCTAAGTTGTGAAAGCTGTCGACTGTTGAGTTGGAGGGATGACCGTTGGGGTGATGCATCATGTCATCCTAATTACCCATTTCCTACTGGACGGTTTCGAGTCGACTCACCTTATCAAACCGCGTTGCCTTCTGGATCTTTGAGCTAAAGAGGCGTCCTGCTGGGCCTTTATCTTTTGGGCCTTTCTTTGTTTCATGGGTTGAGTTTTTAGACCGGCTCATGAGTCACCATACACATTAAGTTGGATTCAGGGAGGCAAGATTTATCAAGGAGTTAGAATCCTTCTATCTATTAATCTTAACTGTTCATTTAAAATAACAAAAATTTAATTGATTTTTATTTTTAATTTCTTGAAAAATCTAAATCACACCAATTAATTTATAGATGGACAATTAAAATTGGGGGATCAAAAGGCTTCATCTCATTGAGATATATCTCCCTCAATTCTACCAGAACTAGTGTTCATAATATCCCAAAGGCTCACATCAAGAAATAAATATCCCAATCATTTTGTCCAACCTCCACCCTAAGAGATTGCACGTCATTTAACACAATGGGCCTCACAACCCTTCTCTTCACT
The DNA here is from genome assembly GCA_033239525.1 of Nepenthes gracilis. Lineage (NCBI taxonomy): Eukaryota > Viridiplantae > Streptophyta > Magnoliopsida > Caryophyllales > Nepenthaceae > Nepenthes > Nepenthes gracilis. The sequence continues at coordinate 2,588,072 of BSYO01000037.1, forward strand.
AAATTTATTTTTGGGTATATGCAGTTTCATTGCCACGATTGTAGTAGACTTTGTATTCCAATTTCTCTAGTAACACACTCTCTTGCCAAAATCCTTTATCATCTTCCTTTGGTGTCTCAACCATCTCCTATTCTTTTATCATCGGCCAAGAGAACAATCTTTTAAAGATTCAAGGTTGGGGCTTCGTGATTGTGTTGGTGGTCATGATGGCTCTTCAGGCAACGTCATCATTTATAAATGTTTGCAATGATAAGAACTTCTTATAAATATGGGTATTCCAATAATCTTTGATATCATTTGTCATTCTTCCAATAAGCCTACTGACTAACAAAAATCATTTTCAGAAATATTATTAAGAGAATAATTCACTGAAGAGTGAAAATAATGTTAAAAGTAGACGTTAAATATTATCAAAGATAAAAAATCTAAATTAAGTGGATTAATATATATTTTATCCAACAAACTTGTTAGAGACATTTGTCTTATTGGTATATTCCGTGACCATTTGTATTATTTTATTAATGTCGGGTTGTGGGTTGTCGGTTTAAAATTCATTAAAATTCATTGGTCCGCCCTCCACGCGCTCGAGCACCGTCCAAGGACCGCCCGCTCGCCTGGTGCCCGCTTGCCGCTCGAGCACATAATCCAGAATGGGGGCCGCTCGATGCTCGCTCACTAGCCGCTCGAGCCGATAAACCAGAACATAGGCCGCTCGCTACTCGCCCCATGGCCGCTCGAGCGCCCGCAGGGTTTCTGCCAAAACCCTACGGCCGCTCGCCGCGCGCTCGAGCGAGCACCCAACGGGCAGATTTTTCAAACGAAATTTTGGCTCCACTATAAATATTGGACTTATATTTCTCAACCCTAAGGATTCTGGATAGAGCAATTTCGTGCCCCCTTGAGAAGACAAGGCTCTTATGCTCCATTGTGATTGTTCCTTTTGAGAAAACTAAGAAGCTACAACTTTGAGCTCCATGTTCCAAAGGTTTTCTCATTACTTTTTCTATTTCTTTCACCATTAAAGCTTTCATCCTTCTACCTTCGTTGGAGACGTTGGTGCGTTGAAGAAGGAGACTCGTTCGTGATTGGCAATTCAACTGGCACGAGAGGGAAGAGTGGCTTGAAGACCGGAATGTGTCCGGTTCCGTTACCGCGGGCAAATCCAAGGAGTTCCTTGGTAGGGATCACGTGTCGGGAGTAAGTCCGCTAGGTTAGCGCGTCGTTACCACTCGGGCTGTAAGTTGATTTTCATAGTGCATTGCTTCCATGGCCGTTGAAGCCCGGAGTGTTTTTCTCGATACGGTGTGTATCGAGTTTTCACTTCGTCACCAAAAATCGGGTCTTTATTATTGTTGTTCATTATTATATACATATTGTGCATGCTTATTAGTTGCTTATACATCTAGAGTTAAATATCTCTTACGTGTATCGGATATTTAATTTAATTAATTTATTTTATTGCTTCCGCTATACTTGTAACGGGGTTGAAACACGGTAGCACCAAAACGTGCTTTTTCAATTGGTATCAGAGACCTACCTCGATCCGCGACCCCCGATCTAGATGTATACGAGTGGATCGCGCTCCGTTCCTCCCTTCTTTGATGGGAGTAACTATGCTTATTGGAAGGTTCGGATGAGAGCCTTCCTAAAATCTTTAGATGAGCGTGTTTGAGCAAGTACCCAAGTTGGGTGGACTCCACCCACTAGTTCCTCGGGCAACGAACCAAAAGCCCTATCTTCATGGACCAAAGAGGAACTTGATGCATGTAATTGGAATAGTAAGGGGCTACATGCTATTTTCATGGCTGTGTCTCCCGATGAGTTTAAACGAATTTCAATGTGTGAGACCTCTAAAGATGCTTGGGACATTCTTGAAATTACTCACGAAGGCACGAAACTAGTCAAAAATTCAAAGTTGCAAATGCTCACCACTAGATTCGAAGAAATAAAAATGAAAGATGATGAGACCTTCGATGAATTCTTTGCCCAGTTAAATGATATTGTAAACTCCACGTTTAATTTAGGAGAACGAATCCCTGAGAACAGAATTGTTAGAAAAGTCTTACGAATCTTGCTTGAACGATTTAGGCCAAAAGTAACAGCAATTGAAGAAAGTAAAGACTTAGACAATCTGAAAATTGAAGAATTGGTAGGATCCCTACAAATGTATGAGCTCACATTGCCTCAATCAAAGAAACAAAAATCAATTGCCTTAAAATCAAGTAGGGAAGAGCGAAATCGGGACTCCGATGAAGAATCATGTAGCAATGATGATTTTTCATTATTTGTTATGAATTTTAAAAAATTCTTAAAGAAAAAGAACTCTTCGTCAGAAAAACTAGATGTGGACTTAAAACGATCACATAAATTTGAGAAGAAAGACCGACATGAGAGTAAGGACTCTAAATCAAAAACTTCCCAAGGAGTCCAATGCCATGAGTGTAAAGGTGTTGGCCACTATCGGGCTGAATGCCCAAACCTTAAACCCAACAAGGTCAAGCCTTTAAAGCTAATTTGACCCTAAGTGATGACGAAGAAGAAGAGGGTGAACCATGTTCTGAAAATGGGCCGGTCAAGTACATGGCTTTTATGACCTCTATGTATAAAAATTCAGTAGACAATATTGATCAATCTGATGACTCTGAGGCCGAGTCAGAAGCTGAATTTGACGGCCTTCAAGAGGGTTACGATAAATTATTTAGGGAATGTTTGAAAGTTAAGAAATTAAATAGAACCCTAAATAATAGGATCATTGATTTGGAACAAGAAAAAATATCTTTACAATCCAAGGTTGATTCTAAACGCCAAGAATTTGAGGATTTGAAAATCTCATCTTCTAAACAAATCACGACCTTGGAATCTGAACTGGAGGCCATGAGAAAAGATTTAAAACAATTCTCAAATGGGTCTACTAAATTAGATCACATGCTCGGATTGGGAAAAAGTGGTGGAAATAAACAAGGTTTGGGGTATGCTGCAAATATTGTTTGTAATGACATAAAACCTAAAACTATTTTTGTTCCCGCCAAGAAAATTTCACATAATCATGCCCACTCACCCAAAGTCATCAAGGCCGTGCCTCAACGTGAGAATAACAGATTTGGCTCACCTAATCTAGGTAATCACAAGGTTATGAATAATTTCTCCACCCTTAAATTTGTCCCTACCTGTCATGCTTGTGGAAAAGTTGGCCACATTCGTCCTCAATGCTACACTATAAATCATTGGTACAACCAACAAAAAGGGCTAAACATGAATCAACTTGTTGGGCACATTTTGCAGTTGAATAAACAAGTTAAAATGTTAAATCAAAAAGTAGCATCGGGGAGACAAGTTTGGGTTAAGAAGAGTGAGCTACATGACCCCTTGGCCATTCGTGACAAAAAGGGGGAGACTTGATAGGGGGAGCTTAGGGGAGACGGAGCGGAGCCTACTTATTTTGGGGGTATTCTTGTTATTTCAGTTTATTATTACTGTTAGGGGGAGTATTGATTATTTTTGTTAGGGGGAGTATTGATTATTTTCGTTAGGGGGAGAATTGGTGTATGTTCTATTGTTGTAGCTGCTTCTCATGCTTATGTACCATGCACGCTGTTTTGTGTTCATCATTTTTGTTGTTGGTACTAACATTGCTTGACCGGGAAACTAAAGTTATACAGGCAGTCTAGCAGTTTTTCATCACATCGCCTCAGCAGCTCTCCATAGATATTTACATTCTTTTTATGCATCTCTTTTGTATCACTAGGCGTAGGTTTTCATGTACACGGGTTCTATCTCGATGGTGTCTGAACCCGTGATTCACTTGTATTTATTTATTTTCTGAGTTTTGTCACGGAATTGCCAAAGGGGGAGATTGTTAGAGACATTTGTCTTATTGGCATATTCCGTGACCATTTGTATTATTTTATTGATGTCGAGTTGTGGGTTGTCGGTTTAAAATTCATTAAAATTCATTGGTCCGCCCTCCACGCGTTCGAGCACCGTCCAAGGACCGCCCGCTCACCTGGTGCCCGCTTGCCGCTCGAGCACATAATCCAGAATGGGGGCCGCTCGATGCTCGCTCACTAGCCGCTCGAGCCGATAAACCAAAACATAGGCCGCTCGCTACTCGCCCCATGGCCCCTCGAGCGCGCGCCCAACGGGCAGATTTTTCAAACTAAATTTTGGCTCCACTATAAATATTGGACTTATATTTCTCAACCCTAAGGATTCTGGACAGAGCAATTTCGTGCCCCCTTGAGAAGAAAAGGCTCTTATGCTCCATTGTGATTGTTCCTTTTGAGAAAACTAAGAAGCTACAACTTTGAGCTCCATGTTCCAAAGGTTTTCTCATTACTTTTTCTATTTCTTTTACCATTAAAGCTTTCATCCTTCTACCTTTGTTGGAGACGTTAGTGCGTTGAAGAAGGAGACTCGTTCGTGATTGGCAATTCAAGCGCACGAGAGGGAAGAGTGGCTTCAAGACCCGGAAGGTGTCGGTTCCGTTGCATGGGCAAATCCAAGGAGTTCCTTGGTAGGGATCACGTGTCGGGAGTAAGTCGGCTAGGTTAGCGCGTCGTTACCACCCGGGCTGTAAGTTGATTTTCATAGTGCATTGCTTCCCTGGCCGTTGAAGCCCGGAGTATTTTTTTCGATACGGTGTGTATCGAGTTTTCACTTCGTCACCAAAAATCGGGTCTTTATTATTGTTGTTCATTATTATATACATATTGTGCATGCTTATTAGTTGCTTATACATCTAGAGTTAAATATCTCTTACGTGTATCGGATATTTAATTTAATTAATTTATTTTATTGCTTCCGCTATACTTGTAACGGGGTCGAAACACGGTAGCACCGAAACGTGCTTTTTCAAAACTAATGTTGTGAATTGAGTTTATTTAATTTTATACCATTGTTAATGAACTATGGTTTGTGTCTTTTCTCATTAATTTACTCCATGTAACATATATAAAGTTACCTGTTTTACTGTGGATGTAAGCATATATACTAAAACTGTTAAATTTAGTGTTAATTTTTTTTATGATCTTGTGATACATTAGTTCTGGGTCTTGTCATAGTTAAAATGTGGGAGAAGATTCCCTCTTAAATGTGATTGCCAAAAAAAAAGAACCAAAATGCGGACCTATTGGTGAAGTTATCAAAGTAGGCTCTTAATAATCAGGGTCAGTGCCAGTGAGCACATAGCTGGTGATTGAAATTCTCTGACACACAAAAAAAATATAACAAATAATATGTTTTCATTGTTAATAGGTTTTTTGTTCCCAAGAAATAAGTCAAAACAAATCACTTTACTAAATATCTAGATTCTAAGGTCCTTTGAAATCCATTATTTCCTTCAAATTTATGGTGGCTAGTAAAATTACTCAAGAATTAAATTGTAATATTATTATTTCAAATTTTAAGGTTTTTAAATATTAGGTGATCGAAAGGGTTGGCAAAGAAACAAATTGGAAAGGACTTTGCATTATTAGTCAAAATTGCAAAGAATTCTTGACCAATCTAAAAAGGAACCAATGAATAAGAGCTTTGACACCAATGATTTCTACATATAAAGCAATTCATCAAATTTTAAATTCACTAAACCTTCTTTTTAATAAATTTAAATGCTTGTAAAATGTAAAAGTTTTAAAAACTTGACTTCTTTTGTAACTTTTTATATAATAGAAATGAACATGAAAGAAAGAACTGCTATTGTCTTTATCGTTCAATTGATCATTTTATTCGGTGAATTAACAACAAAAATATACATGCAAATGTACAATACATCTACACAATTTCAAACTATCTAATCTTAACCGTAGACTATTAACAAAATAAATGTTTTGGTTTAGCTAATGGGAACAAACAAAGAGGTTATACCCAGCGAGATTATTTGCATTGTGTGTGATATCTAATTGGGTATTTGAAGCTATCATCTTCTCACTTTGAAGCAAAGTAATTGCTTCAAAGTAGTGCATTGAATTGAACTTGAGGCATCAATATGAATCTATCTGGAAGTAGCAATGACAAAAGATGAAGTTTTGTTAATATGATGTCTTTCATCCCTGTGGAAAACCATGGAGTTTGTATTATCTTTCAATGGTGTGCCCTGACATCTTACAATGTGTACATACATGTTTAAGGACAAGTGCAGGATTAGCCTTGAAATATTCATCAACAATATGCCTATTTATTTTACAATTGGTGCAATAAAGTTTCTTGAAAAAATTTCCATTATCAAATTTCTTGGCACTCATAATAAAAATTGTATTACTGTTCAAAGACAATTGTTTATTTTTCTAATCCTACTGAACTAAAGCATACACTTCATTAATATCAGGAAATGGTCTTATTAACAAAATGTGAGCCTTCGAAGTTATGAAATCTAAATTGAGACCCATAAAAAATTTTATGACTATGCCTCATTTTTAATTTGCATGTGTGATTGTCACACCTTCACAAAAACATGAAGGAATAGGATTGGAATTCATCAAAACAGCTATTCAATTTCGAATAATGCATACTGATGCTATCATCTCGCTAGTGCAAATCATGCATCATCTGTTTTATTTCATATAGAAATGGCCCATTATCTTGAACATATCTTTATTTTAGTTCTTCCCACAACTGACGAGCACTATCAATGTATATGATACTACTCCTTTGCTTGGGAGATATCACATTTTGTAACTAAGTAACTACAATGTCATCTGTCCCTCTCTAGCATATTATAAGGCACCGATATCTATAATATCGTAATTACGAATAATTAAGGTAATATAATTAAGATTAGACTTAATACATATGAAAAAAATTAGCTTTTAGATGCGGTAGGTGGTGTGGCGGGGGATGTGAGCCCAATCCAACGCACTAGCCCCTGCCGAGCGCTTGAGCGCCCGGGGCAAGCGCTGATAGCAAGTGCCGCATGTCTGCTGCGTGCCAGGTTGGCGCTCGAGCGCCAGCTTGCTTTATAAACACACAACGGTCTTCTTTCGCATCAATTTTTCGCTTGGAAAGAGAGAGAGAGGAGAGAGAGTGTGCGAAGAAGAAGAGAGAGATTGAAGAGATCGAGGCTGCCTATTTCGATTCTGGCTTGGAGCTAGATAGAGAAGTTGTAGATTGGGTTGAGATAAGTGTACTCATATGCTTTTCTTTCTCTAGCTTCACTTTTCATTCCGTTCTTTTCTAGTATTTTCGTCCCGATATCCGTTTTTACTTTTATTTTATCTTATCCATGACTTTAGCATGTATATACTTTGATTTCATATCGATTTGTAAGATTTGTGCAGTATTTTGCTCTACAAAACCCTAACTCACACCCCGTTGACTTTTACTAATTTTATTTGTGATTTATAAATGATTTGGCTTTAGAAATTTAAAATATAAAAAAATCTATTTTCCCACCACATAGACAAGATAATGACAATTAATGGGAGATTTAAATATTTTAATTTTAAAATTACTAGTATATATATATAAAGGTTCACATTTCAACATATATAGTTTTATTTCAATATTATAAAAAAATTATTTGAAAAATTTTTAAACCTATAGATTATAATAAAGTAACTTATTCCATCGGAACCCATTTTCTAATAATAGTGAGCATATATTAAGTATCTGTTGAATTATGTTTCAGGCCGGATCAATGAAAAGCTATAATTTTGAAGCAAACTTGTATAACAATGGTTATTCTTGAAGTTCGATATTCTCCTACTCTTAAAATCACTCTTCTTACTTTGTCTGAGATGTACTTTATAGGCGAAAAATCTGGTGCCTGTTGCCCTCACCATATTTCTCAATGCATTACCGGAGGAGCAGGTGCTCTTCTACTGTCTAGTTCCCTTTTTTCACCCCAAGTAGGCAACTAGCCATGGCTTCAGGCTGCATATTTGTAAGGTTCACATTTTTTATTTATATTAATTATGATTAATTAAACTAATATAATCAAAATTGAGATCAGAGAAAATAAAGAATTGGGTTAAAGGAGTCAAAATGAGACCAATTGAATCTGGGTCTGACACAGGCCTGAAGTAGGCTTGATGCGGGCATGAAGAAAGCTTGATGCGGGCATGAAGCAAGCTTGAAGCAAGCTTGAGCACAAAAAATAGAATGTCCATGCCCGAAACATGCTCGAGACGCAAAATCCAGTAGTGCCATGCCCGAGGAGCGCCCGATTGACGCTCGAGTGCTAGTTTAGGTATTTAAAGCTCATGTGTTCTGTTTTTTGGGATTTTTACAGAGAAAAGGAAGAGAGTAGAGAGAGAGTGCACAGATGATGAGAGAGAAAAGGAGATCGAGGCACTTCGGTCTATTTCCAGGGTGAAATTAGTTGAGAAACTTGTATATTTTTCTTTCTCTTTTTGCTCGTTTCTTACTATTCCTCCTAGGCATTCTTGTTCAAATACCCGTTCATGCTTAGATTTTAAAATATTCATGTATTAAACATGCATATATGTCAATTTGCTTTCCGATTTTGAAGTATATATGTGAAAAACATGTATATATGTCGATTTTATGTTCGATTTCGTGGTTTACACGAAATATTGTGTTTAATCGGAAACCCTACCCAACGCAAGCCATGATTTCGAGTATTATGATAATTTATTAATTGTATTTCGTATATGATATTTGGCATGTCCGGGTGATTAAGTTGAATCCTTTAAATGTGCAAATTTTCTTCCCAAAACATTCCGTATATTAAGTATATGAACCGATATTGTGAAAATTGCTCATTTTGTATATTTTCGTGGAAATACTTGATGATGTTTAAAACCCCATACCCTAAATTCAAAATTAGTTTATGAAAATTAAAGGATTAAGTATATATTATACATATGAAGCGGAAAGTGAACAGAATTTAATATTTATGGTCCAAAATAATAATATTTTTGTTTTGTATAATGTAGTAAAAGTTTTCTAAGCTTCTTATTAATTTATGCATGCATTTGAAGTTACGTGAACAACATATGATAAGAAATAAGTACATATATATTGAAAAGAATTATGAAAAAAATTCTATAATTATGTTAAGAAATTATGAATTATTTTTCAAAAGGATAAGAACAAAAATGTATGAAGTCAAGTATAGAATGTTTTAAGAAGTTAAGAAACTGAACCAAGGAATGCTCTATAGATAGTATATTTTGATATGCCTCAATATATTATAGTGAAATATCATTGCCTGCTAAATACCACTTGTAATTTATGGCCCCAATCTATAGGGTTATATATAAATGGCTTGTCTCTGGGTCTTGAATAGGAGGCGAAGGCTTTAGATTGTGTAGGAGTAAATATAATCCAAGTTTCGATCGATCGCTCATTTAGTTAATAAGGCCAATTTGTAATATTTCGGATCCCATTTGGATTATTTTAATATTAATTATGATTTTGGGTATTACGGACGTGGTGAAAGTAAATTAAATATTCTAAAATTTTGAGGAATGATCAGGATTTTGGAGCAGCGCCCGAGGCGCGTCTGTGCTATTGTTCGAAATCCGATTTCGAATTTAAAATTTAAGATTAATAATAATAATAATAATAATAATAATAATAATAATAATAATAATAATAGAGAGAAGGGAGAAAAGAGTCGGGGAGAGAGGGAGAAGAGGAGATAGAGAGAGGGGGAAAGAGGGGGGCTAGGGTTTCGAGCGTGAAGGAGGAGGAAGAGGAGAAGGGAGAGGAAAGAGGTCGGCGGCGGCGATGGCTTGCCGGTGAGGCCGTGAAGGCTGCGGCATGCAGTGGCACGGCATGGGAGCAGAGAATCGCGCAGGAGAGAGGGTTGCGCAGAGATAGACAACGATGGCTGTGTAATAGTGTCGGCGCCGACTGGGTGGTGCCGAGGAGGCCGATGACTGCCAGGCAAGCTACGCGGTGGTGGATTGGTGGCAGAGGAGTGGCGTCGGCGTGTGCTGCAGCAACGGGGAGAAATCAGGCGTGGAGAAGAACGGAGGAGAGAGGAGACGTGCGTGATGGATGAGAGGGAGAGCTCGTTCGGCCGTTGCGGAGGCAACGAGGGTCGCTGGGAAGGCCGGCGACGGCCATTTGAGGAGGCAAGCTGCGGCAGCGGTGTGGCTGAGGCGCTGCACGTGAAGCAGGAGAGAGAAAGGCTCGATTGGAGTGCATCGGGACATCCTTTCTTCAGATCTATGGAGTATAATGTTAAAGCAAGTATCCTCTAGCCCTATTCTTAGTCTGATTTAATTTCTGATGTATTTTGACTACTATGGAAGATTTTACTAACATGCATGTATTTTTATATACCCCTAATTTATCAATTGTGTACATGCATGTATTTTTATCGGTTGTGTGGTGGTTTTGTATTGGTATTTATAATTTAGAGGTATTTTGGACACCTGGACGATATATATGTATATTTGTGTATCCGTATACTGTGGAACTATGAACCAGGCCTTGCACTAGTCATGCATGTTGCCGGGGGTGGGATCACTATGGGACCATGGTGGTCCGAGACCCTAGGGGTCGATTTGTGATCCGAGGCATTGGCTATTTGTGGCGCCACTCCCAACGGAGAGGCTTAGTCCAGGACGGGACGTATATGATAGGCTACTTTTGCCGAAAGGAAGGTTTAGATATTTTGTAGCTGACCTACCCCACTGTGTATTTAATTGAGAACCATCGTAAGAAATTGACGAAAAAATAATTTATTCGAACGTCCTAATATATAACTAAAACTTGAGGTTGCACCCAAAGCCGCGGGTAGTAAAACATAGTGAGTAAGTTCCTAATCTATGGGAGACAGAGTACATGGATGGCCTTGAGCTACTGGCCTAAACAGTAGCCGAGCCTTGAGCTGCTGCTTTAAATCGTAGCCGATATAGCCGTGGTTACAGGACGAGAGTAACCTTTCCTCAAGTTGGTATCATTAATCTTTGGTTCTCTGATTTCGTGCATACTTTGTATTTCTGCATGTGTTGCGTGGACGACGATTTGAGATATATGGTTTGGCCCATAGATGGGCGATAGGAATGTCTCCTACGTACTGATGTGATAAACCCGGAATGTGTTTTGATTTATGTTTTAGTTCCGACGATCTTCTCTTAATTTCTGCATTATGAGTTTTAGATCCGGACGACGGTATGTATCCTATGCGGATGCGGTGATGGTCGTGATTATGTAATGTGACCTCGGATCATATGATATGATATCATCTACGAGATTTTACCGGATCGTAATTTATAGATTCTGTCCCGAAGGAACGAGTTAATACGGACGATGATTTAGTACGAGACATCTCCTCGGTTTTCAGGGATTTTACGGACATTGTGTTTTGTTTTACGTGATTGCAATGCGATATCCCTACTTCTGATTTATATGTACCGTTTTATATGATTGTTGATACTTGCTAAGCTCTAGGCTCATGTTTTCATATTTTATCCCTTCAGACCAGTGGCTTGGATACGCTTGTAGAGCTTGGACGTTGTTTGATGCGGCAGATCTCTATCGGTGAGTGGAGATATTCATATTGATTATATTTTTAATCTTGAGGATATATTATGGTTTTATCTATGGTCGGATGAGGGCCTTGATCCATGTATAGAATATGTTTGGAGTTATAGCGTTATGTTAAAGAGTTATTGTAATGTTGAATACTTCTTTTGCGATATTTGGATAGCAGGTCGTATATTGTGTTTGTCCGAATTTATATCCGATGAGATCTTGTGCGGGGTATATCATATTGGGTCCTATATGTGTTCGAATTGTCACGCCCGGGTTGGGTTATTATGGTTAATAGAATATATATTATTGATTTTATTTTGACCTGCGAATGTTGTGTTCCTGGGTCGTGACACTATTAGCCCTAATCTCTAGAGAACAGTAAGATTTAAGTGTAATTTTCTAGTTAAGTATAAAGATAAGAAAATTGGATATGCATTATGAAAGCTTTTGCATACGTTTATGCTTTTGTATACGATCACAGTTCCTATTTCCCTTACAACATATATTTAAGTTAAAGTATGCATATTCCTTCATATATTGTGCATTACTAAGCATTTAACTCACTTTTTTACTATTTTTACTAACCTTCATATGAGTAAGAGATGTAGGAGTTCTTATCCAGTGAGCAAAATTGGAGATTTGGAAGCGTTTAGGCTTGTTGGTTATATTGTTTCTGTATTGTTGTGTTTTTGGGTAGGTTTAGAATGTATTGTTTATTGTAGATTAGTTGGTTTAGTTCTGGATATAGTCTTTGATGTATTATTGATTTTCGGGCAATACTGTTAGCCTGTATCATATTTTTGTGTTGTTCAGAGCTATCAATTTTGCGTTTTATCATGGACAGAATTATTATTTTTGTATTGAATTATTTTGTGAAAGTGGAACAGAATGCTTCACATTGTACAGGTTATGGAGGAAGATTGTTATGAATGATTTATATCGTTTAGCATTTTTCAGACATTGTTTATTGTATCTAAATGTTATAATTTAGTTTAATTTCAGTTTCGAATAATGGATGTAAAGTAAACAGGCTGTGGCCATTATTTAGAAGGTTGGGTTGCTGTATTATGGAGTCTCATATTAGTTATTGTGTCGTGATAGTCTTAGACAGATTTTTATGTGTGGGATTGTTGTTATGGTGTAGGAAAGTATTTTTGCTTCCGCGATATTATTGGATATATATAAGTATATGTTGAATTTATATTTTTATATAAATTTTTCCCTATTAAATGTTTGACGTCGTATTTTTAGGTCGTTGTAACAGCCATCGATGTTGTGGCCTATTGTTGGATCCTTTGTACTATGATATACTGATTCCTGAACATCATAATTGCAGGTAATTGAATTAATTTGATCAAAATTGAGCTTAATTCATATAGAAAAATTACGTTTCGGGACTGTGGGAGATATCGATGAAAGAGGCCCACGGGCGCCTCAAGCGACACCATAGGCGCCCAAAGCTGTAGGCCAGCGCTCGCCGGGTGCTGAAAACAGATTTGGGAGCACTGTCCGACAATTTAAAAGGCGGCTGCGAGGGTTTTTGGGCATTTTTGGGCAATTCTTTGAGGAAGAGAGAGAGAGGGAAGAGGAGAAGAGAGAGAAGGAGAAATCCGAGGTTCCTGAGTCCGATCCCAAACTCGAGCCAGTTAAAGAAGTGATAGATCAGGTCGAGGTAAGTATACTCATAATCTCCTCTTTTATTTTCTTGTACTTTTATTCCTTTTTTTGGGTATCTTCATTCCAATACTCGGATAAAATTATATATTATATTGGTTATGACTTAAATATGAAAATACATTGGTTTCATGTTCGAATATCGAGATTTAAGCCATTTTTCGCAACCCAAAACCCTAACACACGCCGAGACTCATTTCACAGTTAATTTTCGTTTTATACATAATTTAGCTTTAGATAATTGATGCGCATTATTAGAGCATGCAAGTATGTGAATTTCATGTCCGATTTCATAGTTTTGACCCGTTTTCGGACACGAAATCCTAACTTCGGGCCCTGGATGAATTCATCGATTAAATTGGGATTTATGTATAAATTGGTTTTAGAATATTATTATCGGCACCATAAACATGTTAATTTATTATTTGGGTGTCCGAATTGATAGTTTCATACAGTTTAGGGCTCATCGAAACCCTACCTCGTGTCCACTTTGGGCTTTATCCAAATTAATTGTAATTTATGCATGATTTAACTTTGAAAATCATGTTATATGCTTTTGGAAAGGTATTTCAGATTCGGATGCTTTAAAGTTACGTTTGGCTTATGGTAGTAATAATTTCTTAAATACTCCATGTTTTATGAAGATTATGCATATATCATGAATATATTAATTCAATATGCTCCGAAATCCATGACATGAATGTTTATAAAAGAATTATCGATGAGAAGTTTTAAAAATTCTCTTTGGCATAATGTAAAAAGGATTTCTTAATCCTTCCAAGCTCCAAAGATATATTGTGCATGAACTATGAACGCGTAAGAATTCAAGTTCACGAAGAATATAAAAACATGAATCTGGATAAATTTAATGGAAAAAGAACCAAGAAGGGATATTCTGTAATTAAGTGATGAACTGATAAACCATTCTTCTGAATAAAGAATTGATTGAATTATAAAACGTGTTCTAGTAGAGTGGGAACAAAGAATTATGTGTTTAAGAGTAGAATTTTCTAAAGAAATAAGAAATTAAGAACTTGGACCAATGATCGTTTAACAGATAGTACATTTTAGCACATCATTGATATTACAGTGGAAACTCAAAGGCTATTCTAACCTCTTATTGTAGCGGGTGATATTCCTTGATAAGTCTTAATATACTATAGTAGAAAGGCATTGTTTGTTATGAGTGCCGCTTATGACCTATGGCCATATCTATAGAGTTTATATATATATGGCCCCCATTTGGGAGCGAGAATAGGAGGATATCAGCCTTTAAATTATAAGGAGTGAATACAATTCCAGGCTACGATCAACCACTCTTTTAGTCAATAAGGCCTATTGGCCTCGGTTCCTCAATGAAATATGTTCTTGGCATGAATTGATAATTAAGAAAATGACAATGAAACAAATCAAAAAAAATATGGAACGAATCTTGAAAATATTCCTTCTGAAACATGATCTATAGTCTCATATGCATCTCTGTAACCTTCTACATGCATTATTATATTTTTTTTGACAATGAAAATTTGTATGTCCTTTGATTTATATATTTGTGCCTTATTGAATTTTTGATTCACCTTTACTATTTTTCTCTCTCCAGATGAGTATGAGTTGCACCGATGAGGCAAGGCAGAAGATTTAAACCGGTAAGGCATTGAAGACGATGGCATATGGTCTCGTGGAATTAGTTTTGTAGCCTTGAGCTTTCTGATGGATTATTTTATGTTTCTAATGGATTATATTTATAAATGTATGCATATGATGATTATGATAATGATAATGATATAACCGTAGTATAGTTTCTGCTATATCGATAAATGTATATGCTTTCGTAGGTTTTGTTATCGATAATTGGGACCTAATGGCATCTATTCTGAGCCAACCTTATACCAGAGTTATGATGTTTATATCACGTATAGTTGGTGGCTTTAGATCCTGTATTTTGAGATGTTATGGCTTTATTATGTATCATGTAAATGATATTCACAGGTTTTGTATTTGGCCGACCTTTGTATTACAGCCGAAACTCTACCGAATTTTCGATTAGAAATACGGTACGTCACATGTATGTTATTTATTTATTTGATTTGAGATCAGTTGAAGTATTTTACGTCCAATAAATTTTTCTTTTCAATTATTTAGCTAATTGTTTATGATTAGAAACAATGACGGAATTTGAATGTATTTTATCATAATATTACGACCTTATTTCTCTCTCTTTTTGTCCTGTGTTATTGACAAGTAATAATTTTTTTTTTTCCTTGTCGTTGTCTCTTTTCTTTGAAAATACGGCATACAACCTGCAGTAGGATTTATATATAACAAGTGGACGGTCACAGAGCCACATAACTGTAGCCCGATTTGATGTGCTGGACGACCATATTTAAGCATGACCTGCAGGGCTCGATCATGGCCACATGTTAAGATTCAATCATTCTCTTCAATTATTTTTGTTTTGTTTTTTCTTCCTACAATAGGACCAACAGCTAGGACTCACTGGCATCACACATGTGAGTCTAAGTCCTCCCAACCATAAATTTGTACGAAATTAAGTCTTTAAGCCTAATTTGTACGAAATTAAGGATTTATATATATTAATTTATGTAAAATCTAATGATTAAGTGAAAGAATAATTACAATAAAAAATTATATATGGTGATATTTTTAGGAATTAAAAAAAATGTACTCTAAGTGAATTCAAAAATTAGGCCTTTCATACCCATAGACTGTTATCCCTATAGACTAAATTTATTCTTATTATATAAAACTAAAACTAGTTTTTTTTTTTTTCTTATTTTATAATTTAGTTCTATTTTTAACTAAACAAATTTAACAGTGCTTTCCACATTAAAAATGCCGACAGTTGCTTGTTATGTATAGGGTGGAGGAGAACTAGTTATGTCCTTTAAAGAAATAACTTCTCCAATGCTAAGTTCTATAATTATGTAACTATATTATACATATGATTCTAAACTATAATTAAACACAATAAATAAAAGATTACATATATTATATTATTTAATATAATCTAGACATATAGACTTTGTCAGACATAAGTTTTCTTTTAAAGATTAAAGAACTTTTGGAACCTAGATAAAATTTTATCGGACTTATTCATTGTTTTAATTGACATAATTAAATGTAAAGCGTTTACTAATGTTTGTTTTCTCTCCTTTTGGATTATTGTCCAAAATCAGCACATAGCTTAATTTTTATATGTTTCATGCTACTAGAATGGTTAAAGGCAGTTTTGCTATAGCTCCTTAAATAGTTTTCAGAAACTTCTTCAAACGTGATGACTAAATAAATAAAATTAACAAAAAACCAAGCAAGGTTTCATATTATTAGGTATATCATCGATTGGGTTGGCCCAATTCATCAACCCAAAGAGCCCGAGGTTAATAGACACAGAATAGTTAAAAAGTGCAAGCAGTGTCTAGCCTATTAGACTCGAGCCCATAGAATGTGGCATCTAAATTTGACCAAACTTTAGTTAAGATATTGTCTCGAATCTAGACTAAAACAAATTTAATTTATTATAATTTACAAAATTAAAATCCCAAAACAATATAACAAATCAATAGATCCCAAATTCATGCGTGACAAAACATACATCCACATGACCCGATAAGACAATACAAAATAATAATCCGCACAAGATCTCACTGAACAACCATCCGGATAATGTAGTACAAACGATTTGCTCCACAACCATTGCAAGAGAGGTGATAAACTAACAAATCCAATATACATCAATGCAGACAGTTTTCAATACACAACTAAAGGCCCCGCTCGACTAATTCCAATATCTAAAATGCATTTGATACAAACTGTGATGTACCGTATTTTTAAACTGGAATCCGACAAAGTTTTAACTGTAATACGCCCGTTAGACTAATACAATCAGTATAAATTCTTGTACAATATATATATATATATTCACAAAACACAAACATAGGATCCAAAAAGCCACAATATATTTGTTTCTCCAACATCATGTCTCTGAATATCATGTTGGAACAGAGAGATGCTACTAAGTTCTTGAATATTCTTCACAACAACCTGCGGAAGCATTCCATAATCTAATATACTACATTCCAACTAAAGCATATCACTACTGCTATAATTAATTACAAAGGAACAAAATATATGTATACAATCTTTCTCGCCCAAAAGAATCATCATCTATACCAAAAATATAAAAATACGAATATTAAATAAATCATATAACATACCAATTCCTAAAACTAGGCATTAATCCTTTACTCATTCTCGTCAGGTATGAACTCGTACTGACCATTTGATGGAGTAACAAAACAGTAAGGAGTAAACAAAAAGCTCAACAATATACATATATAATAAGGAACAAGTAAATTCATATTCAAATCATATTAATGCATGCAGAAAGGAATAGAGATGAATGAGAGATCATAAAACAAGAATTAGAAAAAAATCTTTTTATGATGACTTTCAATTCCCTTTAGCCTTTTTTAAAGTTCTTTATTCATCCAATCATTTCGAAAACTAATTTCATTGGGAACCAGGGCCAATAGGTATTACTAACTAAATAAGTGGTTGGTCGTAGTTTGGATTGTATTTGCTCCTACACAATTAAAAGCCATCTCCTCCTATTTAAGACCTCAAGGCGGGCCATTTACATACAAATCTTATAGATGAGGCCTTAGCCGCACGTGGCCCTTAGCAGACAACGACCTTCCACTATAATATATTAAGACATGCCAAACTATACTATCTGATAAATATTTCTCGATCTAAATTTTTAGTTCCTCATTTTCTTAGAAAGTTTTGCTCTTAAGTCCATAAATCCTTCATTTCTACTCTTTCAGAGAACAGTTTATAAGTCCTTTACTTAATTGCAGGATATCCCTCATTGATCATTTCCCATAAAGCTTATACAGATACATATTTTTATATCATTGTGAGTTTGAGTCATCAAATGATCTTAATTACATGCATAATTTCTTTTGAAGTTTAAAAAAATAGAAAAGTCTTACCATATTAAGCCAAGTATAACTTTAGAGCTCCTGGACGATAAATTCTTTCACAAATAGTTCATAATGTGATTTTCAGAACATACAAAATTAACATATCCATAATACATCTAATTAAATACCAATAAATCATGTTCATAAGTTAGGGTTCAATTTTCTAAGCTACTTTATGTGTAAATTTTAAAGAAAATGGAAGAAAATGTGCGGGATATGGGTTAGGATTTTGTTAGTGATAAACTGCACAAAATATGAAAAATCGGACACCAAATCAGTAAATTTTTATGCTCAAGTCTTGGGTTTCAAGTATCTAAAACCTAATCATGTATTAAACCCAAAAATAAATGGGTAAAAGTGGTCCGGACACAGGTTAGGGTTTCCTGTGTACCCAATAGCCGAGGAATCTGATGCCAATCGCTCTCACTGTGTTTCTCAATGCACTACTGGAGGAGGAGGTCTTCTTCTGTTGTCCAGCTCCCTTTGCTCACCCCAAGTGCTTTAGATTGCATAGTACAACGGTGTTTCTCTCTATTTTCTCCCAGCATTATTAACAAGTACTTTTTTCTCTTTCTTGTTCTCTATCTTCTTTGAAAATAGTATACATAATCTACAACATGGATTTATAGATAACAAGTTTACTATGGTAGAGTTATATGGCTAGATCATGTCCACATGTTCAGATATTTATATTATTATAAACTAATCAAAATATTATATCTAACAATTCAAAATAAAATATATATATATTTGACAACATAGAGATATTTCCTTTCTTTTAACTTAACAATTGTTGTCATCTTGCTTTTGTTATTATAAACGTGTACAATAAATTAATTAGCTATTAAGATATTTAAGAATTGTATATCTTATTTAAGAATTGTATATCTTATGATAATCAAATTAAATTTAGATAATAATATCATATTGTTAGTGTATTGTATAAACTTTCTTTTTTATAAAGCATAGATTAT
This sequence comes from Nepenthes gracilis, assembly GCA_033239525.1. Classification (NCBI taxonomy): domain Eukaryota; kingdom Viridiplantae; phylum Streptophyta; class Magnoliopsida; order Caryophyllales; family Nepenthaceae; genus Nepenthes; species Nepenthes gracilis. Next base: position 2,607,171 of record BSYO01000037.1, read on the forward strand.
TCTTTTTATGGTAATAGTACTTTTCAGTTTAAAATGACCGACAGCTCGTAATCATTGTCAAGTCTTGTCCTTTTTATGGTAAGTACTATCCTTCCAACTATAATTTTGAACGAAATTAAGTCTTTTAGCCTTATTTGTACAAAATTAATGATCTATATATAAAAATTTATATGACACCTAACAATTAAGTGAAAAAATAATTATAGTGAAAATTTGTATATATATATATATATATATATGGTCATGCTTTTAGAAATAGAGATAATACTTAAGTAAATTAAAAATATTAATTTCTTATATTATATATATATATATGGTCATGCTTTTAGAAATAGAGATAATACTTAAGTTAATTACAAATATTAATTTCTTATATTATGGTCATACATTGTTGTGACGTACCTGTATTTTTGTCAAAAATTTAGTATAATTTTCTCTACAATACGGACATCGGCCAAAATACAAAACCTGTAACAAACCTGTACATTAATTTTACAACCTCAACACAGCCAAAATTTCAACCAAATCAACTCTGACACATCCAACAATAACAATAAATCACACAAGATCCAAAAGTCACAATTAATAACATATGACACCGACATCATAGCTCCAGGTATGATGTCGGTTCAGACAAGATGTCACTAGGTACATTATTAATCCATATAAACCCGCGGGGGCAACTATACTCATCAAATACAGTAAAAACTATATTACAAAAATAATATTACTATTGTCGACATACATGACCGTCAAAATAAACAAAGGCTCCATAAGGTATAAATTCATAAATCAAGATTCCAAGCTATTCTCTAACATCTTCGAGTCTCCGACTAACAATCATCTACTCTACCCGATCAAATGTAAACATGTGCTAATCTGGAGGTAAAAAAAGTAGTAAGGGTAAGCTAAAAGTTCAACAATGCACATATATATATATAGGTCAAGAACATGCAAAATTATCATATTTAGGAAGAAATAGGGATGCATGTGAGATTATAATTTAGGATTTAGTAAAGGAATGGTTCCATGATTCATTTCCTTATTATATTCATAATTATCAATTCATTGTTGAAAACTTATTTTGTTGAGGGATTTTGGTTAGTAAGCCTCACTGACTAAGGTGCGAACGGTCGTAGCCTGAATTGTATTTACTCCTACACAATCCAAAGCCATCTCCTCCTATTAATGGCCCAGAGGCAAGTCGTCTACATAATGATCCCTATAGACAGGGCCAATCTGCTGCGATGGCCCAATCGCAAGCAGTTCCAGAATAGATTACGACCTTCCGTTATAATATATTAAGGCATGCCAAGGAACTTCACCCGTTACATAACACGACCAGGATACGTGGTCAAAGTAATCCTGGAGTGTTCACTGCAATATTCTTGGAAAGTCAAAATTTGTCATTCATAATTCTTGGTCCAAGTTTTTTGTTCCTTATTTCATTAAGAAATTATGTCCTTAAGCACAAATTCCTTTGTTCCCATTCTATTGGAGAATGTTTTATAATTACGTCAGTTAATAGGTCCATCACTTAATTACAGAATTTACTCCATCATTAGATACCTTTCCGTAAATATATTTTCATATTCCTTGTGAGTTTAAAATATCATGTGTTCATAGTTCACACATAATATTTCTTGGGGCTTAGAAGGATTAAGAAATTCCCTTTTGATTATGCAAGATAGAATTCTTAAAACTTTCGATTGTTAATTATTTTGTAAACGGTTCATGGCATATTTTTTGAACGTTCAAATCATTGTATTCATGAATACGTGTATAATTTATCAAATGATTAGAACAATCAGAAAATTCTTACCATAATGAGCCTATCATATCTTGGGAGTTTCCGGATGACAAATTTCTTCATAATTGTATGCATCATAATTTTCAGAGTTGAAATTTTGTATAATTATGATTACTTTGAATAAAGTCCATAAAAGGTAAGATTAGGATTCCGAAGATTATAAAACCTTACAAAACTACTAATTCGAATGCCTAATTGATAAATTAACTTATTCATAATGCGGGTTATAACATTCTACAGTCAATTTATCCATAAATTTTAATTTGATTGGTTATTTTCTTCGGGTCGTGGGTTTAGGGTTCCTTATCCGAAAACGGGTCAAACTACAAATTCGAGCATGAACTTCACCCAATTACTTGCCCATGCCATGGGTAATAATTATCTAAGGCCAATTCATGGACTAAACCCAAAATAATTGATCAAATATGGTCCGGATGCATCTTAGGGTTTCGGCGAACCGGTTTTCATATAAAATCACCAAACCGGATACCGAAATGATAAATTAACATATATAGGTTATAGGTAATGATATTCTTATCATAAATTAGGAAAAAGCCCTAAACATTCGTGGGTAAAGAGGTCTCGGGCGCAGATGAACAGTGCCACATGGGAGTTATGGTTTTCGGATTGCAAAATACTATTCAAAATGCGATATTCGGACATACAATTAATATATTATGATGTTTAGGTTATGGGCAACATAAGATATAAATTTATTCGGGTATCGAAACGATGATACTTGAAAAAATAGAATAAAAGTACATAAAAATGAATGAGGAGGGTATAAATGCACTTACCTCGTCCCAATCTACCAGTTCTCCAATTAGCTCGAGCTCAGATTAGGCCTCGGAGGCTTTCGTTTGCCCGTTCTCTCTTTTCTCCCTCCCCCCTTTCTCTATCCGTGGGAAAACACAGAAAAATGGCCGATGAAAAGCCGCACGCGGCTTTATAATAGGCTGGGCTTGAGCCCGAGGCGAGTACGTGGCGAGCGCCAACCAATCTGGAAATGGTGCCTCCTTTGGGCTTGAGCCAGCAACAAGCCTGGGGCTCGAGCCCACGACGAGCACAACCCTGCATCTTCTTATACTATGATCAATTTTTTAATTTTTTAAAATCAACTTATTCCAAACTTAATTATATTATTTATATTAACTTAATTACTAGAATTTATAATGTTTTGGAGAACAACGCCTTACAATTCTCCCCTATTTATTAAAATTTCATCCTTGAAATTTAACAAATCTCAAAATCTCAATGAAAGGGGGGGTGGTCCCTCCAAATTTCTTTCTTATCTTCCTAAGACACATCCTTCACGAGATGATCCTTTCCAAAGAACTTTAACCATTTGAATTATTTTGATTCTTAATACCTAATGTTGCTTACTTGATTTGAGATTGATACCTTACCATGGGACAAATTCCTAATCTCACACAACGGTTAAACCCAACCATAAGCTTACTTCCTCCATCATTGGAATATGGGAAACATTGTGATAATCCACCCAACTTCAAGGATGAATCCATTAATTGACTAATTCTCTGACTTAATATAGGAATCTCAATCGAACTAACAAACTCTTACTTCAATTCATCCTAAACTTCCAGGATGATCATTTACTTGGACCTTTAATCTCATTCTGGAACTCGTGAGCCAAGGGCCCACATGCTTTTACTGCCTGCTCTGATTAATAATTTATTAAGACACTAAGAATCCTCTAGCACTCAGTTCACAGATCATTATCGGGGTCCTAAGTCATATGACAGCTATGGCCCTAAGAAAATTTCAAAGATATCAATACAACCAACACAATACCTTTAATTCTCAGATCACGATTAACTTAGAAATCGCAATCAAGACAACCACCCGAAATTCCGCACTGCCTCAAATCATCGCCTAGGTCTTGAAACCTAAACACTTAGCAAACTCATTATCTCGATAGCATACTAACGAGTCAAATATTGGACCTGCATGCTTAAACCAATTTTGAGATAAGGAAATGCCCTTGAAAGCTAATCCACAATTATTCAACTCTTAAAAACCTTATTGTTCTAAAAACCCCAGAGCAATATCACAAAGACTTCTCATCTCAAAATTCCATAACTTTAATGCTTCAAATTCGATTCGATCTCCCAACTCAAGAGCACGACGTCCCACAAACCCAAATATTGGGACAACTAGCAGCTCACGATTCACCTCTTTCTACAAAACATCGAAAGCATATTATGCCTAAAAACTCCCAATATCATATTATCGGTCCTAATGGCCACTTTCCTCAAAAGACATTGAGGTTCATCTTCACCATTCTTAAACAGATTACTCAATTGCGCCAATACAAGATCATATCCTCTACATGATATGACTACTCAGACATCTAGGATTAGCTAAACAGTAACTACATCCATAAGAAAACCTATAAACCCTCAAGCAATGAGCCCAATTACTATTTTCAAATCACGGTTGGAGCAATTTGATTGTGGATTTTCTCCCCCACTTATTCAAAAGGGCAACAACCTACAATTGATATGAGAAAAACAAAATTCTAAATTTTTCTCAAAGCATCAAATGCCACTACAAAACACTTGATTCATCAGAGATCAACCCAAATAATACAATCAATAATTATCATTCAAACCTAGAAGGTTATTCCCACATACTTTATTTCTAATGAATACCAATCGCTTCTGAGTTAAGGCTCCACAAACATTGCGAACCTCAAGGAACATTTAATGGACATCATCTCAAGTTCACCTAGACCCAAGAGGAATGCGCACTCTTGCAACATCAGTCAATCCTTTGCAAACCAGCCATCGCTCAAGCCCAAGGGAATCACATTCATGCTCTTGAAGAAACTACATGCCTAATATAGTATTCCCCTATGAATTCCTTGAGTTCTTCAATAAGGCCATCACAATACTGATCTAATTATGACCAAAAGATTTAACTCATAAAATTCATAGATATGCCAATAAATATACAAATCCAAACGGCATCACTGGAATTTACAACGGCTACATCTTATCTCGATGGCTACCACGAGCACAATTTTTGATTATACACAACCAACAATACCATTGGTATAAATCAATCTTAGAAATCATCAAACCCTTACAAAAGATCAACTAATTCAACTATGAGATCCTTAAAAGTCAATGTTGATATCAACACAATCTCAATCTACCGATCTAAGATCAACCAACATAGTCTTTTCATTTAAGAAGTATCCTCCAATGCTTATGCAGCCAAAGCTTCTTAGTGACCATGAGATGACTTCTAAGTATGGTCTCGTTATGAAACAAACTTAGCACGGATCCTCATGGCACAACTTATAGGCAAAACGATAATAATTCCTTGATACCTTGACTAACTCTTGTTCATGTTTAAAAAAGCATAAATCAATTACAAGATATAATGTGCTTACCAACCCAATTCATATCAACTCGATGACTTACCGACCAAATTATCCTTAAGGTCACATGAGATTGGCACCATAATAAATCAGATTAACCCAACCAATCATATCTAGGGACCCAAAATGTCGTAGATCTCTATGCCACAAATGCAAAGCCTCGATCCTCAAATTGCACATAACTTGGAAGCACAATGAAGATATACATTCAGGATCCTCAAATATACATGGGCTGCAATATCAAACCCAAGAATCTTACCTTCCATCATGACAAGCGACACTTAACACCTTGTGTCATCACCTCAGAATCCCAATTCAAGACACTAGACCTTATCACTATCTGACCCATGGATGAGGACAATCCTCAATCCTGTGATCGAATTGATTAGAATAAAAAACATGCTCCTAAAATGCATCGGGAAGAATACCTGTCCATAAAAGAACATCCATGAAGATATTCTACAATATCTCTAATCTTTCCGAACAGGGGGCCACCGCAAACACCATTTTAATTATTAGGGTCCACATTCTAACTTCTACAAAATCCTAGCCACCCAAAAATTCAAGCTCTTGATCGATATTATATCAGTCATAATTTGCCATCATCAGATTCACAAACACCAAGAATCGAATCCAAGTCATTTTGACCTCGAGCCCACGTTTTCACCTGATCCGATTCACTTGCTATGCTAAGCAAGCTCCCCTAGTCCTAAGTCCTCGGACCAACATCAATCTAAGTGAATCTTCAACATATTCTCCCTCAACATCCCATCTTCTGATTCTCGTCCGGACAAGCCCTTCTAAGACTTTCAAGTCTCATCATTCCATTCAACAAATTTAGATGCCCAATTTCTTCATCATATGTTGACCACTTCCACGTCTCAACCCTTATCTAAGCCTCACGATCGGCTATAGATATCCTCTTGGGATGAAAAAACAATATGGTTAGTTCCTAACTTAGGCAGTAACTAGAATAGTGAAAGCTAGATAATCCAACTTATCAACTAATTTCTAACTTAGTTCTAGCCTAAGTTAACAGACTTACCTCGACTAAGGCACTAATTTAGGGTACCGCAACCTAGCAACCACTCCTAACTACTGATTTTGACTTAATCTTAGCCTAAGTCATATAAGCTAGGCTAATAGAATTGCCCACTCTGTCTTATTTACCCTATGCCTTCAACTACATATTTGATCTGTCACAATCCCGAAACACAATATACGTAGGTTAAAAATAAAATCAATAATAATATTTTCATCAACCATAATAACCCAATCCGGGTGTAACAATCATACACATGTAGGACCCGACATAATAAAATCCGCACAAGATCTCATCGGATATGAATCCGGACAAACATAATACATGATCTGCTATCCATAATCGCAAGGGAGGTATCCAAATTTATAACAACTCATCCACATAATACTATAATTTTGATATTTCACATACAATAATTAGGGCCATCATCCGGCTATAAATAATAACCATAACACATCCTCAGGATCATAAATACACCAAACATAACATCTCCACTCGCCAAAAGGGATATCCGAGCCCAATCACGTTCGAGCTCCTACAAGCGTATTCATGCCACTAGTTTGAAGGGATAAAATATGAAAACGTGAGCCTAGAGCTCAACAAGTATCATCGTATAAAACAGTACTCATAAATCAGAAGTAGGAATATTACATATCAATCACGTAAAAGAAAATATAATGTCCATGAAATCCTTGAAAACCGAGGAAATGTCTCATACTAAATCATCGTCCGTATTAAATAGTCCATCTGAGACATATTCGTAATAAATAACGATCAGGTCAAATCTTATAGACAATATCATATCACATGATCTGAGATCACAATACATAATCGCGACCGTCACCACATCCGTGTAGGACACAAACCATCGTTCGGATCAAAATCTCATAATACTGAATACAGAGAAGACCGCCGAAACTAAAATAAAAATTAAAACACGTTTTAGATTTATCACGTATTTATACGTATGAGACATTCTTATCGTCTATCCATGGGTCAAACCACGTATCTCAAATCATAGTCCACCAAAATAGATGTAGAAATACAAAGCATGCACAAAAACGGAGAACCGAAAATCAATAATACCAACTTGAGGAAGGGTTGCCATCGTCCGGTAACCATGGCTATATCGATTACGATTTACGCCAGCAGCTCAAGGCTATCTATGTACTCTATTTCTCATAGATTAGGAACTTGCTCATTAAGTTTTACCATCCGCGACTTTGGGTGCAACCTCAAGTTTTAGTTATATATTAGGACGTCTAAATATATTAGTTTCGTCAATTCCTTATGGTTCTCAATTAAATACACAGTGGGGCAGGTCAGCTACTAAACAATTCAACCTTTCTTTCGGCGAAACTAGCCATATCATATACATCCCCGTCGGGACTAAGCCTCCCCGTCGGGAGCGGTACCAATAACTCGTGCCTCGGATCATATATAACGACTCATCAGGTCTCGAACCACCATGGTCCCGTAGTGACCCCGCCCCCGGCAGTATGCATGATAAATGCAAGGCCTGGTTCATGGTTTCACAATATATGGATACACAAATATACATTTATATATTATCCGGGTGTCCAAAAACCCTCTAAATTATAAACACCAGTGTAAAATCACCGCACAACTAGTGAAACGTACATGCATGTACATAATTTATAAATTTGAAATATACAAAAATACATGCATGTTAGTAAAATCTTCCATAGTGGTCAAAATATATCAGAAATTAAATCAGATCAAGAATAGGCCTAGAGGATACTTACCTCAATTTTATACTCCATAGATTTGAAGAAAAGATATCCCGAAGCACCCGATTGGACCTTTTTTTCCTACCTCATGTGCACCTGCGTGCTGCCCTTCCTCTCTCCTCTGCACACGGCCATCACACCGTTGTCGCCGCCTCAGCCGGCGACCACTGCGGCCTCACCCGCGACCACCATCATCGCCACTGTTCTCTCTCTCCTCTCCCTTCTCCTCCTTCTCCACATGTGAAAAATCTAAAATGATAATAAATATTAAAATAATCTAGACATGATTCGAAATATTATATTCTCTCATCCTTATAAAAATTTTGTCCTCAAAATTTACACATATCAATTTTTAAACAAATAAAAACAATTCTTTCGGACTTAGTCTTGATGAAAAGACACCTCTAAAAAATCTAATCCTCAACATCTGATCCTTCTATTGCAATATCAGAATCAAAATCCCAACATAAAATAGCCACTCAAAATCAGTAACAATTCACGCTCGATCACATGCCAAGGATCAACCCATATTCCTTTCAACATACATATAGAAAACACTTCATAGAGATTCCATCAAACTCGAAAAACACCAATCTGTTGGACAACTCTCCAATTCGCTACGAAACCTCAAAAAATCTATCAAACCTCAACCTCAATCTATCTTTTGATCTCAAAACTTGATATTCTTCTCTTCAAGATACTTTTAAAAATATCTGACCACTCTTCTCGATCATCCAATCAGGCTGCAAATCTGATCACTTGCTTCCATTCTCAAATCAAATCTTGTAACCGATAACCGTGAATCCACACGCTTCCACTGCACAACTTTGATCTATCATCTGTTTCCAATCGCAATCAAAGGCCTCAAATTTAGTATACCTTACAATCTTCTTATCTCGATAATGTATTAACGGCCAAACTCGAGAATGACAATCTGATTAGCAAGCAACGAGCCAACTTCATCAACTTATCTATCGTCATCCAAGATGCCACCAGATTTCTCGCTGTCCAATGCAGACCAAAATAAAATCTCGAATGCTTCTTCTTCTTGGTTTCTTCATTCCAGCATGAGACGCATGATCAACTCGCCACTCCGCTAGGAGGAGAATCTTCAATACTCTTTACGAACTTAGACCACTCCAACTCCACAGAAGCTGTTGACAACTTCAATTGCTCTCTGGGCCTTCATCCATTAATGGATACTCTACTTGATCATGTCCAGCTTCATGACCGCTCGAACAAAAGAAACTTTACTTCTGATCTTCACAAAAGCTTCTTCCGTAGAAAGAACTTTGTTCAAAGCCCACTTCTGGCAAGGATTATTCACCGATAACTCTACAGCCTAACCGCTCAAAACGAAGACAGAAGACATTGCTGCGCAAACTTCTAATGCAACTCTGATCCTGAACGGCAAACGCATATGCTAAGAATGGATCTACCTACCTACCACTTTGTCGGCAAAAATCCCCTTCTACCTTGTGAAATTATAGACCGACCCAATCAAAGCCACCACTTCTCCAAAATCACAGGATTTAATAAAACATCCACCTAATCAATGTCCTCAAGATGGATTTCAAATCAGATTCTCCATCTAAGGATCCAAATCGAATCTTACAACTAAAGGCTACGAACCCACATGCTTCTACTGCACCTATCCGACTATGAATTATCGCTATAATAAATTTCAATTCGGTGCCCGAATTTCTGAAACGAGCCCGCCTCAAAATTTGGCACAATATCAGATCACAATCGAAACCTCAAAATTGGAATATCTTGTAACCTAGTTATCTCATTGACATACCGATGAGCCAACTTTTCATCCAAACATATCTTCCAAATTGGTAATAAATAGGTCAACCTCGACAGCCAATCCACCATTATCCTCAACAGCATCCATATTTCTAACCGTTCTTAGAAATCTGGAAGCAAAACTTACGAAGGCTACTCATGCTCCGCTTTCTCTTATGAACATATGGCACACTAAATTCGAAGGCTTTTGACTCAAAATATTGCCAATAATATTCACCTTCTTGGTTGACGCTGAAGCTCACCATCACAGCCCTTAAGCAATTCACCCACTTATATTACCACATGATTGACTCCTTTTGCGAAATAATTTTCTTCAAGCCTCTATGATTGAATTGAGCCACAACTATCTCCATACAAATAACATTTCTAAATCATTAAAGAAAAAATCTCAACTATTAACTCCAAGCCATAAGTGGAGTAACCTTGATCATAGACTTTCAACAGCCGTAACCCATAGACAACCACTCGAATACGCTGCATCAGAACTCAACCTCAAATCTTTCTCAAAAGTATCACAACTTAACATAGATTAACTTGATTCATCGGGGATCAACCAAATTGACTTTGCGGACAATCCGTCCTTCATTTCTAGAAAGCTCTCCTTACACTCATCATTCCAATGAACACTGATAGCTTCTAAGCCCAACGTCCCATGGACGCTACAATTCTCGAGGAATCCTCGACAAATTGCTTAACAGATTTAAGCAGACCCAAGAAATCGCACATCTTTGCGACAAACGATGCCAACACAAACATGCCAACACAGCATCTTTCCCAACTGGCCACAGCTTCAATCATCTGCAAATTCACAAACATGCCATCGAAGAAATAACACGCCCAAATAACACTACTTCCAACCAAACTCACATCTCCTTAATTGGGCAAACCACAAACTACCTTTTACAGTTATGACACAGTCCTCAAATGGACCTCATGTCCCACATAAATTCTCTCGAACAAATAAAAACATCATTAATGAATCTATCACAAATAGACTCAAATACGGATGAAAGATCCGATTCAAAAGATCCATAAAAGATGCCAACACAATTACAAACCCAAAGTACCACCGAAGCTCACAACGATCGTACCATAATCTTGAAGGCTATCTCATGCATATTCTCTCGATTATCCTTAATTTGACAATATTCCGAATTCAGATCAATTAGAGAAAATATTGAGCCCTAACCAATGATCAACCAAATCACCTATCAATTTTCAACATTCATTATCAAAGGATTCCTTTCCCAAAAGAATAAAATTTTCAATAATTCATAGATAACCTCATCAATTCAACATACTCATCCCAAAGGCATTAAATACCTCATGGCAAAGCACTCAACCAATACCTCCACAATTCCATGCGAGGTTCCCAAAATCGATGTCACTCCTGATACAACCTTAACTATCGATCAAAAGACAATTCAGGCTAATCATCTCCTTAAGAAATAACCTCGAATTACCATACAATTAGAAAATTCTTAATGACCACAAAATAACTCCTAGGTATGACCACATAAGCCAACTAAACTCGGCACATATTCTTATCAATTAACTTGCAGTCACAATGATATTAATTTTGTCGCCACTCGATTATATCTTCCCAAACTCAAAATTCACTACCCATATTATAAATCAGAATATTCTTACTGAATAATCCGTACTAGTGTGATGACTCGCCAACCAAGTCACTCCTAATATCACATCAAAATTCAGTTCATTAAATAAAATCAGGTTAGTCAATCATTGATATCTACAAACCCAGACCGGATATCGAAGTCCACAATCTTAACAGATCAAAGGTTTACCCATCAGGGGTAAATATCCTCAAAGCTCATTTTTAGAAATTAGAAAAGTATAGAATATTTACATACAAGCTCAAAGGCCACAGATTTATTTTCGTGCCTTCACCGACTAAATCTACCTTCCTTACTATCCCGAATGCCAAATGGATAGTGACTTTCAAAACTTGCCTCCACCAAACATCATAAGAAGTGGAATACAGCACTAAGACGCCCACCACTAGCTTACCTCACTTTCCAACTTATGGACAAAAGATCGAGCTTCATCTGAACTATCAAAAACCTCAAACACGCCATCCACTTTCTGAAGCACAATTTAACCCTTAATTGGATTAAATATCCTAAAAATTTTTCAAACTGGCTCATTCTTAATCATTCAAAGGGCGCTGCATCTTGCCCCTAATCGACCAACCTTCATATAGCAACCAAGTTCTCATCTGGTTGCTAAATCGAATAACCCATTACATCACTTGTGCGACTCAACACAGCCTATTAATTGACTTCTCGAGTCAAATTCAAACACTTATAACTCAAACTTCCATTCTTCACCATAGGATACACTTATCACACCAAATATTCTATCAATTTTTCACCCAAGATGACCCAAAAACACCTCTCCTTACGACCTTTGCTCTGATACCACATCTATCACGATCTCTGAATACAATATGCGCAGGTCAAAAATAAAATCAATAATAATATTTTCATCAACCATAATAACCCAAGCCAGGTGTGACAATGATACACATGCAGGACCCGACATAATAAAACCCGTATAAAATCTCATCGGATATGAATCCAGACAAACATAATACACTACCTGCTGTCCATAATCGCAAGGGATGTATCCAAATTTATAACAACTCATCCACATAATGCTATAATTCTAATATTTTGCATACAATGATCAGGACCATCATTTGGCCATAAATAATAATCATAACACATCCTCGAGATCAGAAATATATCAAACATAACATATCCACTAGCCAAAAGGGATATATCTGAGCCCGATCACGTCCGAGTTTCTGCAAGTGTTTCCATACCACTAGTCTTAAGAGATAAAATATGAAAATGTGAGTTTAGAGCTTAACAAGTATCATCGTATAAAACAGTACTCATAAATCAGAAGCAGGAATATCTCATATCAATTACGTAAAACAAAACACAATATCCGTGAAATCCCTAAAAATCGAGGAGATATCTCGTACTAAATCACTATCCGTATTAAACAGTCCATCTGGGACATATTCGTAAAAAATAACAATCCGGTCAAATCTTATAAACTATCATATCATATGATCCGAGGTCACATTACATAATCGCGACTGTCACCACATCCGTGTGGGACACAAATCATCGTCCGGATCTAAATCTCATAATGCAGAAATCGAGAGAAGACTGCTGGAACTAAAACACAAATTAAAACACGTTTCAGGTTTATCACGTATTTATACGTACGAAACATTCGTATCCCCCATTCATGGGCCAAACTACGTATCTAAAATCACAGTCCAGCCAAATGCATGCAGAAATACAAAGTAAGCATGAAAACGAAGAACCAAAGACCAATAATACCAACTTGAGGAAAGGTTACCCTCGTCCGGTAACCATGGCTATATCAGCTGCGATTTAAGCCAGCAGCTTAAGGTTATGCATGTACTCTGTCTTCCATAGATTAACAACTTGCTTACTATATTTTACCACCTGCAACTTTGTGTGCAACCTCTAATTTTAGTTATATATTAAGACATTCGAATATATTATTTTCGTCAATTCCTTACGATGAATCTCAATTAAATACACAGTGGAGCAGGTCAGCTACAAAATAACTCAACCTTCCTTCCGACGGAAGTAGCCATATCATATACGTTCCCGTTGAGACTATGCCTCCTTGTCGGGAGCGGTACCAATAACTCATGCCTCGGATCACATATAACGACCCATCAGGTCTTGGACCACCATGGTACCATAGTGACCCAGCCCCCGGCAGCATGCATGATCAATGCAGGGCCTAGTTCATAGTTTCACAATATACGGATATACAAATATCCATTTATATACTGTCTGAGTGTCCAAAAATCCTCTAAAGTATAAACACTAGTGTAAAATCACCGCACGACCAGTAAAATATACATGCATGTATATAATTTATAAATTTGGTGTATACAAAAATACATGTATTTTAGTAAAATCTCTCACAATGGTCAAAATACATCAGAAATTAAATCAGATAAAGAATAGGGTTATAGAATACTTTCCTCAATTTTATACTCCACAGATCTGAAGAAAAGATATCTCGAAGCACCCGATTGGGCCTTTTTTTTCCTGCTTCATGTGCGCCTTTGCGCTGTCCTTTCTCTCTTCTCTGCGCACGGCCACCACACCGTCGCCGCCGCCTCAATCGGCGACCACTGCGGCCTCACCCGTGACCACTATCGTCGCCACCGATTTCTCTCTCCTCTCCCTTCTCCTTCTCCGCTTGTGAAAAATCCAAAATGACAATAAATATTAAAATAATCCAAATGAGATCCGAAATATTACACGATCAATCGTAATCTAACCTAAATTTTTGGATAAGATTCAAATCAAATCTAAGACATCTTATTCTCTGATACCAATTGTGACGTACCGTATTTTTTGCCAAAAATTTTGTAGAGTTTCCTCTACAATACGAACGTCGGCCAAAATACAAAACCTATAATAAACCTATACATCAAATTTATAGCCTCAACACAGCCAAAATTTCATCCAAATTAATTTGGACACATCCATCAATAACAAGAAACCACACAAGATCAAAAAATTATAATTAACAATATGTGGCACCGATGTTATAACTCTAGGTATGATATCGGCTCAGACAAGATACCACTAGGTACATTATTAAGCTATATAAATTAGCGGAGGCAACTAAACTCATCGAATACAGCAGAAACTATATTACAAAGACAACATTACTATCTCCGACATACATGATCGACAAAATAAACAAAGGCTTCATAAGGAATAAATTCATAAATCAAGATTTCAAGTTATCCTCCAGCATCTTCGAGTCTTCCACTAATAATCCTCTACTCTACCCAATCAGGTGTAAGTCAGTGGTAATTTGGAGGCAAAAAAAGTAGCAATAATGAGTTAAAAAGTCAGTAAAGTAAATATACATGTAGGTCAAGGACATACAAAATTATCATATTTAGGAAGAAATATGGATGCATGTGAGATTATAATTCACGATTTAGTAATGGAATGGTTCCATGATTCATCTCTTTGTCATATTTATTGTTATCAATTCATTGCTAAAAACTTATTTCGTTGAGGGACCAGGGTGAGTAGGTATCACTCACTAAGGAGCAGGCTGACGGATCGGGTTATTCTCCTTAAATAACCTCCATCAATCATAATAATATACTAGTATTTCTAATTAAAATTATTAATTTATGTAGAAAATTGGGTAGAATTTCGTTTATAAATCGAACATTTGTCAAAATACAAACGCCTGTAAATCAACCCTACACGTTAATTTACAACAATCCACAACAAAATCACAAGTCTCAATACTCAACACACTACACAAAATCTAACAGCCACATCAACAGATGTGGCATCGACATCATAACTTCAGTATAATGCCTGTGGGGAAAGATGCCAACTAGGAACCTCGATTATAACAACAATAAGAAAGATCTGTGAAAGCATAAGAACCACAATATACAACGAAAACTAATCCATTATTCATCCATATCAAATATCATTAATCACCACCATACATGTCTTATACAGTTTACAAAAGTAGAACAAAATTCCTGTTTCATACATAAAATCAGCTAAGTTCCAGTCCCGAGGCCTGCGTGTAATATCAGCTATCTATCATACTTCTATGGCCTATTCCGTCTCGTCGGGTATCAATGCGTTCTCATCTGAAAGATTACAGCAATGGTGAGCATAGTCCAACAAATGAAATCATACATCACTAACTACAGACAGGTAAAAGAGAAAGCAATAATTGGATGAAAAGTCATATACTCAAGACAAAGGGAAACATGAGAAGAAAGAGAACATCCAGAATTATCTAGTTCACGTGTTTACACCAATTACGTTTGATTCACTTTGATTATTACCGTTAATCTTTGCGGAACCCGGAGCCAGTAGGTCGTACTAGCCAACGATGCGAGAGAACGAGGAAAGGAATGTGTTTGCTACACATTCTAAAGCCGACTATATTTTAGATTTGCAACACTTGACCATCGGCTACATTTTAGGTCTACAGTACTCGACCATCGACTACATTTTAAGCCTGCAGCACTCGGCCATCTCAATCACCCTATATCCCCCGGGGACCAAGCCAATCCTCGTTCTTTCACAATAGTATCCTAAGGCATACCCTAAACATCACCTACCCCCAGGAGCGGTCAGAGTATTCCTTGGGTTCCCACCGTGATGTACATGGTAAGCTAGATGGTACTACCCCTATGAATCATGGTCCTAGTTTCAAGATTTACCTTTTTCTTGAGGGAAGATCCACCACAGTTCCATTATATTTTCGAATCGAAAAATCACATTCTCATCACGTATCTCCATCTAGGATATCAAATCTGTCATTTCATGCATTGTGGATTTTCTTCTATTTACTTGTTCGGTTCCTTTCTTTCTTTGGAACTTACATCTTTTAACCATTCAATTCAAGCTCGTAAGAGAGTTTGGTTTTACTTACCTCCGTTGGTCAAATACCACCTTAGAAGCCTCGGGATGCATTCCCTTGCATCCGGTGCACAATTACACATTTTCAGGGCTTACAATTTGACACAAACATTTAATCATAAGTTCTATCACAATTGAAAAGAGCTAAAGCATGCACATTTACATTCTATTTTCGGGTGAATAGTGTCAGGCCGCTTTTAGAGGGCTCAGACGCTATGAACGGGTCGATTCTTGCAGAATTGGACGTTCGGTTATATACTTACAATTGGGATATGGGGACTCATATTTTGAGGTCGCTTCAACATATTACGAAGGTGAAAACATGCAAATTTTTCTTTTTATTTTGGGCAAACAGTACCACTTCCCTTTTGAGGGCTCGGACGCTGCAAACGGGTCAAAACGTCCGAGACCGATCACACGGTCGACATATATACACATTTGGGATGTGGTGATTCACATTTTGGGGTCAATTTAACAAAATACGGTGCGGGAATGGAAAATCCAGAATTCCCGTAGGTTAGGATTTGGTGGTACTCCACCGACCAGATCAGTGAGTAAATCAGACAATAAATTACATAATCTTTGGTCTCAAGTCATGGGCATTACATTTTCCATGGTTTAGGTAAGTATCGAGATGAAAATACCTGATGACAAACGAAAAATATCGAAAGAGAAAAGTTAGTGAGTATGAGAACACTTGCCTCGATGCGTGCTACCTCTTTTATAACTAGCTATCGGACAGAATCGGACTCCACGGCTCGATCTCCTCCCTTCTTTCTCTAGAAACGGTGCTCTCTCTTTCTCTAAAAGGGTTTGGTAGTGTGGAGAAATGAAAATCGCAAAGCAGGACGTGGGTTTATAATCGGCGCAGACTAGCGCCGAGCGTGCAACGAGCGGGTGAGCTACTACCTTTTGCACTCAATCCTAGGCTAGAGCGCGCAGCAGGCGTGGGCGCCACTGCCTTTTGCGCTCAGCCTGCAGCAGGCGCAGCCCTGCTGGTAGCGCTTCAGCAGCAGAACTCCGAGATATGTTTTTCCAATTTTTCTTCTGATACGCATACTTATTCATTCGATAGGTCTAGTATTAATTATTATTATGTTGATTACCTTATATTCATTATGTTTTTAAACCCGGAACCTCACACGATCGTAACTTGGATTGTGTTTACTCCTACACAATCCAAAACTATCTCCTTCTATTAAAAGTCCAGAGGTGGGTCGTCTACGTAATCATCCCTGCAGACGGGGCCAATCTACTGCGGTGGCCCAACCGCAAGCGGTTTCAAAACAGACTACGACCTTCCGTTATAACATACTAAGACATACCAAAGAACTTCACTCGTTATATAATACGGCCAGAATATATGAACAGAATAATCCTTGAGTTTCCACTACAATATTCCTAGCATGTCGAAATTTGTTATCTATAATTCTTGGTCAAAGTTCTTAGTTCCTTATTTCATTAGAAAATTCTATCCGTAAGCACAAATTCTTTCATTTCCACTCTGATGGAGAACATTTCATAATTCCGTCAATTCATAGGTCTATCACTTAATTATAAAATTTTCTTCATCATTTGATTCCTTTCCATAAATATATTTCCATGTTCTTCGTGAGTTTGAAACCTCACGTGTTCATAATTTATACATAATATTTCTTGGGGTTTAGAAGGATTAAGAAATTCCCTTTTAATTATATCAGATTGAATTCTGAAAACTTTCAATCGTTAATTCTTTCGAAAACGATTCATGTCATGATTCTTAGAACATTCAAATCATTGTCTTCATGAATACGTGCATAATTCATCATATAATTGGAACAATTAGAAAATTCTTACCATAATAAGCCTATCATGTCTTGAGAGCTTCTGGATGACAAATTCCTTCATAATTGCATGCATCATAATTTTCAGAGCTAAAATCTTGTATAATTATAATTATTTTGGATAAAGTTCATAAAAGACAAGGTTAGGATTCCAATCATTATAAAACCTTATAAAACTACTAATTCGTGCAGCCATTTGATAAATTATCTTATTCATAGCGCGGGTAATAACATCCTACAGCCAATTTATCTATAAATTTTAATTTAATCGTTTAAATCCTCCGGGCTGTGGGTTTAGGGTTCCTTGTCTGAAAATGGGTCAAATTACAAATTCGGGCATGAACTTCACCCAACTACTTGCCCATGCTATGGGTAACAATTATCTAAGGCCAATTCATGCATTAAACATATAATAATTGATCAACTATGCTCCAAATGCATCTTAGGATTTTAACGAACGGGTTTTTACATAAAATCACCTAATCAGATATCCAAATAATAAATTAACATATATAGTTTATAGGTAATGATACTCTAGTCTCAAATTAGGCAAAAGTCCCAAAAATTCGTAGGTAAAGTAGTCCCGAGCGAGGATGAATAGTGCCGCATGGGAGTTAGGTTTTCGGATTACGAAATATTACTCAAAATGAGATATTCGGACATACAATCGATATATTATCATGTTTAGATTATGAGTAATATAAGATATAAATTTATTGGGGCGCCGGAACGAGGATACCCAAAGAAAATATAATAAAAATATATGAAAATAAAAGATGAGGATATGGATACACTTATCTCGACCCGATCTATCACTTCTCCAACTAGCTCAAACTTGGATTTGGACTCGGAGGCCTTCGTTTTCCCATTCTCTCTCCCTCTCTCTCTCTTTACCCTTGGAAAAATACAAAAAAATGGCCGACAGAAAGCTCGCACGCGATTTTATAATAGGCTACCGCTCGAGCGCGCAGCGAGCACCAACCAATCTGGAAATGGCACCTCCTTTGAGTTTGAGCCTACAGCAAGCCCGACCCTACATTTTCCCATACTATGATCAAATTTTTAATTTTTTAAAATTTACTTATCCCAAATATAATTATATTATTTATATTAACTTAATTACTAGAATTTACAACGTTTTGAAGACCGGTACCATACAACTGTTATCCATATAGTTCGGCTTTATATATTTTCATATAATGGGTTATGTAGGTATATTTTCTCCGATCAAAAAAATATGTACAATATTCTTTTATTATTTTAAAAAATGTTAACTAAAATTATCAAGCATACATCATATGGGACAATGCTTGCAAAGCCAATATAATTACTAAGCACACTTGCATAATATATATTGAAGTTGTAGCTAATACAATATTACATAGATAATTCTAAAATAATTATAATAAATAAAAAAATTGATACATCAAATATATATATATATATATATATATGGCATATATTATTTATTATTATTACACTTATATTAAATTAATTAGCTATTTAGATTTGTAAGAATTACATATGTTGTTATAATCAATTAATATTTGAAAATAGTACAATATTGTCACTATGTTGCCTACATTTCCTTATTTCTAAATCAGTAATAATGTTACTTTTTCCTTGAATAGGAGCGACAGCTACTACTCAATGGCATCACCCAAAAAAGTCTTGTACTCTCAGCCACAATTTTGTTTTTGAATAAATGCTGTCTGGCCCTTGTACGAAGCTTACTATTCCTGCCTTATGTGTGAGATGGTTAACTGAATGAAGAATCGCCTCCAAAAGGAAAAGAAACTATATATGGTAAAATTTAAGATAAAGAGAAAATTTTATGTTTTAAATGAGAAATGTGATCCCAAATTCCATCTTCATAGATTATTTTTTATATAATAATGGTTGTGTCTTTTTATAAGAGAAATGATATATGGTTATGCAAAGCTTGGATATATTAATGAAATAATTTTTCTATAATAATTATAATTAAATTATATTAAATTGTAATATTTAATGAATTTATATGAATAAGTATATGTTACAACATATGGGATAATACTTACACAGCCAACAAATTTATCAAGCATACTCCCATAATATATAAAGAATTTGTAGCTAATCAAAAAGTAAATTTATTGATCTAAAATAATTATAATAGACAAAAGACTAATATAATAAATATGAGACATCTTAGCATCTATATGAAATATGTATTAAAGGCCCCAAAACTAATTGCCCATATCAATTCATTATTATGTGACAACTAGATTTAGGGGGTTACATTTTTTAGAGAGATAAAATCCCTCAGTTTCCTAATCTTAATAGTATATTTAAAATAGAATAATAAAATATTAACTAAATTTTATTTTAAAAAAAGCTAAATCATACCTATAAATTTATAAATAAAGAGTTAAAATTGGGAGATCGAGAAACTTCATATCGAGAAAGAGAAAATTTTATGTTTTAAATGAGAAATGTGATCCCAAATTCCATCTTTATAGATTATTTTTTATATAATAATGGCTGTGCCTTTTCATAAGTAAAATGATGTATGGTTATATAAAGATTGGATATATTAATGAAATAATTTTTCTATAATAATTATAACTAAATTATATTAAGTTGTAATATATTTTGAATTTATATGAATAAGTATATGTCACATCATATGGGTCAATACTTACACAGCCAACATAATCATCAAGCATACTCGCATAATATATAAAGAATTTGTAACTAATACAATAATAAATTGATTGCTCTAAAATAATTATAATAGATAAAAGACAAACATAATAAATATGAGACATATTAACATTTATATGAAAGATATATTAAAGGCCCAAAAACTAATTGTCCATATTAATTCATTATTATGTCACAACTAGATTTAGGGGGTTATATTCCTTAGAGAGATAGAGTCCCTCTATTTCCTAAACTTAACAGTACATTAGAAATAGAATAATAAAATTTTAACTAAATTTTATTAAAAAAAAGCTAAATCACACCTATTAATTTATAAATAAACGGTTAATATTGGGAGATTGAGAAGCTTCATTTCCTTGAGATATATCCTCCTCAATTCTACCACAACTAGGGCTCATAACATCCCAATAGCTCAAGTTCAGAAAAAATTCTTCCCAATCATTTTGTCCATCCTCTACCCTAAGAGATTGCACTTCATTTAACACAATGGGTGTGGCATCCTTCACTTCGCTAATTTTTTTCTTGGGTATATGCACTTTGAATGCCACTATTATGGAAGAATTTGTTTTCCAATTTCTCCAGCAGCACACACTCTTGCCAAAATCCTTTGTCATCTTCCTTTGGCTTCTCAACCATCTCATGTTCTTTCATCATCGGCCAAGAGGATGATCCTTTGAAGATCCAAGGTTTGGGCTTTATGACTGTAGTGGTGGTCGTGACGGCTATTTGGGCAATGCCATCTCTTGTAATTTTTTGTGGAGATGGAAATTTCTTATTAATGTGGGTATTCCAATAATTTTTGACATCATTTGTCGTTCTTCCAGGAAGTCTACCAGCTATTAAGGACCATCTATAAAAATATTATTAAGAAATTAATTTATTGAAGAGTGAAAACAATGTCAAAAGTAGAAGCTAAGTACTATTAAAAAACAAACAAATCTAAATTACATGGATCAATAAATATTTAATCCAACAAACTAAAGTTGCAAATTGAGTTGATTTACTTTTGTACCATTGTTAATGAAGTATGCTTTGAGCCTTATCTCATCAATGTTACTCCATCTAACATATAGAAAGTTACTAAAAAATTGTGCTTCTTATTATGAGCGGATGAAATAATAATACTCAATTTTGTAGTGAATTCAAGCATATTTACTAAATCTCATAAGTTGAGTATTGATTTTATTTTTATGTTCCTCTAATACATTAATTTTGAGTCTTGTTGTAATAAGAAACGGGAGAGAAGATTCTTCCTCAAAGGTAAATATTGTGATTGAAAAAAAAAAAAAAAAAGGCGGTCCATTTGTGAAGTTGCCAATATAGGCTCTTAATAATATATAAAGGAACTTGTTAAACAGCTACTTCAATTGATCAAATCACCCTCAGCTACCTTATCAAACAATTCTTTCATTACTAAAGATAGGGGTAGCAACTATGAACCATCATCTCTATTGTTTAGTAGTTTCAATGTAATATATACTTTTCTTACTAATTGACACACCAATTGAGTCAGTGCAATGAACATGTGACTAGTAATTGAAATTATCGAACATGCATAAAAATAAATTATGATAAATAATATATTTTGATTGTTAATGATTTTCTTATTCTTATGAAAAAAGTTAAAATAAATCATTATACTAAATGTTTGGACTCTAAGGTCCCTTGTAATTGCTTCTTTCATATAAATTTATTTTGGCAAGTAAAATTACTTAAGAATTAAATTGTAATGTTGCTATCATTTAAAATTTTGTTGTTTTTCAAGATTAGGCAATCGGAATGGTAGGTAATGGAATATATTGGAAAGAACTTTGCATTATTGGTCAAGATTGCAAAGCATTCATAAGTAACAGTGAAAGGAGCCAATGAATAAGAACTTTGACATCAATAATTTCTATATGTAAAACCATTAATCTAATTTTAAATTTATTGAGACTTTATTTTAATAAATTCAAATGCTTGTGAAACGTGAAAGTTTTGTAAATAAAAGTGACTTCTTTTTTAACTTTCCATATATGAAATTAAGAAGGTATTTTGTTTAAATCATTATGATAAGTGGGCATTTCCTATTACTTTTCATTATTGATTAAATTATTTGTTACTTTTATTAATCACAAATCTTGTACTATATTGATTTATTTATTAAGATTAAAAAGTCACCTGTTTATTATGAATGTAAAAGTCTCTAAATTTGAAGCAATGAAAAATATAACAAGTGAAAAAACTTTTGCCAAAGGGAGAGAACAAGATGGAGAGATGAAGAACCATTGCCCCATGAGCTCCTTTCTGTATGTCCAATCGCATCCCTTGTTCGTCCTCTAGACTAAGAGATTGTTATATAAATTTTATTGTCTCTTATTTAATCTAAAATCATATTTCTTAACATGATGTATGTGCTAAACATAGCTATATTCTATGCTCTTTTCCAAGTATTGTCAAACCAAAACCAAATATTTTTTATGAAGGCAATTTTTAAAATATTTTAGAGGAGAGCCATAAATCACAAATGGGATATAATTTAGTTGCCCAGAGGAAAAAGAATATTGTTTCCAAATGGGCATGTAAGATTAAACACACACTTATATGGGAGATATAAGGTTAGATTGATTGCAAAATATTTTACTAAAATTCATGGCGTGGACTATAATAGAACCTTTACACTGATACCACATCTAAGCAAAGTTGTAATACTAAGTTGACATCCATAAATCCATCAATAATTTCTGGGGTAGAGGAGATCAGGATATAATGGGGCACATATACTAGTATTTGACAAAACAGGGGGTGCCTTATTTGTTGTGCAAATTGTTTATTTTGTAACATTATACATTTTATTTTCTAAATTTAACTGAAAAAGAATGGTAACTAAAGGTGACGAGAATTTAAAAGAAATAATTGAATTAAGATGCCGTATTCATAGAAAATTTGATATAAAAAATTTGATAATTTTTAATGAAGTGACTCACGTAAAGGGCATTTTTATTTTCTCAAAATTAAAGTGTGGAATTTTCATATACAAGTGCCCTAGGGAAAACCTATAAATTGATTTCTAGTTAAAGCATAGTACTAGTGATCACATGTACAACTTTTTTTTCTAAATAATTAAATAAAATTCAGATGAAGGATATTTGGATATGGCTACAAAATAGGGTTAAGGGGTATTGACATTTTATTTTAAAATTCATATTTGAGAAGATACATAAGCTATAATCCCATTTATCAAAAGCATTTTTATGCTACTCTATCTATTTTTTAACAATGTCTTTATTATTTTGTTCAATACCATTATGCTAGACTAAATTTTTGATAAAGAGTGGAGTTCATATCTCAATACTTTACTAAAATTGCTAAAATGAATTCAACCTTTTAATCTTTATTTTTTGATCAAACGATGAGGAAGTTTGATTTATCTATATTCCAAATTTACATAAAAAGGGACTGTAGCAAATTAGGAATATGTAATTGATACAGTACTTTAATTTTATTATTGATATAAATCCAAGAACTAAAATTAATTTATATATATACTTGCCTGTTTCCTAGAAGCTTATGAAGTCTGATAATAAGATCGACTTCATCCATTGTAAATTGTCCTCGCTTGATATTTGGCCGTACATAATTTAACCAGCGTAATCTACAGCTCTTACGACATCTATTTAGACCTAAATTTCACATATAATGTTAGTAAATAAAAATACTATTGCTACAAAAATATGATATATTTTATTATAATATTTGATTAGAATTAAAATCTTAAAGTTACAATATATAACATTTAAATTTTAATTTTTTATAGAATTTTAATTTTTATTATATATATTTACCAAATATTTACTATACTATTATTTTATTTTTACTTTTTATTCAACAAGATTAGAAGTGGACAATAAGAAAGAAATGTTCTTGCGAGTATGTTAATAATAAATAAAAAATATTATTTCTTAGACTATGTTAATAATAAAACTCAGAACTATTCTTTTTTTTTTTACATAATTTTCTTAGATTTTTTTTTAAAAAATTATTTGCCGAGTATTTTTATAATAAACAAGATTTATCATCTACAAGTCCTACCACTTCTTCCCATTTCTATAATTTTCTCTTTCCTTGTCAACCACAATTAAATCCAATTTCGTCCAATTATATAGAGTTACTAATACCTTGTAACAAGGTATTGATTAGGAAGAAGAATACTTGGCTCATACAGGCTGTGGAAACTAGAAAAATCCCTTTCTCGGCCACATATTGATGGGAGATCAAATATTTTAATTCCAAAAATAGTAGTAGTAGTGTCTCCACAAACACACACACACACACACATATATTCCTAAAAAAATATTTTTAGTAACATGTACAATCTTATTTTTATATTACTAAAAAATATTTTATAGAAACGAAATAACTCACTGTATTGAAACCCATTTTCTAATAATAGTGAGTATATATTAAGTATTTATTAAATTATGACTCAGACCAAAGAACTAAAGACAGTATAATTTTGAAACAAACTTAAATAATAATAATTATTCTTAAAGCTAAATATTCTTCAACTTTTAAAATCACTTTTCTTATTTCATTTGAAATTTACCTGATAACTGAGGAATCTGATACCAATTGCCCTCGCCGTGTTTCTCAATACACTGTCGGAGGAGGAGGTCTTCTTCTGCTGTCCAGCTCCCTTTTCTCACCCCAAGTAGACCACAAGCCGCTGCTTTAGATTGCATAGTGCAACCCTGTTTCTCTCTCTTTTTTCCCAACATTATTAACAAGTATTTTTTTTTCTCTTTCTTGTTCTCTATCTTCTTTGAAAATAGTATATATAATCTATAATAGGAATTTATAGATAACAAATGTACTATAGTGGAGCTATATGGCTCAATCATGTCCACATGTTCAGATAGTTATATTATCATAAACTTATCAAAATATTATATATAACAATTCAAAATAAAAAATATATATATTTGACAATATAGAAATATTTTCTTTCTTTTGACTTAATAATTTTTGTCATGTTACTTTTGATATTATGAACATGTACAATAAATTAATTAGTTATTAAGATATTTAAGAATTGTATATCTTATGATAATCAAATTAAATTTAGAGAATAATATCATATTATTAGTGAATCATGTAAACTTTCTTATTTATAAATCATAGATTAATCTTTTTATGGTAATAGTACTTTTTAATTTAAAAGGACCGACAGCTCATACTCATTACGTAGTCTTGTCCTTTTTATGGTAAGTCTTGTCCTTCAACAATAGATTTGTAGAAGTTAAGTCTTTCAGCCTTATTTGTACAAAATAATATATATATATATATAAATTTATGTGATATCTAACGATTAAGTAAAAAATTAATTATAGTGAAAAATAAAACAAAAATTATATATGGTAATTATATATTGGATCTCGCATATTATGAATATATACTGTTATCTTTATAGTCTAACATTATATGTTTTTATATAATGGGTTATATAGGTATATTTTCTCCCATCAAAAAAATATGTATGATATTCTTTTATTATATTAAAAATATTAACTAAAATTATCAAGCACACATCATATGGGACAATACTTGCAAAGCCTATATAATTATCAAGCACACTTGCATAATATATATTGAAGTTGTAGCTAATACAATATTACATAATAACTCTAAAATAATTATAATAGATAAAAAATTGGTATAACCAATTCGAGACATCTTAACATCTATACAAAATATATAAAAAATAAAAATAAAAAACCCATAAAATAATTGCCCATATTACTTCATTATTGTGCTATAGTTGGATTGAAGGGGCTAGATTTCTCAAGGAGATAGACTCCTTCTATCACTTAATATTAACCATCCATTTAAAATCGAATTACAAAATTTTGATTGATTTTTATTTTTTATGGAAAGCTAAATATCACCAATTACTCTATAAGGGGACAGTTAAAATTGAAAAATTGAGAAGTTTTATCTCCTTGAGATATATCCCCATAAGCACTACCACACTTGGGGTTCATAACATCCTAAAAGGCTCACATCAATAAAAGAAATCATTCCAATCATTTTGTCCAGCCTCTACCCTAAGAGATTGCACTTTATCTAACACAACTCGGCCTCACCAGCTTTTTCTTCACTAAATCTTTTTCGGGTATATGCAATCTCATTACCACTATTATCTCAAAATTTGTATTCCAATTTTTCTAGCAAAGCACTCTCTTGCGAAAATCCTTTGTCGTCTTCCCCTAGCTTCTCAACCATCTCCAATTCTTTTATCATCGGCCGAGAGATGCAACCTTTGGAAGACCTGAGGTTGGGCATTATTGACTATGGTGGTGGTCGTGATGGCTCTTCGGATGATGCCATCTCCTATAAATGTTGGACCAAATTTTTTGCAAAAAGTGGAGATCATATCTCAATATTGTACTAAAATTACTGAAATGAATTCAACCTAATAATCTTGATTCTCTAATTGATTGAAGAACATGTTTGATTTTTGCCATGAATTCAAGAACTACAAATAATATAGGTATGTACGTACATGTTTTGTATGAGATTGGAAGTGGATAATTAGACAGAAATGTACTTGAGAGTGAATCGATTTTTATTTTTAAAATTATTTACCGAGTATTTTTTATAATAGATAAACTCTAACTCTAATTTTAATGATAAATAAGATTCATCATCCGCAAGTTCTATTACTTCTTCCATTTTCTATAATTTTCTCTTTTTTCTCTTAACCAAAGTTAAATCTCATTTTTGTAAAATTATTAATCTGTTGCTTGGTAGAGTTGCTAATATCTTGTATTAAGGTATTGATTATGAAAAAGAATGGCCGACTCATATATGCGTTAAAAACTAAAAACAAATCCCTTTTTCCACCACATAGACAAGATAATGACAATTAATGGGAGATATAAGTATTTTAATTTTAAAAATACTAGTATATATATAAAGGTTCACATTTCAACATATACAGTTTTATTTTCATATTGTAAAAAAAAAAATATTAAAATTTTTTTAAAACCTATAAATCATAATAAAGTAACTTACTCCGTCGAAACCCATTTTCTAATAATAGTGAACATATATTAAGTATCTATTGAATTATATCTATTGAATTTGGTGCCAATTACGCTCACCATATTTCTCAATGCATTGTCGAAGGAGCAAGTCCTCTTCCACCATTCAACTCCCTCTTTTCACCCCAAGTAGGCCACGAACCATGGCTTCAGGCTGCATATTTGTAAGGTTCACATTTTTTATTTATATTAATCATGATTAATTAAACTAATATAATTAAAATTGAGATCAGAGGATATAAAAAATTGGGTTAAAAGAGTAAAAAATGAGACCGATTGAATCTGGGTCGACACAAGCCTGAAGTAGGCTTGATGTGGGCTTGAAGCAAGCTTGATGTAGGCTCGAGCGCAAAAAATAGAGTGTCCGCGCTCGAAGCACGCTCGAGGCACGAAATCTAGTGGTGCCATGCCAGAGGAGTGTTTGATTGACGCTCAAGCGCTAGTTCAGGTATTTAAAGTTTGTGCGTTCAGTTTTTCGGGATTTTTGTGGAGAAAAGGAAGAGTGGAGAGAGAGTGTGTGTGCCGATGATGAGAGAGAAGAGGAGATCGAGGCACTTGGGTCCGTTTTTGGGATGAAGTTAGTTGAGAAACTTATAGATTGGGTCGAGGTAAATGCACTCCTATACTTTTCCTTCTCTTTTTTCTCGTTTCTTATTGTTCCTCCCAGGCATTCTTGTTTAAATACCCATCAAACCTTAGATTTTAAAATTTTCATATATTAAATGTGTATATATGTCAATTTCTTTTCTGATTTTGAAGTATATTTGTGAAAAATATGTACATATGTCGATTTTATGTTCGATTTCGAGGTCTACGTGAAATATTGTGTTTAATCGGAAATCCTATCTCATGCAAGTCATGATTTCGAGTATTATGATATTTTATTACTTGTATTTAGTACATGATATTGTGCATGTCCCAGTGATTATGTTAAATCCTTTAAATGTGTGAATTTTCTTTCCAAAACATCCTGTATATTAAGTATATGAACCGATATTGTGAAAATTGCTCATTTTGTATATTTTTGTGAAAATTCTTGATGATATTTAAAACCTTAGACCCTAAATTCGAAATTAGTTTATGAAAATTGGAGGATTAAGTGTATATTATACATATGAAGCGGGAAGTGCATGGAATTTAATGTTTATGATCCAAAAATAATAATGTTTCTCTTTCATACAATCTAGTAAAAGTTTTCTAAGTTTATCAATTTATGCATGCATTTGAAATTATGTGAACAACATAAGATAAGAAACAAGTACATATACATGGAAAAGAATTATGAAAAAAATTCTGCAATTATGTTAAAAAATTATGAACTCTTCTCCAAATGGGTGAGAACCAAGAATATATGAAATCATGCATAGAAGTTTCTAAGAAGTTAAGAAACTAGACTGAGGAATGTTCTACAGTTTGGCATGCCTCAATATATTATAGTGAAATATCGTTATCTGTTAAGGATTGTTTGCGATATATAGCCCTGTCTATAGGGTTATATATAAATGGCTTGTCTCTAGGTTTTGAATAGGAGGAGAAGGCTTTAAATTGTATAGGAGTAAATATAATCTAGGTTTTATTCAATCGATCGCTTATTTAATTAGTAAGGCCTACTGGGCCTAGTCCCCCTCAAAAAGTAAGATATAAGTACATTTTTTTGGTTAAGTATAAAGATAAGAAAATTAGATATATATCATGAAAGCTTTTGTATATGTTTAAACTTTTGCACACGATCACAATTCCTATTTCCGTTCTGATATATATTTAAGTTAAAAGTATATATATTCCTTTATATATTATATCTTAATAAACATTTGGTTTACTTTCTTACTATTTTTACCAATCTTCAAATGAGTAGGAGATGCAGGAGTTATTATCCGGAGAGTAAGATTGGAGATTTGGAAGAGTTTAGACTTGTTTGTTTTGTTGTTTCTGTATAATACGATCCGTCACACATTATCGGCATTATTTGCGAGAATGAATTAATCAACTTGCTTCTACTTAAATAAAATTACGCCCATAAAGATTTGCAAACCGATTGTTTTGAATAGATAGATCATCGTAGTGAATACAAGAGAGTATGGTTGAGCAAATTGTCGAATAACATTCCCTCTCATGGCATCCTCCTTCAGTAAGGCGACCAAGAAAGTGCACATTCATCAGCCATGCTAGACATTGGAGCCATGTTTGCTTAACTTTAAGATGTGTGGATGTTGAAGCCCCTCTCAGACAGGTTTGAGGATTAAACTCATCAGGTTGAAGGGAGATAGTTGACACAAAAGGAATTTCTATGAACTCATAATGGCCATACCTTATTAGATATGATGTCTTTACTATATCCTCATTAATTCTTAACTAATAATAACCCGATAGAAGGTAAAAATTTGAGAACACTTTAACTCCTTATAATTGATCAAATAAATTATCTATTCTTGGTAAAGAGTATTTATTTTGAAAGTTATCTTTTTTAATTTGTGATAATTTATGTATAATCTCATAAACCCATCTCTCTTCTTTATAAACAAAGTCGTTGTACTTTAAAGTAATGCACTCAGTCAAATAAAGCCCTTTTTCAATAACTCTTGCAGCTACTTCTTTATGTCTTTCAACTCTGAAGTTTTCATCCTTTTTAGGACCTCAGTAAAGATTCTGGCATTACCTCTATATCAAACTCAATCTCCTTATTTTACGATAAATCAGGTAGATCTTCCAAAGACATACTCAAACTTCCTTACTATTAGAATCTTTTCTGTCGAGATATTAGAGCTTCTGGTGGTGGTATTATAAGCTAAGTATGCTTGACATTTGCCTTTCACTAAATGGCATTCATAACGGACAAAAATCATATTTGTCAATTCTTTTTATTTATTCCCTAGAAAATAGAAAGGCTTACTATTCGCATTCAAAAAATACATTCTCTGGTGGAAACAGTTCACATCAATATTTAGTATGCCAATCAATTTATACCTAAAATTATATCAAAGTTGTACAAGTCTATTAAAATTAAATCTATCACCAACTCAAATTTATACAACTAAACTATACTCATATGGTATGTAATATTGATTATCAAAGACCTTCCCATAGGCATAGACACAATTAATAAATAATTCATAATCCTATGTGGTAAATGTAAATGGCATACAAACTTGAGCGATACATGTAATATCCCAAACTTTGTCCGATTTAATTGAAATTATTTATTATTTTGGATAATTTGGGTGTGATATATTTAAATTAGTTGAGTTGGTATTCGAAGTACGCCCATATTGTCAGCCGAGTATTAATTTGGGTTTTAAAATATAAGAAACGGAAAAAATATATAATAATAATAATAATAATAATAATAATAATAATAATAATAATAATAATAATAATAATAATAATAATAATAATAATAATAATAATAATAGTATTGGGGAATGGGGAGTAGGAGGGGTTTTGGGAAATAGGAAAGGAGAGAGAAAGGGCTAGCGGGTAGAGAGAGAAGGAGGAAAAACCAAGGTCCCTAAATTTGATTTCAACTTTGAGTTAGTTGAAGAAGTGATAGATCGAGTAGAGGCAAGTGTACCCATACTCTCTTCTTTCGTTTTCTTGCACATTTGTTCTAATTTCTTCGAGTATCCTCGTTTCGATATCCTAGTAAGTTCATATTTTATATTACCTATGACTTAAGTATGAAAATATTTCGATTTCATGTCAAATTTGTGAGATTCATACAAATTTTTCCACCCGAAAACCCTAATTCGCACCCGAACAATTTTCAGCAATTATTTTGGGTTTTATGCATGATTTTATATAATTGTTACACATAACATGGGCACGCACATATGTAAATTTCACGCCTGATTTTGTAGTTTTGACCTGTTTTTTAACACGAAACCCTAATCCCATGCCCCTGAGCATTTTTACCGATTAATTTGAGATTTTTGTATAAATTGGCTTTAAAATATTGTTATCCGTATCATAATATATTAATTTATCAATTGGGTGTCCGAATTTATACATATAAACTCTTATACCCGCATGGACACTGTTCACCTGAGTCACTTTGGTATTTTTGTATGATTTTGTTTTATTTAATTAACATCTAAATTATGCATAATTGTATATACTTAATTATATATTTTGAAAAATATTATTGTTAACCATCTGTGAAGGATTATTCATCTGAAAGCTCTAACATTGTGTTTGGCCCGTTGTAGTAAGGAATTCCTAATTCTATTAAAGCATGATATTCAATTATGCATATGTTTGAAGTCTTGTGAAGATTTAAACTCATAAGAAACATGGAGATATACAAAGTATAAGAAGGAACTGCCATAATTTAATGTGTTATGATTCGTTCTTCTGAAGTAAAAATTTTGTGAAAGAAGTTTGGCGGACTTCCCTAAAAGAATAAGAACCATGAAATCAGGACCAAGAATTTATATTTGAGAGGGTAGTATACCCTGACATGTCATTGATATCATAGCGAATGTTCAAGGATTATCCTAACCGTATATTATAATGGGTAATATGTCTTAGCATGCCTTAAGATATTACTATGGAAGTACGAGGGCTGCCTTTGGGACATGGAGGACATGGTGGCATATGTGATAAGGCCCCGTCTACAGGGATTATATGTAGATGGCCCGCCTCTATGTCTTGAATAGGAGGTTACGGGTTCAGAATGTGTAGAAACAAACACATTCTTTTTCTCGTTCTCCCGCACATTTAGTTAGTAAGGCCTATTGGCCCTGATCCGCAAAGATGAGTAATTATACATATTTTACATTCCAAAGAAAGAAAGATAAAATGTGGAAAGCTATTTGTACTTTGAAAACACATTCAATCATGTTCTATGCTTACGTACTCTCATTATACTCATATATCTATTTTCTGCTTTATTTTGTATATATTATTATTATCTTGGATTATATTACATTTGTTGAGTATTTGGTTTACCATAGCTACTTTCTTCCTTCTAGATGAACATGCCCTTATGCCTGATGAGTCAGAGTAATGACTAGAAGTGGACTAGGCTCGGACTAGAAGATTCCCTCAGAGTTTTTTGTATTTTTGTGGTTTTGTATTCATGTATGGGGATTTGTATATTTGGATGGATTTGATGATGTACATTTCTATGTATGGATGATAGCATGACATAGTAGATTTTTGCTGCATGTATGGTTTCTAGTATATGCTTCCGCAGAATTGTAATGATTTATTTCAGGTACTTAGCTGCATCTTTCTCTGCCCGATGTTGTGTTTGGATACATACATTGGAGCCACGTTTGATGTGGATATTTGGATCTTGTGTCTTTTGTTGTGATTTTTTGGATATGTAGAAGTTGATTTAGAGGGATTTTTTGCTGCTATACAAGATATTGTATAGATTTTATATTGTCCAATATTCGTATTACAACCAGAACTCTACCAGATTTTTGATTTGAAATACGGCACGTCATAGTTGGCATTAGAGAAAAGAGATACCTTAGATTTGATCTGAATCTTTTGTGAAAATTTAGGTTAGAATAAGAAAGATTGAATAAATAAATGAAGGCGTAGGATAATTAAGATAGATCGGACAGTTCTAGTCAACTTAGTTTAAATGACTTAGGCTAGAACTAATTCAGGGTCAGTAGTTAAGCTTGATTGTCTAGTGCAGTACCCTAGTTAGTGTCTAAATCAAGTTATGTTAATTCGCTTAGACTAGGACTAAGTTAGGTCAGTTAGCTATATTTGACTGCATAGTGTTTAGTGTCATTATTAATATTTGAGTTGAGTTACAATCTAACCCATATTATTTTTGTTTCAGAGAGAATATTAGTAGCTGATCTTGCCATCTAGATGAAGGTTGACACGTGGAGGTGGTCAACCACATGATAGACAAGCTATAAGAGGATACCTTAGGGGTTAAGTTAGGTTACTCTTAATCCAAGGGTTAGGAATGGGGATGCTTGATTAGCATGCCAATTGAGACGAATAAGGTAGGATTGATGGCTCAAAGTCAGTGTAATTTAGAGTGAATTCTGGTATAGTGAATCCAAGGATGTCGATTTGTGATCGATTTAGTAATGATTAAGTACCTAAACATTTGGGGTAGCTCGAATCCTACAGAGGTTGAGATATGCGTCTTGAGAATTAAGATGGTGTTTATGATTATCCAATGTTCGGAAGAAGATAAGGTAATGTTACCCATATAGATAGAAGGTGAAGTCAACCTTGGGTGGTTGACATAAAAATGAGTCATGGGTCTTGAGGATAAAGAGACATCGTAGGATATGTTCATGGATGCTCTATGGATGAATATTCTGCTTCGATGGGATTTTCAGGAGTATGTTTCAATTGTGAACAGTTTGACCATTTGATTAAAGATCGTTCGTATTTCAAGGGTTGGATAATGAAGAAGTCTGATGCTTTGGGATCGAGGTTTCACAGTGATAGCACAAGTATAGAGGTGTTGTCTACTGTGGTGGAATGTAAGATTCTCAAATTTTGACATTTCAGAGTATATGTTATTTTGGGTTTTTGAATCTATATTTCACTTGTATTTCCTAAGTTTATTTGTTATTTGAGGATCATGGACTTTATACTAGTTGCATTGAGGTCCACGATATTTTCTTGGGTTCATAAATATGATTAATTGGGAATATTTGATTGCCTTGTAGTACTAAGGTTTGATATGGCATTAAGGATGATTGGGCTGGTGAGTCTCCATGCTAGCATGAATTGTGGCGGTAGGATATAATACTTGTAATTAAGTTGTAAAATTTTGAATATGAGGCATAGTGACCGAATGGAGAAAGAATTAGTATCCTTTGCCTACAAGTAGTTTAATGAGAATATATGCCAAGGTTATGTAGCATGTGAGACCATACTTGGAAGTTATCTTATGGTCACTAAGAAGTTAAGCTGTGTATGTAATTAAGGATGTTTCTTAAGGAAAAAGATTAGGCTGATTTATATTTGATTGATAATTCGAGGTTGTGTCAGGGTCGACACCAATATTTAAGAATTTTGTATAGAATCAAGGAAGTATCGATTAAATGCCCGTTATGAATTACTCTAGGACTTCTGGGGTAGGTAAGATGAAGGATGAGGCTTCCTATGGATAATTGAAAGTTTGATTGCCCTGGAGATGAATGGTTTGATAAGCAAGCATTGGGAAATAAATAGGTGATTTGTTAATCCATTGCAAGGTCTAATCTTTGCTAAGGTTGATTTGTATCTGTAGTGCTATCAATTGTGGGTAAGCAAGAATTATACCTACTGTAGCTTTTGAAATTAAGATATAGCCATTACAAGTTCCAATAACGCTATTTGGGTTTTATAAGTTCATTGGCATTTCTATGAATTTTACCAATTTGATCTTCCTGCCATATTTAGGTCATTTTGTGATGGCCTCATTGAAAAATTCAAGGAAACATGGGGTGTACGGATTCTATTTGAGTACTGTATCTTAGACTATGAAGACAGTTAGCCGGGTGCTCTAGTAAGAAAGGAATGTAAGTTTGGTTAGGAGAAATGTTATGTAGGGCATGTGGTTTTTGATTGCATGAATGTGATTCTTTAGAATTGGAGCGATGGCTAATTTGGGAAAGACTGATTGGTGTCTTGAAGGTATGTGACTTTCTTTGGTCTAGCTGAACCCATAAGGGTAATCCGATAAGTGTCCTTTGAGGATAACAACATCCGTGGGGTGTTTGGCTTGGAGACAATCAGTATTCGTTAGAATGGATGTTTGTGGGGGAAGTCTTTGAGGAATATAGGGTTAATTGTTGACCATATTGTTTGGGTTGTCCCCTGATGAGTTTAATGAGCTACTGTAGAATGTGATGTTTCTAATGAAGATTCAGAATCATGTTTTCCTACAACATAATTAGGTAGTTGCCCTCAGGATGAGTTGGTAGGAAGTTTATGATCAGAAATACTCCTCCCATAACTTGGAGTTAGCCATTCTGATTGTTACTTTAAGGGTTCATAGGTGTTGCTTATAGAGAAAGTCATTATCTAATGATCCTAAAAGACTGAGAGGTTGTCTCGTAGGGAGAGATGGCCATACAACAGTACAGACGGGTGAAATCTGCTTAAGGACCATGATGGTAAATCTTGGTGTCCTTCAAGAAAGGTGAGTATTATTGCTAATGATTAGATGTCGAGAATCTTTGGATTGGGTATATCTTGGTGCATTATAGGAGTTATTGTGGGGTGAATCTTGAATAGCATTTAATATCTAAGCGAAGGGGATGTCCTGCCTGTGATTTTAGGAAGGAGAGTTGCCTCATAAGTAAAAAGGTCATGGAATTATGAGATGAGAAACAATTGTGGTTTTGTTTCTGGGTTATTAGGATGGATCATTTATTGCAAATTTGGGGGGAACGTTCGGATTGAGTAAATTGGCTCGTTGGTATGCCAATGAGATGATGACTTGTTAAATATTCGGGTTTTGAAGTCTTGGTGGTGACCTAAGGCTATACTGGAATTTTGGGGTGAGTGCTCTAATTGTTTTCCTAGATTAGTTGTAATCTAAGGATTTTGGATTTTGCCTTAGTCGTATTAATATCATCTGGATTTTTCTTAGTTGTATAGCTACTAGGTGTCTGATCTAAATCAATGAATATGAGTTGCAAAAGGATTCTTATTACCTGTATGAATGGTTAATCAGAGTAGTGTAGCGGGACCGTGTAGGCCCACAGTTCATGGATTTCAGAATGTGATTGAAGTTTCACATGAGTGATTGTTCTCTAGGCTTAGCATGAACTGAAAAAAGAGTTCACTAGTCTGAGGGAGGTTTGAATTAAGTTGAAAAGATAGTCAATAAAATGTCTTGCTTTCAAATTTGGTGGATAATCATGAAGTCTCCTATGAACTGATAATTGATGAAGTAGGTTTGCGATCAAGGTAAACCATTGTGGGGGATTATGAAATTGCCTTATGGTAAGCTTTCAATCTCGATCTTGGATAGGAAACATTAGATGTTGGGAATCCGAACAATTCAGATGGTTTAGGTTCTCCAGTAAAAAGAAATTTGGAGAGATTACCCCCGATTGTTGAATTTTCAGGCCCGTTGAATTTCGAGGACAAAATTTTTACAAGTATGGGAGAATATAATATCCCGAATTTTATCGATTTAATTAAAATTATTTATTATTTTGGGTAATTTGGGCGTGACACAAAATTAATTAAACATTGTGAAAATTTGAAGGATATTTGGATTAGTTGAGCTGGCACCTGAAATACGCTCATACTGTTACCCGAGTATCAATTTGGGTTTTAAAATATAAAAAACTGAATGTATAATAATAATAATAATAATAATAATAATAATAATAATAATAATAATAATAATAATAATAATAATAATAATAATAATAATAATAATAATGTGGAACGGGGAGCAGCAGGGGTTTCGAGAAATAAAATAAGGAGAGGAGAGAGAGAGGGCCAGCAGGTAGAGAGACGAGGAAAAACCGATGTCCCCTAATCCGATTTCGACTTCGACTTAGTTGAAAAAGTGATAGATCGGGTCGAGACAAGTGCACCCATACTCTCATCTTTCGTTTTCTTACACTTTTATTCTAATTTTTTCAAGTATCCTTATTTCGATACCCGAATAAGTTTATATTTTGTATTACTAATGACTTAAGTATGAAGATATTTCGATTTCATGTCCAATTTGTGTGATTTGTAAGGATTTTGGCACCCGGCAACCCTAACCCGCGCCCGGACTATTTTCTCTAGTCATTTTGGGTATTATGCATGATTTGGTCTTAGATAATTATTACCTATAACATGGGCACACACGTGAATTTTACACCAAATTTTGTAGTTTTGACTGGTTTTCGAACACGAAATCCTAATCTTGCGCCCTAGACCGTTTTAACTGATTAGTTTTGGATTTTTGTATAAATTGGATTTAGAATATTGCTACTTGTATTATGAACATGTTAATTTATCAATTGGGTGTCTGAATTTGCACATACAAACGCTTATACCTCCGCGGGTACTGTTCAACACGCGGGCACTGTTCACCCGAGCCACTTTGGTGTTTTTGTATGATTTTATTTTGTTTAATTGACATTTAAATTATGCATAATTGAATATACTTAATTGTATATTCCAAAAAATATTATTGTTAACCATTTGTGAAGGATTATTCGTTCGAAAGCTCTAAAGTCGTGTTTGGCCAATTGTGGTAAGGAATTCCTAATTCTGCTAAAGCATGATATTCAATTATGCATATATTTGAAGTCATGTGAAGACCTAAAATCAAAAGAAATATGAAGATACATAAAGTATAAGAAGGGAATGCCAGAATTTAATGTGTTATGATTTGTTCTTTTGAAGTGAGAATTTTGTGAAAGAAACTTGGTAGACTTTCCCTAAAAGAATAAAAATAATGAAATCAGGACCATGAATTTAAATTTTAGAGAGTTGTATCCCATGGCATGCTATTGATATTACAGTGAAAGTTCAAGGATTATCTTGGCTATGTATTGTTGTGGGTGATATTTCTTGGCATGCTTTAGAATATTACTATGGAAGTACGAGGGCTACCTTTGAGCCTTGTAGGACATGGTGGCATACGTGATAAGGCCCCTTCTACAGGGATTATATGTAGATCGCCTGCCTCTGAGTCTTGAATAGGAGGTTACGGGTTTAGAATGTATAGAAACAAATACATTCTTTTCCTCGTTCTCCCGCACATTTAACTAGTAAGGCCTACTGGCCTTGATCCAGCAAAGATGAGTAATTATGCATATTTTACATTCCAAAGAAAGAAAGATAAAATGTGGGAAGTTATTTGTACTCTGAAAACACATTCGATCATGTTCTATGTTTACGTACCATCATTATACTCATATATCCCTTTTCTACTTTCTTTTGCATATATTGTTATTGTCTTTAATTATATTACACTTGTTGAGTATTTTACTCACCGTTACTACTTTCTTCCTTCTAAATGAATATGCCATTGTGCCTGATGAGTCAGAGTAATGACTAGAAGTGGGCTAGGCTCAGACTAGAAGATTCCCTCAGAGTTTTTTGTATTTTTATGGTTTTGTGTTCATGTATGAAGGCTTGTATATTTGGATGGATTTGATGATGTATATTTCTATGTATGTATGATAGCATGACATAGTAGATTTCCGTTGCATGTATGGTTGCTAGTATATGCTTCCGCAAGATTGTGATGATTTATTTTAGGTACCTAGCGGATCTTTCTCTACCTGACGTTGTGTTCGGATACATATGTTGGAGCCACGTTTGATGTGGATATTTGGATCCTGTGTGGGATGTTGTGGTTTTTTAGATGTGTCAGAGTTGATTTATATGATTTTTTTGTTATTGTATAGGATATTGTAAAGGTTTTGTATTGTTTGACGTCCGTATTATAGTCGAAATTTTGTCAGATTTTCAGTTGAAAATACAGCACGTCACAATACAAATGAATATTTAGACCCCAAGTTCAATAATACATGTGCTGGAATATTAAAAATTAAAAGCTTACCTTTCACTGCTAAAGGACAACATCTGCATCATTGGTTGTTATAATAAATGCTCTTCTCGAAGTATTAGGCATTCTTACTATTTGCCTCAAGGGGTAAGGTTATTATTGATCCCCATATTAGCTGCAGTTGAAACATGCTCCCATCAGCATATAACAACGCCTTCCTCTAAGGAACTTCCTACAATGAGGGCACACTAGATTTAATTGTTGCTGCTTGCCTGATATGTCTTAGAGTTCAACTTCCATTCTTGTCCCCTTATTATAGAACTTTGCCTTCTTATGGGATTCTCTGTACCTAATCTTTGGCCTCCTCGATTAGCACTTTTCCTCTCAAAAAACATTTTACTCTCTACCTCATACTCATAAAATAATGGCTGATTGAGAATTTTACTATACGTTCTCAATCTTAATGTCACCAATTACTTTCACATTGTATCATTCAATGGTTGAAGAACTTTTCTCACTCTCTTTGTTTTGCCTATTACAATATGTGGAGCATATCAAGTCAATTTGGTGACTTGGCATCATATTCCATTACCATCTAACTTCCTTGCAGCAAGTAAGCAAATTTCCCCTCCTTTTGCCCTTGCAAGCTTATTGGAAAATACTTGTCTAGGAACACATCTAAAAATACATTCCGTGCTTTGCCTTCATTCTCTAATTCTATGATCTTTTTATTTCATTGCTCACTAATGGTCAACTTCTCCGTTTAGCTTGCGAGTAGCAAACATCACATTGTCCTCATCAAGACAATTGATAACTCGAAACCTTTCTCTGTGCGACAAATTTAGATTTAGCCTTTGTCAGATCTAAATGTCACGAGCCCGGACCAAGTAAATTAATTAAATAATTAATTATAATTTTTAAAATTTGAAATCCCAAATAAATTTAACAAATAATACTAAGTTCCAAAATCCGAGTAAGACAAACCAAAATACAAAAGACCCGACAAATCAAAACCTTCACAGGACCTCATCGGATAACCATCCGGACAATATAAATACGACCTACTCTACAATTATCGTAAGGGAGGTAATAAATTAACCAAAATCATAAATCACACATAGTAAAATATCCCAACTGATTCCAAAATATAGCCATGGGTCTATACCCGGGCAATTTTCATAGTACAACCATATCAATTTTCGATTAAAACCATGACAAACTAAAACTCTCCAAATCAGACGAATGGCTGACGGATCACGTACTAACTCCTGCAATGCATCCAAACCTTCTACTCTAAAGGGTCAAAATAGAAAACGTGAACCAAATGCCTAACAAGTATCATATTTAGAGAAAATGAGTCTAATTAATCAGATAGAAGGTTAAATGGATGAAAATCAAGTCAAATTACAGAATAAATCCAAATCGTCGATAAAATAAATCCAATAGAAATTCAAGATCCAAAATTTAAAATTCAATGATAGTCTCATACTCGAAGCAAATATTTAAATCCAAAATAAATATCCAAATTCAAAGAACAGTCATCATCGGGATATATATATATATATATATAAACAAAACAAAGCTGATCCGGACCAATTTCAAAAGTCGATCTCCAATCCTAGTCCAATCCGAGTCTAAGTCCAAGTCCAAATCCAAGGCCCGATCAGTTTGTAATTTATGGTAGAATCCAATAGCCGGATGATCCAATAGCGTGCACAGACGTCGAAATAGTATCACGATAGATATTCCAAAGGTCCGGATCAAAACATATAATCAAAAATGTTGTATGAAACATACCAAGATCCAACTAAAGGCAAAATCGGCGAATTTTAAATCCAAGTCCAAATCAAAATCCAACATAAATCAATACAGAAATACAAATTATGTACTAAATTTGGGTTTTGATTATTTAAAGACTGGCTTGAAAAAAGGTTACACATAATCTTGGTAACCTTAGGCCAAAATCCATGTACTCTATACCTATAGATAAGGTTACTTACTATGTTTTGTCATCCGTGGTTTTGGATGTATTCCTCAAATTTGTCAGATATATTAGGACGTCTGAATATATTCTAAGATCAAGTCAAATTATCTAAATAGAAAGAGTCACTACTATAAGCCTTTCCTATCGGCGGAAAGGAATTTCTAATTAACAAAATAATTTTTTCGTCAGGAGCTAGCCAGAATCCAATAATCCAAATCTACGTATGGTGACCATAACCCGACTCGTGCATGTGAAAATGCACTACCAATTCAAGTTTTGTATGCATTTTCGTTACACATACTGATATAAATATACACCGACTCCAATAAATTTTTCAGGCATTTAGAAAAATAATAAATTCCTAAAATCCTAAAATCTATATTCAAAGCCTCTAAAATAATCTAACGAACTACACATACATGTCCAGAATAAATAAAATGGGTATATAAAAATTCATGCATGTTAGAAAAATTTATACAGTATCCAAAATACATCAGAAATTAAATCAGACCAAAATTATAGGTTACAGATACTTACCTTGACCTTATACTCCGCAAATCTGAAAAAAAAGATATTCCGAAGCACTAAACCGTGTGCTTCTTCACCCTCCTTGCGTTGCCCTGTGCGTCCCGAGCCCCCTTCTCTCACTGCGCAACTCTTGCGCACAACCACGGCTCACCACAGCCGTCGCCGATCACCGATGTGCCACCATTGGCCGCTGTTGACCACCCCTGCTCCCTCCGAACACCGCTGCTCCTTCCACTGCTCTGCTTCAACCCGCGTTTTTCCTCTCTATGCGCAACCTCCTCCGCATGGCTGCTATTGTTGCTGCCGCTTGAGTGGCCAACCTTGGCCTTCCCGGTGTCACCTTGCTAGCACCGGCGCCGCAGCTTAGCCACCCCTCTCACCATGTGCCGTTCCCTCTCTTACGCAACCCTTAACCATGCACCACCGTCGTTTCTCCCATGGCCACCGCCACTCCTCCCATGGCCACCGCCGCTCCTCCCACGGCCACCGCCGACAACCACCCTCATTGCACTGACCTTGTTGCACTTCACTGTTGTGGTCGTTGGCCACCTCTCTCCCTTCTCCTTTTCCCTCTTCTCCTCCTCCACCACCAGAAACCCTTGCCCTCCCCTTTTTCCTTCTACTTCTCTCTCTCCCTGATCTTATCTTCTTCTTCTTTTTTTCTTTTCTTTGTTTTCTTATCTTTTTTTATATATATTATTATTTTAATATATTAATATTATTATTCTTTTAATTATTATATATATATATATATATATGTATGTATATGTATTATTTATTATTTTAAATTTTCCTTTATTTCAAAAATCCAAACTGATATTCGGGCGGTAATACGGGCGCACCTCAGGCGCCAACCCGACTTATCCAAATATCTTTCAAAATTTTTTAATATTTAATAAATTTTTGACAAATTCAATTTACCCAAAATTATAATTAATATTAAATTAATCCGAATAAAAATCCAGGATATTGGATTCTCCCCTCATTACAAAAATTTCAGCCTCGAAATTTACACCTCTCGATATTAACCTCAATTATCCAACAATGAGGATATTCTTCCCAATTTGTCATCGAGATCTCTTAACGCTTCTTCAACTGAAAGATTTATCAAAAGCCTAATGGCCAATAGAAACCTCTTATCCTTCTACACCAGATCTTTCCTATCCCAAAATCGGAATCATGGCTTCAACCTAAAATACTTTTTGTCTATCAAAACGACTCCAATTCAATGACACTCGAAGGATCATTCACATAAAATATATCATATCCAACAATCAAATTCAGAAGTAAGGCCAATATGAAGGTCACTTCTCTAGTCAATTAAAGATTTCGAATATCCTAATGAACCTTCACTTTAGACTATCCTTCGACTTCAAAACTCAAAATTTTTCTCTTCAAAATGCTTCTAGATATATTTGGCCACTCCTCTCGAGCTTTCAATCTGTTTGCTAAACTGATCTCCTACTTCAAACCTCCAATCAAACTTCTCGAGTCCACATGCTTC
Source organism: Nepenthes gracilis (assembly GCA_033239525.1). NCBI lineage: Eukaryota > Viridiplantae > Streptophyta > Magnoliopsida > Caryophyllales > Nepenthaceae > Nepenthes > Nepenthes gracilis. The sequence goes on from BSYO01000037.1 coordinate 2,650,556, forward strand.
CACTGCGCCACCCTGATCGATCATCAACTACAAATCAAATCAAAAACCTCGAAGTAGAAATACCTTGCATTTTCCACACCTCAACAATATGCTAACGTCCAATTTCAAGAATGACTTTCCTAATAAGCAAGCGATGAACCGACTTTATCATCTCAACTATCATCTACTAGCTCATTCTCATCCAAATGTCCACCAAATCTTTTGTTGTTTGAGACAGACCCGAAATAAAATCTCCAAGGTTTCTTCTTGCATCATCCTTTAGGCATGAGATACATCTTGCCATGACTCATGATCAAACCGCATATTGAACCAAAATCTGATGAAATGAGCTAGAGGTAGAGAGCAGCTAAAGGGAGACAACTGGACCTCGAAGACTTATAAGTTTTTGTTATATCAATCTATATATAAAGTGAATGTAAATAATTAATGTCATTGTGGAATGTTGTGAAATAAAATGTGGCATGGCATGTTGTATGTTGAGATTGAATGCTTCCACAAATGTATGCATGGATCTAATTATGCTTCCGCAGGTATAACGTTGGGTTGACACAGATACCTAGATGGCATCTCTCTTTTAATTCAATGTAAAAGTTGAGGTTTTAGTGTTGAAGTTATGGATGACATGACAGTTAATGTGATCCTGTGTATGAATTATGTTGGATTTTTAGATCTAGTGGTTTATGTTTCTTGTACATGTTGTATTATCCAGGTTATTTGTATGATTTTTGTCTACTTTCAGAGGAAATTTTGTCAAAATTTTTGTAGAAATTAAATGATTAAAATAATTAGCATATCAGTCTTATTTGATAAGTATGATAATTAATGGAAGGTCCTAAAAGATAGGACCTGTTCTATTATAGTTGTACTTTGAAGTCTTTAAAGTCTTTTCAAAGTCTCCATACAAAGTGTTAATCTTTTATGTTTAGAAAAGTAAAATTAATTAGTAAGCAAGAATATTTTTTGCATTACATTTGAGGTTGATGTCAAACCTACTTTGTTTATGTCACCTCACCCAAAGTCATAATGTGGATATGGAAGAAATATGGGTAGTATGAGAATTTAAATGTGTGTTTTCAAAAGATTTGTCATTGAATAGAAATATTGAATTTGCTATTAACTTGGTGTTGTGGTCCACCACTAATTTTCAAAACTTTGTATAAGATGATTTCTTTGAAATACATTGAGTTGAATAAGCAAATACAACATTTGATAGAGAAATGCCTTTATTCTACCGAGTGTGTAACCTTAGGGCGATTTGATATTATTTCTAAAAAAGAAAGATGGATTTAAAAAATAATACATAGGTTATGGATTAAAATAAGATAACAATTAAGAAGTATCCCATATCGATAATTAATGTATTTTTTGACCAATTACAAGTGGCACATTTTTTCTTTAAAACTTGGTCTATGTTCATGTCATCTACTATGAAATTTAATTATATGCTAGGTTACAAGTATTTTAAGATAGGATATGGTTGTACTTAGCGAGAGTATCCTAAAAACATGGTATAAATTATGGTTAGATTTGCCTCTCAAATTTTCGAAATGAAGAGGTAGATTACAAAGGGCCAACAACGATCCTTGATTGTCATTAATTATCACATATCACTCAAGAAACTATTAACTAAACTAAATCTGTTAAATTTTTTTGGTGGTCAAAGGGTGTACATTCAAGTTTTGGGCTAAGGATGTGTTCAAGAATTGGCCACTAATTCTTGTCAAATTTTACCTCCAGTCAAAGGGAAGAAAAGTAATCTTGGCTTCTGGTCATAAATAACTAGACTCCTAATGAGAGCTTGAAACATTATTTTGGCATGATTTAATACTAAGGCTAGAAGTATTCCAAAAATTACCGATGATGTGAAGTTAAATCCTTACAATGTGATTGTTGAACCAGGCAACTTTTTCAGGTTGTTGGTTCAATAGGACCCCAAGAACTTCTTGGATGAAGAAGCTATTTCCATGGCCTACATAGCAGTAGAGAAAGAAAATGATGCAAAAAGATCAAAACACCCAAGCTATGAGTAGCATTTTTGGTAGACTAGAGGTGGTAAGAGGAGAAATAGTGGCAATCGACCCACTCAGTACTATTGGAAGTAATAGAGAACCGAATCATTAATGAGAAATTCTTAAAGTAGTCCAAGCCAGTCAATAATCAAGGAGGAGGCCAGTCTAAATACTGTCTCTGCCATTGATCTTTAACACTTGTCTTTGAAGATTGTTAAACATTACAAAAGGAGAATGAGGACCTGATCTAAAAAAGGATATCTCAAAATTTATTTGTGAAATTTTGGAGTTATCCCAGTCAAAGATAAGGATAATAATGAGTTACTAGAGCAACTATGCAATTGAGTAGTAGCTAAAGCCATTAGTATGATGTCCACTGAAACCACTGAAATCACAATTCAGGAGCATCCGGATGAAGCTTCCTCTATCAAGAGGTAAAACATAAGGGTAGTGAAAGAAGTCATTAGTTTTAACGATAATGATATGACTATGTAATTACCCTTCACTCTAATCCCCTTATCGTATCCATGCTCATTTCAGATGAAATCAAGGACTTCCAAATAAAACGAGTTTTCATTGATAATAAAAACTCAGAAAATATACTCTATTTTGATACCTTTATATTGGATGAAAATATAATCAAATCAATTGTAATATCCCAAATTTTTATCCAATTTAATTAGAATTATTTATTATTATTTTGGATAATTTGGGTATAATAAAAATTAATTAAATATTATAAAATTTTGGATGATATTTAGATTTGTTGGGTCGGCACCTGAAGTGCGCTCGTGTGGTCGCCCGGGTATCGATTTGGGTTTCGAATAAAAGAAATATGAATATATAATAATAATAATAATAATAATAATAATAATAATAATAATAATAATAATAATAATAATAATAATAATAATAAATAGAAGGGAAGGAGGGCTTACATTCAGAAAAAAGAAAATGGAAGCAGGGAGAAAGAAGAGGGTTTGGGTAGGGACAGAGAGAGGGAGGGAGAAGAGAAAGAAACGGACAAACGAAGGCTTTCGAGTTCGATTCCGACTTCGAGCTAGTTGGAGAAATTGAGATCGAGTCGAGACAAGTGCATCCATACCATTCTCTTCCCTTTTTTCAATTTTTGTTAGATTCTTTCATGTATTATTGTCCTAATACCGACTTACGTATGTATATGTAATACCCATAACTTAATTATGCATATATATGAATTTTATATCCGAATTTGTGAATTTTAATCGATTTCTGCTCTCAAACCCTAACCCCATGTCCGGGTAGTTTTGGGCTCCAATTTTTGGGGTTTTTACATAAATTAGGACTAGAATATTATTGCCTATATCCTATATATGTTAATTTACCGATTGGATATCTAATTTGAGAGTTTTATGTGAAAACCCGTTATCCGAAACCCTGGGATGCGCCCGGACCTCGTTTAAGCAATTACTTTGAAATTTATACATAAATTGGCTTAAGATTACGATTACCCATATCTTGGACTTGGTAATTTACCCATTGTATGACCAAAATTTTGAGAAACGTTCGATATACATAACTGAGTATTGTTCACGTATAAAGTCACTGTTCACCTGAGGCTTCTAAGTAATTTTTCATGATTCCACATGGTTGAATTGTTAATTAAGTTGCATATATTAGTATGTGTTTAATTGTATGCTCTAAAAATTATGTTTGTTAACCAATTATGAAGGAAATGCTACTCGGAAGCCTCTAAAGTTACAATTGCTCATCGATGGTAAGAATTTCTATTTTTTCCTATGATTATGATATTCGTGTATGCAAATTAAGTCATGAGAAGACTTAAATCCGAAAGAAAGATAAAAATTATGCAACTATTTGGAGAAAAATTTCACAATCGGATATATGATTGATTTGTTCTCTTGGATGGAGAAGATTGTAAAAAAAGTATGGTGGACCTCTTTCAAAGAATAAGAAATTATAAAATTAGGACCACGAATTTATATTACGGAGGGCAATATTCTTAGGCATGCCATTGGTATTACAGTAAGACTCAAGGATTATCCTGACCATGTATTGTAATAGGTGATACTCTTGGCAAGCCTTAGGATACTACTGTAGAAAGATGAGGAACTGTCTCTGGGCCCGGGGGACATGGGGGCATATGTTTGTGGTCCGTCTACAGGCATGATATGTAGATGGTCCGCCTCTAGGTTGATAATAGGAGCTTACGCCTTTAGGGTATGTAGATAACAAGAACCCTTCCTTGTTCTCCCGCACCTTTAACTAGTAAGGTTTATTAGCCATGATCCGTAAATATAAGTAATCATGCATAATTTACATTCCAGAGAGAAGAATAATAAAATGTGAAAAGTTAATTGTGTTCAAAAAACATACGATCATGTCTTACACTTACGCATCCTCGTATACTCGTCTATCTATCTTCTGCTTTATTTTCCTTATATTGCTTACCACTTTAATTTTATTGCACTTGTTGAGCTTCGACTCACTCTTACTTCTCCTTATCTCCAAATTAGCACAAGTCTGTTATACCCAATGGGATAGCGTAGAGATTCGAAATGGTCTAGGCTTTGAATTTAGAAAACTATATCGAAGACTTTTAATTTATAGCTTTATTTATGTCATGAGGATTTGTATATATTTATATTTCTTTTGGAAATCTTAATGTGTATTGTACATATAACTGATGATTGGACAGTTTAGTTTTCATAGTATTTGATTTATTTATACTTTTGTAGGTTATTGTGGTTGTATCAGGCTCTTAGTGGCATCTCTCTTTGGCTAATGTTGTGATCAGATACACAACGTTAGAGCCAAGAGTTGTGTGTGACAATTAGATCCTGTATGGTTTTGTGTGTTGTTAATTGTATGATGTCGGATGTTTGGATTATTAGATGTATTTTGTTTTGCACAAGAGATTGTATAGATTTTTGTATTAGTGAATGTCCGTATTACAGACGAAACTCTATTGAATTTTTGGCAGAAAAATATGGTCTGTCACATCAGCCTATTAAACAGATCACTATATGAGTTAGATAATGAGCTGGTCCAAATTTAAGAAATCTTACACCTAGAAGTAATGATGGGACACCAACAATGGTGTCCCATATATTAACTTTTTTGTATAGTAATTTTCTATCAATCTATAATGCCATAATGGGTTGACCATATCTGAAGATATTTGGAGTGGTCACTTTCATCTCGCATCTTCAAATAAGACGGGGTCGAAGAAATTAAAAAAAGAATAGGCCACCAAATGGAATTTCAATGATGCAGACTTTGCCTATGTCACCTCCATAAGAAGTCATAGTGTGGTTATGGAAGAAATACTAGTGATGTGAAATTTAAAGATGTATTTTTAAAAATTTATTGTTAAATAGAAAGATTGAATTTGTTATTGACTTAATGATGTAGTCCACCACTAATTTTCATAACTCTGTATAGGATGATTTCTTCAAAATAAAGAGAGTTGGATAAGCAAATACAACAATTGTTAGAGAAATGTATTATTCTACCAAGTGTATTACGTTAGAGATATTCGATATTATTTCTAAAGAAGAAAATTGAGTCCATAAGATAATGCATAGGTTACAGACTCATATAAGATAACAATTAAGAAAAAGTATCTCTTACGGATAATTAATATATTGTTTGACCAATGGCATAGGTTTTCTAAAAAATTTTATCTATGTTCGTGCCATTTATTGTAATATTTAATTATAGAGGTAGGTTATAAGTATTTCAGCATAATATATGGTTGTACATAGTTTAAGTATCCAGAGAACATGGTAGAAGATTTGCCTCTCAAATCTTCTAAATGAAGAGGCAGATTATAATGGCCAAGCAATGATCATCGAGTGTCAATGATTATCACAAGTCACTAAGGAACTATTAACTTAATTAGATTTGTTATAATTTTTTGGTGATAAAATGATATCTATAGTGGATCTTTTGTAACAAAATAAATTTGTTGACCTTGTTAGTGTATTGCAATGGTCAAACTTTCTTGACTAACCAAAAATTACAATTAGAAGGGACACATATCGATTCTTTCCCTTTCATTTGTAAATATAACTCACACTAAAAGTTTTCATAGACAAATTTCATTTTATGTCCTATTTGTGTATCCACACAGGATATTTTAGATATTTTTCTTGTAGAATATTCCACCACTGGGAAGAAGATTTATAACAATACGTCAAACCAAATGGTAATATCCTAATTTCATATAAAGATAGGTAGGCCAAAATCTTCTTTATATGCATGAATTTATATTTCCAGCAAGATCTATATTAGAATATGGAGATGGAGGAAGCCGTAAACTCAAAAAGATTGAAGGATATGTGTGACGGTCTCCAAATTCTAACCAAAAACTGGTATAGTTTTGGTTGTAAAATGATCGTCAGACTAATACAAATATGTACAATATCCTTGTACAACACAATATATCGCAACAGCAAATATACACAGGATTCAAAGAACCATAATCACATTCGTGGCACCAACATTATAACTCTGGTTATAACGTCGACTTAGATAAAATTCCACTAGGTACCTAAACAAACTATAAAAGCTTGCGGAAGCATATACATCCATCAAATACAACGGAGACTAAATTATATGTACATCATCAACATAGAACTACATCAATATACATATCCATCTCAAAATATACAAAAGTACTCCCTGAGGAACCAAAATCACTAAATCTATGTCCACAAAATAGTCCTCCGAGTCTTCCTCTTAGCTGACTTCTAATCCTCACTTCGCTTTATAAGGCATAAGTTCCTACTCATCTGAAGGAACGAAAGCAGTAAGAGTAAGCCAAATACTCAGTGAGATACAATATAATCAATGACAGTAATCAATATACTCAAAATAAAGTAGATGAGTGATATAGGAGTATAATACGTGATACATAAGTATAAAACATGATCAAATACATTTTTAGAACTCATTTTTCTTTTTCATATTATTTCTGTTTCCTCTAGGTTCTAAAACATGCAGAATTATATTTATCTTTGTGAACCAAGGCCAGTAGGCCTTACCAGTTAACAGTGTGGTCAAACAAGAAAAGGAGCGTGTACACTTTCACACATTCTAAGGCAAAAACCCACGCAATTCAAACACCCCGGGGTGAACAGTATACCTTTAGCTTAATATACGGGGCCATAAAACATGTCACATTTCCTCCATGATCTAGAGGCAGTCTTCATGCTACCACAATAATATCCTAAGGTATATCAGGGAATGTTACCTTCGAAATAAAAATTTTTGGTCCAATTTCATAATTATATATTCTTAGAAAGATTCTAAACTTATTTATAATAATTTGTTCTTACACCAGGAGAACAGTTTATCAAACTTATCATATCATGTAATTCCCTTATTATACTTTTCATAATTGCATAATTCTTATAAGTTTAAGTCTCCACATGATTTAAATTACATGCATATTCAACATAAAGTATGAAAAAATTAGAAATTCCTACCACCATGAGTCAAACATAACTTTAAAGCTTTCAGATAACAAATCCCTTCACAAATGCATACAATGTAATTTTCAAAATATAAACAAGACAATATATATAATGTACATATAAAGAAATGTCAATATTCATGTCCGACAATATTTCCAGAATTTATAAAAATACCAAATACAAAATATATGAAGTATCCACATCCATAAAGCAAGAGTTTCAAGTTTTAAAAGCCAAATTATGCAAAAATCACAAATAAAACAGGTAAAAGTCAAGGGGCACCAGTTAGGGTTTTGTGAAGTGAAATACCGCATAAATCTTATAAATCGAATATGAAATCGAAATTATATATATGCTCAAATTATGGGTACCATTAAATAAGAGCATGGACTGGTATCTGAATGAAAACATCCAAAGAGAACGGAATAAAAAGTGAAGCTAGAGGAAGAAAAGCATATGAGTACACTTGCCTCAATTCGATCTACAACTTCTCTAACTAGCTCCAAGGTGGAATTGGACTCCGGAGTATTGATCTCCTCCTCTCTCTTGTCCTTCGTGTTCTCTCTCTCCTCTCTCTCTTTCAATGTAGGAAAATGATGCAGAAGAAGACCATTGAGCGTTTATAATGCGGGATGGCGCTTGATCGCTAGCCTGGTGCTGGTGCACTAGATTCGGCGCCCACAGTGCCACCTGGGGCCTCCCTCGCGACGCCACCCACCACATTTGAAACCTAATTTTTTTCACATATATTAAGTCTAATTTTGTTTATATTACCTTAATTACTCGTAATTCCTGATACTTTCTATCTAGGATCTAAATTGAGACCTTATTATAAGGCAAATTCTTAATCCCCCACCACAACTTAACCCGATCACCTACTTATTTCTTCAATCATCAATGCATGGGAGACTTTATGATAATCCACCAAATTTGAGAGCAACCCAAATTCATTGACTATTTTTCCAACTTAATTCAAAACCTCTAAAAGACTAATGAACTCATCCTTACCCTAAAAAATGATCGTTCACTTCAAATTGAACCGTAAAATACACGGGCCATCTGCTCCGTTGCTGTGACGGATCATATTTTTCTGCCAAAAATTTGGCAGAGTTTCGTCTGTAATACGTGTATCCATTAATACAAAACCTATACAATCTCCTGTACAAAACTAAATACATCCAATAATCCCAACAGCCAACATTATTTAACAACAACACAATAAATCACACAAGATCCAATTGTCATGTATAATTTGTGGTTCCAACGCTGTATATCTGAATACAATGTTGACCAAGGAGAGATGCCACTAGGTACCTATTACAAACCACAATAACCTGCGGAAGTATAAATAAATCTAAACGACAGTAGAAACTAAATTATTTGATCAATAGCCTTATGTATAATATACATTAAGATTCTGAAAAAAAAAATAAATATATATACAATTTCCATGAAATAAATAAAACTACAATTTCAAAGTCTTCGACATGAACTTCAAAATCCAAGCCTAGACCACTTCAAATCTCTACGTTGTCCCATCGGGCATATCAGTCTTGTGCTAAATTGGAGACAAGGAGAAGTATGGGTGAGCTAAAAAGCTCAGCATGTGCACTACAATTAAGACGGTAATCCATATAAGTAATATAAAGCAAGATAGGGATATGCGAGTATAGCGAGGATGCGTAAATACAAGACGTGATCAATTATACTTTTGGAATACAACTAACTTTTCATATTTTATCATTCTTCTCTTTGGAATGTAAATTATGCATGATTACTTACGTTTGCTGATCAGAGCCAGTAAACCTTACTAGCTAAAGGTACGAGAGAACAAGGAAATGAATATATTACTCTACATATTTTAAAACATAACAGCTATATTTTAGGCCTGCAGCTATTCAGCCATCGGCTACATTTAAGATCTGCAACTTCTCGACCATCGGCTACATTTTAGGCATGCAACTACTCAGTTATCGGCTACATTTAAGATATGTAGCAACTCAACCATCAGTTACATTTTAGGCCTACAGCAACTCGGCCATCAGTTACATTTAAGCTCTATAGCTATTGGACTATCAGTTACATTTAAGTCCTACAACTACTCGGTTATCAAATATGCCCCCACATTTACCCCTGAGGCCCAGGGGCAGTCATCATCCTTCCACAATAATTTCTTAAGGCTTGCCAAGATTATTACCCGCTACAATACGTAGTCAAGATAATCTCGAGTCTCTGCTTTAATAATAATGGTAGGCCTAGGGGTATTACCTGCATAACACAAATCTGCGATTCTAGTTTTATGATTTTTTATTCATTTGAGGGAAGGACTACCAAATTTTTACATTTACTCCATCTGGGAGAACAATTCGTTTATATAACAAATTATGGATTTTTCTCCAAATACTTATAAGTTTTTTATCTTCCTTTCGGATTTAAGTCTTCTCATGACTTGTTTGGCATATATGAATATCATAAACATAGGGAAGAATAGATATTCTTACCACCGAGAGGCAATTATAACTTTAGAGGTCTCCGGATCACATTTCCTTCACAATTGATTAATGAATATGATTTCGAAATAACAATTAAACATATGCAAATGTATTTGCAGCTTAATTAACAATTAGACAATGTAAAATTTATGTAAAATTTACCGAATGGGCTCTAATGAACAGTAACCACGCGTGAACAGTGCCCGATTGTGCATATCAGACAATTCTAGAAAATTCGGGCATCCAATAGGTAAAGTTTCAAATTCAAATCATGGGTAATCATAATCTTAATTCAATTTATGTATAAAACTAAAAATATATGCTTAAACGAGGTCCGGGTGCGAGTCTAGGGTTTTGCGAACGGATTTTCACATACAGCTATCAAATTGGATGTCCAATCAGTAAATTAAGACATAAAAATATGGGTAATATTCTAATCCTAATTTATATAAAAGCCCTAAAAATTCGTGGGTAAAAGGGGTTGGGCATAGATGAACAATAATAACAGGGTTAGGGTTTTAGAAATTTCTCCAAATGTCGCGCAAAACTGACAAATTTAATATGAAATTAATATATATACATGCATACATCATGGGTAACATGAAGGACAAATTTAATTGGGTAGTGGAATGAGAATACTCGATAAAAATAAAATAAAAGTGCAAGAAAATGAAAGAGAAGGGTATGTCTGCACTTATCTTGACCAGATTTACAACTTTTCTAACTGGCTCGTGCTCAAAATCAAACCCGAAACATTGTTTACTCCTTTCTCTCTCTTCTCCCTCGCTCTCTCCACTCAAGCCTTCTACTACAACATCCCCGATTCCCCCTTCTTCCTTTTTATTAATAATAATAATAATAATAATAATAATAATAATAAATAATAATAATAATAATAATAATATTATTATTATTATTATATATCTGTTTATTATATTTTAAAACTCAAATTGATACTCGGGTGACAATAAGGGTGCGCTTCGGGCGCCGACCTAATTGACCCAAATATTCCTTAAAATTTTATAATATTTAATTAATTTTTTTGACACATCCAAATTACCCAAAATATAAATAATCACAATTAAATCGGATAAAAATTTGAAATACTACATTCTCTCATACTTATAAAAATTTCGTTCACAAAATTAACGAATTTTAAAATTTAACAATTGGTGTAATCTTTCCTGATTCGTGCTTCACATCCTTGAAGAAAAGATATTTCTTAGGAAACTTAGCCCAAAGAATCATCCTAATTTTCATTGTCTAACGTTTTTCTATTTAAATCTAGGTTGGAACATATCACTAGGCAAATTCCCAATTTTTCAAAAAGGCTTAATTCGATCACATACTTTCCTTAATCGTCGATGCAAGGAAGACTTCATGATGATCCACAAATTCAGAGACAATCTAACTTATGGGCTATTTCCTTGACTTAATTCAAAACCTCAACCGGACGAATGAATTCCTACTTTAGTTCATCCTAAGCCTCGAGAATAAACTCGCCCCTTTTTGCATCAAACTATGAAACCGGCCCTTAAGTGGGCATAATCGAACTCTACTGATTAAAAGAGGATTCGCCTCCTTATGCAAATGAAATCGGCCCATGAGGATCGGCCCGTATACTGTGAAACCCAAGTTACAAATGTCTTGCCCCTAGTTACGACAAGCGGAATCGGCCCTTATGGCTTAAATTGGAACCGGCCCTTAAGTAGCGTGAAAGCACCTTATGCAAAACGAAAACGGCCCAACAATTCGACCGGCCCTTTTTGCCTCAGTCGAAATCGGCCCCTCAAGTTCTGCCGAGCACGTGCCTACAGGAGAAACCTAACTCGTTGGAATCCAACAAAGCGGCGACGAAGCGGCGACTGAATGAGGCAGGTGAAACAACCTTGTTACCCCTGAAAACAAGTACGGGGTAGGTAACCTACCCGATTTACTCCACCAACTCCTTTCTCTATATAAATCGATCGATGCGAAGGAAGAGGGAAAGGAAAATTCGGTGGTTGCGAAGGGAAGAGAGGAAAGGAGAACGCTTCGGGAATTCGAAATTAGGCAGCCCAACTCCCAGGCAAGTTACCTTGGACGCCGATTTTAAGATTATTGCAAGTGTATTCCGTTTTAAACTGCATGTCCAAGTATTCTTTCACTCCCATCGATCGACTATTCTGCAATGTTTCTCTCAGATTTTAATCGCCTGTTGATTTCCTTCTGCATTTTGTGTTTCTGACATGAAAACTGAACTCGGCACGTTTCTGCATTAGGCATTAGCCTCGGCTCTTAGGTGAAAACTAAAACCGGCACTGCATGACCTGCATACTGAATTTCACCCCTCTGCATTGAAACCGGCCTTAGCTGGTTAAAATCGGAATCGGCCCTTATACCCTTAAAATCGAAATCGGCCCTTAAAATCGAATTCGGCCGTTCTGCCCTTGAAATCGAAATAGGCCTTGTGCTCTTAAAATCGGATCGGCCCTTATACCCTTAAAATCGAAATCGGCCCTTAAAATCGAATTCGGCTGTTCTGCCCTTGAAATCGAAATAGGCCTTGTACTCTTAAAATCGGATCGGCCCTTATACCCTTAAAATCGAAATTGGCCCTTGCATTTGAAACCGGCCTCGATAGGTTTAAAATCGGAACCGGTCTTTGAATGAAAACCGGCCTTGGCAGGTTTGATGTCGGAATCGGCCTTTGCAATGAAACCGGCCTTGGCAAGTATAAAATCAGAATCGGCCTTTGCATGTTCAGATTCGAAGTCGGCCTTGTGCATCAAAAACCAAAACCGGCCTTGGTATTGAAATCAGCCCCTTTCATCGAAACCGGCATTGGCAGGTTTGTACACGTTTTAAATTGAAACCGGCATTGGCAGACTCGAAATCAGAATCGGCCCATATACGTTTTAAATTGAAACCGGCCTTGACAGTTCTGAAATCGGAATCGGCTTTAAAATCGAAACCGGCCTCTGCATTGAAACCGATCTTGACAGGTTTGAAATCAGATTTGGCCCTTGCACGTTTTAAATCGAAACCAGCCTATGTATTGAAACCGGCCTCGGTAGGTTAAAATCGGAATCGGCCTCTGTAATGAAACCGGACTTGGCAGGTTTAAAATCGGAATCGGCCTTTGCGTGTTCAAATTCGAAGTCGGCTTGAAAACCGGCCTTGATATCAAAACCGGTCCTTTCATCGAAACCGGCCCTGACAGGTTGGGATCGAGATCGGCCCCTTGCATGTAAAAGTCGAATTCGGCCTCTTTCATGGAAAATCAAAACCGGCCCCTTGGGCATTTGAAACCGGCCTTCTGCATGGAAAATCGAAACTGGAATTTGAAACCGGCCCTATTGGCATGGAAAATCAAAACCGGTCCTCATATGAACAATCCAACCGCCCCTTTTTGCGTAGAAGCAAACCAGCCCTTTGAAAGGAAATGGAAACCGGCCCCTTTTTACAAAAATCAAAACCGGCCCTCATATGAAAATCAACCGGCCCAAGTATATTTTATGCCATCTCAACCGGCCTCAAGTTTATTTAAGGACATGATTTTCGGATTAAGTTATATGATTGAAAATAATTTTTAGTAAACAATATGAAGTATTTCTGTTTCCGTGTTATTTTGGTCCCTGGACTGACTACAGTCCGGAAAGGTTCTCCGGCATGCCTTAGGACTTTTCGGTGGTAATCGAGGATAACTCTGTCCATGGAGTTATTTGTGGTCCGCCCTGCCCTCGGGGCGTTATGGACAGAGGGAATTACCGTTACCGGCCTACCTTCGGGTGGCATACCGTACCGATCCCGTGAGGGATACCGTTACCGGCCTACCTTTGGGTGGCATACCGTATCGATCCCGTGAGATGGGATACCCACAGTTACCGGCCTTAGATTGTGTGGAGTGAACACAATCTATCCTCGATTATTCGCCCCCTCAGTTAGTAGGGAATACTGGCAGGGTCCGTACCAATATGATATGAAGTACCGTTTACTGTTTTACTGATATGTTATGTTACCGATACGATATGAATTACCGTTTACTGTTTTATTGATATGTTATGAAGTACCGTTTACTATTTTACGGATATGTTATGTTACCGTACCGATTACCGAATATGAAGTACCGACTACCGAATGTGAAGTACCGATTATCGAATATGAAATACTGTTACCGATATGATATGTTCTGTTCACCGTTTATCGTACCGATTACCGACATGTTACGTTACTGTTTACCGTTTGCTGTTTTGGAAGTATAGTACTGTCAAGGTATGTTTTCTCTATTTTTCTTGGACTGCATTCTGTTTAACCGTTCTATTTATGCACAACTACATGACCGTTCTGCATCATCGTTTTACTACTCATATGCATGTACCTTGCTGGGTCTTGGCTCACTGTTTTATGTTTTCCCGCTACAGATGAGGCTTTAGAGCTTGTGCCTGACGAGTTGGAGCGATTACGGCTTGTCTGAATGATTAAAGACCTCGGAAGCTTATTTTGGAGAAATATTATTGTAATGACTTGATGGACTTCTATGGCTAAACATTTTGGCTATGTACTTAGAAATGAATATTTTGGAATGAATATGAATGCTTCCGCCAATGTTAAAAAAACTTCCGCTATACTTGTTATGGTTGAAAGTATATGGGTCTTAGATGGCATCTGCGATCCTGTGTTGCACCCAATTGGTTTAGTTGAGTCTTCAATTGTGTTTCTGTTTGACGGAAGCTTGAGGACACAAAAAAAAAAAAAAAAAAATCTGTTCCGTCACAACTTGGATCTCAATCTTATTCTAAATTCTCTAGGCCAAGGACCACACACTACCGCTGTGCTACTCTGATTGACCGATTACTTACGCTCTAAAATTCTCTAGCAACTCAAGTTCACAGATCTTTATCAGGCTCCCAGGTCGCATGGTTACTATAGCCCCAAGAAAATTCCCAAAGTATCAATATTTTTAAGGCAATATCCACAATCCTCAAATTTCAATCAACTTAGGAAATATAACTAAAATGATTACCCAAAATTTCGGTACAGCCTCAAGTTACCACTAAAATTTTAAAACTCACACATTTAGCAACTTATTACCTCATTGGCATAACGATAAGCCAACTTACTCGGTTTTGATCGTACCGCCCAAATTTACGATAAATGGGCGTCCGTGCTAGCTGTTCTCCAATTATCCAAACACTTGAAATCCTTGCCGACTGATAACTCTGAAACACTACATCAAGGATTTCTTACCTCCTAATTCTAAAGCCTTAATACTCCGGATACATATCCTAAGAAGCATAAAAAACATCCTAAATCTAAAGACACCCAACATCAAATTGTTGACACTAGAATTCGATATCCTCAAAAGACACCAAGATTTGCCCTTTTTAATCCTGAAGTAGATTTATCCGCTAGCACTATCATATGATCGGCTACTCCTTATGACACAAATATTTAGATCCTTAGAATCATTAGACATTAAATATCTCTAAAAGCAACAACTATAAGTTCCCAAGTAGGGACTTTAATTACTAACTCCAAATTATGGGTGGTGTAACTCTGATCGTGGACCTCTCCCCCACTTAGTCTGAGGGCATCCACCCACATGTGATGTAGGGAAAACATAATTCCTAGATTTTTCTTAAAAGCATCACATTCTATTATAATTTATTTGATCCATCCGAGGTCAACCCAACGACAAGTCGATAATCACCATTCGTTCCTTTAAAACTATCCTCATGTGTCTCATCTCGACAGATGCCAGTTACTTCCTAGTCAAATGCCCCACGGACGCTACAGTCCTCAAGGAACACTTAACAGATATCTTACCGGGTTCACCTAGACCCGAGAGAAGCGCACGCTTCTGCGACATCAATCAATCCTTTCCAAAGGAGTCGTCGCTTAAATCTCTGTGGAACCTCATCCATGCTCTTGTAGGAACTACATGCCTAACATAACATTTTCCATAACCAAACTCATATTCTCCTCCGATTGGGTACATGGCTAATTGCCTTCCTAATCCATGATACTGTTCTTAAATAGAGTTTATACACTCCCATAATATTTTAAATTCATTAATAAGGCCTTTAAAAAATTGACCTGAGTATGGCGAAAAGATCCAACCCATTAATCCACAAAAGTGCCAACGAACTTACAACCCAAATGACATTATCGGGCTTATAACGGCCACATCGTATCCTGAATGTTGCCACGGGCACAATTCCTAATTATTCATAATTAACCTTGACAGTTCATATTGCTTACCAACCTTAGACATCCTAAAGCATCCCCAAAGCAGCACTTGACCAATGTTTCCTTGGTTATATATGAAATCCTTAAGAATATTGGTGCCATCTCTGGCACAACTTCGAATTACTGATCAAAGACAAATTAGCCTAATCTTTTCCTCTAAGAAATATCCTCAATTGGTTACACAGCCAAAACTTCTTAATAATTACGAGATGACTTTTAGGTGTGGTCTCATTTACTAGACGAATTTGATACACTTCCTCATTAAATAACTTGTAGACAAAATGATATTAACTTCCTAATACCCCGATCAACTCTGACTCATGCTCAAAATTTCTACAACCCGATTTCAAGATATAATATCCTTACTAATCCAATTCTCACTAGTGTGGTGGCTCACCGACCAATTACCACCGAAATTAGATCAAAGTTTGATACCTCAAAATAAATTAATTCAACCTAGCCAATTATATCTACAGACCCAAAAATATCGTAGACCTTGATACTGCTAGTATCAAGCCTAAATCTTCAAATGAACAAATAAACTTAGGAATCACAATTGAAAATATAGATTTAGAATCCCAAAACATTACATAAACTGAAATGTCAAGATTCAGGAATCTTTCATTCCACCACGGTAGATGACACCTCAATACTTGTGCCTTCACAGCAGAACCTTGATCCAATGCACTAGACTTCTTCTCCGTTTGGCCCGTGGAATATGGACAATCCCTAATCATATGGCCAAACTGTTCACAATTGAGACATGCTCCCAAAAATCCCATTGAAACAAAATATTCATCCATAGAGCATCCACAACATATCCTACGATATCTCTTTATCCTCGATACCCATGATCCTTTTCACATCAATCACCCGTGGTGGACTTCACCTCTTATCTGACCAGGGACAATATTACCTTATCTCCTTCTGAACATTTGATGACTGCAATATTATCTTAATTCTTAGAATCCATATCTCAACCTCTATAGGATCTGAATTACTCAAAAGTTTAAACACTTGAGCATCTCCAAATCGATTATATCGATTATAAATTGACATACTAGGATTCATTAACCTTAGAAATAAACTCTAAGTTATACTAATCTTAAGTCATCACTCTCACCCCATCCATCATACTTGATATATCAATAAAGCATTCCTTCTTAGTAATTTACTAGCCTAAGGGCCTCAACCCAAAGTCGATCAAACCTAAACCTCGAACTGAAATTAATTAACATAGGCCTCAAATCAATACTGATTAATTCAAACACCAAATCGGCACCAATCAAATTTATGCCTCAAGGTGTCTCCCTATAGCTCCTCTCGACCTCACGGTCGACCACTATCACAAGTAAACCGTTGTTTAGGAGCCATAGCGGTTACTCACATCCTATTTGAAGGCTACGCAACACAGGTTAGGTCGCACTACAGACATTAACTAGGACCTTAAAAGGTAGACAACCAAACTTATAGTTTATTTCTAACTTAGTTCAAACCTAAACTAGCTAACCAAAATAATTAGAACTATCCAATCTACTTAATTGTCCTACGCCTATGTCTAGTTTTCCAATCAATCTAAATCTATCCTAAACTTCCGCCTCTAATCTAAACTATTATTTTTCTCTGATACCAACTGTGATGGACTGTATTTTTTTATCAAAAATTTGGTAGAATTCCATCTGTAATACGAACATCTGCCAAAAACCCATAGAATCTCCTATATAAAACAAAATATATCTAATAATCCCAACAACCAACATCATTCAGCAACGATACAATAAATCACACAGGATCCAATTATCACATATAATTTGTCGCTCTAACACTATGTATCTGAATAGAACGTCAGCCAAAGAGAGATGCCACTAAGTACCTGTTACAAATCACAATATCCTATAGAAGCATAAATAAATAAATTCAAACGACGATGAAAACTAAATTATCTTTATAAGTAATATAAAGCAGGATAGGGATATGCGAGTATAGTGAGGATGCGTAAATATAAGACGTGATCAATTATACTTTTGGAATACAATTAACTTTTCACGTTTTGTCCTTCTTAACTTTGGGATGTAAATTATGCATGATTACTTATGTTTGTGGACCAAGACCAGTAAACCTTGCTAACTAAAAATGCGGAAGAACGAGGAAAGGAATGTATTACTCTAGACATTCTAAAGCATAACGGCTACATTTTAAGCCTGCAACTACTCGGCCATCGGTTATATTTAAGATCTGTAACTATTCGACTATCGGCTGCATTTTAGGCCTGCAGTTACTCATCCATCGACTACATTTTAGGTTTGCTGCTACTTGACCATTGGCTACATTTAAGGCTTGCAGCTACTCGGTCAACATATATACCCCCACATGTACCCCCGAGGCCCAGGGGTAGTCCTCGTCCTTCTACAATAACATCCTAAGGCTTGCGAAGAGTATTTCCCGTTATAATACACGGCTAGGATAATCCTCGAGTGTCTACTGCAATACTAATGGCAGGCCAAGGGGTATTACCTCTGTAATACAAATCTGTGATTCTAGTTTCATGATTTCTTATTCATTTGTGGGAATGTCCACCAAACTTTCATATTTACTCCATCTGAGTGAACAATTTGATCATATTATACATTTTTCTCTAAATACTTGTACGATTTTTATCTTCCTTTCAGATTTAGGTCTTCTTTTGACTTATTTTCCATATACGAATATCATAAACATAGGAAAAAATAGAGATTCTTACCACCGAGAGCCAATTATAACTTTATAGACCTCCGGATCACATTTCGTTTACAATTGATTGATGAAAATGATTCTGAAATAACAATTAAACAAATGTAAATGTATTTGCAACTTAATTAACAATTAGACAATGCGGAATTTATGCAAAATTTACTGAATGGACTCTGATGAACAATAACCGACGTGGAACAGTGTCCGGTTGTGTATATCGGACGATTTTCAAAAATTCAGGTATCCAATGGGTAAATTACCAAATCAAAGTTATGGGTAATCATAATTTGAATTCAATTTATGTATAAAACTTGAAATATGTGCTTAAACGAGATCCAGGCACGGGTCTAGGGTTTTACAAATGGGTTTTCACATACAACTATTAAATTGGATATCCAATTGGTAAATTAGCATATACAAGATATAGGTAGTGATATTCTAGTCCAAATTTATACAAAAGCCCCAAAAATTCATGGGTAAAAGGGGTCAGGCGTGGATGAACAGTAATAGCAGGGTTAGGATTTCGGAAATTTCTCCAAATGCGGTGTAAAACTCACAAATTTAACATAAAATTAATAGATATACATGCATACATTATGGGTAACATGAAGTATAAATTTAATCAGGTAGCGGAACGAGGATACTCAATAAAAATGAAACAAAAGTGTAAGAAAACGAAAGAGAAGAGTATGGATGCACTTACCTTGACCCGATTTACAACTTTTCCAACTGGCTCGTGCTCAAAATCGGACCTAGGAACCTTTGTTTGCTCCTTTCTCTCTCTTCTCCCTCCCTCTCTCTCTACCTGAGCCTTCTGCTGCAACGTCCCCAATTCCCCCCTCCTTTTTCCTTTTTATTCTTAATATTAATATTAATGTTAATATTGATATTAATATTAATAATAATAAACTTATTATATATTTATATATATTTTTATTTATTATATTTTAAAACCAAATCGATACTCGAACGATAATAAAGGCGCGCTTTGGGTGCTGACTTAATTGACCTAAATATCCCTCAAAATTTTATAATATTTAATTAATTTTTTCGACACATCTAAATTACTGAAAATATAAATAATCACAATTAAATTGGATAAAAATTTAAAATATTATAGTTGTGCAACTCTAATTAACCATTTATTAGCGCATCAAAATCCTTTTGCAACTCATATTCATTGATTTATATCGGACTTTTGCAACTCATATTCATTGATTTATATCGGACTCTTCAGTTACATAACAACTATAGATCCAAGAAAATCCTAAAGATATCGATATATTTAAGGTAAAACTTGTAATCCTTAAATTATAATAAACTTAGGAAACACTATTGAAGCAATTATTCCAAAAATTTAGGTACAGCCTTAAGTTACCACCAAAACCTCAAAATTCGGATATTTAGCAACTTATCTTTGATTAACTATGTTTCTAACAAAAATCTGACAGAGTTTTGGCAAAAAAACGACCGTCAGACTGATACAAAACCTGTACATTAACCCTGTACAGCAAATACACAACCACATCACATCTCAATACAAGATCCAAAAGCCACAATAAACATGTGGCACTAATGTCATAACTTCGAGTATGACGTTGGCTCAGATAAGATGCCACTAGGTGTCCAAATTAACTATAACAACCTGCGGAAGCACATACATCTACCAAACATAGTGAAAAACTACACATTATATACATTATCACCATCATCAATATACATGACTATAAAAAATAATACAAAAGATTCCATAAGGTACAAATCTACAAGGCTAATTCCATAAGATCATCCTCCACATCTTCGAGCCTAGCCGACTTCTAATCATTTACCCCGCCTTATCGGGTATAAGCTCGTACTCATTTAGGGGTAAAGAAAAACAGCAACGGTAAGCCAAATGTTCAGCAAGTGTAATATAATCAAGAATAATATGCAATATATTCAAAATAAAACAAGGAAGGGAATAGGAGTAATATGTATGGATGCATATATATGAATCACAATCAAATATACTTTTCGAAATACATTTATCTTTTTTCATTTTACTTATTCTTTCTTTAGATTTTAAAACATGCAGAAATTTTATTATCTTTATGGATCAAGACCAGTAGGCATTATCAGTTAACGGTGTGGCAGAACGAGGAAAGAAATATGTATGCTTTCACACATTTTAAAGCACGACCCATGCAGTTCAACACTCCGTGGTGAGTGGTATACATTTAACCCGATATACGAGGCCCTATCACATACGTCACTATGTCCCCCATGGCCCAGAGGCGGTCCTCGTACTTCTACAATAATATCCTAAGGCATGTCAAGGAATATCACCCACTATAATGTACGGCCAGGATAATCCTTGTGTTTTCACTATAATATCCATGTCATATCAGGGAATACTACCATCTGAGATATAAATCTGTAGTCCAGGTTTTACAATTTCTTATTCTTTAAGAAAAAGTCCACCAAATTTCTTATACAAAGTTTTTACTTCGGGAGAACAAATCATAAACATATCAAATTATGGCATTCCCTTCGTATACATACATAATTTTTATATTTCTTATGGGTTTTAATCTTCACATGATTCAAATTATATGCATGAATATCATAACACATGGGAAAAATAGAAACTCTTACCACCGTGAGCCATATATGACTTCAGAACTTTTGGACAATAAATTTCCTTCACAAAAGCATATAATGTAATTTCTGGAGCATACATAAGATAATATATATTAAGTACATGTGAAATAACATCCCAATTCATGTCTAATAATATTTTAGAATACATAAAATTATCATATATAAAATATATGTGCATAAATAGCAAATAAACAAAATGCCCGTGTCCATAAAGTTCGGGTTACGAATTTCTAAAACCAAAACATGTATAAATTATAAACAATTCAAATAAAACTCAAAGGGGGTGAAGGTAAGGGTTTCAGTGAGCAAATCCCGTATAAAACTATCAAATCGGACACCCATTTAACAAATTAATATATTCAAGGCATAAGTAATTATTTTCTAAGGCCAATTTATGCAAAAATTCCAAAAATTTGTGGGTGAAATCATCCAGGCATGGGGTTAGGGTTTCGGTGTAAAATATTGATCAAAACTAGAAAATTAGATATGTGATCGGAATATAAACATGTTCAATACGTGGGTATCATGAAAATAAAAGTATGAATGGGTATTAGGACAAAAATACCCAAAGGGATCAAGATGAGCATTGTAAAAAGAGAAAGAAAATGGTATGAGTGCACTTGCCTCGACCCAATCTACAACTTCTCTAACTCGCTCCACGCTAGAATTAAACCCGAGAGCTTCGATCTCCTCCTTCTCTCTCTTCTCATTTGTGTTCTCTCTCTCCTCTCTCTGTCTCTTTCCCTGCATGAATGACGCAGAAAAGAGCCGTTGAGCTCTTATATCACAGGCTGGCATTTGAGTGCTAGCCCAGCGCACAACAAGCGATACGTGCCTGGATCCAGCACCCACCCCGGGTTCTGGGGCCCTAGATCCAACTCCTGCCACAACGTGCTCGAGAGCTTGACAGGCGCAAATCTGCTGGAACTGGCGCCCACGATGCCGCCTCGAGCTCTCGGCAGGCTACCCTGCCGCTGCTTCCAACCACTTCTGAAACCCAAATTTTTCACATGTATTGAGCCTAATTTTGATCATATTGTTTAAATTATTTGAAATTACGAAGTTCAAAAAACCGGTATATTATAACTCTCCCCCACATATAGAAATTTCGTCCTTGAAATTTAATGAATTTAAAATTCCACAATTGGAAAAAATCCTTTTAGATTCCTTCTTTATGTCCTATGACACATTTCTGATGAAAAGACTTATCCTAGAAGGCCTTAACCAATGAACTATCCTAATTCCCAATACTTAGTGTTTTCTATCTAGGTCTAGGTTGGAACTTATCACAAGACAAATCCCTAATCTTCCATAATGCTTAATTCGATTACATATTTCCTTAATTATCGATACATGGGAGATATCATTATAATTCATCAATTGGAGGCAAACAAAATTTACTAACTATTTTTCCGACTTAATTCAGAACCTCAAACAAACTAAAAAATTTCCACTTTAGTTTATCCTAAGTCCTGAAAATGATCGTTCACTTGGATCCTAAATCTCATTCCGAAATCTCTGGGCCATGGGCCATATGCTACCACTGCGTTACTCTGATTGACCATTTACCAGCGCTCTAAAAATCCTCTAGCAACTCAAGTTCATAGACCCATATCGGGTTCCTAGATTACATGACAGCTATGGTCCCAAGAAAATTCTAAAGGTATCGTTATATCTAAGGCAATACCCACAATTCTCAAATTATAATCAACTTAGGAAACATAACTGAAACAATTACCTAAAACCACAAAACTGACACATTTAGCAACTTATCACCTCGTTGGTATATCAATGAGCCATCTTACTCAATTCCAATCATATCACCCAAATTCGCAATAAATGGACGGTCTTCAAAAGCTAACCCACAATTTCTAAATACCCAAAATCCTTACCATTCTAACAACCGTGAAACAAAACCACAAGGACTTCTTATCTCATGGTTTCATAACTCTAATACTCCAGATATAATTCTGTCTCCAAATCAAAAGCACATCATCCCATTAGTCTAGATATTGGGATCTACTCACGGTTCATCTTTCAACATTTCCTACAAAGCACGAAACCTCACAAGTCTAAAGACTTTCAACATCAATTATCAACACTAATATTCACCTTCCTTGAATGACATCGAAATTCATCTTCACAATCCTTAAGTAGATTCACTCACTTGCACTGTCGTATGATCATCTCTCCTTGATTACACAACTATTCAAATCCTTAGAATTGTTAGATAATAACTATCTACAAAGCAATACCTATAAGTTCTCAAAGTAGATACCTCAATTGTTAACTCCCAACCACGGGTGGAGTAGCCCTGATCATAGACTTCTCCCTTACTTAATCTGAGGGTAACTACCCATATATGATGTAGGAAAAACATAATCCTAAATTTTTCTCAAAATCATCATATTTTAGTGCAATTACTTGATCCATTAGGGATTAACTCAATGACGTGGTCAACAATTACCGTCCATTCCTAGAAATCTATCCTCACATATCTCATTCCAACGAATACCAATCGCTTCCAAGCCAAATGCCCCACGGACGCTGTGACCTTCGAGGTGCATTTAACGAGCATCCTTCTGGATTCACCTAGACCCAAGAGAAATGCACACTTTCGCAACATCACTCAATCCTTCCCAAATGAGCCATCGCTCTAATCTCTACAAAACCATATTCATGCTATCGAAGAAATCACATGCCCAACATAACATTTTCCTTAATCAAGCTCATATTCACTCTCAATGGAGCATTCGGCTAACTGCCCATTATAATATATGATACTATCCTCAAACAGAGTTCGTAAACTCCCATGATTTTATGAATTCAATGATGAGACTATCATAATTTTGACTCAAATATGGCCGAAAGATCGAACCCATAGAATCCATAAAATACGAATGAACCTACAAACCCAAACGGCGTTACTGGAACTTACAACGGCCATATCTTTATTCTGAATGCTACCACGGGCATAACTTTTGATTATCCACAATTACAATAATTATGGATACAAATCGACCATAGAAATCATCGAGTCTTTGCAATAGATCAACTAAATCACCAATTAATTCACAGTGCCCGTTAATTAAACCATTTATCTTCCGGACAACCTAAATCTCTAGTTATCCATGAGTGACCTTATCAGTTCATATTACTTACCAACCTTAGATGTTGTAAATCATTCCTAAGCGGCACCTGACCAATTCTTTCTTGATTCTATACGAAATCCTTAAGAATATCAATGCCATTTCTGACATAACCTCGAATTACTGATTAAAGATAAATCAGCCTAATCTTTTCCTCAAGGAAACATCCTCAATTGCTTAGACAGCCAAAACTTCTTAGTGACCACAAGATGACTTCTAGATGTGGTCTCATATGATAAATAATTTAGACAAATATCCTTATTAAACAACTTTTAGGCACAACGATACTAATTTCTTGAAATCTTGGCCAACTCTGCCTCATATCCAAATTTCTTAACTTGATTGCGAAGTATACTATTCTTACCAACCACAATTCATTCTAGCATGGCAACTCATCAACCAATTTACCACTAAAATCAGATCAAAGCTCGGTACCATAAAATAATTACAATCATCCCAACTAATTATATCTATGGACCCAAGAAGATGTTGTAGACCTCGGTACAACGTGTACAAAGCCTAAATCCTCAAATAGATGAATAAACTTAGGAAATACAAATGAAAATATAGATTTGAGATCCCAAATGATACACGTGCTACAATATTGAAATTTTAGAATCTTTCCTTCTATTACGATAGACGACCTCTACACCTTGAGCCATCACCGTAAAACCCCAATCCAAAGCATCAAACTTCTTCACTGTCCGATCCACGAAATAAGGTCAACCCTTGATCATGTAGCTGATGGCCCAAAATTGAAACATGCACTCAAACTCGTCGGGGAGAATATTTATTCCTAAAAGCATTCATGAATATACTCTTTGATATCTCTTTATCTTCCTAGCCCATAACTCTTTTCTCATCAACCGCCTATGGTTGGCTTTGCCTTCTAACTTATGTGAGGCAAATATCACCATATCTCATTCCGAACATGGGTCATTGCAATTCCCATTTCAATTCTCAGGATCCACATTTAAGCTTCTGCAAGATTCAAACCACCCAAAAATTCAAGCACTTGATCATTATTACTGAATCGATCATAAATTGACATCCTTGGATTTGCTAACACTGAAAATTGACTCCAAGTTATGCTAACCTTGAGCCGTAGATTCCATCTTATCCACGTCACTTAGCATGCTATTCAAGCATCTCCATTCCTAGTCCTTGGACCAAGATCAACCTAATTTAATCCTCAAGGTATCCTTCTTCCACCTCCTTTCTCTCAGTTCTCACCTGGACTAGACTTTCCAAGACTCCCAAGTCTCACTATCCCACTCAATAAATTCAGATACTCAACCTCTCTATCACATGGTTAACCACGTCCACTTGTCAACCTTCATCTTAGCAGCATGATTAGCTATAGATATTCTTTCTAAAATAAGAGCAACATGGGTTAGTTCGTAATTCAGACACTAACTAGGACAATGTAAGTTAGACAACCAAACTTACCCACTAATTTTTTTTGTTCTAGCCTAAGTTATATAAATTAGAACAACTAGAACTACCCAGTCTAACTTAATTATCCAACGTCTTCATTCACTTATTCAATCTATCTTACTCTAACCTATACTTTTGCATATGATTCAGATCAAACGTAAGGTATCTTTTTATTTGATACCAATTATGACGGATCACGTTTCTAATCAAAATTCGGTAGAGTTTCGGCAAAAAACAGCTATCAGATTGATACAAAACCTGTATATTAAACCTATATAACAAATATAAAACCACAATACATCTTAACATAGGATCCAAAAGCCACAATAAACACATGGCACCAACGTCATAACTCTTGGTATGACGTTGGCTCAGACAAGATTCCACTAGGTATCAAAATTAATCATAACAACCTGTAGAAGTACAAACAACAATCAAATAGAGCGAAAAACTATACATTATATATATATATCATCATCATCATCATCAATATACATGACCATCAAAAATAAAACAAAAGACTTCATAAGGTAGCAATCCACAAGGCTAAGTCCATAAGATCATTATCCACGTCTTTGAGCCTAGCCAACTTCTAATCTTCTACCAAACCCTATCAGATATAAACTCATACTCATTTGGAGGTAAGGAAAAATAGTAATAGTGAGCCAAATACTTAGCAAATATAATATAATAAATAATAATATATAATATATTCAAAATAAAATAAGGAAGGGAACAGGAGCAATATGTATGGATGCATATATATGAATCATGATCAAATACACTTTTCAAAATATATTTATTTTTTTCGTTTTACTTACTCTTTCTTTAAGTTTTAAAATATGTAGAAATTTTATTATCTTTGCAAATTAGGGCCAGTAGGCTCTAACAGCTAACGATGCGGTAGAACGAGGAAAAAAATGTATATACTTTAACACATTCTAAGGCGTGACCCACGCAGTTCAACACCCCATAGTGAGTAGCATACCTTTAACCCGATATACGTGGCCATATCACATATGCCATCATATCCCTCGTGGCCCGGAGGCATTCATCGTACTTCCACACTAATATCCTAAAGTATACCAAGGAATATCGCCCGTTACAATACACGGATAGGATAATCCTTATATTTTCACCATAATATCTATAGCATGCTAAAGAATACTATTCTCTGGAATATAAATCCGCGGTTCAGGTTTCACAATTTCTTATTCTTTAAGAAAAAGTCTACCAAATTTCTTATACAAAATTCTCACTTCAAGAGAATAAATTATAAACATAATGAATTGTGGTATTCCCTTCATATACTTACATAATTTTCATATTTCTTATGGGATTAAATCTTCATATGACTTAAATTATACAAATGAATATCGTACATGAAACAAATAGAAACTCTTATCACCATGAGCTAAATATGACTTTAGAACTTTTAGGCAATAAATTTCCTTCACAAATGCATATAACATAATTTTCAGAGTATACATAAGATAATATATATAAAGTACATGTGAAATAATATCCTGATTCATGTCTGATAATATTTCAAAATACATAACATTATCATATATAAAATATATGTACATAAATATCAAATATATGGAGTGCCTGCGTCCATAAAGTTAGGGTTATGAATTTTCAAAGCCAAAACATTTCAAATTACAAATAATTCAGATAAAACCCAAAGGAGGTGCAAGTTAGGATTTCAGTGAGCATAATCTCATATAAAATTATGAAATCAGACACCTAATTAACAAATTAACATATTCAAGGTTTGGATAATGATTTTCTAAGGCCAATTTATACAAGAATCCCAAAAATCAGTGGGTGAAATTATCTGGGCATGGGGTTAGGGTTTCAGTGTGAAATATTGATCAAAACTAGGAAATTAGACATGAGATTGGAATATATATTTATTCAATATGTGGGTATCATGAAAATAAAAGTATGGATGGGTATCGGGACGAAAATACCCAAAGAAATCAGGATGAATAGTGTAAAAAGAGAAAAAAAGGGTACGAGTGCACTTATCTCGACCCGATTTATAAGTTTCCTAACTAACTCCAAGTCGGAATCAAACTCGAGGACTTTGATCTCCTCCTTCTCTCTCTTCTCCTTCACATTCTCTCTGTCCTCTCTCGCTCTTTCCCATCATGAATGACGTCGAAAAGAACCGTTGGGCTCTTATATCGCAGGCAGGCATTGGAGCCGTGGATCTAGGGCCTTTCGCGGCGCTCAAACGCCCAACAAGCGTCCCTTGCCGTTGCTTCTAACCACTTTCGAAACTCAATTTTTTCACATGTATTGAGCCTAATTTTAATTATATTACCATAATTACCAAAAATTACGTTGTTCGAAAAATCAGTACATTCCATTATCATCTCATTGGCATACCGACAAGCCAACTTATTTAATCTGAACATATCCTCCGAATTCACAATAAATGGGCTGTCCTTGTGAGCTAATCTACAATTATCTAAATACCCAAAATCTTTGCCGTTCTAATGACTCCAAAGCAAAATGCCAAGGATTTCTCATATTATAATTTCTAACCTCAATACTTTTGGTACAACTCTTCCTCCCAAAATCTAAAGCAAAGCACCCCATTTGCTCAATTATCAGGAGCTACTCGCAGTTCACTTTTCAACATCTCCTATGAAGTATCGAAAACATACCAAATTTAAGGACTCCTAGCATCAAATCATTGGTATTAACGTTTGCTCTTCCTGAAGTCCACTAATATTCATCTTCATAGTCCTTAAGCAAATTTACCTACTTGTACTAACGTATGTTCATATCCTCTTTATGATGCAACTTCTCAAACCCTTAGGGTCAAATAGACAATAACTGTCTCTATAAGTAACACCTATAAATCCTCAAAGTAAGACCTTAATTACTAGCTCTAAACCATGGGTGTAGTAATTCTGATCATGGGCATTTCACCCACTTAACCTAAGGGCAACCACCCATAAATGATTCAGAAAAACACAATCTTAAACCTTTCTCAAAAGTAGCACATTCTACTATAATTTACTTGATTCATTAGGGAATGACCCAAACGATATAGCCGACAATTTACCCTTCATTCCTTGAAAGTTATTCCAATATATCTTACTCCGACAGATACTAATCGCTTCCAAACCAAATGCCCCATGGACACTGCAAATCCCCGAGGAAAACTTAACAGATATCTTATTGAATTCATCTAGACTCAAGAGAAATGCACACTTTCGCTACATTAATCAGTCTTTCCTAAATTAGCGATTGCTCAAATCTTTACAGAATCACATTCATGCTAGAAAGTACATGTCCAACATAACACTTCCCCTAATCAAATTCACATTCCTTCCTCAATTGAGCACACAGCTAATTCTCTTTCACAATCCATGATACAGTCTTTAAACAGAGTTTCTACTCCCTCATAATTCTTTGAATTCATCGATAAGGCTCTCACAAAATTAACCTAATTATGGCTAAAAGATTCAGCACATAAAATCCACAGAATGCCAATGAACCTACAAACCCAAATGGCATTACCAGAACTTGTAATTGTCGTATCTTTATCCTGAATGTTGCCACAGGCACAACTTTTTATTATCCACAATTAACAACACTATGGATACAGATCGACCCTAGAAATTATCAAGTATTTGCAATAGATCAAATAAATCACCTATTAATTCATAGTGCCCCCTTATGGAATCATTAATCTTCCGAGTAACCTAAATTTCAATCATCCACATGTAACTTCATCGATTTATCTTACTCATCCCGAAGGTTCTAAGGCATCCCACAGCGGATATCCAATTGATGCTTCTTCAACTCTACACAAAATCCTTAAAAATCGGTGCCAATTCTGGCGCAATGTAGAATTACAGATCAAAGATAAATCAGCCTAATCCTTTTCTCTAACAAACATGCTTAAATGCTTACACGGCCTAAACTTCTTTGTGACCATAATATGACTTCCAGACGTGGTCTCATATGCTAATTAAACTTAATATATATCCTCATTAAATAACTTGCAGGTACAACGATACTAATTTCATAATACTTTGACGAACTCTACCTCATACTCAAAATTTTGCAATTCGATTGCAAAGTATAATATTCTTACCAATACACTTCATATCAACATGGCGACATTCCAACTGAATCATCATGAATATCATGTCAAAGATCAGTACCACAAAATAAATCAGATTAACCCAACCATTTATATCTACGACCCAAGAAAATGCCATAGATATCGATATAACTAGCACGAAATCTATGATCCTCAAATAAAAGAATAACTTAGGAAACACAAATGAAAATATAGATTCAAAATCCAAAATGATACAATGTGCTAAAATGTCAAAATTTGGAAACTTTACCTTCCACCATGGTAGGTGACACCACTACACCTTATGCTATTACCACAAAACTCCGATCCAAGGTACTAAACTTCTTCACTATCTGACCCAAGGGATAAGGACAATCCTTGATCATGTGGCTAAACAATCTACAATTAGAAACAAGCTCCCAAAAACTGGTTAAAAAGAGTATTTATCTATAAAAGCATCCACGAATATATTCCACAAGATCTCTTTATCCTCCCAACCATAACTCTTTCCTCATCAATCGTCCGTGGTGCGCTTCACCTTTTAACCCATGTGAAACAAAAATTACCTTATCTCCTCCTAGACATTGGGTCACTGCAATTACCATTTCAATTTTCAAGATTCATATTTCAACTTCTGTAAGCTCCATGCAACCGAAAGTTCAAACACTTGATCATTATTATTAAATCGATCATAAATCAATATCCACAGATTCGCTAACACTAGAAATTGACGTTGAGTCATCTTGACTTCAAGCTATCGATTCCACCTTATCCGTCTCACTGTCATGCTAATCAAGTATCCCCATTTCTACTTCTCAGATCAAGATCAACCTAAGTTAATCCTTAAGGTACTCCCGTTAACTTCTCTTTCTTCTGGTTCTCACCCGAGCTAGATTCTCCAAGACTTTCAAGTTTTGCTATTCTTCCAAACAAATTCATATAATCTACTTCTCGATCACGAGGTTGGCCGCCACCACCTGTAGCTCTTCGCCTAGGTGTCATGGTGGCTATTAATATCCTTTCTGAAATAAGAATGGTATGGGTTAGATTGTAATTCAACTCAGATATTAACCATGATACTATACACTATGCAGTCAAATATAACTAACAGATTCTAACTTAATCCTAGACCAAGTGAATTAATTTAAGTTGATTAAGACACTAACTAGGACACCGCAATTAGATAATCAAAGTTAACTACTAATTCTGACTTAGTTCTAATCTAAATCATTTAAATTAGGATAACTAGAACTATCCGGTCTAACTTAATCATCCTACGTCTTTATCTACTTATTCAATCTATCTTACTCTAACCTAAGCTTCCGTATAGGATTCAAATCAAACCTGAGGCATCACTTTCTCTAATACCAACTATGATGATCCCGAAATTCTAACTGAAAATCGATATGGTTTCAGCTATAAAATGGCTGTCAGACTAATACAAATCTGGACAATATCCCTGTACAACACAATATATCTCAACAATAAACACACATAGGATTCAAAAAGCTATAATCACATTCGTGGTACTGACAATATAACTCCGGTTACAACGTCGATTCAGATAAAATGCCACTAGGTACCTCAACAAATCATAAAAGCCTGCGGAGGTATATACATCCATCAAATACAGTGGAAACTAAATTATATGTGCATCAACATAGAACTACATCAATATACATATCCATCTGAAAATATATAAAACTATTCCATGAGGAACCAAAATCACTAAATCTATGTCCACAAAATAGTCCTCCAAGTCTTCCTCCTAGCCGACTTCTAATCCTCACTCCACCTTATTAGGCATAAACTTGTACTCATTTGAAGGATAAAAAACAATAAATGTGAGCCAAATACTCAGCAAAGTACAATATAATCAATGATAGTAAGCAATATACTCAAGATAAAATAGAGGAGGGATATAGGAGTATAATACGTGATACATAAACATAAAACATGATCAAATGCATTTTCAAAACTCATTTTTCTTTTTCATATTATTTCTAATTCCTTTAAGTTCTAAAATATGTAAAATTATCTTTATCTTTGTGGATCAGGGCTAATAGGCCTTACCAACTAACTGTGCGATCAAATGAGAAAGCAGTGTGTATGCTTCCACACATTCTAAGGTACAAACTCACGTAATTCAAACACCCCATGGTAAGCAGTTTACCCTGATATACGGGGCTATAAAACATATGCCACCATATCCCTTGTGGCCCAGAGGCAATCATCGTGCTACCATAGTAATTTCTAAGGCATGTAAGGAAATACTATCATCTAAAATATAAATCTGCAACAGCTTGAGTTTTAAAACATGATAATTATAAAGTAATTAATATTATAATGATCAAGACTGGGTTTAATGTATGTGAAAAAATATGTATTGGAAGTAAAAATCAGACAAATGTGGGCTGCTACTCGTTGGCACGCTACCAGCAGCATGGGGGCCTGCTGTGCGCTCAAGCATGGTAGGCGGTGCCAAAAATAGAATGTCTTGGGCCCCGGTAGCTTGAGCGCCCAAGTTGGCGCCCAAATCAGAATGCCCTGTGCCCGCTGGGCATTCAAGCGCACGCCGCGATGTAAATATCGGATGAGGGTTCTAACGCATTATTTCTGGCATTTTAGAGACCAAGAGAGAGTGAAAGCACAAGATGTCAAAGAGAGAAGGAGAAATCCAAGGCCCATGAGTTCCAATCCGTCTGAGAGCCAGTTAGAATGGTGATAGATCGGGTTGAGGTAAGTGCACTCATACTCTCCTCTTTCATTTTCTTATACTTTTATCTTATTTTTCTCAGATATCTTAATTTTGGTACCCGATTAGATTTATATTTTGAAACTCCCAAGACCTAAGCATGTAAATATGTAAATTTGGTGCCCAAATTTGTAGGTTTGACATGTTTTCAAACACGAAAAACCCTAACCCTCATGCCCAGACATGATACCCACAAATTTTAGGGCTTTTGCTTAATTTGGGATTAGAATATGATTACCCATGACTTGGGCCTATTAATTTATTGATTGGGTATTCGAATTTGTGGATTTATGTGGGAATTTGTTCGAGGCAAACCAAACTCATCCTCGAACCCCTTTTAGGCTTCGATTTGGAGTTAGATACATGAAATGAATTAGGTTTATGATTACCCATGCCTTTGATTTGAGAGTTTGTCCATTGGATGATTGAAATTTTGAGAATTGACTAATAAGATAATCCGGACACTGTTCGCGCATGCACTATTCACCAAAGGCTTTGAACAATATTTTGCATAATTTTTCATGTTTAATTGCTAATTAAATGATATGTATGTTTGTATAAGTCCAATTGTATAATCCAAAAGCTTCGATATGTGCAATTACGAAGGAAATTCGTATTCAAAAGCTCTTAAAGTAAATCTGCTTTTCGATGGTAAGAATTTTGAATCTTCCTTATGCATATGATATTCATATATGTAAACAAAGTCAAGAAAAGACTTACATCAAGCAAGATAATAAACATATAAAAGATTGGAGAAAAATTTAACATTTGAAAATTTGATGGATTTGATCTCCAAGATGAAAGTATTTGAGAGATAAGTTATATTTATAAAATAAGTTTGGTGAATCCACCCTCAAATAAGTAACCATGAATTAGAACCCGAATTCATATTTTGATGGGTAATGTCCCCAGGCATGTCACTAGTGTGACAGTGGAGACTCAAGGATTTGTCCTAACCGCATGTTGTAGCGGGTAATACTATAGATATGCCTTAGAATATTATGGTGATAATTGAGGATAATTCCGTCCATGGAGTGATACATGGTCTGCCTCTCCTCGGGACGTTAAATTGGGAGGATAGAAACTTTTAAACTTTAAATTTTAGAAAATGAGAACTTTTAAACTTTGAACTTTGGCCTTGGATTGTGTGGATTGAATATAATCTATTCTCGATTATTTGCTCCTTTAGCTAATAGGGTCTACTAGCCTAGGTCCGCAAAGATAAATAATTTTATTATGATTATGTCCCAAAGAAAAGAAGTAAATTGCACCCCAAGCATGTCTATTCAAGCTTCGTTTATGCATATCTTCCATGTTCATATATCTTTCTTCTGTTTATTTTTATTATTATTGCTTAGTGCCTTGTTATGATGTACGTGCTAGATTGTTAGCTCACTTCTGTTTCTTCTTCCTTCCAGGTGAGAGTTACAAGCTAGCACCCGATTAGATAAAACATCGAGAGGGTTTGGCTTATGAAAATTGAAGGACTTTAAAGACTTAGAACCTAGAATGTGACGGATACAATGTTGTGTAAATAGTTGATTAAGTTTAATGTTACGTAATAAGTTTTGATATGATTTATTGTTTAATTGTTATAGATCGTTGTTATGCTTCCGCAGGTATAATATTGAATTTTGTATAAGTTCCTAGATGGAATAACTAGTTAAATCCAATATAATAGTTTTGTGATTATTGTGTTGGAGCCATAGGTTAACAGCATGTGATGTTGGTCTTGTGAATAAGTTGTGCAGAAGTCTTATGATTGCCATGGATGATATTGCCTTTGGTGGTCCTGTGTATGAGTTGTGGTTAAATTTTTAAGTCTGGATATTTGTATGTTTATACAGGTTGTTTAATCAGGTTCTCATGTTTGATTTTTGTCACTTTTAGAAGAAACTCTACCCGATTTTCTGTAGAAATTTTATATTATTCAAATTGTAGGCATTAGTTTTATGTGATTATTGACAGATATTATTAGAAAAAAATAACCCATTCTGTCACAAAATGTTTGGTCCAATTTCATGATTACATATTCTTAGGAAAATTTTAAACTCATTTATAACACTTTATTCTTGCACCGGGAGAACGGTTTATCAAACTTATCATATCATGGAATTTTTTGCTTATACTTTTTATAATTACATAATTCTTATGAGTTTAAATATCCACATGACTTAAATTACATCCATAATTAACATAAAGTATAAAAAAATTAGAAATTCTTACAATCATGAGCCAAATATAAATTTAGAGTTTTCGAACAATAAATCCTTTCACAAATACATACAACTTAATTTCTAGAGTATAAACTATATAATATATATAACTTACACATGAATAAATGTCAATATTCATATCCGATAATATTTCTGGAATATATAAAAATACCAAATACAAAATATGGGTAAATAAATACCAAATAAATGAAGTATCCATGTCAATGAAGTTAAAATTTTAAATTTTTAAAGCTAAATCATGTATAAATTACAAATAAAACATGTAAAAGTTAAGGGGCACTGGTTAGGGTTTCGTGAAGCGAAATACCGTACAAATCTTACAAATCGAATATGAAATCGAAATATATACATACTCAAATTATGGGTAACATAAAATAAAAGTATGGATGGGTATTAGAATAAAAAAATCCGAACAGAATAAAACAAAAAGTAAAACTAGAGGAAGAAAAGCATATAAGTGTACTTATCTCGACCCAATCTAAAACTAATCTAATTAGCTCCAAGCCAGAATTAGACTCGAGAGCCTCAATCTCCTCCTTCTCTCTTTTCTTGTTCGAGTTCTCTCTCTCTCCTCTCTTTCTTCCTACGCGAAAAAATGACGCAGAAGAAAATCGTTGCATATTTAAAACGCGGGCTAGCACTCAAGCGCACGGTAGGCGTTGGTGCGCTGGATTGGGCGCCCACGGCGCTGCCTCGGGCGTCCCCCGCCACGCCACCTACTACATCCGAAACTTAATTTTTCTCATGTATTAAGCCTAATTTTAATTATATTATCTTATTTACTCGTAATTATAATTTTCTAAAAACCAATTCCTTACAATATACTAGAGAAGGACAGATGACATTGTAGTCACTTAGTTACAAAATGTGGTATCTCCCAAGCTAAGGAGTAGTATCATATACATTGATAGTGCTTGTCAATTGTGGAAGGAACTAGAATAAAGGTATATTCAAGATAATGGGCCATTTCTGTATGAAATAAAACAAATGATACATGATTTGCATTAGGGAGATGATAGCATCAGTATGCATTATTTGAAATTGAATAGCCGTTTTGATGAATTCCAATCAGATTCCTTCATGTTTTTGTGAAGGTACGACAATATGCAAATTAAAAATGAGACATAGTCATAAAATTTTTTATGGTCTCAATTTAGATTTCATAACTTCAAAGGCTCACATTTTGTTAATAAGATCATTTTCTGATATAAATGAAGTGTATGCTTTAGTTCAGCAGGATTAGAAAAAGAAACAATTGTCTTTCAACAGAAATATGAATTTTATTATGAGTGCCAAGAAATTTGATAATGGAAATTTTTTCAAAAACTTTATTGCACCAATTGTAAAATAAATGGACATCTTGTTGATGAATATTTCAAGGCTAATCCTGTACTTGTCCTTAAACATGTATGTGCACATTGTAAGATGTCAGGGCACACCATTGAAAGATAATACAAACTCCATAGTTTTCCACAAGGATGAAAGACATCATATTGAAACAAAACTTCATCTTTTGTCATTGCTACTTCCGGATAGATTCATATTGATGCCTCAAGTTCAATTCAATGCATTAGTTTAAAGCATTTACTTTACTTTAAAGTGAGAAGATGATAGCTTCAAATACCCAATTAGATATCACACACAATGCAAATAATCTCGCTGGGTATAACCTCTTTGTTTGTTCCCATTAGCTAAACCAAAACATTTATTTTGTTAATAGTTTACAGTTAAGATTAAATAGTTTGAAATTGTGTAGATGTATTGTACATTTGCATGTATATTTTTGTTGTTAATTCACCGAATATAATGATCAATTGAATGAAAAAGATAATAGCAGTTCTTTTTTTCATGTTCATTTATATTATATGGAAAATTACAAAAGAAGTCAAGTTTATAAAATTTTTACGTTTTACAAGCATTTAAATTTATTAAAAAGAAGGTTTAGTGAATTTAAAATTTGATGAATTGCTTTATATATAGAAATCATTGATGTCAAAGCTCTTATTCATTGGTTTCTTTTTAGATTGGTCAAGAATGCTTTGCAATTTTGACTAATAATGCAAAGTCCTTTCCAATTTGTTTCTTTGCCAACCCTTCCGATCACCTAATATTAAAAAACCATAAAATTTGAAATAATAGCAATATTGCAATTTAAATCTTGAGTAATTTTACTAGCCACAATAAATTTGAAGGAAATAATGGATTTCAAAGGACCTTAGAATCTAGATATTTAGTAAAGTGATTTGTTTTGACTTATTTCTTGGGAACAAAAAAACTATTAACAATGAAAACATATTATATGTTATATTTTTTTATGTGTGTTAGAATTTTTCAATCACCAATCATGTACTCATTGGCACTGACCCAGATTATTAAGAGCCAACTTTGATAACTTCACCAATAGGTCTGCACTTTGGTTCTTTTTTTTTTTTTTTTTTGCAATCACATTAATCACATTTAAGAGAGAATCTTCTCCCACATTTTAACTATGACAAGACCTAAAACTAATGTATCACAAGATCATAAAAAAAATTAACACTAAATTTAACAGTTTTAGTAGATATGCTTACATCCACAGTAAAACAAGTAACTTTATATATGTTACATGGAGTAAATTAATGAGAGAAGACACAAACCATAGTTCATTAACAATGGTATAAAATTAAATAAACTCAATTCACAACATTAGTTTGTTGGATAAAATATATATTAATCCACTTAAATTAGATTTTTTTATCTTTGATAGTATTTAACGTCTACTTTTAACATTATTTTCACTCTTCAGTGAATTATTCTCTTAATAATATTTGTATAAATGATTTTTCTTAGCCAGTAAACTTATTGAAAAATAACAAATGATATCAAAGATTATTAAAATACCCATATTTATAGGAAGTTCTTATCTTTGCAAACATTTATAAATGATGACGTTACCCGAAGAGCCATCATGACCACCAACACTATCACGAAGCTCTAACCTCGGATCTTTAAAAGATTGTTCTCTTGGCTGATGATAAAAGAATAGGAGATGGTTGAGACACCAAAGGAAGATGATAAAGGATTTTGGCAAGAGAGTGTGTTACTAGAGAAATTGGAATACAAATTCTACTATAATAGTGGCAATGAAACTGCATATACCCAAAAAAAAATTTTAGTGAAGAGAAGGGTTGAGAGGCCCATTGTGTTAAATGACGTGCAATCTCTTAGGGTAGAGGATGGACAAAATTTGGGATATTTATTTCTCGATGTGAGCCTTTGGGATATTATGAATTCTAGTTGTGGTAGAATTGAGGGAGATATATTTCAATGAAATGAAACTTTTTGATCCCTAATTTTAACTGTCTATTTATAAATTAATTGGCGTGATTTAGCCTTTTTTTTAAAAAAATAAAAATAATAAAAATTAATTAAAATTTTGTTATTTCATTTTTAATGAACAGTTAAGATTAGTAAATAGAGGGATTCTAACTCTTTGATAAATTTGGCCCCGTTGAATCCAACTTGATGGGTATGGTGATTCATGAGTCAGCTCAAAAACTCAACACATAAAAAGAAGAAAGACCTAGAAGATAAAGGCCCAGCAAGACACCTTCTTAGGCCAAAGATCTAAAAGGCAACACGATTGGATGAAGTGAGTTAACCCAAAACTACCCAATAGGAAATTGACAATTAGGGCTACGTGATGCACGGCCCCAATGGTCATCCCTCTAACTCAACAATCAATAGTATTCATAACTTAGTGCATACTAGCTGGAAGCACTTACTATATTAGGCCCAATGATAACACCCCCATGATCACGCATTACCTTCGAGATGACAATTATGACTTAGCAAATCTTCTTATGAGGTAATTATCATATAATGCCTCCCTAATTTCTCTAATAGAGAAGCAAATATTACCCAATAGTAGCAGTTACTATAATCGGTCCCAATGATCACTAATATAGCTCACCATATCCACATAGACAACTGTCACGTGCTGTGAGACCCAATGAAAGCTAAATCGATGCTTGCTTTATAAATACCCTTTCTCTATCACAAGAAGGGGAATCCTTGATCGAGCAATCAAGCCATAAGTGCTTGAATACAAAGCATATTCTTGACTCTCAGTCATTTGTATACACTAAGAGATCATAAAACTACTCTCCCTATGAGTACATCTATCCTAAAGCTGATCCCAATTGAGTACACCTCTCAGAGCCCAAATCTCCGCAACACACTCAATCCCCTCTCTCACACTTGCATCCACGCATTTTCACATTCCTCTATCTTTCTCTTTGTCGAAGAAAAATTTTTTAACTTGAATATTGAATGTTATACCAATGATCGAATTTCGCCAATCTCTGGTCTAGTCATTTGTTCATTGTGGCATGCAGGATCTAAGTTTTCAAAAATAAAAATCAAACCCATTTCAGTTCAACATATTGGAAGAGATCAAGTGGCTCCTTAATTAATACGGCTAGTCAGATCTGGAGATGCATTACAACTGTAGCACAATGATGAATTCACATTGGCAATTATTTTGTAGGCTTTTATCTTTTTATATTTCATCTAGATGTTAAGATATCTTGTATTAATTATCACAATTTTTTAACTATTATAATATTTTAGAGCTATTGATTTAATATTGTATTAGCTACAACTTCTACAAATATTATGCAAGTGTGCCTATAATTATGCTGACTTTGTAAGTATTGTCTTATATGATTTGATATATATTTAATCTTATAAATTTATTGAATATTACAATCTAGAATATTTTAATTATAACTTTTATAGAAAAAGTTAATTCATTAATGTATCTGATCTTTAATATAAAGAATGTCATTTAGTAATTTAAATTTGAGTACTATCTATATCCTATAACAAAAAAGAGACAACTCAACTGTTCTCCTAAGATTTAATGACAAGAATGGAAAATTATTTTTTTTGATAGGTAATAATGAATTAATAAATAAAAATAATTATGATGTTAATCAAAGTCAGACCCCAAACACAGTCCTCAAAAATAACAAAAAAAAAAAAAAAAAATCAAAAATATAAAAAAATTTCTGGATCCAACATGAAAGAGAAAGATAAAATTCAAAACATGAAAGAACAAATGATGAAAATCACAACAATCTATTTGATGCAGTCATTCCAGAAAAGATAAGATTGATCGATTCGGAATTTGAAACGGATTGAAAATTATGTCTATAAAGAGAGAAGGAGAATGAGAGAGAAGATGAACTTCTTATGCTTCAAGATAGAGCACGTTTCCTGCATTTTGATCCATATGTTAGAGATAGAACTTATGTTTGTATGGAAGCGCACATATATAGATTTAAGTATACTGATTATGCTAATTTTTTTCTAATATGAAATACATAGTAAAATCTATTAAAATGGTGGGAAATTTTTTATTTATTTTATTCATGAAAAAACATAATATGTGATTTTTTATGTAATGGTATATGATTTTATTTATAAAAAAAAACCATTAATATATAATAAAATAATCTATCAATATAGCTTTAGCATCATATTACTCATTTAAGGCATAAGTTTTTCTTTTCCTTTTGGCGGCGATCACCCAAATAAGGCCGAAAGACTTAATTTCTGAAGAGGGCCTAAGTGTATTTATTCCAAAACAAAATTGTGGTTCAGAGGACAACACTTTTTTGGGGGATGCCATTGAATAGCAGCTACTGGTCCTATTCAAGGAAAAAGTGGCATTATTAATGATTTAGAAATAAGAATAGTGGCAATATTGTTTAATTTTTATTACTCTATTATGGATTCCACAATAAACAGATAATTATTAGAGGATCGCACGATATTCGTCCGATGAGTGCCTAAGCTCCAAATCCATGGGTGCCTTAGCGTCAAAGATAATGGCACCCTCACCCGGGGCGTGCCCCGATGGGCGTTTGGATGCGGCTTGCAGTATAAAAATATGCCTGGCATATTTTTAGAGCATTCTAAAATCAGTACTTCGTACAAAGAAGGCCGCATAAAGAGAGAGATAAGGGAAAAATAGAGAAGTGAAAAATTTTGGCGTTCGATTGAGATTCGATTTAAATTCTAATCTTTACTAGGGTTGGATAAATTATTTTAGAATAGATTTTATTTGGTTACTCTTATTTTTTATTGTCCTTTTCATGTGAGTTGTTGGGTGAATTAAGAAGATTATAATCAATCATTTTTTACTCAAAATTTTAGTAAAAGAATTTTGGAAGAAATTATTTATAACTAGTACTATTATTATAGTAGATTTATTTAAATTTCGTCTCGTGATTTTTCTTTGATTGAAAATAATTTTTCACATTAAAAATATTATATATTATTATGTTTCTTATACACACAAATTTGATGATTGATATTTAACAGGCGGTTTGAGTCTTGTTACGCTGCGTCAAGTTGTATGTGTTCAGGTCGAACCTAAACAAATATTGTACTATTTTTAAATACTGATTGATTATTACAACACATAATTCCTAAAAATCTAAATCGCTAATTAATTTAGTAGAAGTGCTAATAATGAATAATATATGCCGCACATGTATACACGTATGTAGGTACATATATATGTATGTGTCAAAGAGATGTGATTCGCTAATTAATCGCTGAGTCGGGTTGTGTATGTCTATATGTACATATGTATGTATGACAAGAGAGTGCATTGCCAGAGAAATTGGAATATAAAATCTGCAGCAGTAATAAAAATGAGACTGCATATACCAGAAAAAAATTCAATGAAGAAAAAGGATGTGATGCCCATTGTGTTAAATGAAGTGCAATCTCTTAGGGTAAAGGATGGACGAAAAGATTGGGATGATTTTTTTCTTGATGTGAGCCTTTAGGATGTTGTGAATCCTAGTTGTGGTTGAATTGAGGGGATATATCTCAAAGAGATGAAACTTCTCAATCTCCTAGTTTTAACTATCCAATTATAAATTAATTGGTGTGATTTATTTTTTTGATAAAAATTAAAAAAGTCATTTAAATTTTTATTATTTCATTTTAAATGGATGATTAAGATTAGTAGATTGGAGGTAATCTATCTTCTTGAGAAATCTTGCCCGTTGAATCCAACTATATCACAATAATGAATTGATGTGGCCAATTATTTTGTGAGCTTTTGATCTAGTTTGTATATTTCGTATAGATGTTAAGACATTACATATCTACTGCACCGGTTTTTTTCCTATTATAATTATTTGAGTTATCTATATAATATTATATTTGTTACAACTTTTATGTATATTATGCAAGTGGGCTTAATAATTGTGTTAGCTTTGCAAGTATTGTCATATGATGTGATATATATAAACTATCCTTTAATGTAGACATCACATCAGGAAATGGAGAGAGTTGAAGAGACGTATATTGTCTTCCAATGGTGGAAACTCTGAAAAGATGATCTTACTTATAATGACCAAGGAAATAGTCTATACCACAAAGGACGTATTCGTGAGAGGAGTTTTGTCAAATATGTCATATTTCAGACTCCAAAAGTGTGGTAGACCAAGGCCATAAGAGAGAGCCCACAAATATTCAGACGTATGTGTGAACATTTTTAGTTCAAGATAGTCTATTTGATACAGTCATTCCAATAAAAATAAGGTTAGTCGTTTCAGAATTTGAAACGGATTGAAAATTATGTTTGTGAAGGGAAAAGGAGAATGAGAGAGGAGATGAAATTTCTTATTCTTCAAGACAGAGCATGTTTCCTGCATTTTGATCCATATGTTAGAGATTGCATATATATTTGTTTGGAAGCACACATATATAGATTTAAGTATACTGATTATGCTAAATTTTTTTGATAATATGAAATATATATTAAAATCTATTAAAGTAGTGAGAAATTTTTATATTTATTTTATTAATGAAAAAATATAATATGTGATTTTTTATGTAATGGTATATACTTTTGTTGTGTCCTCGAATCCTGATCTCTGTACGGATGAAGACTTGAATACAGAGCAACACAAAGGGAATTTTGTGAGTATAAAGAATTGAGAGAGAGAGAGAGAGAGAGAGGAATACACGATATTTTTATGTAAAAAATCCTCTTCTAAATGAAAGGGAAAAACCATAAGAGTTTGGGTTCTGGAATAATTTTACTATTCAAGCGTGTGAATACAAATGGTGGAGAACAGAGTGTAATGGTGACTCTCAAAAATCACTCTCACTATTACAAGTGTTCTCTCAGTAGCACAGCGTTGACATCTTTCGTTCTCTCTCTATGAGCATAAATGCAAGTGTAAAACATTCGATCCTTTGTTAGGTATATAGTAAATGTATATATAGTAGTTTGAATCCTCCTACGTGGAGCACCCACCCACATGGAGTCAGCGTGTGCAGGGGATCCTGCCACCGATTCTGTAAATCCATCTTGTCGTTTCAGAGACATTGCATACATGCAGGTTTGCTTCATAAGATGTCATGTGACGGAACGGATTTTTTTTCAATTG
Source organism: Nepenthes gracilis (assembly GCA_033239525.1). NCBI lineage: Eukaryota > Viridiplantae > Streptophyta > Magnoliopsida > Caryophyllales > Nepenthaceae > Nepenthes > Nepenthes gracilis. The sequence goes on from BSYO01000037.1 coordinate 2,694,283, forward strand.
ATTCCGATCGGTCAAGAAGAGACAACAATAGCAGAGTGAGAAATAGCCTAACATGTACAGGACGGCCGTAATTCAGTACATGCATACAATTAATCTAGTTATAACATAACATGCAAATCTCATCATGGTTAATCTTGAATCACTTGATCATCGTTTGGATATTATTCACTTTCATTATTATATCATCTTTGCGGATGTCATCTAGGGTGGGAATATAAGATATTTATAAAAAATAATCATCAAGCGGAAGCCGACCTAAAAATCTGCCGAAGCATTCATATTCATACCCAAAAACTCATTCATGCATACATAGGTATAATGGTCCAATTACAAATTTGTATATATATTCCATCAAGACTGCTTCCTCCGTGATAACTCCAAAAGTGTTTTAAATCTTCAGGAATCCTTTACATTGAACTCTAGTCTTTCTCGTTAGGCACAAACTATACGGTCTCCTCTAGAGGGGAGAAAAACAGTAAAATAGTGAACCGAGAATCAGCAAGGTACATGCAGGTATGCAGTAAAATATATATGCAGAACAGAACTTAGTAAAACAGATACCGTTGAACATGAAGATACAAACACCATAAGGAAGTGGTTTATAGCAGAATTACGATAAAAACGTAAAAATAGAAACGATCAAGCTTTGGAAATCAGAAGTCAATATACTTATATTTCAGAAAATAGAAGTCGGTCTTACTTCCATAGTTTATAGAAAACTCACCTTTATCAGTAAAGGACCCTACCAGTAAACCCTACTAGCGGATGGGGCAAATAATCGAGGATAGATTGTATACATCTCCCCACAATCAACAGCAATAGACAAAACAGATGATCCTACCTCACGAGATCCTTCCCCAATCCAAGGGGGCTCCAAACCGGAACCTCCACGTATACATGTATGTATGTACATATAGGCAGCTAATTAACGAATTCCAGAGAAATTGGAATATAAATTCTGCAACAATAATAAAACCCTCTGAAAAAAATTCAATTGAGGATGTAATGTTTTTTTCTTGACCTGGTAGCATTGAGGGATATATCTCGAGGAGGGGCGGATCACATATTACTCCACGAATAGAGTTATCCTCAATTACCACCATAACATTCTAATGCATATCGGAGAACCTAATTGTCATTATGATGTGATATATATAAATCCTTTAATGGGTCCATAATAACTCTGAAAAGAATACTTATAAAACATTTTCTTCTTATCATTTACTAAAAGCCATTCTCAATATCAGTCAAAAATATTACTATTAACCCTTTAGAGATTGTGTACAGATATCTTAAGGCCGGTTCAAAAATTATATACTTCAAGCCGGTTTCAAATCGTAGAACTTATGCGTCACTTTACAAACCGGTTTCAAAATTATATCACAAATGCCGGTTTTAAATTTACGATTCAAGGCCGGTTTCAAATCAAGGTCGGTTTTAAAATTACGATACAAGGCCGGTTTCAAAATTACAGTGCAAATGCCGGTTTTAAAATTTTATTACAAATGTCGATTTCAAATCAAGGCCGATTTTAAAATTATAATACAAGGCTGGTTTTAAAATTACAGTGCAAATGTCGGTTTCAAAATTATATTACAAATGTCGGTTTCAAATTTGTGATACGAGGCCAGTTTCAAATCAAGGCCGATTTCAAAATTACGATACAAGGCCGGTTTCAAAATCGCAGTGCAAATGCCGATTTCAAAATTATATTACAAATACCGGTTTCAATTTGTGATACGAGGCCGCTTTCAAATCAAGGCCGATTTCAAAATTACGTTACAAGGCAGGTTTCAAAATTATAGTGCAAATGTCGGTTTCAAAATTATATTACAAATGTCGGTTTCAAATTTGTGATACGAGGCCGGTTTCAAAATTACGATATAAGGTCGGTTTCAAAATCGCAGTGCAAATGCCGGTTTCAAAATTTACAATACAAGTGCCAGTTTCAGTCATAATACAAGGTCGGTTTCAAGATTACGATGCGATGTCGATTTCAAAATTACAGTGGAAATGCCGGTTTGAAAATTACAGTACAAGTGTCGGTATCAATCATTACAGTGCAAGGGCTGGAGGTCTTTTTACTCATGTCAGATATCTTAAAAACCTGTTCGTGGCCAGACTTCATGCAAGTAAGCAAGTAAGGTTAATTAAAGATCTTTATGAAAACACATAACAGAGTTTTCTTTAAATATGATGTTAATAGAAATTCTTCCTTAATTTAGATGATCAGAGCAAATATTATGGCATACCTTAACATAAATTCATCAAAATCAGGTATACTTACATTACAAACATGAACTAAAGAAAGATGAGTACGCTTTCATTAAATCATGAACTTAAAATAGGGAGTATGCTTGCATTAAACCATGAACTTGCAATATTCTTAAAACAGAAAAAGTAACGTCCGAAATACATTTGTCTGACTAGCCACTCCGGCTGACTGGAGGATCTCCTTCCTTCTTCACTCCGTACTGCTTTCACTTGCCCGCACTCACACTCGCCTCTTCAACCGAAACCCAGTATTTAAAGAGGAGGGGTTTGGTGGAGTAGGTGGAGGTAAGTTACCTACTCGGTACTTCTCTTCAGTGATTAGGTAGAAGTAAGTAGGGTAAGTCACCTACTTGGTACTTCTTTTCAGACGGTCAACGGAGTAGTTCACTTACTCTATTTAGTTGGAATCTAGTTGGATTTTAACCGTCCAAAGTTTGTCTTTAGTTTGCACTGAATTCGGTAGCCAATTTATTATAGATTTCGTCCGGTCAACTTTCCCACTTAAATCCGGTCAACCTCCTTAAGGCCGGTCAACTTTCATTGTTTCGAAAACTAGTTAATGCTTTCTCGCTTCTAATTTGGTCAATGTTTCTAAAACCGATCAACCCTTTAAAATCTGGTCAATTTCTTCACATCTGGTCAACATAATACCTTCAAAATCCGATCAACTTCTTCTTATTATTCACTTCGGCCTCTTGCACTTCTATGAAGTGGTTCGGCCTTCAAGTGGCGTAAAGCCACTCCGACTTCAAGAGACATAAGGCAACTCCGGCCCTTATGCCAAAACACTTTGAGTTGTCAATTGTGATAATCACTATGGATTTCATCCTTTACTCTTCATTCTGGATTTTAACCTTATCAAAACACTACGATTTTTAAGTTGAAATCAAAATACTCTAATTTTGAGTAAAATATTTTATTTCGATTTTAAGCCTTTTTTGATTTCTAAATCTCACATGTCACCTCTACAGTAATTGCGTGTGCTCTACAAGTCATCATTTCCTGTGAAGATCCTGTGTTGCAGAGATTGCACGTGCCTTTGTGAAAGTCAACCCTCTGAGCTAGCATCCTTGGTCGTCTTGAGCTTCCTTTTTTGTGCCAATTCCGTCAGGGATTTCTCAAAGTTCTCATCCTTGATAAAGGCTTTTGGCCTTTTTCAAGTTCGCGGACGTTTGGTGCCAAATGTCCTTGGGGCTTTATTGAAGACTTTGGTCTCTTACGGAATCCTCGAGCCTTCCAAGTTAAGTCAATCTCTCAAACCAATTCATCTCTTTGGGCCTCTCGGGACGTAGACCCAAGTCCCCTGGCCTCTTAGACCAATTTAACCTCTTGGGCCAAATTTGTCTCGTGGACCTCTTGGGACATGGGCTCAATTTTTAGACTTTTTATCTGGGCTCTGGGTATTAGCACCCATCACTAACCCACCATACCAATGGATTTGAGAACTTCAACCCTTTGGCATGTCCATTGCCTGTAGGAGCATCTCGAGTGCCTTTGCTTTGCGGCGCTGTTCAATAGCTGCTTGATTCTGGCGTAAATTCTTTTCTTCTTGCAAATGTCTGTGGATATGGTTGAGACTAATAGCCCGGGGATGTCATTGATACTAGTAGCTTGACAAAAATATTCTCGAACATTTTTGAGACCTACAGTCTGACCAAAATGTCCGGGAACCTTTTGAGATCAATGGTCTGACCAAAATATCCGAAGAATTTTTGAGTTTTAGACACTGGTGGGCACCATTAAGTGATGGTTGTTTCTACATATGTGTCCGAGACCAAAAATATGCTCGGGCATTATTGAGACCAGAAGCTTGATGAGGATGCATCTGAAGACTTCCTTTGAGTCCGAGACGTTAGCTTGCACCACCAGCTGAGTCTTTAAATGCGCAATAAATGCGATTGATATCGCCTTGAAAATACAATGGCATTATTGCCGTCATGCAGCGAACGGGAGGCTGATGCATGGCAAGGTCAGAATGAGGCGCACCTTTGAACTTTTCTGCCGTTTCAAAAAGCCTTCTTTGCCTTCATTCTTTTCCTATGCAACCTTAAGGCATTCTCTTCAAACTCTTGCGGCTTCGTTCTCCTTCAAACTTTTTCACCTTCCATTCTCTGCATTCTTTCTTCTTGTATTTTTTGTACTTTGATGGCCCCTGACGTGAAAGATATAGCTTCTTCTCTTTCTCTACCTAACCTTGGGGCCATCCGTGTTAAGTATAAGATTCCTAACTTGATGGTGATGGTGGTTCCTGATACCTATGAGAGGGCTTGCAATCCACCTGATGGCTTTATTACTATTTACAAAGTCCACCTCAAGAGTGGGCTTCATTTTCCTATTTCCTTGGAGTTATATCACATCATGATTGAACTCCAAGTTCCGATTGTAAGATTATAGCCAAATGCTATAGGTACCTTGTTTCCCTTTGTGTTTTTGCTTGTTTCCACAATAAGGTACTTGGCGTTGCAATGGTGAAGGTGATGTTGAGATTTTCTCATAACTAGGACTGGATTGTCATCACTCAATGTCCTAAGTTTACTGAGATAAGTAGTGAAAACCCTGATTCCACCAAAAGGTGAAAAGATAAGTTTTTCTTCCTGGGCGTCTAGGAGAATTGGGCCATCTCCAATGTTTGGGGAAATGTGGAAGCCAAGCATTGCAAGGATGCTTCCACTGAGGAGAGGGCGGCTACAAAGGAGCTCACAGGCTTGGTGCTGGCCAACCTTGGCTCCTTCAATGAGAATAAGAAGAACATATGACTGAGACCTGAGCACTTGGCGAAAGCCAAGTGGGAAACTCAACCTGAGGACTCTGGTGCCCCTGCTGCACCTCCGTCAAAGAAGAAGAAATTGAAGAAGAAGCAAAAAGCTTTGATAATTAATGAGCCTTCCGAGCCAACAAAGAAGAGTCGTCGGACTGAAATTTTGAAGCGTCTGGTGACTATTGTTGAGTACTCCTTGCTTGATGACAATGAAGCTATGATTGAGGAGCTTGTGAGGAGACTGAGGCCATCGCAGGTGGTGCCAGTCCAAGGAGCTAAAGGTGCTGGACCTTCAGTCACCGCTGAGCCTTCTGAGTAGCCTCCAAAGTCCGCGAGCCCGTCTGTGGAGGCACTTGTTTCCTAGCCTCCCCTTAGTGAGCCCATACCTGACATTTCTTTTGTCTTCACTAGAGAGGCCTCGGATTGGATGAGTAATCCATTCGAGGACATTGCCGAGGGTCAGATAGAGGAGGCTGAGGTAACTCATGCCGAGGAAGCAGTGATTATGACCATGTTGACAACTGCTAAGACTGTTGAGGCTGAGGAAAGCTGGGCTACGGGGCTGCCTACTACTGAGACTGCTGAGCTCCCTTGCCTTTCAATTCAAATCTATAGTCAAATTAGGACTCTGGCACCGATTCCTGAGGAGGTCCTAGCCGAGGACGTCGCAGTGACTTCACCAACTGTTGAAGCAGAGACTAGGTCCGAGGATCATTTTGAAAAGATTGAGCCCCCAGTCTTAGATCTTGGTGAAGTTTCCCCTATGCTTGAGGCCAGGGTTGAGGCTTCTTTGGCCGAGAATGCGGCTACAATGGAGCCGTCGGAGTTTGAGGCTGCCTGAGAGGAGAGTTCAGTTGGAAGTTCGCTCATTTCTAAGGTACTTCTCTTCCAATCTTTAGGCTCTTGTTCCTTTCTGTCCGTGCCTTAATGATCTGTCTTCCTTTTGCAGTTTCATAAGCTGGCAAGCAATCTTGGGCTGATCATTGGCTAGGCTGACCAGACTTGTGCAAAATTGGAAACTTCAGGTCCTCATGGGAGCGCATCTAATATCTAGAGCTTGAGCTTGCTGAAACCAAGGGCAGAATTTCTTCCCTTGAGGGCTTGCTTAGAGATGAGGAGCAACTAAACATCTCCCTTCGTGGCAGAAACCTACAGCTGGAGGAGGAACTCAAGACCTCGCTGAAACCTGATGATATAGGACCGGCTTTGGAGTGCAAGTACTGGGACGCCATCAAAATGTGCTGCTGAGTCATGAAGATTTTGGTCCTGAGATTTCCCATTGCTCTGTTCGACCTGAGAAATGCCAGCGCTCAATGCAGGGCTGACCTTATCGATCTCCCAGAAAGATGGAGGACTTCTGACTCTTTTCAAATGGGACCTTCCAGTAAGCCTAAGTCTTCTGGGCAACCTGGAACCTCAGAGTCTTGATGTATTTTTATATTTTTGGTTGTATATTGCTCTACACAATTTGTATATAAATGAATAAAATTCATTTTCCTGGAACAATCCTTCTTCTTTCTTACTCGGACTACTTATGTGTTCGGGTCATTTTAGACATGCCATAAAAAAACTTTATCTTTTATTAGTTAAGTGTCTGAACTGTTTGATCATCTTAGGCTGAAAATGCTACCTCTAGGGTCTTCGCATTCTTGCAATTTTGGGCCCTTAAGTTTTTAATTTAACCTCTTGTAGGTTGCTTGGCATCGTTGCCAAGTTTTGAGTTTGACATCTTACGAGCCGCTTAGACGTTATCGAGTTTTAAATTCAACTTCTTATGAGTCGTTCGGACATTGTTGAGCTTTAAGTACGACTTCTTATAAGCCACTCAGACTTTGCCGAGTTTTAAGTTTGACTTCTTATGAGCCGCTCGGACACTATTGAGTTTTAGAGTAAGTAAAATGGATCTTTTCACTTAACTTAGGGGCAATCTAGGTCTTGTAAATTTATGAAATGATATGAAAACATTTAATAAAGTGAAAAACAGCAAATAAGAAAAAGGGATTTTGTTATATCAACAAAACATATTATGAGCACATCGAATGACGCATTTTGCCTTACCTAGCCGTCTATACATTTATTGATAATATTTTTTGAGATGAGTGACATTCCACATCCGATGGACTAGTTTGCCTTCTTGGGTGCGCAACTTATAGGCCCCGTTCTGAAGGATGGCTGAGATCACGAATGACCCTTCCCAATTTGGAGAAAGCGTATTACGGCTAATATTTTTACCCTTGGCCTTAATACTTCTCAATACTAAGTCCCCCACTTCGAACCATTGCGCCTTCACCTTCTCATTGTAGTATCTAACTACTCTCTATTGGTATGCCGCTATTCTCAGCCTTGCTTGGTCTTGTGCTTCCTCAAGCATGTCAAGATTTTTATGAAGTCTCTGATTATTACCACTCGGATCGAAGCACTTGAATCGAAGACTAGGCAGTCCGACTTCCGCCAAAATGACTACATCAACCCCGTAGCATAGGCCAAAGGGCGTCTCTCCTATGGGCTCTCCCAGTGTAGTCCTATATGACTAGAGAATGGACGGCAGCGCGTGCACCCATGAGCCCCCAAAATACTCTAACTTGATCTTTAGCCCACGTAAGATTGTGCGATTCATGACTTCTACTAGGCTATTGCTTTGCGGATATGCAACTGACGTGTGGACCAACCTTATCCTCACTTGGTGAAGTATTTCCCAATGAACTGGGTCTTATTGTCAATCACGATATATTTGGGAATCCCGAACCAGCACCCAATGCTCTGCCAGACGAATTCTGTGGCATTCTGCTCTGTGATTTGTGCTAGTGGTGTTGCTTTGAACCACTTGGTAAAGTAGTCGATCCCAATTATCAAAAACTTCCTTTGTCCTGCTGCGGTTGGTAGAGGTCTGAGTATGTCAAGTCCCCATTGAGCAAAGGGCCATGGTGATTGCAAAGCTCGAAACTCTGTGTGAGGTTTGTGGTTGAGATTGTCATGGACTTGACAGTGTTTGCATTTCTGTACAAAGTCTATGGCGTCATATTTCATGGTTTCCCAGTAGTACCCTTACCTCATGAGCTTAAAAGTGAGGTTTTTACCCCCAATGTAGGATCCACATATTCCAATGTGCACTTCTTGGATAGCATAATCAGCCTCCTTAGGAGTGAGGCACCGTAGGTAGTGGCAGAGAACCCGTGTCGATATAATTGGCCATCCGTGATAGTATACCAACCTATTATCTTCTTCACCTTATAGGCTTCATCTGCGTCTTTAGGCAATGTCCCGTTGGATAAGTACCTTAAATAGGGAGTCAACCAATTATTGGCACTCGAAACCTACGTTACTTCTGACTTGCGATCTTCTATGCTTGGCTTGTCAAGGACCTCATGCATTCCCTAGACGTATTACTCTGAGTCTCCTGATGCTGCTGCCCTTGCCAGCATGTCGGCTTTCTCATTCTCTTCTCTGGGATATAGACCATATCCACCTTTTTAAAGTCCGAAATCAAGTTTTGGACTTTTGTAAGGTATTTGGGTAGCTGTGGGCTATTCACCTCAAAATGTCTATGTATTTGGTTGACAACCAACTCGGAGTCGCTGTATACAACCAAGTTTTTTGTTAAACGTTCCTTAGCCAACCATTATCCTACTAGCAATGCTTCGTACTCCACGACGTTATTAGTTTCCGAAAACCCAAGGATCATTGAATATTTTATCTCCGACCCCTTATGTGTTCTCAGCACAATGCCAGCACCACGACCATCCTTTATTGAAGAGTCATCCATGTGCAATGTCCATGTTGGTGCGTTACTAGGCTCATCTGCATCATGAAGGTCTGGATTACCAAGAGCCGGGGTCGTTGCCTCGTCGATAAAGTTCGCTAAGGCCTGACTTTTCAAGGCTGGTCTCGGGTAAAGTTCTATGTCAAACTCTCTAAATTCAATGGCCCACTTAACCAGTTATCCTGACATCTCAGGCTTCTACAGGATTGCTCTCAAGGACTGATCAGTCAGAACCACCACTTTATGTGCTTGGAAGTAAGGTCTTAGGTTCCGAGCGGAATACATAAGTACCAAAGTTATCTTCTCTGTATGGGGTACCTGGTATCTACGTTAGCCAGGGTTTTGCTCACATAGTGCACAAGCTATTGCTTGTCGTACTACTGTCATATCAACACTGAGTTTAAGGTCGTATCGAACACAGCGAGACACAAGTACAGCTCCTCGCCTAGTTGTGAAGAAGCTTAGAGAGGAGGATATGAAAGATACTCTTTGAGTCCTCAGAATTCCTTCTTATAGTCATTGGTCCACTGGAAGCCATTAGTCTTCGTCCCTCTCAAGGCTTTAAAAAACGGAAAGTATTTTTCGGCCGATTTGGCCAAGAAGCGAGAGAAAGCTGCTATTCTCCCAATTAATTTCTAGACCTCCTCCATAGTCCGAGGGGGCTTCATATCAAAGATGGTCTTGATTTGTCTGCGTTTGCCTCAATCCCTCAGTGTAAAATAATATACCCCAAGAACTTTTCAGATGTCACTCCAAATGTATACTTAGCATGGTTGAGTTTCATGTGGTGCATTCTTAGGACATTGAAAGTCTCATCCAAATCATGAATATGGTGGTCTATTATTCAGCTTTTGACGAGTATGTCATCTATATAAACCTCCACATTCTTTCCAATCTCGTCATTGAATATTTTATTCACAAGCCGCTGATAAGTTGCACCAGTATTCTTGAGGCCAAAAGGCATGACTCTATAGCAGTATGTCCCCTAGGACATCATGAATGATGTGTGCTCCTAGTCTTCGAGGCTTATCCTTATTTGATTGTAGCCCGAGTACACATCCATGAAATTTAGGAGTTCATGGCTGGACATTGAGTTTACAAGTTGGTCGATTCTGGACACGGAAAGCTATCTTTCGGACATGCTTTATTGACGTCTTTGAAGTCCATACACATCCTCCACTTTTCGTTACTCTTCCTGACCATGAACACATTTGATAGTCAATCTGGATATTATACCTCTTGGATAAATCTAGTGTCTAGAAGCTTTTTCACCTCTTCACGGATGACCACCACTTTCTCAGCCAAATAATTTTTGCATTTTAGCCATACCGGTTTGTGATGAGGATCCAAGCCCAGTTTATGAACCATCACGTCAGTTGGGATCCTTGGCATGTCACTAGAAACCTAGGTAAAAACGTCTGAATTTTTTCAGAGAAAACTAATGACCCGATCTCTAAAGGACTGAGGCAAGGAGCTTCTTATCTAGACATACTTCTCAAGATCGTTGGGATCCAATGGGACTCGGACTGTTGGCTTTCTAGATTGAGCTTGCTATAACATTATTTCGTCTCTTAGGTCAAGGTCTTTCATAGGCTGAGGAAGAGGCATCTGTGTAACCTGCGATAGAAAACACGTCCGTCCGACAACTTGGTCTCTGAGGACCTCCCCAACCCCAAATGGTGTCGGGAACTTCATTTTTAGATGTGGGATGGAAGTGACAGCACCGAAAATAGTCAAACAAGAACGTCCGAGGATTACATTGTAGACTGATGGAAGGTCTACTACTAAAAAGGTGAGAACCTTAGATGAAGTCCTCAGATACATTCCTAGAGTGACTTCTAACTGGATGACACCCTAAACCGGCACTAGCTTATTTTCCAGTCCATAGAGTGGTCCTTTGATTGTTCTCATTTGACTTCTCTTAAGTCCCAATTTAAAATAAGTATCAAAATAAAGTAAATTCCTCGAACTTTTATTATCAACAAAAACTTGTTTCATTTGGTAGTCATTTGCTCCGTCAGAAACGAGTGCAATTACAATCAAGAGATTAAAATGCGAGGAAGTTACATGAGCCATATCTTCATTACTAAAAATAATGACTTCATCCCTAATTCCTACCCTTGGCTTCTTCCCTGCAGAGATCTCCCTTTCGTCTCCTCGGGTCAGGCAAGTTGATATCATATTCACAACTCCCACGACCACTCAGTTCCTCGGCGAGTCAGCCTCAATGTCACTCGCTGTTTCGGAGGCTTGTCCGGGTCTTTGTAGAAAACGGTTGAGATAACCTCTCCTGATGAGCTCCTTAATTTCTTTCTGCAGCGTTCGACAGTCCTCCGTACTATGACCTCCACTGCGATGGTAATGACAGTACTTCAACTGGTCACCATCATCTGGATTTTTCAGCACCTTGAACCACTTCAAAAACTTCTCATCCAAAATCTGCATTAGGATGTTGGTAAGGATGTCGTTCAGAGGAGTAAAATTCATAGGCCTGGGCTCCCTCCAAACACTTGCTCGGACTTTTGCTATTTCTTTATTCTTTGGGTGCTTTGATGGTCCCCGCCTTTTTTCTTACCTTCCACCATCTTCAAGTGGAAGTTCTCATCCATTTCAGGCTTGTTGGCATCATTGGCTTCTTTGGCTGTAATGTATGCTTGTGCCACGGCCTCGACCTCTACAAAAATTTGGGGTCCTTTGTGGATGAGGTGTTTAAAGAAAGTTCCTCCCTCCAGTGCAGACAAGAAAGCATTCAGTTTCACCTCATCCACCAGCTTGGGAATCTGTCTGGCCTCTACAATGAATTAGGCTAGAAATCTCCTCAAATTCTCCCTCGCTCCTTGCTTCATACGAGTAAGGTGCTAGGGCTGCTTCTCGATTCTCCTACTAGAGGCAAACTGTGAGAGAAAAGTAGCTGCCAGCTCGTTGAATGATTGAATGGAATTCGCTTGCAATCCATAGAACCATATCCTCGCATCTCCTTTTGAGTGTAAACAGAAAGTGTTGAGACGTGGTCATCTCATCCAAGCCTTGGAGACTTAGATGCTCACGAAAGTAATCCAAATAATCCATTGGATCAGCGCTTCCAACATACACGTCAAGATTTGGCATCTTAAAGTTTGAGAGGAGTGGCCTCATCCTAATCTCCATTGTAAATAGGGAGTGGGGTAGGTCAACTCCTCCTTCATTGTCTCCACCAAAAACTCACTACCAGACCTTCTCCAACTTCTCTTCCACGTGGGGTGGAGCCACCATCTTCTTCTCATTGAGGTAGTTTCTCAACTCATAAGGGTCTTGGATAGCTTGCGACTCCAGTAGGCTCCTAACCCTTAGAGGGACTTTGTCGCGGAGAACCACCTCCTGAACGATGCGCTCCTAATTGTCATGTACAGACTGAGAATTTTGCCTCTCTAGGCTCTCTTCCTATATCCGATGACCCAAGCGACCTTCAAGTCACTGTGGGACTTTACTACTTGAGGTAACTTGTGTCCTCAGATCTTCATGCTGATTGGCTTGCTTTAAGGGATTCTTCTTTCTCTTACTCTTTCTCTAGGATGTCGCGGTCTGAGAAGCTTTGGATGGTGCTCCTTTTAGCCACTCATCCATATTCGATCAGAGGGTCTAGATGGCTCTAGACATGTCGTCCATCCTCATTGTCAACTCCCATATGTACGGATCAGGATGGTCCTCTATCCTGATGCACACAATTGGGCCATTACCACATGATACAGCATCTCTGGTGGGGGCACTAACTTGTACTCTTATGTTCACCCTTTTTTGATTTTTGAAATATAGGTTAATCTAAATTTTAGTCAGTTCTCACAGATGGTACCAATGTTATGTCCTCGAATCCTGATCTCTGTACGGATGAGGATCCAAATATAAAGCAATACAAAAAGAATTTTGAGAGTATAAAGAAGTGAGAGAGAGAGGAATACAAGATATTTTTACGTAACAAACTCTCTTCTAAATTAGAGAAAGAAATCACAGGACTTTTAGTGCAGAAATAATTTTACTATTCAAGTGTGTGAATATAAAGGGTGGAGAACAGAATATAATGGTGACTCTCAAGGATCACTCTTACTATTATAAGTGTTCTCTCAATTGTGCAGCGTGGCATCTTTCTTTCTCTCTCTATGAGCATAAATGCAAGTGTAAAATATTTGGTCTTTTGTTAGGTACACAGTTAATGTATATATAGTGGTTTGAATCCACCCATGTGGAGCACCCACGTGGAGCTGGCGTATGTAGGGATCTTGCCACTAACTTTACAAATCCATTTTACCGTGTCAAAGACATTGCCTGCATGCAGGATTGCTATATAAGACATCACCTCTACAGTGATCGCGCGTGCTCTGCAAGTCATCATTTCCTACGAAGATCGCATGTTGTAGAGATTGCGCGTGTCTTTATAAAAATTAACCGTCTCAGCTAGCGTCCTTGGTCGTCCTGAAATTCCTTCTCTGTACTCATGCCGTCAGCGATTTCTCAGAGTCCTCGTCCTTGATAAAAACTTTTGGCCTTTATCAAATTCGCGGGCGTTTGGTGCCAAATGTCATTGGGGCTTTGTTGGAGACTTTGGTCTCTGATGGAATCCTTGAGCCTTCTAAGTTTAGTCAATTTCTCTAACCAATTCAGCTTTTTGTGCCTCTCGGGACATGGACCCAAGTCCCCAGGCCTCTTGGGCCAATTTAACCTCTTAGGTCAAATCTGTCTCGTGGACCTCTTGGAATATGGGCTCAATTTTTGGATCTTTTATCTGGGCCATGAGTATCGATGCTGATCAAATTTTATTTATTAAAAAATAACCATTGATATATAAAAAAATAATCTATAAATATAGCATTAGGTTGCGTCCCGGGTCCGCGGTTGCCGTACGGATTAGAGAGCCTTCGAGTTCCTGAGCACGCGGTGGAGTCAGGCAAAGGGTCCGGTCTCCGTAGTCTTAAACCTGGACCTGCACAACACAAACAATAAACAAGAGGTCAGGGGTCCGGCAGGATTTCTCCCACCGAGGCCGCTCCGATGCTTAAGTCAGCAAATTCCCATAATAAACGGAAATGGCGCACGCTATGGGCGGTGCGCAGATAAATGCTGTAGAAGCGTGAGAGATGCGTGTGTAATGGTATGGAGAATGCTGTGAGCAGGTTATGAAAGGCCTAGCTTCCTTTATACACCGCTACGGGTGGCTAACTTTCCCATGGTCTGAGTAGACATGGGGATAGCGATCGTGAGCTAGCTCGTGCCAGAAGGAAGTGAGAGCATTCTCAGTTTCAGCTCTTTTCTTTCTTGTGATCGAGTTTAGAGGAGAGAAGCTCAGAGTTCAAAATCAGATCCGGAATCACCTTCTCTGAGGGAAGTGGGAGCTCTTATAGGCTCCTGCCAATGGACTCTGAGTGCCAAAATGCCCGTTGCAAGGGCTTCCTCACCAATGGTCACTGTCGTAGACCGCCGGTCATGTCGGCTGTCGTTTTGCAGTGTCTGGCAGGCTTCTAGGCGCTGCCGGCCACGCCTGGCTCCCCTCCAAGTGGGGATTGGCTAGCTGTCTGCTGGCGGCTGCCTGAACCGTTGGCGCTGCGCCAGCTGCTTCTCTATTGGCTGGCATTTTTGCCTTTTTGTCGGTTTTTCGGCAGTGCATTAATGCGCTGCAGAATTTTCGTTGCCTTCTGCCAGCGTAGCACTGCATATGCTTCCTGTGCAATTGGGCTGGGCTCGTCATCCTGCGCGGGCTTTGTCATCCTTTTCATGGGCCTTGAAACTTTTCATGGGCTTGGACATGGGACCCAACACTAGCCCCCCACGCCTGGGCCGGCCAGTGGTCGGGCCTGGCATGTTCCTTGGGCCCATTCCGCAGCCTCATAGCCCTTCTCGTGCCATGCCATCGTTTATCGTTTTCTGGACTCGCGCCTTCCCCAGGAGACTGGGCAGGCTTTTCTGACGCTGCCTTGACTCGTCACTCTATTGGTTAAGATTCGCACGCCTTGGGTTGCGTCTGATTAGGGGTCTTCCCTGTTCCATGAAAGACGTTTGCTGGCTGTCGTGCTGCGTTGGGCAAGAGAATGGCTCGCATCTCGCCCATAAATAGGAGGGGTACCCGAGCAAGTGGAGCACAGATCTTGGCTGCCTTTGGAGAAGCAATGAGGAGATTCTGGCCCTCCCCGCCCTCGGCGGGTGTCTGAGAAGGAGTCGGATGGGTCAGCTGGATGCTTGCGGACCTTGGTGAAAATCGTTCTAACCACCGTGCTGCAGTTCGCTTTTCATGCTAATGAGAGTGGCTCGACCATTCTGCTGTCATCGTGTACCCTCTCCCGGGCTGTGGCTCACCTGACGGGGGGTAGAGTCTTGGCAGAACCTTTGCGGGTATGTCTCCTGCCAGTGGAGGCTGCCGCACATGCTCTTCCAACTTGCTGGGCTCAAGCGCAGACCGCGAAGGGTCGAGGCCAGAAACCCAACGAGGGAGTCGGGGTTGGGTGCTGCCCCTACTTCCCTTGGAGGGTTTTCGGCCTCGGTGCTGATCCCACCCCAGTGGATAGTGCTTCGGCGGCTTCCATCGAGGGGAGTGCTCCTCGTGACCGCCCCAGTCCGCTTGGCGAACCACCGACGGCTCCTTGCCATGGGGATCTCATGTAGATCACGTTCGCCAAGCTCATCTGGGGGCATGGTAAGGGACCTCCGGGACCTCGCACTGTCGTCTTTCTTCGTCATTCTCATAGCATTATAGCTGCAGATTTTGTACTTTGTAAGAAAGCATTAATCAATAAAAGAAGTAGCCATTTTTGCCTTCATTTTCTTCTTTCCTTTGCGTGTGCTTCTCTTTTTGTTGCTGGGTGTTTTCCCTTGGTGGCCTGTCTTTGGCTCTGTGGAGGCAAAGGGTCACTATTGGCGGTCACGTCTCCTGGTGTGACTGATGCATTCAATGCCTGCGTGTTCAGGGGACATTGCGTAGTGAAGTCTTGCCTGGGAAACGCGCGAGGCTTTACGGGCCTCCCATGTGGAAGGTCCCCGTTGGTTAAGCTCTGGCGCCTTCCATCCTTTCAGTGTTATCGTTTTTTCAGGAGAAAACTTGTCTATTTAAACATGCCATTTTCTCCTGGAACCTTGCATTTCCTTGCACCTGTGTGCTTATTAGTAACTTGCTGTCTTCGTGAGTGTCTTCTTACTGCGAAGTTGTTGGAGGATTCCTCTTACGACTCGGAGCATTCTTCTGACGAATCTGAGTTTGGCTCTCACGCTCCCCAGGCTTCGAGATCCGGCACTTCAAGAGGGGCTCGCTCCGAAGCCACGGTCGCGGGTCCTTCTCAGAATCGAAGTGCGCCTCCAGGTTTAGAGAGGGTTGAGCCGCGTGTAGGGGTGGCAGTAGTTGAGGTGGAGTGGCTGAGGGCCGCGTGGCACACCTGGAGGGCACTTGGGCTGAGTCGAAGGCTAGGGCCACGCACCTCGTTGGTGCCAATGTGGGGGCTCAGGTCCACATACTGTCCCTTGAAGGGGAGATTGAGCAGCTGAGGCAACAACATGGGGCTGAGGTCGCCAGGCTGCCGACAGAGCTGAGGACAAGGCTCCGGCCGGAGGGTGTGAACTCTGCTCTGGAGAGGAGTTACCTTGATGCCATCAGGCTTTGCCGGAGGCTGGCCTTGCTAGAGGATTTGAACTTCCGAGTCTGCGTTCTGGACCCTCGCAACTCTCACGCCTGAACGCGCGAGCAGTTGGTGGATTATCACGTCCCAAGCTCCTCCACAGGCCATTGGGATCGTTAGCTACTCTCGTTGCTGCCGTACCTCTTATTTCTTTTTCTTTTTTTTGTTTTTCTAACATATGTGTAGCCATTGTAATGGGGCCTGCTGCTGCAATAAAATCTGTTATTTTATTGCACTGTTTCATCTTCTGAACTTCTAGTTTCTGGGGTGACTTTTTCAATTTTGCGCTACCGTGCGCCCCTTCGTGGGCTTCACTATCGTGAGTCCTCATTTATTATGGAGGCACCAGCATGGACCTTTGTCAGGTGGTGGAAGCGACGGGCTTGTCAGTCTGGTGCTTGGCCATGATTGCGGGTGATTTCGGATCCTGCGATGCGCCGCGAAGCTGGCACGTGTCCCGGTCATCTGCGGTGGGTGCTGCTTTGGCTTCCCTCCTATTGGCCTTCCGTTGCCTATTTAAATCAATCAGGATGGCTTACTCCTCTTGCTGAGATTTTCCTTGTAGGCATGGCAAAAAAGAGAGAAAGTTCTTCTTCTTCCAGGCCTCCCAGGACGAGTCGCCACGTTGTTCATAACACCAAGTCCGTTCTGACTGCGGGAGCCATTGCTGCCCTTACGGTTGACTACGGCCTTCCCAGCGATTGGAGTTATCACGCTCCAGGCGCACTGGACAGAGCCAGCACCCCCCCAGCGGGCTACATCACAGTGTACGAGCACCACCTGAGGGGGGCTTCGTTATCCTATGCCCTGCATGCTGTACGCGTTGGTGGATGCGCTGAGAGTCTCGGTGGCGAGACTTCATCTCAACGCCTTGCATTATTTGGTATCCCTGTGCATCTTTGCCCAGCTCCACGGCGGTTCTTTTGACGCCAAGGTAGCAAGGCTGATCTTTCAGTTCACGAAGTCGGAGGATTGGGTGTCGATGTCGCCGAAGGTGGGATTCCGCTTTCGTGGAACCAATCCTGATTCGGTGAAGGGCTGGAAACATATCTTCTTCTTTTCTGCAAGAGCCCCAGATTCTGAGCTTTCATGTGTGTGGGGCCCGATTTCGGGATTCTTTCAGGAAAAGCCGCCGGCTGAGGATGCTGTGGAGGCGGCGAAGCTAATTTTGGCCATTAAATCTGAGGAGGCGAAGTTCTCCATCTAAGGTTACTTCTTGATGTCCATCACGTTCGAGGCCTCCAAGTGGGGGCCTCCGTCGGGGTGAAAAATCGATGGCCCTGGTAAAAGAGAACCTGGGGATACGGCTGCTCCTTGATCATCCGGGGGGACGAGGAGGAGAGTTACTCATTGTTAGAGTCGTCATCAGATGACGAAGAGGAGGAGGCTCCCCTAAAGAGGTTGAGGGAGGCCGGAGGGACTTCAACACGGAGGTCCCAAAGACAAGTCGCCAGCTCCTCAGTTGTGGTGGGAAGTCCGGCTCCGAAGGTGGCCACGAGCGTGGGTCACCAGGGGGAGACCACCAAGCCATCGTCGACTTCGGCCGCAGGACTAGTTGTTCTCGAAGTCTGCGAGGTGGAGTCTCTACCCGCTGGGGGTCCCCCCGCTCGTTCCATTGCAGAGACGTTCGTGGACACTGCTCCAGAAGCGAGGGATGATGTTGTTGGCCTTGATGACCCGGAGGGACCACGTCTAGTGGCACCCATGCTGACATCAGAGGCCAGGGGGCCTGTGGAGTCTACTGTGATCTTTGTGGAGCCTATTAAGGAGTACAGGATCCTCGAAGGCGTGGCTTCATCTCCGGAGGAAGGGGTCGCGCTTGCCATTGATCCGGTCGAAGCTAGCGAGGGGGCAGCCAGGACGTCCTCGGGGACGGAGCCTCCGAGTAGTCCTACGGCCACCACCCTTCCAGCCAGCTCGCCTCCAGCGGGCAAAGGAGAGGAACCTCAAGGAGAGGCTCTGCCGGGTGATCTCGCACACTCTTCGAGCACTGCTCCTATTCAGGTATGACTGCTTCAATCTGGCCCTCCTCTACCGTTGCATGTTTTAGGAATTCTTCTAACGTCGTCTCCTTTGCAGGATTCTGGGGACTCCGATCCCTTCGACGATCTCACCGTTCTTCACGGGGGCTTACAGCGGTCCATCCGTCGCGCAAGGGCCCACGCTGCCTCCTACCGAGAGAAGAATAGGTGCTTGTAACGAAAAGTGGCGCAACTGGAAGCCCTGCTCGTTACCACGAAGGATGACGTCGCACGACTGGTGAAAGACATGGTTGGTCAGTATTCTCCGTTAGAGTCGCAGCTCGCGTTGGAGACTCTGTATTGAGATGGCATCCGCCTATGCCGTAAGATTGCTTCCCTGGTGGCTCCCCACATCCCTGAAGGAGTCTTCCATCTGGGGAATGCCGGGATCCGGGAGGCATCTCGCCTGAGGAATTTTCAGGAGCAGGCCGCTCCGTCTTGTCTATCCGAATAGTCTTCATCTGTATAGGTCGTTAGCCTGCCTTTTGCCGCCATCCCTTGCTTCTGTATCTCACTTGCTTCTTGTTACTGAATGAAAAGTGGCTATTTCTTCTTTCGCACTTGTATTCTTCTGGTGTGGTACACCACTTGCAATCTTCATTTAATGTGATCTATGGGATCACTCCTCGTACTCGAATGATAAGCTCTCAGAGCTATTGTCGCTAAGGCCCTATCCAGATGCCTTCTTGCATGGTGCTCGTCCTTCGTCAGAGGATGTCGTCGCAGCTCACGCGTTTAATGGGAAGCTCGATCCGATAGGGTGGACGTCATCGCAAGTCCCATGGAGCCACAACAAGGGTCAGCCAGGCTGTCAGGCCACGGCAATCAGACTCCAGGGTCTAGGCCTTGGTCGCGTATGATTGCGGGTGGTGTGTGGCCCCTGCTCAAGGCGCTATAATCACCAAGTTTAAGGTCCTAGCCCACGACAATTGTAGACTGAGGGTGCTATCTTCTGTACAAGAAGGTCGCCGCGCTGCACGCCTACGATTTTTGCCCCCTAAGGTTTTGTTAGCCGTAGATCGAGGACTTCAAAAGCCCCCAGGCCTAATGTTCTAACCGCCTGGGTCGTTGGCGCAACGCCTGCTTGGCGGACCGCCTAGGTCCTTTTGACAAGGTGTCTAAGCCTGCGGGTGGCTACTTCCGGGCCGTTTGACGCGGAGCCAAAACGCAGGGTGCCGCTTAGGCCGCTTGGCACGGAGCCAAGATGTATGGGGCCGTCCCCGGGCCATCTGGCGCGGAGACAAAGTCCTGGGACGGTCACTTCCGGACCGCCTGGCACGGGGCCAAGGACTTATTTTACGGACAAACGTTCATCCTCCCGACTTAGGGGCAGTCTAGGTTGTATGATTTAAGAATGCCATGCATGTCAACAATTCACACAAATGGAGATGCAAAATGATAGAAAAAACATTTTTCATTAACAAAAGGCATCACACATGTTCAAGCACTCATCATGATGCATGCGCGCGTCTTACCTATGTTGACGTAGTGCTACTGGTAATACTTCCTTAAGTTGGCGGCATTCCAGGTCCGCGGGACCAGTTTGCCGTTCTGGGCGCGTAGCTTGTACGCTCCACTCCAAAGGATTGCGGAGACGAGGAATGGTCCTTCCCACCCAGGGGAGAGTTTGTTCCTGTTCGCGGTCTTTCCCGCTGCCTCTACACTCCGGAGGACCAGATCTCCAACTTCTAGAGGGCGTGCCTTTACTAGTTTATTGTAGTACTGTGCGACGCGCTGCTGATAGGCCGCGGTCTGTAGTCGTGCCGCATCTCGATCCTTTGAGAGCAGGTCTAAACTTTCCTGAAGCCTCTGTTTGTTGGTGGCTGGGTCGAAGCACTCGATCCGCATGCTCGGCATCCCCACTTCCACAGGGACCACAGCCTCAGCCCCAAAGCAGAGGTTGATGGACGTTTCCCTTGTCTGCTCCCGCGGGGTTGTTCGATACGACCAGAGCACGGACGGTAGCTCTTCAATCTAGGAGCCCCCTGCGTCTTTTAGTCTGGTCTTCAATCCGTGCAGCAATGTGCGGTTGGTAACCTCAACCTGTCCGTTGGCCTGAGGATGCGCCACGGACGTATGGATCAGCTTGATGCGGAGGTCGTGGCTGTACTTCATGAAGCAATTGCCGGTGAACTGGGTTCCATTATCGGTCAGTACGACCTCAGGAATCCCAAAGCAGCAAACAATACCCTGACGGAGGAACTCCGTCGCATTCTGCTTGGTGATCTTGGCAAGAGGGACAACTTCCACCCACTTGGTAAAGTCGTCGATGCCGACAATCAAGAATTTTCTCTGTCCGGAAGCCAAAGGCAGGGGCCCAAGTATGTCGAGCCCCCATTGCGCAAACGGCCACGGGGACTGGAGGTAGTGCAACTCTGTGTGCGGCTGATGCGTCATATTACCATGGACCTGGCAACTTTCACACTTCCGAACGAACTCCATTGCGTCTCGCTTCATGGTTGGCCAGTAGAACCCTTGTCGCATGACTTTGAATGCAAGGTTCTTACCCCCGATGTGCGAGCCGCATAATCCCAAGTGCACTTCGCTCAGCACGTGGTTAGCTTCCTCTGGCGTGAGGCACTTCAGGAGGGGGTAGAGTATCCTCGCCTATACAGTCTTCCACTGAGGACCGTGTACCACCCTGCCGTCTTCTTGATTCACTTGGTCTCGTTGGCGTCATCGGGTAGGGTCCCTTCAGTCAGGTACTTCACGTACAGCGTCATCCAATTTCTTCCTGCCCCGACCCACAGTATCTCTTGATCTTCGGTGTCAATGCTTGGCGCAGTCAGGACTTTCGTGGGTTCTCGGGCATACTGCTCCAAGGATCTGGTAGCCGCGTCCCAGGCCAGTCAGTCAGCGCGCTTGTTATTCGACCTTGGCATGTGCTCGATCACAAACCGACCGAACTCAGAGATCAGGGCATTTGCTTTCGCCAAGTACCTCACAAGTTGTGGGTTCGAGGCATCAAAGTTCCCCTTTACCTGATTGACCACAAGTTCGAAGTCACTACGCACGACCAACGACCGCGCAGAACACTCATTGGCTAGCCGCAGGCCCGCACGTAGGGCCTCGTATTCTGCCACGTTGTTGGTGGACGGGAAGGCTAGTGTGACGGAGTATGTAATCTCCATGCCTTCCGGTGTCTTTAGCATGACTCCGGCCCCGCTGCCTGCTTGAGTGGATGATCCGTCCACATTCAGGGTCCACGCGGGAGGCTCATCGCCCTCCATGCTTCTTGGGTTGTCGACTTCTTCCTGAGCTGGGGTCGCCGCTTCTACAATAAAATCGGCCAGAGCCTGTCCCTTCACGGCTAGCCGGGGCCGAAACTCCAGGTCAAACTCCCCTAGCTCGACAGCCCACTTGACCAACCGTCCAAACATCTTCGGCTTCTGCAAGATCGACTTCAGCGACTGATCTGTCAGTAGTACGATGATTCAGTGTGACTAGAAGTAGGGCCGCAGCTTCCGCGCCGCATAGACGAGCGCGAGCATCATCTTTTCAGCGTGTGGATAGCGGGCCTCCACGTCTGTCAGCACCCGGCTTACATAGTACACTGGTCGATGTGTGTCCTCGTGCTCCCCAACTAACATGGAGCTAAGGGCCGCTGTTGACATAGCCAAGTAGAGGTAAAGGTCTTCTCCCTCGTGCGGCGAGCTTAGGAGTGGCGCGCTGGCGAGGTAGGTCTTCAACTCTCCGAAAGCTTTGTCGCATTCGTCATTCCACATGAATCCCTGCGATTTAGTGCCCCTTAGCGCCTTGAAAAAGGGCAAGTAATTTTTTGCTGACTTAGCGAGAAACCGTGAAAGGGATGTTATTCGCCCGGTGTGCTTCTACACTTCTTTTATCGTTCGCGGGGGGTTCAGGTCGAGGATGGCCTTGATCTTCTCTGGGTTGGCCTCAATGCCGCACTGGGACACAATGAAGCCTAGAAATTATCCTGAGGTCACTCCGAAGGCACACTTGGTGGGATTGAGCTTCATCCCATGCCACCGGAGGACCTAAAACGTCTCATCCAGGTCATTGACGTGATTGCTGGCGACTCTGCTCTTCACGAGCATATCATCGACGTACACCTCCACATTTCATCCAATCTGAGCCTTGAACATCTTGTTCACCAAGCGCTGATAGGTTGCACTCGCATTCTTGAGTCCGAAGGGCATCATTCTGTAGCAGTATGTCCTTTGGTCAGTCATAAACGAGGTGTGCTCCTCATCCTCTGGGTCCATCCGGATCTGATTGTATCCAGAGTACGCGTCTATGAAACTCGGAAGCTCGTGTCCGGACGTAGAGTCCACGAGCTGGTCGATCCTTGGGAGTGGAAAGCTGTCCTTAGGGCAAGCCTTGTTTATGTCGGTGAAGTCAACGCACATTCGCTATTTGCTGCTGCTCTTCTTTACTAACACAACGTTGGATAGCCACTCCAGGTATTGAACTTCTCCGATGAATCCGGCGTCCAGGAGTCTTTTTACTTCTTCCCTTATGGCGACCAACTTCTCGACGGAGTGGTTCCTTCGCTTCTACTGAACGGGCTTTCGGCTCGAGTCAAGGCCCAACTTGTGGACTATAACTTTGGCCGGTATCCCGGGCATGTCAGCGACGGCCAAGGCAAACACATCGGAATTGGCCCTAAGGAAGGTAATCAGCCGGTCGCGTTCTCCGGGCTGGAGAGATCGGCCCACGTTGATACACCTTTCCCGCTCGGAAGGGTTTAAAGGGATCGCCTCAGTTCCTTCTCCTGACTGGGCCTATTGCAGCAAGGTCTCGTCGCGGAGGTTAAGGTCTTTGTTTGGCCAGCATGGTACCGCAGGGGTTGATCTGGGACAGGTAGCACGTCCGTCCCATCTCCTGATCTCCGAGGACTTCTCTCACGCCCCACGAGGTGGGAAACTTCACCTTCAAGTGCGGGATGGATGTAACAGCTCCAAAGGTGGTTAAAAAGGGTCTGCCCAATATGGTGTTGTAGACGGATGGTAGGTCAACAACGAGGAACGCTAGCTCTTGCATCACAGAGCGCGGGTGAGTTCCCATAGTGACCTCCAGCCAGACTATCCCTTGTACAGGGACCGGCTCGTTGTCCGGGCCGTATAAAGGGTCATTGTGCGACTTTCATTTGGCCGTTTGAGTCAAGTTTAAAGAAGTAAGTCGAGGACAAATTTTGTAAATTTTCATTATCGATGAAAACTCGTTTCAGTTGGTAGTTATCCTCACCGCCTGAAATGATGGCAAATACAACAAGGGGATTAGTATGGGGAGAGGTTACATGAGCCATATTGTCGCTGCTAAAGCTAATGACATCATCCCTAACCACTATCCTCGCTCACTTGTTGCTAAAAGTTGGCTCAGGCTTCCCGCGATTGGTATCCGCGGCGACTGTGGTGGAGATCATGTTGACCACGCCGATGGCTGTGCGGGCCCTTGGAGGTTCGCTGGCTTCACCATCAGAGGTTGCGGGTCCCTAGCCCAAACTCTTCACGAGCTGCTTCAGATGTCCGCACCGGATCAGATCCTCTATCTCCTATTGTAGGTCAGCGGTTTCGGTTGAGTGTCTCGGTGACAATAGTCTTGGCGATTATCTAGTATGGTATTGCCGTTGGGACCCTTGGCGTTTTCGGCCCACTTGAAAAACATCTCATCTGAATCACCAGCAGGATGTTGGTACGGCTTGTAGTTCGAGTAGTCGGGGAAGCTCTGCTGTAGTCCTTACAGGCCTGGTGGGGGCGGCTTTCTTCGGATCTCTGGGAAGCACTGGCCGTCTCTATCCCTCTTTCGCCCACTAGTCGCCTTGGGGGCTTCCGGGGGCCGGTCCGCTCGATTGGGGCGCTTCGCCTCATTAGCCTCTTTAGCCGTGATGTACGCCCGGACGATGGCCTCAGCCTCCCGGAAGGTTTGAGGGCGCTGGTGCGACAGGTGCTTGAAGAAATCCCCCGCCGCCAGGGTGGCGACGAAGGCGTTGTGCTTCAGCTCGTCAAATAGTTGGGGGATCCGCCGCGCCTTGGTGATGAAACGGTTCAGGAACCGCTTCAGGCTTTCGTCTGACTTTGGCCGAGGCGGACCAGGTGCCATGGTTGCTTCTCCTCCCCACGGCTGGAGGCAAACTGGCTCAGGAAGCTGTTAGCAAGCTCGTCGAACGAGCGTATGGAGTTCAGGGGAAGGCCGTGGAACCAGAGCAACGCGTCCCCCCTAAGGGTGATGGGAAGCACTGGCACATCAAGGCCTCGCTCGCTCCTTGCAAAGACAAGTGAGTAAGGAAGCAGTTGAGATGGTCCATCGGGTCCTTGCTTCCATCGTACCCCTCCAGGACCGGCATTTTAAACTTGTTTGGCAATGGCTGGGTCCGCAAGTCCATGGTGAAGGGCGATCTCTGGAGGTCGGCGGAGGAGGGTGTGGGCTTCTCCTTATACAGGATGTCTCACAGCACTTTGACTTTCTCCTCCATCGACGGGTTCGCAGTGCCTCTCCCCGCGTTGATGACATCGCGGAGCTCCGTGGGCTCTTGGAGGTGCGGTAAACCTCGTCGGGGATGGCGACTCTCCGCCTGAGTGGCTCGTTCGCTGTTGGAGCCTGCCGCGGTCGGCCTGCCGTTGCAGCGCGAGTCGCGAGGGTTACGCCGCTCAGGGCTATCCTCCCAATCTCCGCGGGTAGGATGACTTTCTACCTTGTTAGGATCGTTTCCGCTTGGGGCCGCCTGGGCTGCGGCGTCGTCGAGCTGGTTGGTTCGCCTCCTGCGGGCCGATGCACGACGATTTGCTCTCTTGGAGGTGGAGGTCGAGGCAGGGAGGCGGCCCCGGTGGGGTTCCGTGTTCTCGCACAAGGCGCGGAGGATTAGCTTGACATCGCCCATGTCCGCAGCTAGGCAGTGGAATCAGGAATTGGACGGTCATTCTCTTGGTTCCCAACGGGGGGACCTTCATTTTGGGCAACGACCTCCATTGCCGGAGCACTAGCTTGTGCTCGAGTATTCACCATTTTCTTGTCATCAGGAGGAAGGTGAGAAAGAGACACTTGGTTTCTCGTCAGCTTCCCATAGACGGCGCCAATGTTGCGTTCTAGGTCCGCGGTTGCCGTACGGATTAGAGAGCCTTCGAGTTCCCGAGCATGCGGTGGAGTCAGGCGAAGGGTCCGGTCTCCGTAGTCTTGAACTTAGACCTACACAACACAAACAACAAACAAGAGGTCGGGGGTCGTGGGATTTCTCCCCCAGAGCCGCTCGATACTCGAGTTAGCAAATTCCATGATAAGCGAAAATGGTGCACACATAGGCGGTGCGCGGATAAATCTTTGTAAAAGCGTGAGAGATGCGTGTGTAATGGTATGGAGAATGTAGTGAGCAGGTTATGGAAGGCCTGGCTTCCTTGATGCACCGCTATGGGTGGCTAACTTTCCCATGGTCTAAGTAGACGTGGGGATAGCGATCGTGAGCTAGCTCATGCTAGAAGGAAGTGAGAGCGTTCTCAATTCCAACTCTTTTTTTTCTTGTGATCGAGTTTAGAGGAGGGAAGCTCAGAGTTCGAAATTGGATTCGGAATCCCCTTCTCTGAGGGGAGTGGGAGCTCTTATAGGCTTCTCCCGTTAGACTGCGGGCCAGCCTTGAAAAAACCCGCTGCAAGGGCTTCCTCACCAGTCGTTGTCGTAGAACCGCCGGTCATGTAAATTTGTCGTTTTGCCATGTACGCGGGCTTACGGATCTTTGTCGGCCACTCCTAGCTGCCCCCAGTGGGGATTAGCTAGGCCCCATTTGTCTGCGACTACCTCGGCCGTTAGCGCTGCTCATCACGCTATCCATTAGCTGGCCTTTTCAGCTTTTAAATAGGTTTTTTGTGGCATTAATACTGCAGAATTTTCGTCATATGCACGGCGTACCTTGTACTTGCATATCTTCGAACGCAATTAGAGCTAGGCTCAAATCATCCTGCTTTGCGCTTTGCCATCCTTTTCTTAGGGCAGAAGCTTTTCGTAGGGCTTGGGCGTAGGGCCAACAGATCGCATGACTCATTTTAAGCATAAAGTTTCTTTTCCTTTTGGCTGCGACCACACAAATAACGCTGAGAGACTTAATTTCGTACAAGGGCCATAGTGTATTTATTCCAAAACAAAATTGTGGTTGAGAGCACAAGACGTTTATGGGTGACGCCATTGAGTAGTTGCTGCCAGACCTATTCAAGGAAAAAGTGACATTATTAATGATTTAAAAATAAGTAAATACAGGAAATATAGTGACAACATTGTACCATTTTTTAATACTAATTGATTATTACAACACATATTTCCCAAAAATAAATAATACAAGCCCTATATATATATATATAGACATGAAAAAAGTTCTAAAGTTTTTTATTATTACTATTCTACGTCGTTATACAAAAATGCAAAATTTTCGATTCTATTCACACCTGTAGTTATATCAGAGTTTACATTCATTAATTTGACATGACTATCCTGTCCAGGTATTTGAGTGAAGGTCTATTTTTCTTTGGATTCAATCCCGATAGGAACAAATATACCCTATCCTTGCCGGCATATCATCTAGTTTCTTTGAGTCTACAGCTACTCCATCTCCATATTCTAATACAGATCTTGTTGAAAATATTCAACCAAGTGTATCACTTTATGGTACACTGATTTTATTTGTAAAGGAGAAAGATTGGTTCATGAAATTATGCAAAGACTATTGAGAATTTAAAAAAATAATGATAAAAAATAAGTATTCCTTATGATGAATAGATAATTTATTTGATCACTTGTAAAGCATCCAAATATTCTCAAAGATTTACCTTCGATCACTGCATCATCAGTTGAGAATCAAAAAGTAGGATATAGTGAAGACAACCAACCAAATAAGGAATGAACCTTATGAGTTCCTTGTTGTACATTTTATATCAACTAACTACCCTAAGCATGATGGGATTGGTCCTCAAATCCATCTAGGGGCTTCAACATTCGAGACATGTCTTAAAGTTATGAAATCATGGATCTAAGGTCTGACATGACTGACAAATGAGTGCTTTCTTGGCTGCCTTATTTAGGAAGGATGCCATGAGAAAAAACATCATTCAACAATTAGCTGGATTATCAATGCACTCTTGTATTCATTATGATAATTTGTTTGTTAGAGACTGTCGGTTTGCATATCTCTCTAGGTGTAATTTTGTTTAAGTATGAACAAGTTGCTTAATTCTTTTCCCATAAACGGCACTAGTGTGTAAAATTTAAATTATTTAAGCTAAATCCTACACACTACAATAATAGATAAAAACTCTAAAAAATTAAAACTCATTCTTCAATATATTTTCTAATACTTTAGTCAGTATATGTAACATCATATATTTTATTTATAAATTATGATATTATTAAAATAATTTTGGGTTAGATTAGAAAATAATTATATAATAAAAATTAAAATTCAATGAATCATCTCTAACATCAGATAGGTGCTTGACCCACGTACGAGCACATTTTAAGCAAATTGGTAATGCCCAATATGTACTTGAGAAATGTATGTGTATATTTATGATAAAATATTAACATTTAGTGTATACCTGAAAGGTCGTTTGTGCATAATTTGGGTTGCCTTAGCGTTTAATATGCACTTGATAGGCGTATATATGCTAATTTTATCTATAAGGCCCTCTTGGCCGATTTTAAATTATTTTTACATAGTTTTGAAGAAAAAGAAAGAAAAAGAAGAGAGAAAGGGAGAGAATAATAGAAAGAAGGCAATCGAATAAGAAATTTAAGAGAAATCAAGAGACATTTGAAAAAAAATAACCAAAGACAAATATGTTTAAACTATTTTTCCTTTGTTACCGATTTTTTTTTATTTCTCTAAGTATTTCATATTTTAAATAATCATACATGTTCAAAATAACCAAATTTTGAATGCATGTAATCTTATTATAATTTTATAAAAGTTTTATGAAATATATGCTATGAATCTATATACATTATATTTAAATATTGATTTTCAACAATAATATTTTTATATATTCCTAAATACTGTTTGATATACTTATATGTCTTTAATATTCATATATATGTTCTTGCATGATCTAACTTTCTACATAAACTATACTATGTTGATAATCATTTTTTATTCAGTTACGTATGCTTTTATTCTGTGTGAAAGTGATAAAATTATGTAAAACCTAATGACTTATCTACAATTCTAGAATATCTATTTTCATATGTTTATAAATTATACATTATACTTCCTGCATATTTTAAAAATATATACCAAAATTTCTACATAATTTTTAATTATCCGCATGCCATAGATTTGAAAGAAATATGATGAATATCCTGTGTACGTTTGGTAATAAGTATATTTTATCCGGAATAAGAAAATTTAAAAATATATTTGTATTTGAATAAGGTTTTTAATTTAATTATATATAGACAATTATATATAATTGATAAAATATATTATTATATACTTAATATATTATAGTAAAAATTAAAAATTAAATTTATTATTCGCGAGTTGAAGGTAGTGTTTGACCTTGTGTAAAAGATTATATATATGATATCCTACCTATGAGTTTAAAATAGTAGTATATAGTCTTTAGTTATATAAAAATAATTATAACTTAAGTTTTGATATTCACTCCTTTGTTGGTAAGGTTATCATTGATCTTTAGTCCCCTATTATTTAAGCATAATTTTAGCAAGTTTTATGAATTTATATAGTTTGGCATATTTGACATTGTAATTATAGATTTAAGTATGTTTATTTATTTGTATGGTTTGGTATATATTGAATTTCAATTTAGAGATTATGCATGATAAAGTTATAAAATGATATTATTTGTTTCATGTCCTCAATCATAAGGTCCAATTATTATCTGCTTAATCCTTAATTAGTTTTAAAGATATTCAAAGTCATTAATCATTCAAAATTTGTATTTATTTCTTTTGACCAATAACTTAATTACTTTGTCAAGATATAACCTACAAATATCATAAACTGATAAAATCACCGAATAAAAAAATGTCAAATCATAGTACTTAAATGTCATACTCAAAAATAATTTCGAATACCGACATATATGATCTTGATCATTCGTAAGGAAAAGTATATATACTAATTATAGTTAATGAAAATATAATTTTAATAAATTTTTGTAAATAACAAGAAATCTAGCTAACCCACATTATCATAAGCTGAACATATTTCAAAATTAAATAAACTAAAAACTAATGTCAACTATTATTCTGATATAATATTAAAACAAGTTGATATCTAAAATCCTAAAACTACTCATGAACAGCTGTCTCTTTGATTTAATCCCCTATAATTGTAGCCTCCAACCATTTAATCTGAAAGGTTTGTAAAAATTAAAGTTAAAACGAGTCAATTATTTAGCAAAGTGTTTAATTTTTATAATTAAACATATACTTTATATCAAAATATATTAGAATAAAATATAATCAAAATAAAAAAAATAATAGAATAATTTATAAACATATCATGTATAATTCTTTTAAACAGATGATTAATTTTCTTTTCTTAAATTGTATATAAAATAAATATACTCAAATTATGTAAAAATTTGTGCACCAAGAATAAGTGGGGGCCTTAGTAACAAAAGAGTGGCTATCAAAGCTCAAGTTATGTATGTCTCTATACTACAAAAGGCTTTACACTATTATTATGACCCATAGATGGATCGTCATATATATAACTCTATAAAATGTGTCAAATGTCACTTTTAACCCATAGATAATATGTTCGAATATTCATTATCACTATAATATATTATGACATATTATAATATATTATCATTAATTATTTATAATAGTTCATGCATAATTAAAATAAAAACTCTACTCAAATATAAATATATTCTTTATTCTCTATTTAAATGAAAGAGAAGTTTAGATACTCTTACCTTTAGTTTAAAATTACCAAATTTTTTTTATTCTCACCTAATTTCTTCTTTTCTATCATTCTCTCTCCTTTATCTTCCTTAGTCATTCTCTCTCTTCTCTTTAAATTTAAAAAAAAAATAACTGAAATCAATTAAAAGGGGTCTTAATGTCATGTATTTGGACCAAAAGTAGGTCATAATAATAATTAAAATTCTCAAAATATAACCTCAAAATAATGATATTCAAATATAATATTCAAATTTGGGTGTGGCCTGACAAATTATTCACACAATACCAACCGCATCAATAATAATGGGTAATAATATTATTAATCATAGGATCACTTCAGACTACCTGTTTAAACAAATAAATAATCATGACCTGTTTAAAAGTCTCTGAGGAAGAAGGTGAAGAACCAATCATACAAACTACATCACTAATCCAACATAAAAAGAAACACCACAATATCCAGACATCCTATCACAATACAATATACTAGTACCAATCTAATCCATCATATCCTCAATATCAAAATATATCCAATATAAATACAACCTAACTAGTGAACTAATACTCTCAACTATGAATGAAGTCTCTCCCAACAACCGTATCTAAGCTCCCTATAATGTAGTCATAGCCCACTAATCTGAAAGGGTCAGAATCAATGAAAACGTGAGCCAAATATTCAGTAAATATCAATATATATATATATAATAAAGTCATACGTCCATAAATAGAGTAAAGGAGCAAATCGATAATACAAATACAAAATCTATAAAAGTTAAAATCTAAACATCAAATCTGACAAGTCATCAAATATCCAAATGTGATCTTGTAATTAAAATGTATAACCCAAAACAAATGTCAAAGAGTCCAAATATATGAAACCAACCAAATTTGATATTCATATCTGAAGAACGATCGAAACTTATAGATCTCAAAACAAATCTCAAGTATTCAAATCAAATAAAGATAAAAAATTAAAAATTTAAAACAAACTCAAATCAGAAAATTAAAAACCAAAAGACTAATTTTGAAGAAGGGTTACACGTATTTTCGATAATATGAGGCAGAATTATTATTATTTAGACCTATAAGCGAGCTATCTACATATTCTTTTCTATAAATAAGGACAAACGCCACTTTTTTTGCCATCCGTAGATATTAGGTGTATTCTTTAAATTTATCTTAATATATTAAAATATCTAAATATATTAGTTTTGTTCAATTTCTTATGATAACTCTCATAAAAATGCATACCAAGGAATATCTCTATATCAAATGTCTAAAATTTTTCCTACTTAGAAGAAAAGTACAAACTTTCACTTGAAAAGTACAAATTTAAGATTCCCATTGTGGGAGAAAGTACAAATGCCAAATTGGATCCAAAATAGAGTCTAACCCAAAGAACATGTATGGATACCACATGCAATGCGTATATAAGAGTTTTCGTAACTTTTTCTTTGTAAATCTTCTTATATATAAATATAATATCTTAAAATATTTACCCAATTTCATAAAATAAACAAAAATTCTCAAATAATAACAAAATTAAAATAAAATTCTAAAACATCTGATAAAAATAACATACATGTACAAATAATTAAAGTGAGATAAGTAAAATGACATGCATATATAATAAAATCATCAAATATAAGCAAAATTAAATAGAAACGAAAATAAACCAAAGATAAGGTTTAAGAATACTTGTCTTCAACTTATAATCTAACAAATTTGACTAAATAATATTTTGAAGTCTCTCTTCTTCTCAGCCTCTCTCTTGCTTCCTACTTTTTTTCCCTTATTTCTCCTCCTTCTAGCACAAAATGATTAAAACAGTCCACGTTACTCTTATATAAACAAACCAGTTCATGAGCACCATCTTAAGTGTGTGTCAAGCAGCTCTCCTAACCCCAACTATGTACAAGCGCCACCTCAGACGCTCTTTAAGCGTGAGCAACCTGCCAAGCCACGCTCAAGCACCACCACATCAAGTACACACCATGTGTCCTCCAATCTATTCAAACTTTGCTTGAGAAGTCCAAAGGTGCTCTTGAAGCACACCAAATCTTCCAAAAGTGCACAATCCAAAACTATAGGTATTGGGCATGTCTCAAGTACAAAAGCTGCTTTTTTATTCCAAATTTTCTTTAAATTTATATTGCACAATTATTTTCAATATATCCAAAATAAATATAAAATAAATTGATAATATCAAATCAATTAAGTAAAAAATAAGGTGTTACACTTATATAAAAAATTGACACATGGGTACCTATTAGGTGCGCGTCAAGCATTAAGATAGAAATCATATAATGTATAAAAGTTTGTCAGGTGCATTCATTCTACCTCGAATATACACATTTGTCTCTCGGGTGCATATCAGGTGGGAAAATTCTACCTAAAACATGCAAGTCCTCTAGAGACGTCCTTTTAAGTGAGTCCATACTACCAAAAATACGAATATGCATACATTAGGTATCGGTCAAGCGTTATCCAATCTAATGTAACTTGACCATAACATTAATTTTGACTTAAAAACCTTATTTGATATTGATATATTTATTATTTTAATTAATCATCATTTAAAAATAAACATTAGAGCCATACCTTTCCGTTGATTTTTTTATGTCTTGATAATATCATATTCTAACATATTCCTTTGATGTATATGCCCACATGTGATATTTTATATATCTTGATGAGTAATTGTCTCACCTTTTCTTTCATTTCATTAACCTCTTCAAATTAACAAGCTTGAATTACTTATAAGAGTATTAGATCGAAAGATTTGCTGCTTGAATATTAGCTTAGGAAGATACAATTGATTTAATATTTTGTTATAAATTAGTGATTCGAAATATTAATCTTTCACATTTTAGTTATTTCAATTATTATTGTATCTACTTGTGGGTGTGGCATTTGGTTTCAATAGTTTAAATATTATAATATTTTGGATCGTTTAATAGTATTAAATTTTTAGGTTGGCAACTAATATCAATTTTGGGTTATGGCCGAGGAAAAAATAATTAAAATATTGAATGATTAAATATTAAAACTTGATTTAAGTTAACTATGGATTAATAAAATAAGAAATTTGATTTTAGGATGTGACAATATGTTTTCCAAAAAATAGAATATAAGAGAGATTCAAGGGATGAAAGAGAGTAAGTGGAGGATTTGGCTTCATACAATTGTTAAAAACCAATTAACAAATTGAGGAATAAATGCAACTACTAAAATTCCAAATCAATCTTGTACTAATCGCCAATCTCGAATCAACTATATGCCTACTATTCACTCAATTAAAAGTCGAATATTTCTTTTAACTTACAAGATCTCCCTTACTCATTAGAGGCTCTCTCTATAGAAGACTAATTCAAAATTGCAAAATTAGATAATTTCTTATTTCATTTCCATAGTTTTTCCTTCTCATTTAGGAAAGTAGGAAAAAAAAGCCCTTGCTCTGTTTTTCCTCAATGGAAAACAAAATCAAATTATACTGCTTTAACCAACCTATTCTATCAAACTGTTTTCACCACTACTTTGCCATAATTCATAAATAGGCAATGAAGTTGATATGAAGAGGTTTTCTTTAAAAACAAAAAATGGCTTTAGTTTTAGTTTTTTCTCTTTCAAACATGGATCTACTATAAGTACTTCTCTTGAGCTCCAATCTCAGGGTAGGTCTTTCTAATATTTCTACTTTGTTCTTTAATCTCACTACTATCTTATTCATTTGAAACAATTTTTTGACTTTTGAAGGGCAATTTTGATGATGTCTTTACCCCCAAGTGTGATTTTTGAAGAGGAAAATAAAATGGCAGTTTAGGTTGGTTAAGAACTAACCTTATTGAAGTTCAAATTCTATTAGTAGGTTTTTGTGACATTCTGAATTTTCATCCGAATTAATTATGAATATTTGTTATTATTATTAGATAATATGTGTGTGATAAACTTTAATTAAATATTATGAGATTTTGATAAATGATCGGCACTATATAGTGGCACACGGAGCGTGCCCGTGCCATTGTCCATTGACCGATTTAAATTTTAAAATAAAAGAAACATAAAAATAAAAATAAATATATAATAATATATTATTAATAACAAAAAAAGAAAATTAAAAGGGAATAAAGTCCGGGCAGAATCGGGCAAGCGGGGGAGGGGAAAGAAGAAAGAAGATGAAGGAAAGGAGAGAAAGAGAGAAAAGTGAAGTGAGAGAAGGAGGTAAACGGAGGTCCTTGAATCCGATTTTGACTTCGAGTCAGTTAGAAAAGTGATAGATCGGATCGAAATAAATACATAAATACTCTTTTTGTTCTTTCTTTTTTATTTTCGTTCGATCTTTATCAGGTATTTTCATTTTAGTATCCACCCAAAACTTATATTTTGTGGAACCCATATCCTTTACATGGTTTATTTGTTAATGGTTTCCTGATTTGATGATTGCGCATGAATCTTGCACTTGCCGAAACCCTAACCCACAGCCTGTGTATTTTTCGTCCAAAATTTTTGAGGTTTTGGCATGATTTAGAGCTAGAAAATTGAAATCCACATTTTGAGTATGGTTATTCATTGATTGAGTGTTCGATTTTGCACATACGAACCCTCATACTCACGTGGGCACTGTTCACGGATACTGTTCACCCGAGTCACTTCGATAATTTTTATAATTTTGTTTGTTTAATTGATATCTAATTTATGTATATTTGTATATGTTCATTTGTATATTCTGAAAATTATGATTTAAATCGTTTATAAAGGAATTCGCAATCAGAAGATTTAATTTTGAGCTTAGACTAAATTGGTAAGAACTTCTAAGCTTTAAGTTATATTATGCATGTGATGAAAATTTTATGAAGTCCTAAGTTTCGAGAATCTAGAAATATATGAATCATGATTAGGGATAAGAAAGGAGATATTCTGCAATTAAACTATGGGCTTTGGCCACGAGTTTTAGTTATGGGTTTTGGCCATGGATTTCAGCTATAGCCTTTGACTATAGCTTTTAGTCATGGGTCTTGGCCACGGGCTTCAACTATAGGTTTTGGCCACAGGTTTTTGCCACAAGCTTTGATTATGGACTTTGGCTACGGGTTTCGGCCACAAGCTTCACTATGGGCTTCTGCTATGGGCTTTGGCCATGGGTTTCGGCCACAGGTTTCAGCTATGGGTTTTGGTCATCGGTTTCAGCCATGGGCTTCGACTATGGGTTTTGACCACGGGTTTTGGCCACGAGTTTTAGCTATGGGTTTTGGCTATGGGCTTTGGCCACGGGTTTCGACCACAAGTTTCAACTATGGGTTTTAGCCACGAATTTTGGCCATGGGTTTCAGCTATGGGTTTCGGTTATGGGTTTTGGCCACAGGCTTTGGCCACGGGCTTCAACTATGAGCTTTGGCCATGAGCTTCAGCTTTGGGCTTCAGCTATTGGCTTTAGCCATGAGCTTCGACCACAAGTTTCAACTATGGGCTTTAACCGCGGGCTTTAATTATGGGTTTCGACTATAGGCTTCGATTATGAATAGTTCTTCTAGAGTGAGAACTATAAAATCTTGAGCTTAAGAGTAGAATTTTTCAAGAAAATGAGAAGTTGAGAACTTGGACTACGATATTTATCAGATAGTATATTTTGGCTTACCTTGGTATAATTTGATCAAATAAGAAATCAGGAATGAAATAAATAAATTGAATGGCTTTATGAAAGATTAACTTTTCGTGCATGTTTTGAAAACTGGTCATTGTTACTTCTTCCTGCACATACTCATATATATATATATATCGTTATGTTTTGAATATGAATTGCATGTTCTTAGATATTTATTTTTTATGCCTTATTGAGTTTTAACTCACCATTGCTATTTTCTTACTCCCAAATGAGACGAGTTACACCCGTTAAAACAAGGTAGAGGTTTGAGTCAGGTAGGTATTAAAGACGTTGGAAAACAACCTTGGATTTAGTTGTGCAGCATTGAGCTTTCTGATAGGTTATTTTATATTTTTGATGGATTTATATATTAGTGTCTATGTATGTTGTAATGATATTTTCGTAGTATAGTTTTCACTATAAGAATAAATGTTTATGCTTCCGTAGATTTTGTTATGGGTAGTTTGGTACCTAATGGCATCTGTTATGAATCAATATCGTACCGGAGTTATGACGTTTGTGCCACATATAGCTTTGTGGCTTTTGGATCCTATAATATGCTTGTGGATCCGTATGTTGTGTTATGCAAGATATTTATAGATTTTTAGGGATAAAGTGTATATTTACAATCACAATACTAGTTGTCGGTAATTTTTTAAAGAGGAATGATTGGCCATGGTCTTGGTAGTTAGACATATTAAAAATTGATTAATTCAACTATTAGTCTGCAAATTCTAATCATGGGATTAATTTGAAGCAATTGATGCCCAATGTTTCAACAAATAATGAATATTTGATATTTGTCGGTTGGAAGATCATCAGTTAGGCTAACCACAGAGTCAATGAATCATTCGGCTAGAAAATCATTCGATTGGATACCCAAATATACCACCATTCAAGCATAAAACTCAAATCAAGTTATATTCCACATTATAATCACCCACCTCCTTGCTGAATCTTGACTTATACTGGCTATAGTCAGGCTAAGTTGAGATGCCATATTCTTTGGGTTCGAGTCTAGTAGGCAAGATGCTACTTGCTCATTTCTGACTATCCTAAGCCTATTAACCATTGGATTGTCAGCTTGATAGATTGAGCCAACGTAATCAATGTTGTATCCAACAATATTAAACCTCACTTAATTAATTAATTAATTTATTTAATCATCAAGTTTGAAGATGTTTTGGAAAAGTATTTAAGGAGCTATTGCAAAACTGTCCTGAATCCATTCTAGGCTCATAAAAGATATAAAAGTCAAGCTATGTGCTCATTTCTTACTGGAATCCAAAGAGGCAGAAAACAAACATTTATAAACACTTTATATTTAATTTAATCAATGATTAAATAATATCAAACAATATGATACATATTGTGATTTAATTATAAGTTCAAATCGTATATATAGTATAGTTATATCATTATAGAACTTAACATTAGAGAAGTTATTTTCTTTAAAGATATAACTAGTTTACTCCCACTCTATAAATAACAAGCAACTGCCACCGTTTTTTCGTATACAGAACACCGTCGAATTTGTTTAGTTAGAAATAGTATTAAATTAAAAAAAGAAATTTGTTTCTGTGTTATAAAATAATAACAAATTTGTGTGCCGTGATCTAAATTCTCCTTTTCATCCTTCACCATTTGAAGGAAGCGATAAGGGGAGGCCCCACCTTTGCCTCTGGTACTGAAATCGACATAAATCAAATTTACCTCATATAATTCCTACTAATTGTAATTTGCCTGCCAGCCAATGAAAATAATGTTGGACCAATTATTCAATGAAGTGTTTTATATGGACTATATTGATAATGGTATTTGAAATTCTGATTTATACTTATTATTCTTGATTAAAATTTTAATTACAATTTCTTAAAACAATAAAGAATAACATATTTATTTTCTTGATTGGAGAAAATATACCTATGTGACCCTTCATATAAAGATATCTTTCAACTTATGTAAAAGTATAAAGTTAGTCTTTAAGGATAACAGTTTATGACCATAACAAAAGAGACCTAATTTTTAAATGAGTTCTTGCCAATAATGCAGGAAGAAAAGAGAAAGAAATAAGGTTGCAATATGCAGTCTGAAACCATGGCTAGAGGCCTACTTGTGGTGAGAAAAGGGAGCTGGACGGTGGAAGAAGACCTCCTTCTCAGGCAGTGCATTGAGAACTACGGTGAGGGTAATTGGCACCAGATTTCACAACTATTAGGTAAATTTCAAACAAAGTAAGATGAGTAATTTTAAAAGTCAAAAAGATATCAAATTTCATAAATAATCATTATTATGCAAATTTGCTTCAAAATTATACCCTTTTAACCGCTCTTGCCAGAGACATAATTTAAGAGATGATTAATAATATACTCACTATTATTAGAAAATGGATTTTGACATAGTCAGTTACTTTAGTATGATTTAAAAGTTTAAAAAATTCTAAAATTAAGTTTTTTTTTGTAAAATAGAAATAAGACTATGTGTGTTGATATTTTTTTTAAGTATTATAATGGGGAAGCCTCCAACATAATCAATAATAAACTAAAAATTTTAAGCATGATTGAAAAGTTTACCCCTATATATATATATATATACCACTATTTTTAAAATTAAAAAATTTGATATCCCATTAATATATGGTGAGAGAAGGGAATATTTTAGTTTTTAAACTATGTATAAGTCAAGCATTCTTCTTCATAATCAATATCCAGATAGAAGGTATTGGCAACTCTACCATACGACATATTAATGATTGTACAAATTTGGATTTAAATATAGTTGAGAGTGAAGAGAGAAAATTATAAAAAATGGAAGAAGTCATAGAATTTGTCAAAAAAAATTAGCAGAGAAAATCATATGGAAGAAAAGATTAGTTCTTTGTTTTGATTATTGACCCAGTCTAAGAAATAGCATTTTTTTATCTATGAACTCTCTTTGTCTTCTAATTCACTCTCAAGAACTTCTCTTTCTCCTTATCCACTTCTAATCTTAGCAAGTCAAAAATAAAAAAATAAAAAAAAATAAAACAATAGTACAGTAGATATTTGATAAATTTATATAATAAAAATCTAGAATTCTTCAACAAATGAAAATTTAAATTTCATATATTTTAGCTTCAAGATTCTAATTCTAATCTTATGGCAATAGTTTATTTATTCATTGACAATGTATGCAAATTTTTTGTCTAAATAAATGTTGTAAGAGTTGCATATTACGATGATTAAATAATATATGGCCAAATATCAAATAAGGACAATTTATGATGGATAAAGTCGATCTTTTTATCAGACTTCATAAGCTTCTAGGAAATAGGCAAGTGCATACATAAATTAATCGTAATTATTAAATTTATTTCAAAAATAAAACTAAAGTACTGTGCCGATTGCGGATTCTAAATATGCAACCATCTCTCTTTATGTCGATTCGGGACAGATAAATCAAACTTCCTCTTCGTTCGAACGGAAAATAGAGATTAAAAGGTATAATTTAATTCGGTGTTTTTAGTTAAATATTGAGATATGAACTCCACTCTTTGTCGAAAATCCAGTCTAACATAATGTATTGGATAAAATAATAATGACATTGTTAAGAATTAGACAAAATTTTCCAATTTTATGTGATAATCAACTAGATTATAATTATTTGCCTTCTCAAACATGAATTTTAAATAATTTTGCTTAATTATTTCAGAAAAAAAAAAGTCATGTATATGATCATTAGTATTGTTGTCATAATGTCACTTTAACTAGAAATCAGTTATAGGGTTCCCCTAGGGGCACTTGTATATGAAAATTCAATATTTTAATTTTAAGAAAATAAAAATGCCCTTTATTGAGCCACTTTAATTCTAGAAAAATATTTAATCTTACCATATCAAATTTTCTATGAAGATAACATCTTAAGTCTAGTATTTCATTTAAACTATTTCCAATAAAATAATATTGTTTGCATAAATTTGAAATATAACCACAAATTATGTGTCAGGATTTTTAAGGCATAAGGGAATAAAAATCTATTAACACCTTCGGTCATCATTCTTTTTCAGTTGAATAGAAAGAACAAAAATATATAGTAAAATCAAACAAAAAATTGTCACAA
Organism: Nepenthes gracilis; assembly: GCA_033239525.1. NCBI lineage: Eukaryota > Viridiplantae > Streptophyta > Magnoliopsida > Caryophyllales > Nepenthaceae > Nepenthes > Nepenthes gracilis. The sequence goes on from BSYO01000037.1 coordinate 2,734,340, forward strand.
CAAATTAGGCACCCCTTATTTTGTTAAATGCTAGTACATGTGCCCATTATGCACTGATTTCCTATGTCACTGAACTCTCACGGTACTAAAATTCTCGCATTAACATCGATCAAACTGCCGATTAACATAACTAAAAGATAAAATACTTATAAAAAAGTAACTAAAACTTAACAGTTTAATATTTAGAATACCAGACTAGTGGAGATTGATTAAGACCCAATAGAGCTCTTCTAAGCTTTCAAACAAGCCCAATTGTCTCTTTTGAGGAGCTTGGGGGAGATTCATATAAATTTTTTCTTCTGAATTGCTTTTATAAAATTGTTGTTTTAACATTATTTTTGAATGATAGATTTACGGATTTCAACTTAAAATTGTGACTTTACTTAGATTTGGTATCAGTGCAGAGATTTTCTTTTGCTATCAATCTAACCTTATATTTCCCAAAGATGTTATATTTAATCTTACATGCCCATTTGCAAACAATATTCCTTTCCCTCTAGGTAACTAAACTATATCCCATCTGTAATTCATGACTTTCCTCTAAAATATTTTAAAAATTGGCCTCATAAAAAATATTTGGTTTAACTATATTTCAAAAAGAGCATAGAATATAGTTGTATTTAGCACATACATCATGCTAAGAAATGTGATTTCAGATTAGATAAGAGACAATAGAGTTCATATGGTAGTCTTTTGCTCTTGAGGATGATCGAGGGATGCCATTGGACATATAGAAAGGAGCTCAAGGGAAATTGGTTATTTAGCTCTCCATCTTGTTTTCGTCCTTCGGCAACGGTATCTTCACTTGTTGTAGTTTTCTTTGCTTCAAATTTAGAGCCTTTCACATTCATAATAATCACCTCACTTTTAAATGTTAATAAATAAATCAATATACCATGAGATTTATAATTAATAAGAGTAATAAAATATTTAAATCCAAAGCAAGAAGCAATAGGAGATACCCATTTATCACAATGATTTAAACCAAATGGCTCCTCAATTTTATCTGTAGAAAGTTAAAAAAAAAGTCAAATTTATTTATAATATTTTCATGTTTAATAAGCACTTGAATTTATTAAAATAAAGTCTTAATGAATTCAAATTTAGATTAATGCTTTTAAATATAGAAATCATTGATGCCAAAGTCCTTATTCATTGGTTCTTTTTTAGATTGTTTATGAATGCTTTGCAATGTTGGCTAATAATGTAAAGTCCTTTTGTATATCTTCCTTTGTAACCCATCCAATCACCCAATATAAAAAATCCATAAAATTGAGAATAACAACAACATTATAATTTAATTCTTGAGTAATTTTACTAGCCGTAATAAATTTGAAGAAAATAAGAAATGTCAAAGGGCTTTAGAGTCTAGACATTTAGTAATATGATGTGTTTGGACTTTTTTGCATAGGAACAAGAAAACCATTAATAATGAAAATATATTGTTTATCATAGTTTGTTTTATATGTGTCAAACAATTAAATATATAATAATTCACTTAATTTAGATTTGTTTTTTCTTTGATAGTGCTGGACTTCTACATTCAACATTATATTCACACTATAGTGAATTGGTTTTTCAATAATATTTTCTATAGATGGTCCAAAATAGTTAATAAATTTCTTTTAGAAATGGCATATGATGTTAAAAATTATCAAAACACCCATATTTATAAGAAGTCATCATCTCCACAAAAATTTATAAGTGATAGGGTTATCCAAAAAGCCGTCATGACCAATGGCATAGTAATAAAGCTCCAACCTGGATCTTCAAAAGATCATTCTTTTGGCCAATGATAAAAGAGTCGGACATGGTTGGGAAGCCAAAGGAAAATGCCAAAGGATTTTGGCAAGATAGTGTATTGATAGAGAAATTGGAAGACAAATTCTGCCACAATAGTGGCAGTGAAATTGTGTATATTGAATAAAATTAGTGAAGAAAAGGATGCCGGGCCCATTGTGTTAAATGAAATGCAATCTCATAGGGTAGAGGATGGACAAAATGATTGGGGTCAATTTTTTCTTGATTTGAGTCATTGGGATGCTATGAGACGCAATTGTGGTAGAATTGAGGGGGATATATCTCAAGGAGATGAATCTTTTCAATCTCCTAATTTTATCTGTTCATTTATAAATTAATAATTGAGATTTAGCTTTATTTTTTTAAAAATAATAATCAATAAAATATTTATTATTTTATTTTAAATAGGCAATTAAGATTATGAGATAAGGGAACTCTATTTTTGAGGGAAATATAGTCCCCTAAATCCAACTAAGGCATGATAATGGATTGATATGGTCAATTAGTTTGTCGGCCTTTAATTCTTATGTTATATTTTTTGTTTAGATATTTAGATATCTCATATTTGCTTTACCAATCTTTTGTCAATAATAGTTAATTTAGAACTGTCTATTTAATATTATATTATCTACAACTTCTATATATATTATGTAAGTTTGCCTGATAATTATGTTGGCTTTCTAGATATTGTCCCATATGATATATAGTATATATTTATTCATATAAATTCATCAAATATTATAATCTGATATAGTTTAGTTATAATTATTATAGAAAAAGTTTTTCCACTAATGTGTCTAATATCTATATAACCATATATCATTTTACTTATAAGAAACACAACCATGAACATATAAAAAAGACCTATTAAGATAGCATTGGGGATTATATCTTATCTTTACGATACGTTTGGTTGCTAAAATAGAATAATATGGTAATAGAATAGTTATTCTCAGAAAATAGAATATGATGAAAATAGAGTTGAAATTATTATTTTCATATTTGGTTGTTAGAATAGAATAAGATAGATATTAATATTTTATTATTTAGTTTGTAAAATAGTATAAGAAATAAGGTGATAATAGTGATAGTAATAATAGTAATAATAATATTAATAGTAATAATAATGTTCTACGCGAGAAAAAAATTTTTTTTAAATTTGAAAATAAATATTTTTTAAAAATATTTATTTTTGACTTATTTCTCAATCAAATATAAAAATTATAATTTTTAAAAAAATTAGCACAAAATAAAATTTATAATTCGGACTGCCAAACTCGATTTTAAAACAAAAACTTTTCTTCTCCTTGTCACCGTAATTCTTCAATCACTTAACCATTAGAGATCACACAAATAAGGCTGAAAGACTTCGTTTCATACAAGGGCCAGACTGCACATATTCCAATACAAAATTGTGGTTGAGAGGAAAAGACTATTTTGGGTGATGCCATAGAATAGTAGCTGTGAGTCCTATTGAAGGAAAAAGTGGCATTATTGATGACTTAGAGATAACAAAATACAATATTGTACTATTTTCAAATATTAATTGATTATTAAAATGTTTATATGTTAATTTTTGGATTTCTCCCTTATAGATAGTTCAATAAATAAAAAGTCGTTGAAGGTGTGACGAATCTATCTGAAAAATATCACTTGTCTTAAAATCAAATCATAATATAAAAATAATCTATCAAATGACGTTCATATATACAGGGTCCACAATATGCCACAACCTTATGGCTCCAACAACAAGTCAAGACATGCTACCCTATTAGACTTAAATTCGAAAATATGCCTGCAAATGCCATCAAACCTGCAAAAATATTTTGTAACCCAATATATACCACAATTCAACTAAAGCATACACCCACTTCTTTAATTACAAAATAATACAAACATACAATCCTCCGGCCTAAAAGATTTACTATTGTACCAAAAATATAAAAGACAATACCTAAAATATATCATACAACATCCTGAGCCCTAAAATTAGGCACCGATCCTTCACCCTTGCTCGTCGGGTATAAACTTGTGTTGATCATCTGAGGAGTTAGAAAAAATAGTAAGGAATGAGTCAAATACTCAGTAAGACACGTATATATATCAAGAAACATATATAGTGTATATTTGAAACAAATTAGTACATATCAGAAGGAATAGAGGCAAATGAATAATCATAAGATATGATCAGAAATGAAATAATTTCATGATACATTTCAAATTTCTTCAATTTGTTTCTTTTTCTTTTCTTGCTCATCAAATCATATTGAAAAACTTATTTTCGTTGGGGACCAAGACTAATAAGCCTTACTAACTAAAAGAGCGATCGATCGTAACTTAGATTGTGTTTACTCCTATACATTCAAAAACCTTCTCCTCCTATTCAAGATATAGAGGCGAGCCGTCTATATATAATCCCTATAGACAGAACATTAACCCCAAACAACCCTTATCTCATAACGATCTTCCACTATAATATATTAAGGTATAGCAAAATATACTATTTGATGAATATTCATTAGTCTAATTTCTTAGCTTCTTAGTTTCTTAGGGAATTCTTCCCTTAAATCCATACATCCTTCATTCTCACCCTTTTAGAGAATAGTTTATAAGTCCTTAATTTAATTGCAGAATATTTGTCCGTAATTTTTTTCCATAGAGCTTGCACATTTTTACCATGGCCATCTCATTGTCATGAGAGTTCATTAATAATACAGATAAAATAAAATGTCTAAATAGTAAAATAAAACATACTACATAAAAATTAAATATACTATTTTTTTTTTAGCACACAAAAATATTATGGAAAAAAATTTAAAAATTATAAACTTGAAACACAATCCATGTAGAAATAGGATATTTAGTCTTTAAATATGGAGAGAAAATTTTCATAATATACATATTTAAGATACATATAAATAAGTGGTGGTTTTTAACAAGTCTTGCTATAAAAATATGGAGAAGTAATAAATATGCACATTTTTCATGTTCTTACTTTAAAATCACAATTAGAATAAGTTTTAGAACAATAATACTCAAAATGAACGGGAATAAACAACAACTAAAATAGAATATTTAGAGTGCATTTGTCTCGACCTGGTCTAATAGTTTTCTTATTCGGATAATCCAGATTCAAGCTCTCGGGACCTCTCCTTCACCTTCTCCCTCTTCTCTTCTCTTTCCCTTTGCCTCTCTCTCTCTCTCTCCTCCTGCTCCAATGTTGTGTAAAAATGGCAGACAAAGGAGTAGGTGGTGCCTTATAACCACTCAGCCGGTTGAGCGTCGCTCGGGCACGAGTATTTTGGGATCCGAACTCAAGTGTGCATAAGGCACCACTCAAGTGCGATTGTTCTAGAAAATGCACTCGAGCACACCTTAAGCTCTCATTGAGCGGGGTTGCTCTAGAAAATGCACCCCGGGCACGCCTTGGTAGCGCACCTTAGGTGCAACTATTCTGCCAAACGTGCCCTGGGCACGCCTCAAGCACCACTCAGGTGTCGGGCATCCCACATCCATATTTGCTTCTGTTACTTGATTTTCTACATACTCTAATCCTAATTTTGATTATATTAATTTAATCACTTCTAATCATAACGTTTTAGAAATTGGAACCTCACAACTATCCCCCACTTATAAAATTTCATCCTCGAAATTAATGAATCTTAGAAATCAACCACACACACATACCTCAAAATAAATGGGGATATTTCTCCCGAATCTCATCCTTCTTTTCCCATGTGGCCTCCTCTAAGGTATGGTTCCTCCAGAAGACTTTGACCAATGGAATCATTTTCATTTGAAGCACCTAATAGGTTTGTCGACATATAACAAATCCTCGCTGATCAATAGACACTCATAGTCAATGACATGGGTAGGGTCATAGACATATTTTCGGAGTATTGACATGTGAAAAATATTATGCACCTCTCCCAAAATCGGTGGCAAAGCCAATTGATAGGCCATCTCCCCCACTTTCTCTAAAATCTCAAATGAGCCAATAAACCTCAATTTTAGCCTCCCTCTGACTCCGAATCTTGATACGCCTTTTGATAGCAATACTTTCAAAAAGTCAAAATCCCTGACTTCACATTTCAGCTCTAATCAGCATAACTCTTCTGACGGCTTCGGGTTACCTTTGGCTTCTCATGGATCAATTTGATTTTATCAAACGTCTCCTTAACAATCTTTGGCCCCATAAGCCATTTATTACCCGTCTCTTCCAAATGAATATGCCAAGGGCAATTTCTTCCATACAATGCTTCAAAGGGGGCCATCCCAATATATACCTGATAACTATTATTATACGCAAATTCCGCCAATGCAAAATTATCATCCCAATTACATTTTAGCTCTGTCATCGTGACTCTTAACATGTCTACCAAAATCTAAATGGTCCGCTCAGATTGCCCATCCGTTTGCAAGTGATAAGTTGTACTGAATTTAAGATCTGTCCCCAACTCGCAGTGCAAACTCCCCCAAAATTTTGAGACAAACCTCAGGTCTCGATCTGATACTTCGTGCAATCTCACTATTTTATTAATATACATCTGAGCTAATTGGTCCATTGTATAAGTCATCCAAATGGTCAGAAAATGCGTCGATTTTGTGAGCCGATCGACAATCACCCAAATGGCGTCATGATTCCTAGGTGTCCTCGGCAATCCCAACACGAAATCTATGGATACATCTTCTCATTTCCAATTAGGAATAGGTAATGGTTGCAAAGGACCGAATAACTTTTTACGTTCAGCCTTCAACTACTAATAGATCAAACATTTTCCAACAAAGGCCACAATTTTTTTTTCATATTCCTCCATCAAAATATTTTCTTCAGATCCTAATATATTTTATTAATCCCCAGATGGATCATATACCTTGACCGGTGAGTTTCTTTCATGATTTCTTCCTTCAATTCTCTGACATTATGCATACGAATTCGATCCCAAAATCTAAAGACTCCGTCAGTTCAGACATTAAAATCAACCCTAGAGTCTTGGTTCAATTTTCCAACAATGTCAGCTAAGAATGGGTCACTCATCTGATCTTCTTTAATCCGCCTCAATATCTTCGGTTAGATTCAAAAATACAACAAAATCATCTAATTTCCTTGGACATATCTCCGGATATCACATTACTTCATGCATTCCAACATCTCTATCTCCTTAATCCTCAAATGAGCCATGTAACTCGTTTGATTGCTCAAGGCATCCGCTGTCACATTGCCCTTATCCGGCTCTGATACTAGATTTTACAATCAAAGTTTTTTAGATAATCCATCCATCTCCTCTGCCTCGTATTCAACTCTTTATGAGAAAATAGATATTTGAGGCTCTTATGGTCCGAATGTATCAAGAACTTCTCATTTTACAAATAATGCTTCCAGATCTTTAAAGCAAAAATTACCACTGCTAGCTCCAAATTGTGTGTCGAATAATTCTTCTCATAAATTTTCAGCTCTCTCAATCCATAGGCCATCACTTTTCTGCGCTGCATCAAAACGCAGCTCAAACTCGTCCTGCTCGCATCACAATAAACTTCAAATCCACCAAAACTTTCTGGAATCGTCAAGATCAGAGCGGATGTCAATTAGTTCTTCAACTTTTGGAAACTTTGCTCATAATCCTCCTTCCAAACAAACTTAACATCTTTCCTTATTAATTGGGTCAATAGTGTAGAAATTCTAGAGAAATTTTTCACGAACCTCTGATAATAACCCGCCGTCCCATGGAAACTCCAGACTTCGGTAGCCAATGATGGTCTGCTTCAATTAATAACAGCTTTAATCTTTTTTGGGTCCAATGAAATACCTCTCTTCGATATAACATGACCTAAAAATGCAACTTTCTCTAGCCAAAATTCACATTTCTTTAAGTTGGAATACAACTTCTCCTCCCTAAGCATCCAGAGTACCATTCTTAAATGCAATCGTGTTCATCAATAAACACAACAACAAATTTATCCAAGTAGGATAAAAAAACCCGATTCATTAAGTCCATAAAAGTAGCGGAGGAATTTGACAACCCAAAAGGCATGACTAGAAATTTGTAATGCCCGTACCTCATCCGAAATACCGTCTTCGCTACGTCTTCCTTCTTAATTCTCTATTGGTGATACCCCGAACGAAGGTCAATTTTTAAAAATACCTGTACTTCTTGCAGTTGATCAAACAGATCATTAATTTTTGCAACGGACGCTTGTTTTTAATGGTAATCTTGTTTAGCTCTCAATAATCGATGCAAAACTACAACGATCCATTCTTCTTCTTGACAAACAGTACCGAGGCACCCCAAGGAGATATCCATAAGCTCTTGCAATTGCTATTTCAATTCCATCAATACAGCAGGTTCCATCCTATATAGTACTTTCGAGATTAGTGCCGAACTAGGAACAATCTCAATCTCAAATTCAATCTCTTGATTGGGTGGCAACTCAGGCAATTCTTCATGAACGACGTCTTCAAACTCGCTAACCACCGAGATATCCTTAGCCGGCACACTATGACTTCTAACCGTGCAAATATAAGCTAGATAGGTTTGGCATCCAGAATCCATCAAATGACGAGCATGTAAAGCCGAAATGAAGCAAGGTGGTTCTTTCCATACCATACCTTGGAAATAAAATGGTTTATATCTTGGACTGGTGAAGTGAACTCGCTTATGAAAACAATCAACACTGGCGTCAGAACTCACAAGCCAATTCATGCCTAAGATCACATCAAAGTCCTGCATCTCCAATAAAATCAAATCCACCACCAACTGCAACCCATTGTTCCAGACTTCACACCATGAATACATGACAACTGTGACCACAGACGATCCCGAGGGCATAGAAACAACCAAAATATGATTTAAAATTCTCAGAGGGGACAACAATTTACTTGTAAAACTTGGAGACACAAAGGACTGAGTTGATCCTAAATCTAGCTAAGCCTCTATGGTTTCCAACTTTCTTTCCAAAATATTGCTCTTGCTCTAACTTCTTCTTGAATATCAGAGCTCATCCAAAAATCTCTCCATAATTACGAAGCTTGTGCATGACTAGATTCTTCCTAATGTCATCCCTCAACCCGGATTGGAACTTCCTGGCTTTTCTTGTTGGGTCATCAACTATGTGCGCGGACAAATCGGGACAATTCTGTGAATTTGGCATCATAATCGGCTATGGTCTGATTTCCTGGCCATAGCCGTGAGAACTCGTCCTCCTTCTACTCTCGTAAGCTAGTCAAAAAATATTTCTTAAAGAATACCTCATTAAACATTTTCAAGTAATTCTGGTCCTCATTGACATCCATAGCTCTCTTCTGCATCGACCACCAGTGGTCAGCTTCGTCCACCAACTTGTACACTACAAAAGTCACCTTATCTTCTTCCAAGCAATGAATAACGGTGAAAATATTTTAGATCTTTCTGATCCATGCCTCCACCTTAGATGGGTCTAGATCTCGCAAGAACTCCGGTGCCTTCTTATTGTTAAATCAGTCAAAAGCTATAGCTCCTGGATTTGCTAGAGTTGGAGTGGGGATTGGGGCACGCATAAGATGGCAATGTCCATGAGCCATCAGTTCCATAATATCAGCGTTTCTTCCCATGATGTTTAGAAATTCCTCTTTCTGGTTTGGATGAGAACCGAATACATAGCTTCTTCCTCGACCTAACATTCTGAATCTCTATCAACATAACATCTACAATGGAATCAGATTTTTGCACCAAATTTAACAAAACTACCTAAATAGAGGTTTTAACCTATGCTTTGGATTTAATCAGGTCAACCTAACCTCAAATCAAAGTCAATCAACCCAAATCATAAGGCATTTCCCAAACCATTCTCCAATACCACCTGTGATGAACCCATCTACAGAATATCACCTGTCCTAACATCCGTCAAACTAAAATCAAATCATAATATAAAAATAATCCATCAAATGATGTTCATATACATAGGATCCATAACATACCGCAACCTTGTGGCTTCGACAACAAGTCAAGACATGCTACCCTGTCGAATTTAAATTCGAAAAGATGCCTACAAATGCCATCAAACCTGCAAAAATATTTTGTAATCCAATACATACCACAATTCAACTAAAGAATATATCTACTTCCTTAATTATAAAATAATACATACATTCAATCATCCGACCCAAACGAATCACTGCTGTACCAAAAATATAAAAAATAATGCCTAAAATACATCATATAACATCCCAAGCCCTAAAACTAGGCACTAATCCTTCACTCCTTTTCGTCAGGTATAAACTTCGGCTGATCATCTGAGATATTAGCAAAAATAGTAAGAAGTGAGACAAATGCTCAATAAGGCACATATATACATCAAGGAACATACATACTATATATTTGAAACAAATTAGTACATATCGGAAGGGATAGAGGCGAATAAATAATCATAAAATATGATTAGAAAATAAATGATTTCATGATACATTCCAAATTTCTTTAATTCAATTTTTTTTCTTTTCTTACTCATCAAATCATGCTAAAAACTTATTTTCGTTGGGGACCAGGGCCAGTAGGCCTTACTAATTAAAGAAATGGTCCATCGTAGCCTAGATTGTGTTTACTCCTACACAATCAAAAGCCTTGTCCTCCTATTCAAGAACTAGAGGCAGGCCGTCCACATATAATTTCGATAGATAGGGCATTAGCCGCAAGCAGTCCTTAGCAGATAATGAGCTTCCACTATAATATACTAAGACATACAAAAATATACTATCTAATGAATATTTCTTGGTCCAATTTCTTAACTTCTTTTCTTAGATAATTTTACTCTTATATCTATACATCCTTTGTTCTCACCCTTTTAAATAATAGTTCATAAGTCCTTAACTTAATTGCAAAATATCTCTCCATAATTCTTCTCTGTAGAGGCTGCACATTTTTACCATAGCCATCTCTTTGTCATGAGAGTTCACCAATAATATAGATGAAATAAAATATCCAAATAGTAAAACAAAATATACTATATAAAAATTAAATATACAATATTTTATTTTGAGCACACAAAAACGACATGGAAAAAAATTTGAAAATCATAAACTTGAAGCACAATCCATGTAGATATAGGATATTTAGTCTCTAAATATGGAGGAAAAATTTTCATAACATGCATATTTAAGATACAAACAAATAAATAGTGGTTTTCGATAAATTTCACTATAAAAACATGGAGAAGCAACAAATATGCACATTTTTCATGTCCTTAATTCGAAATCACAACTAGGATGACTATTAGAATAATAATACTCAAAATGAATAGGAATAAACAACTATAACAAAAAAAGAAAGTTTAGAGTGTACTTGCATCTACCTGATTTACTAGTTTTATTACTCAGATTGTCCGAATTTAAGCTCTCCGAACCTCTCCTTCACCTTCTCTCTCTTCTCTTCTCTTCCCCTTTGCCTCTCTCTCTCCTCCTGCTCCAGTTTTGTACAAAAGTAGTGGAAAAAGGAGCAGGTGGTGACTTATAACTGCTCCACCGGTTGAGCGCCGCTCGAGCAAAGGTATTCTAGAATCTGCGCTTGAGCACACATCAAGCACTACTCGGGCACAGCGGTTCTGAAAAACATGCTCAAGTGCGCCTTGGGCGCTCATTGTGTGGGGTCATTCTTAAAAATGTGCCCCGAGCCCACCTCAAGAGTGCCTCGGGCATGGCCATTATGCCAAACTAGCCTTGGGCATGCCTTGGGTGCCACTCATCCATATTTGCTTCTGATGTTTAATTTTCTATGTACTTGAAGTCTAATTTTGATTATATTAACTTAATCAATTTTTATCATAACATTTTGGAAACTGGAATCTCACAAGAGGTTTGCGTGAGACTCATGTGAGGATTAGAGTTTTGATGTGCTTTGCATGCGTGACGAAGGGCCAAGGGACAAAATCAAGTCAAACGCTTAAGGGATGCTCGAGCTAAGCACGAGCGTCATTTCCAGATTGATGGAGGATTATGGGCGCTCGCCTTACCCTCAAGCAGTATAGATGCAAATTCCAAACTTAGTGCTCTACCTATACACTCACCGAGAGCTCAAGCGCTAGTATGCCGTATGAAACGCAACTCACGCATTTTAGAGTTATGTTTTCTAAAATCTTAGTCCACAATGGGCGCCGCACATAGAGAAAGGAAAGCATAATAGAAAAGAGGAAGTGGTTTGGCATCCTATTAAAATCTGATTTGAATTTCGTTCTTGACCAAGGTCGGGTACGTCGTTCTGGAGATGATTCTAGAAACGTATTTTTATTTGATTGCTCTTTTTCTCATTGTATTTCTCTTGTGGATTATTGAGTGTATTGAAAATGGGTTATATTTGACCATTCTTTACTCGGGTTTGGAGTAAAGGAATTTAAAATGGGTTTTTATAACTAGCACTATTTATAGTGGATTTGTTCAATATTTATCCCGTGATTTTTTTCTTAGTTGAAAAGAGTTTTCTACACTAAAAATCATTGTACTTTTTTGTTTGTTGTGCACACAAATTTGGTGGCTGACGGTTAACGGAGAGTTCGAGTTTGTTTCGCTGTGCCGGATCGGGTGTATCCGGGAGTCGAATTTCTAATGCTATAATTCATTAAAATCTAAGTAGATAATTAATTTAATATATGTGCAAATAATGAACAATATATCACACACACACACACGCACGCACGCACACACACACATATATATATATATATGAAAAAAATTGTAAAGTTTTTTACTATCACTATTCTATGTTCTTATACAAAAAAATAATAATAGGAACTAATACACCCTGTCCTTCTCTAGCATATCCTTCACTTTCTTTGAGTTTTCAGTAGAACTCCATCTCCATATTCTAATATAGATCTTGTTGGAAATATAAATTCATGTATAAAAAGAAGATTTTAGCCTACCTGTCTTTAGCTGAAATATTCTACAAGAATATTTCTTGTAGGCCGGACACTTATTTCGTTTGGGGGCCATGGGTTAGTAGGCCTTACTGACAAAGGAGTGATCGGTTATAGCCTGGATTGTGTTTGCTTCTACACAATCAATAGCTATCTCCTCCTACTCAAGACCCAGAGGCAGACCGTCTATATATAATTCCTATTGACGAGGCCAATAATTGCAAGCATCACCAAAACAAATGACCTTCCACTATAGTGTACTAAAGCATGCTAAGGAATATCATCCCCTATAAAATACAGCCAGGATAATCCTTAAATTTTTACTATAATATTTATGGCATATCAAAGTATGCTATCTATTGAACAATCCTCAGTTCAAATTCTTAGTTTCTTATTTCCTCAGAGAATCCTACTCTTAAGCACAAAATTCTTCATTCCCACTCTACTGGAGAATAGTTCATAAGTCAATCAGTTCATCGTTCCGGAGAACGATTCATAAGTCAATCACTTAAGTGCAAAATATCCCTTCTTGAATCTTTTTTCCATAAAGTTTATTCAGATTTGTATTTTCGTGTTCCTCGTGAGCTTAAGTCCTCAAGTTTCTTAATTTCATGCATAATTTCTTTTTAAAACTTAGAAGAATTCAGGAATCCTTTTTACATTATGCCAAATAGAATTCTTAAAACATTCGATCGATAATTCTTTCATAAATGGGTCATGACATAATTTTTAAAATATTTTGAATTAATATGTTCATGATACATGTATAAATCATCATAAAGTTTGAAACATGTAGAAAACTCTTAATATAATGAGTCAAACTTATCTTTAGAGCTTTCGGATGATAATTTCCTTCATATTTGCATGCATCAAATTGTTTGGTTCATATACAAGATGACATATTTAATGTAAATGTGGTTAAACATCCCTATTTGTGTCTGATAATATTTTTAAAATACATATAATTTGCATATATAAATTTGTGGATATAAATACCAAATTTATGAGGTGCCCGTGTCCATAAAACTAGGGTTGTAAATTTTCAAACCCCAATCATGCATAATTTACGTCTAATTCGGGTAAAACCCAAATGGGGCATGGGTTAGGATTCTGGTGATCATAAAACTGTACAAAACTTCCAATTCGGGTAGCAAATTGATAAGTTAACATGTTTAAGGCACGGATAATAATATTCTAAAGCCAATTTATGCAAAAGCCCCAAAATAATTTGTGAAATCATTTAGGGCGCAGGGTTAGGGTTCCTTGTCTGAAAACTGGTCAAAATTATAAAATCATGTATGAAATTCGTATATTTGTATGCTCAAGTTATGGGTAACAATTATCTAAAGCCAAATCATGTATAAAATCGAAATAAACGATAAAATCAATTTGGGCACGGGTTAGCATTTTCAAGTGTGAAAAACTGCACAAATCTCACAAATCGGATATAAAATCAAAATATTTTCATACTTAGGTCATGGATCATACGAAATATAAATTTATTCGGGTATCGGAATGAGGATACCTGAAAAAACAGAACAAAAGTACAGGAAAATGAAATAGGAGAGTATGGGTGCACTTACCTCGACTCAATCTATCACTTCTACAACTAGCTCGAAGTCGGAATTGGACTCGGGGACCTCGATTTTGCTATTCTCTCTCTTCACCTCCCCCTCTGTCTTTCTCCTGGATCTCCCGAAAAATGGCCGAAGGAAAATCCTCGACCGCTTAAATCATGGGCTGGCGCTCAAACGCCTGACGGGCTAACTCTGCCGATTCGACCCACGATCTCAAAATTCAAATTTTACACATGGATTAAACCCAATTTTAATCATATTAACTTAATTATCTGCAATCACGATGTTCGGAAACTGATACATTACACTGGGGAAACTCCAAAATTTCACAAATTATTTTTGAGATATCCTTTTTTAGATTACGGCCTCAGTCTCCTTTTGTTGTGTTTAACAATCTTCAGTGACATATCCCAAAGATCAATGGTAGAGATGGTATTTGGACTGTCCTCCTCCTCCTTCTACATTCTTGACTAATTTTGACTACTTTAGGAATTTCTCATTCATGACTCTATTCTCTATTGGTTCTAATAGTATCAAGCGAGTTGATTGCCACTATTTCTCCTCTTGCCACCTCTAGTCTACCTCAAATGCTGCTCATAGTTTGGGTGCCATGATCTTTTGGCATCATTTGCTTTCTCTACTGCTATATAGGCCATAGAGATGGCTTACTCATCTGGGAACGTCTTGGAGTCTTATTAAACCAACAACCTGAAAAGGTGGCCTGGTTCAACAGTCACAATGTAAGCATCTAACTTCACATCATCGATAATTTTCAAGATACCTCTAGCCTTAGTATTAAATCGTGCCAAAATAATGCTTCAATCTCTCATTAGGAGTTTAGTAATTCCTAACTAGATGCTAAGATTACTTTTCTTCCCTTTGATTGGAGGTAAAACTTGACAAGAATTAATTAGCCAATTCTTGGAAGGATCCAATAGAATTGACACATCCTCAGCCCAAAACTTGAATGAACACGCTTTGATCACGAAAAAATTTAACAGATCTAGTTTAGTTAATAGTTCCTTGAGTGGCTTGTGATAATTGATGACATTCAGGGATCATTGCTTGCCCTTTGTACTCTACCTCTTCATTTAGAAAATTTGAGAGGCAAATCTAATTGTAATTTATACCATGTTTTTAGAATACTCTAGCTAAGTACAACCATATACTATCTTAAAATACATGTAACCTACTATGCAATTAAATATAATAATAGATGACACAGACAAAGACCAAGTTTTAAAAAAAATTGTGCCACTTGTAATTGGTCAAACAATATATTAATTATCAATAAGGGATACTTCTTCTTAATTGTTATCTTCTTTTAATCCATAACCTATGTATTATTTTATAAATCCATTTTTTCTTCTTTAAAAACAATATCAAATCACCCTAAAGTTATACACTTGGTAGAATAAAGACATTTCTCTGGCACATGCTAAATTTGCTTATTCAACTCATTTTATTTCAAAGGAATCATCTTATATGAAGTTTTGAGAATTGGCAATGGAACATGACACCAAGTCAATAGCAAATTCAATATATCAATTCAATGACAAATCTTTTGAAAATACATATTTAAATTCTCACGCCACCACCAACGTCATATGTAATGTGAAAAATAATCTTACTTACTAATTAATTTTACTTTTCTAAACATAGAAAGTTAACATTTTGAAATTTAAAAATATAACTTCTTGTGAAAATAATCTATGTTGACATGATAGCAAACCAATCAATACATTCCTAAAATTGTATTAAAATAGATTGTCTAGGAACATCAAGTCTACTAACAATTCATATTTTTACTCTTACCACACGCCTAAGGAGTATTATTTCAACTATCATAAACTCTCTTATAAATGTAGCATCTAAAATTTATATATTTGTATTTCTGTATAGAGTTTATGGTTTTGACTAAGTAAAAACCATTATAAAAAATCTACAGACCAGATTTAAACATGTTCTAATATATTATTTATAAATTAAAACTCGAACCCAACATCCATAGGTTTAAAAGGTAGCATTTGACCTTAATTATAGAAAATAATATGCAGTCAATCCATCCATAAATTATGAATAGTGACATATAACCTTTAATTATGTGATAATAATTATAGCCTAAATTTTAATATTTAACCTTTATTAGTGAAGTTATCATTGATTGTTAGTTCTCATATATTTGTACATGATTTTTACATCTTTTATTAGATTTTTGATATTTTTTTGCATTTCGGTTTCGATTATGAATACTATCCTTTACATATTAATTCACTATAATTATATATATTTATATATATATATATATATATAGTTATACATATTTTACTAAGTGTTAAACTGACACTTACCATCTTTTGCTAACATTTAAAATTGTTTATTTAGCATTGAGCCTTGAATTTATATTTCAGTATTGAACGTTGGATAATTCGTTATCAAGTTTCATGATGCTTTCATAACTTATATTTTTAGTCTATCAAGTGATGAGTTATCGGAATTATTTTCGATTGTGACTTTTGAATCTTGTACTTTGATATTTAGATATTATCAGAATGTTTAATGGTATTGTTGCATCATCACCTTCCAGTATTAGAATAGGATTAGGTCAATGTTTTAAACTTTTAAGTATGGATTTTGTTAGAAGTCTAATTATAAAATAAATTAAATTTTGATTTTGGGTAAAGGACTCAATATAGAAGTTGTATCAGAGAATGTCATAATGAAAGTGTCTGATTTGATTTGAGCAATTAAATTTGTCAATTGCATCATCATAGATATCATAATGTCGAATGGATAATGTGGTTCAAGTTCTAATTAGGAAAATAAAGATATGGCCATTGTGGCAATGATAGTGAAAGCCATAGATAGAATGGTCCAAAGGTAACCAAATCCAAAGCTAGCAGTTGTGAATTCATGAATTGCTTTGATGGCCAATAATCGATCCATTAATGAGCATGTGCCAGAGATTTTAGATGATTTGGATCCAACAAAGGCTAAAATCTAAATTCGTCGTATAGAGAAGGTTTCTAAGATTATCAATTGTCTAGATGAGGACAAAGTGATGTTTGCTCCTTGCAAGCTAGATGGAGAAATTGACCATTGATGGTAGTAAAAAAAAAGGTCATAGGATTGGAGTGTTTGAATATGGGTTACTCCCATATAGGCTTATATCCAATTGGTAGGACGACAAATTTGGCCTAATATGTATGGGTGCAATATTGAGGAAAAGTATCGCTATGTGCTAGAATTTTTAGGTGATTTGGATCCGACAAAGGCTAAAATCTAAATTTGCCATATAGAGAAGGTTTTTGAGATTATCAATTGTCTAGATGAGGACAATGTGATGTTTACTACTTGCAAACTAGATGGAAAAATTGACCATTTATGGGTAGTAAGGAAAAAGATCATAGGATTGGAGTGTTGAGATATAGATCATTCCCGTGTTGGCTAATATCCAATTAGCAGAATGACAAGTTTGACCAAATATGTATATGTGCAAAACTAATGGGAGGTATTGCTATCTTGTGCACACGGTAATATGGCCTAATAACAATCACTTGGTTGGAATGGAAGAAAAGGCCGAAGTGGAAGAACTGCCGGAGAGGAAGAATTTCCAGAGTAAAGAATTGTCGAACTAGAAGAAAATTTGAAGTGAAGAACTACTGGAGTGGAAGAATTTTAGGAATGAAGAACTGCCATAATGGAAGACTTTTCTGTGTGAAGAACTGCTAGTGTGGAAGAAAATTCGGAGTGAAGAACTATTAGAGTGGAAGAATTTTCAGAGTAAAGAATTTTCGATGTGGAACACTAAGGCCGGATTGATAAGGCTAGTCCATATTGTTATGAAGGCCTGCTGATTGTGGTTTGAAAAGTTAGTCATCTGCAAAGTTTAGAGCAGACAACTGACTTTGTAGTAGTTGACTTTTCAGAGTTGATAACTCACTTTGTAGAGCAGGTAGTTGACTTTACAAAATTAGTAGCTGACTTTATAGAGCAGGTGTCACGATCCAGAAACATAATATACATAGGTCAAAAATAAAATCAATAATAATATTTTTATTAACCATAAAAAAATATAACTCAGGCGTGACAGTCATACACATACAGTACACGTTATAATAAAACCCGTACAAGACCTCATCGGATATAAATCCGGATAAACATAATACATGACCTGCTATCCAATACATCGTAAGGGGGGTATCCAATTATACAACTCCAATATTTCTCATACAAGGATCAGGGCTATCATCCAGGCATAAATAATAACCATAACACATCCTCGAGATCAGAAATATACCCAATATAGATATCTCCACTTACTGGTAGAGATCTATCGCATCAATTTACGTCCAAACTCCTACAAGCATATCCAAGCCAATAGTATAAAGGGATTAAATATGAAACGTGAGCCTAGAGTTCAACAAGTATTATCATCATATAAAATAGTATATAAATCCGAGGGAGGGATAACACTTAACAACCACATAAAATAAAACACAATGTCCATGAAATCTCTGAAAATTGATGAATAGTCTCGTACTAAATCATTATCGTATTAAATCGTCCATCCGAGACGCAATCATATAAATCGCGATCCAGTAAAATATCATAGACGATATCATATCATATGATCCGAGATCACATTACATAATCGCGACTGTCACCCCATCCGTGTGGGACACATACCATCGTCCGAATCTAAATCTCATAATGTAAAAATCGAGAGAAGACTATCGGAATTAAAACATAAATCAAAACACGTTCCGGGTTTATCACATATTTATATGTACGAGACATTCCTATCGCCCAACTGTGGGCCAATTAGTGTATCTCAAAATCATCCTCCGCCCAAATACATGCAGAACTACAAAGCATACATGAAATCGAATAACCAAAGATCAATAATACCAACTTAAGAAAGAGTTATCCTTGTCTGATAACCATGGCTATATCGGCTGCGATTTAAGCTAGCATCTCAAGGCTCGGTTACGATTTAGGCCAGTAGCTCAATGCCATCCATGTACTCTGTCTCTCATAGATTAGAATTTTACTCACTATGTTTTACCATCTGTGGCTGTGGGTACAACCTCTAGTTTTAGTTATATATTAGGACGTCTAAATATATTAGTTCCGTTAATTCCTTATGATAGTTCTCATTTAAATACACGGTGGGATAGGTCAGCTACTAAAAGTTTCAACCTTTCTTCCGGCAGAAATAGCCATATCATATACGTCTTCGTCAGGACTAAGCCTCTCCGTCGCAAGCGGTACCAATATCTCATGCCTTGGATTACATAGAACGACCCATCGAGACTCAGACCGCCATGGTCTCGTAGTGACCAAGTCCCTAGCAGCATGCATGATTAATATAAGGCCTGGTTTATAGTTCCACAATATACGGATACACAAATATACATACATACTATCCGGGTATCCGAAAACCTTCCAAATCATAAATATCCATATAAAACTACTGCACAACTAGTAAAACATACATGCATTTACATAATTAAAAAATTGAGTGTATATAAAAATACATGCATGCTCATAAAATCTCCCACAATAGTCAAAACATATCAGAAATTAAATTAGACCAAGAATAGGGATGGAGGATACTTGTCTTAATATTATACTCCACAAATCTGAAGAAAGGATGTCCCGATGCAAGCAATTGGGCCTTTCTCTCTCCTTTGCCTCACACACGCCCACTTGTTGCCCTCACCTTCCCTTGCATGCGGTCTCCCGCACTGTTGCTGCCACCTGCCACCTCGAACGGCCGTCGTCAGGATGCCAGCCTTCCTGGCGACTGCCGTCGTCGCCGCTTCCTTCCCCGGCAAACCTCTCTCGCTCCTCGTTGTGCCCCCTTCTCTCGGGAAACTTCTCTCTCCTCGCGTCGCTGCCATATGCCATAGCCCATGACCGTCGCGACGTCACTCACGAGCCACCATCACCGCTGCCTTCCACCACCGCACCGATCTCCTCTCTCTCCTCTTCCTCCCCTCTTCTCCTCCTCCTTCTTCTTCTCCGCCTACGAACCCTAGTCCCCCGCACTCTCCCTTACTCCCTCTCTGCTCCCATTCTTTTCCTTTCTCTTTTTTTTTTCATTCTTTCTTCTTTTATTTATTTTTTTCTTTACATATAGATATATTATTATTATTATTATTATTATTATTGTTATTATTATTATTATTATTATTATTTTCCTTTTTCTTTTATTTTAAAATCCGATCGGTACTCTGATGATAACACGGATGCACCTCAGGCGCCACTCCGCACTTTCAATCATTTTTGAAAATTTTGTAATATTTAAATTTATTTTTCACCACATTCGAAATACCCAAAATTATAACTAACATTAAAATAATCCAAATTGGGATCCAGAATATTACAGCAGGTCAACTGCAAAGTTATAACTAGAAGGTGACATTGCAGCGTAGGTGACAGGATTTTCAGTACACGCAATCGTCTTGCAGAGCAGGCACTGTCCAGTACATTTGTATATATGTGTGTGTGTGTATACACTATTATGTATAAAGCATGAGAAGAAGAGAGAGGAAGAAATAGAGAAATACAAGGAGTCGCCCCATTGCTTTTGTGCTCTACTCTCTGTTCTCTATTCTTTGATGGTTTTTATAACAAAGGAGTTTTGTAAGTAAAATTTTATATAGTAAAATTTTGTGTGAACTAAATATCCCGTGATTTTATTCCTCTTATTCAAAGAGGGTTTTCAGTAAAATTATATTTTTTTAGTTCCTTCCTTTTCTCTGTTATATGTGTGATCATCGTTATCATCCTCTCAATTTCACTATCTGACCAACACTCTTTGTGATTGTATCATCATAGATATCACAATGTCATATGGATAATGTGGTTCAAGTTTTAATTGGGAAAATAAATATATGGCCATTGTGGCAATGATAGCGAAAGTAATAGATAGAATGGTCCAAAGGTAACCAAATCCAAAGCTAGCAATTGTGAATTCGAGAATTGCTTCGACAGCTAATAATCAATTTATTAACAAGCATGTGCCAGAGTTTTTAGGTGATTTAGATCTGACAAAGGCTAAAACCTAAATTTTTCGTATACAAAAGGTTTTCGAGATTATCAATTGTTCAGATGAGGATAATGTAATGTTTGCTACTTACAAGCTAGATGGAGAAATCGACAATTGATGGGCAATAAAGAAAAATATCATAGGATTTGAGAATGAAGACAGAGCATGGAATGTATTTTTAGATATGTTCCTAGACAAGTATTTTCCAATGAGCTTGCAAGGGCAAAAGGATGAGGAATTTGCTTACTTGTGGCAAGGAAATCGAATGGTAATGGAATATTATGCCAACTTATTGTGTTAAATTATATGATATGATATGTATTTTTCTATTTATTATGTTTAATTATCGGTTAGAATAGTATGTGTAGCATCACTATATAATTAAAGAATTTAACATTAAAGAAGTTATTTTCTTAAGAGACATAAATAGTTCTCTTCCACTCTATACAAGATGAGCAACCATCGTCATTTTATATATAGAGAACACCGTTAAGTTTGTTTGGTTAGAAATAGAATTATGTTTAAATAAAAAAACTAGTTTGGTTAGAAATAGAGAACACCGTTAAATTTGTGAGCCGCAATCCAAGTTCTCCCTATCATCCTTTATCTTTTGAACACAACGACAAGGGTAGGCCCCACCTTAGCCGTACCTCCAAGATGATGTTTGACGGCCTACCAATGAAAATAATGTCACCCATTATTCAATGAAGCCTTATGCATAGACTATACTAATAATGGTATTTGAAATTCTAATTTATATTAATTATTTTTTATTAAAATTTTTTTAAAATAATAAAGAGTGACGTATTTATTCTCTTAATGGGAGAAAATATACCTATGTGACTCTTTATATAATATTGTCTTTTAACTTCTGAAAAAGTATCAAGCTAGTCCATAGGGATAATAATCTACGACCATAATATAAGTATTTTTAAAATTTTTAAATATACTGCCATATATAATTTTTTTTTATCATAATTATTTTCTCACTTAATTATTAGATATCACATAAAATAATATGTCTAAGTCCTTAATTTTATACAAATAAAGCTAAAAGACTTAATTTCGTACAAATTTATGGTTGGAATGACAAGACTTGCACGTGACTCGTGGGATGCCAACGAGCAGTAGCTACCAGTCCTATTAAAGCAAAAGGCGATTTTACCATAAAAGCATTTTACAAAATAAGAAAACTTATTATTTTCTAAATTTAATTTGACTATTACAAGATATGCAATTATTAAAAATCTTAATAGCTAATTAATTTAACATACATGTTAATTATCATAAAATCACGAATTTAATAATTATTGAGTCAAAAAGAAAAAAATGCTCCTAAGTTGTTGAATATATTTTTTTAGTAGGAAGTGTTATATATATTATTTTGATAACTTTATAATAATATAAATATTTGAACATGTGGACATGATAGAGCCATGTTGGTCCACAATAGTACACTAGTTATTTATAAATCCCTATTGTAGAATGGTGAGGAGTGAAGAAAACGGATACTTGTTAATAATAAAGTGAGAAAAGAGAGAGAGATAAGGTTGCAATATACTGTCTGAAGCAATGGCTCGTGGGCTACTTGGGGTGAGAAAAGGGAGCTGGACGGTAGAAGAAGACCTCCTCCTTCAACAGTACATTGGGAAATATGGCGAGGGCAATTGGCATCAAATTCCTCAGCTAACAGGTAAATCTTAGACAAAGTAAGGAAAGTAATTTTAAGAGTTAGTGAATATTGAGCTTTAGAAATATTTATTATTATACAAATTTGCTTCAAAAGCATACTCTTTTCACTTCTTTAGCTTAAGTTACAATTTAACAAATACTTAATATATGCTCACTATTATTAGAAAATGGGTTTTGCAATAGTAAGTTACTTTATTATAATTTATGGAATTAAATTTTTTGAAAATATTTTTTTTTGTGTTATGTAGAAATTAGACTATGTATGTAAAAATCTTCATCTTTATATGTATATTACTGTTTTTAAAATAAAAATATTTAACCCGTTAATATGTGGTGGGAAAGGGGGTCTTTTTTAGTTTTAAGGCATATATGAGTCAAGTATTCTTCTTCGTAATCTATATTTTGATGCAAGGTATTAACAACTCTACCATGCGACAGATTGATAATTGTATGAAATGGGATTTAACTATGGTCAAGAGAGAAGAGAGAACTATAGAAAGTGGAAGAACTAATAGAACTGGTAGACGATAAAACTTATGTATTATAAAAGATATTCGACAAATAATTATTTAAAAAAATATCAAAGAAAATCATGTGAAAAAAAAAAAGACTAGTTTTGAGTTTTGCTATTAACTTAGTCTAAGAAATAACTCTTTTTTAATCTATGAAATCACTTTGTTTTTTGATTCACTCGCAAGAATACTTCTTTCTAATTATCCGCCTCTAATATTATCAAATCAAATGAAAAATATAAAATAAAATAATACTACTGTAAATATTTGATAAATTTATATAAGAAATTTAAAAGTCTTCACGAAATTAAAATTTAAATGTTATCTGTTTTAGCTTTCAAATTCTAATTCTAATATATTTTTATTCACTAACACTATATTGGAATTTAGGTCTAAACAGATGTCGCAAGAGCTGTAGATTACGATGGTTAAATTATGTACGGCCAAATATCAAGCGAGGACAATTTGCAATGGATGAAGTCGATCTTCTTATCAGACTTCATAAGCTTTTAGGAAACAGGCAAGTACATACCTACATTTTTTACAGTTCTTGAAATAATGTCAAAAATAAAACTAAAGTGTTGCACCGATTTCAGATCCCTAATATGTAACCATCCCTTTTTATATAGATTTGGAACAGATAAATCAAAATTTTTCTTTGTTAGATTAGAGAATAAAGATTAAGAAATTGACTTCATTTTAGTAGTTTTAGTAAAACATTGAGATATGAACTCTACCCTTTGTCAAAAATTCGATCTAGCATGGTAGTTTCGGACAAAATAATAAAGACATTACTAAAAATTAGGTAGATTTTTCAAAATTTGATATGGTAATTGGAGAAATATATAGCCGCAAAAAAATATATATAGCCAAAATTTTTTTTTGCATAATATCATTGTTAGATAGAGTAACATTGATGAGACTAGTCACAAACCATAGTTCATTATCAATGGTATAAAAGTAAATCAACTCAATTTACAACATTAATTTGTTAGATTAAATATTTTTTAAACCACCTAATTTAGTTTTTTTTTTATTGTACTTAACTTTTTCTCTTGACATTATTTCCAATTTTAATGAATTATTTTCTTAATAATATTTTTATAGATGGTCCTTAATAGCCGGTAGACTTCCTGGAAGAACGACAAATGATATCAAGAATTATTGGAACACCCATATTAAAAAGTTCTCACCCCCACAAAAATTTACAAGCGATGGTGTCATCCAAAGAGCTATCACGACCACTGCTACGGTCACAAAGCCCGAACCTTGGATCTTTAAAGGATCATTCTCTTGGCCGATGATAAAAGAACAGACCACTACAGTCATAAAGCCCAAACCTTGTATCTTCAAAAGATCATTTTCTGGGCCAACGATAAAAGAACAGGGAATGGTTGAGACGCCAAAGGAAGCCGTCAAAGGATTTTGGCGAGAGAGTGTGTTGCTAGAGAAATTGGAAGACAAGTTCCACCACAATAGTGGTATTGAAGCTGCACGTGCTTGGACAA
This sequence comes from Nepenthes gracilis, assembly GCA_033239525.1. Lineage (NCBI taxonomy): Eukaryota > Viridiplantae > Streptophyta > Magnoliopsida > Caryophyllales > Nepenthaceae > Nepenthes > Nepenthes gracilis. The sequence continues at coordinate 2,759,367 of BSYO01000037.1, forward strand.
CAATTAGTGAAGAAAAGGATACGAGTCCCATTGTGCTAAATGAAGTAGAATCTCTTAGGGTAGAGGATGAACAAAATGATTGGGATGAATTTTTTCTTGATTTGAGCCTTTGGGATGTTATAAACCCCAATTGTGGTAGAATTGAGGGAGATACATCTCAACCAGATGAAGCTTCTCAATCTCTTAATTTTAACTGTTCATTTATAAATTAATAGGTATGAGTTAGCCTTTTTTTTTTTTCAAATAAGAATCAGTTAAAAAATTATATTATTTCACTTTAAATGAATGGTTAAAATTAGGAGATGAAAAGACTATTATCTCCTTGCGAAATGTGGCCCCCTGAATTCAACTGTGGCATAACATTGAATTGATATGAGCAATTATTTTGTGGGCCTTTAATTCTTGTTTTGTATATTTCATATAAATATTAAGATGTATCATATTTACCATACCCAGATTTTATCTGTTACAATTATTTTACACTAATCCGTTTACTATTATATTAGCTACAAATTCTATACATATTACGCAAGTATGCTCAGTAATTATGTTTATAAATATTGGCCCATATAATGTGATATATAATTATTCATATAAATTCATTGAATATTACAATTTGATATAATTTAGTTATAATTATTATAGAAAAAATATTTTATTAATATGCCTAATCTTTACTAAAATCATATATTATTTCACACAACGATTAGTATTAAAAAAATTAATCTATAAAGATGGCATTAGTGATCATATTTCTCCTTTAAAACATAAATTTCTATTGTTCTCTAAAATTCATCATATATAGTTTCTTCTCCTTTTGACAGCAATTCTTCTTTCACTTTATCATTAGAGATCATGCAAATGACTAAGAAGACTTATTTTCGTACAAGGGCCAGGCCGTACTTCTTCCAAAACAAAATTGTGGCCGAGAGGACAAGCACCTGTGGGTGATGCCATTGAGTGGTAGCAGTCGGTCCCATTTAAGAAAAAAGTGACATTATTAAAGTTTTTTTTTTTAAAAGAAAAAAATATATAGTTAATATAGTGACAATATTATAATATTATTAAATATTAATCCTTTCTGATAACATATATACTTCTTGAAAATCTTAATGGCTAATCAATTTAATATAAGTGCTTATGAAAAAGAAAAAATATACATATAATTAATGTTATTGTTTTCACTATTCTTTGTCCTTATATAAAAAAATTGCCGAATTTTCCCTTTTATTTATACTAATAATTACACTAGAGTGTACATACATTAATTTAATATGACTATAAGGATCGAGATTTTATTATTCATAATTCGGTAAACTAAATTAAGTTATATAAAATTAAGATTAATGAATAGTAAAAATCAAGAAGTCGGGAACTCACACCGAAATTTGATAAAAATTTATTTAATAAAACTGAACTTCAACCTGTTAATAAAATATATAACCAATTATGAAAAATTAATTCAGTAAATAAATTCTCAATCGATTAATAATTAAATTAATTTTGGTTGATGATAAGGTAACCCGGTCATCGAATTTGCACCCGATTAACAATCGAACTTAACCCGATTGATTAAATATAGTATAAATTAAATTAATTATGTAAAATTATATATATTGCAACACACACTCACACGTACTTAGAAAATTCAGCAAAGGAAAGTGATGGCAAGCAGCTGCTCGGCAGCTTAATTTCCATCTAAAATTTTAATAATTTTATAAGAAATTTAACTTATACATGGTATAGGAGTCCTCACATGTGGCACACTTAAAGAATTAAGTAAAACTTAACAAAAAATTAAGGAAAGGAAAAGAAAGGCACATGGCACCTGAAAAAGCACGTTTTGGTGCTAACGAGTTTCGACCCCGAAAATTATAGCGGAAGCAACAATAAATAATAATAAATATCTAATACACGTAAAAGATATTTAACACTAGATGCTAACGAGATTAACAAGCATGCACGAATTAAATAATTAAGAGCAATAAAGATAAAGACTCAATTTTTTGGTAACGAAGTGAAAACTCGATACCCACGGTATCGAGAAAAATATTCCGAGCTTCAACGGCCAGGGAAGCAATGCACTATAAAAATCAACTTACAGACCGGGTGGTAACGACACGCTAACCTAGCCGACTTACTCCCGTCACGTGATCCCTACCAAGGAACTACTTGGATTTGCCCAAGGCTACGGAACCGGACTCCTTCCGGTCTTCACATCAATCTTCCCTCGAACCACTTGAATTTCCACTCACAAACGAGTCTCCTTCTTCACGAACCAAAGTCTCCAACGATGGTAGAAGGATAAAAGTTTCAATGGTGAAAGAAAAAGAAAAATAGTGAGAAAACTCCTTAGATCATGAAGCTCAAAGTTATGTCTTTTGGTTTTCTCAAGAGAGACTAAATCAATGATGCATGAAAGGCTTTTCTCTCAAGTTTGAAGACTTCCAAAATTATCAATTGAAGTTGTGGCGTGCTTAGGGTTTCAAGAAAATAAGGTATGAATTTATAGTGGAGCCAAAAACGCGTTTAAAAATTCTGCCCGTTGGGCCGGTGCTCGAGCGAGGCTCTAGCGCGCGCGAGCGGCCGTAGGGTTTTGTGAGAAATCCTGCGGGCGCTCGAGCGGGGCTCGAGCGCGCAGCGAGCGGGCCCCCTACTGGATTTTCGGCTCGAGCGGTTCTCGAGCTCCTGGCGAGCCGGGGACCTTCTGGATTTTAGGCTCGAGCGGGAATCGAGCGAGAGGCGAGCGGGAAGGCTTAGGACAGGCTCGAGTAAATGGAGGGCGGACCGAACGGACTTTAACCCAACAACCCACAACCCGATATCAATACAATAATACATATAGTCTGAGAATATGCCAATTTAGATAAAATGTCTCTAACAATCTTTCCCTTTTGCAATTCCGTGACAAAATCCAAAAATAAATAAATAAAAAATACAACGGAATCACGGGTTGAGACACCACCGAGATAAAACCCGTGTACATGAAAACCTACGCCTAGTGATACATAAGAGACACAATAAAATATAAACAACTATACTAGGATTGCTACAAAGAAGTGATAATAGCCTGAGGACGTGTAACTGAATAGCCTGGAGCTGCGAGGATTGTGTAACTGAATAGCCTGGACAAGCAGGTTAGTACCAACAAGACAAAGTATAATAACAATATAGCAGTATGCGTGGTACATAAGAATGAGAACCTACAACAATGTAACATACAACAATTCTCCCCCTAACGAAAATAATCAATACTCCCCCAAAATAAGAAGGCTCCGCTCCATCTCTCCCTTTTTGTCACGAATGGCCAAGGGGTAATGTAGCTCACTTTTCTTAACCCAAACTTATCTCACTGAATATACTTTTACATTCAAACTTTTAACTTGTGCTTCCAAATGTTGAAGGTGATCAACAAGTTTATTCATATTTAGCCCTGGTCTTTGGTTGTGCAAAAGATTCATGGTGTAGCACCGTGGACCAATGTGACCAACTTTCCCACATGCATGACAGGTAGGCACAAACTTAGGGGTGGAAGAATTGTTCATAGCCTTGTGATTACCTAGATTAGATGAGCCAAATCTATTATTCACACGTTGAGGCACGACCTTGATGACTTTGGGTGTGTGGGTATAATTATGTGAAATTTTCGTGGCGGGAATAAACACAGTTTTAGGTTTCACATCAGTTTGTACAAAATTCACAACATACCCCAAACCTTGTTTATTTTCATCAATTTTTCCCAACCCGAGCATATGATCTAATTTTGTAGACCCATTTAAGAATTGTTTCAAATCTTTTCGAGAGGCCTCAAGTTCAGATTCTAAAGTTGTCATTTGCTTAGTAAATGAGACTTTCAGATTCTCAATTTCTTGAGTTTTAGAACCTAACTCAGATTGTAGAGCTAATCTTTATTGTTCCAACTCAATGACCCTACTGTTTAAGGTTTTATTTTGTTTCTTTACTTTCAAGCATACCCTAAACAGTTTGTCATAGGCTTCTTGAAGACCATCAGATTCAGCTTCTGACTCATCCACAGAGTCAGCAGAGTGATTAAAGTCTTCTACTGAGTAGTCACACATAGATGTCATAAAAGCCATGTACTTGACAGGGCCATTTTCAGAACATGTTTCACCCTCTTCTTCTTCGTCATCACTTAGGGTCACATTAGCTTTAAAGGCTTGACCTTGTTGGCGTTTAAGATTTGGGCATTCAGCCCGATAGTGGCCAAAGCCTTTACACTCGTGACATTGGACGCCTTGGGCAGTTTTCGATTTGGAGTCCTTACTCTCACGTCGGTCCTTCTTCTCAAATTTATGTGATCGTTTTAAGTCCACATCCAGTTTTTCTGATGAAGAGTTATTTTTCTTTAAGAATTTTTTAAAATTCTTAACAAATAATGCAAAATCATCATCACTACATGATTCTTCATCGGAGTCCCGATTTCGCTCTTCCCTACTTGATTTTAGGGCAAGTGATTTATTCTTCTTTGATTGTGGCAATGTGTGCTCATAAGTTTGTAGAGACCCTACAAGTTCTTCTATTTTCAATTTATCTAAATCTTTGCTTTCTTCAATGGCAGTGACTTTAGGTCTAAAGCGTTCAGGCAAAGATCGAAGGACTTTTCTCACAATCCTATTTTTCAGGATTCGTTCTCCTAAATTAAATGTAGAATTTATGATATCATTCAATTGAGCAAAGAACTCATCAAAGGTCTCATCATCTTTCATTTTTATTTCTTGAATCTAGTGGTGAGCATTTGTAATTTTGAATTTTTCACTAGTTTCGTGCCTTCGTGAGTAATTTCAAGAATATCCCATGCATCTTTAGAAGTCTCACACATTGAAATCCGTTTAAACTCATCGGGAGGCACAGCCATAAAAATAGCATGCAACCCCTTACTACTCCAATTACATGCATCAAGTTCCTCTTTGGTCCATGAAGATAGGACTTTTGGTTCGTTGCCCGAGGAACTAGTGGGTGGAGTCCACCCAACTTGGGTATGTGCTTAAACACGCTCATCTAGAGATTTTAAGAAGGCTCTCATCCGGACCTTCCAATAGGCATAGTTACTCCCATCAAAGAAGGAAGGAACGGAGAGCGATCCACTCGTATCCATCTAGATCGGGGGTCGCGGATCGGGATAAGTCTCTGATACCAATTGAAAAAGCACGTTTTGGTGCTAACGAGTTTCGACCCCGAAAATTATAGCGGAAGCAACAATAAATAATAATAAATATCTAATACACGTAAAAGATATTTAACACTAGATGCTAACGAGATTAACAAGCATGCACGAATTAAATAATTAAGAGCAATAAAGATAAAGACTCAATTTTTTGGTGACGAAGTGAAAACTCGATACCCACGGTATCGAGAAAAACATTCCGAGCTTCAACGGCCAGGGAAGCAATGCACTATGAAAATCAACTTACAGACCGGGTGGTAACGACACGCTATCCTAGCCGACTTACTCCCGTCACGTGATCCCTACCAAGGAACTACTTGGATTTGCCCAAGGCTACGGAACCGGACTCCTTCCGGTCTTCACATCAATCTTCCCTCGAACCACTTGAATTTCCACTCACAAACGAGTCTCCTTCTTCACGAACCAAAGTCTCCAACGATGGTAGAAGGATAAAAGTTTCAATGGTGAAAGAAAAAGAAAAATAGTGAGAAAACTCCTTAGATCATGAAGCTCAAAGTTATGTCTTTTGGTTTTCTCAAGAGAGACTAAATCAATGATGCATGAAAGGCTTTTCTCTCAAGTTTGAAGACTTCCAAAATTATCAATTGAAGTTGTGGCGTGCTTAGGGTTTCAAGAAAATAAGGTATGAATTATAGTGGAGCCAAAAACGCGTTTAAAAATTCTGCCCGTTGGGCCGGTGCTCGAGCGAGGCTCTAGCGCGCGGCGAGCGGCCGTAGGCTTTTGTGAGAAATCCTGCGGGCGCTCGAGCGGGGCTCGAGCGCGCAGCGAGCGGGCCCCCTACTGGATTTTCGGCTCGAGCGGTTCTCGAGCTCCTGGCGAGCCGGGGACCTTCTGGATTTTAGGCTCGAGCGGGAATCGAGCGAGAGGCGAGCGGGAAGGCTTAGGACAGGCTCGAGTAAATGGAGGGCGGACCGAACGGACTTTAACCCAACAACCCACAACCCGATATCAATACAATAATACATATGGTCACAGAATATGCCAATTTAGATAAAATGTCTCTAACAATCTTTCCCTTTTGCAATTCCGTGACAAAACCCAAAAAATAAATAAATAAAGAAATACAACGGAATCACGGGTTCAGACACCACCGAGATAAAACCCGTGTACATGAAAACCTACGCCTAGTGATACATAAGAGACACAATAAAATATAAACAACTATACTAGGATTGCTACAGCAAGTGATAATAGCTGCGAGGACGTGTAACTGAATAGCCTGGAGCTGCGAGGATTGTGTAACTGAATAGCCTGGACAAGCAGGTTAGTACCAACAAGACAAAGTATAATAACAATATAGCACAAAGATGTCGTGGTACATAAGAATGAGAACCTACAACAATGTAACATACAACGATTCTCCCCCTAACGAAAATAATCAATACTCCCCCAAAATAAGAAGGCTCCGCTCCATCTCCCCTAAGCTCCCCCTATCAAAGTGAATCAAAAATAATTTATCTCTCCCTTTTTGTCACGAATGGCCAAGGGGTAATGTAGCTCACTTTTCTTAACCCAAACTTATCTCACTGAATATACTTTTACATTCAAACTTTTAACTTGTGCTTCCAAATGTTGAAGGTGATCAACAAGTTTATTCATATTTAGCCCCGTCTTTGGTTGTGCAAAAGATTCATGGTGTAGCACCGTGGACCAATGTGACCAACTTTCCCACATGCATTGTAGGCACAAACTTAGGGGTGGAAGAATTGTTCATAGCCTTGTGATTACCTAGATTAGATGAGCCAAATCTATTATTCACACGTTGAGGCACGACCTTGATGACTTTGGGTGTGTGGGTATAATTATGTGAAATTTTCGTGGCGGGAATAAACACGGTTTTAGGTTTCACATCGTTTGTACAAAATTCACAACATACCCCAAACCTTGTTTATTTTCATCAATTTTCCCAACCCGAGCATATGATCTAATTTTGTAGACCCATTTAAGAATTGTTTCAAATCTTTTCGAGAGGCCTCAAGTTCAGATTCTAAAGTTGTCATTTGCTTAGTAAATGAGACTTTCAGATTCTCAATTTCTTGAGTTTTAGAACCTAACTCAGATTGTAGAGCTAATCTTTATTGTTCCAACTCAATGACCCTACTGTTTAAGGTTTTATTTTGTTTCTTTACTTTCAAGCATACCTAAACAAGTTTGTCATAGGCTTCTTGAAGACCATCAGATTCAGCTTCGACTCATCCACAGAGTCAGCAGAGTGATTAAAGTCTTCTACTGAGTAGTCACACATAGATGTCATAAAAGCCATGTACTTGACAGGGCCATTTTCAGAACATGTTTCACCCTCTTCTTCTTCGTCATCACTTAGGGTCACATTAGCTTTAAAGGCTTGACCTTGTTGGCGTTTAAGATTTGGGCATTCAGCCCGATAGTGGCCAAAGCCTTTACACTCATGACATTGGACGCCTTGGGCAGTTTTCGATTTGGAGTCCTTACTCTCACGTCGGTCCTTCTTCTCAAATTTATGTGATCGTTTTAAGTCCACCAGTTTTTTTCGATGAAGAGTTATTTTTCTTTAAGAATTTTTAAAATTCTTAACAAATAATGCAAAATCATCATCACTACATGATTCTTCATCGGAGTCCCGATTTCGCTCTTCCCTACTTGATTTTAGGGCAAGTGATTTATTCTTCTTTGATTGTGGCAATGTGTGCTCATAAGTTTGTAGAGACCCTACAAGTTCTTCTATTTTCAATTTATCTAAATCTTTGCTTTCTTCAATGGCAGTGACTTTAGGTCTAAAGCGTTCAGGCAAAGATCGAAGGACTTTTCTCACAATCCTATTTTTCAGGATTCGTTCTCCTAAATTAAATGTAGAATTTATGATATCATTCAATTGAGCAAAGAACTCATCAAAGGTCTCATCATCTTTCATTTTTATTTCTTCGAATCTAGTGGTGAGCATTTGTAATTTTGAATTTTTCACTAGTTTCGTGCCTTCGTGAGTAATTTCAAGAATATCCCATGCATCTTTAGAAGTCTCACACATTGAAATCCGTTTAAACTCATCGGGAGGCACAGCCATAAAAATAGCATGCAACCCCTTACTACTCCAATTACATGCATCAAGTTCCTCTTTGGTCCATGAAGATAGGACTTTTGGTTCGTTGCCCGAGGAACTAGTGGGTGGAGTCCACCCAACTTGGGTATGTGCTTAAACACGCTCATCTAGAGATTTTAAGAAGGCTCTCATCCGGACCTTCCAATAGGCATAGTTACTCCCATCAAAGAAGGAAGGAACGGAGAGCGATCCACTCGTATCCATCTAGATCGGGGGTCGCGGATCGGGATAAGTCTCTGATACCAATTGAAAAAGCACGTTTTGGTGCTAACGAGTTTTGACCCCGAAAATTATAGCGGAAGCAACAATAAATAATAATAAATATCTAATACACGTAAAAGATATTTAACATTTGATGCTAACGAGATTAACAAGCATGCACGAATTAAATAATTAAGAGCAATAAAGGTAAAGACTCAATTTTTTGGTGACGAAGTGAAAACTCGATACCTACGGTATCGAGAAAAACACTCCGGGCTTCAATGGCCAGGGAAGCAATGCACTATGAAAATCAACTTTCAGACCGAGTGGTAACGACGCGCTAACCTAGCCGACTTACTCCCATCACGTGATCCCTACCAAGGAACTCCTTGGATTTGCCCAAGGCAACGGAACCGGACTCCTTCCGGTCTTCACGTCAATCTTCCCTCGAACCACTTGAATTTCCACTCACGAACGAGTCTCCTTCTTCACGAACCAAAGTCTCCAACGATGGTAGAAGAATAAAAGTTTCAATGGTGAAAGAAAAAGAAAAATGGTGAGAAAACTCCTTTGATCATGAAGCTCAAAGTTATGTCTTTTGGTTTTCTCAAGAGAGACTAAATCAATGATGCATGAAAGGCTTTTCTCTCAAGTTTCAAGACTTCAAAAATTATCAATTGAGGTTGTGGCGTGCTTAGGGTTTCAAGAAAATAAGGTATGAATTTATAGTGGAGCCAAAAACGCATTTGAAAATTCTGCCTGTTGGGCCGGTGCTCTAGCGGGGCTCGAGCGCCCGGCGAGCGGCCGTAGGGTTTTGTGAGAAATCCTGCGGGTGCTCGAGCTGGCCTCGAGCGCGCAGCGAGCGAGCCCCCTACTGGATTTTCGACTCGAGCGGTTCTCGAGCTCCTGGCGAGTCGGAGACCTTCTGGATTTTAGGCTCGAGTGGGAATCAAGCGGGAAGGCTTAGGACAGGCTCGAGCGAATGGAGGGCGGACCGAACGGATTTAACCCGACAACCCACAATCCGACATCAATACAATAATACATATGGTCACGGAATATGCCAATTTAGACAAAATGTCTCTAATAGCACCAGCAAAAGGAAAAATCAGCATATGCTGATTTCAAACTCCCCCATTAATTTAATTGAACAAAAATAATTTGCATGGCCAAAAATTGGGAGGGACACACGGCACACAGTGTAAGGCACTAGTTCTAAAAATATGATAATTAGGAATAATTTAGTTAATATAAATGAATTAAGGATAAGGAAACTGGGAGAAATTGGATTAAAAAGCCCAAAGACCCGAAATTGACAAAATCAAGAATCAGCATTGTAAATCTTAAAAAGTTAAACCGTAAATAAGATTTGAGTTTTAAATCATGATAATCACAATTTATTAAATTAATATAATCAAAATTAATGTCCAAGAATATAAAAAATTAAGTTAGAATGGTCGAAATGGGTCTCGGACGGCGTGTGCACAAAGCAGGCTCACTACAGGCCTAACCGAGGGCTAACCCACACCCAACCCGCGCCAAGGTGTAACTCGGGTGCGAAAAACAGATTTGCAAAGCCTGAGGCATGCCCGAGGCACACCCGGGGCGCATGTTGGCAGACTTGCGCACTCAATGCACACTCGAGCGCCGGCCCGGGATATAAAAATTCGTGAGGGTTTCGTTCGGCTCATTTTCAGCCTCCAAGCACACAAAGAGAGAGAGTGTGTAAGGAGAAGAGAGAGGAAGAAGAATCTGAAGTCCTAGAGTTCGATTTCGAGTTAGAGCTAGTTAAAAATATAATAGATCGGGTCGAGGAAGGTGCACTCATACCCTCCTCTTTTGTTTCTTTACACTTTTATTCTATTTTCTTTGGGTATCCTCGTTCCGATACCTGATTAAGTTTATATTTTGTATTACTCATGATTTGAACATGTATATGTATTAATTTCATATCCGATTTCGTAGAGTTGACCGATTTTCGAATGTGGAAACCTACCCCACGTCGGAACAATTTTGTGCATTTATTTTGAGATTTTTGCATAAATTGACATTAGAATATTATTATACATGCCTCGAATATGTTAATTTATCGATTGGATGTCCGATTTGGCGATTTTATGTTATTTTGTACACCCAAAAATCCTAACCCACACGCACCGCCTTTGGTGTTTGCCAAAATTAATAATATTTTATATATGATTTGGCTTTAGAAATTTATAACCCTAGCCTTATGGACGCGAATACTCCGTATATTTGATATTTATGCACATAGATTTTATGTATGTTAATTTTATATATTCCGGAGATATTGTCGAACAAGAACAATGATGTTTAACCGCACGTACATTAATTATGTTATCTTGTATATGTCCTGGAAATTATATTATATACATTCGTGAAGGGATTTATCATTCAGAAGCTCAAAAGTTATATTTGGCTAATTACGGTAAAATTTTCTTATATACCACAAGCTTTTTGGTAATTTGTGCATGAAATTATAAGCATAAGAAAACATGAATTTATGAGAACTAATTATCTGTATTCGTATCAAAAAATTTTTAAATTCATGTTTGGCTTAATGTAAAAAGGATTTCCTAATTCTTTTAAGTTCTAAAGAAACTTATGCACGTAAATAAGATCATATAAGGATTTATGATTACGAGAAATATGAAAATATGTATCTGAATATGCATATAAAAAAATTTTGAAGGAATGTTCTGTAATTAAGCGATGAATTGATGAACCGTTCTCCAACAAAATAGAAATGAAACATTTTGGGTTTAAGAACAGAATTCCCTGAAGAAATAAGGAACTAAAAACTTAGATCAAAAATTGTTCAACAGATAGTATATTTTTGCACGCCTTAGTATATTATAGTAGAAGGTCGTTGTTTACTTTTGTACCCGTGCGGCTATTGGCCCCTTCTATAGAAATTGTTTGTAGACGGACCGCCTTTCGATCTTGAATAGGAGAATATGGCTTTTGATAGTATATGAGCAAATACAATCCATGTTACGACCAACCGGTCATTTAGACATAATGTCTACTTACCCTCATCCCCACCGAAATTAGTTTTTGACATAATTTGATGATTAAAAAAAGAAAATGAAATGAATTAAAGAAATTTGGAACGAATTATGAAAATATTTTTTTTCTAAATTATGTTTTATGATCTCATATGCATCACAATTCCGTCTTATATGTATTATTATGATTTTGAATATAAAATTTACATGTTTCTTATTATATATGTCCCTTATTGAGTATTTGTCTCACTCTTACTACTTTCTTTCCTCGTATGAGCATGAGTTTACACCTGATGAAACGGTGTAGAGGATTTGAGTCGGCTAGAATTGAAAACGTGGAAGATGTCCTTATGGACTTAGTTATGTAGCCTTGTACTTTCTGATGAGATATTTTATATTTCTTATGAATTTTATATAAGGTTATATGCATATGATGATGATATACCCATTGTATAGTTTCTGATGTATTGATTATTGTATTTGCTTTCGCAAGTTATTATGGCTAGTTGGATACCTAGTAACATCTTTTTTGAGTCAATGTCATACCAAAGTTAGTACATTAGTGCCACGTGAAGTTTTATGGCTTTTAGATCCTGTGTTATGTATTGTGGATTTGTATGTTGTATTGTACAAGAATTTCGTACTGGTTTGTATTAGGTGATGACCGTATTATTGCCAAAACTCTGTCAAAATTTTGATTGAAAATACGGTACATCACACACTAAAAATTAAAATACTTACTTTTGTAGCCAAAATTAACCACCAATAGAATTTCAATAAATGGCTTAAAGAGGGATCAACAACTCAACCCCAGGTAAGTGATGAGTCACCCTTATTTAGTTGAGAATTCGCCACCTTATAGGATAGGTGGCAACACAAATAATTTCAATAAACGACTCAATATTTTAGGAAAAAAGTATAACTAGAAATCTATAAAAGAAAAGAGGAAAATCGGAGAGAGGAATAGTGGAGAAAAGTAGACCAAAATTAGGAGGAAATCAAAGCTAAGAAGCTGCCAGCAATATGGACCGTAGGACTTCAAAAATTATTCTACATTAAATCAGGCAAGAAATCCTCTCCTTCTTTGATTTATTGTTAAACTCTTGAACTTAACGTGAAATATTATTAATCCAATCTTAAAATTTCCATCGAATTCATGTTAGAATAAGTAAAGTTCAACAACATGTCAAAATACAATTCTGTTGCTGAATTCTGCTACACCTTACTAATATCCGAATTTTTACATATCTTATTTGATCGATTCATACCATAAAATTTTTATTGAATATATTTTAAGATGTTAGCAAAATCACCATATTTTTATTGTGGAATAATCCTTACCATTACTATGCTAGAATAGACAAAATTCAGAAACATGCATCATGAAGTTGGTTCTGCAACCTGTTGTTACACTTGCTGATATACTAATTTTTATATACAATTAATGGCTGATTTATCCCATATAAATTTAACTGACAAAACTTTAATATATTGGCTAAATCATCATATTTTTATTTTGAAATAATTCTCACGAATTAGACTGGTTTAAGGAGCTTAATATTGACTGGCAGTTTAAACCGAAAAAATCAGGGGTTTGCTATTGATATTGATTTCCTTCATATTTTTGATCGATTCAAACTCTATAAAAATTAGTATAAAAACTTTAATGAACCCTCTATGATGTCATGAAATTGGTGTAAAAATATCTCTTGAAAATCTAATCAGGTCAGCCTTTGAAAAATTAAATATCATTGAACCGGCCAGATTGTACCAAAATACTGAATTTGGCACAAAAATCCGTATATGACTTTGAACCGAGCAAGAATAAAATTAAAAAAATTATATGAACCGGTCCACAATTATGTGCTGATTTTGAAAATATATGGAAAGTAAATTTTTATGGTAATTTAATCACTAAATCAGATCCAAAATAACAGCTGAACCAACCCCTGTAAGCTAACGCTAAAATTGAAAGTTTGGAAACATTAAACAGATTCAGCCTCCATCTGACCACCAAATCGACTCAAAATTAGTCACCAACTAGTTAAAACCCATATTAAAATTGTTTAAAATTGGCTCATGAAAATGGGTTGAATGAACTATTGAATCGGATCCCCAAATGAGCAGCAGAACCCTGAGTCCATATAGATGCTGAATCTAACGGTCCATTTGATGGACTAAACTGGCCATGAACCGGTTGAACCAGCAGTCGACCCGGCTATATTATTTCATACTAGGGTCGGTCTATCACCATGTAAAATGGTTTCCAAAAATACATTGATTTGTTCATTGCACGTGCCCCAGAATGAAAATTGCCACTAAATTGACCGATTTATACTTAATTGCCTGTTTTTCTAATTTAGTGTAAACTGACTAGGAAATAAGTAATAAACTGGCCATATATAGCATGTTAAATTAGTAATCAAGTTATATATCATGTAAATTGGTTGGCTATTATAAGAACCGGCTATTAAAAATTAGAAATAAATTGAGTTTTATGGTCTCCCATTAATACGTGATGGGAAAAGTGGGTTTTCCAGTTTTAAAACTTGTGTGAGTCAAACAACTCTACCGTGCGACAGATTGATAATTGTACGAAATGGGATTTAACTGTGGCTAAGAGAGAAGAGAGAAAACTATAGAAAGTGGAAGAACTGATAGAACTTATGGACGATAAATCTTATCTATTATGAAAAATACTCGACAAATAATTATTTAAAAAAATATCAAAGAAAATCATGTGAAAAGAAAAATATTATTTTTGACTTTTGTTATTAACTTAGTCTAAGAAATAACTTTTTTTTATCTATGAACTCTCTGTGTTTTTTTATTCACTCGCAGGAATACTTCTTTCTAATTAACTACTTCGAATCTTATCAGATTAAACGAAAAACATAAAATAAAATAATAACACAGTAAATATTAGATAAATTCATATAAAAAAATTTAGAAGTCTTTACGAAATTAAAATTTAAATGTTATCTATTTTAGCTTTAGAATTCTAATTCTAATCAAATACTCTAATAAAATATATCATATTCTTGTGGCAATAGTATTTTTATTCACTAACACTATATTGAAATTTAGGTCTAAACAGATGTCGTAAGAGTTGGAGATTACAATCGTTAAATTATGTACGGCAATATCAAGCGAGGACAATTTATAATGGATGAAGTTGATCTTCTTATAAGACTTCATAAGCTTCTAGGAAACGAGCAAGTACATACCTAAATTATTCTGATTCTTGAATTAATGTCAAAAATAAAACTAAAGTGTTGCAACGATTACAGATCCCTAATATGTAACCATCACTCTTTATGTAGATTTGGAACAGATAAATCAAAATTTTTCTTCGTTAGATTAGAGAATAAAGATTAAGAAATCAACTTCATTTTAGTAATTTTAGTAAAACATTGAGATATGAACTCCACTCTTTGTCAAAAATTCGATCTAGCATGGTAGTTTCGGACAAAATAATAAAGACATTACTAAAAATTAGGTAGATTTTTCAAAATTTGATATGGTAATCGGAGAAACATATAGCCATAAAAAAATATATATAGCCAAAAAAATTTTTTTGCATAATATCATTGTTAGATAGAGTAACATTGATGAGACTCGTCACAAACCATAGTTCATTATCAATGGTATAAAAGTAAATCAACTCAATTTACAACATTAATTTGTTAGATTAAATATTTTTTAAACCACCTAATTTAGTTTTTTTTATAGTACTTAACTTTTTCTCTTGACATTATTTTCAATTTTAATGAATTATTTTCTTAATAATATTTTTATAGATGGTCCTTAATAGCCGGTAGAATTTTGAAAAGAACGACAAATGATGTCAAGAATTATTGAAACACCCATATTAAGAAAAAGTTCTCATCCCCCACAAAAATTTGCAAGCGATGGTGTCATCCAAAGAGCTATCACGACCACTGCTACGGTCACAAAGCCCGAACCTTGGATCTTTAAAGGATCATTCTCTTGGCCGATGATAAAAGAACAGACCACTACAGTCATAAAGCCCAAACCTTGTATCTTCAAAAGATCATTTTCTGGGCCAATGATAAAAGAACGGGGAATGGTTGAGATGCCAAAGGAAGGCGTCAAAGGATTTTGGCAAGAGAGTGTGTTGCAAGAGAAATTGGAAGACAAGTTCCACCACAATAGTGGTATTGAAGCTACATGTACCCGGACAACAATTAGTGAAGAAATGGATATGAGGCCCATTGTGCTAAATGAAGTAGAATCTGTTAGGGTAGAGGACGAACAAAACGATTGGGATGAATTTTTTCTTGATTTGAGCCTTTGGGATGTTATGAGCCCCAATTGTGGTAGAATTGAGGGGGATACATCTCAACTAGATGAAGCCTTTCAATTTCTCAATTTTAACTGTTCATTTATAAATTAATGTGTATGAGCCTTTTTTTTTTTCAAATAAGAATAAATTAAAAAATTTTATTATTCTATTTTAAATGAATGGCTAAAATTAGAAGATAAGAAGACTCTGTCTCCTTGAGAAATGTGACCCCCTGAATCCAACTATGGCATAACATTGAATTGATATGAGTAATTATTTTGTGGGCCTTTAATTTTTATTTTGTATATGTTATATAAATATTAAGATATATCGCATTTGTTCTACCATAATGTTATCTGTTATAATTATTTTATACTAATACATTTACTATTGTATTAGCTACAACTTCTGTATATGTTATGCAAGTATGCTTGATAGTTATTTTTGTAAGTATTGTCCTATATAATATAATATATAATTATTTACATAAATTCATTGAATATTATAATTCGTTACAATTTAGTTGTGAATATTATAATTCGTTATAATTTAGTTGTAATTATTATAAAAAATTATTTTATTAATGTGTTTGATTTTTATATAACGATACTTCATTTCACTTATAAAAAAATATGACGGTCAATATTGAAAAAATTAATCTATAGTGATGTTATTAGTGATCATATTTCTCCTTTAAAACATAATTTTGTATTGTTCTCTGAAATTCATCATATGTTGTTTCTTCTCCTTTCGGCAGCATTTCTTCTTTCACTTTATCATTAGAGATCACACAAGCAAGGCTGAAGACTTATTTTCGTACAAGGGCCAGGCTGTACTTCTTCCAAAACAAAATTGTGGTCGAGAGGACAAGCATTTGTGGGTGATGCCATTGAGTGGTAGCCGTCGGTCCTATTCAAGGAAAAAGTGACATATATATATATATATATTAATGTTATTTTTTTTACTATTCTTTGTGCTTATGAAAAAAATAAAATTCTCCTTTTTATTTACACAAATAATTACACTGGAGTTTATATACATTAATTCAATATGACTCTTCTATGCATGTATATAAGCCAAGGCCTATCCTTCTCTAAATTCAGTTTCAACAATAACTAATAATATATTATTTACTTTCTTTGAGTTTACAGCTGACTCCATCTCCATATCCTAATATAGATCTTGCTGGAAATATAAATTTATGTCTATAAAGTAGATTTTGGCCTACCTATCGTTAGCTAAAATTAGGATCTTACTATTTTGTTTCACATATTGTTAAAAATCTCATTCTCAATGGTGGAATATTTTACCAGAAAAATATCTAAAATATCCACAGTGTGAATATACAAATGGAATATGAGGAGAAATTTGTCTTTGAAAAAATTTACTGTGAGTTGTATTTGCAAAAACTTCAATCATATGTCCCGAAGGCCGATAGCAAAGGTAGTACTTGGACTGGCCTTCTGCTTTCGAATTCTTGATCGATTTGAGCCACTTCAAAAATTTTTCATTCATAGGCTTAGTTTTATGTTACTTTTGATAGTGCCGAGTGGGTTGATTGTAGCTATTCCTGTTCTTACAACCATTGCTCTACCCTGGATGTTGCTCATAGCCTTGGTGTTCTAGCCATTTGGTGTCGTTTACTTTCTCTACCACTATGTAGGCCCTAGTGATAGTTTCCACATCTAAGAATGTCTTGGAGTCTAACTGTATCAACAAACTAAAAAAGTTGCCCATTTCAATAGTTATTATGTAGGCATTCAGCTTCACCTTATAGGTGAGTTTCAAGATACCTCAAGTCTCAACATCAAATTGTGCCAAAAATAAGAAAATTTATTATTTTCCAAATTTAATTTGACAATTACAAGATATGCAATTATTAAAAATCTTAATAGCTAGTTAATTTAACATATATGTTAATTACTATAAAACCACGGCTTCAATAATCATTGAGCTGAAAAGAAAAAAAATGTTGGTAAGTTGTTGAATATACTTTTTTATTAGGAAGTGTTATATATATTATTTTGATAACTTTATAATAATATAAATATTTGAACATGTGGACATGATCGAGCCATGTTGGTCCACAATAGTACACTCGTTATTTATAAATCCCTACCATAGAACGATGAGCAATAAAGAAAACAGATACCTGTTAATAATACAGTGAAGAAAGAGAAAGAAATAAGGGTGCAATATGCAGTCTGAAGCAGCGGCTCATGGCCTGCTTGGGGTGAGAAAAGGGAGCTGGACGGTGGAAGAAGACCTCCTCCTCCGGCAATGCATTGAGAAATATGGAGAGGGCAATTGGCATCAAATTCCTCGGCTAGCAGGTAAAATCTCAGACAAAGTAATGGGAGTGATTTTAAGAATCAGTGAATATTGAGCTTTAGAAATAAGCATTGTTATACAAGTTTACTTCAAAAGTATGCTCTTTTCACTTATTTAGCTAATATATGCTCACTATTATTAGAAAATGGATTTTGACATGGTGTGTTACTTTATTATAATTTATGGGTTTCAAATTTTTAAAAATATTTTTTTGTAGTATAGAAATAAGATTGTGTATGTCAAAAATTTCATCTTTTTATTTATATTACTGTTTTTTAAATAAAAATATTTAATCTCCCGTTAATATGTGGTGGGAAAGGGGGTTTTTTTTAGTTTTAAGGCATATACGAGTGAAGTATTCTTCTTTGTAATCTATATTTTGATGCAAGGTATTAGCAACTCTACCATGCGACAGATTGATAACTGTACGAAATGGGATTTAACTATGGTCAAGAGAGAAGAGAGAAAACTATAGAAAGTGGAAGAACTAATAGAACTTGTAGACGATAAATCTTATTTATTATAAAAGATATTCGACAAATAATTATTTAAAAAAATATCAAAGAAAATCATGTGAAAAAAAAAAAGATTTGTTTTGAGTTTTGTTATTAACTTAGTCTACATGAAATCTCTTTGTTTTTTGATTCACTCGTAAGAATACTTCTTTGTAATTATCCGCTTCTAATATTATCAAATCAAATGTAAAACATAAAATAAAATAATAGTACATTAAATATTTGATAAATTTATATAAAAAATTTAAAAATCTTTACAAAATTAAAATTTTAATATTATCTGTTTTAGCTTTCAAATTCTAATTCTAATCAAATACTCTAATAAAATATATCATATTCTTCTGGCAATAGTATTTTTATTCACTAACACTATGTTGGAATTTAGGTCTAAATAGATGCCGCAAGAGTTGTAGATTACGATGGTTAAATTATGTTTGGCCAAATATCAAGCGAGGACAATTTACAATTGATGAAGTCGATCTTCTTATCAGACTTCATAAGCTTTTAGGAAACAGGCAAGTATATACCAAAATTATTTGCAGTTCTTGAATTAATGTCAAAAATAAAACTAAAGCGTTGCACCAATTTCAGATCCCTAATATGTAACCATCCCTCTTTAGGTAGATTTGGAACAGATAAATCAAAATTTTTCTTCGCTAGATTAGAGAATAAAGATTAAGAAATTGACTTCATTTTAGTAATTTTAGTAAAACATTGAGATATGAACTCTACTCTTTGTCAAAAATTCGATCTAGCATGGTGGTTTCGGACAAAATAATAAAGACATTACTAAAAATTAGGTAAATTTTTCAAAATTTGATATGGAAATTGGAGAAATATATAGCCGTAAAAAAATATATATAGCCAAAAAAAAAATTTTCCATAATATCATTGTTAGATAGAGTAACATTGATGAGACTAGTCACAAACCATAGTTCATTATCAATGGTATAAAAGTAAATCAACTCAATTTACAACATTAATTTGTTAGATGAAATATTTTCTAAACCACCTAATTTTGTTTTTTTTTTTATAATACTTAACTTTTTCTATTGACATTATTTTCAATTTTAATGAATTATTTTCTTAATAATATTTTTATAGATGAGCCTTAATAGCCGGTTGACTTCCTGGAAGAACGACAAATGATGTCAAGAATTATTGGAACACCCATATTAAGAAGAAGTTCTCACCCCCGCAAATATTTACAAGCGATGGTGTCATCCAAAGAGCTATCACGACCACTGCCACGGTCACAAAGCCTGAACCTTGGATCTTTAATGGATCATTCTCTTGGCCGATGATAAAAGAACAAACCACTACAATCATAAAGCCCAAACCCTGTATCTTCAAAAGATCATTTTCTTTGCCAATGATAAAAGAACAAGGAATGGTTGAGAAGCCAAAGGAAGGCGTCAAAGGATTTTGGCAAGAGAGTGTGTTGCTAGAGAAATTGGAAGACAAGTCCCTCCACAATAGTGGTATTGAAGCTGCAAGTGCTTGGACAACAGTTAGTGAAGAAAAGGATACGAGTCCCGCTGTGCCAAATGAAGTAGAATCTCTTACGGTAGAGGATGAACAAAATAATTGGGATGAATTTTTTCTTGATTTGAGCCTTTGGGATGTTATGAGCCCCAATTGTGGTAGAATTGAGGGAGATACATCTCAACCAGATGAAGTTTCTCAATCTCTCAATTTTAACTGTTCATTTATAAATTAATAGGTATGAGTTAATCTTTTTTTTTTTTCAAATATGAATCGGTTAAAAAATGTAATTATTTCATTTTAAATGAATAGTTAAAATTAGGAGATGAAAAGACTCTTATCTCCTTGTGAAATGTGGCCCCCTGAATTCAACTGTGGCATAACATTGAATTGATATGAGCAATTATTTTGTGGGCCTTTAATTTTTATTTTGTATGTTTCATATAGATATTAAGATGCATCATATTTACCATACCCAGATTTTATCTGCTACAATTATTCTATTCTAATCCGTTTACTATTGTATTAGCTACAAATTCTATACATATTATGCAAGTATGCCCAATAATTATGTTTATAAATAATGTCCCATATAATGTGATATATAATTATTCATATAAATTCATTGAATATTACAATTCAATATAATTTTGTTATAATTATTATAGAAAAAATATTTTATTAATATGCCTAATCTTTACTATAATCATATATTATTTCACACAACGATTAATATTAAAAAAATTAATCTGTAAAGATGGCATTAGTGATCATATTTCTCCTTTAAAACATAAATTTGTATTGTTTTCAAAAATTCATCATATGTAGTTTCTTCTCCTTTCGGCAGCAATTCTTCTTTCACTTTATCATTAGAGATCACACAAGTAAGGCTGAAGACTTATTTTCGTACAAGGGCCAGGCCGTACTTCTTCCAAAACAAAATTGTGGTCGAGAGGACAAGCACCTGAGGGTGATGCCATTGAGTGGTAGCAGTCGGTCCCATTTAAGAAAAAAGTGACATTATTAAAGTTTTTTTTTTAAAAAGAAAAAAATATATAGTTAATATAGTGACAGTATTATAATATTATTAAATATTAATCCTTTCTGATAACATATATACTTCTTGAAAATCTTAATGGCTAATCAATTTAATATAAGTGCTTATGAAAAAGAAAAAAAAATATATCATTAATGTTATTTTTTTCACTATTCTTTGTCCTTATATAAAAAAATTGCCGAATTCTCCCTTTTATTTACACTAATAATTACACTAGAGTGTACATACATTAATTTAATATGACTATAAGGATCGAGATTTTATTATTCATAATTCGGTAAACTAAATTAAGTTATATAAAATTAAGATCAATGAATAGTAAAAATCTAGAAGTCAGGAACTCACACCGAAATTTAATAAAAATTTATTTAACAAAACTGACTTCAATCCTGTTAATAAAATATAAAACCAATGATAAGAAACGAATTCGGTTAATAAATTCTTATTCGATTAATAATTAGATTAATTTTGGTTGACGATAAGGTAACCCGGTTAACGAATTTGCACCCGATTAACAATCGAATTTAACTCGATTGATTAAATATAGTATCAATTAAATTAATTATGTAAAATTATATATATTGCAACACCCACTCACACATACTTAGAAAATTCAGCAAAGGAAAGTGATGGCAAGCAGATGCTCGGCAGCTTAATTTCCATCTAAAATTTTAATAATTTTATAAGAAATTTAACTTATACATGGTATAGGAGTCCTCACATGTGGCACACCTAAAAAATTAAGTAACACTTAACAAAAAATTAAGGAAAGGAAAAGAAAGGCACATGGCACCGGCAGAAGGAAAAATCAGCATATGCTGATTTCAAACTCCCCCATTAATTTCATTGAACAAAAATAATTTGCATGGCCAAAAATTGGGAGGGACACACGGCACACAGTGTAAGGTACTAGTTCTAAAAATATGATAATTATGAGTAATTAAGTTAATATAAATGAATTAAGGATCAAGAAAATGGGAGAAATTGGATTAAAAAGTCCAAAGACTCGAAATTGACAAAATCAAGAATCAGCATTGTAAATCGTAAAAAGTTAAACCACAAATAAGATTTGAATTTTAAATAATGATAATCACAATTTATTAACTTAATATAATCAAAATTAGGGTCCAAAGATATAAAAAATTAAGTTAGAATAGTCGAAATGGGTCCCGGACGGCGCGTGCACAAAGCAAGCTCACTACAGGCCTGACCGAGGGCTAACCCACACCCAACCCGCACCAGAGGTGTAACTCAGGTGCGAAAAACATATTTGCAACGCCTGAGGCATG
The DNA here is from genome assembly GCA_033239525.1 of Nepenthes gracilis. NCBI lineage: Eukaryota > Viridiplantae > Streptophyta > Magnoliopsida > Caryophyllales > Nepenthaceae > Nepenthes > Nepenthes gracilis. The sequence continues at coordinate 2,781,859 of BSYO01000037.1, forward strand.
CCCGAGGCACACCCGGGGCGCATGTTGGCAGACTTGCGCACTCAATGCACGCTCGAGCGCCGGCCCGGGATATAAAAAGTCGTGAGGGTTTCGTTCGGCTCATTTTCAGCCTCCAAGCACACAAAGAGAGAGAGTTTGTGCAAGGAGAAGAGAGAGGAAGAAGAATCTGAAGTCCCAGGGTTCAATTTCGAGTTAGAGCTAGTTAAAAGTATGATAGATTGGATCGAGGCAGGTGCACTCCATATCCCCTCTTTTTGTTTCTTAACACTTTTATTCTATTTTCTTCGGGTATCCTCGTTCCGATACCTGATTAAGTTTATATTTTGTATTACTCATAATTTGAGCATGTATATATGTTAATTTCATTTCCGATTTCATAGAGTTGACCGATTTTCGAATGTGGAACCCTAACCCCGCATCGGAACAATTTTATGCATTTATTTTGAGATTTTTGCATAAATTGACATTAGAATATTATTATACATGCCTCAAATATGTTAATTTATCGATTGAATGTCCGATTTATTGATTTTATGTGATTTTGTACACCCAAAAACCTAATCCGCATGCGCCCCCTTAGGTTTTTGCCAGAAATAATAATAATTTATATATGATTTGGCTTTAGAAATTTATAACCCTAGCCTTATGGACGCGAGTACTCCGTATATTTGGTATTTATAAACATATATTTTATGTATGTTAATTTTATATATTCCAAAGATGTTGTTGAACATGAACACTGATGTTTAACCGCACGTATATTAATTATGTTATCTTGTATATGTTCTAGAAATTATATTATGCATTTGTGAAGGGATTTATCATTCAAAAGCTCAAAAGTTATATTTGGCTAATTACGGTAAAAATTTCTTATATACCTCAAGCTTTATGGTAATTTGTGCATGAAATTATAAGCATAAGAAAACATGAATTTATGAGAACTGATTATCTACATTCGTATCAAAGAATTTTAAAAGTTATGTTTGGCTTAATGTGAAAAGGATTTCCTAATTCTTTTAAGTTCTAAAGAAACTTATGCATCTAAATATGATCATGTAAGGATTTATGATTACAAGAAATATGAAAATATGTTTTCGAATATGCATATAAAAAAATTTTGAAGGAATATTCTGCAATTAAGCGATGAACTAATGAACCATTCTCCAACAAAATAGAAATGAAACATTTTGGGTTTGAGAGCAGAATTCCCTGAAGAAATAAGGAACTAAAAACTTAGATCGAAAATTATTTAACAGATAGTATATTTTTACACGCCTTAGTATATTATTATAGAAGATCGTTGTTTACTTTGGTACCACGTGCGGCTATTGGCCCCGTCTATAGAAATTGTATGTAGACGGCCTGCCTCTAGATCTTGAATAGGATAATATGGCTTTTCATTGTATATGAGCAAACACAATCCATGCTACGACCAACCGGTCATTTAGTCATAAGGTCTACTTACCCTGATCCCCAACAAAATTAGTTTTCGGCATAATTTGATGATTAAAAAAGAAAATGAAATGAATTAAAGAAGTTTGGAGAATAATTACGAAAACATTCTTTTCTAAACTAATTTTATGATCTCATATGCATCTCAATTCCCTCTTATATGCATTATTATGATTTTGTCAAGTATAAAAGATATTTGACAAATAATTATTAAAAAAAATATCAAAGAAAATCATGTGAAAAAAAAAATTAGTTTTGAGTTTTGTTATTAACTTAGTCTAAGAAATAACTCTTTTTTATCTATAAAATCTCTTTGTTTTTTGATTCACTGGCAAGAATACTTCTTTCCAATTATCCGCTTCTAATATTATCAAATCAAATGAAAGACATAAATAAAATAATAGTACAGTAAATATTTGATAAATTTATATGAAAAATTTAAAAGTCTTCACGAAATTAAAATTTAAATGTTATCTTTAAGCTTTCAAATTCTAAATTTAATCAAATACTCTAATAAAATATGTCATATTCTTCTAGCAATAGTATCTTTATTCACTAACACTATATTGGAATTTAGGTCTAAACGGATGCCGCAAGAGCTGTAGATTACGATGGTTAAATTATGTACGGCCAAAAATCAAGCGAGGACAATTTACAATGGATGTAGTCGATCTTCTCTTCGGACTTCATAAGCTTTTAGGAAACATGCAAGTATATATACCTAAATTATTTGCAGTTCTTGAATTAATGTCAAAAATAAAACTAAAGTGTTGCACCGACACAGATCCCTAATATGTAACCATCACTCTTTATGTAGATTTGGAACAGATAAATCAAAATTTTTCTTCGTTAGATTAGAGGATAAAGATTAACAAATCAACTTCATTTTAGTAATTTTAGTAAAACATTGATATATGGACTCCACTCTTTGTCAAAAATTCGATCTAGCATGGTAGTTTCGGACAAAATAATAAAGACATTACTAAAAATTAGGTAGATTTTTCAAAATTTGATATGGTAATTGGAGAAACATATAGCCATAAAAAATATATATATAGCCAAAAAAAAATTTTTTGCAAAATATCATTGTTAGATAGAGTAACATTGATGAGACTCGTCACACACCATAATTCATTATCAATGGTATGAAAGTAAACCAACTCAATTTACAACATTAATTTGTTAGATTAAATATTTTTTAAACCACCTAATTTAGTTTTTTTTATAGTACTTAACTTTTTCTCTTGACATTATTTCCAATTTTAATGAATTATTTTCTTAATAATATTTTTATAGATGGTCCTTAATAGCCGGTAGACTTCCTGGAAGAACGGCAAATGATATCAAGAATTATTGGAACACCCATATTAAGAAGAAGTTCTCACTCCAACAAAAATTTACAAGCGATGGTCATCCAAAGAGCTATCACGACCCTTCGCCTACGGTCACAAAGCCCGAACCTTGGATCTTTAAAGGATCACTCTCTTGGCGAGGATAAAAGAATAGACCACTACAATCATAAAGGCCAAACCTTGGATCTTCAAAAGATCATTTTCTTTGCCAATGATAAAAGAACAGGGAATGGTTAAGAAGCCAAAGGAAGCCGTCAAAGGATTTTGGCAAGAGAGTGTGTTGCTAGAGAAATTGGATGACAAGTTCCACCACAATAGTGGTATTGAAGCTGCACGTGCTTGGACAGCAATTAGTGAAGAAAAGGATATGAGTCCCATTGTGCTAAATGAAGTAGAATCTCTTACGGTAGAGGATGAACAAAATGATTGGGATGAATTTTTTCTTGATTTGAGCCTTTGGGATGTTATGAGCCCCAATTGTGGTAGAATTGAGGGAGATACATCTCAACCAGGTGAAGCTTTTCAATCTCTCAATTTTAACTGTTTATTTATAAATTAATAGATATGAGTTAGCCTTTTTTTTTCCTAAATAAGAATCAGTTAAAAAATTTTATTATTTCATTTTAAATGAATTGTTAAAATTAGGAGATGAAAAGACTCTTATCTCCTTACGAAATGTGGCCCCCTGAATTCAACTGTGGCATAACATTGAATTGATATGAGGAACTATTTTGTGGGCCTTTAATTCTTGTTTTGTATATTTCATATAAATATTATGATGTATCATATTTACCACACCCAGATTTTATCTGCTACAATTATTTTATACTAATCCGTTTACTATTGTATTAGCTACAAATTCTATACATATTACGCAAATATGCTCGATAATTATGTTTATAAATATCGTCCCATATAATGTAATATATAATTATTCATATAAATTCATTGGATATTACAATTGGATATAATTTAGTTATAATTAATATAGAAAAAATATTTTATTAATATGCCTAATATTTACTATAATCATATATTATTTCCCACAACGATTAATATTAAAAAAATTAATCTATAAAGATGGGATTAGTGATCATATTTCTCCTTTAAAACATAAATTTGTATTGTTTTCTAAAATTCATCATATATAGTTTCTTCTCCTTTTGACAGCAATTCTTGTTTCACTTTATCATTAGAGATCATGCAAATGACGCAGAAGACTTATTTTCGTACAAGGGCCAGGCGTACTTCTTCCAAAACAAAATTGTGGTCGAGAGGACAAGCACGTGAGGGTGATGCCATTGAGTGGTAGCAGTCGGTCCCATTTAAGAAAAAAGTGACATTATTAAAGATTTTTTTAAAAAAGAAAAAAATATATAGTTAATATAGTGACAATATTATAATATTATTAAATATTTATCCTTTCTGATAACATATATACTTCTCAAAAATCTTAATGGCTAATCAATTTAATATAAGTGCTTATAAGAAACAAAAAATATATATATAATTAATGTTATTTTTCTCACTATTCTTTGTCCTTATATAAAAAATTTGCAAAATTCTCCCTTTTATTTTCACTAATAATTACACTAGAGTTTACATACATTAATTTAATATGACCGTAAGGAACGAGATTTTATTATTCATAATTTTGTAAACTAAATTAAATTATATAAAATTAATGTCAATAAATAGTAAAAATTTAGAAGTTAGGAACTCACACCGAAATTTGATAAAAATTTATTTAATAAAACTGACTTCAATCATGTTAACAAAATATAGAATCAATTATAGGAAACTAATTCGGTTAATAAATTCTCAATCGATTAATAATTAAATTAATTTTGGTTGATGATAAGGTAACCCGGTCATCGAATTTGCACCGGATTAACAATCGAATTTAACCCGATTGATTAAATATAGTATAAATTAAATTAATTATGTAAAATTATATATATTGCAACACCCACTCACACATACTTAGAAAATTCAGCAAAGGAAAGTGATGGCAAGCAGATGCTCGGCAGCTTAATTTCCATCTAAAATTTTAATAATTTTATAAGAAATTTAACTTATACATGGTATAGGAGTCCTCACATGTGGCACACTTAAAAATTAAGTAACACTCGACAAAAAATTAAGGAAAGGAAAAGAAAGGCACATGGCACCGGCAGAAGGAAAAATCAGCATATGCTGATTTCAAACTCCCCCATTAATTTCATTGAACAAAAATAATTTGCATGGCCAAAAATTGGGAGGGACACACGGCACACAGTGTAAGGTACTAGTTCTAAAAATATGATAATTATGAGTAATTAAGTTAATATAAATGAATTAAGGATCAAGAAAATGGGAGAAATTGGATTAAAAAGCCCAAAGACCCGAAATTGACAAAATCAAGAATCAGCATTGTAAATCGTAAAAAGTTAAACCATAAATAAGATTTGAATTTTAAATAATGATAATCACAATTTATTAACTTAATATAATCAAAATTAGGGTCCAAAGATATAAAAAATTAAGTTAGAATAGTCGAAATGGGTCCCGAACGGCGCGTGCACAAAGCAAGCTCACTACAGGCCTGACCGAGGGCTAACCCACACCCAACCCGCACTGCAAGAGGTGTAACTCAGGTGCGAAAAACATATTTGCAACGCCTGAGGCATGCCCGAGGCACACCCGGGGCGCATGTTGGCAGACTTGCGCACTCAATGCACGCTCGAGCGCCGGCCCGGGATATAAAAAGTCGTGAGGGTTTCGTTCGGCTCATTTTCACCTCCAAGCACACAAAAGAGAGAGTTTGTGCAAGGAGAAGAGAGAGGAAGAAGAATCAAGTCCCAGGGTTCAATTTCGAGTTAGAGCTAGTTAAAAGTATGATAGATTGGATCGAGGCAGTGCACTCCATATCCCCTCTTTTGTTTCTTAACACTTTTATTCTATTTTCTTCGGGTATCCTCGCCCGATACTCCGATTAAGTTTATATTTTGTATTACTCATAATTTGAGCATGTATATATGTTAATTTCATTTCCGATTTCATAGAGTTGACCGATTTTCGAATGTGGAACCCTAACCCCGCATCGGAACAATTTTATGCATTTATTTTGAGATTTTTGCATAAATTGACATTAGAATATTATTATACATGCCTCAAATATGTTAATTTATCGATTGAATGTCCGATTTATTGATTTTATGTGATTTTGTACACCCAAAAACCTAATCCGCATGCGCCCCCTTAGGTTTTTGCCAGAAATAATAATAATTTATATATGATTTGGCATTAGAAATTTATAACCCTAGCCTTATGGACGCGAGTACTCCGTATATTTGGTATTTATATACATATATTTTATGTATGTTAATTTTATATATTCCAAAGATGTTGTTGAACATGAACAATGATGTTTAACTGCACGTATATTAATTATGTTATCTTGTATATGTTCTAGAAATTATATTATGCATTTGTGAAGGGATTTATCATTCAAAAGCTCAAAAGTTATATTTGGCTAATTACGGTAAAAATTTCTTATATACCTCAAGCTTTATGGTAATTTGTGCATGAAATTATAAGCATAAGAAAACATGAATTTATGAGAACTGATTATCTATATTCGTATCAAAGAATTTTAAAAGTTATGTTTGGCTTAATGTGAAAAGGATTTCCTAATTCTTTTAAGTTCTAAAGAAACTTATGCATCTAAATATGATCATGTAAGGATTTATGATTACAAGAAATATGAAAATATGTTTTCGAATATGCATATAAAAAATTTTGAAGGAATATTACGCAATTAAGCGATGAACTAATGAACCATTCTCCAACAAAATAGAAATGAAACATTTTGGGTTTGAGAGCGGGAATTCCTTTTTGAAGAAATAAGGAACTAAAAACTTAGATCGAAAATTATTTAACAGATAGTATATTTTACACGCCTTAAGTATATTATAATAGAAGATCGTTGTTTACTTTGGTACCACGTGCGGCTATTGGCCCCGCTTCATAGAAATTGTATGTAGACGGCCCGCCTCTAGATCTTGAATAGGATAATATGGCTTTTCATTGTATATGAGCAAACACAATCCATGCTACAACCAACCGGTCATTTAGTCATAAGGTCTACTTACCTCGATCCCCAACAAAATTAGTTTTCGGCATAATTTGATGATTAAAAAAGAAAATGAAATGAATTAAAGAAATTTGGAGCGAATTATTAAAACATTCTTTTCTAAACTAATTTTTATGATCTCATATGCATCTCAATTCCCTCTTATATGCATTATTATGATTTTGTCAAATATAAAAGATATTTGACAAATAATTATTTAAAAAATATCAAAGAAAATCATGTGAAAAAAAAAAATTAGTTTTGAGTTTTGTTATTAACTTAGTCTAAGAAATAACTCTTTTTTATCTATAAAATCTCTTTGTTTTTTGATTCACTCGCAAGAATACTTCTTTCCAATTATCCGCTTCTAATATTATCAAATCAAATGAAAGACATAAATAAAATAATAGTACAGTAAATATTTGATAAATTTATATGAAAAATTTAAAAGTCTTCACGAAATTAAAATTTAAATGTTATCTGTTTAAGCTTTCAAATTCTAAATTTAATCAAATACTCTAATAAAATATGTCATATTCTTCTGGCAATAGTATCTTTATTCACTAACACTATATTGGAATTTAGGTCTAAACAGATGCCGCAAGAGCTGTAGATTACGATGGTTAAATTATGTACGGCCAAAAATCAAGCGAGGACAATTTACAATGGATGTAGTCGATCTTCTTTTCGGACTTCATAAGCTTTTAGGAAACATGCAAGTATATATACCTAAATTATTTGCAGTTCTTGAATTAATGTCAAAAATAAAACTAAAGTGTTGCACCGATTACAGATCCCTAATATGTAACCATCACTCTTTATGTAGATTTGGAACAGATAAATCAAAATTTTTCTTCGTTAGATTAGAGGATAAAGATTAACAAATCAACTTCATTTTAGTAATTTTAGTAAAACATTGATATATGGACTCCACTCTTTGTCAAAAATTCGATCTAGCATGGTAGTTTCGGACAAAATAATAAAGACATTACTAAAAATTAGGTAGATTTTTCAAAATTTGATATGGTAATTGGAGAAACATATAGCCATAAAAAAATATATATAGCCAAAAAAAAATTTTTTGCAAAATATCATTGTTAGATAGAGTAACATTGATGAGACTCATCCCAAACCATAATTCATTATCAATGGTATGAAAGTAAATCAACTCAATTTACAACATTAATTTGTTAGATTAAATATTTTTTAAACCACCTAATTTAGTTTTTTTTATAGTACTTAACTTTTTCTCTTGACATTATTTCCAATTTTAATGAATTATTTTCTTAATAATATTTTTATAGATGGTCCTTAATAGCCGGTAGACTTCCTGGAAGAACGGCAAATGATATCAAGAATTATTGGAACACCCATATTAAGAAGAAGTTCTCACTCCAACAAAAATTTACAAGCGATGGTGTCATCCAAAGAGCTATCACGACCACTGCTACGGTCACAAAGCCCGAACCTTGGATCTTTAAAGGATCACTCTCTTGGCCGAGGATAAAAGAATAGACCACTACAATCATAAAGGCCAAACCTTGGATCTTCAAAAGATCATTTTCTTTGCCAATGATAAAAGAACAGGGAATGGTTAAGAAGCCAAAGGAAGCCGTCAAAGGATTTTGGCAAGAGAGTGTGTTGCTAGAGAAATTGGATGACAAGTTCCACCACAATAGTGGTATTGAAGCTGCACGTGCTTGGACAGCAATTAGTGAAGAAAAGGATATGAGTCCCATTGTGCTAAATGAAGTAGAATCTCTTACGGTAGAGGATGAACAAAATGATTGGGATGAATTTTTTTCTTGATTTGAGCCTTTGGGATGTTATGAGCCCCAATTGTGGTAGAATTGAGGAGATACATCTCAACCAGGTGAAACTTTTCAATCTCTCAATTTTAACTGTTTATTTATAAATTAATAGATATGAGTTAGCCTTTTTTTCCTAAATAAGAATCAGTTAAAAAATTTTATTATTTCATTTTAAATGAATTGTTAAAATTAGGAGATGAAAAGACTCTTATCTCTTACGAAATGTGGCCCTGAATTCAACTGTGGCATAACATTGAATTGATATGAGGAACTATTTTGTGGGCCTTTAATTCTTGTTTTGTATATTTCATATAGATATTATGATGTATCATATTTACCACACCCAGATTTTATCTGCTACAATTATTTTATACTAATCCGTTTACTATTGTATTAGCTACAAATTCTATACATATTACGCAAATATGCTCGATAATTATGTTTATAAATATTGTCCCATATAATGTAATATATAATTATTCATATAAATTCATTGGATATTACAATTGGATATAATTTAGTTATAATTAATATAGAAAAAATATTTTATTAATATGCCTAATATTTACTATAATCATATAATATTTCCCACAACGATTAATATTAAAAAATTAATCTATAAAGATGGGATTAGTGATCATATTTCTCCTTTAAAACATAAATTTGTATTGTTTTCTAAAATTCATCATATATAGTTTCTTCTCCTTTTGACAGCAATTCTTGTTTCACTTTATCATTAGAGATCATGCAAATGACGCAGAAGACTTATTTTCGTACAAGGGCCAGGCGTACTTCTTCCAAAACAAAATTGTGGTCGAGAGGACAAGCACGAGAGGGTGATGCCATTGAGTGGTAGCAGTCGGTCCCATTTAAGAAAAAAGTGACATTATTAAAGATTTTTTTAAAAAAGAAAAAAATATATAGTTAATATAGTGACAATATTATAATATTATTAAATATTTATCCTTTCTGATAACATATATACTTCTCAAAAATCTTAATGGCTAATCAATTTAATATAAGTGCTTATAAGAAACAAAAATATATATATAATTAATGTTATTTTTCTCACTATTCTTTGTCCTTATATAAAAATTTGCAAAATTCTCCCTTTTATTTTCACTAATAATTACACTAGAGTTTACATACATTAATTTAATATGACCGTAAGGAACGAGATTTTATTATTCATAATTTTGTAAACTAAATTAAATTATATAAAATTAATGTCAATAAATAGTAAAAATTTAGAAGTTAGGAATCACACCGAAATTTGATAAAAAATTTATTTAATAAACCGACTTCAATCATGTTAACAAAATATAGAATCAATTATGGAAAACTAATTCGGTTAATAAATTCTCAATCGATTAATAATTAAATTAATTTTGGTTGATGATAAGGTAACCCGGTCATCGAATTTGCACCGGATTAACAATCGAATTTAACCCGATTGATTAAATATAGTATAAATTAAATTAATTATGTAAAATTATATATATTGCAACACCCACTCACACATACTTAGAAAATTCAGCAAAGGAAAGTGATGGCAAGCAGATGCTCGGCAGCTTAATTTCCATCAAAAATTTTAATAATTTTATAAGAAATTTAACTTATACATGGTATAGGAGTCCTCACATGTGGCACACTTAAAAAATTAAGTAACACTCGACAAAAAATTAAGGAAAGGAAAAGAAAGGCACATGGCACCGGCAGAAGGAAAAATCAGCATATGCTGATTTCAAACTCCCCCATTAATTTCATTGAACAAAAATAATTTGCATGGCCAAAAATTGGGAGGGACACACGGCACACAGTGTAAGGTACTAGTTCTAAAAATATGATAATTATGAGTAATTAAGTTAATATAAATGAATTAAGGATCAAGAAAATGGGAGAAATTGGATTAAAAAGCCCAAAGACCCGAAATTGACAAAATCAAGAATCAGCATTGTAAATCGTAAAAAGTTAAACCATAAATAAGATTTGAATTTTAAATAATGATAATTACAATTTATTAACTTAATATAATCAAAATTAGGGTCCAAAGATATAAAAAATTAAGTTAGAATAGTCGAAATGGGTCCCGGACGGCGCGTGCACAAAGCAAGCTCACTACAGGCCTGACCGAGGGCTAACCCACACCCAACCCGCACCAGAGGTGTAACTCAGGTGCGAAAAACATATTTGCAACGCCTGAGGCATGCCCGAGGCACACCCGGGGCGCATGTTGGCAGACTTGCGCACTCAATGCCGCCGAGCGCGGCCCAGGATATAAAAAGTCGTGAGGGTTTCGTTCGGCTCATTTTCAGCCTCCAAGCACACAAAGAGAGAGAGTTTGTGCAAGGAGAAGAGAGAGGAAGAAGAATCTGAAGTCCCAGGGTTCAATTTCGAGTTAGAGCTAGTTAAAAGTATGATAGATTGGATCGAGGCAGGTGCACCCATATCCCCCTCTTTTGTTTCTTAACACTTTTATTCTATTTTCTTCGGGTATCCTCGTTCCGATACCTGATTAAGTTTATATTTTGTATTACTCATAATTTGAGCATGTATATATGTTAATTTCATTTCCGATTTCATAGAGTTGACCGATTTTCGAATGTGGAACCCTAACCCCGCATCGGAACAATTTTATGCATTTATTTTGAGATTTTTGCATAAATTGACATTAGAATATTATTATACATGCCTCAAATATGTTAATTTATCGATTGAATGTCCGATTTATTGATTTTATGTGATTTTGTACACCCAAAAACCTAATCCGCATGCCCCCTTAGGTTTTTTGCAGAAATAATAATAATTTATATATGATTTGGCATTAGAAATTTATAACCCTAGCCTTATGGGACGCGAGTACTCCGTATATTTGGTATTTATATACATATATTTTATGTATGTTAATTTTATATATTCCAAAGATGTTGTTGAACATGAACAATGATGTTTAACCGCACGTATATTAATTATGTTATCTTGTATATGTTCTAGAAATTATATTATGCATTTGTGAAGGGATTTATCATTCAAAAGCTCAAAAGTTATATTTGGCTAATTACGGTAAAATTTCTTATATACCTCAAGCTTTATGGTAATTTGTGCATGAAATTATAAGCATAAGAAAACATGAATTTATGAGAACCGATTATCTATATTCGTATCAAAGAATTTTAAAAGTTATGTTTGGCTTAATGTGAAAAGGATTTCCTAATTCTTTTAAGTTCTAAAGAAACTTATGCATCTAAATATGATCATGTAAGGATTTATGATTACAAGAAATATGAAAATATGTTTTCGAATATGCATATAAAAAATTTTGAAGGAATATTTCGCAATTAAGCGATGAACTAATGAACCATTCTCCAACAAAATAGAAATGAAACATTTTGGGTTTGAGAGAGAATTCTGAAGAAATAAGGAACTAAAAACTTAGATCGAAAATTATTTAACAGATAGTATATTTTTACACGCCTTAGTATATTATAATAGAAGATCGTTGTTTACTTTGGTACCACGTGCGGCTATTGGCCCCGTCTATAGAAATTGTATGTAGACGGCCTGCCTCTAGATCTTGAATAGGATAATATGGCTTTTCATTGTATATGAGCAAACACAATCCATGCTACAACCAACCGGTCATTTAGTCATAAGGTCTACTTACCCTGATCCCCAACAAAATTAGTTTTCGGCATAATTTGATGATTAAAAAAAGAAAATGAAATGAATTAAAGAAATTTGGAGCGAATTACGAAAACATTCTTTTCTAAACTAATTTTTATGATCTCATATGCATCTCAATTCCCTCTTATATGCATTATTATGATTTTGTCAAATATAAAAGATATTTGACAAATAATTATTTAAAAAAATATCAAAGAAAATCATGTGAAAAAAAAAAATTAGTTTTGAGTTTTGTTATTAACTTAGTCTAAGAAATAACTCTTTTTTATCTATAAAATCTCTTTGTTTTTTGATTCACTCGCAAGAATACTTCTTTCCAATTATCCGCTTCTAATATTATCAAATCAAATGAAAGACATAAATAAAATAATAGTACAGTAAATATTTGATAAATTTATATGAAAAATTTAAAAGTCTTCACGAAATTAAAATTTAAATGTTATCTGTTTAAGCTTTCAAATTCTAAATTTAATCAAATACTCTAATAAAATATGTCATATTCTTCTGGCAATAGTATCTTTATTCACTAACACTATATTGGAATTTAGGTCTAAACAGATGCCGCAAGAGCTGTAGATTACGATGGTTAAATTATGTACGGCCAAAAATCAAGCGAGGACAATTTACAATGGATGTAGTCGATCTTCTTTTCGGACTTCATAAGCTTTAGGAAACATGCAAGTATATATACCTAAATTATTTGCAGTTCTTGAATTAATGTCAAAAATAAAACTAAAGTGTTGCACCGATTACAGATCCCTAATATGTAACCATCACTCTTTATGTAGATTTGGAACAGATAAATCAAAATTTTCTTCGTTAGATTAGAGGATAAAGATTAACAAATCAACTTCATTTTAGTAATTTTAGTAAAACATTGATATATGGACTCCACTCTTTGTCAAAAATTCGATCTAGCATGGTAGTTTCGGACAAAATAATAAAGACATTACTAAAAATTAGGTAGATTTTTCAAAATTTGATATGGTAATTGGAGAAACATATAGCATAAATAAAAATATATATAGCCAAAAAAATTTTTTGCAAAATATCATTGTTAGATAGAGTAACATTGATGAGACTCATCCCAAACCATAATTCATTATCAATGGTATGAAAGTAAATCAACTCAATTTACAACATTAATTTGTTAGATTAAATATTTTTTAAACCACCTAATTTAGTTTTTTTATAGTACTTAACTTTTTCTCTTGACATTATTTCCAATTTTAATGAATTATTTTCTTAATAATATTTTTATAGATGGTCCTTAATAGCCGGTAGACTTCCCGGAAGAACGGCAAATGATATCAAGAATTATTGGAACACCCATATTAAGAAGAAGTTCTCACTCCAACAAAAATTTACAAGCGATGGTGTCATCCAAAGAGCTATCACGACCACTGCTACGGTCACAAAGCCCGAACCTTGGATCTTTAAAGGATCACTCTCTTGGCCGAGGATAAAAGAATAGACCACTACAATCATAAAGGCCAAACCTTGGATCTTCAAAAGATCATTTTCTTTGCCAATGATAAAAGAACAGGAATGGTTAAGAAGCCAAAGGAAGCCGTCAAAGGATTTTGGCAAGAGAGTGTGTTGCTAGAGAAATTGGATGACAAGTTCCACCACAATAGTGGTATTGAAGCTGCACGTGCTTGGACAGCAATTAGTGAAGAAAAGGATATGAGTCCCATTGTGCTAAATGAAGTAGAATCTCTTACGGTAGAGGATGAACAAAATGATTGGGATGAATTTTTTTCTTGATTTGAGCCTTTGGGATGTTATGAGCCCCAATTGTGGTAGAATTGAGGGAGATACATCTCAACCAGGTGAAGCTTTTCAATCTCTCAATTTTAACTGTTTATTTATAAATTAATAGATATGAGTTAGCCTTTTTTTTTTTTCCTAAATAAGAATCAGTTAAAAATTTTATTATTTCATTTTAAATGAATTGTTAAAATTAGGAGATTAAAAGACTCTTATCTCCTTACGAAATGTGCCCCCCCGAATTCAACTGTGGCATAACATTCAATTGATATGAGGAACTATTTTGTGGGCCTTTAATTCTTGTTTTGTATATTTCATATAGATATTATGATGTATCATATTTACCACACCCAGATTTTATCTGCTACAATTATTTTATACTAATCCGTTTTACTATCAGATAGCTACAAATTCTATACATATTACGCAAATATGCTCGATAATTATGTTTATAAATATCGTCCCATATAATGTAATATATAATTATTCATATAAATTCATTGGATATTACAATTGGATATAATTTAGTTATAATTAATATAGAAAAAATATTTTATTAATATGCCTAATATTTACTATAATCATATAATATTTCCCACAACGATTAATATTAAAAAAATTAATCTATAAAGATGGGATTAGTGATCATATTTCTCCTTTAAAACATAAATTTGTATTGTTTTCTAAAATTCATCATATATAGTTTCTTCTCCTTTTGACAGCAATTCTTGTTTCACTTTATCATTAGAGATCATGCAAATGACGCAGAAGACTTATTTTCGTACAAGGGCCAGGCGTACTTCTTCCAAAACAAAATTGTGGTCGAGAGGACAAGCACGAGAGGGTGATGCCATTGAGTGGTAGCAGTCGGTCCCATTTAAGAAAAAAGTGACATTATTAAAGATTTTTTAAAAAAGAAAAAATATATAGTTAATATAGTGACAATATTATAATATTATTAAATATTTATCCTTTCTGATAACATATATACTTCTCAAAAATCTTAATGGCTAATCAATTTAATATAAGTGCTTATAAGAAACAAAAAATATATATATAATTAATGTTATTTTTCTCACTATTCTTTGTCCTTATATAAAAAATTTGCAAAATTCTCCCTTTTATTTTCACTAATAATTACACTAGAGTTTACATACATTAATTTAATATGACCGTAAGGAACGAGATTTTATTATTCATAATTTTGTAAACTAAATTAAATTATATAAAATTAATGTCAATAAATAGTAAAAATTTAGAAGTTAGTAACTCACACCGAAATTTGATAAAAATTTATTTAATAAAACTGACTTCAATCATGTTAACAAAATATAGAATCAATTATAGGAAACTAATTCGGTTAATAAATTCTCAATCGATTAATAATTAAATTAATTTTGGTTGATGATAAGGTAACCCGGTCATCGAATTTGCACCGGATTAACAATCGAATTTAACCCGATTGATTAAATATAGTATAAATTAAATTAATTATGTAAAATTATATATATTGCAACACCCACTCACACATACTTAGAAAATTCAGCAAAGGAAAGTGATGGCAAGCAGATGCTCGGCAGCTTAATTTCCATCAAAATTTTAATAATTTTATAAGAAATTTAACTTATACATGGTATAGAGTCCTCACATGTGGCACACTTAAAAAATTAAGTAACACTCGACAAAAAATTAAGGAAAGGAAAAGAAAGGCACATGGCACCGGCAGAAGGAAAAATCAGCATATGCTGATTTCAAACTCCCCATTAATTTCATTGAACAAAAATAATTTGCATGGCCAAAAATTGGGAGGGACACACGGCACACAGTGTAAGGTACTAGTTCTAAAAATATGATAATTATGAGTAATTAAGTTAATATAAATGAATTAAGGATCAAGAAAATGGGAGAAATTGGATTAAAAAAGCCCAAAGACCGAAATTGACAAAATCAAGAATCAGCATTGTAAATCGTAAAAAGTTAAACCATAAATAAGATTTGAATTTTAAATAATGATAATTACAATTTATTAACTTAATATAATCAAAATTAGGGTCCAAAGATATAAAAATTAAGTTAGAATAGTGAAATGGGTCCCGGACGGCGCGTGCACAAAGCAAGCTCACTACAGGCCTGACCGAGGGCTAACCCACACCCAACCCGCACCAGAGGTGTAACTCAGGTGCGAAAAACATATTTGCAACGCCTGAGGCATGCCCGAGGCACACCCGGGGCGCATGTTGGCAGACTTGCGCACTCAATGCACGCTCGAGCGCCGGCCCGGGATATAAAAAGTCGTGAGGGTTTCGTTCGGCTCATTTTCAGCCTCCAAGCACACAAAGAGAGAGAGTTTGTGCAAGGAGAAGAGAGAGGAAGAAGAATCTGAAGTCCCAGGGTTCAATTTCGAGTTAGAGCTAGTTAAAAGTATGATAGATTGGATCGAGGCAGGTGCACCCATATCCCCCTCTTTTGTTTCTTAACACTTTTATTCTATTTTCTTCGGGTATCCTCGTTCCGATACCTGATTAAGTTTATATTTTGTATTACTCATAATTTGAGCATGTATATATGTTAATTTCATTTCCGATTTCATAGAGTTGACCGATTTTCGAATGTGGAACCCTAACCCCGCATCGGAACAATTTTATGCATTTATTTTGAGATTTTTGCATAAATTGACATTAGAATATTATTATACATGCCTCAAATATGTTAATTTATCGATTGAATGTCCGATTTATTGATTTTATGTGATTTTGTACACCCAAAACCTAATCCGCATGCCCCCTTAGGTTTTTGCCAGAAATAATAATAATTTATATATGATTTGGCATTAGAAATTTATAACCCTAGCCTTATGGACGACAAGTACTCCGTATATTTGGTATTTATATACATATATTTTATGTATGTTAATTTTATATATTCCAAAGATGTTGTTGAACATGAACAATGATGTTTAACTGCACGTATATTAATTATGTTATCTTGTATATGTTCTAGAAATTATATTATGCATTTGTGAAGGGATTTATCATTCAAAAGCTCAAAAGTTATATTTGGCTAATTACGGTAAAAATTTCTTATATACCTCAAGCTTTATGGTAATTTGTGCATGAAATTATAAGCATAAGAAAACATGAATTTATGAGAACTGATTATCTATATTCGTATCAAAGAATTTTAAAAGTTATGTTTGGCTTAATGTGAAAAGGATTTCCTAATTCTTTTAAGTTCTAAAGAAACTTATGCATCTAAATATGATCATGTAAGGATTTATGATTACAAGAAATATGAAAATATGTTTTCGAATATGCATATAAAAAAATTTTGAAGGAATATTCTGCAATTAAGCGATGAACTAATGAACCATTCTCCAACAAAATAGAAATGAAACATTTTGGGTTTGAGAGCAGAATTCCCTGAAGAAATAAGGAACTAAAAACTTAGATCGAAAATTATTTAACAGATAGTATATTTTTACACGCCTTAGTATATTATAATAGAAGATCGTTGTTTACTTTTGGTACCACGTGCGCTATCGCCCCGTCTATGTAAATTGTATGTAGACGGCCCGCCTCAGATCTTGAATAGGAAAATATGGCTTTTCATTGTATATGAGCAAACACAATCCATGCTACAACCAACCGGTCATTTAGTCATAAGGTCTACTTACCCTGATCCCCAACAAAATTAGTTTTCGGCATAATTTGATGATTAAAAAAAGAAAATGAAATGAATTAAAGAAATTTGGAGCGAATTACGAAAACATTCTTTTCTAAACTAATTTTTATGATCTCATATGCATCTCAATTCCCTCTTATATGCATTATTATGATTTTGTCAAATATAAAAGATATTTGACAAATAATTATTTAAAAAAATATCAAAGAAAATCATGTGAAAAAAAAATTAGTTTTGAGTTTTGTTATTAACTTAGTCTAAGAAATAACTCTTTTTATCTATAAAATCTCTTTTGTTTTTTGAT
This sequence comes from Nepenthes gracilis, assembly GCA_033239525.1. Lineage (NCBI taxonomy): Eukaryota > Viridiplantae > Streptophyta > Magnoliopsida > Caryophyllales > Nepenthaceae > Nepenthes > Nepenthes gracilis. Next base: position 2,800,027 of record BSYO01000037.1, read on the forward strand.
TCACTCGCAAGAATACTTCTTTCCAATTATCCGCTTCTAATATTATCAAATCAAATGAAAGACATAAATAAAATAATAGTACAGTAAATATTTGATAAATTTATATGAAAATTTAAAAGTCTTCCGAAATTAAAATTTAAATGTTATCTGTTTAAGCTTTCAAATTCTAAATTTAATCAAATACTCTAATAAAATATGTCATATTCTTTGGCAATAGTATCTTTATTCACTAACACTATATTGGAATTTAGGTCTAAACAGATGCCGCAAGAGCTGTAGATTACGATGGTTAAATTATGTACGGCCAAAATCAAGCGAGGACAATTTACAATGGATGTAGTCGATCTTCTTTTCGGACTTCATAAGCTTTTAGAAAACATGCAAGTATATATACCTAAATTATTTGCGTTCTTGAATTAATGTCAAAAATAAAACTAAAGTGTTGCACCGATTGACATGATCCCTAATATGTAACCATCACTCTTTTATGTAGATTTGGAACAGATAAATCAAAATTTTCTTCGTTAGATTAGAGGATAAAGATTAACAAATCAACTTCATTTTAGTAATTTTAGTAAAACATTGATATATGGACTCCACTCTTTGTCAAAAATTCGATCTAGCATGGTAGTTTCGGACAAAATAATAAAGACATTACTAAAAATTAGGTAGATTTTTCAAAATTTGATATGGTAATTGGAGAAACATATAGCCATAAAAATATATATAGCCAAAAATTTTTTTGCAAAATATCATTGTTAGATAGAGTAACATTGATGAGACTCATCCCAAACCATAATTCATTATCAATGGTATGAAAGTAAATCAACTCAATTTACAACATTAATTTGTTAGATTAAATATTTTTTAAACCACCTAATTTAGTTTTTTTTATAGTACTTAACTTTTTCTCTTGACATTATTTCCAATTTTAATGAATTATTTTCTTAATAATATTTTTATAGATGGTCCTTAATAGCCGGTAGACTTCCGGAAGAACGGCAAATGATATCAAAAATTATTGGAACACCCATATTAAGAAGAAGTTCTCACTCCAACAAAATTTACAAGCGATGGTGTCATCCAAAGAGCTATAACGACCACTTTGCCACGGTCACAAAGCCCGAACCTTGGATCTTTAAAGGATCACTCTCTTGGCCGAGGATAAAAGAATAGACCACTACAATCATAAAGGCCAAACCTTGGATCTTCAAAAGATCATTTTCTTTGCCAATGATAAAAGAACAGGGAATGGTTAAGAAGCCAAAGGAAGCCGTCAAAGGATTTTGGCAAGAGAGTGTGTTGCTAGAGAAATTGGATGACAAGTTCCACCACAATAGTGGTATTGAAGCTGCACGTGCTTGGACAACAATTAGTGAAGAAAAGGATATGAGTCCCATTGTGCTAAATGAAGTAGAATCTCTTACGGTAGAGGATGAACAAAATGATTGGGATGAATTTTTTCTTGATTTGAGCCTTTGGGATGTTATGAGCCCCAATTGTGGTAGAATTGAGGGAGATACATCTCAACCAGGTGAAGCTTTTCAATCTCTCAATTTTAACTGTTTATTTATAAATTAATAGATATGAGTTAGCCTTTTTTTTTCCTAAATAAGAATCAGTTAAAAAATTTTATTATTTCATTTTAAATGAATTGTTAAAATTAGGAGATGAAAGACTCTTATCTCCTTACAGAATGTAGCCCCCTGAATTCAACTGTGGCATAACATTCAATTGATATGCGAACTATTTTGTGGGCCTTTAATTCTTGTTTTGTATATTTCATATAGATATTATGATGTATCATATTTACCACACCTGCATTTTATCTCTTTTACAATTATTTTATACTAATCCGTTTACTATCAGATTTTACAAATTCTATACATATTACGCAAAATATCTTTCGATAATTATGTTTATAAATATCGTCCCATATAATGTAATATATAATTATTCATATAAATTCATTGGATATTACAATTGGATATAATTTAGTTATAATTAATATAGAAAAATATTTTATTAATATGCCTAATATTTACTATAATCATATAATATTTCCTACAACGATTAATATTAAAAAATTAATCTATAAAGATGGGATTAGTGATCATATTTCTCCTTTTAAAACATAAATTTGTATTGTTTTCTAAAATTCATCATATATAGTTTCTTCTCCTTTTGACAGCAATTCTTGTTTCACTTTATCATTAGAGATCATGCAAATGACGCAGAAGACTTATTTTCGTACAAGGGCCAGGCGTACTTCTTCCAAAACAAAATTGTGGTCGAGAGGACAAGCACGTGAGGGTGATGCCATTGAGTGGTAGCAGTCGGTCCCATTTAAGAAAAAAGTGACATTATTAAAGATTTTTTTTAAAAAAGAAAAAATATATAGTTAATATAGTGACAATATTATAATATTATTAAATATTTATCCTTTCTGATAACATATATACTTCTCAAAAATCTTAATGGCTAATCAATTTAATATAAGTGCTTATAAGAAACAAAAAATATATATATAATTAATGTTATTTTTCTCACTATTCTTTTTGTCCTTATATAAAAAATTTGCAAAATTCTCCCTTTTATTTTCACTAATAATTACACTAGAGTTTACATACATTAATTTAATATGACTGTATGGAACAGAGATTTTATTATTCATAATTTTGTAAACTAAATTAAATTATATAAAATTAATGTCAATAAATAGTAAAAATTTAGAAGTTAGGAAGCACACCGAAAATTTGATAAAAATTTATTTAATAAAACCGACTTCAATCATATTAACAAAATATAATCAATTATAGAAACTAATTCGGTTAATAAATTCTCAATCGATTAATAATTAAATTAATTTTGGTTGATGATAAGGTAACCCGGTCATCGAATTTGTAACGGATTAACAATCAATTTAACCCGATTGATTAAATATAGTATAAATTAAATTAATTATGTAAAATTATATATATTGCAACACCCACTCACACATACTTAGAAAATTCAGCAAAGGAAAGTGATGGCAAGCAGATGCTCGGCAGCTTAATTTCCATCTAAAATTTTAATAATTTTATAAGAAATTTAACTTATACATGGTATAGAGTCCTCACATGTGGCACACTTAAAAAATTAAGTAACACTTGACAAAAAAATTAAGGAAAGGAAAAGAAAGGCACATGGCACCGGCAGAAGGAAAATCAGCATATGCTGATTTCAAACTCCCCATTAATTTCATTGAACAAAAATAATTTGCATGGCCAAAATTGGGAGGGACACACGGCACACAGTGTAAGGTACTAGTTCTAAAAATATGATAATTATGAGTAATTAAGTTAATATAAATGAATTAAGGATCAAGAAAATGGGAGAAATTGGATTAAAAAGCCCAAAGACCCGAAATTGACAAAATCAAGAATCGGCATTGTAAATCGTAAAAGTTAAACCATAAATAAGATTTGAATTTTAAATAATGATAATCACAATTTATTAACTTAATATAATCAAAATTAGGGTCCAAAAAGATATAAAAATTAAGTTAGAATAGTCGAAATGGGTCCCTGGACGGCGCGTGCACAAAGCAAGCTCACTACGGGCCTGACCGAGGGCTAACCCACACCCAACCCCGCACTAGAGGTGTAACCTGTCAGTGCGAAAAACATATTGCAACGCCCGAGGCATGCCCGAGGCACACCCGGGGCGCATGTCAGGAGACTTGCGTGACTCAATGCACGCCGAGCGCGGCCCGGGATATAAAAAGTCGGAGGGTTTCGTTCGGCTCATTTTCAGCCTCAAGCACACAAAGAGAGAGTTTGTGCAAGGAGAAGAGAGGAAGAAGAATCAAGTCCAGTGGTTCAATTTCGAGTTAGAGCTAGTTAAAAGTATGATAGATTGGATCGAGGCAGGTGCACTCCATATCCCCCTCTTTTGTTTTCTTAACACTTTTATTCTATTTTCTTCGGGTATCCTCGTTCCGATACCCGTTAAGTTTATATTTTGTATTACTCATAATTGAGGCATGTATATATGTTAATTTCATTTCCGATTTCATAGAGTTGACCGATTTTGAATGTGGAACCCTAACCCGCATCGGAACAATTTTATGCATTTATTTTGAGATTTTTGCATAAATTGACATTAGAATATTATTATACATGCCTCAAATATGTTAATTTATCGATTGAATGTCCGATTTATTGATTTTATGTGATTTTGTACACCCAAAAACCTAATCCGCATGCGCCCTTAGGTTTTTGCCTTAAATAATAATAATTTATGTATGATTTGGCTTTAGAAATTTATAACCCTAGCCTTATGGACTTGAGTACTCCGTATATTTGGTATTTATGTACATAGAATTTATGTATGTTAATTTTATATATTCCAGAGATATTGTTGAATATGAACAATGATGTTTAATCGCACGTACATTAATTATGTCATTCAGTATATGTTCTAGAAATTATATTATATGCATTTTGAAGGGATTTATCATTCGAAGCTCAAAAGTTATATTTGGCTAATTACGGTAAAAATTTTTATATACCTCAAGTTTTATGGTAATTTGTGCATGAAATTAAGTTAATATAAATGAATTAAGGATAAAGAAAATGGGAGAAATTGGATTAAAAAGCCTAAAGACCCGAAATTGGCAAAATCAAGAATCGGCATTGTAAATCTTTAAAAGTTAAACAGTAAATAAGATCTGAGTTTTAAATCATGATAATCACAATTTATTAAGTTAATATAATCAAAATTAGGGTCCAAAGATATAAAAAATTAAGTTAGAATGGTCGAAATCGGTCCCCGGACGGGCGGTGGACAAAGCAAGCTCACTACAGGCCCGATTGAGGGCTAACCCACACGCAACCCGCACTAGAGGTGTAACTGGTACAAAAACAGATTTGCAACGCCGAGGCATGCCTAAGGCACACTCGGGCGCATGTTGGTACTTGCGCACTCAATGCACGCTCGGCGCGGCCATCGCGATATAAAAAGTCGTGAGGGTTTCGTGGCGGCTCATTTTCACCTCCAAGCACAAAGAGAGAGAGTTTGTGCAAGGAGAAGAGAGAGGAAGAAGAATCAAGTCCTGTGGTTCGATTTGAGTTAGAGCTAGTTAAAAATATGATAGATTGGATCGAGGTAGGTGCATTCATACCCTCCTCTTTATTTCTTAACACTTTTATTCTATTTTCTTCTAGTATCCTTGTTCCGATACCTGATTAAGTTTATATTTTGTATTACTTATGATTTGAGCATGTATATATGTTAATTTCATATCCGATTTCGTAGAGTTGACCGATTTTCGAATGTGGAACCCTAACCCCGCATCGGAACAATTTTATGCATTTATTTTGAGATTTTGCATAAATTGACATTAGAATATTATTATACATGCCTCAAATATGTTAATTTATCGATTAGATGTCCGATTTATTAATTTTATGTGATTTTGTACACCCAAAACCCTAATCTCGCATGCACCCCCTTAGGTTTTTGCCATAATTAATAATAATTTATGTATGATTTGGCTTTAGAAATTTATAACCCTAGCCTTATGGATGCGAGTACTTCGTATATTTGGTATTTATGTACATAGATTTTATGTATGTTAATTTTATATATTCCAAAGATATTGTTGAATATGAACAATGATGTTTAACTGCACGTACATTAATTATGTCATCTTGTATATGTTCTAGAAATTATATTATATGCATTTGTGAAGGGATTTATCATTGAGAAGCTCAAAAGTTATATTTGGCTAATTACGGTAAAAATTTCTTATATACCTCAAGTTTTATGGTAATTTGTGCATGAAATTAAGTTAATATAAATGAATTAAGGATAAAGAAAATGGGAGAAATTGGATTAAAAAGCCCAAAGACCCGAAATTGACAAAATCAAGAATCAGCATTGTAAATCTTAAAAAGTTAAACCGTAAATAAGATTTGAATTTTAAATAATGATAATCACAATTTATTAAGTTAATATAATCAAAATTAGGGTCCAAAGATATAAAAAATTAGGTTAGAATGGTCGAAATGGGTCCCGGACGGCGTGTGGACAAAGCTGGCTCACTACAGGCCTGATTGAGGGCTAACCCACACGCAACCCGCGCCAGAGGTGTAACTCGGGTACAAAAAACAGATTTGCAACGCCTGAGGCATGCCTAAGGCACACTCGGGGTGCATGTTGGCAGACTTGCGCACTCAATGCACGCTCGAGCGCCGGCCTGCGATATAAAAAGTCGTGAGGGTTTCGTGCGGCTCATTTTCGGCCTCCAAGCACACAAAGAGAGAGAGTGTGTGCAAGGAGAAGAGAGAGGAAGAAGAATCTGAAGTCCCAGGGTTCGATTTCGAGTTAGAGCTAGTTAAAAATATGATAGATCGGGTCGACGTAGAGTGCATTCATACTCTCCTCTTTTATTTCTTTTTACACTTTTATTCTATTTTCTTCTAGTATCCTTGTTCCGATACTCCGATTAAGTTTATATTTTGTATTACTTATGATTTGAGCATGTATATATGTTAATTTCATATCCAATTTCGTAGAGAGTTGACCGATTTTCGAATGTGGAACCCTAACCCGCATCGGAACAATTTTATGCATTTATTTTGAGATTTTTGCATAAATTGACATTAGAATATTATTATACATGCCTCTAATATGTTAATTTATCGATTAGATGTCCGATTTATTAATTTTATGTGATTTTGTACACCAAAAACCCTAATCTGCATGCACCCTTAGGTTTTTTGCCATAATTAATAATAATTTATGTATGATTTGGCTTTAGAAATTTATAACCCTAGCCTTATGGATGCGAGTACTCGTATATTTGGTATTTATGTACATAGATTTTATGTATGTTAATTTTATATATTCCAAAGATGTTGTTGAACATGAACAATGATGTTTAAACTACGTATATTAATTATGTCATCTTGTATATGTTCTAGAAATTATATTATATGCATTTGTGAAGGGATTTATCATTCAAGCTCAAAAGTTATATTTGGCTAATTACGGTAAAAATTTCTTATATACCTCAAGTTTTATGGTAATTTGTGCATGAAATTATAAGCATAAGAAAACATGAATTTATGAGAATGATTATCTACATTCGTATCAAAGAATTTTAAAAGTTATGTTTGACTTAATGTGAAAAGGATTTCCTAATTCTTTTAAGTTCTAAAGAAACTTATGCATGTAAATAAGATCATGTAAGGATTTATGATTACAAGAAATATGAAAATATGTATCTCGAATATGCATATAAAAATTTTGAAGGAATATTTTACAATTAAGCGATGAACTGATGAACCATTCTCCAACAAAATAGAAATGAAACATTTTGGGTTTGAGAGCAGAATTCCCTGAAGAAATAAGGAACTAAAAACTTAGATCAAAAATTGTTTAACAGATAGTATATTTTTACACGCCTTAGTATATTATAGTAGAAGGTCGTTGTTTACTTTGGTACCACGTGCGGCTATTGGCCCCGTCTATAGAAATTGTATGTAGACGGCCCGCCTCTAGATCTTGAATAGGATAATATCGCTTTTAATTGTATATGAGCAAACACAATCCATGTTACGACCAACCGGTCATTTAGTCATAAGGTCTACTTACCCTGATCCCCAACAAAATTAGTTTTCGGCATAATTTGATGATTAACAAAAGAAAATCAAATGAATTAAAGAAATTTGGAACGAATTATGAAAACATTCTTTTCTAAATTATGTTTTATGATCTCATATGCATCTCAATTCCCTCTTATATGCATTATTATGATTTTGAATATAAAATTTACATGTTTCTTATTATATATGTCCCTTATTAGGTATTTATGCCATTTCTTGCTACTTGTTTTCGTCATATGAGCATGAGTTTACACCCGATGAGGCGGTGTAGAGGATTTGAATCAGCTAGGAATTGAAAATGTGGAAAATGACCTTATGGGCTTAGTTACGTAGCCTTGTACTTTACGATAAGATATTTTATATTTCTTATGGATTTTATATATGGTTGCATGCATATGATGATGATATACCCATTGTATAGTTTGAGCTGTATTGATTACTATCTTTGCTTTCTAAGTTATTATGGTTAGTTGAGTACCTAGTAACATCTTTTTGAGTCAATGTCATACCGAAGTTAGTACATTAGTGCCACATGAAGTTTTGTGGCTTTTAGATCCTATGTTATATATTCTGGATTTGTATGTTGTATTGTGATAGGAATTTCGTACAGTTTGTATTAGGTGATGATAAGATTATAGCCAAAACTGTTGAAATTTCGGTTAAAAATACGGTACATCACACACCGAAAATTAAAACACTTATTTTTATAGCCAAAATTAACCACCAATAGAATTTCAATAAATGGCTTAAAGAAGGATCAACAACTCAACTCCATGTAAGTGATGAGTCACCCTTATTTAGTTGAGAATTTGCCAACCTTATAAGATAGGTGGCAACACAAAATTTCACTAAATGACTCAATATTTTAGGGAAAAAAAGTATAACTAGAAATCCATAAAAGAAAATAGGAAAATCAGAGAGAGGAATAGTGGAGAAAAGTAGACCAAAAATCAGGAGGAAATCAAAGCTAAGAAGTTTTTAGCAAGATGGACCGTAGGACTTCAAAATTATTTTACATTAATCGCATAAGAACTCCTCTCCTTCTTTGATTTGTTGTTAAATTATTGATTCTAACGTGAAATATTATTAATCCAATGCTTAAAATTCCCATTGAATTCATGTTAGAATAAGTAAAGTTCAAAGATGTCAAAAATACAATTCTCGTTGGTGAACTCTACTACACTTTACTAATATCCGAATTTTTACATATCTTATTTGATCGATTCATACAATAAAACTTTTTTACTGAATATATTTTAAGATGTTAGCAAAATCACCATATTTTTATTGTCGATTAATCATTACCATTACCATGCTAGAATAGACAAAATTTAAACATGCATCATGAAGTTGGTTACGCAACCTGTTGTTATAATTGCTAATATGCTAATTTTACATACTACTAATAGCTGATTTATCACATATAAATATATTTGACAAAACTTTAATAAGTTGGCTAAATCATCATATTTTTATTTTGAAATAATTCTCACAATTAGACTGGGTTCAAGGAGTTTAATATTGATTGGCAGAGTTTAAACCAAAAATCAGGCTTCTTTGTTGATATTGATTTCCTTCATATTTTGATCGATTCAAACTCTATAAAATTAGTATAGAAACTTTAATGAACCCTCTAAGATGTCATAAAATTGGTGTAAAATATCTCTTAAAAATCCGATCAGGTCAGCCTTTGAAAAATTAAATATCACTAAACCGGCTAGATTGTACCAAAATATTGAATTTGGCACCAAAATCGGTATATAACTTTGAATCGAGTAAGAATAAAATTAGAAACTTTATATGAACGGCCCACAATTATGTGCTGATTTTGAAAATGTATGGAAAGTAAATTTCTATGGTAATTTAATCACTAACTCGGATCCAAAATAATGACTAAACCATTCCCTGTATGCTAATGCTAAAATTGACAGTTGAAAAAATTTAGCGAGAATCAGCCTCCATGTGACCACCAAACCGACTCAAAATTGGTCACCAACTAGTTAAAACCCTTATTAAAATTGTTTAAAATTGGCTCATGAAAATGTGTTGAATGAACTATTGAATCGGATCCCCAAATGAGTAGCAAAACCCTGAGTCCATATAGATGCTGAATCTAACAGTCCATTTGATGGACTAAATTGGCCATGAACCGGTTGAACCAGCGGTTGACCCGATTATATTATTTAGGACTAGGGTCAGTCTATCACCATGTAAAATGGTTTCCAAAAATACCTTAATTTGGTCATTAAACTGGCCCAAGAATGAAAATTGTCACTAAACCGACCGATTTATACTTAATTGCCTGTTTTTCTAATTTAGTGTAAACCGACTAGAAAATAAATAATAAACTAGCCATATATAGCATGTTGAATTAGTAATCAAGTTATATATCATGTAAATTGATTGGCCATTATAAGAACCGACTACTAAAAATTAGAAATAAATTGAGTTTTATGGTCTCCCATTAATATGTGATGGGAAAAGTGGGTTTTCCAGTTTTAAAGCATGTATGAGTCAAACAACTCTACCATGACAGATTGATAATTGTACGAAATGGGATTTAACGTGGTTAAGAGAGAAGAGAGAAACTATAAAAGTGGAAGAACTGATAGAACTTATGGACGATAAATCTTATTTATTATGAAAATACTGACAAATAATTATTTAAAAAATTATCAAAGAAAATCATGTGAAAAAAATATTATTTTTGACTTTTGTTATTAACTTAGTCTAAGAAATAACTTTTTTTATCTATGAACTCTCTTGGTTTATTGATTCACTCGCAGGAATACTTCTTTCTAATTAACTACTTTAATCTTATCAGATTAAACAAAAACATAAAATAAAATAATAGTACAAAATATTAGATAAATTCATATAAAAAAATTTGAAGTCTTTACGAAATTAAAATTTAAATGTCATCTATTTTAGCTTTAAAATTCTAATTCTAATCAAATACAATAATAAAATATATCATATTCTTGTGGCAATAATCTTTTTATTCACTAACACTATATTGAAATTTAGGTCTAAACGGATGTCGTAAGAGTTGAGATTTATGATGGGTTAAATTATGTACGCCAAATATCAGCGAGGACAATTTATAATGGATAAAGTTGATCTTCTTATCAGACTTCATAAGTTTCAGGAAACGAGAGCACATACCTAAATTATTTATAGTTCTTGAATTAATGCCAAAAATAAAAACTAAAGTGTTGCGCCGATTTGGATCCCTAATATGTAATCATCCCTCTTTTTGTAGATTTGAAACAAATAAATGAAAATTTTTCTTTGTTAGATTAGAGAATAAAGATTAAGAAATTGAATTCATTTTAGTAATTTTAGTAAAATATTGAGGTATGAACTCTACTCTTTGTCAAAAATTCAATCTAGCATGGTGGTTTTGGATAAAATAATAAAGACATTATTAAAATTAGGTAGATTTTTTTTAAAATTTGATATGGTAATTGGAGAAACATAGCCGTCAAAAAATATATATAGCAAAAAAATCTTTTTTGCATAATATCATTGTTAGATGGAGTAACATTGATGAGACAAGTCACAAACCATAGCTCATTAATAATGGTATAAAAGTGAATCAACTCAATTTACAATATTAATTTGTTAGATTAAATATTTTTTAAACCACCTAATTTAGTTTTTTTTATAGTACTTAACTTTTTCTCTTGACATTATTTTCAATTTTAATGAATTGTTTTCTTAATAATGTTTTCATAAATGATTCTTAATAGTCGGTAGACTTTTGGAAAGAACGACAAATGATGTCAAGAATTATTGAAACACCCATATTAAGAAGAAGTTCTCATCCCCACAAAATTTACCTGCTTGATGGTGCCATCCAAAGAGCTATCACGACCATCGCACGGTCACAAAGCTGAACCTTGGATCTTTAAAGGATCATTCTCTTAGCCGAAAATAAAAAACAGACCCTTTCATAAAGCCCAAACATTGTATCTTCAAAAGATCATTTTCTGAGGCCAATGATAAAAGAACAGGGAAATGGTTGAGACGCCAAAGGAAGCCTCAAAGGATTTTGGCAAGAGAGTGTGTTGCAAGAGAAATTGGAAGACAAGTTCCACCACAATAGTGGTATTGAAGCTGCATGTACCCGGACAACAATTAGTGAAGAAATGGATATGAGGCCCATTGTGCTAAATGAAGTAGAATCTCTTAGGGTAGAGAGGACGAACAAAACGATTGGGATGAATTTTTCTTGATTTGAGCCTTTGGGATGTTATGAGCCCCAATTGTGGTAGAATTGAGGGGGATACATCTCAACTAGATGAAACCTTTCAATTTCTCAATTTTAACTGTTTATTTATAAATTAATGTGTATGAGCCTTTTTTTTTCAAATAATAATAAATTAAAAAATTTTATTATTCTATTTTAAATGAATGGCTAAACTTACAAGATAAGAAGACTCTATCTCCTTGAGAAATGTGACCCTGAATCCAACTATGACATAACATTGAATTGATATGAGTAATTATTTTGTCGGCCTTTAATTTTTATTTTGTATATGTTATATAAATATTAAGATATATCGTATTTGTTACCATAATGTTATACGTATAATTATTTTATACTAATACATTTACTATTGTATTAGCTACAACTTCTGTATATGTTATGCAAGTATGCTTGATAGTTATTTTTGTAAGTATTGTCCTATATAATATAGTATATAATTGTTTATATAAATTTATTGAATATTATAATTCGTTACAATTTAGTTGCAAATATTATAATTCGTTATAATTTAGTTGTAATTATTATGAAAATTATTTTATTAATGTGTTTGATTTTTATATAACGATACATCATTTCACTTATAAAAAAATATGACGGTCAATATTGAAAAAATTAATCTATAGTGATGTTATTAGTGATCATATTTCTCCTTTAAAACATAATTTTGTATTGTTCTCTGAAATTCATCATATGTAGTTTCTTCTCCTTTCGGCAGCATTTCTTCTTTCACTTTATCATTAGAGATCACACAAGTAAGGCTGAAGACTTATTTTCGTACAAGGGCCAGGCTGTACTTCTTCCAAAACAAAATTGTGGTCGAGAGGACAAGCATTTGTGGGTGATGCTATTGAGTCGTAGCCGTCGGTCCTATTCAAGGAAAAAGTGACATATATATATATATATATATATATATATATATATTAATGTTATTTTTTTTTTACTATTCTTTGTGCTTATGAAAAAAATAAAATTCTCCTTTTTATTTACACAAATAATTACACTGGAGTTTATATACATTAATTCAATATGACTCTTCTATGCATGTATATAAGCCAAGGCCTATCCTTCTCTAAATTCAGTCTCAACAATAACTAATAATATATTATTTACTTTCTTTGAGTTTACAGCTGACTCCATCTCCATATTCTAATATAGATCTTGCTGGAAATATAAATTTATGTCTATAAAGTAGATTTTAGCCTACCTATCGTTAGCTAAAATTAGGATCTTACTATTTTGTTTCACGTATTGTTAAAAATCTCATTCTCAATGGTGAAATGTTCTACAAGAAAAACATCTAAAATATCCACAGTGTGAATATACGAACGGAATATAAAGAGAAATTTGTCTTTAAAAAAATTTAGTGAGTTGTATTTGCAAAAACTTCAATCATATGTCCCGAAGGCCGATAGCAAAGGTAGTACTTGGACTGGCCTTCTTCTTTCGAATTCTTGATCGATTTGAGCCACTTTAAAAATTTTTCATTCATGGGCTTAGTTTTATGTTACTTTTGATAGTACCGAGTGGGTTGATTGTAGCTATTTCTGTTCTTACCACCATTGGTCTACCCTGGATGTTGCTCATAGCCTTGGTGTTCTCGCCTTTTGGTGTCGTTGCATTTTCTCCACCACTATGTAGGCCCTAGTGATAGTTTCCACATCTAAGAATGTCATGGAGTCTAACTGTATCGACAAACTAAAGAAGTTGCCCATTTCAATAGTTATTATGTAGGCATTCAACTTTACCTTATAGGTAAGTTTCAAGATACCCCAAGTCTCAACATCAAATCGTGCCAAAAATAAGAAAATTTATTATTTTCTAAATTTAATTTGTCAATTACAAGATATGCAATTATTAAAAATCTTAATAGCTAATTAATTTTACATATATGTTAATTACCATAAAACCACGACTTCAATAATCATTAAGCCGAAAAGAAAAAAATGTTGGTACGTTGTTGAATATACTTTTTTATTAGGAAGTGTTATATATATTATTTTGATAACTTTATAATAATATAAATATTTGAACATGTGGACATGATCGAGCCATGTTGGTCCACAATAGTACACTCGTTATTTATAAATCCCTACCAGAACGATGAGGAGTAAAGAAAACAGATACCTGTTAATAATACAGTGAGGAAAGAGAAAGAAATAAGGTTGCAATATGCAAGTTGAAGCAACGGCTCGTGGCCTACTTGGGGTGAGAACAGGGAGCTGGACGGCGGAAGAAGACCTCCTCCTCCGACAATGCATTGAGAAATATGGAGAGGGCAATTGGCATCAAATTCCTCGACTAGCAGGTAAATCTAAGACAGTAAGGGGAGTGATTTTAAGAATCAGTGAATATTGAGCTTTAGAAATAAGCATTGTTATACAAGTTTACTTCAAAAGTATGCTCTTTTCACTTAATTAGCTAATATATGCTCACTATTATTAGAAAATGGATTTTGACATGGTGTGTTACTTTATTATAATTTATGGGTTTCAGATTTCTAAAAATTTTTTTGTAGTATAGAAATAAGATTGTGTATGTCAAAATTTTCATCTTTATATGTATATTACTGTTTTTAAAAAAAAAAAATTAATCTCCGTTAATATGTGGTGGGAAAGGAGGTTTTCTTAGTTTTAAGGCATATATGAGTCAAGTATTCTTCTTTGTAATCTATATTTTGATGCAAGGTATTAGCAACTCTACCATGCGACAGATTGATAATTGTACGAAATGGGATTTAAGTATGGCCAAGAGAGAAGAGAGAAAACTATAGAAAGTGGAAGAACTAATAGAACTTGAAGACGATAAATCTTATTTATTATAAAAGATATTCGACAAATAATTATTTAAAGAAATATCAAAGAAAATCATGTGAAAAAAATTAGTTTTGAGTTTTGTTATTAACTTAGTCTAAGAAATAACTCTTTTTATCTATAAAATCTCTTTGTTTTTTAATTCACTCGCAAGAATACTTCTTTCCAATTATCCGCTTCTAATATTATCAAATCAAATGAAAAACATAAAATAAAAAATAATAGTACAGTAAATATTTGATAAATTTATATAAAAAATTTAAAAGTCTTCCAAAATTAAAATTTAAATGTTATCTGTTTAAGCTTTCAAATTCTAATTCTAATCAAATACTCTAATAAAATATGTCATATTCTTCTGGCAATAGTATCTTCATTCACTAACACTATATTGGAATTTAGGTCTAAACAGATGCCGCAAGAGCTGTAGAGATTACGATGGTTAAATTATGTACGGCCAAAAATCAAGCGAGGACAATTTACAATGGATGTAGTCGATCTTCTTTCGGACTTCATAAGCTTTTAGGAAACATGCAAGTATATATACCAAAATTATTTGCAGTTCTTGAATTAATGTCAAAATAAAACTAAAGTGTTGCACGGACATAGATCCCTAATATGTAACCATCACTCTTTATGTAGATTTGGAACAGATAAATCAAAATTTTCTTCGTTAGATTAGAGGATAAAGATTAACAAATCAACTTCATTTTAGTAATTTTAGTAAAACATTGATATATGGACTCCACTCTTTGTCAAAATTCGATCTAGCATGGTAGTTTCGGACAAAATAATAAAGACATTACTAAAAATTAGGTAGATTTTTCAAAATTTGATATGGTAATTGGAGAAACATATAGCCATAAAAAAAATATATATAGCCAAAAAAATTTTTTTGCAAAATATCATTGTTAGATAGAGTAACATTGATGAGACTCATCCCAAACCATAATTCATTATCAATGGTATGAAAGTAAATCAACTCAATTTACAACATTAATTTGTTAGATTAAATATTTTTTAAACCACCTAAATTAGTTTTTTTATAGTACTTAACTTTTCTCTTGACATTATTTCCAATTTTAATGAATTATTTTCTTAATAATATTTTATAGATGGTCCTTAATAGCCCGTAGACTTCTGGAAGAACGGCAAATGATATCAAGAATTATTGGAACACCCATATTAAGAAGAAGTTCTCACCCAACAAAATTTACAAGCGATGGTGTCATCCAAAGAAATTATCACGACCCATTTGCTACGGTCACAAAGCCCGAACCTTGGATCTTTAAAGGATCACTCTTGGCCGAGGATAAAAGAATAGACCACTACAATCATAAAAGGCCAAACCTTGGATCTTCAAAAGATCATTTTCTTTGCCAATGATAAAAGAACAGGGAATGGTTAAGAAGCCAAAGGAAAGTCAAAGGATTTTGGCAAGAGAGTGTGTTGCTAGAGAAATTGGATGACAAGTTCCACCACAATAGTGGTATTGAAGCTGCACGTGCTTGGACAACAATTAGTGAAGAAAGGATACGAGTCCCATTGTGCTAAATGAAGTAGAATCTCTTACGGTAGAGGATGAACAAAATGATTGGGATGAATTTTTTTTCTTGATTTGAGCCTTTGGGATGTTATGAGCCCCAATTGTGGTAGAATTGAGGGAGATACATCTCAACCAGGTGAAGCTTTTCAATCTCAATTTTAACTGTTTATTTATAAATTAATAGATATGAGTTAGCCTTTTTTTTCGTAAAATAAGAATCAGTTAAAAAATTTTATTATTTCATTTTAAATGAATTGTTAAAATTAGGAGATTTAAAAGTGACTTATCTCCTTACTGAAATGTACCTGAATTCAACTGTGGCATAACATTGAATTGATATGAGGAACTATTTTGTGGGCCTTTAATTTTGTTTTGTATATTTCATATAGATATTAAGATGTATCATATTTACCACACCTGCATTTTATCACAATTATTTTATACTAACCGCTTACTATCAGATAATTTACAAATTCTTATACATATTACGCAAATATGCTTCGATAATTATGTTTATAAATATTGTCCCATATAATGTAATATATAATTATTCATATAAATTCATTGGATATTACAATTGGATATAATTTAGTTATAATTAATATAGAAA
Organism: Nepenthes gracilis; assembly: GCA_033239525.1. Classification (NCBI taxonomy): domain Eukaryota; kingdom Viridiplantae; phylum Streptophyta; class Magnoliopsida; order Caryophyllales; family Nepenthaceae; genus Nepenthes; species Nepenthes gracilis. The sequence goes on from BSYO01000037.1 coordinate 2,816,915, forward strand.
AATATTTTATTAATATGCCTAATATTTACTATAATCATATATTATTTCCCACAACGATTAATATTAAAAAATTAATCTATAAAGATGGGATTAGTGATCATATTTCTCCTTTAAAACATAAATTTGTATTGTTTTCTAAAATTCATCATATATAGTTTCTTCTCCTTTTGACAGCAATTCTTGTTTCACTTTATCATTAGAGATCATGCAAATGACGCAGAAGACTTATTTTCGTACAAGGGCCAGGCGTACTTCTTCCAAAACAAAATTGTGGTCGAGAGGACAAGCACGTGAGGGTGATGCCATTGAGTGGTAGCAGTCGGTCCCATTTAAGAAAAAAGTGACATTATTAAAGATTTTTTTAAAAAGAAAAAATATATAGTTAATATAGTGACAATATTATAATATTATTAAATATTTATCCTTTCTGATAACATATATACTTCTCAAAAATCTTAATGGCTAATCAATTTAATATAAGTGCTTATAAGAAACAAAAATATATATATAATTAATGTTATTTTTCTCACTATTCTTTGTCCTTATATAAAAAAATTTGCAAAATTCTCCCTTTTATTTTCACTAATAATTACACTAGAGTTTACATACATTAATTTAATATGACTGTAAGGAACGAGATTTTATTATTCATAATTTTGTAAACTAAATTAAATTATATAAAATTAATGTCAATAAATAGTAAAAATTTGAAGTTAGGAACTCACACCGAAAATTTGATAAAAATTTATTTAATAAAATCGACTTCAATCGTATTAACACAAAATATAGAATCAATTATAGGAAACTAATTCGGTTAATAAATTCTCAATCGATTAATAATTAAATTAATTTTGGTTGATGATAAGGTAACCCGGTCATCGAATTTGCACCGGATTAACAATCGAATTTAACCCGATTGATTAAATATAGTATAAATTAAATTAATTATGTAAAATTATATATATTGCAACACCCACTCACACATACTTAGAAAATTCAGCAAAGGAAAGTGATGGCAAGCAGATGCTCGGCAGCTTAATTTCCATCTAAAATTTTAATAATTTTATAAGAAATTTAACTTATACATGGTATAGAGTCCTCACATGTGGCACACTTAAAAAATTAAGTAACACTTGACAAAAATTAAGGAAAGGAAAAGAAAGGCACATGGCACTGGCAGAAGGAAAAATCAGCATATGCTGATTTCAAACTCCCCATTAATTTCATTGAACAAAAATAATTTGCATGGCCAAAAATTGGGAGGACACACGGCACACAGTGTAAGGTACTAGTTCTAAAAAATATGATAATTATGAGTAATTAAGTTAATATAAATGAATTAAGGATCAAGAAAATGGGAGAAATTGGATTAAAAGCCCAAAGATTCAAATTGACAAAATCAAGAATCAGCATTGTAAATCGTAAAAAGTTAAACCATAAATAAGATTTGAATTTTAAATAATGATAATCACAATTTATTAACTTAATATAATCAAAATTAGGGTCCAAAGATATAAAAATTAAGTTAGAATAGTCGAAATGGGTCCCGACAGGCGCGTGCACAAAGCAAGCTCACTACAGCTCCGACCGAGGGCTAACCACACCCAACCCGCACTGCAGGTGTAACTCAGTCACGAAAAACATATTTGCAACGCCCGAGGCATGCGAGGCACACCCGGGCGCATGTTGGCATGACTTGCTGACTCAATGCACGCCGAGCGCCCGGCCCGGATATAAAAAGTCGTGAGGGTTTCGTTCGGCTCATTTTGACCTCCAAGCACACAAAGAGAGAGAGTTTGTGCAAGGAGAAGAGAGAGGAAGAAGAATCAAGTCCCGGGGTTCAATTTCGAGTTAGAGCTAGTTAAAAGTATGATAGATTGGATCGAGGCAGGTACACCCATATCCCTCTTTTGTTTCTTAACACTTTTATTCTATTTTCTTTGGGTATCCCTCGCCCGATACCGATTAAGTTTATATTTTGTATTACTCATAATTTGAGCATGTATATATGTTAATTTCATTTCCGATTTCATAGAGTTGACCGATTTTCGAATGTGGAACCCTAACCCGCAGATCGAACAATTTTATGCATTTATTTTGAGATTTTTGCATAAATTGACATTAGAATATTATTATACATGCCTCAAATATGTTAATTTATCGATTGAATGTCCGATTTATTGATTTTATGTGATTTTGTACACCCAAAAACCTAATCCGCATGCGCCCCCTTAGGTTTTTGCCAGAAATAATAATAATTTATGTATGATTTGGCTTTAGAAATTTATAACCCTAGCCTTATGGACGCGAGTACTCCGTATATTTGGTATTTATGTACATAGAATTTATGTATGTTAATTTTATATATTCCAGAGATATTGTTGAATATGAACAATGATGTTTAACTGCACGTACATTAATTATGTCATCTTGTATATGTTCTAGAAATTATATTATATGCATTTGTGAAGGGATTTATCATTCAGAAGCTCAAAAGTTATATTTGGCTAATTACGGTAAAAATTTCTTATATACCTCAAGTTTTATGGTAATTTGCATGAAATTAAGTTAATATAAATGAATTAAGGATAAAGAAAATGGGAGAAATTGGATTAAAAAGCCCAAAGACCCGAAATTGACAAAATCAAGAATCAGCATTGTAAATCTTAAAAAGTTAAACCGTAAATAAGATTTGAATTTTAAATAATGATAATCACAATTTATTAAGTTAATATAATCAAAATTAGGGTCCAAAGATATAAAAAATTAGGTTAGAATGGTCGAAATGGGTCCCCGGACGGCGTGTGGACAAAGTTGGCTCACTACAGGCCGATTGAGGGCTAACCCACACGCAACCCGTGCAGAGGTGTAACTCGGGTACAAAAACAGATTTGCAACGCCCTGAGGCATGCCTAAGGCACACTCGGGGTGCATGTTGGCAGACTTGCGCACTCAATGCACGCTCGAGCGCCGGCCTGCGATATAAAAAGTCGTGAGGGTTTCGTGCGGCTCATTTTCGGCCTCCAAGCACACAAAGAGAGAGAGTGTGTGCAAGGAGAAGAGAGAGGAAGAAGAATCTGAAGTCCCAGGGTTCGATTTCGAGTTAGAGCTAGTTAAAAATATGATAGATCGGGTCGAGGTAGGTGCATTCATACCCTCCTCTTTTATTTCTTTATACTTTTATTCTATTTTCTTCTAGTATCCTTGTTCCGATACCTGATTAAGTTTATATTTTGTATTACTTATGATTTGAGCATGTATATATGTTAATTTCATATCCAATTTCGTAGAGTTGACCGATTTTCGAATGTGGAACCCTAACCCCGCATCGGAACAATTTTATGCATTTATTTTGAGATTTTTGCATAAATTGACATTAGAATATTATTATACATGCCTCTAATATGTTAATTTATCGATTAGATGTCCGATTTATTAATTTTATGTGATTTTGTACACCCAAAAACCCTAATCTGCATGCACCCCCTTAGGTTTTTGCCATAATTAATAATAATTTATGTATGATTTGGCTTTAGAAATTTATAACCCTAGCCTTATGGATGCGAGTACTCCGTATATTTGGTATTTATGTACATAGATTTTATGTATGTTAATTTTATATATTCCAAAGATGTTGTTGAACATGAACAATGATGTTTAAACGCACGTACATTAATTATGTCATCTTGTATATGTTCTAGAAATTATATTATATGCATTTGTGAAGGGATTTATCATTCAGAAGCTCAAAAGTTATATTTGGCTAATTACGGTAAAAATTTCTTATATACCTCAAGTTTTATGGTAATTTGTGCATGAAATTATAAGCATAAGAAAACATGAATTTATGAGAACTGATTATCTACATTCGTATCAAAGAATTTTAAAAGTTATGTTTGGCTTAATGTGAAAAGGATTTCCTAATTCTTTTAAGTTCTAAAGAAACTTATGCATGTAAATAAGATCATGTAAGGATTTATGATTACAAGAAATATGAAAATATGTATCTGAATATGCATATAAAAAAATTTTGAAGGAATATTCTACAATTAAGCGATGAACTGATGAACCATTCTCCAACAAAATAGAAATGAAACATTTTGGGTTTGAGAGCAGAATTCCCTGAAGAAATAAGGAACTAAAAACTTAGATCAAAAATTGTTTAACAGATAGTATATTTTTACACGCCTTAGTATATTATAGTAGAAGGTCGTTGTTTACTTTGGTACCACGTGCGGCTATTGGCCCCGTCTATAGAAATTGTATGTAGACGGCCCGCCTCTAGATCTTGAATAGGATAATATCGCTTTTAATTGTATATAAGCAAACACAATCCATGTTACGACCAACCGGTCATTTAGTCATAAGGTCTACTTACCCTGATCCCCAACAAAATTAGTTTTCGGCATAATTTGATGATTAACAAAAGAAAATCAAATGAATTAAAGAAATTTGGAACGAATTATGAAAACATTCTTTTCTAAATTATGTTTTATGATCTCATATGCATCTCAATTCCCTCTTATATGCATTATTATGATTTTGAATATAAAATTTACATGTTTCTTATTATATATGTCCCTTATTGAGTATTTGTCTCACTCTTGCTACTTGTTTTCGTCATATGAGCATGAGTTTACACCCGATGAGACGGTGTAGAGGATTTGAATCGGCTAGAATTGAAAATGTGGAAAATGACCTTATGGGCTTAGTTACGTAGCCTTGTACTTTCTGATAAGATATTTTATATTTCTTATGGATTTTATATATGGTTGCATGCATATAATGATGATATACCCATTGTATAGTTTATGCTGCATTGATTACTATCTTTGCTTTCGCAAGTTATTATGGTTAGTTGAGTACCTAGTAACATCTTTTTTGAGTCAATGTCATACCGAAGTTAGTACATTAGTGCCACGCGAAGTTTTGTGGCTTTTAGATCCTATGTTATATATTCTGGATTTGTATGTTGTATTGTATAGGAATTTCGTACAGGTTTGTATTAGGTGATGGAGGTATTATAGCCAAAACTCTGTTGAAATTTCGGTTAAAAATACGGTACATCACACACTGAAAATTAAAACACTTATTTTTATAGCCAAAATTAACCACCAATAGAATTTCAATAAATGGCTTAAAGAAGGATCAACAACTCAACTCCATGTAAGTGATGAGTCACCCTTATTTAGTTGAGAATTTGCCACCTTATAAGATAGGTGGCAACACAAAAAATTTCACTAAATGACTCAATATTTTAGGGAAAAAGTATAACTAGAAATCCATAAAAGAAAATAGGAAAATCAGAGAGAGGAATAGTGGAGAAAAGTAGACCAAAATCAGGAGGAAATCAAAGCTAAGAAGCTGCTAGCAGTATGGACCGTAGGACTTCAAAAATTATTTTACATTAAATCAGACAAGAACTCCTCTCCTTCTTTGATTTGTTGTTAAATTATTGATTCTAACGTGAAATATTATTAATCCAATGCTTAAAATTCCCATTGAATTCATGTTAGAATAAGTAAAGTTCAACAGCATGTCAAAATACAATTCTGTTGGTGAACTCTACTACACTTTACTAATATCCGAATTTTTACATATCTTATTTGATCGATTCATACAATAAAACTTTTACTGAATATATTTTAAGATGTTAGCAAAATCACCATATTTTTATTGTCGATTAATCATTACCATTACCATGCTAGAATAGACAAAATTCAGAAACATGCATCATGAAGTTGGTTCTGCAACCTGTTGTTATACTTGCTAATATGCTAATTTTTACATACTACTAATAGCTGATTTATCACATATAAATATATTTGACAAAACTTTAATAAGTTGGCTAAATCATCATATTTTTATTTTGAAATAATTCTCACGAATTAGACTGGTTCAAGGAGTTTAATATTGATTGGCAGTTTAAACCGAAAAAATCAGGGGCTTGCTGTTGATATTGATTTCCTTCATATTTTTGATCGATTCAAACTCTATAAAAATTAGTATAGAAACTTTAATGAACCCTCGAAGATGTCATAAAATTGGTGTAAAAATATCTCTTAAAAATCCGATCAGGTCAGCCTTTGAAAAATTAAATATCACTAAACCGGCTAGATTGTACCAAAATACTGAATTTGGCACCAAAATCGGTATATAACTTTGAATCGAGTAAGAATAAAATTAGAAACTTTATATGAACCGGTCCACAATTATGTGCTGATTTTGAAAATGTATGGAAAGTAAATTTCTATGGTAATTTAATCACTAACTCGGATCCAAAATAACAGCTAAACCATTCCCTGTATGCTAATGCTAAAATTGACAGTTCGAAAAAATTAAGCAGAATCAGCCTCCATGTGACCACCAAACCGACTCAAAATTGGTCACCAACTAGTTAAAACCCTTATTAAAATTGTTTAAAATTGGCTCATGAAAATGTGTTGAATGAACTATTGAATTGGATCCCCAAATGAGTAGCAAAACCCTGAGTCCATATAGATGCTGAATCTAACAGTCCATTTGATGGACTAAATTGGCCATGAACCGGTTGAACCAGCGGTTGACCCGATTATATTATTTAGGACTAGGGTCAGTCTATCACCATGTAAAATGGTTTCCAAAAATACCTTAATTTGGTCATTAAACTGGCCCCAGAATGAAAATTGTCACTAAACCGACCGATTTATACTTAATTGCCTGTTTTTCTAATTTAGTGTAAACCGACTAGAAAATAAATAATAAACTAGCCATATATAGCATGTTGAATTAGTAATCAAGTTATATATCATGTAAATTGATTGGCCATTATAAGAACCGACTACTAAAAATTAGAAATAAATTGAGTTTTATGGTCTCCCATTAATATGTGATGGGAAAAGTGGGTTTTCCAGTTTTAAAGCATGTATGAGTCAAACAACTCTACCATGCGACAGATTGATAATTGTACGAAATGGGATTTAACCGTGGTTAAGAGAGAAGAGAGAAAACTATAAAAAGTGGAAGAACTGATAGAACTTATGGACGATAAATCTTATTTATTATGAAAAATACTCGACAAATAATTATTTAAAAAATTATCAAAGAAAATCATGTGAAAAAAAATATTATTTTTGACTTTTGTTATTAACTTAGTCTAAGAAATAACTTTTTTTTATCTATGAACTCTCCTGGTTTATTGATTCACTCGCAGGAATACTTCTTTCTAATTAACTACTTCTAATCTTATCAGATTAAACAAAAAACATAAAATAAAATAATAGTACAGAAAATATTAGATAAATTCATATAAAAAAATTTAGAAGTCTTTACGAAATTAAAATTTAAATGTCATCTATTTTAGCTTTAAAATTCTAATTCTAATCAAATACAATAATAAAATATATCATATTCTTGTGGCAATAATCTTTTTATTCACTAACACTATATTGAAATTTAGGTCTAAACAGATGTCGTAAGAGTTGGAGATTACGATAGTTAAATTATGTACGGCCAAATATCAAGCGAGGACAATTTATAATGGATAAAGTTGATCTTCTTATCAGACTTCATAAGTTTCTAGGAAACGAGCGAGCACATACCTAAATTATTTATAGTTCTTGAATTAATGCCAAAAATAAAACTAAAGTGTTGCGCCGATTTCGGATCCCTAATATGTAATCATCCCTCTTTTTGTAGATTTGAAACAAATAAATGAAAATTTTTCTTTGTTAGATTAGAGAATAAAGATTAAGAAATTGAATTCATTTTAGTAATTTTAGTAAAATATTGAGGTATGAACTCTACTCTTTGTCAAAAATTCAATCTAGCATGGTGGTTTCAGACAAAATAATAAAGACATTATTAAAAATTAGGTAGATTTTTTTAAAATTTGATATGGTAATTGGAGAAACATATAGCCGTCAAAAAATATATATAGCAAAAAAATCTTTTTTGCATAATATCATTGTTAGATGGAGTAACATTGATGAGACAAGTCACAAACCATAGCTCATTAATAATGGTATAAAAGTGAATCAACTCAATTTACAATATTAATTTGTTAGATTAAATATTTTTTAAACCACCTAATTTAGTTTTTTTTTATAGTACTTAACTTTTTCTCTTGACATTATTTTCAATTTTAATGAATTGTTTTCTTAATAATGTTTTCATAAATGATTCTTAATAGTCGGTAGACTTTTGGAAAGAACGACAAATGATGTCAAGAATTATTGAAACACCCATATTAAGAAGAAGTTCTCATCCCCCACAAAAATTTACAAGCGATGGTGCCATCCAAAGAGCTATCACGACCACTGCTACGGTCACAAAGCCGGAACCTTGGATCTTTAAAGGATCATTCTCTTAGCCGAAAATAAAAGAACAGACCACTACAGTCATAAAGCCCAAACATTGTATCTTCAAAAGATCATTTTCTGGGCCAATGATAAAAGAACAGGGAATGGTTGAGACGCCAAAGGAAGCCGTCAAAGGATTTTGGCAAGAGAGTGTGTTGCAAGAGAAATTGGAAGACAAGTTCCACCACAATAGTGGTATTGAAGCTGCATGTACCCGGACAACAATTAGTGAAGAAATGGATATGAGGCCCATTGTGCTAAATGAAGTAGAATCTGTTAGGGTAGAGGACGAACAAAACGATTGGGATGAATTTTTTCTTGATTTGAGCCTTTGGGATGTTATGAGCCCCAATTGTGGTAGAATTGAGGGGGATACATCTCAACTAGATGAACCCTTTCAATCTCTCAATTTTAACTGTTTATTTATAAATTAATGGGTATGAGCCTTTTTTTTTTCAAATAAGAATAAATTAAAAAATTTTATTATTCTATTTTAAATGAATGGCTAAACTTAGAAGATAAGAAGACTCTATCTCCTTGAGAAATGTGACCCCCTGAATCCAACTATGACATAACATTGAATTGACATGAGCAATTATTTTGTCGGCCTTTAATTTTTATTTTGTATATGTTATATAAATATTAAGATATATCGTATTTGTTCTACCATAATGTTATCTGTTATAATTATTTTATACTAATACATTTACTATTGTATTAGCTACAACTTCTGTATATGTTATGCAAGTATGCTTGATAGTTATTTTTGTAAGTATTGTCCTATATAATATAGTATATAATTGTTTATATAAATTTATTGAATATTATAATTCGTTACAATTTAGTTGCAAATATTATAATTCGTTATAATTTAGTTGTAATTATTATGAAAATTATTTTATTAATGTGTTTGATTTTTATATAACGATACATCATTTCACTTATAAAAAAATATGACGGTCAATATTGAAAAAATTAATCTATAGTGATGTTATTAGTGATCATATTTCTCCTTTAAAACATAATTTTGTATTGTTCTCTGAAATTCATCATATGTAGTTTCTTCTCCTTTCGGCAGCATTTCTTCTTTCACTTTATCATTAGAGATCACACAAGTAAGGCTGAAGACTTATTTTCGTACAAGGGCCAGGCTGTACTTCTTCCAAAACAAAATTGTGGTCGAGAGGACAAGCATTTGTGGGTGATGCTATTGAGTGGTAGCCGTCGGTCCTATTCAAGGAAAAAGTGACATATATATATATATATATATATATATATATATATATATTAATGTTATTTTTTTTTTAATATTCTTTGTGCTTATGAAAAAAATAAAATTCTCCTTTTTATTTACACAAATAATTACACTGGAGTTTATATACATTAATTCAATATGACTCTTCTATGCATGTATATAAGCCAAGGCCTATCCTTCTAAATTCAGTCTCAACAATAACTAATAATATATTATTTACTTTCTTTGAGTTTACAGCTGACTCCATCTCCATATTCTAATATAGATCTTGCTGGAAATATAAATTTATGTCTATAAAGTAGATTTTAGCCTACCTATCGTTAGCTAAAATTAGGATCTTACTATTTTGTTTCACGTATTGTTAAAAATCTCATTCTCAATGGTGAAATGTTCTACAAGAAAAACATCTAAAATATCCACAGTGTGAATATACGAACGGAATATAAAGAGAAATTTGTCTTTAAAAAAATTTAGTGAGTTGTATTTGCAAAAACTTCAATCATATGTCCGAAGGCCGATAGCAAAGGTAGTACTTGGACTGGCCTTCTTCTTTCGAATTCTTGATCGATTTGAGCCACTTTAAAAATTTTTCATTCATGGGCTTAGTTTTATGTTACTTTTGATAGTACCGAGTGGGTTGATTGTAGCTATTTCTGTTCTTACCACCATTGGTCTACCCTGGATGTTGCTCATAGCCTTGGTGTTCTCGCCTTTTGGTGTCGTTTACTTTCTCCACCGCTATGTAGGCCCTAGTGATAGTTTCCACATCTAAGAATGTCATGGAGTCTAACTGTATCGACAAACTAAAGAAGTTGCCCATTTCAATAGTTATTATGTAGGCATTCAACTTTACCTTATAGGTAAGTTTCAAGATACCCCAAGTCTCAACATCAAATCGTGCCAAAAATAAGAAAATTTATTATTTTCTAAATTTAATTTGTCAATTACAAGATATGCAATTATTAAAAATCTTAATAGCTAATTAATTTTACATATATGTTAATTAATATAAAACCACGACTTCAATAATCATTAAGCCGAAAAGAAAAAAATGTTGGTACGTTGTTGAATATACTTTTTTATTAGGAAGTGTTATATATATTATTTTGATAACTTTATAATAATATAAATATTTGAACATGTGGACATGATCGAGCCATGTTGGTCCACAATAGTACACTCGTTATTTATAAATCCCTACCATAGAACGATGAGGAGTAAAGAAAACAGATACCTGTTAATAATACATTGAGGAAAGAGAAAGAAATAAGGTTGCAATATGCAGTCTGAAGCAACGGCTCGTGGCCTACTTGAGGTGAGAAAAGGGAGCTGGACGGCGGAAGAAGACCTCCTCCTCGGACAATGCATTGAGAAATATGGAGAGGGCAATTGGCATCAAATTCCTCGACTAGCCGGTAAATCTAAGACAAAGTAAGGGGAGTGATTTTAAGAATCAGTGAATATTGAGCTTTAGAAATAAGCATTGTTATACAAGTTTACTTCAAAAGTATGCTCTTTTCACTTATTTAGCTAATATATGCTCACTATTATTAGAAAATTGATTTTGACATGGTGTGTTACTTTATTATAATTTATGGGTTTCAGATTTCTAAAAATATTTTTTTGTAGTATAGAAATAAGATTGTGTATGTCAAAATTTTCATCTTTATATGTATATTACTGTTTTTAAAATAAAAAAAAATTAATCTCCCGTTAATATGTGGTGGGAAAGGAGGTTTTTCTTAGTTTTAAGGCATATATGAGTCAAGTATTCTTCTTTGTAATCTATATTTTGATGCAAGGTATTAGCAACTCTACCATGCGACAGATTGATAATTGTACGAAATGGGATTTAAGTATGGCCAAGAGAGAAGAGAGAAAACTATAGAAAGTGGAAGAACTAATAGAACTTGAAGACGATAAATCTTATTTATTATAAAAGATATTCGACAAATAATTATTTAAAGAAATATCAAAGAAAATCATGTGAAAAAAAAAATTAGTTTTGAGTTTTGTTATTAACTTAGTCTAAGAAATAACTCTTTTTTATCTATAAAATCTCTTTGTTTTTTAATTCACTCGCAAGAATACTTCTTTCCAATTATCCGCTTCTAATATTATCAAATCAAATGAAAAACATAAAATAAAATAATAGTACAGTAAATATTTGATAAATTTATATAAAAAATTTAAAAGTCTTCCCGAAATTAAAATTTAAATGTTATCTGTTTAAGCTTTCAAATTCTAATTCTAATCAAATACTCTAATAAAATATGTCATATTCTTCTGGCAATAGTATCTTTATTCACTAACACTATATTGGAATTTAGGTCTAAACAGATGCCGCAAGAGCTGTAGATTACGATGGTTAAATTATGTACGGCCAAATATCAAGCGAGGACAATTTACAATAGATGAAGTCGATCTTCTTATCAGACTTCATAAGCTTTTAGGAAACAGGCAAGTATATACCTAAATTATTTGCAGTTCTTGAATTAATGTCAAAAATAAAACTAAAGTATTGCACCGATTATAGATCCCTAATATGTAACCATCACTCTTTATGTAGATTTGGAACAGATAAATCAAAATTTTTCTTCGTTAGATTAGAGAATAAAGATTAAGAAATCAACTTCATTTTAGTAATTTTAGTAAAACATTGAGATATGAACTTCACTCTTTGTCAAAAGTTCGATCTAGCATGGTAGTTTCGGACAAAATAATAAAGACATTACTAAAAATTAGGTAGATTTTTCAAAATTTGATATGGTAATTGGAGAAACATATAGCCGTAAAAAAATATACATAGCCAGAAAAAAATTTTTGCATAATATCATTGTTAGATAGAGTAACATGGATGAGACTCGTCACAAACCATAGTTCATTATCAATGGTATAAAACTAAATCAACTCAATTTACAACATTAATTTGTTAGATTAAATATTTTTTAAACCACCTAATTTAGTTTTTTTTATAGTACTTAACTTTTTCTCTTGACATTATTTCCAGTTTTAATGAATTATTTTCTTAATAATATTTTTATAGATGGTCCTTAATAGCCGGTAGACTTCCTGGAAGAACGGCAAATGATATCAAGAATTATTGGAACACCCATATTAAGAAGAAGTTCTCACTGCAACAAAAATTTACAAGCGATGGTGTCATCCAAAGAGCTATCACGACCACTGCTACAGTCACAAAGCCCAAACCTTGGATCTTTAAAGGATCACTCTCTTGGCCGAGGATAAAAGAACAGACCACTACAATCATAAAGCCCAAACCTTGGATCTTCAAAAGATCATTTTCTTTGCCAATGATAAAAGAACAGGGAATGGTTAAGAAGCCAAAGGAAGCCGTCAAAGGATTTTGGCAAGAGAGTGTGTTGCTAGAGAAATTGGAAGACAAGTTCCACCACAATAGTGGTATTGAAGCTGCACGTGCTTGGACAACAATTAGTGAAGAAAAGGATACGAGTCCCATTGTGCTAAATGAAGTAGAATCTCTTAGGGTAGAGGATGAACAAAATGATTGGGATGAATTTTTTCTTGATTTGAGCCTTTGGGATGTTATGAGCCCCAATTGTGGTAGAATTGAGGGAGATACATCTCAACCAGATGATGCTTCTCAATCTCTCAATTTTAACTGTTCATTTATAAATTAGTAAGTATGAGTTAGCCTTTGTTTTTTTCCCAAATAAGAATCAATTAAAAAATTTTATTATTTCATTTTAAATGAATGGTTAAAATTAGGAGATGAAAAGACTCTTATCTCCTTGCAAAACGTGGCCCCCTGAATTCAACTGTGGCATAACATTGAATCGATATGAGCAATTATTTTGTAGGCCTTTAATTCTTGTTTTGTATATTTCATATAGATATTAAGATGTATCATATTTACCATACCCAAATTTTATCTGCTACAATTGTTTTATACTAATCCGTTTACTATTGTTTTAGCTACAAATTCTATACATATTACGCAAGTATGCTCAATAATTATGTTTATAAATATTGTCCCATATAATGTGATATATAATTACTCATATAAATTCATTGAATACTACAATTCGATATAATTTAGTTATAATTATTATAGAAAAAATATTTTATTAATATGCCTAATCTTTACTATAATCATATATTATTTCACACAACGATTAATATTAAAAAAATTAATCTATAAAGATGGCATTAGTGATCATATTTCTCCTTTAAAACATAAATTTCTATTGTTCTCTAAAATTCATCATATATAGTTTCTTCTCCTTTTGACAGCAATTCTTCTTTCACTTTATCATTAGAGATCATGCAAATGACGCAGAAGACTTATTTTCGTACAAGGGCCAGGCCGTACTTCTTCCAAAACAAAATTGTGGTCGAGAGGACAAGCACCTGTGGGTGATGCCATTGAGTGGTAGCAGTCGGTCCCATTTAAGAAAAAAGTGACATTATTAAAGATTTTTTTAAAAAAGAAAAAAATATATAGTTAATATAGTGACAATATTATAATATTATTAAATATTTATCCTTTCTGATAACATTTATACTTCTCAAAAATCTTAATGGCTAATCAATTTAATATAAGGGCTTATGAGAAAGAAAAAATATATATATAATTAATGTTATTTTTCTCACTATTCTTTGTCCTTATATAAAAAATTTGCAAAATTCTCCCTTTTATCTACACTAATAATTACACTAGAGTTTACATACATTAATTTAATATGACTGTAAGGAACGAGATTTTATTATTCATAATTCTGTAAACTAAATTAAATTATATAAAATTAAGGTCAATAAATAGTAAAAATTTAGAAGTTAGGAACTCACACCGAAATTTGATAAAAATTTATTTAATAAAACTGACTTCAATCCTGTTAACAAAATATAGAACCAATTATAGGACACTAATTCGGTTAATAAATTCTCAATCGATTAATAATTAAATTAATTTTGGTTGATGATAAGGTAACCCGGTCATCGAATTTGCACCGGATTAACAATCGAATTTAACTCGATTGATTAAATATAGTATGAATTAAATTAATTATGTAAAATTATATATATTGCAACACACACACGTACTTAGAAAATTCAGCAAAGGAAAGTGATGGCAAGCAGCTGCTCGGCAGCTTAATTTCCATCTAAAATTTTAATAATTTTATAAGAAATTTAACTTATACATGGTATAGGAGTCCTCACATGTGGCACACTTAAAAAATTAAGTAAAACTTAACAAAAAATTAAGGAAAGGAAAAGAAAGGCACATGGCACCTGAAAAAGCACGTTTTGGTGCTAACGAGTTTCGACCCCGAAAATTATAGCGGAAGCAACAATAAATAATAATAAATATCTAATACACGTAAAAGATATTTAACACTGATCCAACGAGATTAACAAGATGCACGAATTAAATAATTAAGAGCAATAAAGATAAAGACTCAATTTTTTGGTGACGAAGTGAAAACTCGATACCCACGGTATCGGAAAAGCATTCCGAGCTTCAACGGCCAGTGAAGCAATGCACTATGAAAATCAACTTAGACGGTGGTAACGACACGCCTAACTTTGCAGCCGACTTACTCCCGTCATGTGATCCCTACCAAGGAACTACTGATTTGCCTAAGGCAACGGAACCGGACTCCTTCCGGTCTTCACATCAATCTTCCCTCGAACCACTTGAATTTCCACTCACAAACGAGTCTCCTTCTTCACGAACCAAAGTCTCCAACGATGGTAGAAGGATAAAAGTTTCAATGGTGAAAGAAAAAGAAAAATAGTGAGAAAACTCCTTAGATCATGAAGCTCAAAGTTATGTCTTTTGGTTTTCTCAAGAGAGACTAAATCAATGATGCATGAAAGGCTTTTCTCTCAAGTTTGAAGACTTCCAAAATTATCAATTGAAGTTGTGGCGTGCTTAGGGTTCAAGAAAATAAGGTATGAATTTATAGTGGAGCCAAAAACGCGTTTTAAAATTCCCGCCGTTGGGCCGGTGCTCGAGCAAGGCTCTGCGCGCGGCGAGCGGCCGTAGGGTTTGTGAGAAATCCCCGGGCGCCGAGCGGGCTCGAGCGCGCAGCTTGCGGGCCCCATCGGGATTTTCGGCCGAGCGGTTCTCGAGCTCTGGCGAGCCGGGACCTTCGATTTTAGGCTCGAGCGGGAATCGAGCGAGAGGCGCGGGGAAGGGCTTAGGATAGGCTCGAGTAAATGGAGGGCGGACCGAACGGACTTTAACCCAACAACCCACAACCCGATATCAATACAATAATACATATGGTCATGAGAATATGCCAATTTAGATAAAATGTCTCTAACAATCTTTCCCTTTTGCAATTCCGTGACAAAACCCAAAAAATAAATAAATAAAGAAATACAACGGAATCACGGGTTCAGACACCACCGAGATAAAACCCGTGTACATGAAAACCTACGCCTAGTGATACATAAGAGACACAATAAAATATAAACAACTATACTAGGATTGCTATAGCAAGTGATAATAGCTGCGAGGACGTGTAACTGAATAGCCTGGAGCTGCGAGGATTGTGTAACTGAATAGCCTGGACAAGCAGGTTAGTACTAACAAGACAAAGTATAATAACAATATAGCAGTATGCGTGGTACATAAGAATGAGAACCTACAACAATGTAACATACAACAATTCTCCCCCTAACGAAAATAATCAATACTCCCCCAAAATAAGAAGGCTCCGCTCCATCTCCCCTAAGCTCCCCCTATCAAAGTGAATCAAAAATAATTTATCTCTCCCTTTTTGTCACGAATGGCCAAGGGGTAATGTAGCTCACTTTTCTTAACCCAAACTTATCTCACTGAATATACTTTTACATTCAAACTTTTAACTTGTGCTTCCAAATGTTAAAGGTGATCAACAAGTTTATTCATATTTAGCCCTGGTCTTTGGTTGTGCAAAAGATTCATGGTGTAGCACCGTGGACCAATGTGACCAACTTTCCCACATGCATGACAGGTAGGCAGAAACTTAGGGGTGGAAGAATTGTTCATAGCCTTGTGATTACCTAGATTAGATGAGCCAAATCTATTATTCACACGTTGAGGCACGACCTTGATGACTTTGGGTGTGTGGGTATAATTATGTGAAATTTTCGTGGCGGGAATAAACACAGTTTTAGGTTTCACATCAGTTTGTACAAAATTCACAACATACCCCAAACCTTGTTTATTTTCATCAGTTTTAGGCATAGTTACTCCCATCAAAGAAGGAAGGAACGGAGAGCGATCCACTCGTATCCATCTAGATCGGGGGTCGCGGATCGGGATAAGTCTCTGATACCAATTGAAAAAGCACGTTTTGGTGCTAACGAGTTTTGACCCCGAAAATTATAGCGGAAGCAACAATAAATAATAATAAATATCTAATACACGTAAAAGATATTTAACATTTGATGCTAACGAGATTAACAAGCATGCACGAATTAAATAATTAAGAGCAATAAAGATAAAGACTCAATTTTTTGGTGACGAAGTGAAAAGTCGATACCCACGGTATCGAGAAAAACACTCCGGGCTTCAATGGCCAGGGAAGCAATGCACTATGAAAATCAACTTACAGACCGAGTGGTAACGACGCGCTAACCTAGCCGACTTACTCCCGTCACGTGATCCCTACCAAGGAACTCCTTGGATTTGCCCAAGGCAACGGAACCGGACTCCTTCCGGTCTTCACGTCAATCTTCCCTCGAACCACTTGAATTTCCACTCACGAACGAGTCTCCTTCTTCACGAACCAAAGTCTCCAACGATGGTAGAAGAATAAAAGTTTCAATGGTGAAAGAAAAAGAAAAATGGTGAGAAAACTCCTTAGATCATGAAGCTCAAAGTTATGTCTTTTGGTTTTCTCAAGAGAGACTAAATCAATGATGCATGAAAGGCTTTTCTCTCAAGTTTGAAGACTTCAAAAATTATCAATTGAGGTTGTGGCGTGCTTAGGGTTTCAAGAAAATAAGGTATGAATTTATAGTGGAGCCAAAAACGCGTTTGAAAATTCTGCCTGTTGGGCCGGTGCTCGAGCGGGGCTTGAGCGCGCGACGAGCGGGGCTCGAGCGCCCGGCGAGCGGCCGTAGGGTTTTGTGAGAAATCCTGCGGGTGCTCGAGCTGGCCTCGAGCACGCAGCGAGCAAGCCCCCTACTGGATTTTCGACTCGAGCGGTTCTCGAGCTCCTGGCGAGTCGGAGACCTTCTGGATTTTAGGCTCGAGCGGGAATCGAGCGGGAAGGCTTAGGACAGGCTCGAGCGAATGGAGGGCGGACCGAACGGATTTAACCCGACAACACACAATCCGACATCAATACAATAATACATATGGTCACGGAATACGCCAATTTAGACAAAATGTCTCTAATAGCACCAAGAAAGGAAAAATCAGCATATGCTGATTTCAAACTCCCCCATTAATTTAATTGAACAAAAATAATTTGCATGGCCAAAATCGAGGGACACACGGCACACAGTGTAAGGCACTAGTTCTAAAAATATGATAATTAGGAATAATTTAGTTAATATAAATGAATTAAGGATAAGGAAACTGGGAGAAATTGGATTAAAAAGCCCAAAGACCCGAAATTGACAAAATCAAGAATCAAAGATTGTAAATCTTAAAAAGTTAAACCGTAAATAAGATTTGAGTTTTAAATCATGATAATCACAATTTATTAAATTAATATAATCAAAATTAATGTCCAAGAATATAAAAATTAAGTTAGAATGGTCGAAATGGGTCTCGGCGGCGGTGCACAAAGCGGGCTCACTACAGCCCAACCGAGGGCTAACCCACACCCAACCCGCGCCAAGGTGTAACTCGGGTGCGAAAAACAGATTTGCAAAGCTCGAGGCATGCCCGAGGCACACCCGGGCGCATGTTGGCAAGACTTGCGCACTCAATGCACACTCGAGCACCGCCCGGGATATAAAAATTCGTGAGGGTTTCGTTTCAGCTCATTTTCAGCCTCCAAGCACACAAAGAGAGAGTGTGTAAGGAGAAGAGAGAGGAAGAAGAATCAAGTCCTAGAGTTCGATTTCGAGTTAGAGCTAGTTAAAAATATAATAGATCGGGTCGAGGAAGGTGCACTCATACCCTCCTCTTTTGTTTCTTTACACTTTTATTCTATTTTCCTTGGGTATCCTCGTCCGATACACCGATTAAGTTTATATTTTGTATTGCCATGATTTGAACATGTATATGTGTTAATTTCATATCCGATTTCGTAGAGTTGACCCGATTTTCGAATGTGGAAACCTACCCCACGTCGGAACAATTTTGTGCATTTATTTTGAGATTTTTGCATAAATTGACATTAGAATATTATTATACATGCCTCGAATATGTTAATTTATCGATTGGATGTCCGATTTGGCGATTTTATGTTATTTTGTACACCCAAAAATCCTAACCCACACGCACCCCTTTGGTGTTTGCCAAAATTAATAATATTTTATATATGATTTGGCTTTAGAAATTTATAACCCTAGCCTTATGGATTTAATACTCCCGTATATTTGATATTTATGCACATAGATTTTATGTATGTTAATTTTATATATTCCGGAGATATTGTCGAACAAGAACAATGATGTTTAACCGCATTTACATTAATTATGTTATTGTATATGTCCTGGAAATTATATTATATGCATTCGTGAAGGGATTTATCATTCAAGCTCGAAAGTTATATTTGGCTAATTACGGTAAAATTTTCTTATATACCACAAGCTTTTTGGTAATTTGTGCATGAAATTATAAGCATAAGAAAACATGAATTTATGATAACTAATTATCTGTATTCGTATCAAAAAATTTTTAAATTCATGTTTGGCTTAATGTAAAAAGGATTTCCTAATTCTTTTAAGTTCTAAAGAAACTTATGCACGTAAATAAGATCATATAAGGATTTATGATTACGAGAAATATGAAAATATGTATCTGAATATGCATATAAAAAAATTTTGAATGAATGTTCTGTAATTAAGCGATGAATTGATGAACCGTTCTCCAACAAAATAGAAATGAAACATTTTGGGTTTAAGAACAGAATTCCCTGAAGAAATAAGGAACTAAAAACTTAGATCAAAATTGTTCAACAGATAGATATTTTGCACGCCTTAGTATATTATAGTAGAAGGTCGTTGTTTACTTTTGTACCCCGTGCGGCTATTGGCCCCTTCTATAGAAATTGTTTGTAGACGGACTGCCTTTCGATCTTGAATAGGAGAATATGGCTTTTGATTGTATATGAGCAAATAGAATCCATGTTACGACCAACCGGTCATTTAGACATAAGGTCTACTTACCCTCATCCCCACCGAAATTAGTTTTTGACATAATTTGATGATTAAAAAAAGAAAATGAAATGAATTAAAGAAATTTGGAACGAATTATGAAAATATTTTTTTTCTAAATTATGTTTTATGATCTCATATGCATCACAATTCCGTCTTATATGTATTATTATGATTTTGAATATAAAATTTACATGTTTCTTATTATATATGTCCCTTATTGAGTATTTGTCTCACTCTTACTACTTTCTTTCCTCGTATGAGCATGAGTTTACACCTGATGAAACGGTGTAGAGGATTTGAGTCGGCTAGAATCGAAAACGTGGAAGATGACCTTATGGACTTAGTTATGTAGCCTTGTACTTTCTGATGAGATATTTTATATTTCTTATGAATTTTATATAAGGTTATATGCATATGATGATGATATACCCATTGTATAGTTTCTGATGTATTGATTATTGTATTTGCTTTCGCAAGTTATTATGGCTAGTTGGATACCTAGTAACATCTTTTTTGAGTCAATGTCATACCAAAGTTATTACATTAGTGCCACGTGAAGTTTTATGGCTTTTAGATCCTGTGTTATGTATTGTGGATTTGTATGTTGTATTGTACAAGAATTTCGTGATCGTTTGTATTAGGTGATGACCGTATTATTGCCAAAACTCTGTCAAAATTTTGATTGAAAATACGGTACATCACACACTAAAAATTAAAATACTTACTTTTGTAGCCAAAATTAACCACCAATAGAATTTCAATAAATGGCTTAAAGAGGGATCAACAACTCAACCCCAGGTAAGTGATGAGTCACCCTTATTTAGTTGAGAATTCGCCACCTTATAGGATAGGTGGCAACACAAATAATTTCAATAAACGACTCAATATTTTAGGTAAAAAGTATAACTAGAAATCTATAAAAGAAAAGAGGAAAATCGGAGAGAGGAATAGTGGAGAAAAGTAGACCAAAATTAGGAGGAAATCAAAGCTAAGAAGCTGCCAAAGAATATGGACCGTAGGACTTCAAAAATTATTCTACATTAAATCAGGCAAGAAATCCTCTCCTTCTTTGATTTATTGTTAAACTCTTGAACTTAACGTGAAATATTATTAATCCAATCTTAAAATTTCCATCGAATTCATGTTAGAATAAGTAAAGTTCAACAACATGTCAAAATACAATTCTGTTGCTGAATTCTGCTACACCTTACTAATATCTGAATTTTTACATATCTTATTTGATTGATTCATACCATAAAATTTTTACTGAATATATTTTAAGATGTTAGCAAAATCACCATATTTTTATTGTGGAATAATCCTTACCATTACTATGCTAGAATAGACAAAATTCAGAAACATGCATCATGAAGTTGGTTCTGCAACCTGTTGTTATACTTGCTGATATACTAATTTTTATATACAATTAATGGCTGATTTATCCCATATAAATTTAACTGACAAAACTTTAATATATTGGCTAAATCATCATATTTTTATTTTGAAATAATTCTCACGAATTAGACTGGTTTAAGGAGCTTAATATTGACTGGCAGTTTAAACCGAAAAAATCAGGGTTTGCTATTGATATTGATTTCCTTCATATTTTGATCGATTCAAACTCTATAAAAATTAGTATAAAAACTTTAATGAACCCTCTATGATGTCATGAAATTGGTGTAAAAATATCTCTTAAAAATCTAATCAGGTCAGCCTTTGAAAAATTAAATATCATTGAACCGGCCAGATTGTACCAAAATACTGAATTTGGCACAAAAATCCGTATATGACTTTGAACCGAGCAAGAATAAAATTAAAAAAATTATATGAACCGGTCCACAATTATGTGCTGATTTTGAAAATATATGGAAAGTAAATTTTTATGGTAATTTAATCACTAAATCAGATCCAAAATAACAGCTGAACCAACCCCTGTAAGCTAACGCTAAAATTGAAAGTTTGGAAACATTAAACAGATTCAGCCTCCATCTGGCCACCAAATCGACTAAAAATTAGTCACCAACTAGTTAAAACCCATATTAAAATTGTTTAAAATTGGCTCATGAAAATGGGTTGAATGAACTATTGAATCGGATCCCCAAATGAGCAAAGAACCCCGAGTCCATATAGATGCTGAATCTAACGGTCCATTTGATGGACTAAAATCGCCATGAACGGTTGAACCAGCAGTCGACCCGGCTATATTATTTCATACTAGGGTCGGTCTATCACCATGTAAAATGGTTTCCAAAAATACATTGATTTGTTCATTGCACGTGCCCCAGAATGAAAATTGCCACTAAATCGACCGATTTATACTTAATTGCCTGTTTTTCTAATTTAGTGTAAACTGACTAGGAAATAAGTAATAAACTGGCCATATATAGCATGTTAAATTAGTAATCAAGTTATATATCATGTAAATTGGTTGGCCATTATAAGAACCGGCTATTAAAAATTAGAAATAAATTGAGTTTTATGGTCTCCCATTAATACGTGATGGGAAAAGTGGGTTTTCCAGTTTTAAAACTTGTGTGAGTCAAACAACTCTACCGTGCGACAGATTGATAATTGTACGAAATAGGATTTAACTGTGGCTAAGAGAGAAGAGAGAAAACTATAGAAAGTGGAAGAACTGATAGAACTTATGGACGATAAATCTTATCTATTATGAAAAATACTCGACAAATAATTATTTAAAAAAATAACAAAGAAAATCATGTGAAAAGAAAAATATTATTTTTGACTTTTGTTATTAACTTAGTCTAAAAAATAACTTTGTTTTATCTATGAACTCTCTGTGTTTTTTTATTCACTCGCAGGAATACTTCTTTCTAATTAACTACTTCGAATCTTATCAGATTAAACGAAAAACATAAAATAAAATAATAACATAGTAAATATTAGATAAATTCATATAAAAAAATTTAGAAGTCTTTACGAAATTAAAATTTAAATGTTATCTATTTTAGCTTTAGAATTCTAATTCTAATCAAATACTCTAATAAAATATATCATATTCTTGTGGCAATAGTATTTTTATTCACTAACACTATATTGAAATTTAGGTCTAAACAGATGTCGTAAGAGTTGGAGATTACGATCGTTAAATTATGTATGGCAATATCAAGCGAGGACAATTTATAATGGATGAAGTTGATCTTCTTATAAGACTTCATAAGCTTCTAGGAAACGAGCAAGTACATACCTAAATTATTTACAGTTCTTGAATTAATGTCAAAAATAAAACTAAAGTGTTGCAACGATTACAGATCCCTAATATGTAACCATCACTCTTTATGTAGATTTGGAACAGATAAATCAAAATTTTTCTTCGTTAGATTAGAGAATAAAGATTAAGAAATCAACTTCATTTTAGTAATTTTAGTAAAACATTGAGATATGAACTCCACTCTTTGTCAAAAATTCGATCTAGCATGGTAGTTTCGGACAAAATAATAAAGGCATTACTAAAAATTAGGTAGATTTTTCAAAACTTGATATGGTAATCGGAGAAACATATAGCCATAAAAAAATACATATAGCCAAAAAAATTTTTTTGCATAATATCATTGTTAGATAGAGTAACATTGATGAGACTCGTCACAAACCATAGTTCATTATCAATGGTATAAAAGTAAATCAACTCAATTTACAACATTAATTTGTTAGATTAAATATTTTTTAAACCACCTAATTTAGTTTTTTTTATAGTACTTAACTTTTTCTCTTGACATTATTTTCAATTTTAATGAATTATTTTCTTAATAATATTTTTATAGATGGTCCTTAATAGCCGGTAGAATTTTGAAAAGAACGACAAATGATGTCAAGAATTATTGAAACACCCATATTAAGAAGAAGTTCTCATCCCCCACAAAAATTTGCAAGCGATGGTGTCATCCAAAGAGCTATCACGACCACTGCTAGGTCACAAAGCCGGAACCTTGGATCTTTAAAGGATCATTCTCTTGGCCGATGATAAAAGAACAGACCACTACAGTCATAAAGCCCAAACCTTGTATCTTCAAAAGATCATTTTCTGGGCCAATGATAAAAGAACGGGGAATGGTTGAGACGCCAAAGGAAGCCGTCAAAGGATTTTGGCAAGAGAGTGTGTTGCAAGAGAAATTGGAAGACAAGTTCCACCACGATAGTGGTATTGAAGCTACATGTACCCGGACAACAATTAGTGAAGAAATGGATATGAGGCCCATTGTGCTAAATGAAGTAGAATCTGTTAGGGTAGAGGACGAACAAAACGATTGGGATGAATTTTTTCTTGATTTGAGCCTTTGGGATGTTATGAGCCCCAATTGTGGTAGAATTGAGGGAGATACATCTCAACCAGGTGAAGCTTCTCAATCTCTCAATTTTAACTGTTTATTTATAAATTAATAAGTATGAGTTAGCCTTTGTTTTTTTTCCAAATAAGAATCAATTAAAAAAATTTATTATTTCATTTTAAATGAATGGTTAAAATTAGGAGATGAAAAGACTCTTATCTCCTTGCAAAATGTGGCCCCCTGAATTCAACTGTGGCATAACATTGAATCGATATGAGCAATTATTTTGTGGGCTTTTAGTTTTTATTTTGTATATTTCATGTAAATATTAAGAGATATTGTATTTGTTCTACCATGATGTTATCTGTTATAATTATTTTATACTAATCCATTTACTATTGTATTAGCTACAAATTCTGTATATATTATGCAAGTATGCTTGATAATTATTTTTGTAAGTATTGTCCTATATAATATATTATATAATTATTTATGTAAATTCATTGAATATTATAATTCAATATAATTTTGTTATAATTATTATAGAAAAAATATTTTATTAATATGCCTAATCTTTACTATAATCATATATTATTTCACACAACGATTAATATTAAAAAAATTAATCTGTAAAGATGGCATTAGTGATCATATTTCTCCTTTAAAACATAAATTTGTATTGTTTTCAAAAATTCATCATATGTAGTTTCTTCTCCTTTCGGCAGCAATTCTTCTTTCACTTTATCATTAGAGATCACACAAGTAAGGCTGAAGACTTATTTTCGTACAAGGGCCAGGCCGTACTTCTTCCAAAACAAAATTGTGGTCGAGAGGACAAGCACGTGAGGGTGATGCCATTGAGTGGTAGCAGTCGGTCCCATTTAAGAAAAAAGTGACATTATTAAAGTTTTTTTTTTTAAAAAAGAAAAAAATATATAGTTAATATAGTGACAGTATTATAATATTATTAAATATTAATCCTTTCGGATAACATATATACTTCTTGAAAATCTTAATGGCTAATCAATTTAATATAAGTGCTTATGAAAAAGAAAAAATATATATATAATTAATGTTATTTTTTTCACTATTCTTTGTCCTTATATAAAAAAATTGCCGAATTCTCCCTTTTATTTACACTAATAATTACACTAGAGTGTACATACATTAATTTAATATGACTATAAGGATCGAGATTTTATTATTCATAATTCGGTAAACTAAATTAAGTTATATAAAATTAAGATCAAATGAATAAGAAAAATCTGTGTTTCGTAACTCACACCGAAATTTAATAAAAAATTTATTTAACAAAACTGACTTCAATCATGTTAATAAAATATAAAACCAAAGATAAGAAACGAATTCGGTTAATAAATTCTCATTCGATTAATAATTAGATTAATTTTGGTTGATGATAAGGTAACCCGGTTAACGAATTTGCACCCGATTAACAATCGAATTTAACTCGATTGATTAAATATAGTATGAATTAAATTAATTATGTAAAATTGCATATATTGCAACACACACTCACACATACTTAGAAAATTCAGCAAAGGAAAGTGATGGCAAGCAGCTGCTCGGCAGCTTAATTTCCATCTAAATTTTTAATAATTTTATAAGAAATTTAACTTATACTTGGTATAGGAGTTCTCACATGTAGCACACTTAAAAAATTAAGTAACACTTAACAAAAAATTAAGGAAAGGAAAAGAAAGGCACATGGCACCAGCAGAAGGAAAAATCAGCAGTTGCTGATTTCAAACTCCCCCATTAATTTAATTGAACAAAAATAATTTGCATGGCCAAAAATTAGGAGGGACACATGGCACACAGTGTAAGGTACTAGTTCTAAAAATATGATAATTAGGAGTAATTAAGTTAATATAAATAAATTAAGGATAAAGGAAATGGGAGAAATTGAATTAAAAAGCCTAAAGACCCGAAATTAGCAAAATCAAGAATCAGGATTGTAAATCTTAAAAAAGTTAAACCGTAAATAAGATTTGAGTTTTAAATCATAATAATCATAATTTATTAAGTTAATATAATTAAAATTAGGATCCAAGGATATGAAAAATTAGGTTAGAATAGTCGAAATGGATCCCGGACGGCGCGTGCACAAAGCAGGCTCACTACAGGCCTAATCGAGGGATAACCCACACCCAACCCGTGCCAGAAGTGTAACTCGGGTGCGAAAAACAGATTTGCAACGCCTGAGGCATGCCCGAGGCACACCCGGGGCGCATGTTGGCAGACTTGCACACTCAATGCACTCTCGGACGCCGGCCCAGGATATAAAAAGTCATGAGGGTTTCGTTCGGCTCATTTTCAGCCTCCAAGCACACAAAGAGAGAGTGTGTGTGCAAGGAGAAGAAAGAGGAAGAAGAATCTGAAGTCCAAGGGTTCGGTTTCGAGTTAGAGCTAGTTAAAAATGTGATGGATCGGGTCGAGCAGGTGCACTCATACCCTCCTCTTTTATTTCTTTACACTTTTATTTTATTTTCTTCAGGTATCCTCGTTACGATACCTGATTAAATTTATATTTTATATTACTCATGATTTGAGTATGTATATATGTTAATTTCATATCCGATTTCGTAGAGCTGACCGATTTTTAAATGTGGAACCCTAACACCGCATCGGTACAATTTTATGCATTTATTTTGAGAGTTTTGCATAAATTGACATTAGAATATTATTATAAATGCCTCGAATATGTTAATTTATCGATTAGATATCCGATTTGGTATTTTATGTGAATTTGTACACCCAAAAACCCTAACCCACACGCACCCCCTTGGGTTTTTGCCAGAATTAATAATAATTTATGTAGGATTTGGCTTTAGAAATTTATAACCCTAGCCTTATGAATAAGAGTACTCCGTATATTTGGTATTTATGTATATAGATTTTATGTATGTTAATTTTATATATTCCGGAGATATTATCGAACATGAACCATAATGTTTAACCGCACGTATATTAATTATGTTATCTTGTATATGTTTTGAAAATTATATTATATGCATTTGTGAAGGGATTTATCATTCAAAAGCCCGAAAGTTATATTTGGCTAATTACGGTAAAAATTTCTTATATACCTCAAGCATTATGGTAATTTGTGCATGAAATTATAAGCATAATAAAACATGAATTTATGAGAACTGATTATCTACATTCGTATCAAAGAATTTTAAAAGTTATGTTTGACTTAATGTGAAAAGGATTTCCTAACTCTTTTAAGTTCTAAAGAAACTTATGCATGTAAATAAGATCATGTAATGATTCATGATTATGAGAAATATGAAAATATGTATCTGAATATGTATATAAAAAAATTTTGAAAGAATATTATGCAATTAAATGATGAATTGATGAAACGTTCTCCAACAAAATAGAAATGAAACATTTTGGGTTTAAGAGCAGAATTTCCTAAAGAAATAAGGAACTAAAAACTTCGATCGAAAATTGTTCAACAGATAGTATATTTTTGCACGCCTTAGTATATTATAATAGCAGGTCGTTGTTTACTTTGATACCACGTGCGGCTATTGGCCCCGTCTATAGAAATTGTATGTAGACGGCCTGCCTCTAGATCTTGAATAGGAGAATATGGCTTTTGATTGTATATGAGAAAATACAATCCATGCTACGACCAACCGGTCCTTTAGTCATAAGGTCTACTTACTCTGATCCCCAACGAAATCAGTTTTCGACATAATTTGATGATTAAAAAAAGAAAATGAAATGAATTAAAGAAATTTTGAACAAATTATGAAAACATTCTTTTCTAAATTATGTTTTATGATCTCATATGCATCTCAATTCTCTCTTATATGTATTATTATGATTTTGAATATAAAATTTACATGTTTCTTATTATATATGTCCCTTATTGAGTATTTGTCTTACTCTTACTACTTTCTTTCCTCATATGAGCATGAGTTTACACCCGATAAGACGGTGTAGAGGATTTGAGTCGGCTAGAATTGAAAACATGGAAAATGACCTTATGGACTTAGTTATGTAGCCCTGTACTTTCTGATGGGATATTTTATATTTCTTACGGATTTTATATATGGTTGTATGCATATGATGATGATGTACCCTTGTATAGTTTCTGCTGTATTGATTACTGTATTTGCTTTCGCAAGTTATTATGGTTAGTTGGGTACCTAGTAATATCTTTTTTGAGTCAATGTCATACCGGAGTTAGTACATTAGCGCCACATGAAGTTTTGTGGCTTTTAGGTCCTGTGTTATGTATTATAGATTTGTATGTTGTGTTGTACAGAAATTTCGTACAGGTTTGTATTAGGTAATGACCGTATTATAGCCAAAACTCTGTCAAAATTTCTGTGAAAAATACGGTACATCACACACTGAAAATTAAAACACTTATTTTTATAGCCAAAATTAACCACCAATAGAATTTCAAAAAATGGCTTAAAGAGGGATCAACAACTCAACTCCATGTAAGTGATGAGTCACCCTTATTTAGTTGAGAATTTGCCACCTTATAGGATAGGTGGCAACACAAAAAAATTTCAATAAATGACTCAATATTTTAGGAAAAAAGTATAACTAGAAATCCATACAAGAAAATAGAAAAATCAGAGAGAGGAATAGTGGAGAAAAGTAGACCAAAATCAGGAGGAAATCAAAGCCAAGAAGCTGCCAGCAGTATGGACCGTAGGACTTCAAAAATTATTCTACATTAAATCAGGCAAGAACTCCTCTCCTTCTTTGATTTATTGTTAAACTCTTGAACTTAACGTGAAATATTATTAATCCAATCTTAAAATTCCCATCGAATTCATGTTAGAATAAGTAAAGTTCAACAACATGTCAAAATACAATTCTGTTGCTGAATTCTGCTACACCTTACTAATATCCGAATTTTTACATATGTTATTCGACCGATTCATACCATAAAATTTTTACTGAATATATTTTAAGATGTTAGCAAAATCACCATAATTTTATTGTGGAATAATCCTTACCATTGCCATGCTAGAATAGACAAAATTCAGAAACATGCATCATGAAGTTGGTTCTGCAACCTGTTGTTATAATTGCTGATATGCTAATTTTTACATACTTTTAATGGCTTATTTATCCCATATAAATTTAAGTGACAAAACTTTAATATGTTGGCTAAATCATCATATTTTTATTTTGAAAGAATTCTCACGAATTAGACTGGTTTAAGGAGTTTAATATTGACTGGCAGTTTAAATCAGAAAAATCAGTGGCTTGCTGTTGGTATTGATTTCCTTCATAATTTTGATCGATTCAAACTCTATAAAAATTAGTATAGAAACTTTAATGAATCCTCTAAGTTGTCATGAAATTGGTGTAAAAATATCTCTTAAAAATATGATCAGGTCAGCCTTTGAAAAATTAAATATCACTGAACCGGCCAGATTGTACCAAAATATTGAATTTGGCACCAAAATCGGTATATAACTTTGAACCGAGCAAGAATAAAATTAAAAAATTTCTATGAACCGGTTCACAATTATGTGCTGATTTTGAGAATGTACGGAAAGTAAATTTTTATGGTAATTTAATCACTAAATCGGATCCAAAATAACAGCTGAACCAACCCCTGTATGCTAATGCTAAAATTGACAGTTTGAAAAAATTAAGCAGAATCAGCCTCCATCTGACCACCAAACCGACTCAAAATTGGTCACCAACTAGTTAAAACCCTTATTAAAATTGGCTCATGAAAATAAGTTGAATGAACTATTGAATCGGATCCCCAAATGAGCCGCAGAACCCTAAGCCCATATAAATGCTGAATCTAACAGTCCATTTGATGGACTAAACTGGCCATGAACCGGTTTAACAAGCGGTCGACTCGGTTATATTATTTAGTACTAGGGTCTGTCTATCACCATGTAAATGGTTTCCAAAAATACCTTGATTTGGTCATTAAACCGGCCCCAGAATGAAAATTGTCACTAAACCGACCGATTTATACTTAATTGCCGGTTTTTCTAATTTAGTGTAAACCGACTAGGAAATAAGTAATAAAGTGGCCATATATAGCATGTTAAATTAGTAATCAAGTTATATATCATGTAAATTGATTGGCCATTATAAGAATCTGCTATTAAAAATTTGAAAAAAATTGGGTTTTATGGTCTCCCATCAATATGTGATGGGAAAAGTGGATTTTCCCGTTTTAAAGCATGTATGAGTCAAACAACTCTACCGTGCGACAGATTGATAATTGTACGAAATGGGATTTAACTGTGGTCAAGAGAGAAGAGAGAAAACTATAGAAAGTGGAAGAACTAATAGAACTTGTGGACGATAAATCTTATTTATTATGAAAAATACCCGACAAATAATTATTTAAAAAAATATCAAAGAAAATCATGTGAAAAAAATTATATTATTTCTGACTTTTGTTATTAACTTAGTCTAAGAAATAACTTTTTTTTATCTATGAAATCTCTTTGTTTTTGGATTCACTCGCAGGAATACTTCTTTCTAAGTAACTACTTCGAATCTTATCAAATTAAACGAAAAACATAAAATAAAATAATAGTACAGTAAATATTAGATAAATTCTTATAAAAAAAATTTAGAAGTCTTTACGAAATTAAAATTTAAATGTCATATATTTTAGCTTTAAAATTCTAATTCTAATCAAATACTGCAATAAAATATATCATATTCTTGTGGCAATAGCATTTTTATTTACTAACACTATATTGAAATTTAGGTCTAAACAGATGTCATAAGAGTTGGAAATTATGATGGTTAAATTATGTACGGCCAAATATCAAGCGAGGACAATTTATAATGGATGAAGTTAATCTTCTTATTAGACTTCATAAGCTTCTAGGAAACGAGCAAGTACATACCTAAATTATTTGCAGTTCTTGAATTAATGGCAAAAATAAAAATAAAGTGCTGCACCGATTTCGGATCCCTAATATGTAATCATCCCTCTTTATGTAGATTTGAAACAAATAAATCAAAATTTTTCTTTCTTAGATTAGAGGATAAAGATTAAGAAATTGAATTCATTTTAGTAATTTTAGTAAAATATTGAGGTATGAACTCTACTCTTTGTCAAAAATTTGATCTAGCATGGTGGTTTCAGACAAAATAATAAAGACATTATTAAAAATTAGGTAGATTTTTCAAATTTTGATATGGTAATTGGAGAAACATATAGCTGTAAAAAATATATATATAGCAAAAAAATCTTTTTTGCTTAATATCATTGTTAGACGGAGTAACATTGATGAGACAAGTCACAAACCATAGCTCATTAACAATGGTATAAAAGTGAATTAACTCAATTTACAATATTAATTTGTTAGATTAAATATTTTTTAAACCACCTAATTTAGTTTTTTTTATAGTATTTAACTTTTTTTCTTGGCATTAGTTTCAATTTTAATGAATGGTTTTCTTAATAATATTTTTGTAAATGGTTCTTAATAGTCGCTAAACTTTCTGAAAGAACGACAAATGATGTCAAGAATTATTGGAACACCCATATTAAGAAGAAGTTCTCATCCCCAACAAAAATTTACAAGCGATGGGGTCATCCAAAGAGCTATCACGACCACTGCCACGGTCACAAAGCCCAAACCTTGGATCTTTAAAGGATCACTATCTTGGCCGATGTTAAAAGAACAGACCACTACAGTCATAAAGCCTAAACCTTGTATCTTCAAAAGATCATTTTCTGGGCCAATGATAAAAGAACAGGGAATGGTTGAGACCCCAAAGGAAGCCTCAAAGGATTTTGGCAAGAGAGTGTGTTGCTAGAGAAATTGGAAGACAAGTTCCACCACAATAGTGGTATTGAAGCTGCATGTACCCGGACAACAATTAGTGAAGAAAAGGATACGAGGCCCATTGTGCTAAATGAAGTAGAATCTCTTAGGATAGAGGATGAACAAAATGATTGGGATGATTTTTTTCTTGATTTGAGCCTTTGGGATGTTATGAGCCCCAATTGTGGTAGAATTGAGGGAGATACATCTCAACTAAATGAAGCTTCTCAATCTCTCAATTTTAACTGTTCATTTTTAAATTAATAGGTATGAGCCTTTTTTTTTTCCCCAAATAAGAATCAGTTAAAAAATTTTATTATTTCATTTTAAATGAATGGTTAAAATTAGGAGATGAAAAGACTCTTATCTCCTTGCAAAATGTGGCCCCCTGAATTCAACTGTGGCATAACATTGAATTGATATGAGTAATTATTTTGTGGGCCTTTAATTTTTATTTTGTATATTTCATGTAAATATTGAGATATATCGTATTTGTTCTACCAGGATGTTATCTGTTATAATTATTTTATACTAATCCATTTACTATTGTATTAGCTACAAATTCTGTATATATTATGCAAGTATGCTTGATAATTATTTTTGTAAGTATTGTCCTATATAATATAGTATATAATTATTTATATAAATTTATAGAATATTATAATTCGTTACAATTTAGTTGTGAATATTATAATTCGTTATAATTTAGTTATAATTATTATAAAAAAATTATTTTAATAATGTGTTTGATTTTTATATAACGATACATCACTTCACTTATAAAAAAATATGACGGTCAATATTGAAAAAATTAATCTATAGTGATGTTATTAGTGATCATATTTCTCCTTTAAAACACAATTTTGTATTGTTCTCTGAAATTCATCATATGTAGTTTCTTCTCCTTTCGGCAGCAATTCTTCTTTCACTTTATCATTAGAGATCACACAAGTAAGGCTGAAGACTTATTTTCGTACAAGGGCCAGGCTGTACTTCTTCCTAAACAAAATTGTGGTCGAGAGGACAAGCATTTGTGGGTGATGCCATTGAGTGGTAGCCGTCGGTCCAATCATATGTCTACAATCGAGAGGACAAGGACAGGCTATACTTCTTACTATTTTGTTTCACGTATTGTCAAAAATCTCATCCTCAATGGTGAAACGTTCTACAAGAAAAACATCTAAAATATCTACGGTGTGAATATACGAATGGAATATAAAGAGAAATTTGTGTTTAAAAAAATTTAGTGTGAGTCGTATTTGCAAAAACTTCAATCATATGTCCCGAAGGTCGATAGCAAAGGTAGTACTTGCACTGGCCTTCTCCTTTCGAATTCTTGATCGATTTGAGCCACTTCAAAAATTTTTCATTCATAGGCTTAGTTTTATGTTACTTTTGATAGTACCGAGTGGGTTGATTGTAGCTATTTCTGTTCTTACCACCATTGCTCTACCCTGGATGTTGCTCATAGCCTTGGTGTTCTAGCCTTTTGGTGTCGTTTGCTTTCTCTACCGCTATGTAAGCCCTAGTGATAGTTTCCACATCTAAGAATGTCTTGGAGTCTAACTGTATCAACAAACTAAAAAAGTTGCCCATTTCAATAGTTATTATGTAGGCATTCAGCTTCACCTTATAGGTGAGTTTCAAGATACCTCAAGTCTCAACATCAAATTGTGCCAAAAATAAGAAAATTTATTATTTTCTAAATTTAATTTGAAAATTACAAGATTTGCAATTATTAAAAATCTTAATAGCTAATTAGTTTAACATATATGTTAATTACCATAAAACCACGGCTTCAATAATCATTGAGCCGAAAAGAAAAAAAATGTTGGTAAGTTGTTGAATATACTTTTTTATTAGGAAGTGTTATATATATTATTTTGATAACTTTATAATAATATAAATATTTGAACATGTGGACATGATCGAGCCATGTTGGTCCACAATAGTACACTCGTTATTTATAAATCCCTACCATAGAACGATGAGCAATAAAGAAAACAGATACCTGTTAATAATACAGTGAAGAAAGATAAAGAAATAAGGGTGCAATATGCAGTCTGAAGCAGCGGCTCATGGCCTGCTTGGGGTGAGAAAAGGGAGCTGGACGGCGGAAGAAGACCTCCTCCTCCGGCAATGCATTGAGAAATATGGAGAGGGCAATTGGCATCAGATTCCTCGGCTAGCAGGTAAAATCTCAGACAAAGTAATGGGAGTGATTTTAAGAATCAGTGAATATTGAGCTTTAGAAATAAGCATTGTTATACAAGTTTACTTCAAAAGTATGCTCTTTTCACTTATTTAGCTAATATATGCTCACTATTATTAGAAAATTGATTTTGACATGGTGTGTTACTTTATTATAATTTATGGGTTTCAAATTTTTAAAAATATTTTTTTGTAGTATAGAAATAAGATTGTGTATGTCAAAAATTTCATCTTTATATTTATATTACTGTTTTTTAAATAAAAATATTTAATCTCCCGTTAATATGTGGTGGGTAAGGGGGTTTTTTTTAGTTTTAAGGCATATACGAGTCAAGTATTCTTCTTTGTAATCTATATTTTGATGCAAGGTATTAGCAACTCTACCATGCGACAGATTGATAATTGTACGAAATGGGATTTAACTATGGTCAAGAGAGAAGAGAGAAAACTATAGAAAGTGGAAGAACTAATAAAACTTGTAGACAATAAATCTTATTTATTATAAAAGATATTCGACAAATAATTATTTAAAAAAATATCAAAGAAAATCATGTGAAAAAAAAAAAGATTTGTTTTGAGTTTTGTTATTAACTTAGTCTACATGAAATCTCTTTGTTTTTTGATTCACTCGTAAGAATACTTCTTTGTAATTATCCGCTTCTAATATTATCAAATCAAATGTAAAACATAAAATAAAATAATAGTACAGTAAATATTTGATAAATTTATATAAAAAATTTAAAAAACTTTACAAAATTAAAATTTTAATATTATCTATTTTAGCTTTCAAATTCTAATTCTAATCAAATACTCTAATAAAATATATCATATTCTTCTGGCAATAGTATTTTTATTCACTAACACTATGTTGGAACTTAGGTCTAAATAGATGCCGCAAGAGCTGTAGATTACGATGGTTAAATTATGTTCGGCCAAATATCAAGCGAGGACAATTTACAATTGATGAAGTCGATCTTCTTATCAGACTTCATAAGCTTTTAGGAAACAGGCAAGTATATACCAAAATTATTTGCAGTTCTTGAATTAATGTCAAAAATAAAACTAAAGCGTTGCACCAATTTCAGATCCCTAATATGTAACCATCCCTCTTTAGGTAGATTTGGAACAGATAAATCAAAATTTTTCTTCGTTAGATTAGAGAATAAAGATTAAGAAATTGACTTCATTTTAATAATTTTAGTAAAACATTGAGATATGAACTCTACTCTTTGTCGAAAATTCGATCTAGCATGGTGGTTTCGGACAAAATAATAAAGACATTACTAAAAATTAGGTAAATTTTTCAAAATTTGATATGAAAATTGGAGAAATATATAGCCGTAAAAAAATATATAGCCAAAAAATTTTTTTTCCATAATATCACTGTTAGATAGAGTAACATTGATGAGACTAGTCACAAACCATAGTTCATTATCAATGGTATAAAAGTAAATCAACTCAATTTACAACATTAATTTGTTAGATGAAATATTTTCTAAACCACCTAATTTTGTTTTTTTTTTATAATACTTAACTTTTTCTCTTGACATTATTTTCAATTTTAATGAATTATTTTCTTAATAATATTTTTATAGATGGACCTTAATAGCCGGTAGACTTCCTGGAAGAACGACAAATGATGTCAAGAATTATTGGAACACCCATATTAAGAAGAAGTTCTCACCCCCGCAAATATTTACAAGCGATGGTGCCATCCAAAGAGCTATCACGACCACTGCTACGGTCACAAAGCCTGAACCTTGGATCTTTAATGGATCATTCTCTTGGCCGATGATAAAAGAACAAACCACTACAATCATAAAGCCCAAACCCTGTATCATCAAAAGATCATTTTCTTTGCCAATGATAAAAGAACAAGGAATGGTTGAGAAGCCAAAGGAAGGCGTCAAAGGATTTTGGCAAGAGAGTGTGTTGCTAGAGAAATTGGAAGACAAGTCCCTCCACAATAGTGGTATTGAAGCTGCAAGTGCTTGGACAACAATTAGTGAAGAAAAGGATACGAGTCCCGCTGTGCCAAATGAAGTAGAATCTCTTACGGTAGAGGATGAACAAAATAATTGGGATGAATTTTTTCTTGATTTGAGCCTTTGGGATGTTATGAGCCCCAATTGTGGTAGAATTGAGGGAGATACATCACAACCAGGTGAAGCTTCTCAATCTCTCAATTTTAACTGTTCATTTATAAATTAATAGGTATGAGTTAGCCTCTTTTTTTTTCCAAATAAGAATCAGTTAAAAATTTTATTGTTTCATTTTAAATGAATGGCTAAAATTAGGAGATGAAAAAACTTTTATCTCCTTACGAAATGTCGCCCCTGAATTCAACTGTGGCATAACATTGAATCGATATGATCAATTATTTTGTGGGCTTTTAGTTTTTATTTTGTATATTTCATGTAAATATTAAGAGATATCGTATTTGTTCTACCATGATGTTATCTGTTATAATTATTTTATACTAATCCATTTACTATTGTATTAGCTACAAATTCTGTATATATTATGCAAGTATGCTTGATAATTATGTTTATAAATATTGTCCCATATAATGTAATATATAATTATTCATATAAATTCATTGGATATTACAATTGGATATAATTTAGTTATAATTAATATAGAAAAAATATTTTATTAATATGCCTAATATTTACTATAATCATATATTATTTCCCACAACGATTAATATTAAAAAAATTAATCTATAAAGATGGGATTAGTGATCATATTTCTCCTTTAAAACATAAATTTGTATTGTTTTCTAAAATTCATCATATATAGTTTCTTCTCCTTTTGACAGCAATTCTTGTTTCACTTTATCATTAGAGATCATGCAAATGACGCAGAAGACTTATTTTCGTACAAGGGCCAGGCGTACTTCTTCCAAAACAAAATTGTGGTCGAGAGGACAAGCACGTGAGGGTGATGCCATTGAGTGGTAGCCGTCGGTCCTAATCATATGTCTACAATCGAGAGGACAAGGACAGGCTATACTTTACTATTTTGCTTCAATGTATTGTCAAAATTCATCCTCAATGGTGAAACGTTCTACAAGAAAAACATCTAAATATTTGCTGTGTGGATAATGGAATATAAAGAGAAATTTGTGTTTAAAAATTTAGTGTGAGTCGTATTTGCAAAAACTTCAATCATATGTCCCGAAGGTCGATAGCAAAGGTAGTACTTGCACCGGCCTTCTCCTTCGAATTCTTGATCGATTTGAGCCACTTCAAAAATTTTTCATTCATAGGCTTAGCTTGATGTTATTTTTGGATAGTACCAAAGTGGTTTGATCAGAAATATTTCGTTCTTACCACCATTGCTCTGCACTGGATGTCAGTCCTTCACAGCTCGTGTTCAGCCTCTCTCCCTAAGGCCGTTGCTTTCTCACCGCCATGTAAGCCCTGATAGTTTCCACATCTAAGAATGTCTTGGAGTCTAACTGTATCAACAACCAAAAGTTGCCCATTTCAATAGTTATGTAGGCATTCAGCTTCACCTTATAGGTGAGTTTCAAGATACCTCAAGTCTCAACATCAAATTGTGCCAAAAATAAGAAAATTTATTATTTAAATTTAATTTTGAAATTACAAGATTTGCAATTATTAAAAAAATCTTAATAGCTAATTAGTTTAACATATATGTTAATTATAAAACCACGGCTTCAATAATCATTGAGCCAAAAGAAAAAAATGTTGGTAAGTTGTTGAATATACTTCTTTATTAGGAAGTGTTATATATATTATTTTGATAACTTTATAATAATATAAATATTTGAACATGGCGACATGATCGAGTCATGTTGGTCCACAATAATAGTACACTCGTTATTTATAAATCCCTACCATAGAACGATGAGTAATAAAGAAAACAGATACCTGTTAATAATACAGTGAAGAAAGATAAAGAAATAAGTGGTGCAATATGTCTGAAGTGCTGCTCATGGCCTCGCTTGGGGTGAGAAAAGGGAGCTGGATCGGGCGAAGAAGACCTCCTCCTCCTAATGCATTGAGAAATATGGAGAGGGCACTGTACTCTGTGATTCTGCATTACGGTGTAAAATCTCGTGACAAAAAGAATGAGTGATTTTACAATCAGTTGAATATTGAGCTTTAGAAATAAGCATTGTTATATGTTTACTTCAAAAGTATGCTCTTTTCACTATTGAATAAGATATATGTCATCATTATTAGAAAATTGATTTTGACATGGTGCTTACTTTATTATAATTTATGGGTTTCAAATTTTTAAAAATATTTTTTGTGTATAGAAATAAGATTGTGTATGTCAAAATTTCCTCATCTTTATATTTATATTACTGCTTTAAATAAAAATATTTATCTTGTTAATATGTGGTGGTAAGGGGGTTTTTTTAGTTTTAAGGCATATACGAGTCAAGTATTCTTTCTTTGTAAATTTACATTTTGATGCAAGGTATTAGCAACTCTACCATGGCGCATTGATAATCAGACAAATGGGATTTAACTATGGTCAAGAGAGAAGAGAGAAAACAAGTAGAAAGTAAGAACTTAATAAAACTTGTAGACGATAAATCTTATTTATTATAAAAGATATTCGATAAATAATTATTTAAAAAATATCAAAGAAAATCATGTGAAAAAAAAAAGATTTGTTTTGAGTTTTGTTATTAACTTAGTCTACATGAAATCTCTTTGTTTTTTGATTCACTGTAAGAATACTTCTTTGTAATTATCCGCTTTTATTATCGAAATCAAATGTGTAAAAATATAAATAAAATAATAGTAATAAATATTTGATAAATCTTATTATAAAATTTAAAAAACTTTACAAAATTAAAATTTTAATATTATCTATTTTAGCTTTCAAATTCTAATTTAATCAAATACTCAATAAAATATATCATATTCTTCTGGCAATAGTATTTTTATTCACTAACACTATGTTGAACTAGGTTCAAATAGATGCCGGGCAAGAGCTGTAGATTACGATGGTTAAAATTATGTTCTACCAAATATCGCTGAGACACTTTAGCAATTGATGAAGCTTCCATCTTCTTATCGCACTTCATAAGCTTTTAGGAAACAGCAAGTATATACCAAATTATTTTGCAGCTTGAATTAATGTCAAAAATAAAACCAGCGTTGCACCAATTTGTGATCCCTAATATGTAACCATCCTCTTAGGTAGATTTGGAACAGATAACGTAAAATTTTTCTTCGCGATTAGAGAATAAAGATTAAGAAATTGACTTCATTTTAATAATTTTAGTAAAACATTGAGATATGAACTCTACTCTTTGTCAAACTGATCTAGCATGGTGGTTTGGATAAAAATAATAAAGACATTACTAAAAATTAGGTAAATTTTTCAAAATTTGATATGAAAATTGGAGAAATATATA
The DNA here is from genome assembly GCA_033239525.1 of Nepenthes gracilis. NCBI lineage: Eukaryota > Viridiplantae > Streptophyta > Magnoliopsida > Caryophyllales > Nepenthaceae > Nepenthes > Nepenthes gracilis. The sequence goes on from BSYO01000037.1 coordinate 2,856,538, forward strand.
GCCGTAAAAATATATAGCCAAAAAATTTTTTTCCATAATATCATCAAGCACAGCGCCATTGTGGACTAGCCCAAACCATAGTTCATTATCAATTGTATAAAAGTAAATCAATCAATTTACAACATTAATTTGTTAGATGAAATATTTTCTAAACCACCTAATTTTGTTTTTTTATAATACTTAACTTCTTTCTCTGACATTATTTTCAATTTTAAACTTAAATACTTTCTTAATAATATTTTTATAGATGACCTTTAATAGCCGGTAGACTTCCGGAAGAAACTAATAAATGATGTCAAGAATTATCGAACACCCATATTAAGAAGAAGTTCACCCCGCAAATATTTACAAGCGATGGTGCCATCCAAAGAGCTTATCACGTACCATCACATGTCACAAAGCTCAACTTGGATCTTTAATGATTTATTTCGTCAATGAGCAAGAACAAACCACTACAATCATAAAGTTCCCAAACCTCAGATTTATCAAAAGATCATTTTTACAATGATAAAAGAACAAGGAATGTTTGAGAAGCCAAAGAAGGCAAAGGATTTTGCAAGAGAGTGTGTTGCTAGAGAACAAGACAAGTCCCTCCACAATAGTGTATCAAGCTGCAAGTGCTGGACAACAATCTAGTGAAGAAAAGACATGAAACCCAATAGGCCAAATGAAGTAGAATCTCTTACGTAGAGGATGAACAAACAATTGGGATGAATTTTTTTCTTGATTTGAGCCTTTGGGATGTTATGAGCCCCACCGTGGGTAGAATTGAGGGAGATACATCACAACCAGTAGCTTCTCAATCTCTCAATTTTTGAATCAAGCTCATTTATAAATTAATAGAAGAGTTACTCTGAATATGAATCGGGCTAGTGGCCTTATTGTTTCATTTTAAATGAATGGCTAAAATTAGATACTAAAAACTTTATCTCTCAATCAACGTCGTCATTTCTGAATTCAACCAACTTGTAGATAATATTTAACTGATATGATCAATTATTTTGTGGGCTTTTAGTTTTTATTTCAGATATTTCATGAATATTACAGATATCGTATTTCGTTTCACTAATACGTTATCTCTGTTATAATTATTTTATACTTAATCCATTTACTATTATCAGATAAGCATAAATTCAGAGAGACAGTGCAAAGATGCTTGATAATTATGTTTATAAATATTGTCCTATATAATGTAATATATAATTATTCATATAAATTCATTGGATATTACAATTGATATACTTAGTTATAATTAATATAGAAAAATATTTTATTAATATGCCTAATATTTACTATAATCATATATTATTTCCCCACAACGATTAATATTAAAAAAATTAACTATAAAGACGGATTAGGTGATCATATTTCCTTTAAAACATAAATTTGTATTGTTTTCTAAAATTCATCATATATAGTTTTCCTTTGACAGCAATTCTGTTTCACTCTTTATCATTAGAGATCATGCAATGACGCAGAAGACTTATTTTCGTACAAGGCCAGGCGTACTTCTTCCAAAACAAAATTGTGGTCGAGAGGACAAGTCACGTGAGGGTGATGCCATTGAGTGGTAGCAGTCGGTCCCATTTAAGAAAAAAGTGACATTATTAAAGATTTTTTAAAAAAGAAAAAAATATATAGTTAATATAGTGACAATATTATAATATTATTAAATATTTATCCTTTCTGATAACATATATACTTCTCAAAATCTTAATGGCTAATCAATTTAATATAAGTGCTTATAAGAAACAAAAATATATATATAATTACTATTTTTCTCACAATTTAGTCTTTTTGGTCCTTCAGAGAGATGAAAAATTTGCAAATTCTCCCTTTTATTTTCACTAATAATTACAATAGAGCTTAGCATACATTAATTCTAATATGACTGTAAGGAACGAGATTTTATTATTCATAATTTTGTAAACTAAATTAAAATTATATAAAAATTACCGTCAATAAAATAAGAAAATTGTAAGCTATGAACTCACACCGAAATTGGATAAAAATTTATTTAATAAAATCGACTTCAATCACGCACAAAATATGTAATCAATTATATAAAACTAATCTTGCTAATAAATTCTCAATCGATTAATAATTAAAGTAATTTTGCTGATGATAAGGTAACCCGGTTACCTAATTTGCACTTGATTAACAATGGAATTTAACCCGATCGATTAAATATAGTATAAATTAAATTAATTATGTAAAATTATATATATTGCAACACCCACCACACATACTCTCCTAGAAAATTCAGCAAAGGAAAGTGATGGCAAGCAGATGCTCGGCAGCTTAATTTCCATCTCTAAAAATTTTAATAATTTTATAAGAAATTTGAATCTTATACATGGTATATAGGAGTCCTCACATGTGGCCACCTAAAAAATTAAGTAACACTTAACAAAAAATTAAGGAAAGGAAAAGAAAGGCACATGGCACCGGTAGAAGGAAAATCACACATGCTGATTTCAAACTCCCCCATTAATTTCATTGAACAAAAATAATTTGCATGGCCAAAAATTGGGAGGGGACACACGCACACAGTGTAAGGTACTAGTTCTAAAAATATTTATAATTATTTAATTGTTAATATAAATCGACTAAGGATCGAAGAAAACGGAGAAACTCGAAAAGCCCAAAGACCCGAAATTGACAAAATCAAGAATCAAGATTGTAAATCGTGAAAAGTTAAAACCATAATAAGATTTGAATTTTAAATAATGATAATCACAATTTATTAACTTAATATAATCAAAATTAGGTCCAGATATAAAAAATTAAGTTAGAATAGCTCGAAATGGGTCCTGACACAAAGGTAACAAAGCAAGCTCATACCACAGCCTCGACCGAGGCCAACTCACTAACCCGCACTGCAGGTGTAACTCCTGCGAAAAACATATTTCACAGAACGCCCGGCGCATGCCGAGGCACACCCGGGCGCATGTCGGGTGCACTTGCGCACCTGGGACGCACGCCGAGCGCCGGCCCTAGGATATAAAAAGTCGTGAGGGCTTGCTTCGCTCATTTTCACTTCCAAGCACACAAAGAGAGAGAGCTTCAGGCAAGGAGAAGAGAGAGGAAGAAGAATCAAGTCCTGTGGTTCAATTTCGAGTTAGCGCTAGTTAAAAGTATGATAGATTGGATCGAGGCATGTGCACCTGCTATCCCCCTTGTTTCTTAACACTTTATTCTATTTTCTCTCGTGTATCCCTCGCCCGATAATTGGATAAGTTTTTATATTTTGTATTACCTATAATTGGCATGTATATATGTTAATTTCATCGATTTCGAGTTGACCGATTTTCAATGTGGAACCCTAACCCGCACTCCAACAATTTTATGCACGTGATGAGATTTTGCATAAATTGACATTAGAATATTATTATACATGCCTCAAATATGTTAATTTATCGATCAATGTCCGATTTATTGATTTTATGTGATTACACCCAAAACCTAATCCGCATGCGCCCTTAGGCTTTATGTAAACACAATTTATTCGATCGCTTAAATTTATAACCCTAGCCTGATGGACGCGAGTACCTCGTGATATTTGGTATTTAAGCGCATATGTAATTTATGTATGTTAATTTTATATATTCCAAAGATATTGTTGAATATGAACAATGATGTTTAACTGCACGTACATTAATTATGTCATCTCTCAGATATGTCGAAATTATATTATATGCATTTTTGCGAAGGGATTTAATATCATCGGTAAGCTCAAAAGTTATATTTGGCTAATTATTGCAAAAATTTCTTATATACCTCAAGTTTTATGGTAATTTGCATGAAATTAAGTTAATATAAATGAATTAAGGATAAAGAAATGAGAATGGATTGAAGTCAAAGACCTAAATTGACAAAATCAAGAATCAAAGATTGTGTAATCTAAAAAGCAACTGTGAAATAAGATTTGAATTTTAAATAATGATAATCACAACTTTGATGGTTAATATAATCAAAATTCATTGGCCCAAAGATATAAAAATTAAAGAACTGGCCGAAATTGCAAGTCCCTGACGGCGGCGCACAGCCGGCTCACTACAGCCCCATCGGTGGCTAACCCACACCAACCCGCGCCGAGGTGTAACTCTGGCATAAACAGATTTAACGCCGAGGCATGCCTAAGGCACACTGGGTGCATGTCAAAGTGTATCATGCACTCAATGCACGCTCGAGCGCCGGCCTCGCGATATAAAAGTCGTGAGGCCTCTGCTGCTCATTTCAGCCTCCTCCCAAGCACACAAAGAGAGAGTGTGTGCAAGGAGAAGTGAGATATGGAAGAAGAATCGTCCCGTGTCTGGACATTTCGAAGTTAGAGCCAAAGGTGCCATGATAGATCGCCCAGGCAGGTGCATTCATACCTCTCTTATTTCTTTACAATTTTATTCTATTTTCTTATATCTTGTTCCACACTGTATTTAAGTTTATATTTTGTATTACTAGATTTATATGTATATATGTTAATTTCATATCCAATTTCGTAGAGTTGACCGATTTTCGAATGTCTCAACCATCGAGCAATTTTATGCATTTATTTTGAGATTTTGCATAAATTGACATTAGAATATTATTATACATGCCTCTAATATGTTAATTTATCGATTAGATGTCCTACTACACTTTATGGATTTCTCCAAACCCTAATCGATGGCACCCTTAGGTTTTGCCATAATTAGCCAATAATTTATGTATGATTTGGCTTTAGAAATTATAACCCTAGCCTTATGGACGCGAGTAATTCGTGATATTTCCGGTATTTATGGGACATAGATTTTATGTATGTTAATTTTATATATTCCGAGATAATATTAATGATGAACAACGGCGTTTAAACGCATATTTTCAATTATGTCATCTGTATATGTTCTAGAAATTATATTAGTACACATTTGTGAAGGGATTTATCATTCGTGGTTTGTGCTTATATTTGCTGTACTACGTAAAAATTTCTATATACCTCAAGTTTTATGGTAATTTGTGCATGAAATTATAAGCATAGAAAACATGAATTTATGATAACCGATTATCTACATTCGTATCAAGAATTTCCTCTAAAAGCATGCTTTGCTTAATGTGAAAAGGATTTCCTAATTTTTAAGTTCTAAAGAAACTTATGCATGTAATAGAGATCATGTAAGGATTATGATTACAAGAAATATGAAAATATGTATCTCGAATATGCATATAAAAATTTTGAAGGAATATTCTACAATTAAGCATGAACTCGAAGGAACCATTCTCCAACAAAATAGAAATGAAACATTTTGCTCGAGAGCAGACTTCGAAGAAATATGAATGCTAAAAAATTAGATCGAAAATTTGCTTAATGATAAGATATTTTACACGCCAAGATATTATAAGAGAAGGTCGTTGTTTACTTTGGTACCACGTGCGGCCATTAAGCCCTGGTTTATAGAAATATGTAGATGCCCGCCTAGATCTTTAATAGGATAATATCGCTTTTAATTGTATATGAGCAAACACAATCCATGTTACGACTAACCGGTCATTTAGTCATAAGGTCTACTTACCCCCGATCTCAACAAAATTAGTTTTCGGCATAATTTGATGATTAACAAAAGAAAATCAAATGAATTAAAGAAATTTGGAATTTAATTATGAAAACATTCTTTTCTAAATTATGTTTTATGATCTCATTTGCATCTCAATTCTTATATGCATTACTACGATTTTGAATATAAAATTTACATGTTTTATTATATATGTGTCCCTATTGAGTATTTGTCTCACTTTGCTACTTGTTTTCGCCATATGAGCATGAGTTTACACCCGATGAGACGGCAGAGGATTTGAATCGGCTAGAATTGAAAACATGTGGAAAATGACCTTATGGGCTTAGTTACTTAGCCTTGTACTTTCTCGACATAAGATATTTTATATTTCTTATGGATTTTATATATGGTTGCATGCATATAATGATGATATACCCATTGTATAGTTTATACGTGATTACTATCTTTTGCTTTCGTAAGTTATTATGGTTAGTTGAGTACCTAGTAACATCTTTTTTGGAGTCAATGTCATACCGGTTAGCATTAGTGCCACGCGAAGTTTCGTGGGCTTAGATCCCAGGTTATATATTCGGATTTGTATAGTCAGATTGTATAGGAATTCTCGTACAGTTTGTATTAGGTGATGGAGGTATTATAGCCAAAAACTCGTTGAAATTTCGGTTAAAAATAATGGCACATCACACTCGAAAATTAAAACACTTATTTTTATAGCCAAAATTAACCACCAATAGAATTTCAATAAATGGCTTAAAGAAGGATCAACAACTCAACTCATGTAAGTGATGAGTCACCCTTATTTAGTTGAGAATTTGCCACCTTATAAGATAGGTGGCAACACAAAAAAATTTCACTAAATGACTCAATATTTTAGGAAAAGTATAACTAGAAATCCATAAAAGAAAATAGGAAAATCAGAGAGAGGAATAGTGGAGAAAAGTAGACCAAAATCAAGAGGAAATCAAAGCTAAGAAGTCATGAAGCAAGATGTGGACCGTAGGACTTCAAAAATTATTTTACATTAAATCGTACAAGAACTCCTCTCCTTCTTTGATTTGTTGTTAAATTATTGATTCTAACGTGAAATATTATTAATCCAATGCTCAAAATTCCCATTGAATCTGTATGTTAGAATAAGTAAAGTTCAACAAACATGTCAAAATACACCGTTGGTGACTGCCACACTTTACTAATATCCAAATTTTTACATATCTTATTTGATCGATTCATACACAAACTTTTATCGAATATATTTTAAGATGTTAGCAAAATCACTCATATTTTTATTGTCGAATAATCATTACCATTACCATGCTAGAATAGACAAAATTCAGAAACATGCATCACAAGTTGGTTCGCAACCCGTTGTTATATTGCTAATATGCTAATTTTTACATACTACTAATAGCTGATTTATCACATATAAATATATGTGACAAAACTTTAATAAGTTGGCTAAATCATCATATTTTATTTTGGAAATAATTCTCAATTAGACTGGGTTCAAGGAGCTTAATATTGATTGCGCTAAACCGAAAAAATCGTGGGCTTCTGCTGATATTGGATTTCTTCATATTTTGATCGATTCAAACTCTATAAAAATTAGTATAGAAACTTTAATGAACCTCGAAGATGTCATAAAATTGGTGTAAAAATATCTCTTAAAAATCCGATCAGTCAGCCTTTGGAAAAATTAAATATCACTAAACTGCTAGATTGTACCAAAATACCGAATTTGGCACCAAAATCGGTATATAACTTTGAATCGAGTAAGAATAAAATTAGAAACTTTATATGAACTGTCCACAATTATGTGCTGATTTTGAAAATGTATGGAAAAAGTAAATTTCATGGTAATTTAACTACCAACTCGGATCCAAAATAACACCTGAACCATTCCTCGTATGCTAATGCTAAAATTGACAAATAAAAAAATTAAGCAGAATCACCCATGTGACCACCAAACCGACTTCAAAATTGGTCACCAACTAGTTAAAACCCTTATTAAAATTGTTTAAAATTGGCTCATGAAAATGTGTTGAATGAACTATTGAATCGGATCCTCAAATGAGTAGCAAACCCCCGAGTCCATATAGATGTCAATCTAACACCATTTGATGGACTAAATCGCCATGAACCGTTGAACCAGCGGTTGACCCGATTATATTATTTAGGACTAGGGTCAGTCTATCACCATGAAATGGTTTCCAAAAATACCTTAATTTGGTCATTAAACCTGGCCCCTAATGAAAATTGTCACTAAACCGACCGATTTATACTTAATTGCCCGTTTTTCTAATTCTAGTGTAAACCGACTAGAAAATAAATAATAAACTAGCCATATATAGTATGTTGAATTAGTAATCAAGTTATACATCATGTAAATTGATTGGCCATTATAAGAACCGACTACTAAAAAAATTAGAAATAAATTGAGTTTTATGGTCTCCCATTAATATGTGATGGGAAAAGTGGGTTTTCCAGTTTTAAAGCATGTATGAGTCAAACAACTCTACCATGCGACAGATTGATAATTGTACGAAATGATTTAAATCCGTGGTTAAGAGAGAAGAGAGAAAACTATAAAAAGTGGAAGAACTCGGAGTAGAACTTATGGACGATAAATCTTATTTATTATGAAAATACTCGACAAATAATTATTTAAAAACTTATCAAAGAAAATCATGTGAAAAAAATATTATTTTTGACTTTTGTTATTAACTTAGCTCCAAGAAATAACTTTTTTATCTATGAACCTCTTTGTTTATTGATTCACCTCGTATAGAATACTTCTTTCTAATTAACTACTTAATCTTATCGATTAAACAAAAACATAAAATAAAATAATAGTACGTAAAATATTAGATAAATTCATATAAAAAATTTAGAAGTCTTTACGAATTAAAATTTAAATGTCATCTATTTTAGCTTTAAAATTCTAATTCTAATCAAATACAATAATAAAATATATCATATTCTTGTGGCAATAATCTTTTATTCACTAACACTATAATAAATTTAGGTCTAAACAGATGTCGTAAGAGTCGGAGATTACGATGGTTTTAAATTTATGTACGGCCAAATATCAAGCGACAATTTATAATGGATAAAGTTGATCTTCTTATCGACTTCATAAGTTTCTAGGAAACGAGCGAGCACATACCTAAATTATTTATAGTTCTCGAATTAATGCCAAAATAAACTAAAGTGTTGCGCCGAGCCGTGATCCCTAATATGTAATCATCCTCTTTTTGTAGATTTGAAACAAATAAATCAAAATTTTTCTTTTTGTTAGATTAGAGAATAAAGATTAAGAAATTGAATTCATTTTAGTAATTTTAGTAAAATATTGAGGTATGAACTCTACTCTTTGTCAAAAATTCAATCTAGCATGGTGGTTTCCGCATAAAATAATAAAGACATTATTAAAAATTAGGTAGATTTTTTTAAAATTTGATATGGTAATTGGAGAAACATATAGCCGCTGTAATATATATAGCAAAAATCTTTTTTGCATAATATCATTGTTAGATGGAGTAACATTGATGAGACAAGTCACAACCATAGCTCATTAATAATGGTATAAAAGTGAATCAACTCAATTTACAATATTAATTTGTTAGATTAAATATTTTTTAAACCACCTAATTTAGTTTTTTTATAGTACTTAACTTTTCTCTTGACATTATTTTCAATTTTAATGAATTGTTTTCTTAATAATGTTTTCATAACGCATTCTTAATAGTCGGTAGGACTTTGGAAAGAAACGATAAATGATGTCAAGAATTATCAAACACCCATATTAAGAAGTTCTCATCCCCCACAAAATTTGTTTACAAGCGATGGTGCCATCCAAAGAGCTATCACGACCATCGCTACGGTCACAAAGCCGGAACCTTGGATCTTTAAAGGATCATTCCTTAGCCGAAAATAAAAGAATGCACTAATTACAGCTTCAAAGCCCAAACATTGTATCTTCAAAAGATCATTTTCTTCGTCAATGATAAAAGAACAGGAAAATGGCCGAGACGCTAAAGGAAGCCCCAAAGGATTTTGGCAAGAGAGTGTGTTGCTAGAGAAATTGGAAGACAAGTTCCACCACAATAGTGGTATCAAGCCGCATGTACCTGCACAACAATTACAGCGAAGAAAAGGATACGAGGCCCATTGTGCTAAATGAAGTAGAATCTCTTAGGTAGAGGATGAACAAAATGATTGGGATGATTTTTTCTTGATTTGAGCCTTTGGGATGTTATGAGCCCCACCAGTAGAACCGAGGAGATACATCTCAACCAAGACGTTTCCTTCCACCCTCAATTTTAACTGCTCATTTATAAATTAATAGGTATGAGTTAATCCTTTTTTTTTTTTTTTTTTCAAATAAGACCGTTAAAAACGAATTATTTCATTTTAAACGAATAGTTAAAATTAGAGATGAAAAGACTTTATCTCCTAAATAAACGTGGCCCCTAATTCAATCAGCATAACATTGAATTTGAGCATGAGTAATTATTTTGTGCCTTTAATTTTTTTATTTCTTTAGATGTTTCATATGATATTAAGACAGATTATATTTACCATACACAGATTTTATCTCGTTACAATTATTCTATTCTAATCCGTTTTTACTATCGACATTTTACAAATTCTATACATATCACGCAAGTATGCCCACAATTATGTTTATAAATATTGTCCCATATAATGTGATATATAATTATTCATATAAATTCATTGAATATTACAATTCAATATAATTTTGTTAAAATTATTATAGAAAAATATTTTATTAATATGCCTAATCTTTACTATAATCATATATTATTTCACACAACGACACATTAAAAAATTAATCTGTAAAGATGGCATTAGTGATCATATTTCTCCTTTAAAACATAAATTTGTATTGTTTTCAAAATTCATCATATGTAGTTTCTTCTCCTTTCGGCAGCAATTCTTCTTTCACTTTATCATTAGAGATCACACAAGTAAGGCTGAAGACTTATTTTCGTACAAGGGCCAGGCCGTACTTCTTCCAAAACAAAATTGTGGTCGAGAGGACAAGCACCTGGAGGGTGATGCCACGAGTGGTAGCAGTCGGTCCCATTTAAGAAAAAAGGACATTATTAAAGTTTTTTTTTAAAGAAACAAAATATAGTTAATATAGACAATATTATAATATTATTAAATATTAATCCTTTCTGATAACATATATACTTCTTTTGAAAATCTTAATGGCTAATCAATTTAATATAAGTGCTTATGAAAAAGAAAATATATATAATTAATGTTATTTTTTTCTACTATTCTTTGTCCTTATATAAAAAAATTGCTGAATTCTCCCTTTTATTTACACTAATAATTACACTAGAGTGTACACACATTAATTTAATATGACTATAATGATCGAGGATTTTATTATTCATAATCCGTTAAACTAAATTAAGTTATATAAAATTAAGACAACGAATAAGTAGGAATCCTGTTTCGTGAACTCACACCGAAATTTAATAAAAATTTATTTAATAAAACTGTTTTCAATCCTATTAATAAAATATAAAACTAATGAGGAACTAATTCGATTAATAAATTCTCAATCGATTAATAATTAAATTAATTTTGGTTGACGATAAGGTAACCGTCATTGAATTTGCACCGATTAACATCGAATTTAACCCGATCGATTAAATATAGTATGAATTAAATTAAGTATGTAAAATTATATATATTGCAACACACACTCACATACTTAGAAAATTCAGCAAAGGAAAGTGATGAAGCAGCTGCTCGGCAGCATAATTTCCGTCTAAATTTTTAAGCATTTTATAAGAAATTTAACTTATACATGGTATAGGAAGTCCTCACATGTAGCACACTTAAAAATTAAGTAACACTTAACAAAAAATTAAGGAAAGGAAAAGAAAGGCACATGGCACCGGCAGAAGGAAAAATCAGCATATGCTGATTTCAAACTCCCTTTAATTTAATTGAACAAAAATAATTTGCATGGCCAAAATTGGGAGGGACACATGGCAGTCACAGTGTAAGGTACTAGTTCTAAAAATATGGTAATTAGGAATAATTAAGTTAATATAAATGAATTAACGATAAAAGAAATGGGAGAAGTTGGATTAAAACCCAAAGACCCAAAATTGGCAAAATCAAGAATCAAGATTGTAAATCTTAAAAAGTTAAACCGTAAATAAGATTTGAGTTTTAAATCATGATAATCAAGCAATTTATTAAGTTAATATAATCAAAATTAGCAATTCGCAGATATGAAAAATTAGATTAGAATGGTCGAAATGGATCCTGCACGGCGTTGCACAAAGCGTGCTCACTACAGCCCTCGACCGAGGGCTAACCCACACCCAACCCGCGCGCAGGTGTAACTCGTGTGCGAAAAACATATTTGCAACGCTCGAGGCATGCCCGAGGCACACCCGGGGCGCATGTTTGCGCACTTGCGCACTCAATGCACGCTCGAGCGCCTGCCCGGGACAAAAAGCCGTGGAGGGTTTCTTTCGCTCATTTTCACTTCCAAGTACACAAAGAGAGAGAGTGTGTGCAGGAGAAGAGAGAGGAAGAAGAATCTTTAAGTCCTGTGGTTCGATTTCGAAGTTAGAGCTGTTTAAAATGTGATAGATCGGGTCAAGCTAGGTGCACTCATACTCCTCCTCTTTTGTTTCCTTTACACTTTTGTTCTATTTTCTTCGTATCCCTGCTCCGATACTCCGATTAAGCTTATATTTTGTATTACTCTGATTTGGAATATGTATATATGTTAATTTCATATCCGATTTTGTAGAGTTGA